>CM031956.1:32408405-33890905 GCA_018749465.1 Paracanthobrama guichenoti | reverse complement strand
GAGAGCTGAGCTCTAGAGGCCTTTAATAAGGTTAAGGAGGGGTGGTAACATATGTACGATTCTGATGAGATTAGTTTGTGCTGTGTAAAACAGATGACAGCGCAAGCATTGTGCCTCATATCAAAAGAATTAGGCCTCTGTGCCATGTAAGACTGCCTGAGAGCAACTACTGTAGACAGGGGCAATTAGGGAGAACTCATTTAAAACTTCAATCAAGATAGTTCATGTAGTTCTTGGTCCACCCTGGCTGTAAACTCACATCTGAAAATTGGGAACGGTTTACTGAGCAGTAAAGATATTGAGTGCGAGAGGAGGTAAGTGTGATTAATCTGCTGAATTACACATACACTGTTAAACGAGTTGGCAGATTGGCTCCCCTGTGACAGTCTAACATCTTCTGTCATGTGTGGAAGGAATACATAAAAGGTTCTGGAGGGCTGGCTCAGTCTTCAAGCTAAATTCACGGAATAGGAAATTTCAGCTTGTATTACAGATATTTACATATACAATCACTCAGTTACTGAAAATGTTCCTCTTCACAGCAGCACTCTCATATATCATCGCTATGCACATATTCAGACTTAGAGCATGAAGACCAACGACTGGTGTCACACCAGGTTTGACATCAGTGAACGCAACTTGCCAAATTTAAAGGGGTGATTCACTGCTGGCAAAATTAGCTTTCAATAAAACTTGGCTGCCTATGTGATAGAAAGGTGATTTTTGAAATCAGTTCTACCTGTTGTCTTCCCTTTAACCAAATAGGCAAGAAAACTTCAACACCCATAATGCACTGGGCATGTTGCAGTCCAAGGCCATTATCAGAGTCCTATTGGATAGGCTTGACCAGAGTAAAAACTTTTGTCGACTTGTATTTCTCCCGGGTGCAAAAACTTTTAACGCAAGTAAGTTACTTTCAGTTTTCAATGAAGGATCCAGTGCATTGTTGGCAGTGGCTGCAAATATGGAGAGAACGCTGCAATGTAAAAAACTGAAAACCTTTTGTGTTTGTAATTAACAATTCACACTGAGTGACTACGAACAAGAAGGAAAAAGGAATGGGCTACAGAATATTTTCGGCCGAAACAGCTTTTTTCGATTTCAGGCCGAAAAGGTTTTGGATGACCGAAATCAATGTTTAATTAGTGTTTTTAACATTGTAACATGGTATGTTTTGACTGTGTTCAGCAGCTATTTCATGCACACAACAGCTCTGTGGACACTAGCTCTGGATTGACAATATTAATTTATTGATTTTAATTGGTAATGATATGGTTTCTTAAAGGTGCTGCATGTAATTTGTTGACTGTACTAAAGCATAAAAATGGTGTATGATTTGTTTGAATCAGACAAAAAAATGAGTGAGCTACACTTATTTGAAGTCGATAGAGTCAGCAAAGTTAATTTTGAGAAAAATCAAGTTAAAATTTTCTGAAGTTTCCGAAACAAAATCACCTAGCAACCACTTAAAATCCCTGCTAATAACACCAAATTTGCCACACCAAGAGAAAACACCACTACTGAAATTATATATATATATATATATATATATATATATATATATATATATATATATATATATATATATATATATATATATATATATATATTCAACTTCTTTTTCCATTATTCCACAATTGTTTGATTAACATTAATGAAACAGACAGCCCTATATACTGTATTAAGACCTACTGTACTGCATGGATCTAATATAAATGTTACACATCAGATGTTTTTCCCCAACAGTTAACTAAACGTTCACTTAAGACATAACAGATCATGTTTGCGTGAATACTCGCTTAGACAGATCATTTGAAATAATGTAATTCTGTGTCTATGTGTATATCGGGATTGCGCGCTGTCTGAGGCATCTTTGAGTGCACGCGTCAGATCTGACAGTCGTTTTCATGGACAAAAGGTACTCCTCTCAGAAAATGTACAAATAACGCCTTTTAGATGTTTGCTTGCTTTTTGGAGCATTGGTATCGCTAGACGAGAGCTTAAACTCATGTTTATTCCAACTACTTTTGCCAGCACGGGTCACACATACTCGTTTCTCTGGAAAAACAATGCTACAGCCTATTCTACTTTGAAATGTGTGTTAATGTGTGGGAATGTCTATTTTTGTTTTGGTTTGTGCGATACCCAATAGTATTTTGACACCCCCAGGTTGCCAGTTGGCGGAAAACACCACGTATTGCAGCCATGGAAGCCAGCAAACACACTGGGTCAGATGTTGCAGATTCTACCCAACCTAAAAAGCCTTGGCATCCATCTACAAATCACTATGAAAGGGGGCATATTAAAACACGGATAAATCTACTCCTCAACTTACAGTGTGTAAATCTCCTTGGCTTTCATTGTCAACTGCACTCAATTGCATGTCCTCAATCTGGCAACCCATGTGAGTGTCGAATCTGAGGAGGGGGGGACGGGGGAAACATCTCTCTCCAATATTTTGAATTTGGACTGCAGTATCCATTTCAACCACTAGCTGTCAATATTACATACTGCACCTTTAAATCTAAAAATCTTTTAGTCTGTGTTTTCTGTTGATGTGCAGCATGCACAAAAATTCACTAAACATTTGTAACGTGCCTGCCATCCAATAATCAAAAAAAGCTTTGTTACTTTTGATATGAAGCAAAGTCTCAACTTTAAAATATAATGTCACTTAATGTTACAATACCTCAAGAAAGCTATTCATTGTCAATAAACTCATTAAAAAATAACTCTAGAGAAGAGCCTTTTGCTAGTTTTACTTAACATTTTTAATGTTTGAAATCTTTCAAGAAAACAAGTTATTGCGTATAAATGTTTATATTGAGCAAACTGGAGTAGAAACACTACTTGTTTTGGTTTTCATTACTGCCATTGTGTTTTAATGGATTTTCGAGAATGGCCCAATGAGATCTGAGAGCAGCTGCAGATAGAAAGATTTTATAACACAACTAACAGCAATTAATGCAAAAAATGAAAATTCTCAATTTGCTCACCTTCATTCTGAGAAGATCATACAGGTCTTTACTAACCTGTATGATCTTCTTTGGTCTGGTGAATCTTTGAATATTAAAGCACCAAAGTTACCTTTATACTCTGAGCACAAGAGAGCACTTTTGACTAAACTCATCTTGTTTCTAGGCGACAACAACAAAAAAAAAAAACCCAGATTGTGTTTGTATGAACATCCTCTCATATCAGCCCACGTTCTTCTCTCTGCTAATTCTATCAAAGCAAATATGCGTGTGCTGTTTAAACCTAATTAACAGAGATTCTTACATGGACACTAAACTCACTCCTCCTCTGCCTCCATGCATGGAAAAATTTGAATATTCCACTCTGTCACTATTAAGAGCCACTGATCTGTAAAGCAACAATTCTTGGTCCAGCAAATCACTAATTTAACAACCCTTAATTATGATGGCAGCTAATCAAGACTCTATTGTAGGAAGTTAGTGCTGACGCTACATAATTTGTTTACAGTGCTGGAAAGTTCAGCATGTGACACAGCAACAATGTTGTGACCTAGAAGTCCACAGCCAATTGCATTGATATAGATTGTTGATGGATATGCTCACACACAGGGGTGTCCGCTCACCTAAATGCACACACGCCAAAGTCACGGCTGCCACTGCGAATAATAAGGAGAGCTGAGGCAGATCGGACTACGGCTCATTTGAAATCTGGGAATCTCATTAAAAGTGAGAGAAAAGGCTTTTGACAGCCTTCTGTGTGACATCTCACCCTCTCCTGCTCGTCCACGTGGGTTGCCCTGTCAACCGTGTCACTTCCTGTTTGCAGAATGAGTCACTGAGATTCTATGTGACGGAGTCAGGTTGACAGCTTGTTGTTAGATATAAAAAGATGGCCATAAATTATTAAATCCCCAAGAATTTTTTTTGTATAGTCCACCCAGCCAAACTGCAGTAGCAATGGAGGTTCTACATGAGCTGAAATGCTTCCTAAATTATGTTAAGTCATTTGGAGTGGAAAGAAGTAAATCAATGGTGATCAGATATTGCAAGATTCATTTGCGAACGCAGACTCAAACAGCATTACAAAGAAAAATTAATGGGTTTTAGATTCAGAACACACAGATACAATAAAGATCAATAAAATGCATCATCTGCCTTTGTTTAACATTGATATTATCATTTGAGCCATTGCAGTGTCACTGAGATACTATTCTATATATACATACATACATACATACATGTATACAATGCCAAGTACATGCATACATGTTAGCAATGCCAAGGTCATGGGTTTGATTCCCAGGGCAAGAACTGACAAGAACTGAACCCTGGTTCGTTTGAAAGCAGAGCTAATTCAAGCAACAACAAAAAAACATAAGATAAAAGTAAGATATTTACATACACTTCCGTTCAAAAGTTGTTGTTTTTTTCTTTGAGGAAGGAAAGAAATTAAAGAAATCAATACTTTTATTCAGCAAGAATGCATTAAATGTTAAAAAGTGACAGTAAAGACATTTACAATAATACAAAAGTTTTCTATTTCAGATAAATGCTGTTCTTTTCAACTTTCTATTCATCAAAGAAGCCTAAAAAAATGGTACACAAACGTTTTCAACATTGATATTATTATTATTATTATTATTATTATTATTATTAAATGTTTCTTGAGCAGCAAATCAGCATATTAGAATGATTTCTGAAAGATCATGTGACACTGAAGAGAAATGATGCTGAAAAAATCAGCTTTACCATCACAGGAATAAACTGCATTTGAAAATATATTCAAACAGAATTTTTTTGTTGTTGTTTTTTTGGTTCAAATAAATGCAGCCTTCGTGAGCAAAAGAGGCCCTATTTTAGGCCCTGTTGACACGGAGACGCGTTTAGCTGTATACCGGTATTTTTTGAAACCGGGTCCCAGAGTGGATAAATCTGAAACCGACACCTTGTGTTTTCGTGTGTACAGCCAATCTGTATATTTTGTGAAACGGTGATGTCATCACACCACGTCCGGCACGGGAAAGACTAGAAGGAATACAGCTATGGGCAGTGGGCATGCACACATCAATATCACATCATTTAATTACTGTATTTGCATTATTGTAAGGGGAGGTTTAGGGTAGGTGTAGGTGTAGGCATTAATAAAACACAATCTGGTAAGTTTTATTTATTGTTATTTTATCGTGAGATTTTGCCTTACTTCCTACCGTTGCTGTACCCCTTCTAGCCATAACTCTTCTTCTCCATTTTTAGTGGATTTCTGTGGCAGAATTACAGCGCCAGACACTGGTCTGGCATGCATACTACATCGTTTTGAGTTGGTTTCAGTGGTTTCATGTGTACACGGATATTTCTTGAGACGAGGGGGAAAAAAAAAGATTGGATAGGGAAAGCTCTGGCTTCGTGTGGATGTGGCCTTTAAGACATTAAAAATCTATAACGTTTGAACAGTAGTGAAAATCTGAGACCAACAGAGCAGTAGGCAAAATTGTGTGTTTTGTGAATAAAATAGAGACAGCAATAAAAAGTGAGCCAGAGAGAGGCAGAGAATGCCAATCACCTGAGTCACGTGGCATGGAAATAAAGAGCCATGGGGCATACGGGACCTTGTCTGGAGTCTGTGGGAGGTTGATATATCACACCAGTTTCGTTTCCATTCTCCAAACTGAACAGTCCCTTAAAAGCAGCCTGGTTCAGGTCCTCAGCCTCATTTTGCTTAAGAGGGCGCCAAATAAAGCAGGTCTGAAGCTTGTATTCCACAGTCGTAATTAGCTTGTGCCAAGAACACTGCGCACCCACCTCACACAGGAGGGGGTCTGGTCTCGCTGTCTGCTCTGACAGTAGATACAACTCTTTTCTGAATTATTGCTGGCTTTTCAAAGAGAAGCAAAATAAAACATTTAATAAATGCTGCAATGCACGCGTACATTTAGCAAATGTCTCTTTAGAATCAGAGTCCGCATCTATTCCCCAAGCATAATTAAGACAGCACTAATGAGCCTGAGGTTTTCTCAGCTCTGTGAAAATGTTTTCTTCGCTTCTTAAATTAGCTAAAAGTTTGGTGCCCTGTGGAAGCTTTTATTCCGCCACTGAATAAAAAGTAAAGGTAATTGTGACCTTTTTATCTCACAAATCTGACTCTCAAAATTACTTTTACATCTCACAATTCCGAAATTTTTTCTTAGAATTGTGTGAAAAAAAGTCAGAATTGCGAGAGAAAAAAAGTCTGAATTGCGAGAGAAAAAAAGTCTGAATTGTGAGAT
The DNA here is from genome assembly GCA_018749465.1 of Paracanthobrama guichenoti. Lineage (NCBI taxonomy): Eukaryota > Metazoa > Chordata > Actinopteri > Cypriniformes > Gobionidae > Paracanthobrama > Paracanthobrama guichenoti. Next base: position 33,884,667 of record CM031956.1, on the reverse strand, counting down.
ATAAACTGGCAATTGAGAGAAAAAAAGTCAGAACTGTGAAACATTTGGCCCTATTTTTACAGTCTAAGCATGTGGTCTAAAGCACAAGTGACAGTGCATTTAGGGTGTGTTCCAATCCACTTTTGCTAGTTTAAAGACAGGGAAAATGGTCGGCAATAAACCGAGCAATAAACATGCTGAAGATAGCAAGATATTGCGCTGTGCCTGGTTGCGGAAGAACACAATCCCTGCATAAGCTTCCTTCGGATTCTAATGAGTGGAATGAGTGGCCGTTTGTTTGCTTCACTTCACTGCGGAATCATTTGTAAATATAACGCAGGTCGAGACTGGATTTGCAAACATATTGAGATTAAAACATAATGCTGTGCACGCGCTCGTGTGTGTGTGTATGTGCGGTTCGCGCTTATATCCACCGATATAATAAAGTAATAAATAAATTATATTCCAATCAATCGAGGGTGGATGAGAGATAAATCTTTTTTGCGTTTGTTTGGTAAAGCCGTCTTGCGAGCCCTGTGAGAGAATCACTCCGGTTGCTGCTTTCAAAACGATCTCTCCCTCATGTGAACTGACAGGGGAGCAGAAGCTCATTAAATATGCAAATCTTATCCAATCCTAGCTGTGGGCGTTTACTTCCAAGTCTACAGTGCGTGTCCATCAAAACCGAGCATTCAGGAGAAAGCCTCAAAACCAGTGTAGAAAATAGCCTATTACTTATTCATTGTGATGTTTTTGAATGTAAAAACCACGCAAACGTCATTTGTTGACCTCAGACAACAGTATACATTTTTTTAAAAAGCCAGTTCATGACACCTTTAAAATTGCACTCAAGTATACTTGACTTATACTGACAGAAAAGTATATTTGACCTATACTTGTACAAACCTGATTCCAAAAAAGTTGGGACAATGAACAAATTGTGAATAAAAAAGGAATGCAATAATTTACAAATCTCATAAACTTATATTTTATTCACAATAGAATATAGATAACATATCAAATGTTGAAAGTGAGACATTTTGAAATATCATGCCAAATATTGGCTCATTTTGGATTTCATGAGAGCTACACATTCCAAAAAAGTTGGGACAGGTAGCAATAAGAGGCCGGAAAAGTTAAATGTACATATAAGGAACAGCTGGAGGACCAATTTGCAACTTATTAGGTCAATTGGCAACATGATTGGGTATAAAAAGAGCCTCTCAGAGTGGCAGTGTCTCTCAGAAGTCAAGATGGGCAGAGGATCACCAATTCCCCCAATGCTGCGGCCAAAAATAGTGGAGCAATATCAGAAAGGAGTTTCTCAGAGAAAAACTGCAAAGAGTTTGAAGTTATCATCATCTACAGTGCATAATATCATCCAAAGAGTCAGAGAATCTGGAACAATCTCTGTGCGTAAGGGTCAAGGCCGAAAACCATACTGGATGCCCGTGATCTTCGGGCCCTTAGACAGCACTGCATCACATACAGGAATGCTACTGTAATGGAAATCACAACATGGGCTCAGGAATACTTCCAGAAAACATTGTCGGTGAACACAATCCACCGTGCCATTCGCCGTTGCCGGCTAAAACTCTATAGGTGAAAAAAGAAGCCATATCTAAACATGATCCAGAAGCGCAGGCGTTTTCTCTGGGCCAAGGCTCATTTAAAATGGACTGTGGCAAAGTGGAAAACTGTTCTGTGGTCAGGCGAATCAAAATTTGAAGTTCTTTTTGGAAAACTGGGACGCCATGTCATCCGGACTAAAGAGGACAAGGACAACCCAAGTTGTTCTCAGCGCTCAGTTCAGAAGCCTGCATCTCTGATGGTATGGGGTTGCATGAGTGCGTGTGGCATGGGCAGCTTACACATCTGGAAAGGCACCATCAATGCTGAAAGGTATATCCAAGTTCTAGAACAACATATGCTCCCATCCAGACGTCGTCTCTTTCAGGGAAGCCCTTGCATTTTCTAACATGACAATGCCAGACCACATACTGCATCAATTACAACATCATGGCTGCGTAGAAGAAGGATCCGGGTACTGAAATGGCCAGCCTGCAGTCCAGATCTTTCAGATTAACATTTGAACACTCTCCTGCATAAATGACAGCCCCATCCGAGACACCATACCAAGACACTCACACCTCATTCTCACACTCTGCCTCTATACTTGTCTTTTCTCCCCCTCCATGAAAACCCATACAAAACCTATATAAATGTTGTGTGTACAATGAAAAACTATATGTTTAATATCATTTGAAATGGTAAAATGGTCTCATTCTTCCAACCATAATACAAACCTCCAAGAAGTTCTATAAGTTGAGAAAATATTGTATGACATTAAAAAGGTGACCTCCCACAGATCTATAATTCAGGATACCTCCTGTATGTAAATAAGTGCCCTCCTTAACAGATGTTGAGAACCCATTCAAACACAAATTCTGATTGCCCATTCGTGATCCCCTGAATAAGGGACCAAAATCGAATTATAATTATAACAAAACCATTTGGTGAGTCATAGAATGGTCTGTTATTTAAGTAGATGTTTCAGAAAGGGTCAGGGCTTGAATTTTTGGTCAGCCCGTAACGCTGCGTGTCTGCTAGATGCTCAGCGTTATGTAATTTTAAGAAGTCAGGTATCCATATTTTATGAGTATTTGATGTTATGTGTGGACTTTCTTTGAATTAATTACGTAATCGCCGTTATACATTTACCTGACTGTTAATAAATTGTTATTTTGATCTATTCTGATTTACTCTGGAATTATTAACTATCTCTAGTAGGCCTAGATTATGAACGGGTATAATTCCAACCAAGGATTAAACAGAATAATTAAATGTTAACTATTAAATATAAATGACCAAATAACCAATTGGCATTTTAACCTAAATTCGAAATTATGATAAAATGGAGTCAGATAAAGATAACGAGGTAATACATATAAAGAAATGTATTTAATTCAATCTTGTTGTGTTGCGTAAAAGGAAAGACAGTAACACGCAGAGAATCCTTCACCCGCATCACTGGTTACTGTCCTTGGACCTGTGGGCGGGCTTACAACTGGTAGTGTACATAGGTGTACATAGTTTCAGCCTTTTGGATCTGTCGTGGTTTTGATTATATATGCATCTATTCTCTTTGAATGCTAACATCGTTTCAAAAACAAATCGGTGAACAAAAAAGGCTTTGATATAAGAAAAAAGCTGGTGATATAATTTATTATTATATGTTTTTTTTGTTGTTGTTGTATAGTCCACCCACCCAAATTCCAGTAGTAATGGAGGTTCTAGCTGAGCTAAAATGCTTCCAGTCAGTTGGAAAGAGGAAAATCAATGGTATCTATGTATATATTTTAAATAAGCAGTGTGGTTTCAAAAACAAACCACTAAAAAAACAAGAAAAGCTTTTCATTAAAGCTGCAGAAAAAGAGAAAAAAAATAGCATCACATCATTCAATATAATTTTTTGTAGCACTTTAAGACTTTAATTGATGTCACATCAAAAAGGTTGCACATGAACATGTTTTAAAGGCGATATTAGCAAAAGGACGTTGTTCCATAAATCAAGAAACTTTACTTTTGTCTGTAACTAATGCTGGTTTAAACCATCCAAAAATGAGCTCTTGTGATACATAATTCTGTCATTCAGAATGGTATTGTATTGGAAGCATTGGAAAAAATGTACACTACTGTTCAAAATATTTTGTTTTTTACATTTTGAAAGTTGTTTTGAATGCTCCCATCCAATATAATTGCATATTATTAAATACTAAATTAAATATTAAAGGTGCTGTAAAAAAAAAAAAAAAAAAAAAAAAAAAAAAATCAGTAAAATTTTCAAAAACCACTAGGCCAGTGTTATATATTTTGTTCAATTGAGTACTTACAATATCCTAAATGTTTCCAAATATTTGTAAATCATGAGAAATTTGTGATTTTAACCAATGAACCGGGACGTGTGAGGGAGTCGCCTGTCAATGGCGTCATATCTGTGTTACCCCCGGTTTCCGGTTTTATTTTGCAGAAACGCTTTACTGCAGTAGCCGCCAAGCGAACACACAGAGTAACGTCATAACGTCATAACATCACTTTCAACACACTCAAATGTATCTAATATGATAAAAAGAGCTGCGTTACTTCATGCTCGTGCCCGGAAAAGCGGAAATGGTGCCGCGACTGTGGCATAATAAAAGTCCCGCTTCTCGTGAGGCGTGTGTTGCGTTCATCTTATTAACAATCGCTCCAGTGGCCTCATTCAGCTCCCACAGCACCTGCCCCTGCTCTGCTTCATACTACAGTAACATTAATAATCACATCCATGAACTTGATTTCTGCCAGAGTCCTATCCCGATTGTTTTCCACCGGCTGTGAGGTGAAGATCACACGTCCCAAGATGCTGCACTCAAACTTGGCGTCATCAAACTACACCTTTGTTTTGAATAGGCGACCTCTAACGGACGGAAAATTACATAGTGCACCTGTGGAAAATGCCATTACTCTTGTGTTCATTGTCACATGATCCTTCAGAAATAATTCTAGTATTCGGTGTTCAATAAACATTTCTCAATTTGTTTTCATAGAAAGAGGCATGCATTTTATTTAGGATTGTTATTAAATAGAAAGTAAAAAAAAAAAAAAAAAAAAAAAAAACATTTTTGTTGTAAAATGTAAGTCCTTCCTGTCACTATTGATTCAATGCATCCTTGCTGAATAGAAGTATTACATTCTTAATTCTTAATTTTAAAAAAACTAAACCATATTTATCCCAAACTGATAAATTTAACAGTAGTGTACATTCATAAACGGGTATATTAGAGGCCACAAAATAAAACAATAATGGACCGAATGATGTGGGTACCTGTTATAAATGAACACATAGAAATAAGAAATAAAATAAATGAGACACATAGCACAAACATTTATACAGAAGCTAAAAAGTGTGCATATACAGTTCTTGGCAACAGCTATGAGTCCCGAGATGGTGGGTGCTGATGTGGGCCGTGTAAACTTATTCTAAGGAATGGTGGCCTTTTGGATACACAGCGTGGGTGGAAACAAATGAGAGAGTGTGGCTCGCATGACATTTTAGCACAGCGAGTTAATCAACAACCCTTACTGTGAGGATCTAATAAAAAAATAAAATAAATACAACTTTTATTACTTTGCATGCCTATCAAATGAACAATAGCATAATTTCAGAGAGAGACTGAAAGCAGAGTTATTTTTCATGGTGGACTGCAATGACATTGGAGACTCATGATAAGGTAATGATATTTCGCATCGCAAAATGGCATTGTAAGACAGCTCTTTCATGAGTTAATTAAATGAGAAAGGCTGCCTATAAGAGGGGCCGCGGGAAAGGAATAAGAACAAATATGATGTTCTTGAGTGAAACGGTAGGCTAGATTCAAGAAAGATGTTATCGACAAACATAAAACATACATACTCTCTGCTAGTGAAGTACGTGTTTGGATGGATGAAACCTGTCATTCTTTTATCAACACCTTCGCATGAACAAACACAACACACTGAACAAACAGCTTTACATCTGAAGTATAAAAATATATTCTCTCCTCGGATCTATATTGACACATCCAAGCTAAAAGTGAACCAGGGTTGTACAAAACAAAAACAACTAATTCAAAAGTTAAATGCCTATAAAGATACCCCATACACTCAAAATGTTGGGGCCAGTAATTTTTCTAAATAAATTAATATTAATTTAATTCAGCAAGGATGCATTAAAGTGAGTGACAGCAAAGACATTTATAATGCTACAAAAGATTTCCATTTAAAATAAATGCTGTTCTTTTAAACTTTCAATTCATCAAAGAACTGTATTACGGAAAAGTATTATGGTTTCTTCAAAATATTTAGCAACTTTTTTTACATTGATAATAATACACACAATGAAAGAGGTGAGATTATCATGACAGAATATGCTAATCAATGACTTGAAGATAGTTAACTCCACATCAGCTACATTAAATTCATCAACCAACCATTCAGGAACATCTTGTCTCATTCTACATGTTGTCACTTCATTGTGAGTCTCTCCATCACCGACTCTGACTCCGGTTTGAACATAAAAGTCTGAACAGTTTCATTGCTTGAAGCTCCGCCCTAATTTGAACTCATTTGCATTTAAAGGGACACACAAAACTGCACTTTTTTGCTCACCCTCGAAAAGTGACAATTTTAAGATGCTATAAATGATGTGTGGGGTATTTTAAGCTAAAACTTCACATACACACTCTGGGAACATCAGAGACTTATTTTACATCTTGTAGAATTGGGCAATCAACCACCACTTTAACCCTTAAAGACAGAAGATAGCTGCCCGCGGCTAAAAATAGCTAGCGTTCTAAAATGTTTAATAACTTTTAAACCGCTAATCCAATCCGTATGCTGTAAAATGCACCGTAAAGAGGAGAATCTCCGATTTTCAGAAGTATCACATTCTCGCGATTGATCATTCAAAGGCTCCGTAGTGAGCGTAGATACGTCATCAAAATCTGCAGAATTGATTCATCAAGGAAACGCATGTGGGTTGTTCCCCTGAGCCAAATAGAAACTACTGTTGGTCATTAGTATGGGAGGATGGGTTCAATGATGCTTCGGTACAAGCAAGAAGTGGCAGCGTCTATGAATGTCTGTGATGTGATGGTCAAAACTCAATTTATTGTCCAAAATAATGCCAAGGTACCTGAAACTGTCAACGATTTCTACTGACTGGCCATGGATGGAGATGGGAAGGCAGTGTATTCTGTGTTTTACTGTGAATTCACAGTAATTGTTTTGAAGTCACCATAATGGTGATTAGTGTTCCATTTGCTTGGGATCTTGGGCTTTCTATAGCCTATTCATATTCAAATTTCTGATCTAGCCAAGTCAGAAGTGTGACAAATGAAAACATTTCTTAAATCAACAACGTTTGTTCAATAAGCGATAAAGCGAATTGGCTGATTTTAAGTTAGTCAAACTATACTATTATTAGCGTTGTCTCTGCATTAAGATTTACTAATATCTTATTTCAAATTCATAAATGTTTGTAGATGGATATTTCACAATAGTGAAACAGCTGCTGAGATACATCTTTGAAAGACGTGACATTCACAAAAACGTCACAAAAAATCTAATGATGCACAGACAACAAGACATACAAAACACAACAATTGTGACACTGACAAATAATAATAATAAATGATGGTAAATTGAAATAAATTATAAAATAAAAAATTCTGAACATTACAAAATAAACAACACAAACTGCTATAAGTGAACCAAAAATAAGTTTTAGCAGCACAGATAAAACCAACAAAAATCAAGAAACTCCACAGCATAATATATTCATGCCGCATTGCATGCTGGGTACCTTCATGGTACATATGCACTGTAGAAATACAGTATGATACAAGAGTTAGATACAGTTAGATACAAGAGAAGTCTTACTGTGAAAGTAATGCAATTATTAACCAGGAATATACTGTAACTTCACACTAAAATTTTTACCAGTGTAAGCAAAGCTGTTACTCAATATCAATGGATATCTGAAAGAAATGTTTAGTTATGTGTGCCGGTCCGGAATACCATTCTGGATTGTTCCAGCTCAATTTAACCCCTGGTGATGATATGAGTGTCTTGAAATTTCCCAAAGTGTACATGGAATCAGAGCTAATTAGCATTGTATTTTCAGTACTGTACATGCGACTTGTGCTGACTTCACTGCAATCCTTTGGGTTTTCCATTCATCTCTGTCTCTCTCTTGCAGTGGTCTCATCTAATGAGAAGGACCATATTTTGACTCACACAGAGTAGTGAATATAAAATGCAGAGTATAGACTCATTTCAAATGCATGCATCTTCTGTAAGAAAAAAAAAGAGAGAAAAGGCATGGAGAATTGACATCTTCCCTTCAGCACTTTTAGCACTAGTTTTATGAATTACAAATTGACAGATTTGTATGCTACTCTATGTGTGTTTACATTACATATGGGATTGGTTTTAAAGCAAAACAGAACTTAGACATTAAAAAACAACTGGTGGAAATTGGTCTCAAGGCTCAGGTTTTGCAGTTTGAGATGCTTGTGACATGAAAACAAAATGAAGAATTATAACAAAACAGAGTAAGAAAACTTTTGTGGCCTGAGGTGAAATGCAAGGTGAGAAATGACGGGTGGTAAACAAAGAACTGAAAGATACCTGTTCTTGCATTCTCGTCCTCATTTCTTTCATTGAAACAAGAAGAAGGAAGGCAGAAACTGCCAGTTGTACCCTAAAAAAGTGACAGTGTGATATATTGTGACTGTGCTGGCGGAAATTTTAATTACCCGCTGTAACCTTTGTGTCACTAAGATGTATCTAATCCAGCCTTGAACAAAGCCTCATTTGGCATTCTTTTGTTAAGAGTAAATGAAAGAGACAAAGTTGGGTGGAAATGAAAACGAGAGATACATAAGTGTAGAAAAACTTTGAAGTAGCAAAGCTTTCCCCGCCTGAGGGCAGCTTGCACGTTGCCCCTCTTGAGCAGGGGTTAGTGTGAGGGACTTTGAAGATCACAGCGATGCCAGAACAGTCAGTGTGTGCCTCACCAGCTACGATAGAAGAGAAGAGCACCATCTCTCTTTCTGCCCATCTACCATCAGACTCACTCTCTGCATTGCTTGCAGGTCCCTTGCCCTCAACAGGGCAGGACTGGCAGCTACAGTCTCTCTCATAACTTCTTTTCTTGCCTCACAGAGAGAACCACACGGCCTACTCAATACTTCAGCTCTAATTCAACAAAGGCAAACCCCTGGGACAGCAAAGGTTCAGTTCGGTGCCTTACAGAATATCTGGACATTCTTCCATTATTTAACCACCCTCATGCTGTTTCACATATTATTATTTTTTTTTCTTCTGTTAAAAGGTGAATTTAAGAATACCCAGACCAATCATTTGGTTTAATGTAATGGAAATGATTGAGGACTGAGGCTGTCAAGCTCCAAGTGACCGATATGACTCATACACTGTATTCCAATTCTTCTGAAGTTGCAAGATTTATGTGAGGAACAGACCCAATTTTATCTGTTACTGAAAATTCACCCTAACTCTCTTTTAATAAGGAAAGTAGCAATGTCCAATTCATGAATGAACTGTTCTTTTGAGTTGAACTGAACCTTTTCAATGAATTGGTCAATCCAGTTCACAAAACCAGTCAGGGCTGCATTTCCCAAAGCAGATGCCAATGATTTCTATCTGAGCTGACAATGCTTTTGAGAAAGGCAGTAGCCTTCTGAATGATTCGTTTACAAATTACACTGATGCAGTTTAAGAGTTTAATTCACTGACTCAATGATCTGGCTGTTCACCTAAAGGGCTATTTCACTCAAATTAATAAATATAATTCTGTCATAATTTACTCACCCTCATATAGTTTCAAACCTGTATGGATTTCCCTCTGCAGAGCACAAAAGAAGACATTTTGAAAAATGGGAAAGATGTGCATGGGCTAATTACGAGCTACAGGCAAAACAAGTGAAAAATGTCGATTTTGTTCGAGTTTGAGGTTTTCACAAAAATTAGTTAATTAAGCTCTCGTGATCCCTATGCTCCAAAAAGCAATTAAACATCTAAAAGTATCTTTAATTGTATGTTTTTTTTTGAGAGGAGTATCTTTCCTTTGACCATGAAAAATGCAGTTTTTCTCTGCCCGCTTCTCGACCACTGGCGCTTCCCCTCAGCACAAGTTTGATATCATTTTAAAGTGCAACATTCCAACTTTATGAATATTCATAGTGAATTCTCAATGGCATGAGTCTGAACCAATGAAATTTGATTTTCAAACTCATGCTGATGTAAAAAAAAAAACGATCTTACTCGCAGTGATGGACAGATCCGAAGCATCCGCACAAAGACGCATCAGACAGTGTGCGATCCCGATATACACATATAAAGATGAGGATGACATTCCTCACTGTTCTTGGAGCAGATAAACTTACAGTTTCACTGTTAGTAGAGACACTAAAGGATTAGTATTTCAAAATATTTGTCTTGGTGAGTATTCAGGCAAACATGATCTGTCATGTCTTAAGTGAACGTTTGGTTAACTGTAGTAGAAAAACATCTGATGTGTAACATTATATAAGATCCGTGTGTACAGTAGGGCTTAATATAGGCTGTGCGTTTCATTAATATCAGTATTTTCCTATAAATATTTGGTTTTGACTTGGTGTGTGTCAAAGTTGGTGTTATTAGCAGGAATTTTAAGGTGGTTGCTAGGTGATTTTGTTTTGGAACCTTCAGAAAACTTTAACTTGATTTTTCTCAGAATTGACTTTGCTGACTCTATTGACTTCAAATAAGCGTAGCTCAGTCATTTTTTTAATTTATTTTTAATAAACGAGACGTATAAATGGGAAATTTGCCCATTGCGACTCATTTTGTCAGCACGGGTCACAAATGTTTGTAGCCTAACAGTTTCTTTCCTCACCACTGATATCAACTGTATGCACAAAAAAACAGACATTTCTCAAAATATCTTCTGTTTTCCACAGAAAAACAACAACGTATTGAATAACAATTTAACATAATTCTAATATTGCATAGGCCCTACTATTTCTAGGATGAATAGTGTGCAAATTAAGAAGTGCCTATTCTTTGCTTCTTTTTATTAGACCACAAGGGTCTTATACAATTACTACAGGAAGTGTTGGGAATGGGATGATTGCAGGAAAGCTGCATGTGATAAAAAGGCAAAAGGCAGAATACATTCATGTTTATCAAGGGATTCCACATCTTCCAGCTCCAATCCCCTGGCGTGTCTCCTAGAGCTGTATTATTCAATACACTGATCGCATGTCAGTATTCCTAAAAGAAACAGTGCAGTAGAACTGGTTCCTCAAGGGTAAACACATTCTTTTCTCTATCATTGGGCCTGAGGCGGACCTGTCTAAAAGAACACTGTTTACATGAACAGCTCTATCTTGGATAAGTCCTCAGTGGTAGTGGTCAGAAGTGGGCTCGCTTTGAGCAGCGGCGCTGGATGCTAGACTTCCGTTCCCCAGTGTTTGTGGCTCTTAGGTGTGTACAGTTGACAGTGACCAGTCACGGCATGCTGCCTGGCACTATTACGGGAAGCCATCACACAGCAGCGCAAAGGGAATTATTTATGGCCCAGAGGATGATGGCAAAAACTGGAGCTTGCCCTCTGGGTGTGGTGTGACAGCCTGCTAAATCACCATCTTACTGCAGCCTCTAACGCTAAAGCTAACACCACGGAGCTAGAAAACTCTGCCACGCCATCCACAGTAGAGTGAATTACCACCCTCTAGAGAAAATTCCATGATGAATGCATTCATTAGAATGCTGTATAACTGATAAAACCCCTGAGGCTATGCGTAGACCTCTTGCAAATAACAGGAAATGGCCCACATTTCAGTCGAGCCTGTCAATGTAAAAATAACACAGGTAAAGAAATTCACCATGAGACTGTATTAACTTGTTTGTTCAATTTCCATAAACCACATAAGTTCTTCAGTCACCCATCAGCGTTTGTGATGGTGAACAGGTAGAGTGTACCTCTGTGTTATTTATATACCAGCATTATGGGACATTATTCCTCATGGGAGACACTCAATTTTGCAGCCTTCCATCTGCTGAAAGAGTGGTGAGGATATTTACCTAATATTTCCGCACTTGATCAATTTACTGTATATGCAATTTTGCATCAGTGTGGCTCTACTGTTCCATTATCCCATGTCAAGAAAAGCCACACATGGTGGGAAGGCTCTTATTTATGAGTATTTGTGTTGATAATGTGCATAAGGTATGTGACATTAGAGAGGCCCCTCTCCACTAGAGTAGCACTCGGTGAATGATTAATCTCTCCTTTAGCATGGGCTATTTATTGCTGCTCCTACATTCCAGCTAGCAGCTATGCGACAACTAATTAATTCCTGTTCCTGCAAACATCCTGGTTCTTTGAGAAATTAGCAAGACTAAGTTTTGTGGGGTCATTTGATATGTCAACACTTACCAGGCAATATTTTTCAACTCGCAGATATATGACAGCTCTTAAAATACTCAACCTCACTCAAGAGTATCCTCTGAATATTCAGCTGTTCCAGAAACAAATCAGGAAAAAATAATTAAGGGGTTCAGTCAAGCAAATAATTACATTGATTGATTCGTATGAGAGCACACTAACACTTCAGAATCACGGAAGAAATACAAGGATGCTTAGGAACAAGTTAATGAAAAGACAAGGTGCTCAGGCAAAAAGGAAAAAAAAAAAGGCCTCACATAGAGAGGCCACGTTTAATGGTTTCTAACCCAGAAAGCATTCCCAGCTTGCTCTGCACCCAGTCTCAGCATTTTGTGGAGAGGATTAATTCTATCGTAATTAAAGGTTTTGTTGTGGCTTCTCTTGAAGCAGTAGTGGCAGCACTTTCTCTTCCTGAGTGGGATGAATTAGCCTGAGGCTCAGATGTTTAGTCTCAGACTCTACAACCCTTAGCTGTAACCTACTGTACCACTGAAAAGCCCAGTGTGGGACAAAGAAATCTCTTTAAAAATACTCTAAAAACATATGTTTCCACCTTATTGTAATATGGTTCCTTAATACAATCCTTAATAGCATTTATTCTTGTGTTTTATTTATGTTTTATTATGTGTGTGCGTGGCAGCCGTCCGCGAGGGGCTGCCACCTTTACTTTTGTTTTGTTTATTTATTTCTTAAAGTTTGTTGAACGTTCTCCGGTTCCCGCCTCCTTCTTCCCATATCTACGAACTTCATTACAATTAGTAATGAATCATTGACAATGGGCTGTTGAATTGTCACTGTCCACACCCGAGGTAGTAATGCAGCCACTACGCGAAGCGGAGCAAAACATTGTTCAGATAATGTATTGAGACATTTGTCAGGTTTTTGTTCTTAAAACACTCTCTCGTGTGTAGGACTAATTTCTTACTCATCTAATCCTAAGCCTCTGTTGCTAATTCCAAAATGTCATTTTAGAGCTAGTAATGGAGACTTGAGCCATTGATAGCCATTATTAATGCAGAGAGAGAGAGAGAGAGAGAGAGAGAGAGAGAGAGAGAGAGAGAGAGAGAGAGAGAGAGAGAGAGAGAGAGAGAGAGAGAGAGAGAGAGAGAGAGATAGAGAGAGAGAGAGAGAGAGAGAGAGAGAGAGAGAGAGAGAGAGAGAGAGAGAGAGAGAGAGAGAGAGAGAGAGAGAGAGAGAGAGAGAGAGAGAGATAGAGATAGAGAGATAGATATTGTTATTTACCCAGTGTCTCTACTAACAGTGAAACTGTAAGTTTATCTGCTCCAAGAACAGTGAGGAATGTCATGTAGCTTTTAAGTTTCTAAACTGTTTTACTGGTAAAGCTGTCAGAGCAGCGCTGACAACACATTTCTGTGTAAGTGTGTGTCCATACTGAATGTGTGTGTGTGTTTGAGTGGAAAAGAGAGCGGGAGAAAGTGAGTATGTGCTTTTCCGTAATTTTGTGGCAAAAAAATATGGAAATAATTTGTAGTTTTTATCCTATTGTTTACTATAATTATTTGCTTGGTTAGTGTCATTGTGGTTTTTGGTTATTTTGCTGTTGTAAGCTGTAAAGACATTTGAAATAATTGAAATCATTTGGCAAAGTGATATGGAACTGTAATGCACTCAAGACCTGTCTGGAACTATTTTAGCCGTGCGTTTCCCTGAAAATAATTGCACATTTTAGAATCAGATTCAAGCATCCATCAGCCCCGTAGTACAAAGTACTCTGTGAATAATACAGATATAAACTGTACTAAACAGTACTGTGCAAGCTAGGCACAGCTTCACAATTTTGCTTTAGTGTGTTAGTAGGAATTATGTCAATAGGAACAATGTAGCAGATTTCCAAACAAGGCAACAACTTTGAACAGTACTGTATACATGCATATCATACAATATTGACATGCACTGTGTAGCCACTGCTCTTTACAACTGTTCACAAACAGAATTGCAATACAAATGCAATTTTCTAGAAATTATAGTGTTGTTTAATTATAGTGTTGTTACTATGACCCACGGTTAGCTCAGAATGAGTCGTTCCATTGTTGTCACAGTGTTTTGGTTATACTGTGGAATATAGCAGTCTAAAGAGACATTGTAGCTAATTAATGTGACACAGAGGAATTGTTTTCCTTTTGCAAGTAATTCTGTCACAGCACCAGAACAGCAGTCAATGAAGTAGCTCCATCTGTAAAGTCTGTTTTCCAATGATGTTACACCTTTCTAACTTGTTGCTATATGGTCAAATACTTTCTTTGAAAGCTAAATTAGGTTTGCATCAGCCGTAGAATCATCAGGATTGCCAGAGTGGAAAATTGAGTAAAGAGACCTAGTTATGGATGCATGAAATTATATTCAAACACTCAAGCGCTTGACAGACATGAACGCGAGTCTCCTTGTCATTACATTATAATTAGGCTGCATACTGATCAGGAATCATACCATCACTTTTATCAAATCATATTTGACCAGTAAAGATTAACTCCCATTTCTTGTGAATGCACAATTTGGATGTCATAAGGAAAAATTCTAATGAATTTGTGTAAATCTGCCATCAAAAAGGAGGCAAATGTCAGGCAAGAAATGGAGCAAGCATCTGTCTTCAACCAAGAAAATGTCATGTCCTGTTAATCTAATCTTGAATGCCTGCCCACTGATGTGCATTTAATTGCACACAAGCGCATCCAGCCTGACTTTTGCTTGATTTCACCCTGACATACACAAACACACATGAAGTGCGTGATGCTCTGACAAATTGCTTAGCGGGCTTCCACTTTCGATACCCACAGATAGCAGTACACATAGCAACACACCTTAACATAATGTCAGTGAACCAACTCACGCGCTCCACTTAGGTAGACAAACACAGGAAACAGAAATTCACGTGTCAATAGAACTCCTACAATCTTACTGTAAACAAAAACAAATCTTCCCTCTACAAAAATACAAGATAAAAGCTTATCAGTGTCAGACTGAGCAAAGTATTGTGAACCCCATGCTGACACAGGTAAGGGAAAAATTCTAGCATCTCCAAGTCTGCAGGCTGCCACCTTATGTCTCTGTACGTCAGAGACACGCACACACAGCCGCATACGGGCAGCAGTGACACCACATTAGCTCAGCTTCAGGTTACACTACAGGAGTCAGAAACGGGCAAAAAAATTCACAGAGAACAAGAGAATCATAGAGAACATGAGGAGGAGAAAGGGGTGGGGGATGAGAAGACATGTTTGATTAACGCACTTGTTTTGACAATCATACTAGAAATGAATGACTTAAAAAATAGTTTTATACAATAGAGTGTGCTCTGATGTGCTCATCAACGCCACATCATCATTGTTACTATTGTCATCAACATCATTATCATGAATAATGACATATTTTTGAGTGAAATATCCGTTTCGTTTAATTTGCTGTCATTAAGCTGTTTTATGTATATATCAGAATTATATCTACTACCTTAATCCTGGTCTCTAGATATCATACCGCAACAATATCAGCTGAGTACAAATTCACAAAAATCATCAAATCACATTAAGATCATCATCATGATTTCCACATATCTCAGCATAACTGCATATGCGTTATTTCTTTTATTACTATAATGTTGCAATAGACAGACTAGGAATAAACTGATTACAAAGCTGAAATATACAGAAAAAACATTAGTGATCACACCAATGTTTAAATTCTGGCCAATATTGTCACAGGCTTGAGCAGGCAGAAAGACAAAGACAGGCAGATACAGTTCAAAGAGCAGCTTAATCTCAAACCAACTGAATACAGGCAAAAGCACAACACATCTATCATAACAGTGACTGGACAGCGACTGAGCGAAAAGGGAAGAACTTAAATAGCAAACACAAACGAGATAATTAACAGGACACAGCTGAACTAAATGAACTCAATGACGGTAACCAGGGAGACAGACGAGTGGCGGGAAACTGAACAAAGAAACGTGACATCTGAAAACAAACTGAAAGTCCATGATAATGAAACTAAACAGAACATCACTGTGACAAATACAGATAAGCCAATAATTGTTTTCAAGTTATGGCTGATAACTGACAAATGGCTTATATTAAAATGATATACTATTTTGTATAAATAAATTACAAAATAAACTAAAAGCGAAAAATGTGTCATTTTAAAGTGTTGCAACTTAAGTTATGCATTACAACATTATAATGTGCAACATGAAAATTTATGTTAATTTTGAGATTTGCTAAAAGCATTCATTACAGTAAAGATAATCTAAATGTGCAATTAAATATGAAGAGTTCAGATGCAAAAGCTTCTAAAAGCCACTTCGGTCAAAAATTAGATAATGATACGGAGTGAATGCTCTCTGCACCTTTTTGCGCCGACGTCACAATTACGTCACAGCGTTAGCTGGAGGCAAAACAAAGAGAAAACTGGAGGCCGGGCAATACAAACCAGCACAGAGTCGGAGCTCAAAATGTCATGTTGTGTTTTTGGGTGCGAGAATCGACGAGTACAGGCTCCACATTGAAATTTTACCGCATGCCTGCTGCTACTGCCAGACAAAAAAAAAACGACGACAGCTGTGGTTAAACGCAATAAAACGAGCGGACTGGAGTGAGTGTGCCAGGCGCTGGCTAGGCAGAACTTTGGATCGTACGACACAAAACTCATCTGTTAAATCTTTGTATTTTAAGTCTTGTATGTGTCCATTTAGCACATAGCATCTAATGATCTAAACTATGCACATTAATTTTTTCACCATGAAGTAAACTGATAAATTTAGATATTTAATGTGAATTTTACATAAAATGTTGCTATTTTAAATAAACTAAATAGCATTACTCATTTCGGCAAATACATTTTAAAAATGTCATATATCCCTTAAAACTGCACAACTGTAGAGTAAAAACATTAGGCTATTAAAAAATGTATACGTGTTTATAAAAAACTGACATGATTTTTTACAAAATCATACTGAGTATCCAGAACAGCTGCTTGCATAAAGTTTAAGGTAAAAATAAGCATTTGCCTATTCCACGGGCCGGTGTCATGAGAAATCCTGTCCCCCTGTGAAACAGTGTCTGCTTAGGACCCCAGAGCCATTCTATTGGCTGAAAGAACTTTTAATGGGTAATCTGTTCAGAGCCTGATTACAATTCTTACAAAATCACGTTTTGATTTTTGTCATTTAAATTGTGTTAAAATAGTCTCTAGTCTTGCAAATCATATGTTTCATATACTAGTATATAACAGAAGCTATAAGTTGTGAAATCAAGCATATCTCGTTCTTAATGTTTTTTTTAGTTAGCATACATTTAGTTAGCATACGATTAGCTTAGTTTATACACCACGGTTGCATCTTAAAAGCCCTAGCCCCGCTTTAATGTTTATACAATAAAAAGTCCTGTTGTATTTATTTTGTCCAATGTTCTGTGTATATATATATATATATATATATATATATATATATATATATATATATATATATATATATATATATATTATATTATAGGTACATTACTATGTTATGGTTTTGTATTGGTATTATTACTTAGTTTATCAATTGAAATAATTTACAATATGTTAGGCATGTTATTGCTGCCATTATAGCAATCAACCTACATATTTCAAATATATGCCGTTTGTGTGTACTTAGTATGACAATTAATTCATAGTTTAGCCATTAAACAAAACATTGGGATAACAGCTTTTGATCAGGCATTTAAAACAGCTACCACATTGGGTCCTAAGCGGACACTATTTCACAGGGGGACAGGATTTCTCATGACACCGGCCCTGGGTGTAGATGCCAGGCCATTCAACCAGAGGTAATCCTGTCAGATCGTCCATCCATTGAGTGAATGTGTACGGGTCGGTCAATCTGGTTCCGTCCGTTAAGGTTAACTTTTTAAAATAACAGTCACAGTCCCGGACAGAGTGTGACCTCACATTTTCAGATAAAATTACTCCAGTCATTGTTTAAAAACAAGCTCACCTTAAAAAAAAAAAAAAAAAAAAAAAAACTTGCTGGCTAGCGTTAGTGAAGCAATCAGGGGAATCGTTCTGCCTCCAGCTAAGCTCCGCCCACAAAAAAACCCATCACAATGTTTACATTCATAAAATACTTTAACTTCAAAACCACTAAATCCCAGCCTCAGCCCATTCAGAAGTACTGGTAGGAGCCTGACAAAAATGCTTATTTTAAAGAAAAACATCAGACAGACTTCATATCCAATATTGGCCCGATATCAACAACAATACAACATTTCCAGTAATGGCTTATAACAATATATCATCATGCATACCTAAAAAACATAATGTGCAACAAGAACTTTATTCTATACCAACAGGGGTTTCCAATGATATTCCAAATAACTGAGAGTGAAAGAAAGCAAGAGGGAGAAAGAAACATAGCACACATTCAGCCAACGGTGACATGTACAGTTCCACTGAGTGCACTGCAGACTCAAGGCAGAGCTGTTCCCTCAAATATCTTGGAGGACAATATGACTCAAATCACAGAGCTCTACCTCCAGAGACAGAACTGTCTCAGTGGCTATAACAAAACTCCACCTTCCCCTAAAACTTTATGATGTATTAAAAGTGAACCATGCTCACTGACAGCAGCACTTATTTGCATGCTCTACCATTGTTTTAATGGCTGTTTCACTAAAGTAATTAGTTATTTTTCATGGCCAATTCAGTTTCTGATTTTTTTTAACAAGCAAATTGGCCGATTATGATACTGGTTGGTGATTTTTTTTCTTTGTTTAAAGCTGCAGTCCGTAACTTTTTTTGGTTAAAAATGATCCAAAATCAATCAAAATAAAAAAAGTACATAACCAGCCAGTGTTCAAAACTCCTTCTCCTTACCTTAGCCTGATTCACACCGGTAAACTTGTAATAATGTGTTATAATTTGAGTAGTACTGGTAGGATCTGTGAGACCGGGTTGGATAGGATTCCGTCTGTGCATCATTACATCATGTCTGTCCGGCTAGTAGTAGTAGGCATGTGAGGATGCTGCAGGTGGCGGATCATTTATAGCCTTTTCTCACAGAAGGTCTAAACGCCAATCATCAGTGACAACTGGAGATTCACCCGCAGTCAAAAGCAAAAGATTAGAATGTACAGAATTTGAAATCTACAGGTCACGCTATACACACTAAATACACAGTCACGCAATGCTGATGTTGTTAACATTAACAATGTGAACAAAGTATAACAATAATAATTTGCACAGTTTGATGTGATATGAGCTAAGCGTTCGTTAGATTTCATCGCCGTTAGTAGCACGATTTATTGTAATTCGCACAAGTGGCAGACATGTTACTTACTTGATCAGATGACATTTTACAATGAAAATTCTAATTTTGGTCAAACAGAGATGGTGACAGAGGTTTTAAGCTTTAAAACCTCTATCAGCTTAAGCAAATGTATTTGTTGTTTATTTGCTCTATAACAGGCCAAACTGCATTTTACATCACAATCCAAACAAAGATGCTACACACATGTAACATGAGCAGTTGTTTATGATTTAAATTAGATTGTATAATTTCAAGATTTAAAGCAAAAACAGAATGGTCTGACTGTAGCTTTGTGAAATTATGCTACATAAAACACCTGCATAAAACAAGAACAGCAGATGGACTGAATAAAAAAATGCAAATTCACTCACTGACAGTAGATGGTGCATACAGAACAGCAGCGGTTTCTTTGGGTACCGTACCGCTGTACATAAAGCAATGCTGCACTTATAAACACTACTTTATACAGAGGTAGAAGGAAAATAAAATGCCATTGGGACTTTTCTGAAGACAGTCAGTTCCCTTCGGAGATACATTCATATAAACCCCCAATTCAATATTTATATTTTGCTTACTGTATTTTGAGCATCGCAGACAGTGTTACTGTTACAGTATTTGCTCTGCTGGTGAATCTGTGTTCTCTTCTTTGCGTCCATCTTCAGCATGTCCCGTCTCTGGCCAGTGTTAATATCCTGTGCACAGACTTTGTAGTATTTCCACACAAATTACATTTTGGGAAATGATTGGAATGCAGTTTGTGCGCAAGTCCAGAATGGAGTTTAGCCAAAAAAAAAAAAAAATAAAAAAAAAAAAAAACAGCCATAAATCAGAACCGGCCAGTTTATGCTTCAAACAAACGATCGAAAACCGTCCAGTTCCGATTTATGGCCAAGCGACTGGTGCATCTCTAAAAGTAATTATGCAAATCAGGTAAGAGAGCAAATGCACATGAAAAAACTCTGCAGGACACAATTTGCACAGCAAAATCCACTAGTTTGCACTGAAATACCGTGCGTTGAATTGAATCCGGCCTTCAAACTAGCCACCCATCTGCCCTGAACATGCAAAATACATCTGAGCGCCATTCAGCTCCCTCCTGCGTAAACACCCTGAGCTTGAACCCACTTTCAACATACGCCAGTCACAAACAAACAATCCCATCATTCCAGTAGCTTCAGTCAATCTCACTCTGTTCCTGGCTTATTGTACAGCCTCACAGTCTCCTGCAGCGCAGATGTGTGCTCCGTCAGTTTAAGCCCAAGATAAGGGAGGATTTACTGGCGTAGACTGGATAGAGTGATTGACGCAGCTCATGCAAGGTCAGCTCACCAAAATGAGGGCTCACAGAGGAAATGTGGGTTTTCTGTCTACCACAAAAGTACTGTGTGTTAGTGTGTGTTTTTTGCCTGACTGTGTGTCTATGGAATCAGTTTGATTGAGTGGCTGACTGATGTTCCAGCAATCTCTACTTAAGCAATTATGCATACTTTTATCTATTATGTTCTCCATTGGAGATAAGAACTTTCTTTTCATGTATTACTCAACACAGAAATTCTACTTCCTTACATTCAAATTCAAATTGCAATTCTGCATCCAGTTTGCTCAATTTCAGGAATTGAAATGGAATTTAACTCTTTATGCATATGCCAGTGTATTATGCATGTAATCATATGTATATGCAAAATAACACAATCACCAACATTAAACAGCATATAAATCAAAACTGCTTAATGTTACTGAATGACATTACAAGCTACTCCATCTAGGTTTTGATCATCGTTGTGAATCCGATATGGATGTAGTCTTTGATAAAAACATGATTTTCTCAGCTTTTTGCTCAATGTTGTTTTTTTATTATTATTTTTTTAAACTTACCCACATTCAAATGTTGATTTAAAAAAGCTAGAATACATTTTTGTTTGTTTGTTTAAAAGCAGATGCATATTCTTTCTTTTGATCTATTGCATGTTCAGATATTTATACAACAAAATATTCTGGGGCAATAAACATTTTGTGAAAATGATCAAAAACTCGCTAGTTCAACTCGCTGAGAGTATTAGACAGTTGATAGGCAGAAATGAACACAATAAACATGTTACTATCCTTAAAAATAATTATGTAATTAGCTACTTTTAATGAGTAAAACAATTATTCTTTTTACGCTAACATTCCCCAAACTAATAAGTTCACCATAGACTGAGCAGGGTGAGAAAGATATTGGAAAAAAAGTGGAAGAAGAAACAGGTAAACTCATAAAGTCACAGAGTCTTTTGTTTACAAAGCCAGTCTCAGGAGGTTCCCCATATTGGGCTTGGTAAAGTATTTTTGAAAGACACTAAAGGCTATTGGCTTAGTCACAAAGGTCTCTTCTCCCAAAGAGCATCCTTTGAAAATTCACAGGTGACATGTAGCCAAGCAGGCAGCTTTAAAATGACTGATATTTCTTACAGTCGCTTGGCTTTGAAATATGCATGAACAAAAACCGATCTAGGTTTTTGATCCACTCTGATCACCACCCTGGAGATTTGAGCAGAGCCTCAATGGCAAACTGGTCTGTGGAAACATGTTCAGTCTAGAAAGCCTCAGGACTATGGATAAACAGACTAAAGAGGAGTGATCTCTTCTCACCCTCTCTCAAGTGAAGACGGCTACAATTTGCACTTGAAATTAATTACCCAGCTGTGAGGATGCGATTGACGTGGCGGCAGGTTCCTGGTGTCCGAGGCAGCGTAGAGAGGAGGAGTTCTCCAGAAGCCAGGAGCAGCTACTGGAGCGTAACAGAGAGGAGGAGAAGACCTGGCAATTTGCGTATCCAGGGACCTACAGGAAGAAGAGGATCATATCGTCACCTTACTGCCGGGGAGAAGATGCGATAAGAGACTAATGCGAACAGAAATCGAACAGCTTCTCATTGCTTCCCCATGAAACTCTTGGATCTGGGCCGCAAGCCAAGGCGATGTCCCACAAATGAAACTCAGCCCGGGATACCAAGCTTTCCCGCTTCAGAGCTTGACATGATGCTGCGGACCAGACCTCCTAGTTGTGCTAATCTGGCTAATGGCTAAGCAGTGGAGACTCCCTTATCAGGGGACAACACACTTTGTCCACAAAATCCAAACCGCCATCCGAGCTCACACATGGCCGATGGCAGGAAAGCTAGCCAGGCAGTCAGCGAATGCCAATGAGCATAGCCGGCCAAGCTGAGATTTCATTACTTCCTGGATGTGCTCGCAAGCCACAAACAGCTGTAGGCTAGGCCCGAGGACTGCCACCTGTGCCGAGTTCCTCTTTAATCCCTAAAGTCTCTTTTTCTGCCTCACTTTAAGGGTGTCGATGGGCACAAATCCTATTTCGATAGCAGATAAGGGACATAGTTCAATCTACAAAAGGGCTACGTAAAGCTGCATCACTCACCTACAAAACAGTCTGTGCAAAGTACATAGGTGAGCATAAATTCTGAAGTTAAAAACAGAGCCATAAAAGTTTAATTTGAGGCTGGTAGGTAGTAACTAGCCTAGGCAATGAGACCAGCTATTTCAGCACTGTAGCCTTCATTCATAATTTACATTATAGTTTCAGCTGAGAGTAAAAGTATCTCTCTGTTTCCCAATGTCCCTGTCTTTTGTCATGCACACAAGGCTGTGGTGTCACTTAGCTGTGTATAAGTGAACTGATATGTGCAGGGGCTCTAGAAACACAGGCCAAATGAGAGTAGGAACCAGAGTTCCTGAGGGCTTTCCCTCTGCTCACTGACAAGCAACAAGAAGCTATTAATTTTAACATCTAAAAGGGGGAAAAATCTATGATTTGTTTGTGTTATATAATGCTCGGAGAGATTTCTTGTACATTCTCCAATGTACAATTGTATCTGGTGTCTTTAGTGTGATTTACACTGTGGTATATCTGAAATTGTAGCCCTTAAAGGGACAGTTCACCCAAAAATTGGTCATACCATTACAAACTTGAATGAATGATTTTATTCTGTGAAAGATATTTTGACAAATGGCTCATGTTCGTAACATGTTTTAAAATGTCTCAAAATGATCTCATTTCAACTGAATGAACGCAGAGACAACGGAGGCGAAAGGGACACTTTTGAGTCCTTAAGGGAATGCGCCGACTTTTTGGGACTTTAGCTTATTCACCCCAGAGTTAGATAAGTCCATACATACCATAACTCTGTCTGACGCACCCACTACTAGCCTAGCTTAGCACAAAGACTGGAGGTAAACGGCTCCATCTAGCCTACTGCTCAATAAGTGACAAAATAACAGCAACATTTTCCTATTTTGTGCTAAACTAGGCTAGCAGTGGGTGTGTCAGACTTATCTAACTCTGGGGGATACGGTGAATAAGCTAAAGTTCCAAAAAGTCAGCGTGTTCCTTTAAATCATTATCATTCAAGAATTTAGCACTTTTTAAGAGATAGTTGACCTGAAACCACCACACTGACCCCAAAAACAACATTGTGCGCCATTTAAAAAAAATAAAATTATTTTTGTTTCACAGAAAGTCATAAATAAAGAAAGACAATCATAAGCCATGTTTCCACCACAGGAAATTTCCCCTGGAACTAGGGACTTTGGGGTAGTACTCTGTGTGTTTCGATCGCAGGGACCAGGGTCTAAATGAAGTTCCGGGTAAACTTTCGGGGGTGGGACTTGGGCGCTGAACATGCTGATTAGTTGAGTTCACGCAGCATTTTAATTGGTTGACTCCACACAGCATTTTATTTTGTAACCACCATTTTTAAAAGTCTGTTGCGGTGCGTGCAGTAAGAGCAATAGCATTCGAATAGCAAACAATGCTATTCGAATCAACGATGAAGTTTAAAAAAATACAATCAATGTTTTTTTTATTTTTATTAAGCATATATGCGGAGGACGAAATCCAGTGGGAACTGGAAAGTCTAGTGCAGTCCTACGTCACCGGACTAATTTGCCTAATCTTCGCAGTAATTTACATCCCGCTGGAAATGCAGACAGCAACAGGTCTGGGGGAGAAAAAGACCCTGGGACAAATTGTTATGGGTAATTTCGGTGGAAACGTGGCTATACTGGGTTGGAAGACATGAGTGCATAATGACAGAAACAGTTTTTTGTTTGAGCTATCCCTTATCCCTAAGTTAAAACACAAACAAGGGCTAAATTCTTGAGGGAAGTTCACCTCCGCTCCATCCCTAAGCATTAAGCTGGCTGAATCGAAAGCCATCTGCACATTCTCACCAACAAGAAGTCTCGGGTGGCCTGGTAGTCAAACTTGGAGAAGGTTAAAGAGATGGAGACAGAGATCGAGTAACTACAGTGAAAAACACTCTGTGTACCGGCCTGCACCAAACTGTGCCACAAAGGGCCAACAGCGTTTAGTCACGAATACACAAACAGAGCTCTTGTCACTTTAAGTAGGGCACCATGCAGAAGCGCGTTTACCACAGAAGCTAATCCATCATTCACAATGTTAGCTCCTCTGTCATTCCCTTTGCACCCTGATAATGAACCATTTTGTCGCTAGGAATCGGAAATGTTCATTCAGATAAACTTCAACATGGCTTCAGGAGCATCAAATGCTTTTTGATGGTCAAATTGGATCAAAATACACTTTATTTACAGTGTAGATTGTCACAAATGTGGTTTAAAGGGATACAGGCTTATACTCAACACCTTGAATGCTAAGGGGAAAAACCTTGGGAAGTGCAAGGATAAAAGAGAAGCCTTCCTCAGATCAGCCTAGTTGTATAAGTAATCAAAAGGCTGTCACTTATACGTGATGCACTAGTTTGACCTGAATGGCTCTAATGGATGTCACTCTATTTGCAGAAAATAGGGTATACAGACCACAGCAGAGGGTAATGTAATTAAAGAACCTACAAGTAAGAGCACATAATGTGTTTGCCCATCAGTCAGCCGCAGAGAGAAACACAGATAGGCTAGAGTGTGCATTTATGTCAGTGAAAGAGACATACAGAAACTGAAAAATAAAAAAACGGAGGCAGGTTGGTGGAACAGGCAGTGCAGCTCGAGAAGTGCCTCCTGCCACTCTCACTTACACAAAGCCACGTCAGCGTCCCCAAGGTTACCATCTGCCTCTCAGCAGAGCGAGGCAGCTCTCCACGATCCACACTTAATCACCGTGCAACCTCTTATACACTCATTTCCTGTCTTTGTCAGAGGAGGCTGCTCCTAACAGAGGGGATTTTTCAAAGTGCTGATACACACAATGGCTGTCTTACTCATTACAACAAACATGAGTCTTCCCGTTCACACCACAGTCTCGCTCGTTCTGAGGAGCTTTGTTTCAACTAGCCACTGGCACACTGGAATCAATTCATCAAACGCTTAAGCAGCTAATGAACTGAAACATGGTGGAAATGAGAGCATTCCAGGCAGAAAGAATGGATTAGAATATTATAGGTCAGAGGTCCAGTACTGATTTTGAGGGTGGCGTTAATATGCCATATTGTAGCATTTTACATTATATGTAATGATAATGATATTTCGCGAAAAGTCTGAGCTATTTATGGTGCAAAATGTTTTTTGATCTGTCTAAGCCTAAGGTCTCTGAAAATAATGGTGGAGAATTCCCTCCTGGTATAGCTGCTTCCTCATTCCAAGTTCATTTTCAGGAGGCAAGTTATTTCTTTGTTATCAGTTTCCAGAGAGAATAAAATATGTGCATATTTACCACTGTGAGACCTCTGCAGTCAAGCCAGCCGCCTCAGTACTGCTGCACAAGAACAGACAACCCACATTACTTTGTGTTTACACCAGTGGTCAAAGATTTGAACAAAACAAACATATACACAGTACCACTCCATTTACATACACCCACATCTTTACATATATTCTTTACATATATTCATAAAAGTTTCCACACAAAGCTAGAAAGACCCTCATTACCCATCTCATACAAGTTAAAAGAAACTGATCTATTAACTCCCAGGCACTTACTGGCTCAGTCACACTCAAACACACATCCACACTTAGTCTTTAACAGATTCCTCACTAACTAGGCTATATCTTTATAACCTCCTCCACTCCATACACACAGTGCCAGTGTATTATTCATGTTCTGCATGCAGAAATGGAGCCTCACCCGATAGGGTTAAGTAAATAGGCCCGGACTAGCCATCGGGAGCACCGGGTGAATTCCTGGGCCTGGTAACTGATTTGGCCCACTGCCCTCTTTCTTCTACTTACAAAAAAAACCAAAAAAAAAATTATATATTATTGCCTTTTTAATTATATATAATTGCCCCATTACACTAAAGTGATCCCCAAATTCGGCATTCGACAATAAATCGATAATAAATCAAACAGTTAGGCTTGACTGGCAACACTATGATTCAGCTCGTGTGAGCTCCGTGCGTCTGCCAAACCGTTTCGAGTAATAATCAGCGCGACGGACTTGAGGAAGCGGCAAGGCATTGAGGGAAAGCTCTCAAAGAAGGAGCGAAATAAAGCAAAATGACTTCAAATACAGGTCAGTTTCACCTGTAAAAGGCTACTGTGGTTTTGTCTTCTTTAACATAGCGAATGTTAGTAGTAGCACGCCATTACTATCATCCTTCAAAAAAACTGTATTCTAAATGGCATTATTATGTATTGTAAAGTTACAGTAGTAATTTAGCAGACAGATAAATACGTTTGGAGGGAGCTAGGACAGACAACAACACAAAAATAACTGCAAGAACTTGTTCAGCATGATTTTTCTATAAAGAAGTTGTCATGATGTATTTATTATTGTAGCCTACTAATTTTTATATTTAAGCAATTTAGAAAATTAATTTCAATATATTTGCATGAAATAGTTAAATATTGGATATTTAAGACATTTTAAGATAAAACAACAACAACACATTGTCATAATGTGATACTTTGAATTGACCTCAAATTTGCAACAACGTTGAGACAGTTCTGTTCTCCCAACGGTAGACCTGCTGGAGAATAAGTGACGGGTACACGAAAAGAATCAAAAAAAGTAAAACGCACACGAGGGAGAGAGTCGAGACAGAGAAATATCAGGGAAAATTAAGATAATGAAAGGGGAAAAGGGAAGTGAAGGTGCAGTTCAAGAGAGAACATTTAATTATTTTGCACGGCTAAAGATTTAAACCTTTTTTGTGTGATGACCATACAAAAAATACGGTTCTCCATGGTTCCAAAATTAGTTGTGGGTGTATGGGATGGCCTGGATGGGTGTGACATTTCCCGGCCTGAAATTTTGTCTCAGTCCAGCCCTGCTGAGGTGTGACCTCCCTCGACTTATGTACACTTCTCCCGCAGTATGGAACCATCTTGGGAGGATACAGATTTACATTGGGCCCCAGTGTACCCAGACCGATACTGCACGCACAAAGAGAAAAACATGAAAAGCTCAGCAAAGCCGGGTAATGAAAGATTATATGATTAGAGGACTAGCTTTACCATCTCAGATTCGCTCAACCTTTACAAGCTCTGATGTCTCCATAACTATACTGGAGAGGATAATGATATGATAGTCATCATCTCCATCATCGACACCAAGTGAAGCATGGCAGAGAACAATAATCAATCCGGTCACGTTGATATCCTCCATCCGAAAGCTATGAAACTCAATAGTGGCTTTAAAGAATAATTATGGTGCCACTTCATGTTATTAAAACTTTAAATGTTACATCTTGGAATCTGCTTACCACGAACTTGAGTGTTAAATTTGATAATATGGTTTTAACAGCAGTATCTTGGTGACACCAATGACACAAACAACATTTTATTTAATTGACACTTCCTACAATAAAATTAAAGTGTCTCAAACAGTATGCACTACAGATCCTTTTGCAATTTTATACGCATCAAACCTCATTTGAATATTCAAGAAAGGTACACGATTACTTTATTTGCATATTTCTTCCATGCACTGATTGTATATTCCTAGTACACATTATGAATAACTGCAAGTGCTTCCAAGTTCCCCCATTAAGAAAAGGCACATCTCAGAGCTGTACATTTCCTCACATCTCTACAGAAAGACCCCATCAGCCGAGTTCCAGCAGGAAAAAAAACAGCTTTTATCGGCCCCAGTCCCTCTGTGGATTTGTGCCATGATGGTCTTGATGGAACAGCAAGGCTGACGGACGCTACTTTCCACATCCAACCCCAATAGATATGGGGAAAGTGAGGCACTTCAATGTGTATACAGCCCCATTATCAGGCCTGTAATCACACTTTCTTTTTCCCTAATGGAGTTTTCTCGACTCTGTGAGATTGTTCTTTCTTTCAGGTCGATGGGAATACATCATGCTCATATTCTGGGTGATATTGATCTAGGACTAGTCAATAATGCCTTTTGGGAGATAAATAACAAACCATACCAACACATGCAAGAAACTGATGTTTGTTAAAGGGGGAGACCTTGTCCAAACCCTTTAATAAATAAATAAAATCAAGCATAATCCAAACAGTAAGATGGATAAACTTTAAAAGGGTATCTTAAGTGTGAGTTATTTTAGATGGCATCCATATTAACAGGAAAGCTCTCTGATAAAAATCGAGTTAATGTATTGTTATTGCATTATATATTACATCTTGTATAACAAACACAGTACTTCTACTATAAGAAGAAATTATCTCAGTACTGTGGAAATCAAAGCCACAAGTGCTATATAACTACTTTAAAGAAGCCATAAATCATCTATGTTTAGACAGGTTTTTTTTTTTTTTTGCTAGGAAGGAAGTTAAGGGGTACAATTGGTCTGTCCTCATCCATCTGGAGGCTTTGGACCATATGACAGCACACATGGACCAATTTCTCTCATGATGAGCTGATGTCTTCAAATCGGCAAAAAACTGAATTAATACTCAAATAACGCTATACCACCAAGTCAAAGGTAAGATAAAATAAAGGTGTTATATTTCAATATATTTAAAATATATTTCAAGACTATATTTTCATGTAGTGCTATAAAGTGATTTGAGAGGAATGGTCTATACTTGCTTATCTCCGAATACCTCATTCTAATTGGCCATTCGCTGCATTCAGAGTTAAAATCAAGACTCCTTCACAGAACACCCTGTTGGGGTTTATACTGCAACTACGACTGGATGACTGCATTATCTCTAATTCAATAATGCTGAAGAATCATTTTCGAGAAAGTTACATTTTTTACCTGAACTTTGAAGAAATCATATTTTCCCACCTCAGGCAAAATAATATCAGGGCTGTAAACACTGTAGAAATTCAGGACCAACATAGGGGGATGTGCTTATCGACACTTACACTTAAAGGTGCAATATGTAACATTTTTGTAGCAAAATAAATAAAAAAAAAAAACACTAGGCCAGTGTTATATATTTTGTTCAGTTGAGTACTTACAATATCCCAAATGTTTCCAACTGTTTGTAAATCGTGAGATTTTAACCAATGAACCGGGACGTGTGAGGGAGTCGCCTGTCAATGGCGTCATATCCGCGTTCACCGAACGGTTTCCGCTTTTATTGCCGTAGAAACCATGGCAAAAGACGTGGACAACTGCGTAACGTCTCGCGGCACGCTGTTGTAGTCTTGTTCAAACATTATGGACCTTCAGGCAGCTCTTGATGACGTTGACTGGGACATGTTCCGAGCGAGTTCAGCTGACGTAAGCGAGTTCACAGACGTGGCGCTTTGCTTCATCAACACGCTTACAGAGCAAGCCACGCAAACAATAACAATAACGTCCTTCTCAAATCAGAAACCGTGGGTGGACAATTCAATCCGCGCGGCAGTGAACGCACGCACTGCTGCTTACAACGCCGGTCTCCATTCAGGGAATATGAATGAATACAGATCGTCCTGTTATGCTCTCAGACGAGCAGTTAAAGCCGCAAAACTCCGTTATAAAGACCGAGTGAGTCTCATTTCCAACTCAACGACTCGCGCGCATGTGGCAAGGTCTGAGGTCCATCTGCTCCTTTGGATCTAAATCCTCTGCAGAGGCAAGCGTTGATCCGTTGCTCGTGAACGAGTTAAACTCTTTCTATGCTCGCTTTGACTGTAACCGCGTAACGCGACTCCGCCAAGTGGCGCGTTAGAGGAAATTACTCAGAGCAGCAACAATCACGTGATCTCTGTCTCGGAGGATGAAGTTCGAGAGCACTCAAGCGTGTGGACGCCAGGAAAGCTGCTGGGCCAGATGGTATTTCAGGTCGTGTTCTGCGGTCCTGTGCTGATCAGCTCACCGGGTTGTTTACATCTATCTTTAATGAGTCCTCGCTACATCTGTGGTCCCCACCTCCTTCAAAAATCCACCATCATCCCTGTCCCTAAGAACAGTAAACCCTCTTGCCTAAATGACTATCGTCCAGTGGCTCTCACGCCTATAGTCATGAAGGTCTTTGAGAGACTCATTAAAAACACCATTTGCGCCTTCATTCCTGACACTTTGGACCCTCTTCAGTTTGCCTATCGTCCCAATAGATCGACTGAAGATGCCATCTCTCATGTCCTCCACTCCTCCCTCACTCACATCGACAGCAAAAGTGGGAACTACGTAAGACTGCTATTTATTGACTATAGCTCAGCCTTTAACACCATAGTTCCCACCAAGCTAACCTCCAAACTCCTGGATCTCGGCCTGAATCCTTCTCTCTGCCACTGGATTGAGGACTTCCTCACTGGCAGGCCTCAGGTGGTGAGAATAGGCCAGTCCACCTCCACCTCCATCACCCTGAGTGTGGGAGCTCCACAGGGCTGTGTCCTGAGCCCCTGCTCTACTCTCTCTACACGCATGACTGTTTGTCCACACACAGCTCCACCTCTATCATCAAATTTGCTGATGATACTGTTGTCCTGGGCCTCATTTCCAACAACAATGAGACGGCATACTTGGACGAGGTGGAGCATCTAACAGCATGGTGCCAGGACAACTGTCTCTCTCTGAATGTTGGCAAGACCAAAGAAATGATTGTGGACTTCAGGAAGAGACAGCAACGGACATACTCCCCCTCATGATCAGCGGTCACCAGTAGAGAGAGTGAGCAGCTTCAAGTACCTGGGAGTAAACATCTCCGAGGACCTGACCTGGACTGCTCACATTCAGACACAGGTGAAAAAGCCAGGCAAAGACTGTACCACCTGCGCCAGCTGAGGAAATTCAGGCTTTCACCAGCTATCCTGAAAACTTTCTATTTAGGGGCGATAGAAAGTGTTTTAACTCAGTGCATCACAGCGTGGTATGGGAACAGCACCAGTCATGACCGCAAAGCCCTGCAAAGAGTCGTGTGCTTATCCGAGCGTATCTCAGGGTCAGCTCTCCCGTCTCTGCAGGACGTCTACACCAAACGCTGCAAAGGTAGAGCTACCAAGATCATCAAGGACTCTAATCACCCTGCAAACCCTCATTTCACGCTGCTACCATCTGGTAAGCGCTTCCAAGCCTGATGGCCAAAACTGAGAGACTCAGGAGGAGCTTCTTCCCCCAGGCCATCAGACTCCTGAACTCAGTCACTTAACATCACGTGACTTCACGTCAGGATAAACATCGATACACTGACATTGCACTGCACTTTCTGTTCTCGTTGTTACTGTGTAACAACCTGTCATAAACCTGTTTGCACATTATACTCTTTATACATTTGTTAACCACATATTTATAAGTCTACAGTTTACTCACTGCAAAGTCTACTTCAATTATTTTATTCCACTTTATCCTTATTTGTTACCTTTTTTTTCTCTTGACTTGATTATTTATAATTCTACAGATATAGACATATATATATATATATATATATATATATATATATATATATATATATATATATATATATATATATATATATATATATATATATATAGATAGTACTTTTTTATATCCTATTTCTATTATAATTTCTTCCTTGTGTTTTTAACTGTGAATTTGCACTGTCCATGGAGCGGACCTGTTTACATTTCACTGCCGGTTGTATATTCTGTATATAACTGTGTATGTGACAAATAAAACTCTTGAATCTTGAATCTTGAATCTTGAATCCATGGCAAGCAGACTTTGGAACAAAATGAGAAATCAAAAGAGGACCAGTATCGACGTGGCATTTTCGAGATGGCGAGAGCAACAAACTTCGACTTGACAGAGATGCCTTTCTTGCATGTGCTTTATTAGACAGGTGAGCAAATGTACATAAAACAAACCAATTTTATGTAGCTCAACACAATGAAATATTAGAATATCATCAGTATGATGTTCTTAATGTTGATGTAGCTTACTGCTAGTCTCAAACAGCCAACAAGCTAACACACAGAATGACATTATAACTTTCAGTACTCAAATGCAGTTTAGACCAAGTGAAACAGAATTGCGTTTCCTCTTAGAATTGCATTGCTTCCTTAATTCGTCAAATAAACTAACCTGTATGAGTAGGAATTCAACACTTGCGGGTAGCTTGGTAGAAATGTACTTATTTCTTTATATCCCCAGGGACTCGCGCGTGTAGCACTGATATATGTCTCTTTTTAGTAATCTCGCCCTGCTTCAAGAAACATGAATGCATTCACTCATCCATTTCCCCATTAACATTATTAGATCCATCGGTATGACGACAAGTTCCATGATTTCACACTCATTCACTGCGTCATCAATCTACACCTGTTGTTATTTTTTTTAAGAGATCGAACTCTCCGTCATGTCACTACAAACGTACATGCTGTTGTTTCATTTGTGGGTCGAAACAGGAGACATTCTGAAGAATCTTCACAAAGCTCTTTGTCATACAATGGTAGTTTGTAGTATAATATATCTATTGTATGGCTTCAAATATATATATATAAAAAAACACAAGAACACTCTTAGAAAAAAAGGTTCAATTGAGTTCTGTATAGAACCCAAGGGTTCTTAACTCAATTTTAAAGAACCCTTTATGCTAAAAAGATTCTATAAGAAGAAATCTTAAATGATTGTATAATACGTTCATGTTTATCAGGTTATTAAAAATTTTTTTTTGTTTTTTTTGTGATAAATTCTATTTATATTCCGTTTAATTTAAATATGCTCATAATTAACTGGTTAACAGTTAACCGACATTAAAAATTTTGATATTTTAAAAACATTTGCTGGATGGTTAAAAATACTCTACACGTTAAATTGAGTCTCATTTTATTATTACATTCAGAAATTATGTATATCGATAAGTGAAATTTTATAAACATTATAAATACTATAAACATAGATACAGGCTATTTTAGTTCCCTTTCTCCTTTCTCTCTTATTCTTTCAATTTAACGTTATTCAGAACAGAACAAGAATCAAAAATAAAAGTATATAAACGTCAAGCCAAAACAAATTCATTTAAAGCAAAACTGAAACAGTTTTGAAACAATGGGTTCATGTAACATTTATTAGCCTATGTATAGGACTACTAGGCTTTGTACTTCATTCTCATTCCAATATAGACATAAAACATCCTTCACATGAACTGAAATGTGGTTGGCGTAACATCACAGTGGGGCGGTGCTCACGCTGAACAGCACAGATTGTACTACAAACTATTTAAATTGAGCAGTGAAACTGTATTTTATTTTGATAATGAACAGGCTGCGTTTCAATGTAGCAATGCCAGACTGGCCAACTCATCAATATAGCAATGCCTGAACTGGTGTGATGCGTGTGTGTGAGTAGGGCGTCTGCAAAGTTTCCTTATAACAGCAGAAACAACTTAAAATACACCATCATTTATGGTCATACAGATAAGAGTAAGATCGAAACTGTAGAGGGTTTACTTTTATTTGTGTACACTCACAATAAAAGTGAAAACAAACTGGATGCCGCTTTCTGCCGTCTCGGTTTCCTTTCTGTGAACTTGTTTACAAAACTCAGCATGTACTAATTGTCGGACCATTTTTTTCCCCTTTCGTTTTCTTAATCTGTTAATTATTTAAGTGCAATATATTTAGTGTATTTATTCATGTATTTATATTTAGTGTATACTGTGTTTGACCCCCTTTCGCCTTCAGAACTGCCTTAATTCTACGTGGCATTGATTCAACAAGGTGCTGAAAGCATTCTTTAGAAATGTTGGCCCATATTGATAGGATAGCATCTTGCAGTTGATGGAGATTTGTGGGATGCACATCCAGGGCACGAAGCTCCCATTCCACCACATCCCAAAGATGCTCTATTGGGTTGAGATCTGGTGACTGTGGGAGCCATTTTAGCACAGTGAACTCATTGTCATGTTCAAGAAACCAATTTGAAATTATTCGAGCTTTGTGACATGGTGCATTATCCTGCTGGAAGTAGCCATCAGAGAATGGGTACATGGTGGTCATAAAGGGATGGACATGGTCAGAAACAATGCTCAGGTAGGCCGTGGCATTTAAACGATGCCCAATTGGCACTAAGGGGCCTAAAGTGTGCCAAGAAAACATCCCCCACACCATTACACCACCACCACCAGCCTGCACAGTGGTAACAAGGCATGATGGATCCATGTTCTCATTCTGTTTATGCCAAATTCCGACTCTACCATCTGAATGTCTCAACAGAAATCGAGACTCATCAGACCAGGCAACATTTTTCCAGTCTTCAACTGTCCAATTTTGGTGAGCTTGTGCAAACTGTAGCCTCTTTTCCTATTTGTAGTGGAGATGAGTGGTACCCGGTGTGGTCTGTTGTTGTAGCCCATCCGCCTCAAGGTTGTGCGTGTTGTCCTTTACAAGCTCTGATGTCTCCATAACTATACTGGAGAGGATAATGATATGATAGTCATCATCTCCATCATCGACACCAAGTGAAGCATGGCAGAGAACAATAATCAATCCGGTCACGTTGATATCCTCCATCCGAAAGCTATGAAACTCAATAGTGGCTTTAAAGAATAATTATGGTGCCACTTCATGTTATTAAAACTTTAAATGTTACATCTTGGAATCTGCTTACCACGAACTTGAGTGTTAAATTTGATAATATGGTTTTAACAGCAGTATCTTGGTGACACCAATGACACAAACAACAACATTTTATTTAATTGACACTTCCTACAATAAAATTAAAGTGCCTCAAACAGTATGCACTACAGATCCTTTTGCAATTTTATACGCATCAAACCTCATTTGAATATTCAAGAAAGGTACACGATTACCAATTTGAATACCAATTTGAAATTATTCGAGCTTTGTGACATGGTGCATTATCCTGCTGGAAGTAGCCATCAGAGAATGGGTACATGGTGGTCATAAAAGGATGGACATGGTCAGAAACAATGCTCAGGTAGGCCGTGGCATTTAAACGATGCCCAATTGGCACTAAGGGGCCTAAAGTGTGCCAAGAAAACATCCCCCACACCATTACACCACCACCACCAGCCTGCACAGTGGTAACAAGGCATGATGGATCCATGTTCTCATTCTGTTTACGCCAAATTCCGACTCTACCATCTGAATGTCTCAACAGAAATCGAGACTCATCAGACCAGGCAACATTTTTCCAGTCTTCAACTGTCCAATTTTGGTGAGCTTGTGCAAATTGTAGCCTCTTTTCCTATTTGTAGTGGAGATGAGTGGTACCCGGTGGGGTCTGTTGTTGTAGCCCATCCGCCTCAAGGTTGTGCGTGTTGTGGCTTCACAAATGCTTTGCTGCATACCTCGGGTTGTAACGAGTGGTTATTTCAGTCAAAGTTGCTCTTCTATCAGCTTGAATCAGTCGGCCCATTCTCCTCTGACCTCTGGCATCAACAAGGCATTTTCGCCCACAGGACTGCCGCATACTGGATGTTTTTCCCTTTTCACACCATTCTTTGTAAACCCTAGAAATGGTTGTGCGTGAAAAGCCCAGTAACTGAGCAGATTGTGAAATACTCAGACCGGCCCGTCTGGCACCAACAACCATGCCACGCTCAAAATTGCTTAAATCACCTTTCTTTCCCATTCTGACATTCAGTTTGGAGTTCAGGAGATTGTCTTGACCAGGACCACACCCCTAAATGCAATGAAGCAACTGCCATGTGATTGGTTGATTAGATAATTGCATTAATGAGAAATTGAACAGGTGTTCCTAATAATCCTTTAGGTGTGTCCTATATAATATATTTAGGTATATATATATATATATATATATATATATATATATATATATATATATATATATATATATATATGAAAACCTTTTTTTTATGGGTTACAGACATATTAATAATTTAACAATATTGGTGGTTAAAGTTAAATGATTGGTTGACAAGCTTCAGCTGTCAGAACAAGCTTCAGAAAAACAAAACAAAATGGACATCCCTATAGTTAAAAAAATTAACAGATTTAAACTTAATTCATAAAAAGATTCCATGATGGGAACCCCTAAAAGGTTCTATATATGCAACTGACAGAACCTTTTCTTCTAAGAGTGCATGAACTATGTTTATGCCACTTTGATGATAGTCAATATGAACTCTTGTTGTATGAATACATTTCCAATGGGGAAAAAAGCATACAAGTTTAGAACAACAATACTGAATAATTCCTTGAATAATGAAATTTACCTTGAACAATAAAATTCAGGTATCAATCTAGGTATTGATTTTAAGATGCAACTTTACAAAGTTATAGGGGAGGAACAGAGTCTATCTGTACTGTTGTTGACATATGGAGGTGAGAAACCAAATCATTTATTCAGATTCCTGCAAGAGTGAAAAATAAACAAGATGCCTTGATGATACCTCAAAGGAGAGCAAAGGAAGAAAAACTCCTTACATATCATCTTCAATAAAACTGCACAAAAGAATGAAGATGATGTGATCAAACATCAGACAAAAGCCAGAGGAGGAATCATCTCATTCATGTATCTGAATTCAGTAGTGGCTATAGATCTGAAGCATGTGATCAGAGATAGGAGAAGTAGTGTATTCCACACACTATTCTTTTTCCCAAAGTTCTGGCGACTTAGGCACTTTCTCAAGTGCTCAGTCATCATCAGTCTCCCAAAGAGCACAAGGTTGGCAGGGTTTTCCTACCTGTCACCTGCTGAACCTCAGCTCCATGTCCACTCGACATCTATTTGTCTAAGGACTTTCAGCATGACAAACTCTGAACCTGCTCCAACAAAAACCTTACATACAATCCCAAACTCTTCCCAGCCATATGGCTGCAGTCAATAACACTGCTGTACGCAGGGCTCAGAAATGTAACTTTTAGCCACACCCAATAAAAGTGAGTGAATTGAGAAAGTTTAATACACTAGCTATAAATATTTTTATATATTTTGAAAATACATTTTATGAATGTACCTTAAAAGAACAAAAAGTTTGTATCACTCCGCTCGCAGTGAGTGTCATGGCAGTCGAGCAAATCCACCATATTTTTTTCTAACAAATGCTATTGCTATTGTGCCACAGAATGTAGTTTTAAGAGATTTTTTAGGCGAGAATGAAGTTATTTAGACCTCACATGTGACTCATATATAAACAAAGCGCCTATTTTACAATTTTATTAGATGCTTTTGCAGATGTGAGCTCCAGGCCGTCAGCGGCTGTTCAGTGCTCATGTACCCGCAGAAATCAGCTTCATCTCGGCCATTCCTTCACCAAATTGATTTGGCTAAGGGCATAGATTCATAACTTTATATTTTATTTAACTGAAATCTGTAAGCTACTACAAAGCTGCTTTTGTACTTTTGACTGAATGGTTTGCTTGTGTTTATTTCCTATTGTACAAACTTCTTATACTTTTATAATAGTTAACATTGTTAATTTAAATATTATTGATCAATAAGTAATATTTTATATAAATAACATGCCGTTTTTGGTATTGATGAAGGGTCCGTTTGTGATTTTTACCTTCAGTGAAAGTTAGCTATATTATTACACCATTAGATGGCATCAAAGACTGTCTTTATGAGTGAGTAGCAAAGACATTTATCTTGAAATGGAAAGAAACGACTCCTTAAGATGCAACTTACAAATGCATTGACTACCTCTGTCATG
This sequence comes from Paracanthobrama guichenoti, assembly GCA_018749465.1. NCBI lineage: Eukaryota > Metazoa > Chordata > Actinopteri > Cypriniformes > Gobionidae > Paracanthobrama > Paracanthobrama guichenoti. The sequence continues at coordinate 33,846,443 of CM031956.1, read as the reverse complement.
GGAAATCCCTTAACTGTTAAAATGACAAACTCAGTGGACATTCAACCTGATTTTGTGATTATGAATATAAGATTGACCAGAAGAATGTCATCTAGATCTCCCTCTCACATTACGCTACATAATACAATAAGCCTCAATGAATCGACTTAACGTTCCTTCATTACTAGTTCTAAAGTGAGGTTTTCAGAAGAACTAAAAATGCAGCAGAAGTGGAGGAAAACAAATCATATTTTTTACAGTGACAAACATTCTTATAACCCTGGGTCAACACTCTTCATTAATTTACAGCTAATTAAACACAAAAATAAATCTCTGTTTATAGGTGGTTCAGCATTTTAAGTAACACTGAAAATTCTCACTTCAAAGAGTTCTTTTATAAACGGGTTGTCAAATAGACAAATAACATGAAAACCCTTTTCCGAGACTGAAGCCCCTAAAGATTTCAATCAATAGGCGTTTTCATTGAAATAACAGCGTACATTGCTTGCAAGTCAAAGCTGGTGGAAACTCATGCCCGTTAGCCACACATATCTAAGAAGAATGCAGCATTTCCACCACCAATCTCACAGCCTGTGCAGCAAATTTCATACAAGTGCTTTGCCTTGTGCCGATAAAACACTTTGAAATCCCAAACTACAAACAATGCCTGAAGAAGGGGAAGAATGCCACTTGCATTTGAGCCAGTTCCTCTTGCTTTCTCTCTCTCTCTCTCTCCATTACTCCTGTGAAACCACACGAGAACAAGCTGAGGCTCTCTCATTCTAGCGGGTGACTCATTCCCTCACTTGGTTCAGATGACCCCATTACGAACACTGTATTTAGAGACTCAAATTAATATGACAGCATGCTAAGAGAAAACAGTAATTGACTGTTTGAACATGTTAGGTGCATAATCATCTTCAGTAAACAAAAGAGAGGGACTGTAATGTGCGGCACGAAATTGTTCCAACTGTGGCCGTTCGTTCAAACCAGCATCTCACCGCCTCAGGCCTTCATCTGTCTCTGCTGCTCTGAGCCTTTATTGACAAATAGAGTGACACGGCTCAGAGTGTTTCAGCATTTAAAAGTTAATGTGAGGGAAAATTAAATGGATTACCAAGTCAAGGGTTGTCTAAATCACGTTCCGCTACCGCCTAATTGAAGTTCCTCATCTCTGTGAGGAGAGGACACCAGCCTTAAATGAAGACTTTCTTATGGATGCAATAAACTACTGTCAACATGAGAAGAGAAGCAGAACATAAACTGCAATCGCATGGCGGCACACCTCCAACCCTCGAGTCCAACGCGAGAGGGCATTCAATCTGTCTCCAGGGCAGCTGCATGATGCACTACTATGCACCATCTTTCCACCCGATGGCTCATTTGGAGACATGGATACCGATTGGCTTGAGAACAAAACATTCTCTTCTGCAAATTTTGCTATTTGTTTATCTAATCCATTCAACACAGTCATGGGTTATATAATATGTTATTAAATCACCATTATAGACCATTGCATTTCTGCATGGAGCCTACATACAATGAACAAAATGTGTACAACACTGCCATTGTGGCTACTGCCATTTTGCACACTTGTTTACTGTTACCACTTCTTCTCCCTAATATTGCCTTATATTTGCCATTTTCCATATATTAAAAATGTAATACATGCTAGCTAGATTATCATAAATACGTAGACTATTAAAAATGTTAAATATCACAAACATGTATCATTTAAATATATAATACATAACTTAATATTCTACCGTTCAAAAGTTTGGGGTCAGTAAGATTTTAGTTTTTGAAAAATGAATTGATCAAATGACAGAAAATGCTGTTCTTTGAACTTTCTATTGAATTCATTAAGGAATCCTGAAAATCCTTTCAACACTGATCAGAAGAAATGTTTCCAAATCAGCATATTAGAATGATTCCTCAAGGAATCATGTGACTGAAGACTGGAGTAATTATTTTGGAATAATACATAATTGGAATAAATTACATTTTTAAAATATATAAAATATTTCACAAATTTTACAATTTATATTTTTGACCAAATAAATGCAGCATAAGATGGTGAGCATCTGAATGGGCTCATGTACGATAGAATATAACAAATATATATATTTTAATTATTTAGCTCCCTCCAAAAGGAAAAGGGCAGTGCTCATCACAGTCATGTGGAAACCGCAATTTGCTCAGTCGTGCCCAAAACCATCCGTCCAGCACATTACCCTGTCTCCCACTCACAGACTGTTTCTGTCTCATTCGGTCCGACACCCACAGCCGCCCTTGTGCTCAAATCTGACATTCAGACACTAATTTCCATTGGCTGTTTAATGGAAAAGAGCCTTCAAGGTCAAGCTAACTCTTCCATTTACGTGGAAGGGTTACCGGTTCACTCCCCTGGGGATTTTAGTGAATAACAACTCAAAGGTTTCAGTTGTGAAACAAAAGCTGTCGATTAGCAGATGTATCATATTAAGCATAAGGACAGCTGGCCAATCCTTTTCTAATTGTGAGTGCCAGACAGCAATTTCGCTCTGAAATTTCACTTCAGATATGATTTTTTTTTCCTATAGATGAGTGACTTAGTGTAGCTAGTGACAATGATGACAGGCCATTAGCCACTGGAGTGTTGCCCTAATAGTTTTTGATGGAGTGGACAAGGCTCATGAATTTTCTGATTGAGTCGAGGGTGTACAGGTCAAGTGTGAGTGCCGCCCATGTGAGGCGGTCTGTGCATCACTCTGCTTTAGAGACAGACTGTTAGTCTGCAGAGCAAAGAGAAATACAAGAGCACATCATACAGGCATCCTTTCAAATAGCCTGTTTTCACAGCAAGAGGGCATTGAGTGCACTGCCTACAGAGTAAAAGACATGGGAACATGGGAAGCCTGAATAATCACAAGGACAGCTTGTCCTTTAAAGAGCAATCATCAGATATTCAAAGAACACGGTTTGAACACTTATTTTCTGACATGCTGAGCACATCAAAATGTGAATAAAGGGTTTTTCTATGCCAATTGAAGGCAATTACAGAAACGCAGTACATAGTTCTTCCCCCACAAAAAAATTGATTAAATACATCAACTGAACTGAAAAAAAATGTAATTGTTACAACACTGTTACCATAATCTGGGTCATATTTAAGTAGTTTAAAACGCTGATATGTGAGACTTTACAGTTGTCTTGCAACAAAAATGGTTTACACTACTTTTTTCGTCATTTAAATCAATAATTTTAGGGAAAATATGTCAGTTCAATAGATTGTCTTGTTGGATACAATAAAAAACATGCGACACCAAAGTGTGTTGGAAAATGCCTGCTCATATTACTAACTGGCATGATTCTCACGTTCATAAAACAGCTTACATGAGTGGATCGAACAATGTCTGCATGAAGAAGTAATTATTCCTACAATAGCTGTGAATAACACCTATAACCAGAATGACAGTAACTAAAGGAATTATTAAAGATGGTGACATAACACCCGGAAATAGTTATTTCTATTGAACTATTTAATAGTCCAATCAAGGCACAAGTTCATCCATCAAATCTTAAATAACCAAAAGCAGCTTTGAATTCTTCTTCTTTTTAACTGAGCATAGAGCGTATTTGGGTCACGAACAGACAAAACTCACAGGAGCAGCTTTTGGTGGAAGGTAGTGAATGGATCTACATTCTTGAGATGAGACAAAGCTCATATCTCTCAGAACTCCACATAAAACAATGCAATGCATGCAAGATATGCATGAAAAATTTAAGACTGTCAGTTCGGTTATCACTCCTGTTCATAAATGAATTGTGTGTGAACGTAACTGTCACTTTTGGCAAAGCGTGGTTAAACAGAGACAAGATGAAAGATGAAATATGATCAACAGGATTTATTAACACGGGCAAGAAACAACCAAACTCAGCGTATGCGTTGACGAGAACCGACAGAGAAAACTAAAACACAGCAACTTATATACAAAGGAAAACAAGGCTAATTAATGATGAACACCTGTGATGACAAATGAATCTCCATAGCAGCTCATAAGTAGCGGAAAAGCCAAACAAAGGAAAACATGAACTAACGAATACAAACTAAAAGTCCTGAAAACGAAACTAACAGAACAACTGTTATAATAACCACTGTGTGGGAAATTTTGAACAAAACAAACTATATCAAACCATATAAGGTGTTTTTAATTATATTAAACTTATATCAGATGTTTCTGTTAAATATAAGGGGAATTCTAGTTTTCTGTAGTAAACACAATTTAGTTCGATAATCTTTTGTTTGACACTAAACTAGTGTGTTCGTTGTCTGTAGCCTTGAACAAGTTCTCGGAAACTTCAAGGTGGGACAGCTGCAGATAACACCAACTAAAGCCAGGTAAACACTGTGTGATTTATAATAGTCCTTTACGATTGTTTCCTGTCAGACTGTACGAACATGATCCCCGCTGTAAGCCATGTCACACTGTAAGTTCTAAGTTGTCATTAATGTCAGACTGAACGATAGTTGAGGCACGCTAAAATGGACGCACGCAAGAAAACTCGTCCGTAGTTTTATATCGTCAATGAAATGGTGAAATGGTGGCTACAAAGAAATCGCTAGTGTTCATTTTGGTCATAGTTTGTCTTGAAAAACAAAGATAATTTGATGGTTGTCGTAAGAGAAGTCACACTGCAGGACTGTGCACCAAATCTTCTGACACTGCCAGAATTTCGTCTGAGGTCAAATTTGATCGCAGCGGTCATTAATCGGCTGTCTGTGAACATGTCAAAGTAACGATCAAAGACTTCAGATTTTAGCCTAGGATCAGAGGACTCTTTTAGGATTTGCAAAATTCGTCTCAAACCGCCAAATCGTAGCCAAAATCGCACAGTGTGTACCCGGCTTAAGGAGTTTGTTATTGTGTTTTTGTGTTATTGATTAGGAGGTCCTCACCCACTGAAATGAGAGTATAAAAGAACAAGCGTGAGGCTTCCACTTTGTCTTTTCTGACTGCACAACCTGCATGTCCGAATTGACCTTCTTGGCAAGAATAAAAGCTTTTAAAGACACTTTGCTTATGTTTTTCAATTCCAACTTTACCATGATAATTATTAAAGTTTCTTTTTTCCACGACACCACATTTAGGAGTCTAAAACAAATCCACCAACTATATTCTGCATCAACATAGTATATGTTCCTACTAGTGATATATCAGTTGGTGCCAAACACAAATGCAAGCCCAGAGAATGCTAGCTAATTTTAAAAAAGCAATTAAATTTTTAATGCGGCATTAGGAGCAATGCATTGTGACTACGTTATACTGCTTGTTTTTTCTTTCTCTTTCTAAAATCTCTTCTCTGGAGCTGGAGAATAAGAGCCACAAAGGCAATTACAGAACAATTCTGGCAGCTGGAACGTCTCATCTTACTTCCACCCTTACATATTACAGAGTAATTAATTAACCCTAGCAATCATCGTTTCCTAATCAGCAGTAAAAGGATTTCAGTCTTAATGTCACTTTCTGAGGACAGATGGTGATAACTTTGCCATTTTCAAATCATAAATCCAATTTAAGTTTGCTAAGTAATGGCATCCATATTTGATGAAAGCCCATATCTCAAATCAAAGACCAACAAAGCCTGTAAATCTTCTACAGTACATCACAAGCAGCGAAGGAAGGGGTCTTCCAGCTTATTATATACAGTACAGAACCACGGTAGTCATGGCAAAGTTGTAAAATTGAATATCACGCTATCAGTTTACAACAAGGTTTCATTTGTTAGCATTAGATAACTTACAAACAAACAATAAAAAAATCCTTCTAAAGCATTTATTAAATCACATTACGAATTAGCAAGCAATTTGATCACACTAATATCACGCATTGCTAATTCTTGTGGCTATACTATTGCAATCATAACTATTTTAATGTTTATGGATTGACCCCATTTTAAAAAAAGAGGGACAAGTGGAAATATTTTTTCAGTAATAAACACAAATACTGTGGCGAGATGACCATCACAACAGCGTGCAGGATTATTCCTCAAGAGCACGTCATGCAGAAGCACACTGATAATGCACACGCACAATTCAATCTATCATTCTCCCTCTCTCTCTCCATATGCATCCAATTTATGGCCCTTTCTACTTCATTTCAAGCAATATGCCCTTATCACCCACATGCAGAGGGATTGCCTTACTCTCCAACCTCATTCCACCATCAAAAAGCAACACCTGCTGCAAACCCTTTAGGTCTACAGTAGACCTCAAAAGGTGTGATGCACATTTTTGAGATTACTAAAGAAAACACACACACACACAAATCAACATCTTCTGTCATTGCTGTTTACTATCCTTTATCTGCAATGAACTTCTCACTTTGTCTGATTTCTTTAGGCTGAGTGAAGTAGATGACAGTGACTGAAGGGGCTTGTCTTCCCCCATTTCTTCTGACATAATGAACTCTACCTTTCTGAAGACAAAATCACAGGGTGTATTTTATTTATGCATTTACTTGCTTATTGCACTAAGGTTGAGTGATGACTTCTCAAAACAACATTTCTGTACATAAATTATTATTTTTCTATTACAGCTAGAGTTTATAGCTTTTTAAACTTTCTAAAAGATAATATGAGAATTACCTTAACAAGTTTTTCAACATGCTGTTGTTAAAATACAAACTTCCATTAAAATAGAAAGTACCTTAGCTCTTTTAAGACATTTAAATACTGTAAATAACCATTAAACGTTATAGCATGTTGCTGAGAAAAATACCAAATAATAACTTTAAAAGAGCTATTTTATTAAAATCTCTCTGAAACCTAGTCCCGATGTTCTACCTTCAAAGCCATTAAAAATATATGATGCAATACGTGTGACTGCACTTGAATAGAATTCTATACTACAGTGAATTTAATTAAATTGAATTACTGTAATGTAAGACCTCTCGTCTTATTGCTTTATTAAAAAAAAAACATCACTACCTTCACTGGTGTGTGACCACACTAGATTACCCAAAATGTAGATTACCCATTAAAATGTGCAGTTTTTATCAAGGACTCACATCAAAGGGCGCAGTTTTTGTCTTAGTTTGACAGTAAAATGGATGAATATGATGCCATTATGAACATATGCGGTTTAATGGACTGGTAAATGCTGGCAAGCACAGAGTATCTTAATAAACCCATTTGTCAGAGGACACCAATGAGGATCCTTTGTTTAAATCAATAGTTTCCAATGGCCATATCTCTGAGTGCTGTTTTTCAGGTTCAATACAAGTTAAGTTCAATCGACAGCATTCAATGCATGATAACAGTTACCACGAAAAAATACTTTTGACTGTTACTGTGCGTGTTCACTCAAAAAAATGTATTTCATTGAAGAAAGTTTTTAAATAAAATTTTATTTATTTAATTTTAATTAAATCAGTTTATTTGGGTCAACACAGTTTAGTGGATTAGGCCAAATTAATTTACTGTAATATATTTACCTAACCACATTTTCTTATGTTGGTCCCACTTCATTTAATAAGGTCTGTCTTTCAAACAATGCTCAGTGTTGTCAGGTAGAAACAGCTGGTCACAGTGCTAGCATTACCAATGTAATGCTTTCTGATCTAGAATGTGTTCATAAGACTTTTCTCAGCCTACAAATGCTCTACTCTTCAGCACTATTAAGTAACACTATTTCTACATTTGCTCTCATTATTCAGTCCCCTGCAAAGCATGCTGGGAAATGTGAATCTCAAATGTTTGATAAAGCAGTAGTGAGACTATACGACGCTAAACAAAATTATCTCTGGTAACGGACACAGTGAAATGCTATGGACTTAAGTTAACTTGTACTGAACCCGAGACATTTCTTTAAAGGATTTAAAATTTTAACATAAATGTGTGTTGGCAGTGTGTGTACAAACACTCTATAATACTAAAAAATCCACCAACTCTTTGTTTTTTAAACACCATAAATCATAAGCAGTGTCTCAGAACAAGCGTTTGCAGATTGTACCAGTGTGGCGTCACATATGCTTGGGTCCCACCCACAACTGCTGACGGACTCTGTCCTATTAGCATACACCCTGCCCTGAGAGAGCGGTACACATTCCGCCATATCCTCGACAGAGCATCTAACAGCAGCATTCTCTCAAAGAAATGTATTCTCTTTAAAGCTACTAACGTAATTCAATCAAGAGCAGTGAGTGATTTTCTGTTTTTATTTTGTTGTTTGATTCATTTTAACAGCATATATAGAAGTAGGTACTGTATATTACGCTGATTTCACTTTAAGTCTGACATCCAGCTTTACTGTGCGTGTACTTCGGATGTGTGCACTCAGAAAATCATATATCAGAAGTTTATACTTATAAGGTTTTGAAATGCATTTTTATGATGATAAAGAACTGCCATGGCACGTGAGCGTAACCGATCAAAAGCAAACAGATGTTTTCGTTTTTGGTATCTGAGGCACCGTAAAGGCTCCGCCCCCTTCTGGAAAGCTGGGTGGGGAGCAGCAGCTCATTTGCATTTAAAGATAGGGGAGCACGGGGCACAACCTAACGCGGGGTTAGTTGTAACACGCATGGTTTAACACTTTCCACACATGCCAGAATGACGAAACTTTGTGTATTTACTAGTTGCCATATCAACATTATTTAGAGAAAAAATTGTGCCAAAATTAAAAAATCTTTGGAAGATATCACTGAACATTTATTAAACCATAGCAAAAGTAAATTTCTTAAGTTTATTTTTCATCTCTGTTTTTTGTGTTTATTTAAAATAAGACAAATCTGATATTATTGTAATCTTATATCTGTTGTTTAACAGTTGAGATGGTTCTGTAATGCTGATCTAACAGCAGAAGACACGAGCCGCGGTTTAAATCCCAGTTGCACAGATGGGGTGTGTAACACTGCGTTACAATGAGCCCCTATTAGAACTACGCTATTATATTCTATACTTTTATGAATTCTCTTGAGAGACCATGAGCAAAGGGTGAATAATGACTGAGAGTCAATGTTCAGAAATTATTCATTATTATTATGTTTTTAACTCTGCTGTATAGCTGTATTTAGCAATGTGTTTGTTGTCAAACTCAAAAATTTGTTTATTTTTAATTATTAAAAAGTGCCATTATTTTATTTAATAAAAGTTAATAATTGTATTTTATTGACTAAATATTGAGTTTGTCTTGTATATATATTTTTTTTGATTATATCAGGTAACATTTTAAGCTGTCATATGCTCATGTTACATTGTGCCCCTCACATGTTACAGTGTACCCCACCTATGGGGCATGTTGTCACATTTCTCTTTCATTCTTTCGGGGGAAATCAAGAAAAAAGTATACACTGTATTAATGAAACAAAACCACATAATTGTACTAGACATGGGAAATTATAAAAATAAATACTCTGAACACCAAGTGGATTTACACAAACTGAGAAAGTCAAAAAGCGTTAGGTTGTGCCCCGCTCTCCCCTACATGAATGAAAACAGTTTTTCCTTTCACTCATAAATGGGCCTTTACAACATGGTATAATAAATTATCTGTGAGGTATTTTGAGTTGAAACTTCACAGACACATTCTGGGGACACATGAGACTTATATCACATCTTGTAAAAAGGGGCATAATAGGTCCCCTTTAAGATGTTGCATCAATACCATGTATTGATCATAGACTGTAAAAAAAATATGGACGTAGTGTCCGTGACGTCACCCGAAGGATTCTGAAGAGAGTTTTTGAAGCCTCAGAGTCAGCCTTTGCCATCTTGGCAGTGCGTCACCGTGCATCACTCCCGGATAACTGAAAATGGGCAAAGAGGCGGGACGTGGCTGGAGCTGAGGTGACGTGATGACTAAGAGACAGCAGACAAACGGCAATCCACCTGTCACTCAAAGTATATATATATAATTATATAGAACTTTAAGGCTTTATATAATGCAAATGGATGAGTTATATATATATATATATAAAAATAAAAAAAAATCACCCCCCTCACAGTTGTCATGAAGGCCAAAATTAGCTGTATAGACCAAAACCACAATTTGTACCAGGCTGTAAACATTTTTTCTTCTGCTGTAAAGTTGGGCATTTTAACATGGAGCTCAATGAGATTCTGCTCTCTTTTGGAGCCTGTCTCTAGTGGCCAGTCAATGAATTGCAGCTTAAGTCACTTCCGTACTGGCTTCAAGAGAAACTGGGGAGGTTGCCGCTTGGTATTGATGTATACCAACAATTAACATTTTCTACAGCATTTATTGATCTAGGTTAAATTCTGAATATTGCTAATTGTTACTGTATAACACACTTAATATTATTTAATGCAACTTGAATTTATTAGTATGTAGAAATTATCATTAACCAAAAAGGACCCAATTCAAGTGTCTTTATCTATACATTAACATTAACATCTAACATTTAAATTAATAATTTAATACAACGCACTTATTGTATACATACATGTTTTTATATTGTGCTTATATTTTCAACGTCTTATGTAATTATACCGTCTACCCCTATCAATAGCAACAAAAGTGTCTTTCAATAATTTTTTTTTTTTTAAAAGTACAAAAGACACCTAAAATAAAGTAGGACCACCAAACATTATAAATGCTTTAAAGTATTTTTACTGGCAACACAGGTTAGTTATTGCATTAATTAATGCTGACGTACAGAACCTTATTGTAAAGTGTTACCATGTGAAAGCACATGTATATCAAATGCAAGGGATCTGTCTGCATTTGTACAGGTGACATGCTAGTAGTTGACTATACTCCTTCTTAAAGGATTAGTTCACTTTAAAATTAAATTTACCCCATGATTTACTCACCCTCGAGCCATCCTAGACTTTCTTTCTTATTTCTGATGAGCACAATCAGAGTTATATTAATAAATATCCTGATGCTTCCACACTTTATAATGGCAGTGACGGGGTCCATTGAGTTTGAAGCTCAAAAAAGTGCCTCCATCCTTCATAAATGTACTCCACACTCTCCGGGGGGTTAATAAAGGCCTTCTGAAGTTTTGTAAGAAAAATAACTGATAGATTTTATGTTGGTCTCAGCATTGAAAGAAATGGGACAGAAGGTTTTCTCCTGTGTGTGGAAGCTGTATTCTCTATGTTCCTATGTTTAACATATGGGACCCATCCCTGTAAGGAATAGGTTTCTGTTAAGGGTCTTCAGGAGCTCAAGGAGAGCCTGGATGGTGGACAAGGAGAGTACCATATTTGGACTTGTTTTTCTATATGCATCACATTCCTATACCCTGAGCTATAGGACGTACTCTCTCTCATTGGTTAAACCTTTTCTACACCCCTTGTATTCTTTGTATATAACTACTAATCCTACATCAAATAAAGTGAGATGTTACACTCTCCCTCAGCGCTGAGTATTTGTTCATTCAATTGCCAAAACAGAAAACTGGGATGAGGCACGAAGGGGCAAAAACCTAACAATAACCATAGGCTATTTAAAACTTTATAAAGTAAAATGTCTAGCTTCCATCCATAATCAACTTGCGCAGAAAGTGTAACACCTCTCGCTGTTCAAAATGCTTACGCTATGTCCAAAGTCAAAAGTCACGCCAAATATGTTTTATTCGTAAGTTGAATACGGAAGGCGGTCTTTCGGAAGCTCCCCACGAAAGTAAGCTGTATGGATTACTTTTATAATGGATGGACAACTTTTTTGAGCTTGCCATTATAAAGCGTGGAAGAGTCAGGATGTTTATTAATATAACTCTGATTGTGTTCATCAGAAAGAAGAAAGTCATATACACCTAGGATGGCTTGAGGGTGAGGGTATCTCATGGGGTAAATCATGGGGTAATTTTCATTTTAAAGTGAACTAATCCTTTAAGTCCATCTTCCTCTTTCCTGCTTGGTTGTCAAAGCAACCCCAGAAAAAAACTCAAATTCTCCCAGTCACGCATCAACGAAAACAAGCAAAGCAATTCAGGTAGATCTGACACATGAAGACCTCCCTAAGAAAAGAGGGAAAGCAGCCTGTGAGCACACACAGATCTCTCAATAATGAAACAGGATTCACACCCTCAAGCTTCATAAAGGAACAAGCGATGACAACATGCTTTGATTACAGAAAAGCAGAACAAGAGAGTATCACAAGAGCTTAGCACGACTCTTCACAAAACACAATTTCCCCAAAGGAGTGATGGAGCATCAGCCTTGCCTGGCTCCACACACAACGTATGCCTCCTGCTGTGGTAAAACACATAAGCTAGATAGTCAGAGCACACGTACCAACAAATCTACGTCTGTGGAGACTGTGGAGAAAGAAAAACCTAAACACACAGAAAACAGTGAGCAAGACTTAGGCTATGCAGTCAGACTTCATCCTAGTCTATCAGCCTCAGCCGGCTCACCCACAGAAAACCCACAGTGTGTTTACTGACCGTCTGGATGCACATAGCACAGAAAAAAAGCAGAGAGCTGGCTGAAATCTGAAGTTCCCACCTGATTGGCTGGTGCTATGCAGGGGTGCATCATTCTGCCTGGAAATAAATTATGTTAATAAGGTACCAGGTTTATACAATGACTGCTTTTGAAAAAGAATTAATAACTGGACTTGTTTGCCAGGTTAGTGGAAGCAAATCTTCAAAAAGTTAGCAGAGCTGTATCTGCAGTATTGTATTTCATATAAACCCCACCACTAAATTGCTAGTAATACCAAGGGCCAGCGCCTGAGCTAACCCTCTTTTGGCATTTTTTTTTTTTTTTTTTACTATTTACTAAAGACTAATTTACTAAAGACACGCAGTGAAAAAAAATAGCTATGAAAAGGCATCACAGTTATATTTGCAGCTGACCTTAATGCATATGCAAAATTGATGGGAGGAGAGTATGTAAATAAATCATGCAAAGTGATTTACTAAGGTTTAAAGCAGTCAATTTACTGGTATTTTTGCCATTGTTTAAAGGCTAAAAAAAGCAGGTCTTAACCCATTTTGCGATAGTTGCTGCTAGGAGGAAAAATCGCAGAGAACAAAGCGGACGTGGTAGAAGAGAAAGAATTTTGTCCACTCCTGTTCATTTATTTTGAATGCCAGAGAAAGACATTATCCAAACATATCCTTTGCAGAGCCACATTATTTTTTCCTGATTATCACCGGCTCTGCTTGTTTGCAAGATTGCGTTGGTCATTTTGAAAATGAGCTGCTGCATCTATATCCTTTGTGCATTGTCAGTAGATCTCCCATAGAACCCAGGCTGCACAGATTCTTACTGAAATCACTGGATTTCTTCAGCGAAAATTCATCAAGCAACAATAAATGTTACCACGTTTACTATCTTCTACAGAATACAAAAGAAGATATTTTGAAGAATATAGATATTTTTACTTGGTTTTGTACATTCAATTAAAGGTGCACTATGTAACTTTTCCGTCCTCTAGAGGTCACCTTTTTAAAACAAAGACTTAGCTTGATGATGCCAAGTTTGAACACAGAATCTTGGGACATGTAGTCTTCACCTCACAGCCGGTGGGAAAAGAATCGGGACAGGACTCGGGCAGAAATCATGTTCAAGGATGCGATTATTAACGTTACTGTAGTATGAAGCAGAGCAGGACCTATGGAAGCCCGTTTCAGCCACAGTTGGTTCAAAAAATATGATTCTTTAAGTCATAATAATGAGAAACTCTCATAATAATGACTTAACATCTTATAATAATGAGAAACTCTCATAATAATGACTTAACATCTCATAATAATGAGAAACTTTCTGCGTATATTATGACTTAACATCTTGTAATAATAAGAAACTTTCTCGTAATAATGACTTAACATCTCATAATAATGACTAACATCTTAACATCTCGTAATAATGACTTAACATCTCGTAATATGACTTAACATCTAAGTAATAATGACTTATAATATGACTTAACATCTCATAATAATGACTTAACATCTTGTAATAATGACTTTCTCATAATTATGACAACATCTCGTAATAATGACTTAACATCTCATAATAATGACTTAACATCTCATAATAATGACTTAACATCTTGTAATAATGAGAAACTTCTTGTAATAATGACTTAACATCTCATAATAATGACTTAACATCTCATAATAATGACTTAACATCTTGTAATAATGAGACATCTTGTAATAATAATTATGACTTAACATCTCATAATAATGACTTAACATCTCATAATAATGACTGATCTCTTAGTTTCTCATTATTACAAATTATTATGATCTCATAATAATGACTTAACATCTCATAATAATGACTTAACATCTTGTCATTATAATGAAACTTATTACTTGTTAATAATGACTTAACATTCTCATATTATGAATGTTAAGTCATTAACATGTTAAGTCATTATTATAATGACTTAACATCTCATAATGAGAAAGTCATTTATTAGTAATAATTATGACATTAGATGTTAAGTCATTATTATGAGATGTTAAGTCATTATTACGAGATGTTAATTATCATTATTATGAGATGTTAAGTCATTTACTCATCATTATTATGAGATGTCATTATTCATGTTAATTATTAAGATGTTAAGTCATTATTATGAGATGTTAAGTCATTATTATGAGATGTTAAGTCATTATTATGTTAGATGTTAAGTCATTATTACGAGATGTTGTTAAGTTTCATTATTAAGAGATGTTAAGTCATTATTACGAGATGTTAAGTCATTATTATGAGATGTTAAGTCATTATTACGAGATGTTAAGTCATTATTATGTTAGATGTTAATGTCATTATTATGAGATGTTAAGTCATTATTATGAGATGTTAAGTCATGTTAAGTGTTATTATTATGAGAAAGTTTCTCATTATTATGAGATGTTAAGTCATTATTACGAGATGTTAAGTCATTATTAAGAGATGTTAAGTCATTATTACATTTATCATTATTATGAGATGTTAAGTCATTATTACGAGATGTTAAGTCATTATTATGAGAAAGTTTCTCATTATTACGAGATGTCATCATTATTATGAGATGTTAAGTCATTATTATGAGATGTTAAGTCATTATTACGAGATGTTAAGTCATTATTATGAGATGTTAAGTCATTATTATGAGATGTTAAGTCATTATTATGAGATGTTAAGTCATTATTAGATGTTAAGTCATTATTATGAAAAGTTTCTCATTATTACGAGATGTTAAGTCATTATTATGAGATGTTAAGTCATTATTATGAGATGTTAAGTCATTCTTTCTCATTATTACGAGATGTTAAGTCATTATTACGAGATGTTAAGTCATTATTATGAGATGTTAAGTCATTATTATGAGATGTTAAGTCATTATTATGAGAAAGTTTCTCATTATTACGAGATGTTAAGTCATTATTACGAGATGTTAAGTCATTATTACGAGATGTTAAGTCATTATTACGAGATGTTAAGTCATTATTACGAGATGTTAAGTCATTATTATGAGATGTTGTCATTAAGTGTTAAGTCATTATTATGAAAGTTTCGAGATGTTAAGTCATTATTATGAGATGTTAAGTCATTATTATGAGATGTTAAGTCATTATTATGAGAAAGTTTCTCATTATTACGAGATGTTAAGTCATTATTATGAGATGTTAAGTCATTATTACGAGATGTTAAGTCATTATTATGAGATGTTAAGTCATTATTGAGATGTTAAGTCATTATTATGAGATGTTAAGTTTCTTCTCATTATTATGAGATGTTAAGTCATTATTATGAGATGTTAAGTCATTATTACAAGAGATGTTTAAGTCATTATTACGAGATGTTAAGTCATTATTATGAGATGTTAAGTCATTATTTATCATTATTATGAGAAAGTTTCTCATTATTACGAGATGTTAAGTCATTATTATGAGATGTTAAGTCATTATTACAAGATTTAGATGTTTAAGTCATTATTATGAGATGTTAAGTCATTATTATGAGATGTTAAGTCATTATTATGAGAAAGTTTCTCATTAGATGTTAAGTCATTATTATGAGATGTTAAGTCATTATTATGAGATGTTAAGTCATTATTATGTCATTATTATGAGATGTTAAGTTTCTTACGAGATGTTAAGTCATTATTACGAGATGTTAAGTCATTATTACGAGATGTTAAGTCATTATTATGAGAAAGTGTGTTAAGTCATTATTATGAGATGTTAAGTCATTCTTACGATGTTATTTATTATGAGATGTTAAGTCATTGTTAAGTCATTATTACGAGATGTTAAGTCATTATTATGAGATGTTAAGTCATTATTATGAGATGTTAAGTCATTATTATGAGAAAGTTTCTCATTATTACGAGATGTTAAGTCATTATTACGAGATGTTAAGTCATTATTATGAGATGTTAAGTCATTATTATGAGAAAGTTTCTCATTATTACGAGATGTTAAGTCATTATTACGAGATGTTAAGTCATAATTTTCTCATTAATGAGATGTTAAGTCATTATTACGAGAGTTTCTCATTATTATGAGATGTTAAGTCATTATTACGAGATGTTACATAATTAAAGTTTCTCATTATTATGAGATGAGATGTTAAGTCATTATTACGAGAAAGTTTCTCATCAAATAAATTGTTATGGGATCTACTTTGAAAAACTTTTCACTCAGAAATTGCAAGTAACACATTGAATTAAACATGGAATTTTGTGTACATGTATTGCTACTTAAAGTACACGTGTACCTTAAAGGGGACCTATTATGCCCCTTTTACAAGATGTAATGTCTTGCAAAAATAGTCTTGTGTCCTCAGAATGTGTCTATGAAGTTTCAGCTCAAAATACCCTACAGATCATTTATTTTACCATGTGCCAAAATGACCCTTTTTGGCTGGTAGCAAAAACACGCTGTTTTCGTGTGTCTTTTAAATGCAAATAGCTGCTCCTCCAGGCCCCCCTTTCCAGAAGAGGGCTATGCCTTAATAACTTGTGACTCGGATACTCTGGCAACAACAAAATAAGGGAAACAGTATGGAGCAGTTTCCACAGAACGTGTTTTTTCATTACACTGCACTGCTTTTCCATTATTTTCATTAAATGAGCTAACAAGCTTTTTTGAACTCTTTTTTTTTTTTTTTTTTTTTGAAAGTGAGGGGAGGATATAAGCCAGGGATCCTCAAATCTGGCCCATGAGATCCCCTTTCCTGCAGAGTTTAGCTCTAACCCTAATCAAACACACCTTCCATCAGCAGTCATAGGCGGGGCCTGTTACATTGTGAATACACCAAGCAGCAACCTCCCCCATTTTCTCTTGAAGACAATACGGAAGTGACTTAAACTGCAAAGAGAGCAGAATCTCATTGAGCTCCATGTTAAAATGCCCAACTTTACAGCAGAAAAAATGTTTACAGCCTGGTACAAATTGTGGTTTTGGTCTATACAGCTAATTTTGCCCTTCATGACAACTGTGAGGGGGGTGATTTTTTATATATATATATATATATATATATAATATTTGTCTGCTGTCTGTTAGTCATCACGTCACCTCAGCTCCAGCCACGTCCAGCCTCTTTGCCCATTTTCAGTTATCCGGGACTGATGCACGGTGACGCACTGCCAAGATGGCAATGGCCGACTCTGAGGCTTCAAAACTGCTCTTCAGAAACCTACGGGTGACGTTACAGACACTACATCCATCTTTTTTTTTTTTTACAGTCTATGGAACTTTGGGTACAGTCTAAACAACTTTGGGTAAAAAAAGGAAATCATCATAATAAACACTGCACATTTATGGTCAAACCATATGGTTATGGTTACCATTATGTTATAGGTCCCCTTTAAAGTACTACTATACAGCCTTTATAGGTAAACAAGTATTAGGTAGTGACAAGCGTTACCATTTTTTTCTTACAGTAGAGCACAATTAGCTGATTCTATGTGAAAAAGGGCCAGTGAGTTCATGGAGGCCAGCAGGAAGCAGCTAGAGAAAGTAAGTTGTGGTGTGATGTCAGGTTTAATTAGCCAACAAGGCCTGAGGACTCATTACTCACTGAGCTGAGGATAGAAGACTCCAAGGGAGAGCTGTTTACCACACATCCTCCTCTCTGATTCCTGTGCATCACCACAGGGTCTTGATAAAGGGCATACAAAACCACCAACGACCCCCTTTAGAAATAGGTCAACCATCCCAAAACTTAACAGGAACAATTACGCGCGTCTGCGGTTGGGCATGAGCAAGTCAAACACAGGTCAGCGATGTTTGGAATCATGTGTCTAATGGGGTAAAAGAGAGAGAGAGAGAGAGAGAGAGAGAGAGAGAAGAGAGAAAATGGGTTTCACTTGCTTCTTTTCATCCTATCACTATTCACATATTCCAAACCCTGAGCTCTTATTAGTCAGATATCGAACTGACTGTGGCTTGAGAACTGACGCGTTTGCTTGACAGCGTTCGATCAATACCGCTTGCCTTGATATCTGTGATCACTGACGTTGCAATTATAGAGCCACTTCAATGATCCAGATGTGGTTCTTTTGACATAAATCATTCGGGATTTCGCTGGTATGAGACCACAGTCCGTTTCGGATCGATTAACAGGATAAATTGTATCAGCAGTATAAGGTTGCCCGAATACATAGGACATCTTAAAGTCTAATCTTTAATAACTCTGATGTTAAGCATACTGTGAATGCAACATTTACGGTCAAAAGTTGAAGATTCTTTTATGTTTTTGAAAGAAGTCACCAAGGTCGCATTTATTTGATCAAAAAAATAGTAATATTGTGAAATACTATTACAATTTATAAATCATTGTAATATGCTGATTTGCTGCTCAAGAAATATTACTAATTAATATCAATGTTTTTTGTAAACGCTGATATTCAGCACTGATAATAAGAACCATTAATGGTAATAGAGCATTGATAATAATTTATATTAATTGAGCACCAAATTACCATATTAGACTCATTTCTGAAGGATCATCTGACACTGAAGTAATGGCGGCCTACAATTCCGCTATGCCATGGCAGGAATACATTTGTTAAAAATATTAAAATAATTTTTTTTTTTTTAAATAAATATTTCACAGTCAGGGGCTGCACATTTGCTGAGAGGTATGCAAGATCAGTTTTGACGCCCACCTCTATATTCTATCCCCTAACACTAAATCCTCACAAAAAAAAAACATTCTGCAAGTCAATGACTTGGCCTCTGTAATTATTAAATTATATCTGGATGAGGTAATTTACTCACACATCCAATTGTTTGACTGCACATCAGAAGATGAGGCCAAAAGCCCAACAACTAGCTTGTGCTTAGAGGGATGCCAACTCATCATGGGTGGATAAAAAAAAGTTTACAAAAACATTACAAAGATGCAAAGCCTTCTCCTCATTTTCAATACCATAGCCCCTTTAACCCCCTGATGGTTACCCCCAAAAATTAGAACAAATTTTTCCAAACAACATGTAATATTGCTCACTTAAAGGGGTACTTCACCCCTTTAGCATTAAGCTTTGTATCAGTAGAAACCCGGTAGTATATTCGAATGATAGTGCTTCTTTAGTTTTGGTTTATTCAGGGGCGGGTTGCTTGAATTGTGGGTTCATGAAAACACAACAACAAAACGGTACAATGACAAACTCACTTAAATAGGCACATTTCACTTTGAAACCAAATCTTCCGTGATCATCTGGTCTGTCAGCTCCTCAATCTCTGATGAATGAAATCTGACTGCTGTCCTGCTGGCTGCTGTGTTTGTGCTGTGACACTTATTCGGCTCGTCCTGTATTGAGCAGACAAGATCAGTTTTTAATTGTAGTGTCTGTTCTCTAACTGAACTAAATTATTTTATTACTATAAAAATCAAAACGACGGTGGGGTGGTGCCGCGGTGGACAAGAGATGTAACTGGTAGGCGTGGCTTGGGAGTGGCCTCGTAGGGCAGCGAAGCAAGTGCATTCTCGTATTCTCATCCACATGAGCCAAAAATACATTTTCTGGCTTTTCTCAGTCTAGAAGGCACCAACTTCAAAAATAATTTCACATTTCTACTACATAAATGATGAATAATACACATTCATCTTTCCAGCAGTGAAGTACTACCCCTTTAAGTTTTGAAAAGATTTGTGTTTTTTTTTTTTTTTTTTTTGTCGCGTTCTATTTTTGCCAGCAGACTCTCCTCTGTTCTGTGTTTTTTAAACTGGTGATCCCAGTTAAAGAGATTTGAGATTTAGCATGCTCCATGTCAACCTTTCTCATTCGCTGTGACAACCTATGCTACCATACACGAGTCAAAGTAGCCAAAGGCGGAGCAACTTTTCTCTATTTAAGGATATGATGAGACATGCACGGGCGAGTGACATATGTACACAATCTGCCTAGATCAACATTATAAATGCATATAATAGCCTTATCATAGTGAATCAATGTAAGACGTTTTGGAAGAGGGACTGATGATGTATTGACTATTTAAAGTTTGTTCATTTAAAAAAATAAATAATAATAATAAAATGACAGTGTGATGGCACCAAAATGGCACCCACCCCTATGCACTGCATGTACTCCATACCCCATTTTGTGCCCCTGTTCACAATATTACTGGTTTAGTGTATTTTTAACTAAACAAATGCAGCCTTAGTGAGCATAAAAAACTTTTTTTTTTTTATTTAACAAAAACACCAAATTAGTCTAATCATTTGACCGGTAGTGTACATGTGAAATAATAATTGGAGAATTTCATAGCAGTCATAAACACCCATTTGTTAACAGAGCAGGAATCCATTTCATCCAAATGAATCATATTTTGGATAGGATAAAATAGATTTTCAGACTGAGTCAGACAATAGGGGTAAAATGATAAACCATGTCTGGAAGCTATGGATTGTGTTTAATTCATTATGCTTAGCTTGGGGCATATTGGTTATTTCAAAGTCTTTGTGTTGGTTTGATTATTAGAATGCACCTGTTCATTAGTCACATTTACCTCCATATTAATCAGCACTCTCAAAGATAATAAATGCTGTCCATGCATGCTAATGGAAACACAAAATGATCAATTTAATTGATGTGACAATATCGCCGGATGCATCAAAGCAGAATAAATGAAGGTAAAATAGGCATTTGAGGTTAATGACTATTATTTGGTTATCAGCCTTTATTTATTCAACTGAATGGGTTTAACTGAACCTTCCTCAATGAATGTAGCTAAATCGTGATTGGTCAACAAAAACTTCCTTCGTTTTAAACTGTAAATCGCCTCAAAGCAGATTCCACAAAAAGTCTAGGAACACTCCATTATTAATATGGTTCAGAGCCTCCTGTGAGTGGATCTTTGGAGAATGTCCCACGTCTCTAAACTCTCTTCCTCTTTGGATGCTGTCGGTGCTGAAGGCTCAGTCTAGCACACACCTGGCTAGTTACAAAGAAAAGCGCTAAATCCCCCATATGTGTCCTCTAAAGTCAAATGGCATCAGTGCATGCACATACACACACTAAGAAAGCTGTTGGCTTATTTAAATGTACATCTGGTCTACATTTGAGTGTAACATGAAACAAACTCTGTCAAATCTCTATATAGAGTATTAACGTATAAGAAAGGCATTTAATATGATGCTGATGGCCTGTATTTGGGAGATAACTTTTGATGTTGAGGCTCCATCAAAAACTGATGTGATGGGAGCAGAGGGAATGTGGTACAGCAACAAGCAGGCTTTCTAACATCAAAAAATACCTGCTGTGAACAAACGTTGAGGTATTATTGAAGATAGTGCTTTTGCACCGACATTTCTGCCATACATTACAGCTTTAGCATCAGACACCCCGGTGTCAATCCTCCGATAAAACCAACTCCAATGGGGAAACATGTCATTTATGAGAGTCATTTGCATTTAAATTCAGATCAAAAATTGAGGATGTAAAGCTGAAAGGCCATGAAACAGAAAATGTTAAACTGTTAACACACAAAATCAGATGATGATCAGATCTGCTTGAAGAGGCGAGGAGATAATAACAGATGAGAAACTGTAATGGATATTGAACTTACTAAAACACTGGAATAATTGGGACTTGATTATCTTGGAGAGTCTCTCTCTATCCAGGTTTAGTATGCCAAACGTTGGAATGAGAACAATGACGTGGACTGTCAATAGTGTGATAGTGAATCGTGTAGATGATGTTTGCCCAGGCTTAGTTAATGAATTCTCTCCTCATAAATATTCATTTAGTGCATTTACCAACTGCTTCTGAACCTAATTAATACCATCAAGGATTGGTGTAATAGATAGAACTGATAACTATTTCAGTCCTAAGACCCGGGTGCTGATCCTTTCAAGATTTTGACAGCTGTTCAAATAATCAAATCATTTTGCAGCCGGCACAGTAAATAGTCAAACTATGACTAAGTTTAAAAGGGTTAGTTCACCCAAAAATTAAAATTAAAATTAAAAATTACCCTCATGCCGTAAGACTTCGGGAGAATCTTCGAAACACAAATGAAGATCTTTTCAATCTTTAGATTTCCCCTCCGTTGACAGCTACACAACTGAAACGTTGACGCTACAAAAAGTTCATAAAGAGATCGTAAAACTAATCCATATGAATTGAGTGGTTTAGTCCAAGATTTTCTGAAGAGACACGATCGCTTTATATGATGAACAGATTGACTTTAGGCTTTTATTCACATAAACATTCACTTCACACATTACACATGGTGAACGGAAGCTCAAGCATGTTCGCTTGACGTGTGAGAACCAATGAGGTTCATTCTCGTGTGTTACACAGCACGTTTGAGCCAATGAGAGCCAATGAGAACCAATGAGGTTTGTTCTCACGCGTCAAGCATGTTCGGTTGAGCTTCTGTTTATGTTCGCTGATCAATGTTTATATGTGAATAAAAGCCTAAAGTCAATCTGTTCATCATATAAAGCGATCGTGTCTCTTCAGAAATTTTGGACTAAACCGCTCAATTCATATGGATTAGTTTTTCTCTTCATAAACTTTTTGAAGTGTCAAAGTTTCAGTTGCGTAGCTGTCTATGGAGGGACAGAGATCTCTCAGAAGTCAATGCAAGACAATCATTTCAAGAAGAACTGTCACAGTGAAAAAATTTGCCTATACAGCTCAAATACTGTGCCAGCTTTAACAAGATTACAGTGAGTGGATTACACAACTATGCGGCATTCTTTAATCTGACACCTCTGTCACAGATGTGAAGCCTAAGCGGTGATCGTCTTCATAAAAATGGCATTTATGTCACTGCTATATATTAAACAGGCAATAAAAAGAAATGTGAGCGAACATTAAAGTAGATGTGCATAGACAATTTTTGCCTGTAGCAACTCAGCAGTAAGACCTGGTTAGCACAAGTAACTTAATACTGTTTAATTAAATCATATCAAGGATAAAGGCATCCTAACAATACATTAGAGACACTTTGCTTGCTGCCCTAAAATTGATGTTTTAGCCTTTCATAGAGGACATTACAAATCAGTGTTTGTCCTTTGGAGGGAAAATACAGTTCAGCTACACAAGATTATGCCTTGCGTAGTTTTGTGCCAGGTTAACATTCGTTCGCCTTCCTGTGACTCATCACATTCCTCATCGAAACAGATCAGGAGAGGGAGAGAGCACTCAGAGGAGATCAGCTCTATAAATAAAGAGGATAAGGCATGATTAGCATATACTTCCTGCCCCCTTACTTGTGCCAGTGTCTCAGCAGACAGGAGGCAGCAGATTGTTTCAAATCTCCGGCCTCTCCGGAGCGCCTGTGGCGAACACAGCCCGCCCCTTCATGCCATTAGCACTGTGACCTCCAGAGTGTTAGATCAGGTATTGAGTGCGAAACTAGTGGGGAAGAGGAAGGTTTTATCACGTGTCATTGAGGGGCCTGGTTTTAAATCGTCCCGATCGTGCATGGATGTTCAAAAAGGTCAAAGCAAATCCACAAAAGAAGGTCATGCTTTGACAATCACACAGCAGAATCATTTGGATCTGGTCTTTTGAACAGCTTGCAGGCTGTTTACAATTGAAAACTTTAGGTTAGATGAGGGAGAAGGTCAAATCATCATTCCTGGTAGATACAAAAAGTTGAACTAGAACGCTATCTGGAAAAAATAATCTCGTAATTTCGGCATACAGATACAGACTTAGATTAGCCACAAGAATACTTTTGGATCTTTGTGAGATCACCGTTTCCATAGGAACATAACGTTTAACAGCCATCAGGACTCTCAAAACGAAGCAACAGACATGATCAACAACCAGAAAATGATACGAGAGAAGATAGCAGATAACACAAAGCATCCCTTGATCTGATTCATTTCTGATGTAAAAATAAATTGAATGAATATAAATAATAAAATTAATTGATTCAATTAAAAATAATAATATGATAAAATACAAATAACTTTTTGTTACTATTGTTGCTATTTATTATTGTTATTATTATTAAATTTGTATTATAATTCAGTTCTTCTACAGACATCATTTTTAGTGATATACTGTCTGCATATATCTGCAGCTATAATTCATTCCCCTTTTGTGTCTTTAGTACCACAGTACAGTGATGAAATTTTATATAATAAAAATGGAGGAGCAATTTGAAGTGTTTTAAGGATCACAGCTCTCTTGAGAGATAGCAGGCAAATGGTCTGCATTAATAACCTAACAATAACAAAGACAAAAACAGATGCTGTAGGCAAAAACGCAAATATTTCACTTAAAGTTTCTTGTAATGGTAATTCTTGTAATAAAATAAAATGCTGTAAAGAGTCATAGCTTAATTAAAACTGTATAACTAAATATAATCGCTTATTAATGCATTAATTCTCAAAGCAATGCTCGCCTTCACATGCCGCCACAACTGATGCAGAGGAAACTGCCAGGTTTAAAGGGATAGTTCACCCCAAAAATGAAAATTATGTTGTTATTTACTCACTCTCATTTTGTTCCAAATCTAAACATCTACCACTGTGATGCTTCAAAAAGTTCATAAAGAGACTGTAAAAAATCTTTATATGAACTGAGCAGTTTATTCACATTAGACATTGATCAGCGAACATAAACAGAAGCTCAACTGTACATGCTTTAATAACTCACAAGAACAAACCTTATTGTTTCTTGCGGAAACTCATGCGTGCTGTGTAATACAAGAGAATAAACCTCATTGATTCTCGCACATCAACTGAACATGCTTGAAGTTCAGTTTACACAACGGAAACGAATAAAAACGCTGAATTATGCATGCCAGACAAGTAATTTGCCAGTCATTTTGTAAAGAAAAACTACGCGCCTGGGCACATACGTATTCAAACGCGCTTGCCTAAAGACATATAACGCTTACGTGCATGCTGTCACCATTCTCACAGATTCACGTTTTCACATTTGGTACACAAAGATGATAACGATATCGTTTCAAAACCTATTTCGAAGTTTGCCACCAAACACTGTTGCCATGCAAATGAACAGCCAGAATGCATTAAAAGTTTTTTTTATTTTAGTTAAAAAAAAGTGTTGTGTAAGTGGCCCCAAAGTAAATAACTAATGATTTTTTTACAATGGAAATGAATCAATCAAAACACTACTTTAGCTGGACAATATTTTTTTCTAGAGCTGCTGTACAGCCAAAACAATATCTCTTCCATTAATTTCCTATTATCACAGTAAAGCTGCTTTCAAACAATCTGTATTGTAAAAAGCGCTATATAAATGAAGGTGACTTGACAACTGATGATCTGATTAATGTTTATATGTGAATAAAAGCTTAAATTCAATCTGTTTATGACAAAGCGCTCGTGTCTCTTCAGAAAGTTTGGACTAAACCGCTCAATTCATTTATGAACTTTTTGAAGCATCAAAGTGGTAGTTTCGTAGCTGTCTATGGAGAGACAGAAATCTCTCAGATTTAATTAAAAATATCTTTGTGTTCAGAAGATGAACAGAAGTCTTACAGGTTTGGAATGACATGAGGGTGAGTAAATGATGACAGGATTTTAATTTTTTGGGTGAACTACCAACTCTTTAAGACGCTGGCAGGCAAATTACCCCTGAAAAAACACGTTTCGTACAAGCTAATTGGAGAAGAAAGAAGAACTTCACGCCTGTAGAGGTCTATCTGTCCTCCAAATCAAAGAATGAACAACATCTTAATAGGAAATGATCTGAAACCATTCCCCTTTAATAAATGCCGCCTCTCCCCTCCCATTCCAGCCGAGAAACTATACAATGTAATGACATATGCCACTAACGAAGAACATTTTTCCAATGCAGACTCCAAATAAAATCAGACAGAATTAATTACAGTGAGGCGTACTGACCTTTTCGGCTTGATAAATCATAAAGCGGCGTTAGGCCTGTAGACGTAGAATGCCTGGCTTTGATAAACAATATCCTCCTCTCGTATTGACCCAAGAAAAGCACTGCACAGATATTACCAAACTGAGTTCTGACTGAAAACGACTGTCTGTCCAAGGTCTCTAACTTATTTTCTTTCTGGACCCATCATATATTTCATCATTTAAGCTATCAGTTTCTCCAGTTCCATTTCATCATTCCAACTTGAGCCCAAACACCCTTTTTGGGGGGAAAACGCATCCCACAGCTTTATAAAAAAAAAAAAAAAAAAAAAAAAAGATTATTTTTAACACCATTTCTAAAGCAGCTGCATGCTTTTTATACCTCTTCATTATGAATTCCCTTTTGATTGGTACATTTCAATCACAAACCTATTCACTGAACTCATGATTGACTGGGAGGGAAAGAGATTTGGCACTTGACTGTTGCCAAAGAAAGTTTTTACCAATCCAGAAGGAAAATGAAGCTCAAATCTTTTTATAACAATTCTTTGGTATATTTAAACTTGATATTTAAATACCAGATACACAGAGATGTTTGTTATTACCTGCTTGATATTAATAAGATTTTATGACCCCTTAAGGCAGTTTTTCACACCTCTGATGAGTTATGCACATCTAGAATGCCTATATTATCTTGTTACCACAGACACATAATTACATGTATGCACTGGTGAGTAAAAAAAGCCATACCCAAAGCAATTACATTTATTTTACTTTTCCTACCAGAATCTAGAAGTAAAAAAAGCCCCAATTACACACCTGTGCACATTATCAAAAAAGCTCAATGCTCCTTGACCTGAATACAAAGAAAATACAAGGCAATTCACAACTGCTGATGACTATAATTAGCATGCATTTGCTTACACGATACTTGGACTGACCATTTCAAAACATTCACACGCATTTATATGGGTACAGAAACTGCCATTAAGACCACTGTGTTTAAATGGTAGCTACTGTGCTTCCAGGAAGAAGTAAAAAAACATGCAGAGATGGCCAAACATGGAAATTTGCTAAATGCATTGGGCCATTAAGACAAATTAAAAGGAATGCACTGCAGTAGTCCGCTCTAATGCACTAATGTTATTGATCGCAAGTCATGGTTCCAGTTTGAGTCACAGTCTGTAACAATATCTTGCAGTAGAGTAAGAGGGGAGAGTGCTGCAATCTCTGAAAAAAAAAAAACTGCTCTAAAAGCCACTCCAAATGCTGGCCTAATGCTGTTTTCTCAACCACATGCATAATCGGCTGTTTGTGGTGATATAAAGGTAACTCTGTGTATAGAAGGTGATGAACTCATCAGAAAACCAAAGAAACTTTGGCTGCGTCTCATTTCTAAATCAGTACACAAATTTGGGGACTATCAAGAGTTCACTCAATGCGATTCGGTTATCTGCAATGTGATTATGAGGTTGATGATTAAAACTAGCTGGCACCAGTGTTGTTATTGTTAACTAAAACTATTAAAAATTGTTTTTGTTGTTTGAAATAAAGCTGAAACAAAAAAGGTAACACTTTATTTACTATTTAATAAGTAACTTTGCAACTACATTGGGGTGGGAGAAAATATCGATAGGGAAATATAGCGTTGTCCTTCTCCATGCGATACGAGAATCGATATGTTGACGCCAAATATCGATATACACAATAGATTTCCCTGCTCCCAGCATCGCTACTTCATAGATCCTTGAGGTGGCGCTCAGCACATGAACGAGGGAAACGTGAACATAAGTTAACTAGCCTAAGAAAAAGAGTTTTTTTAACGGGATGGCGGACAGCAGTGTGAGTAAAATAATAGATGCCCCAGCCACGTTGAAGTCCAAAGTCTGGAAAACCTGTACTTAAGGCGTGACACTACAGGCATAAACTGTCAATCTGCATCTGTCAATTTTGAGATTTTTGGCTTTTCATAAAGTGTTTTTTTTTTTTTTTTTTTTTTTCAGATTAGTGGAAAGGAAACATCCAAAATTATACTTTTAAGTGCATCTTTTATAGCACTTTATCTATTTGCGTCTGTGGATTTCAATCACAATACATATATTTAAAGGCTCTTTTTCTCCTGCACTGAGCCAGAAATCTCCACTTCAGTACCAATTACATACACCAGACTTCACAGTTTTAGAAATTTTTTTAGGAATAAAATGTATAAAATCAGGCAATATATATATATATATATATATATATATATATATATATATATATATATATATATATATATATATATATATATATATATATATATATATATATATATATATATATATATATATATATATATATATATATATAAATAATGTATGTATGTGAACAAACCCTCTGTAAAAACCTTCAAAATATAGATAGGAACAAAACTGTGAAGTCTGGTGTATGTAATTGGTACTGAAGTGGAGATTTTATTATATTTATATTATATTATATTATATATATATATATATATATATATATATATATATATATATATATATATATATATATATATATATATATATATATATATATATATATATATATATTTGCCTGAAAATTTTATTCCTAAAAAAAATTTCTGGCTTTTGAACCTGACTTCATACTGACTATAAGTAACTTTCCAACTACATGTCAAGAACTACTACTATACTCTAATGAGAGTTAGTTGACATGTAGTTGGAAAGATGTTGATATACTAAAATTACTAAAACTGAAATAAAAAAGCTAAATATATTTTTTAAATGACAAGCAAGTAACAAGATTAATAAGAATTTAAATAAAAACTTAAAGGTGCACTATGTAAAAAAAAAGAAATTCGTAAAATATCCAAAAACCACTAGGCCATATATTTTGTTCAGTTGAGTAGAGTACTTACAATATCCCAGATGTTTCCAAATATTTGTAAATCGTGAGAAAATTGCTATTTTAACCAATGAACCGGGACGTGTGAGGGAGTCGCCTGTCAATTGCGTTATATCTGCGTTACCCTCGGTTTCCGGTTTTATTTTGCAGAAACGCTTTACTCTTTTACTCAGTGTGCAACAAGTGTCATAGCAGCCGCCGAGCAAACAAACAGAGTAACATCATAACATCATTTAACACACTCAGATGTATCTAATATGATAAACAGAGCTGCGTTACCTCATGACCGGAAAAGCAGAAATGGTGCCGGCGACTGTGGAATAATAAAAGTCCTGCTGCTCGCGAAGTGTGCGTTGCGTTCATCTTATAAACAATCGCTCCAGCGGCCTTGCTCAGCTCCCACAAAACACTCGGTCCTGCTCTGCTTCATACTACAGTAACATTAATAAATCGCATCCATGAACATGATTTCTGCCAGAGTCCTATCCCGATTCTTTTCCACTAGCTGTGAGGTGAAGAGGACCACACGTCCCAAGATTCTGCGCTCAAACTTGGTGTCATCAAACTACGCCTTTGTTTTGAATAGGCGACCTCTAGCGGATGGAAAAATGACATAGTGCACCTTTAATATAAAAATATTTGAATTCAAAATAATAATAAAGATTATACACTCACCTAAATGATTATTAGGAACACCTGTTCAATTTCTCATTAATGCAATCAACCAATCACATGGCAGTTGCTTCAATGCATTTAGGGGTGTGGTCCTGGTCAAGACAATCTCCTGAACTCCAAACCGAATGTCAGAATGGGAAAGAAAGGTGATTTAAGCAATTTTGAGCGTGGCATGGTTGTTGGTGCCAGACGGGCCGGTCTGAGTATTTCACAATCTGCTCAGTTCCTGGGATTTTCACGCACAACCATTTCTAGGGTTTACAAAGAATGGTGTGAAAAGGGAAAAACATCCAGTATGCAGCTGTCCTGTAGGCGAAAATGCCTTGTTGATGCTAGAGGTCAGAGGAGAATGGGCCAACTGATTCAAGCTGATAGAAGAGCAACTTTGACTGAAATAACCACTCGTTACAACCGAGGTATGCAGCAAAGCATTTGTGAAGCCACAACACGCACAACCTTGAGGCGGATGGGCTACAACAGCAGAAGACCCCACCGGGTACCACTCATCTCCACTACAAATAGGAAAAAGAGGCTACAATTTGCACAAGCTCACCAAAATTGGACAATTGAAGACTGGAAAAATGTTGCCTGGTCTGATGAGTCTCGATTTCTGTTGAGACATTCAGATGGTAGAGTCAGAATTTGGTGTAAACAGAATGAGAACATTGATCCATCATGCCTTGTTACCACTGTGCAGGCTGGTGGTGGTGGTGTAATTGGGCATTGTTTAAATGCCATGGCCTACCTGAGCATTGTTTCTGACAATGTCCATCCCTTTATGACCACCATGTACCCATTCTCTGATGGCTACTTCCAGCAGGATAATGCACCATGTCACAAAGCTTGAAACTTTCAAATTGGTTTCTTGAACATGACAATGAGTTCACTGTACTAAAATGGCCCCCACAGTCACCAGATCTCAATCCAATAGAGCACCTTTGGGATGTGGTGGAACGGGAGCTTCGTGCCCTGGATGTGCATCCCACAAATCTCCATCAACTGCAAGATGCTATCCTATCAATATGGGCCAACATTTCTAAAGAATGCTTTCAGCACCTTGTTGAATCAATGCCATGTAGAATTAAGGCAGTTCTGAAGGCGAAAGGGGGTCAAACACAGTATTAGTATGGTGTTCCTAATAATCCTTTAGGTGAGTGTAATACTATGTAAATAATACTAAAACAACCCTGGCCAGTACACAGCATCATATATCTTCATTGTAGCAGTTAAAAATGCAGTGCCTTTCTGAAATATGATTTTTTTTTATTATTTTTTTTTTTATTAAAGATACACCATGTAACTTTTGCCCTCTAGAGGTTAAAAAACAAAAACTGCATGCATCTTGCGGAAGAACATTGTTTTGGTTGTGATTTGACTGTGCGGATACATATGGTTCTTTCCACTGATCTATATAAAAATCTCTATATAGATCAGTGGTTCTTTCTCATAATTAAAAAAATATAGAGAGAGAGATTGGACTATCCTACTGCTCATTAAACATTCAATAGGCTAATAGATCTACTAAGAGATTTAACCAGTTTAGATGTTAAGGATCTCAAGCTGACTAGCTGGAGATGTTACTGTATCTACTGTAGACCCATTAATAGACAAGGTACTTCCCTGAAAATAAATTACAGCACAGTGCCACAACAACACATAATTAAATTACCTTTCACAATAGATAATACTTTACAACTCCGTTAGAGATATACAGTCCCTGACAAAAGGCTTGTCGCTTATCTATTTTGTAGAAACACCTGCTATTAACCTGACTTTTAATGAATCAATTGGTGTTAGAAATAGCTCATATGAAAAGCTAAACCCCTTCTAAATGATGTTTAGTGCGCTGAAATAAATTAGTTTCACTGAAAAAAGATTTATCATTTAATCAAGACAGAAAGGTCAAATTTTGGCAAGACAAAAGTTTTGTCGCCTATACAGAAATTGAACAAATTTACTGCAAATACAAAAATATGTCAGCAAATTAAGTAGTGGTGCTATGAGATCCAAATGTAATATCTTGTATGACTTCCATGAGCTTGAAGGACTGCATCCATGCGGTTTGGCAAGGATTCATACAATTTATTGATGAAGTCATCAGGAATAGCAAAGAAAGCAGTCTTGCATGCCTACCAGAGTTCATCAATATTCTTTGGTTTCGTCTTCCATGCTTCCTCTTTCATCCTACCCCACATATGCTCAATGATGTCCATGTCTGGTGACTGGGCTGGCCAGTCCTGGAGCATCTTGATCTTCGCCTTGAGGAACGTTGATGTGGAGATGGAAGTATGCGATGGAGCACCATCCTGCTGCAGAATTTGGCCTCTTTTATGGTTGGGAATATAAGAGGTAGCTAAGATTTCTTGGTATTTTAGACTATTGATGTTGCCTTCCACCCTGCAGATCTCTCGCACACCCCCATACTGGATGTAACCCCAGACCATGATTTTTCAAACTTCACTGTTTTCTGGGTGAATCTCGGATCCATGTGGGCTCCAGTAGGTCTCCTGCAATATTTGTGACGACTGTGGTGTAATTCATCTGAAAAATCCACCTTTTGCCACTTTTCCAGCGTCCATCCTTTTAGCAGGCTGTGGGCCTTGGCAAATGCCACATGGTTTTTCAATTGTCTTTTGTTTAGTGCTGGCTTCTGGGCACTGATTCGACCATGGAGGCCATTTCGAGACAGAATCAGACAAACTGTTCTGGTTGACACAGGGACTTCAGGTGACCAGGTCTCGTGGAGCTCTGCTGCAGTGGAAAATGGGCTGGCCTTGAATTTTCGAGCAAACAAACAGTCCTCGCGAGCAGTTGTCTTGCGGGATCTGCCTGACCTGGGCTTGTCAAAAACGTCTCCAGTCTCTTCAAATCTTTTTTTTATCCTCTGTACTTGACGCTGAGACACATTGAAGGTGTCTGCCACATCAGCAGTGGATCTGGTCTTCAGCCTCTTGATAATCAAAACTTTAGTCTCAGGGTGAATCTTAGGCATGTTTGCAGAGGTCTAGTTGCAGTTGATGTGAAGGTCTAGTGTACTGGGGTACTTTTTATACACACCTGAGACCTAACTGATCCATTATTAGTCACGGGTGAAGCTCATATGACAAGGCGACAACACTTATGTCTTTGCAAAATTGACTCAATGGGCTTTACCAAGCTGTGAATATTAGAATACTTTTTGACAGTTTCGTTTTGCACTGAAACATTATTACAAAAGCTGTTGGGATTAAAATGAGCCATTTCTTGTAAAAAAAAATCTTGATTAGAAATGTATTTCAGCGGCACTTCAGGTCAATTTGTACACAAGCGTCAAGACTTTTGTCAGGGACTGTACATATGATAATTATCTGTTCAATAAAATACCTTACTCACCTGCTATAATAATAAAAATTTATTTTAAAAAGCATCTTGTTAAATTTTTAATTTTGAACCAAAAAAAGTAATAGTGAGCAGCCAATACAATGTTTTCAGTGCACTGGAACAATTTCGACAATGGAACATAGCCAAGTCCCTGGACAGTGTACTTAGTACTAAACTAAAGAGAAAATATAAGGTGCGTCCCAATTTGTGTACTTATGCACTTTTCTATACTTACTAAATAGTGCAAGTAGTGTGTTCATGCTGAAATTTCCAAAAAGAAAAAGTGCACTTAACTCTTTCCCTGCCAAACATGGAATTTTCCGTTATTTGTGAGAAAATGCTTCCTCACCAAACACAGATTTTTCACTGGTTTCCTGTTTTTTTACTGTTATACACTAGGGGTCACAATGACACATCTTCTGAAAGAGTCCTGAATCTCCTGATCAAAACACATATACGAAGAAGTTGCAGAAACAAGCGATATCATATGTAATCATATGCATATGTAAAATAATGCAATCACCAACATTAAACAGCATATAAATCAAAACTGCCTAACTAGGAGTCTATCAGTCTCCGATGTTGAATGATAAAATATGTAGTTTATACACTACACGGTTGAGTACATAGTGTATAAGTGCATAGTCTGTATTGTGCATAATTTGGGACACAACTAAAGTCAAATTGTTGCTCAATTGCAGCCCAAAGAAGGTTTACTTGTATGACATTTTAAAATCGAATGTAACTGAACAATTAAGCGTTCTTAACACAATTCAACAACACCTTAGTCAACATCTTCGGTGTGTATAGTCACAGTTATCTGTTCCATATTCCATCTGTCCTTTGTCAGTATTTAAAAAAATGAGAAACTATATTCAAGGAGGTTACACACAGCATTCTCCTCTAATCTCCCACAGCGTGCCAGCGTGTCAGACAAAACAGGAGAGCAGAGGTACATTCATCAATGCACCTGTGGATGACAGGGATGAAGAAATAGTGCTGTTTCTCACTCAGCCACAGAAGTGTCTGGCAGATAGACTTTGCTGGATGCCTGGTATCTTTTCAGAGCACACATCTGTAATACTGAGACAGTGGTGTCTCACTCCATAAACCAGTGGGCAGATAAAAAAGAAAGAGTGACCAGGATTCAAGTTCAGTCAACACTTGCTCACCTTTTATTCAAATTTGTCCTTAATGGACTGAGTTCACTAAAGTTCTCTGGTACATTTGAAGGAAAAACAAGACTTTGTTCTCAAGGGGTATCAGAATATCTGATCCATATGACTTGTGCACTATATTTCAAATATTCATAAACCATAGAAGTATACATTTTGTGTATACCTCACCCCGAAATATCCTGTTTTGTCAGCTGTGGTCACCATTCACTTTCATGTTATGGAAAGTAACTCCATTTGGATTCCTCAGAAAAAAAGATTGTCATTAGATTTTTTTAAAGACAATAATTGTATATTACAAAAAATATTTTATTCTTATTATAATTTATATTATTTAAAGGGTACTTCACTCTTGGCAAAATGGGCTTACATTAAAACTTAGCAAACTTTTAGACATAATGCTGTTGACTTGTATTTTTTCCGGGTGCAAGCAAACGTGTAGCGGGATTGAATTATTCTTTGCACGTTGTAGGCAAAGAATTGTAAATATAGAGAAAACACAGAGACGGAGTCTGAAACTCTTTAAACTCTGTCATCCAGTTTCAAATGTTAACTAGAAACAATGTACACCATGTTTTAGGCCAAACAGAAAAAAAAAGAAAGAAACTGCAGTTTTATCATTTACACCCAACCTATGATACAATTTTCTGTGATAACCGTACTCTTACAATAACTGTTTTGTTAACCATTAAACACATACCTCGGGTCTTTAGTGACCAGGGACGCCATTCACTAACCTCCTTCTTATTTGTTTTTTAAAAGTTAGACATCAACCTTCTTAGAATTCATTATAAACAAAATAACAGGGGGAAAAATTAAATTATAAAAGAATGATGGTTTTCCCATTCCTTTTTTGTAAAGGGACACTAATGACCTGAGGTATGTAACAGTGCAAGTATATTTTTATGCACAAAAATAATTGAATCTTTGATGACTGGATAATTGCAATGTGCATCACAAAGAAGTGACATTTCACTCATAGTTACCGCAGGCAGAAAACAAAAGAATAGGAAGAATCATCAGCAAAACTTGAAATGGCTCAGCGATTTACTGCAGAGCAAGAACTGAACACACTCAAATATTAGTGTCACTGTCACTTAATGGTGGATCTGGTGGATCTGGTGAAGAAGCTGTCAGTGATCAAAATATTGAGTTTGAAGATGTTGAAAATTATAGTTTTGAGAATATGTTTGAGATCGCGAATATGAGCCAGATGCTGAATGCACTGGGAAATGAGCTCTGACGAGGACAGTGATGATGGTATAAAACATCTGCTCAAACTGAACCTTCCAAGCTCAAAAAGGTAACAAAGTATGCTTTATTTTATTCTTCTGTAGCTGTTACTCTAATATCAAGAGAGTTTCATATCATCACGACAGGTAGAGATCCATCTGTATTAGATATAGATC
Source organism: Paracanthobrama guichenoti (assembly GCA_018749465.1). NCBI lineage: Eukaryota > Metazoa > Chordata > Actinopteri > Cypriniformes > Gobionidae > Paracanthobrama > Paracanthobrama guichenoti. Next base: position 33,810,733 of record CM031956.1, on the reverse strand, counting down.
CGGGTCGCTAAAGACCCAAATATGTAATACTGATTGGCGAAACATTCATGCATTTAAGGGTTAATAACCCTCTGTCTGTCCGTTGGCAGGGATACAAAAATGTGGAAGTAATCTGTAGCTTTCACAAAATATCTGGAGCCATCAACAGTTTTGCTGACAAATAAACTCTGTCAAGGTTACACAGAAAATGAGTTCTCTCTACCAACATATCAATACAAAGCAGGTTGAAAATCTGTGAAGTTACACTTTAAAATGACTTAGTAGTAGTCATATAGCGAAGACTTTTACATTTACTGTTACAAAATATTTCTATATTAATTAAATCCTGTTCTTTTAAACTTCAAAAATAGAGAAATGTTTCTCAAGCTCCAAATCAGCATATCAGAATGATTTCTGAAGGATCATATGACACTGAAGACTGAACTGAACCGAAAAATCAGCTTTTCCATCACAATAATAAATGTTAATACATTTTAAAACGTATTATTTAATTTAAAATTGTAATATTTCACAATACTGTTGTTTTTACTGTATTTTTGCTCAAATAAATTCATCCTTGGTGAGTATAAGGTTAGCCAAACCTTTGAATGGTGTATATATACACTCACCTAAAGGATTATTAGGAACACCTGTTCAATTTCTCATTAATGCAATTATCTAATCAACCAATCACATGGCAGTTGCTTCAATGCATTTAGGGGTGTGGTCCTGGTCAAGACAATCTCCTGAACTCCAAACTGAATGTCAGAATGGGAAAGAAAGGTGATTTAAGCAATTTTGAGCGTGGCATGGTTGTTGGTGCCAGACGGGCCGGTCTGAGTATTTCACAATCTGCTCAGTTACTGGGATTTTCACGCACAACCATTTCTAGGGTTTACAAAGAATGGTGTGAAAAGGGAAAAACATCCAGTATGCGGCAGTCCTGTGGGCGAAAATGCCTTGTTGATGCTAGAGGTCAGAGGAGAATGGGCCAAACAGATTCAAGCTGATAGAAGAGCAACTTTGACTGAAATAACCACTCGTTACAACCCGAGGTATGCAGCAAAGCATTTGTGAAGCCACAACACGCACAACCTTGAGGGGCTACAACAGCAGAAGACCCCACCGGGTACCACTCATCTCCACTACAAATAGGAAAAGAAGCTACAATTTGCATGAGCTCACGAAAATTGGACAGTTGAAGACTGGAAAAATGTTGCCTGGTCTGATGAGTCTCGATTTCTGTTGAGACATTCAGATGGTAGAGAATTTGGCGTAAACAGAATGAGAACATGGATCCATCATGCCTTGTTACCACTGTGCTGGCTGGTGGTGGTGGTGTAATGGTGTGGGGGATGTTTTCTTGGCACACTTTAGGCCCCTTAGTGCCAATTGGGCATCGTTTAAATGCCACGGCCTACCTGAGCATTGTTTCTGACCATGTCCATCCCTTTATGACCACCATGTACTCATTCTCTGATTGCTACTTCCAGCAGGATAATGCGCCATGTCACAAAGCTCGAATCATTTCAAATTGGTTTCTTGAACCATTGAGTTTCTTGACAATGAGTTCACTGTACTAAAATGGCCCCCACAGTCACCAGATCTCAATCCAATAGAGCACCTTTGGGATGTGGTGGAACGGGAGCTTCGTGCCCTGGATGTGCATCCCACAAATCTCCATCAACTGCAAGATGCTATCCTATCAATATGGGCCAACATTTCTAAAGAATGCTTTCAGCACCTTGTTGAATCAATGCCATGTAGAATTAAGGCAGTTCTGAAGGCGAAAGGGGGTCAAACACAGTATTAGTATGGTGTTCCTAATAATCCTTTAGATGAGTGTATATATATTTTATAGTACGTGCACAAATTCAATAAAAGGAATTTAAAATAAACAATTAGCAGAGGTTTTTATCCAAAGTGAATTGCAAAAGTCTTATATGAGGTACAATGGGAATAACTCATGACTTGCACTATACAGAGATCAATTCAGTATACTTATGGTCACCAGCCCAGAGCTTTACCTACTACTCCACCCCACCCCCACAAAAGGTGGTTCATTTTTTGTTTTGCATCACTTTCACTCTCCCCATCCAATACACACACACTTTATATCACCACCTAAAATGATAAAGAACAGGCTTTCACAAGCATCACCTTTGCAATTTAGCATTCTGTAACTTGTGGAGATGTACTTTGTGTCCCTTTATCAATCCATATTAAGACAGTCTTCTGAGTTTCAGTCCAAGCTAGTTTTCGGGGTCCTGCGCATGCAGGCCATGCAGTACAAAGCAGTAAATAAAACACATAAATGTGCCACGGCAGACAACCAACAGACACCAGCCCTTTCAATGTTAATAGGAGAGCATTGGTTACCCGAGTTTAAATAATGGCCTCCTGCTTCTATCTCTGGGGTCAGGTACCATAGGTGGCTGGATTTATGGAGTTAGCAAATTGCTTTTCTATCCTCATTCTTTGCACCTCTTTCTGTCTGGTCATCCTTTCTTTATCACAGCACGTGGATGATGGAAAGGAACAGGGGGGTGATTGGCCCGTTTTTCACTACCAGGGAATAGGACGTATCTCAAGGCCAGGGGAAAGCAGAGAGGTGCTCATCAAAGGCGCAACTCTGCCGACACGAACCATTACCAAGATGTTTCTCACAGCACTAAAATGCTTTATTCCAGCGTAGTTGGAGATGAGGGCACCGGTGATGCTGCTGCCAGTCAAGAGTGATTGTGATGACCGAGGATGGCTCCGCTTTCCAACTCCACGACTCAACCGTATTTGCCATTTCCCTTGACTACTGGATCATATATCCTATCACAACTAAGGCAAACAGAGACCATGTGATTGCAGGCAAAACATCAAAAGCCAGACAGGAGGGAAACAAGAATATATAATATAACCAACATAATATGGTCTGTACCTGTTGGACTCACAAGACTAGAAGACGACAGTATTGATTTTCATCAAACATTCTATTTAGGGGTTTGTTCTAGTACCATAACTCTAGTATTCCTAACAATATTCTTTTTCTGGCATGCAAGCACTGGCATTCCCTTCAAATGCTAATCTAGTTTATTTAAAACATATTGCAATACAGTAATCCTCCAAACCAAACTCTGAATAACTTTAAATAACTCGCCGAATCTGTTGCCATAACTCCTGACATTTTTAGATCATTGCTCTAAGTGAGGCAAAACAAAAAACAAGGTAAACTTCCCCTGATACTTCTTTGTGTACAAGGCGCTGTCTGAGCAAATAAATAATGTAGTCCAAAAGTACACGCTGATGATGTGCAGAGGGAAAACAAATCACTAAGAAAATGAGTTACAACTCAGTTGTAGTGGCACATACGGCACCAATAAATGTTCCTGTCAAAGCACATTTCAAAATGCATCCAAAACCATGTCATCAGACAACACTTGCTGCTTGTCACATTCACAATGACGCCTGCAAGCGACGGGGTGGGGGGGTGGGGGGATTTTCAGATTACACAAAATGATTGAACATTCATGGTTCCCACAGTCCAAGACAAAATCATTTCCATTTTGAACAGGTCATGATTACCATAATAGTTTTTTCAGAATCTTTCATAGAGATTGACGGAGAGGATTTTCAATTGTAAGTCAGGTATCACTCTTTGGAAGTAAAGAGATGTATGTGCGTGTACAAAAGTCTAAGCATCCAAGCAGAGCATAACTAGACGAATTTGCCTTCACTATAGCAATTTCCAATGACTTTTCCAGGACTATGAAAATTCACAAAACCTTGATATTTTGACTGTTGGAACCCTGAACATAAAAAAAAAATGGTGACAGCAAAGGAAGAGGATGAACATGCATGATCTGGAAAGGATCTAACAGGGGTTAGAAAAGTGGATGAGGGTTCTGACAGTGGCATAAGTTTGAATGACTAGTATAATAAAGTGGATGAGCTGATAACTCGAACTGATAACTCTTGATCGTTTCAGCAGGATCTTTAACATTAAGATCGGGTTAGACACTTATTACTTCCCTTTTTGTGGCTGTTCAGCATGAATCAGCACCGAAGGCTGTCGGCATTTCAAAGAGCATCAAAGCACGAGTCACAATAGCGCTTTCAACCTTGTATTATACTGTGACACAACATTGGAAATTTATGAACGTGATTCGGAAACAAATGTCAAAACCTAGACACATTTGCTTAGTGCTGTCGGCCTGGAAAGAAGAGAGGACATTTGACTGAATTCAGTTAATTACAAAGTAAAAGAAAAAAGCAAAGAAATACAGCCAGAAGCATTCCAGTAAAGAGCAAATTAATTCAAGTTTATTTGTGAAAGGTGTTCTTGCTGCCTTCTTGTTCTATCACGAATTATCGTAGTATAGTTTTAAAATGCACATTAACCCCCTTTGAAGTCACTCAACGCACTTAGCTCGTCTCGACGACTTCAGAAATGGGAATTTGGGAAAGGTGATAGCACGTGAAGGCAGGAGAACCGATTCAAGGAGGAATGATTCCAAACCGGTTCTTTTAGTGAAAATCAAGAAGACCACTGTTGTCCGGTTACCAAACGAATGAATCTGAGTCACCTTGATGAATCAATGATTGACTCATATGAGTTTTTACTACTGAATAAAAACAACAGAGCAAGTTAATTAAAATACTATCACATTTCCTGCACTAATCTACTAAAACTGAATCTGTTCCGCAGCTGAAACACACCGACCAGTGTAGTCCGAAATGAGTCGGTTCTTTTAGTGAAATCAAATAGCGTGCGGTGTCCGATATCCGAATGTCCAGGTAGGTTTTAATTCATCAAAAACGCTTATGAATCCATTGGAGCTGACTCGTTTACAGAAACAAATTACTTAAGTCATATTTAACGCGAAACTCTGAAATGACCCCATGTGCCAAACGACTGCTGAGGGCGCTGAATGCAATAGGAATTGCATTTTTTTTGTCTCTCCCTCAAAAGTACTAAATTAACGGCTAATGAAACAAGAAGGGATTGAAACCAGAACGTATAACATTAACATCGCTGTTAACGTTACATGGCATTTACTTAGATTAGATCATAAAGTCACTGGCAGTCAGATGAGTGTTATAATTTAAGCGTCACTAGCAAGATATCTTTCTTAGACCGTCGGAACATATAAACCCGCAAGGTCTGCTACACTGACTTCACATGTCAACCGGAGAAAACATGTCAAGAAAGATTAAAGATTGACAGTTAACATCAGGCCTTTGCACCGATAGAGAAGGCATTAATAATAACGCACATCGGTGGATTGATTTATCGCGCGTCTCTACTGAAACCAGTGGTTCTAGACATCAGCACACTGGTTAAGTACAGCAAATGGAGTCTTACCTTTTCTTTTTAAAGGTGAGAAACTGCGAAAGTGAAGCACTTCAGATTTCCATTTTACACGAACGCTCAGATAAAAAGAGGAAAGCTGCGGGATGAGAGTGGATAAGTGATGAACGGGCAGTCGGCGATGAGCAAATAATCTCATACATGAACAAGGACATCAGCCGAGCAAGAGAGATAGCGTAGTTTTGCGCTCGTGGAATTCATCGTTTGAAGTTCTGCACCTGCCTCAATTCATGATAACGCATCAGCTGTAATCCCGGAGGTGAGCGCATATTCTTCATTCACTCCAGATGAAGTTTGCTGGACGGCATCGTGACGAGCTATCGCTGAAAATAGCACGGTCGAGAGAGGGGACTCATCGTCGCGAGGTATCTCCAGAGCCCGTCATAAACACGGATGTGTGTCACGCAGAGTTGAAGGCGCTCACATTTATGAGACGAGCTGTAAAACGTGAAGCCATAGAGCTTTGCTCACACTGCCTTGATGCTGAGATTTCCTTGGATGCACTTGAACCAAGTTATCTAGTGAATGCTTAGTGTTCCAGTAGAAGACAATGGTCTTTATTGCATTTTAAACGAGCAGTCATTAAGCTATAGGGTTTGCTTTAGCAAGAAGCATAATGTATATCATTTGCATTTAAATCACCTCAAAGTCCAGTTTGAGGTTTTTGAACAAACTAACCTATTACAAACGGTTCTATTAAATCCAATGGATAGAACCAAATTTATAACTTAGGTCATCATCAGGTGCAAATATGTGCAATCATCTGTAAGTTATCAGTACAATCAGGCTTTTTAAAATGTTAAAAACAGATGTGTTGTGTGAATTACACATACTATAGTACATATAATACATACTATACTGAGTCAAATATACAAACACTCAACCATTGCAAGTTCACGGGTCCCCCAAACAAGTCCAGTGGATTCTAACAAATGCCTGCAACACACAACCTTACCTCATGCTGCATCTGGGAGCAAAGGATTTATTTTAATGTGGGATTGGTCAAATATACACAGTCACATCTGGTTTATAGGAATAATAAACAAGACTATTCATCAAGCTTTGACATATCAGTTTTAAATCGCTATAAATAATGGGAATTGTATTTTATATGGCAGATTAGCGGTCATAATCATGTTTTTTTCTTCAAATACTAAGGTTTATCATTTTTGTTCTGTTTTCTCTGCACAAAAGATAAAATGCAAAAAAAAAAAAAAAAAAAAAGGCTAAAAATATACACAACTCTAGAAAAGACTGGAAAGTAACAAAATGGCTTGTAATGTACATTTAGTATTTACAGTTATGCAAGTGGTTCCTTTCTGCCCTCTTATGGAGAATGACTATAAAATATATACATGTTTTATGAATCCCCCTGACACCTGGACTTCCTGCCAGCATCAAGTCTGACTTGTGGGTTGCCGGTCATCTTGACAGCTCACTGAGGAGCCGTGGCCAGTGTTGGTCTGAATAAAGTTGTTGAGGCCATCAAAGCCTTGATTAAAGAGAAACTCCATATACCAGTTCCAGTACTTCCCGCTCTGCAAACATGAAAAGAACAGTTACTGTGTGGACTATTGCAACAGGATATGACTGAGTTAAAGCATGCTCTCAAGTTGATCAGAAATACAATCTATGAGAGATGAACATCAGAAAAGTTTTTAATAAAAAGGAGATGATATAACATCAGTACCTTTATGGAACCAAGATCCACATCCTTCCTCTCCGGCCAACACTAATAAAGAAAACACATAAATATTCATCGTCCTCCCTCTGCTCTAAATCTCAGTAGTAAGCTGCTGAACCACTGCAGTCGGACCAAAAAAGGTACTATATTATTAAAGATGATGAAAACACCAGTCTCAAACAGCTTCCATGAATAATAAAATGTGATTCTGTATTAATGGATCCTCTATAAAAGATACATTAACACCGCATTTATCTCCTTGTCCAATCCTAAAGTTATTAGTGAAAAGTGGAGGCTTCACTGGCCCCAGTAGTGACACAAGGCTTTACCACTTGATGTAATATAATCATCTAATTATCTTACACAGCTGACTCCCATTCCTTTGCTCCAAATGAGATGACAGACAAGCATCACTGTACTATTACAAGTTCTTATGCTTTTAAATGTCACTAGTGAGAATGTCTCACTCACCCTCTGATGAAATTCGATGGCATAGCTGAAAAGTGCTGGGTGGTGGATGAGGTCGAAACGGCACCAGGGTTCTGCTACTTTGCTCAGAGCAATTAGATCCTTGTCGATCTCAAGATCTGAACCAGGGATACACCACCAGGAGTTCCACATGGAGTTCACCATGGCTTGAAGGTTTCGATTAAACTCCTTGTACGCGTTTCTGCTAATGTGGAAGGTTTGCTGTAATATAAGAAAACATTAAAAATTAAACTAAATAAGACCACAAGTGTTTGTGGGTAAAATAGCATCTGGTGCCACTAAAGGGATCTCATGAATTACACAGTGAGAAAAGAACCACCATGTGAGTGAATAAACACCTTTGCCCATATATTTTAAATGACGTAAAATTGCAATGCTGTGATCAAATTCATTGGCCATTTCATTCACTGCAATGCCAGTGTCATGCTCCTATTTTGAGGCTCCTTTGTCTCACTGGTATTCAATCATGAAGACTCCCTTCACTCCCAGCAGGTAAGGTGAAGATTACAGCAATAGCCTCCAAGAGCTTCATTGTAAATTCTTAAAAGCACAGCTTGAAGATCTTTCTAATTTGCCCATTATGAGTAAATTATTCAGACACAAAACCTCCTGCATAAACACAGTTGGCTTTTCATGACTTTGCTGTGTTCATTTTATGACACAGTATATCCCCTCATTACCTCTCTCTGCTGCTCGTGTTTCTTAGCCAAGGTTAGATTCTTCCGGTATCTGAGAAAATGATAAAACAACAGGATTTTATTAATAAAATTATCATATTATAGTAGAATTAATCTATAAAAACAGAGACCATCATTCAGGTTCAGTAAAATTAATACTTCAGCAAGGATGCATTATTCAAAATTGACAGTAAAGACAATTACATTGTTAAAAAATATTTGTTCTTTTGAACTTTCAATTCATCTGAGAAAAATCTCACAACTGTTTTCAACAATGATAATAAGAAATGTTGCTTGAGCACCAAATCAGCATATTAGAATATTTCTGAATGATCATGTGACACTGAAGTAATGGCTGCTAAAAATTCAACTGTATGGCTTCAGGTGACTTGGAATAGTCTTGTGGTCAACTTTTGTGCGTTTCGTTTTTTTATTTGTCCTTTTTGGAGCTTAGCAGTATAATTCCCTATCCAGTAGCTCATCTCAATTTCTGTTTATTGGTAATCATAAAGTCATACATATGGCATCATAGTGAGAAAATTACTTTTGATTTTTGGATGAACTCTCCCTTAAAGTCTTTACAGCAGCACTGAACGGTTTGTTTGCCGAAGCAGATGAAAGGATCTTCATACTTCATTTCATCTATTGCTTACAGGCATCATGCCATGACAATATAATGCATTTGAAGGTTAAGGCTGTTGCCCTCAGTTTAGCCAGAAGCACACAGGTGTTCCACTGCCATGGGAACTGCACATGCAATGAAGAGTAACTTACCCTAACATGGCTCACTCACCCAAAGTACAGCAAACTCTTCCAGAAGATGCCCTTAATCTAGCATGGTCAGGCTAACATCTCAAGCAGAAAATCTCCAGGATTGACTGGAGTGATAAAATGACCTATAAAGCTTATTATAGTTCACAATATAGTACCTGTACATGATGTAGCCGAGCCTATCCACACTGATAGAGTCTGTGGCAAAGAGAGCTGGGTAGAACACCCCAGCCGGAGGCATGATGATCAGAGGCAAGCTGTACTTCAGAAACATGTCACACACCTAGACATGACGAGAGTCATCAACATCAGTGTTCGTGGGACTAAATCTACTCAACGAAAATCAGCACATAAATCTTAGTGAAACTCAGGCAGAAACTTCAGTGAATGCCACTTTGCCAAGAACATCATGTTAATTAAGTTAATCATAGCTGAGTGTACCGTCTCATAGAAGGCAAGTGTCTGGTTGAGCAGAAGAATGTGGCAGTTCTCCAGACAGAGTCCCTCAGACGCCAGGAGTCCCACAAAGCGCACAAGCTCCATAACTGAGTCTATGAAGTCAGACAAGGTCATAGTCCTAGAAAGGGAAGTGTATTGTTAGTTTCACAATTTGTTTGAAGAGCTTACACAAAATAACATGCAAAAAAAAAAAAAAAAAAGTTCTCCTTGCAGAACGAACTATATTTCTCCAAAAGAGAACAATAAATCACCTTTAAATCACACCTAGAATACACCAGATGTGTCTTTGTGCTATGCTTGGCACCCACACAAATCGCACAGCACAGAGACCCAAAGTAAAAAAGGGGAATAATGGGTGTATCGCATTGATGCATGGCACACCGGCGCAGTCAGACAAGGTTTTGCCCTTGATCATAATTTCTCATTCAGCTGTGCACTTCAGTAATGTAATAAAAAAATAACCAAATCAGCAGCAAGAGAAAAGCAATACACGACAGGCGAGGGAAAAAAAAAAAATCCACCGCACTTCATTACACACCGTTTCACAGAACAATTTCGAGGTAAACGAGGTTCAGACAGAGCCCGACCATAGGAGCAGTTCATTGATCTCTTTTAAATATAAAATATAAAGAAAGCTGTAGTGGTAAACCTCAGGCAAGGCTTTTAAGCGTACAAATCGCTGGAGTGTGGTCCCATTTCTTCACTCAGTAAAGTGCAAGTCATATTTAAGACAACAGCATTCGTATTATATTATTGCTTAATACCATTTCATACATGGCCTTGGCTACATAGGCACAAAGTTGTTCAGATGAGGGAGAAGGTAATTTTATTTTGTTTGGTTTTTTTTGTTGAAAATCTGTTGATAACTGATAAATTGTGCAAAATAAGACCATTTTTTAAAAATGATTTTTAGATACTCACATGGTGCTGTTGCTGTTATGACTGATATCCAAACCACCCTCTGATGCGCTGACAGAATGCCATGTCAGCCACTTCACCAGCATGCTATTCAGACACTCGATGACACTACACTGTGAGGAGGACAATGTGAAAAGGCACATTCAGATAAGGTGGGAAAAAAAATTCAAAACCTGTTTTCAACTGCTGCAAGCTTAAACATAACACCACTCAAACAACATCACAGGAAGTGTAAAGATGCCTAGGCTTAAGTGTGGAAAGAGTAATTCACTTATGTCTGAACTGTTTGAGCATTCATTGACATAATTCTGGCTCATGTAATACACGTTCTTGAAACAAAAATAGAGAAAGGAAACATTTAAAGGAGTACATTTAAAAAACAACATACAAACCTTGAAAAATACTGTAGAGGTAAAATAAAGTTGCTTCAGTGGCTCGAAGAGAAGTTTATGCATGTCTACAGACAAAGAAAATAAACATTCAAATTAAAGTTGTGTACATGATTAAAATACATTTTCTACACTGACCTATAAAATGCTAAAAAACAATAAAATTATATCCATCTTATCAATTAAGGATGTAAAAACACCATTAACATGTTCATTTTTAATGTTATTGTTATTGGCCGCATACGAAAATTTGTCCGCTATCGACCCTTCAGATGCACACTGTTCACCATGATGGTTTTGAATTGCTTGACATATGATTGGAACAATTTCCCCTAAACTAGCAATTGCAAAAAGTTTTTTTTTTTAACTACTCTGACCGTAACAAAGGTAATTGAGACACTCACAAAAGCTGGGCATCAAGGGAATGTCACTGAGAAGATCCAGGATCTGCGGCCGGAGCAAAGAGCCGTCCCACACACTCAGGAACTTATAAAGAAAACTTTCCGTGCTGGAGAATCCCTCCTGAGAACAACGTACAGACACAAACCCTGTCAACATGGGACTGGAGGATTTAACAAATAGGGAGATCATTCAGGAATGCAGAAAATGAATAAAGCAAAGCAGAGAAATGATTGATAGATGTCCTGGAGTTAGTGGAATAAACTGCAACATGTCTCTTATATTAAACATCCAACCTTAATAAACCAAGGTTAATTTCCTACGGAGTAATATAGGTCTTCTGTTGCTGGTCGTACCTGCAGGAACTGCTGTGAGAAGAAGATGGTGCTCAGAAAGTGACAGGCTTCAGAACTGTTGTCAGAACTCCCATCCACAGGACATAGTAAAAACTCTGCCCAAAACACACAAGAATAAACCATATTATGGTGCTGAACTCAAGTAATACAGAAGTTGCATTTTGAAAGGGGAATATACAAACTGGGAGAGACTAGAAGACCATAACATTTGGCATTACAGCATGAAAAATTTACCCTCTTGCAATGAGTGTCCAAGCCAAAAGTTAAGGCGCAGGAAGGCAGATTCATCCTGTACACAGTCCAGGTAGTGCAAAGCCAGCGCTGATCCCAGCAGCGAACCCATCTGGGCAGGCAGCTGAAAAGGAGTTATGACTTCAGCATTAAGCAGCAAAATGCTATGCAACGTGCATCTGCACAACATAGAGCCAGTATATCATATACATGAGCTGTCAAAACAGCTGGAGGCAAATAAACCAATTCAGTCATACTTCTGGCTCCTTTGAGACCTGCACTGAAACCTACAGTTTAGTACAGTTTGGATGAAACATTCTGCCATTCTACATTCTCACTATTTCCAAAAACTGTAATTTGTGTCACTCTATGAACAGCTGCCTCTCAATATGGGACTTCAGCAAATAATAAATAAATAATACTAAGTGACAGATTGACAACGGAAATGGCTGATTCTTTCTGTAATCAACAAGCAAGTGTATCATTCATCTGTGAAACGTTCTAATGATGGGGTTGCCACAGTGAGAAAGAATCCTTCCCAATGGCCACAACTGTTCTGTTTTTCTCCACACTCCACTACAGTCTCTCTCAAACCTCCCCTTATGCAGACTGCAAATTCCCTTAAAAAGTGGTGCAGGAACACTCTGAAAATGTTCCATTCATCCAGAATGAAGCATAAATGTCAGCAGATCTTTAAAAGAGATTTAATAAGCCTTATCAGGTCAGTGGATCCGCCAGGTAGACGGTTTGAGAGATGCCTTTAAAAATTGCAAACATTTGATGACTTGTCAACTGAGATTGTAATGTTTAGTACTTACAGAGATGCCAGTGTTTGTGTAAAATAAAATGTTAGAGTTGTTTAATGTTCATCTGCAAAGTTGACTGCTGTGAAAGACTGTGCAGTAAATATCAAACCAATATGATTTAATGACATGCTCGTTCAGATTTAATGACATCCTTCCATGTGAAGGATTAGCTCCACCAAGTGGCCAAACTACAGTAGTGTAGATCTTTGTTTACAAATCACATCAGGGGTCCATTCTTCCAATGTCACTAACTCACTTAGCTGGATTTGATTGTTGATGTTTTGGCATGATCTTGGATTGTTTGGTTCTTCAAATTTCATCCTAGACTTGCTGTCATAGCAACAGGTCTGTAAGCTTAAACCTTATTTCATGTAAACATGATTAGACTGCATCTTTTTAAGGAGCGTTGATACTTAAAATCTTTATTACATGAGTTCCTTATTGAAACGGGCAATAATAATTTTAAATAATAATATAAAAATGTATTAAATAAATAATAGAATGTTGTGTAAAAGGTGTACAATACTATAGACACAGCCACTTGATTGAGAGATTTATTTGTGATGGAATAATTGCTTTATAATTTTATTGGAGTACACACACGCTGCAACGTTACTCTGAGCCGTGCATTAATTTGAGTGGTGACGGATATTATAGGATGGCTGCGCAGGAGATGCAGATAAATTGATCTTGACCCTTAAGAAACTTAAATTAATGCTGTCACGTAACAAATCTGCTTCAAATTGACTTAAACAAATTGCTAATTACAATATTGAAATAAAAATCTAAAGGGTGTACAAATGCTATAAAATTGTGAATATAAATAATTGGGAATCATGTTATAAAAAAAAATAAAATAAAAAAAACAAGTTATCATTTATCTATTATAACTTTTATGTTGGTTTGGTAGTTTGGCTGTTTCCTTGTCGAGTTTTTTGCCAGATGGCTTTTTGTATGATTCCATTATATTGCTGTCTTGACGCCAGCCAATCGCTGCATTGCTGATTGTGGTTTTGAGTATCGATGCACCTGCCCTCTTCAGTGAACACAAGAACACGCAGTAATCTCACACAACTTCCAGATATTTTAATCAAATCCGCAAATTTGTTTGAAGAACCAAATTAGCCAGAGATCAGTTATCCCGATTAAAACATCTGGGATCTGTCAAATCATCTCAGATGTATTAAGCGAGGTACGAAGAACAGACCCCAGGTGAATGCGATTAATAAATATGCAATGTTATTTTGTATTTAAAGATCCCAAGAAATAAATATCCTGTTTTAATGATAGAGTCAATAAAAAGCAAGGGAAAAAAACTCCCCAAAAACACAAAAAGCATTTCACTTCATTTCAATGTCAAACACACTGGACCCAAATAATACACTGCTGGGGGGTATTCCAGAAAGCAAGGTTAACTTGCTGTCACATAAACCCTGAACTCACGGCTGACTGTTCAGAGAGTGAGTTGCTATGGCTACTTACATACCCTGAAAGTTACCTCAGTCTTTGGAACCTAAAGTTGAGGTTATCTACGTGTGAGATGTGAGATATGAAAATACTCGAAATGTAACTTTTTTTCTACTGCAGAACTATCATTTGCTATCAACATGCCACCAGGTAGGCTCCGCCCACAAAAAAATGTCATCGCTGTTTGCAAACACAAAATGTGTATAGATGACATATGTTGTGAAAAAGAAAAAGCTATGTGCATTACCTCTATATTGTGAATGTTCTCCAGTAGCTCTTTGAAGGAACGGAGCTCCTGCAGACGGAACACCTTCTTGCTGGAGTTGCTGTCAAATGCTGAGCTCAATGGAGGTATCGCTAGATGATGTAGTTTCTATGAATATTAGATAGTGAGAAACATTCCTTTTATAGACTTTGATTTACTTATTGTCCCCCATTCCTATGATTTCAGAGCATAACTTAAGGCTGGAATACACTAGACAACCTTTGCAAGTCAGTTTGCAGATTTTGGACCGCTGCAGTTGATTGATTTCACAGAAAAATGCATAATGTACGATGGCCACATAATACTTTTAATTTTTAAGACTTTAGACTTTGATTCCATCCAGTCTGATGCTTTATGTTTGTTTGTTTTGTTTTTAAGTATTTTGAGACGATTTTAAAATATACATTGTTTTCACGTCACGCATCTCATGCATAAAGTGTTTCTGTATGAGTTTGATGTTTGGGAATATTTGAGAGTATGGTAGAGCATGATCCTCAGTTGTTTAGTACATGATGCCTAGCTTTTCCCTGTAACCAGAGACAAAATAGACAAGTGTATGATGCCTAGTGTTTAAAGTCTGTGGAAGTCGTGACATGTATTCCAGACTTTAGTTGACAGCTCAGTGCTCTGTGAAGCGCTTTACAGTATTAAACTGATGACTTCATACCCTCTTTCTGGAGGATGGCTTCTCTTTCACATCTAGGCTCAGGTCAACTAAAACTGCACCCTTGTTTTTTTTCTGCACAGCATTCAGAGCCACCTTCCAAGTGGAGTTGTGATTCTTGAATCCAGTCTGAAGAAGAAGAAGAAGAAAAAATGCAGTCTAAGAGCCTGAAACGCCTGACAGAAGAGAAAAGTTCTGCTGGAGAAAACAGTAATGAAAACACTAACCCTCGCTCTTGATGGAAGAGAGAGCGTCACTATGTCTGGGCGGAACACTTTGTAGAGTGCTAGAAGTTGTGTGAGAAATGGTTGTCTGCCCTTATAGAGGACAAAGGGAGAAAAATAAAGCACTGGTCAAATAAAAAAAAAAGATTTGTCTAACACTACAGTAAGTCTACATTTATAATAAAGAATATTGAGGAGTTTATTTATTTTATTTTATAGACCAGATCTATACCATTTTGGCTTGAATATCCAAAAGTTTCCTGACTCTGTACGGGTGAACTGTGAAGATGAAGAAAAAATAAAAATAGAATATCATGAACTAATGTAGCATTCACAGACATATACAATTTAAGCCACTTAACAACTCACCATGTTCCCGCATCGTTAAAAGGTACAACAAGTGGCAAATAAAAGGGCACTGGAAGAAATAAAATAGCATATTAAATTAACATGAAAAACTAATTTATGAAATTAGAAAACATATGCCAGTGAACTTCACAGCAGGACATATTCTAAATTAAAATACACATTTGCAAAATACAACTAACCAGATTTTCTTCAGTCACAAAGCTGAAAATGAAGCCATAAATGGATCTCAAGTTGTCTTTGCAGTCAATCAGGTCAAAAACAGTGAGTACCCAGCGGACAAAGAGAACCTTAAAAGAAAACATGTTACTAGGAGAGTGAACTAAAATGTACAAGTCACAATGAAATTAAAGTAGTGAGTGACAGATGTTTTCTTCCATATTGTATCATACATCAAAGTATAATGGATTTCAAAAAGACATGTAGGGCGGAGACTTGGTTCTATGCATCGGATGTTGATTAGATTTTGAGATATCTGAGATAACGAGTCTGTCGTTTCATCAGAAGATCAAGTTATATTAAAAATTAAAATAAAATGAAACACACACATGGATAGCAGGTTCACAATGAGACCTATAAATGAATGAACGCAATTTATGAATTCTCATTCTTATGCAGACACAAAAATTAAAAGGACAGCCATTTCACCAATGACCATAATAATCAGCCCTCCTTACCTGTGCATTCAATGGCATTTTGCCTACACATAGCCACGACACCCCCTTCACAATGGCCTCCTGTGGCACCACTGTGGCAGGTATTAGAAACTTCAGCACTCTGGTACAGTTCGCACTTCCTGTTGGATAAACTAAAGTTAATGTGATGAACCACTAAAGGTACTCACAGAATGAGGATGAGCAACCACTGACATCTGTGACTGATCTCATTGCTACAACGTTTCTCGTGATGAATTCCTTCTCATGTTTTTTCTAAGTAAACAAATACAGGTAGCTGAAGAAATCCGTGTATGTCCTCGTTATATTACCTGCATTGAGGCTTAAAGCCAAGTCCAGAAGCACTGTGATGACCTCCGGAGGAAGACCTTTACAGACAGCCACTGTTTCCACCACCACTATATTCCTCTCCAGCTCATCATTCCCTCTGACTACTGTGCCAGCTTCCACTGTAACATACAAAAATACACGTAAATAGAGATTGCAACCCTTAGATGTGATACAGCATCTAACGTTACTGACGAGACCGTCAACACAGATAAACAAAAGACAACAGTCTGAATAATGTCCCGAGTCGCTGGCAGATTTATTAAATAACCAAAAACAAAAGAAATTAACAAATAAATAAACATTTTCGTACTGTTAAACTGTAAGAATCTAATTTGTTTTTGTAATACGTTTCTGTTATGTCTGTCCTGCTGCACTCACCCTGAGACAGATACTTCACCGCGAGACTAAAGGGATCCGCCTCGCCTTTTCTTTTTTCTTTTTCTGCCAAACGCAGACTCCTGTTGCTCGCAGAGGAGATGGAGGAATCTATTTCTCCGGACGGTTCGGAGACTAACCCCGTAAGGTTAGATAAATCGGCCATTTTTCGCTACATAATATTATTTGTTATTTCTCGCGTGTTTGTCTGCAGTAACCCATTCAAACCAAACGCCAAATCTGCCGCGACCGTTTGGACATGCGCACTGGAGCACTTCCTGTACGACCACGAATGTTGCCAAGTCCGCTGATTTCCCTCGGAATTTGGCTACTTGTCTGTTACTACACTGTTACCGCGGGATGTTTTTGAAACAACCCCAGTAATGTGATATTTATCCCCAGGAATCCGATTTTTACCGGAGATCCCCACCTGAAACGCGATTTGGCTAGTGTTGGCCTTATTTTGAGTAGTAATTAGGCGGGTTTGTTGTGAAAACCTGGCAACCCTGAGCGCTTTCCCAAATGGCTATATCGGTATTAATCTACGTTTGTGTTTTAACTTCTACCCCTGGTTTCACAGACTAAAATGCATGTTTGAGCTGTCTTAACGGAAAGCAACTTGCACTGACATATCTTAAAATATGTCAGTGCCATTATTTTGTCTCAAGATGCACGCCAGTGTTTTTTTTGTTTGTTTTTTCCTAGGGCACGTTTATAAAAGATACTTAAATGTTGTAATTGAACTAGGTCTAATCCTGGCTTAATCTAGCTGTGAAAACAGGCCCTAGAATATAAGATTGTTGTTCATTTATTTTTAATTTTCTCATTTCATTTGTAATTTGCATTTATAATGTTGAAGCATTTTTGAAGTTGGAAATGAAAACTAGACTCACCCACACATATACTCTGAGATGTTAATATTTTGAACGTTAAAAAGGAATAATAGCAAGGAAATAGATATATATATATATAGCATATAATATATATATATATATATATATATATATATATATATATATATATATATATATATATATATATATATATATATATATATATATATATATATATAGGCTAGCTTTGGTACAATAACTGGAGCTAAACCAGCTAAAAATGCTAAACCAGATGAACACCACTTTGGCCAGACTGACACTACCTTGTAAAATCACTAGTACAGTTATTATTACAAAAACATTTAGTACTGAGCACTGCTTATCCACTCTATTTCATATGGTGCTTTATGGTGGTTGCAATCCAATGTACAAAGTGCACCTCCGCCACCTACTGGATTGGAGTAGTCAGCGTCAATGTTGTTGAAATATAAATATACACTGTAACAGCAGAAAATGTCTGTTTTTACATCAGACCAAATTAACAAATTAGTTAATGAGTTGACTATATTTGATAAACAGATAAGTTGCTATCAAAAGGTAAGAACTGTAAATAGGGTACAATATATATATTTCATGAAATGTCTCGAGGATATGTATTTTTGTTTATAAAACTAGTTTCCACTGCACTGAGCTATATAAGCACATTCATGTTAATATTATATAGTACAATATAATATCAAATAATTTAGTGAAACGTGTGCAAGAAATGAAAATCACAAGTGCTTTTAATACTGTCATCCAATCTCAATGGTAAACTGCATAGAGGTTTTATTGTCAGCATCTGCATGCACAAACATTTTCCCTCACTGTCAAGGGGGTTACATGACCCATTATGTTTAAACTAAGAATGCACAATTTAGTTCTTGGACTATCTAGGCATTCTGGAAAAGGTTTAGACACAGGTCAAATCCATGTTCTCCGTTAGGTATTTTTACTCAGTACAAACAGCCTATTAGCAGTATACATCTAAACATATGAGACAAGTTTCTCAATTCTATTCCTTCCAGCATTGTACATTTTGAATGTATCACTTATTTAACACACCTGATTCAACTCATAATTTGCTTAGTGGTGATGCATAACACGAATTGAGTATGCAAAATTAGTAAGACACCTCAGTGTGCAGTGCTGTGGAGAACAGTACAGAGGAACACACTGATGTAAAGAAAATACAATAGATGGGGAAAAAATTACAAGACACAAAAGCAATTTTATCCATTTTAGTACTGAAAATGGTAAAAACTAAATTCTTTAAAAATATCTTAAAAGAAGAAAAAAAAAACCCATAAGATTCCAAGGATAAGATTTTTATTGGACTGTGTATTTTAAAAGTCAAACTATAAAATCTAAATTAAAGAGACAAACCTTCTGAAAAATCCTTACAAGTAAAAAAACTAAATAATAACAAATAAATAATACAAACTGATTTTATATTTTCATTTTGATGTTTGTAAAAGATTTTGACGCTACAGAAAATGTCTACCACCTGAATTATTGGAATCGGTGGAATTAAGTGTCACCTTTTAACAAATGATGTACAGCAAGTCTTAATGTAAACAGAACTGGTTTTGTATAGCATTCATCTACATTAATTCAAAAAGTAAATAATAAAATCACAACAATGGTTGACATTTGAAGTTAACTCACAGTATAAGTGGCATTTAGAATATTATTCAATGCAGGGCAAAAAAAAAAAAAAATGATATTAATAAATACAGTCAGGAGGGAATAACAGTAGTTTCATCTTTTGCTGCAAAACCACAGCCAAAACAGTTGCCACAATGGTGATTGTGGTGAAGATTTAGATTAGATTCAGATGAGACGTGAGGTACGGGTAACATAAGAACAGATTTTCGCGCTGTTGGGACTACTGTCATTTTTCCGAGCACCTCCTCTACTATCAGAGAAACATAGATCTGCTGCCTGGCGCTCTTTGTAAAATTGTGGAGCTAAGAAACTTTGACTTTGTTCTTTTCCTGGGCATTGATTTGTTCTTCTCGTCTCTCCTCCCTCTCAGGCCGATCCTCACCCTGACGAGCAATGAGCAGCCGACACGTCAGCAAAATACCAAATACCAGGGCATGGGCATAGCGTTTTAGAGGATCTCCAACCAGCTGGTGGAAGAAAAGCACCGCTAGCATGACCAGTAGCAGAATAAAGTTGGCCACGTCTTTTGGTCTCCCTGGCACAAGGGTCAGAACAATTCCACATCCCACCTCAAGAGTACCAATAATCTTGCGTAGAAGTACAGAAGAAATGCCCATTTTTTTCAATGCTGGAAGGGCCTTGGCATAACTCTTGTATGCTCTTTTCTGGAAAAGGAACATAAATATGGAATTTAGATGCAGGTAAAATGCAATGTTGTCAAGATAAATACATATTTTGGATTATAAATAGACCAAAACATGCTCTTTATTTAAATGTGGTGTTTTGCACGTTTCTGTTTAGGGGTAGGGGTCGGTCGATAGAAAATAGCATTAAAGTAATATAAAATCAGTGGAAGTCTATGCAATGTCCTCACTAATATGAAACAAACAGTGTGTGTGTTTGCTTTGTGGTGCAATGGATGCAAACATTTGATATGATTTTTATTATTTTAATGCTCTTACTGACCCAACTGTACTGCATTGAATTGTAACGATGAACTAATTTATTATTTTAAAAACTGAATTGAATTGAATGTGTCTATGACATCAGCACAGCAGCTGCTGCACCTGCAGATGGAAGATAGAATTTGCTGGAAAGCGCCGCCATTGCCTTATCATGATCCGCTTCAAAATAATTGCTTTAGAACGATATCACAAAACAATTATTACACATCATATGAAAGACACTGATCCATTTATCATACAGATGATGCACATTGTGTTGTCATAACTGACCTATTTATGCGGTAATGAAACAATGTTGCGGCTGTGCACATAATTCGCTGTTCATCTGCTCCGATGATGTTCAATTGTTTTACACAATCCGTCTCATTACAGGCATCTAATTATGTCTTTCCTATATTTTACATTTTAGGTGGAATTATTTGCAGTTTCATTTCTATTCAACTCCATAGCCAATACGAAGAATGAAAATACTAAAATACACAAGCAGGCTCAAAAGCCGTATCGGACATTTTATAATGATAAAAATGCACAAACAGAATATTACATTCCGCACCCCCTCCTAAAACAACGCCGTCTGCGTCCAGCTGAAGCTTCATTTGATTATTATTGTGGGTGCTGCTAAACGACGATCACTTACCATTTCACTATATGCATCTTTGCTTAATCTTGGTGTGAGTTTAATTGTACCCATGAACACGAAAAAGAGACCCAGTGCAAAGGAAAGGGCGACAATGGTTACTGTTCTTGGCGAGGCCATCTTCGGTGAATTCTCCCTTCGATTGGCATCCGTTGTCCCGGTCCAGCTTTCTTCGCTGTCCTGCTGAAGATGCTGAAGGGGGAAGGGCTTGAAAGCAGTCGAATATGGCTGCGTGTCATTCCGCTACAGTATTAAGAAGCACCGTTAGATGGCGCTGTTGTTGATCAGTGAACATCAGCGAACTTCCTAGGAGAAACCAGGTTCTGTTCGGTTTGTAGTTCCAGAAAAACCTCTAGAAAAGCTTTCAGTTAGTTTAGACAGCTTTATGGAATGGTGCCTGATTAGACATAATAGAAAATCACTTCACTGTGTATTTAGAATTCCTTAATAATGGTTTTAATGTGTTTTAAAACGCGTATGACATTATATTACCCATGCTAAAAATATTTCCAATAGTTTTTTTTCAGTTAGCCTTAACAGAAAGCGAAAAGATAGCCTACTGGATTAACATCTGTTAATCTCACCCTCAAATTGTTTAAAATCTGTATGAATTTCTATTTTATGCTGAAAACAAAAGATCTTTTGAAGAATGCCAGTAACCAAACAGTTTATGCACTGCAAAAAAGGATTTTCTTACTATTTTTGTCTTGTTTCTAGTCCAAACATCTACCGATTCTTAAAACAAGAAGCATTTACTAGCCAAGTAAAAATGATTGTCTTGTTTTAGGGAAAATAACTTTAGTGAGTTTTTGCTTACAATTAGCAAAATAATCTGCCAATGAGGTAAAAAAATAAATAATCTTAATTCAAACAGAAAACAAGATTATTTTGCTTACCTCACTGGCATTTTATTTTCCCAAAACAAGACAATACCTTTTGCTTGTCTAGTAAATGCTTCTAGATATTTGGACTGGAAACAAGGCAAAAATACTAAGAAAGAAAATGATTTTTTTGCAGTGTGACCCACTGACTTCCATAATTTGGAAAAAAAAATATGGTCAACTGTTTGGTTACTGACATTCTTCAAAATATCTTGTGTTCAGCAGAAGATAGAAATTCATACAGATTTGAAACAACTTGACGGTGAGTAAATGATGAATTTTCACTTGTTTTGTAAGTGTGAAGGAAATTCAGAAGCGAGGAACCAGGACACTCTTGTGTGTCTGGATTCTTTATTGAGAACGTACTGTTTGATCGCTACAATCATCAGCGATACATTGTAGTTTATATACATTTTAGGGGGCAGTGCTTAAAAATGGAGACAAAGCACTTGGGTTACCACTTAAACAAAGCATGCAAACGAAGTATAGCAATCCACCCCAGACGTAATCTGGGTCTCTGTAATCTGTCTCATTAAATTTCTGTAATCTGGCTTTGATTTACAATAAAGAGAACATGAACTGGCAGAAACCTCTAAAATCTTTCATCATTCATCTGATCTCATCATCTTTACCTTAAACGCTAAATATAATTTATCTTAATTTTTCAAGTGATGTTATGTCAGGATGTAGGATCAGCAGATCTCAAACAGACTCTTAAATTTGTAATCCCTCAAGTTTTAAAGTGAAAAGCTTATTCATCTAAAAAAGGTGCCTAAGCCCAGATCACTTAAGTCAAGTCAAAGTCAGCTTTATTGTCAATTCTGCCATACGTACAGTACATACATACAGAGAATTGAAATTCTATGACTCTCAGACCCTAGGTGCCTAACAACAACAAAACAATAACAATAACAACAAAAGTTTAACAGTAACAACAACAGAAGAAAGATTAAAAAAAGATGGATAAAGTGAATTATAGAGGTAAAGTGGCGATGGCAAATAGTGCAAACAATGGTAACAATAGTGCAATTTCAGATTTAAGTCAGTGCAGGTATAAAATAAAATTATAAGAGTGTGAAATAAAATTATAAGAGTGAGTAATAAATATATTGAATCCAATATTTGATAATTACATAGTATAGCATAATGAGAGATTTATAATAATTTTTTGTAGCCCAGTCATATTTTGACGAGGAACACCACGAGTGTAACAAGGTAGAAAAAAGTAAGTTGTTAAACCATGTGTGAGCGAAGACAGTAAGTTTTAGTCCAATGCGATAACATTAACTAGTATTTTTGTGGGAAGGAAAATCCTCTTCCAGTCAAAATGTCCAGAACACAATGTGAGGGCCAATCAAAACTGGCTAGAATAAGATATTATAAGAATAAGACAATAACACACAATGTTTTGATTATTTATTTGGTGGAAAAACTTCAGGGATGATTATTCGAGAAATATGTATCACATCATGCATTATTTTCTCCTTATAAAACCATCACATCTATAAAACGTACAAATTGGCTTTAATTACTCATGTTTTTAAAAAGGTAAATGTACAAATAAATAAAATTTCACAAAGAAGAAAAAAAAAAAAAAAAGTATAGGCAACTTCTTATTCAAACCTGTAAAGAACACATTTCAGGTTAAAATATAAATAATAGATAAGTCATTGCAATGTACACCATGGTAAACCATCAGACTGATTCATCATACTGACTTAGGTTAGGTCTCACATTGAAAAACATACGAGTGTGTTAAAGGGATAGTTCACCCAAAAATGGAAATTCTGTCGTCATTTACTCACCCTCAAGTGGTTCCAAACATGTATGACTCTCTTTCTTCTGCTGAACACAAAAGAAGATATTTTGAATAATGTTGCAACTAAACCAACATTCTTCAAAATATCTTCTTTAGTGTTTAACAGAAAAAAACTACAGGTTTGGAACAACTTGAGGGTGCGTAAATGACGACAAAATTTTCACTTTTGGGTGAACTATCCCTTTACTAAAACAAAAGTCTTTTAGGACGCTATCATCTTCATAGGAAGGCTATTATTTCTTCAAGACAGAACTTCCTGAATGTATAATCTTTCTCAATCATTTATCTACAAGCTCTTAATACAATTACAAAACAAATTATACATATTCTTAAGAAAGTTGCCATGATAAGTCTACAAATGTATTGATGGCCTTCTAGCCAATTCAAAACAGTAACTAGTTTGCTGATGGGCTCAGCTCATCATCCAGGGGGTAAACAACATCGATACGTGGTCCAGCATGTTTATAAGCCTTCCATTTCTTCATTCTGTCTGATAACGTCCATGATCTTTTTTCTTCACTATCTCGAAACAACGTCCTGTTCCTGTCGGGCTTTGAGAGCCAAAATTGCTTTTCGGTAAAGGTCTATAGGAAACAGGCAAATTAAATGCTTTAAATTATTCTCCTACATTTCTACAGATCAGGGCTGTCTGTTTTGAGCAAACCCTTTTGTTTGTTTTATTGTCTTAAAATCAGTATAGAACAATAATTGCCAATAAGTATAAAGTTCATATGCATGGGTTTTAAAATTCCTCCCACAAAGCCAAAAGCATCGTAAGAACAGCCCTAATCAAAATGAATAGTGGTTTAGAGGACACTGATGCTCACCGAAAGTGGTTGAAAGATCAACAGGCTGTGCATAAGCAGTGGGAACTTCCTCTGTGTTTATCTTGTTCTTTCGTTTTACTTTAACAGTCTTCTTTTTTCTCTTTCTTTCCTCTTTTCCTGGGAATAAGTAGGTTAAAAGCATGAGAGGGAAATATTTCACAGTTTTAAGGCTATACACTCTTAAAAATAAAGGTTCCAAAAAGGGGGTTTTGCAGCAATGCCATAGAAGAAAAATGTTGGTTCCCAAAAGAACCTTTTAGAGCAGTTCTAAAAAGAACCAGTTTTGTCTTTTATACATTTTATTAATTTTACGAACCTGAAACTTGTCAAATGGAAAGGTCCTTCATGGAACATCAATGCCAATAAAGAACCTCTATTTTTAAAGGGCTAGTTCACCCAAAAATGAAAATTCTGTCATTAATTACTCTCCCTCATGTCGTTCCAAATTCATAAGACATTTCATTAATCTCTCTAATCATTAATCTGAAGATTTTTTTGATGAAATCTGAGAGATTTCTGTCCCTCCATAGACAGCTACGCAACTGACACTTTGATGCTTCAAAAAGTTTATAAAGACTTTAATAAAACTAATCATATGAAGTGAGTGGTTTAGTCCAAAATTTCTAGAGACATGATTGCTTTATATGATGAACATATTTAATTCAGGATTTTATTCACATATAAACATTGATCAGCGAACATAAACAGAAGCTCAACCGAACATTCTTGACGTGCGAGGATGAACCTATTGGTTCTTGTGGAAGCTCAAACGTGCTGCGTAACACGAGAATGAACCTCTTTGGTTCTTGAGGAAGCTCAAATGTGCTGCATAACATGAGAATGAACCTCAGTGGTTCTTGAGGAAGCTCAAACGTGCTGCGTAACACGAGAATGACCCTCAATGGTTCTTGAGGAAGCTCAAACGTGCTGCGTAACACATGAGAATGAACCTCAATGCTTCTTGAGGACGCTCAAACGTGCTGCGTAACACAAGAATGAACCTCAATGGTTCTTGAGGAAGCTCAAACCTGCTGCGTAACACATGAGAATGAACCTCAGTGGTTCTTGAGGAAGCTCAAACGTGCTGCGTAACACATGAGAATGAACCTCAATGGTTCTTGAGGAAGCTCAAACGTGCTGCGTAACACATGAGAATTAACCTCAGTGGTTCTAGAGGAAGCTCAAACGTGCTGCGTAACACAAGAATGAACCTCAATGGTTCTTGAGGAAGCTCAAACCTGCTGCGTAACACAAGAATGAACCTCAATGGTTCTTGAGGAAGCTCAAATGTGCTGCGTAACACAAGAATGAACCTCAATGGTTCTTGAGGAAGCTCAAACATGCTGCATAACACAAGAATGAACCTCAATGGTTCTTGAGGAAGCTCAAACGTGCTGCGTAACACATGAGAATGAACCTCAATGGTTCTAGAGGAAGCTCAAACGTGCTGCGTAACACATGAGAATTAACCTCAGTGGTTCTAGAGGAAGCTCAAACGTGCTGCGTAACACAAGAATGAACCTCAATGGTTCTTGAGGAAGCTCAAACGTGCTGCGTAACACAAGAATGAACCTCATTGGTTCTTGTGGAAGCTCAAACGTGTTGCATAACATGAGAATGAACCTCATTGGTTCTTGTGGAAGCTCAAATGTGCTGTGTAACACAAGAATGAACCTCAATGGTTCTAGAGGAAGCTCAAACGTGCTGCGTAACACAAGAATGAACCTCAGTGGTTCTTGAGGAAGCTCAAATGTGCTGAGTAACACACAAGAATGAACCTCATTGGTTCTTGTGGAAGCTCAAACGTGTTGCATAACATGAGAATGAACCTCATTGGTTCTTGTGGAAGCTCAAATGTGCTGTGTAACACAAGAATGAACCTCATTGGTTCTTGTGGAAGCTCAAACGTGTTGCATAACATGAGAATGAACCTCATTGGTTCTTGAGGAAGCTCAAACGTGCTGCGTAACACAAGAATGAACCTCAGTGGTTCTTGAGGAAGCTCAAATGTGCTGAGTAACACACAAGAATGAACCTCATTGGTTCTTGTGGAAGCTCAAACGTGCTGCATCACACACGAGAATGAACCTCATTGGTTCTTGAGGAAGCTCAAACGTGCTGCGTAACACACGAGAATGAACCTCAATGGTTCCTGAGGAAGCTCAAACGTGCAGTGTAAAAAGACTGAACCTCAATAGTTCTTGAGGAAGCTCAAATGTGCTGCGTAACACACGAGAATGAACCTCAGTGGTTCTTGAGGAAGCTCAAACGTGCTGCGTAACACGAGAATGAACCTCAGTGGTTCTTGAGGAAGCTCAAACGTGCTGCGTAACACATGAGAATGAACCTCAATGGTTCTTGAGGAAGCTCAAACGTGCTACGTAACACATGAGAATTAACCTCAGTGGTTCTAGAGGAAGCTCAAACGTGCTGCGTAACACAAGAATGAACCTCAATGGTTCTTGAGGAAGCTCAAACGTGCTGCGTAACACAAGAATGAACCTCATTGGTTCTTGTGGAAGCTCAAACGTGCTGCATAACATGAGAATGAACCTCACTGGTTCTTGTGGAAGCTCAAATGTGCTGTGTAACACAAGAATGAACCTCAATGGTTCTAGAGGAAGCTCAAACGTGCTGCGTAACACAAGAATTAACCTCATTGGTTCTTGAGGAAGCTCAAACGTGCTGCGTAACACATGAGAATGAACCTCAATGGTTCTAGAGGAAGCTCAAACGTGCTGCGTAACACATGAGAATTAACCTCAGTGGTTCTTGAGGAAGCTCAAATGTGCTGAGTAACACACAAGAATGAACCTCAATGGTTCTTGAGGAAGCTCAAATGTGCTGCGTAACACAAGAATGAACCTCATTGGTTCTTGTGGAAGCTCAAACGTGCTGCGTCACACACGAGAATGAACCTCATTGGTTCTTGAGGAAGCTCAAACGTGCTGCGTAACACATGAGAATGAACCTCAGTGGTTCCTGAGGAAGCTCAAACGTGCAGTGTAAAAAGAATGAACCTTAATGGTTCTTGAGGAAGCTCAAACGTGCTGCGTAACACACGAGAATGAACCTCATTGGTTCTTGTGGAAGCTCAAACGTGCTGCGTAACTCACGAGAATGAACCTCAGTGGTTCTTGAGGAAGCTCAAACGTGCTGCGTAACACAAGAATGAGCCTCAATGTTTCTTGAGGAAGCTCAAACGTGCTGCGTAACACGAGAATTAACCTCATTGGTTCTTGTGGAAGCTCAAACGTGCTGCGTAACATGAGAATGAACCTCATTGGTTCTTCTGGAAGCTCAAATGTGCTGCGTAACACGAGAATGAACCTCAGTGGTTCTTGTGGAAGCTCAAATGTGCTGTGTAACACGAGAATGAACCTCAATGGTTCTTGTGGAAGCTCAAATGTGCTGCGTAACACACGAGAATGAACCTCTTTGGTTCTTGAGGAAGCTCAAACGTGCTGCGTAGCACACAAGAACGAACACACTCACAAACCTGACTATCCTTATCCTTACATTCAATCGTGTCTCCTCAGAAAATTTGGACTAAACCGCTCAATTCATATGGATTTGTTTTAGGAAAGTCTTTATGAACTTTTTGAAGTGTCAAAGTGGTAGTTGCGTAGCTGTCAATGGTACAAAGTTTTAGAACGTTTTTTTTGTTTGGAACGAGTTTGGAACAACATGAGTGTGAGTAATTAATGACAGAATTTTTGGGTGAACAATCCCTTTAAGAGTGTATAAACTTCTGTATTCAGTTGCTGACACCAAGTACCTCTAGAGGGTTTGGAGACCTCACTGTTGGGGGATTCTGGTATACCCGAGTTCTCTTCTTTTACTTTGGCTTTGCGTTTCAGCTTTCCACGTTTTGGTGGCAGCAATGCACTGCTGGATTTATCTTTCTGGCTGATGTGTTCCTGTTCTGCTTCATTTCCTTCTGTCTCCTCCACCTCTTCTTCGTTTACTCCTTTGCCTGGACTCTCCTTCTTAATTTTAACCTTCACTTTCTTCTTTTTTCTTAATTTCTTTTTAAAGAGTTCTCCTAATGTCAAAGGGTAAATCAATAAGTGAAGTGAGTTATATAACAGTATAGATTAGTTAAAATTTCCATGATTAAGAATTTTAACCTTATTTAGAATATTTCTGATTGGTTGCAGAGTCCCATTTTTCCTCACAATTTCACTGTGATGTTCTTGACGGACGTCTGTTTTGCTTGTCTGTGTTCTGCAAGACAAGATTAGTTGTGTACATCTTATTACACATACATATATCTTATCTAATTATTATGCAAATTAGCATATATGATACACTACCGTTAAAAGGTTTTGGGTCAGTACATTAAAAAAAGGATCCATTAAACTGATCAAAAGTGACAGTTAAACATTTATATTGTAGCAAAAGTTTTCTCTTTCAAATAAATGCCTGTTCCTTTGAACTTTCTATTCATCAAAGAATCCAGAAAATAGTGTATCACAGCTTTCACAAAAATATTAAGCAGCTCAACTGTTTTCAACATTGATAATAATAAGAAATGTTTCTAGAGCAGGAAACCATCATGTTGAAATGATTTCTGAAGGATCGTGTGAATAAAGACTGGAGTAATGATGCTCAAAGTTCAGCTCTGCCATAACAGGAATAAATTACATTTGAAAATATATTAAATTAGAAAACAGTTCTTGTAAACTGTAATAATTTTTCACAATACTACTGTTTTTATTGTATTTTTGATCAAATAAATGCAGCCTTGTTAAGTATAAGACTTCTTTCAAAAATATTCAGAAATCGTATTGACACCAAACTTTTGAAAGGTGGTGTGTGTGTGCGCGTGTGTGTGTGTGTGTGTGTGTGTGTGTGTGTGTGTGTGTGTGTGTGTGTGTGTGTGTGTGTGTGTGTGTGTGTGTGTACATACTGAAGGGTGTGAATTCTGAAATCCACTGCCGCTTCAATATATACATGTGTATACACAGATCAGGCATAACATTATGGCCACCTTCTTAATATTGTGTTGGTCCCTTTGCTGCCAAAACAGCCCGGACCCATCGAGGCCTGGACTCCACTAGACCCCTGAAGGTGTGCTGTGGTATCTGGCACCAAGATGTTAGCAGCAGATCCTTTAAGTCCTGTAAGTTGTGAGGTGGGCCATCCATGGATCGGACTTGTTTGTTCAGCACATCCCACAGAATCCGGGTAATTTGGAGGCCAAGTCAAACGCAAAAAAAAACTGCAACGCATTGTGTATTCTGACACCTTTCTATCAGAACCAGCATTAACTTCTTTTTGAGCTATAGTAGCTTGTTTGATCAGACCACACAGGCCAGTCTTCGCCCCCCACATGCATCAATGGGCCGTGGCCGCCCATGACCCTGTCGCTGGTTCACCACTGTTCCTTCCTTGGGTCACTTTTGATAGATACTGACCACTGCAGACAGGGAACACCCCACAAGAACTGCAGTTTGCAGTTGTCTAGCCATCACAATTTAGCCCTCAGTGGTTGCCAAACTTGCTCAAATCCTTATGCTTGCCCATTTTTCATCAACTTTGAGGACAAAATGTTCACTTGCTACTTAATATATCCCACCCACTAACAGGTGCTGTGATGAAGAGATAATCAGTGTTATTCACTTCACCTGACAGTGGTTATACTGTTATGCCTGATTGGTGTGTGTGTGTATATATATATATATATATATATATATATATATATATATATATATATATATATATATATATATATATATATATATATATATATATATATATATATATATATATATATACACACATACATACAGTTGTGCTCAAAATTATTCATACCCTTGGTAAATATGATCAAAGAAGGCTGTGAAAATAAATCTGCATTGTTAATCCTTTTGATCTTTTGTTTTAAAAATGTTTTTAAATTCTAACCTTTCATTGGAGAATAAGAATTTTAAATGGGGTGGGGTTGAGGGGGGGATTTTATTATGAAATAAATGTTTTTCTCTAATACTTTTTACAGCATCTTATTGCCAAGATAACAGCTCTGAGTCTTCTGATGAGTTTGGAGAACTCTCATTCTTCCATACATTCCTCCATTCCCAGATCCATGTTGGTGCTTCTTCTCCTCAGTCCAGCCCACTCATCTTCTATAGTGTTAAGGTCAGGGACTGGGATTGCCATGGCAGAAACTTGGTTTTGAACTCTGTGACACATGTTTGTGTTGATTTTGATGTTTGTTTTGTATCACTGTCCTGGTGGAAGATCCAACCTTGGCCCATTATCAGATTTCTAACTGGGACAGTCAGGTTTAAATTTTTTATCTGTATTTGCTAGAATCCATGATACCATGTATCTGAACAAAATGTCCAGGATCTCTGGAAGAAAGATTTTACACACGGGGTACTTTTTATCCCTGTGTGCATCAAACCCATCTTGAGTGTTTGCTGACAAAAAGCTCTTTTTTTTCATCTGACCACAGAACCAGGTCCCGTCTGAAGTTACAGTAGTGTCAGTTACTTTTCAAACGTTCTGTGGTCAGATGGAAAAAAAAGAGCTTTTTGTCAGCAAACACTCAAGATGGGTTTGGTGCACACAGGGATAAAAAAGTACCCCATGTGTAAAATGAAATACTCAGGACAGTGATCCAAAACAAACATCAAAATCAACACAAATGTGTCACTGAGTACAAAACCAAGTTTCTGCCATGGTCATCCCAGTCCCTGACCTTGACACTATAGAAGATGAGCGGGCTGAACTGAAGAGAAGAAGCACCAACATGGATCTGGGAATCTGAAGGATCTGGAGAGATTCTGTATGGAGGAATGGTCTCTGATCTCTTGTCAGGTGTTCTCCAAACTCATCAGAAGATTATTATCTTGGCAAAAAGAGGTTGTAAAAAGTATTGAATAAAAGCGTATGATTAATTGTGAACAATGTGTATTAGATATATATCCAGCCCTCACCTCTCCTCTTTAAATTTGTTCCGGCTCTTCTCTATTTTTCCTCTCCTTTCCTTTTCTTCTGGCTCTAATGGTCGTCTCCCGTCTCTCATCACGCGGGCACAGAGGTCTGGGTAGTCCAGGCACACAGCTCGCAGTAGCCATCTGAGACCTCGCAGGGTCTTTCTGTCTGACCAACGACGCAGGTCCATTGAGGCAGAACATGGCTCCTGTAGATTAAGAACAACAGCCCAAATATGGTAATATGGCTACTGGTAACTACTGATAAAATCAAGATGTTCCCATAACATTTACAAGTTGACAACACTGGCATATTATCAGATCGTTTACTACATGATCACTTCCTGAAGGTTTATCATACTGTATGTTTTGCATAATATGTCAGATTTTAATTTATATTGGTCCACAGTACTCACAATATGGCAAAGTGAACGGCTCTGGTTGACCAGCCTCTCTAGACAGAGAATTTCAATGAGTTCATTTCCCAGGAGAGCATTCATTTTGTCCTGTTTATTGGCCAGCCTGTTATGAGATATAGAGATGGCCAAAAAATAAGCTGGACTGCAGGCAAAATCCAATAGTCACTGATTAGACACTGAAGATGGTTTAGGGCAGCAATTTGTACTAATAATAATACTGTAATGACTGGTAGTTAACATACAGTTGCAAAGTTACACTGAAAAAAAAAAGTGTGTTGGATTTACATGATTTAATTGTGTACATCGATCCCACATGAATCAATTAAGTTAAACAAACATAATTTGTTCATGTAACTTCAACATCATGGGATGAATACATTTTAAGTGACCCAATTAAGTAGTCTCAAAGTGAATTTTATATTGCTCCCTGACATGATTCAGGCATTTAATTTTATATATTCATTCATCCACTTCAATTTCATATATTTTAATGTTACACAACTTAATTATAATAGTGCACTAGCTAGTTGACAAAGTTTTAGCTAGCAAAAGCACACATTAGCATCTTAAATGCTAAGCATTAAAAGCTCCTTCAACAAAGCCATTATGGCATCAGCTGTATTAGTCCACAGCCTAAGCAAATGCTCCACTCTTCTCCACAATCATAACCCACTATAATTTCAATTCTTCTAATAATTCCAACATAATTTAATATTAAACACTATTAAACACAATTCTCAATCTCTCATCCCCTTTCTCATCTTGCTCAAAAATACATAAAACATATAAAATAACAACATTTACTCTCTCTTGATTTAGCCATATGCAAAGCATGGTGGGAACTAACAAGCCCTGTCCAGTTTCAGTTAATGTAACACAAATCATTCATGTAATCTTAACACAAACGGATTAAGTAAACTTCAATTTGATTTATATTTGTGGAATGAACACAATCAAATTATGTTAGGACAAAATGTATCACAATTGTGTTGCTTTAGCTCATTTTAATTAAGCAATTTGAACAAGCAGTACAAATAATTTTTTTCAGTGTACTTATAGTTAGTAGAATGTCTAAAGTGGACTATAATCTGCTGAGTGTCTTCTTTAAAAAGAGACTCATTCATTCATGTTCACAGCCATTTAAGTTCAGATCTCAAAAAGGTGACAGTGAACAGGTTAATCAGTACAGCAGTTGTAAACAGGGGTATCTTACACAAGAAGAGGTTTTCCTGCTACTCTTGGATGCTTCAGCAAGTCCACTAGAGCCTCTTTGACCTCTCTCATTCGTTGTCTGTCACTGGAATCCACCACAAAGATGATCCCGTGAACTTCACCGTAATGCTCTCTCCAGGACCCCCGAACCTCTGAAGCCCCACCCATATCCAGTATATTAACCAAGTTGTTCTCCAGCCTTAATTCATTGCGGACACATCCACGAGTGGGACCTACTTCTCCAGGGGGCACTGAACAAAGTTACATAACATTAAAACGCAATAAATTGCAGTCAATTTAGTATCTGCAAATCTCTCACTAATATACATTATTTATTAAAATGACCTAAATTACCTTTCAACATCCCTCTGACACAAGATGTTTTTCCAGCCTTGTCCAAACCAACCACTAGCACTGTGATCTTCCTATGAAAAAAATAAAACAAGGGTAATTAATTTCTGTATTAATTAAGGTTCTTGAATCAGTTTTAAAGAACCTTTTTATTAAAAAAGTTTTGAATATGCTTTGAGACAAACCATGTGCAAATTGATTTATCAATACCATTGCTGAGTATTTTCTCCTTAAAACTGCAGTTTCCCTCTCAAAATCTCCCGTTCTCTACGTCACAAACATGTTGTAACCAATCACGTCAACATGCGAGCGGCCTTTAGCATATCATTACTATGCTGCAAAGCAGGGGAGTCTCAAGAGAAGCCAGGTTATCCCGTTATATTTTTCTGTTGATATGAAAAATCGGGCACATTTAGCAATATAGCAGGTGAATTATGTATATGTACAATATGTTATGATGAACTGTATGCCTTTCTCCACTGACATTCTAGTTGGTCAAAGAGTTTCTAAGGATACTGATATTTAGAAGACAGCTGTCTGAGACGAACAGAAACATGGTTTGCGTAACATTAGCAACACATTATCAGCTGTTTGAAACGTAGTCAAGCCAAAGGCTAATATAAAAATTACCATTATGTGTCCGATGTGAAGAGCGACATAAAACGCATTACCATTCTGATACATCAACTTGTAGATGACCCTGTATAATTCACTCTTCCTTTTCTTCTTCTTCTGAATCAGTTTCTGGTTCAAACATATATATGGCTGAATTGAACCAGTATTTTCACTTGCCATAGAGTGGACCAGTAGTCTGAGCTGGTGTGAGTGAGTGGAGGCGGGGACTAATGTGCATATTCATGTATCTATGTATACTAAATAAAGCAAGGGTGTAGAGTTATATTATATTTTAAAGCATATATAAATTATTTTCACAGGGGAAAAATCATTTTGGTGATCAAAGATGAGTTTTAAGGGATAGAATTATAGACTATGGGGTACTTTAAAAGTGGATTGATAAAAAAATTTATTAATCAAAATCCATAAAATGTTCCTGATGGAAACCCCTAAAAGGGTCTAAAGCACCTGACCTTTTCTGATCAACAACAAAAACAAAACATATAGAATTGTATAGGATTTGCTTGGTTGACTGGTACCTCAGGGGTTGCTGGAGTTTGGAGACCCAGCTGCAGCAATTGCTCATGAGGTTGAACATGTTGACCTGAGGAGGAGAGCACCAAGGAGAGCACCATCGTCTCCTTAACTCGTACCTGAGAGCAGATAATGGGGCACTCAATCACTGTACCCATGGCCTTAGAATACATGTAAACCTCAGCTGTTGTGTCTCGCACAAGCATTAACCTCAAGAATTAAGGATTCATTAGTGACTTTGAATTTCTGTCACTTACACTGTAATACCTGTAACGTACAGTGGCCTAAAAATCAGATGTCAAACAGTCTGATAAAAGATAGGATCAGTTATGAGAATGATCTCACTTTGGTTTTTAAAGTATTTTATTTATATTTTTAAAAATGGCATTAGATCATTTTTAACATTGCATGTTGCTTTTACTTTTTTAAAAACACTTTTATATAAAAAAAAAAAAAAGAACTTATAAAAAACTTTCATACTTCAGCATTTTAGCATTTATACTTCATTTTCACGGCTTTAAGAGATCACTACACTGCGAAAGAGCTGATTAGGCATTATTTTTGAGCCAACTAACAGAATGAGCTCTTGTATGCCAAAAATAACCTAGTTATATTCACATAGCAGCTGCCTATAAATACACAGTAGTCTAATTACATTTACAGGTGTCTGAGATATAGGGAGGTTTGTTGTCTTAGTGCTTGGTCCATCACTGGACATCTGTTCAGCCCAGTAAGCCTTAAAGAAGAGTCTGAGTCAATTACACCGTTCTCATTCTGAACACATGTCCCCTTTATCCAAGCAGCATGCACTGCAACAGCCCAGTTTAAACAATTTTTCTACATAAACTCTTGACTGACACCCTACACGTATATAATTAAGGATGCTACAACTGTTAGTTCTAAACTGCATATTTGACTACAGAGACAGGACTTCATCAACATACAGTGTAAACTTATTCTAGAACCAAAAGACTGTTCGCTTCAGAGTATTTCTAAATTTGTAAACAAAACCCCTGTCATATTCAGTCAACTTCCTCTGCACGAGCCCATATGATCATTAACAGCATTGATGAGTATACAGACATATGCAGACACACAATGCAGAACATCCTATCATAGGGTTCATGTAGTACTGGTTATTAAACAAACAAACACACAAAAATAGATGCAAAAGATGCAATGCAGATGCAAAAGCCTCTAAAAGCCACTTCGATCAAAAATTGGGTGAGTGAATGCTCTCCACATATAGTATAAGTTCATAAAATACTTTCACTTCAAACCCACTAAATCCCAGCCTCAGCCCATTCAGAAGTACCAGTACTTAGGTAGAAACATATACATGGAAGCCTGACAAAAATGCTTATTTTAAAGAAAAAACTTAGAGGCTTATGCATCTGAAGTCTTCATATATATGTATATATATATATACACACACACACACACACACACACACACACACACACACACACACACACACACACACACACACACACACACATACATATACACACACACACACACACACATATACACACACACACACACACACACACACACATATATATATATATATATATATATATATATATATATACACACACACACACACACACACACACACACATATATATATATATATATATATATATATATATATATATATATATATATATATATATATATATATATATATATATATATATATATATATATATATATATATATATCACACACATCACATTACTCACAGTAGTATGTCAGAATCCATGCGTTTTTGTTTGTCTCTCCAGAGACATTTTGCACAAGGTTGCTAAAAACTAATCAGGCTCTACTTATTCTTCTAATCCTGTCACCTCATGTGGGAGGAGCTTGGAAGGAACTCCATCACACCCTTACAACCAATCATATGGTTGGCACGTTGAAAATACTGGCAAGCTGCTATTCTGAATAGCTGGTTTAGGTCTCTTTAACTGGGCCAAATGTATGTAAACATCTTAACAAATACTTAGATTTTTGTTAATTGTAAGTTATATGAAATGCCCATAGACTTGGAGGTAAATGAGAAATATTTAATTTACTACTCAGTCTAATGCACATAGCATGACATCATACTGTTGTTTACACACCTCACATACTTGCTTCTAAATTCTGCAGTTTTAGAAGACTATTGCAGAGATAAAGTCACAATGAAATGAAAACTGACATTCCATATTTTTTCATGGAATACAGCAGTATTTATTATAAATTATTTTCCCCTGCACATTAATATTATTTTCTTATAATCAAAAACATCAGCTTCCCCTGCCATAAACATATAAAATACATTATACATATTTTATATGTCTATGTCCCCTGCAGCGATGTCGTTTTTGTAGGCCAACAACCCAGAATTTTTCCATAGGCTTTTGGGTAATTGTAGAAAGTTCTGTGACCAAGAAAAGTCTTTTGTTCATCATGATCTTCACAAATGAGCACAACTTTTATGAATTTTAAATTTAAAAAAATTAAAAATTAAACAAAAGAATTACACCACGGTTGCATGAAATCGAAGTCACCACCATTAACTTCCATTACCATTAACTCTTAGAGAGCCCTATTTTAACAATCTGAGCACATGGACTGAAGCACATGACGCAGGTGCACTTAGGGCGTGTCCAAATCTACTTTTGCTAGTTTAACGACAGAAAAAACGGTCAGCGCACCAGGGTTGTACCTAGTCTCATGGGTGTGTTTTGGGTGTAATGTGCAATAAACTAATAAGGCACATATTACTACTGTGCCCTTTAAATAACACAAAAATACTGCAGCATTGACTTTAGACCAGGTTTTTGTTGGTGCAGTCGTGTTCAGTTGTCTCAAAATAGCAACGCACCAACAATGCGTCTGAACACACCTTGTTTTCAGACCAGCACGCATGGTCAAACAGATGGGCGCGAGTGCATTTGCTATTTAAACAACGTGGAGCTGGATGTGAAAATGATAACTGCGTCAGATTGAAACTAGCACTAAAAAAAAACTTGCGTCACACCAGACGTCGCAGTGCGCCGGGTGTATGATAGGGCCCTTAGCCTTTATTAAATCTCTGAAAGTTTGAGTTAGATAGATAGTTTGCAAGACTACAATATAAACACAATGAGGCTGTAAAAGCAGACTAGTGCCCCAAAAACTATTTGCATTAGATAATATTTGAATACATGTTGCATTAGCAACCAATGAAATCAACTAACTTCACTTTTCTTTATTTTTAATAATTCGATTTAACCAGTTCCATTTTTAGCCCATGAATAAAGTCAATTGTACGTTCATAGAAGAGCAACCACAAATGTAGGTCACATTAACTATTAGCATCTGAATACTTTGTCTCAGCTCTAAACTAGGTTTTGAAAGTTTTCTTATCTTTGATATTTTGTTAATTCAATGACATTCATATATTTATGTGGGGCAGGGCCAGTTTGGAGCCATTGTATACAGTTAATTATACATTTTACATGAAATCTATTAGCATCACAACAGTCATACGACAGTCAATTTCAGGTCAAAGTTTCAGCAACCACACCAAGGCTGTCTTTCCTGCCCTTTATTCATATCAGGTAGACTGTAATTATGATAATAAAAAAAACCTGAGTCTGTCCCTGTCACAAGATTTCAAGTCAAAGGTTGTTTAAAGCGCAATAAACAAACTGTATTGAATCTCAACCTTTATCTAAATCAACTACAAATATGTGACATACAGTAGGCGTTAGTAAAAATGATCTGCTCTGATCACCATTTCATCAGCTACTTTTAATGTTCTAAGAATTTTAGAATGACAGTTTAGATGATCTGCTAGAGTCACTGGGAGGGGCTGATAAACTGCAGTATTCCTGAAGTGTGTATGATATATTTTTGTCCACCAGAGGTCTTTAAACTTCAATTCAAGACATTTATTTCAGGATCTATTATTCAGAACTACACTTAATATTCAGCAATATTATTGATCTATCGGATGAGGACTGACCTGAGCTGGATGAAGACATTAATGTTTTCTCCAGAACTGCTTTATACCTGAATTCATTTCAGAATTGATTATCTTCACACAGCTATTGAACAAATCAACACTGAACTGATTTCAGCTGAACAATGACGCAATTGTCTTCTTTGCTGCTTTACAGCAGAATTGAACAATGTTTGCATCGGTATGTTCCAGTTTATCACTGTAAAGCTGCTTTGAAACAATCTGTATTGTATCAAGCGCTATATACATCAAGGTGACTTGACTAAAAAACTTTAGGCATGCATCCACATCTCTGAAAGATCAAATTACTGTAGATCTTCCTTTTAAAACCGGATGTGAGGCCATTGTCAAAACAAAACAAAACAGAAGCAACATCCTCTTTTCTCCTACATAGTCTGATCTGATTAAGTATTTACTGGCAGGCGCTTACTTCATCTGCTGACTAAACTCATACAGAGACATGAATGCAGGCACAGCCCTGTCAGCTGGCCATGACACAAATGGAAACAGCTCGGTGGCCATGTTGCCTGTCCTCACAGTGGCTCATTTAATACAAGCTAGACAGCTGCGCATACCATATTATATATAAGGTAGCCTACAGTTCCACAAGCTAGTGTATTTCACTAATCTCTGCATTATCTTATGATTCACAGCGGCATTTGTGAGCATGATAAGTGTGGATCGGAGTAAGAGCAGGCCATAAGCATTTGTTTACTAATCATGGCTAGTTCAGTCTGGGACAATGAATCTGTGGGGGTGGGACTGCATAGCAACAACAACAGCACTACTGTGTGTTTCTCCTCATGTAGTGAAGACATCCAACTGGCACACTAAGTAGAAATCTCTATACTAACATTTAGGTTAGAAAAAAAGAGAGAGCATTGAATGTTCTAAGATGTTTTTACTATGGCTGACTTGGTCAGTGGCTCCTGCTTGCATTGTGAGTATTTACAATGATGGTTTGTGGTCCTGTGAGTCCCCCCGCTTGATTTGTATCAATGATTAGTAGGCTTATACAAAATCAAATATGGAGTAAGGTGTTATTTTAGAGCTGAGCCAATATGTACTGAAACAAATTCAAGCAGTGCCAATATTATCTGTATATCAGTTTAACACCTGCAGTGGCCTCTCAGTTCAACATGGCTAGAGACTAATGTCAATTATCCGTCCTTGAGTATACGAATGTATTTTGTATAACTGGACACATGGCAAGCTAAAATAATTTTCTCACGAGCAACCATTGTTTGCTTTGTTTTTTAAGCTGAAATCAAGGTTTTACAAAGTTTTACAATTTGTTATTATGTTTCAAGAACAGTTTATCTTGTATTAACATGATTAGCAATTTAAGTAAAATGAAGTATTAAGTTCAATTTAAGTATTAATGAAAAAGAGTGTCTAGATTACATATGAAAAAAAAAATAATAACAATTGATATTTACATTTTTGTAAATGCTGATAGTCACTTTTGCCCTGCTGTTCCAAAGAAAATTGTATGGTAAGATCTGCAAGACGTGTAAAAAATTGTGTTGTGGTTACAATGAAAATATGCTCTCAAATAGATAATAATGTCCTTAAAATGTATTCAAGAAGACAAAATCTATCACGCGAAAGTATTGTAGTAAAACAAATATTGTATTCAGTGGTCTTCAGTCATTTCTGACCGGAGAATTTTACGTTTTTTAAATTTTTTTAAATCACAGCTTCATCGGAATGGTACGAAACTTGGAATGTGAACATACATTACATTCAAATTTCTGTACTCATACTCATCTTATACTCAGAATTCGAATATTCATTTCTCTTTCTCTCTCAATCTCACAAAAAAAAAAAATGAGGGCATGATTCAAACAGGCTAAGTGGTTGTAAAACAAATAGTCACACACACTCAAAAATGACCGACCATAGGAAATGAATGGGAAATTGACAAAAATACGAAAATACTGAGAATTTTTGTGAGAACCTATAAATCGGACACAATACTGAAAAAAAGCACACAGCAGTGAAGGGATGACGCTATAAAACATCAAGAATGTGATATAGACATATCCACTCTCACACACACATACACCTAACACAGAGCAAAGTTTTGAGAGTATGTGAAATCAATTCAGTAATAATACAGAAAAAAGCTCACCGCCACGATGTGGTGCCACAGGGTGATTGAATGAATTGCTTTTGTGCAATGATGTTTTTTTTATTAAATTCTGAATCAAAAAATGGGTAACAAAATGCTTCCTTGCGTTCTCTTTCTAACACAATGTTCAGGTTTGACTGTAATCATAATGCATAAACTAACACTTCAAATCACTATTTCTAACAACAAAAAATATCTAAAACTTGACAAAAAGTAGTCTTTGAGATCGTTTAAATATATATTTAAATCGTCCACCTAATAAAAAATATGTAATTATGTCTAAAAACAACTAGGCAATTCACAAGCTGCTCTGTAGAGAGCTATA
Source organism: Paracanthobrama guichenoti (assembly GCA_018749465.1). Classification (NCBI taxonomy): domain Eukaryota; kingdom Metazoa; phylum Chordata; class Actinopteri; order Cypriniformes; family Gobionidae; genus Paracanthobrama; species Paracanthobrama guichenoti. The sequence continues at coordinate 33,769,654 of CM031956.1, read as the reverse complement.
CAGGCAACTAGTGGTTACACAGCGTATTACATGTTTTCTTTCTCTTAACAGATGGCGCTAATCTGCCTTCAGAAAATTGGATTTAAAGGCGTAGACTCCATTTTAACCTGAAATACTGCATAAATGGATTTTTTTTTTTTGTGCATTTATTTCACTTCAGCTGTGATAAAGTATGCAAACACAGCGCGAGCATCACTGCGGGAAGCAGAAAGTGTCCGACTTCACATCTCCGTTTGCAGCTCCTCCCCGCCTGCACGTGGCTACTCTCGCCGATCGGTTACATCCAGCCGCAGCCGATGTCGAACACACCTGTGTGAACGCAGAAGTATAAATTAGCCTTAACGGAGGCTGGTAATGTTAGGTCACAAGATAATGACAACGTGGAGAAAGCGGGGGAGAAGTTATGGGGCTCACCTTACTGTGTGCGTATATATATCCCAGCAAACATTTGGACGTTTACGTCCCACCATGGTTGAAAAATAGCTCCAAAATGAAAACGGACGTACGTTGAACGTATCTGAATGTATCCAAAACATGCTTTTATTTTAGTGCCATTTTATCAGTTAACAAAATCTCCAGTCTTTCACATGCATCTCAAAGATCGTGTTTAATTGTAAGTGTGAGTATGAAGTGGGGGATGCGCGACGGTGTTTTGCCATAGAGCGGCGGTTGAGCCCTGTTTATACTACACGCACGCATTCATACTATATAGAACATACTTTTTAGCGACTGTGAAGTAATGAATCACTTACTCAAGAGAGTATGTGATTTCGGACGCAGCCATTGAATAATACTAGTGGGCCTTAACCGCATCCGGTGTGCACTAGGACCTGTGGGAATCCAGCAGCTACAGACAGTGCAGGCTCTCAGTCGTTCGCTGCATTTCAGGGCACACCTGGTTTTCTGATCAGACGCAATTCCGTTGAAAGGCTCTCTGCGAAATGGAAATAATCTGACAGTTTAATGCATCGATTTTGGTGGCATCGTAATGTCTAGATCGGTACGTAGCATACTTTAAAACACCGACGGTCACTACATACTATAGCCTACTAATGTTTCTTTCCTTCCCAGCACTGCATATGTGGCAATGTGCATATGAGCCGAGTTCACATAAATGGACCGTTTGAGATCCGAAACACCGACGATGACGTTTCATGAACAATGGCACAACCGCTGCGAGGATCGAGACATATAAAGCAAACGAGAAGTGGGGAAGATGGAAAACAACAAGCCGAGCGAGCATGACATCACGGAGGTGGTGGCGCAGCACCCGAGCGAGAACGGTGTCGTGAAGGTGATCAGCCACAGTAACGTCCATCCACCCTTCAGCGTGTTGTGGGCCACGGTCCTGTACTGCGCGGAGTTTATATGTGCGTCCGAGCTCAGCAGCAGGTACCATGCCTCTGAAAACGTGGTGTGGATGGGACTGACTATTACATTCATGCTGGTTCCGTCGGTGCTGACTCAGCTCACGCTGACGTTCGTGCACCGGGACTTGGGGAGAGACCGACCTCTTGTGCTCTTCATGCATCTGCTTCAGATGGGGCCTATCATAAGGTATGAGTGTGAGAGATGATGACACTATTGTGTGACTCACAATATTGATAAACACATACGTGTATATCATGGTATGTTTATTTTTAAAAGTCAGTTTTACTGGAAACACAAAAAAAAGTATGTCCACCATAATTGCCCAAGAATTGTTATTGTACAATATAATATTGTACAAAGCTTTTGTGGCAATTTGTCATAGGCCATGTTGTCACTATATGAGAAGCTGTCACAAAAGAAATTGACATTAAACATTATAGGTTTCAGCTGTAACTTACTTAAATAGAAACTGAAATTTAGCATCATGGGCTTTCAGCTGTACTGAAGCACCAAACAGTTATGAAACACAAAATTAAAAACAAAAAAAGCTGAAATGTTAACAGTAATGTATAAACATATCAAACCATTATTTGGGCTTCCCTAAAATATTTTTTTTGGATCGCATATAGGAACAGTACTTTGGACTTAATATGTAGGCTAGTATCTGTAATCACTACCATTTGGGGTCAGCAAGATGTTTTGAAAAACAGTTGAATATAATAGGTTATGATAAGGTTATTCATTTTAAACTTTAATATTATAGTAATGTACTAAATGAGGGTTCCTGTATATTTTGAGGCATTTTTGTGACTTGGGAGATACAAATTAATCAATGTTTAATCCAGTTGTGTACTACCGTATACCATGATATTTTCAGAGAAGGTTATCATACTGTCTATACTAGCGCAAGAATTCAACCACATATGTAAATTTACATTCAAACAGTTCCACAGAAATGCAGTTTGGATATCGGAAGTCTCCCAAAACACCTTTCAGATTCAGTACTCCCATTGCTTCAGGCATCTGTGTGTTTCACAGATTTCAAAACGTGTTCAGTCTTGAGCGACACTAACATGTTTTCCAGGTTATTAAGGTGGAGTTTAAGAGGTGAATGAGAGTAAAACCAAAAGTTCCTAGAGGGAAGCAATCTTATTGTCTGGATTTGTCATTTCTCTGTCTACCTCCTGTTATTCTACTCTGTTCAAGCAACACTGTATGACACAAGCACAGATACTATCTAGGTCATGACCATCATGCCATATCGTATTCAAATATCTTCAAAGGCTATTGACTGTATACAGTAGAAATCAAGTCTTGTTGCCAAATTAGGTTGTTTATATTAAAATGCATTTGCTTGACAGACGATTTCTTACCAAAGATAAGGCATGTGGTTTGGCATTTAATCTTCAGGTCTGCAAGAGCTTCAGATCAAATTGACGTTCAGAGACAAACAGTGGCTAGTTATTATTTTTAGGTTTATTTATTTATATCAAATATTATCCTATGGTTGACTGTGCACATTATAGGCAACATGGATCATCTGTTTCCTTGCTCATTGTCAATTCTGAAAAAATATTAGAGGACTGCAGTGTGCAGGCCCAACTTGTGGACTGACTCCTTCTTTGGTATGCTGAGCTGAGGTCAGTAAGCAGTCAGTAGACTGTAAAGAACAGATGTGAGGGTCCGGGTCAGCTCTATAAATATCTGACACAATGCCATAAAAGCATTTCCCTTGAATAGGAAATGTCTTATCTTACTAAACTCAGATCATCCTGTCTTACAATAAGATGTTTGCTGTATTACTTAAGTAAAGAGCTATTGAAGAATGGCTTTTTTAAAGGGATAGCTCACCCCTCAAAAATCTTTATTTAATTACTCACCCTCATGTCATTCCAAACCTGTAAGACTTTCAAATAAAAGCCTAAATTAAATCAGGTCATCATATAAAGCGATCGTGTCTCTTCAGAAAATTGACTAAACCTCTCAATTCATATGGATTAGTTTTACAATCTCTTTATGACATTTTTGACGTGTCAAAGTGGTAGTTGTCTATGGAGGGACAGAAATCTCTCAGATTTCATCAAAAAGATCTACATTTGTTTTCCGAAGATGAATGAAAGTTTTACAGGTTTAGAGCAACATAAGGATGAGTAATTAATGACAGATTTTTTGGGGTGAACTATCCCTTTAAGTGACAACGGTCAGGCCTTGCACCAGGGTACACGAATTGGGGCATTTACATTTCTCAGGGCGTTCCGGGGGGTTGGGTGTTGTGCAGTGCTGTGGATTTCTGCATGGTTAAAGCTATTTGAAGGCTTGTGTTTTGCCAAGTATAGACTGCAAACACAGAAGTTGCATATTAAATCCTGATATAGTACTGTAACCTCTATACTGTAGCCATTGGCAAGTATTAAATATCAAGATCAAAATAGCCACCTCTATCATCTCCTTGTATAATAACAGGCGCTGTAGTTGCTTTGTAGGATCCAAAGACTGTCTTTAGTGATAATTTTACCAAGCTCTGAATAACCTTATAACGGGCTCCTGTTTCTTTATTAGATTACGAATGACCCGCACTTTGTAGGCCTATATGTTATAATGTTGTGCATCAGATTATGCCAAAGTGTAGCATGCCTTAAATAGCTAATTTTTAATGAGATCTGTAGGTGCTTTTCATGAATTTTGCTGCAAAAGATGACATTTAAAACACTGCTATATATTTTTTCTGTGCTCCTTATCAGTGCATTAAATGGTATCATGTTAAACAAACACTGAAAATAAAATGTGTAATAGTCAGGGTTGTAAACTTAATTTCCATGTTTTCAAATAAACATGGACACTTATGCAAACTGAAACTCTTTCACATTCTAAGTGTTATAATTCTTTCTCAAATCATCATTCACAATGACTTTGCTATGATAAAATGAGCGGAAGTCGTTTTCATTTAGAGTTAGGGCTAGGGTTAGATTTGAGGCAACGTTTGGTGAGGCGAGTGTGAGCAGAGTGAAGCTCACGTGATCTGTCACCTGATGCGCTGCATACAGCAGTCGAGCACAAGGAGTGCTAGCTGCCTACTAACTACAACATTTAATCAACATTTCATCACACAATCAGTCTAAATGTCCCGTAAAAGGGATAGTTCACCCAAATAAATGTAATTCTGTCATGTTGTTCCAAACCTGTACATTTTTTTATTCCATGGAACCCAAAAGAAGATATTTTGAAGAATGTTAGTAACAGTTTTGGTTCCCATCTTGTATGGAGAAAAAAAAAGGCATTTTTCAAAATACCTTCCATGTTTCACCAAACAAAGTAATTCATACAGGTTTGGAACGTGAGTAAATGATGACACTGTTTGAATGTTTTAACTAAATGAATTCATATGGAGACATAAAATATTTGTTATAAAAAGCCCTTTACACAATGTGTTCATGCTTGCAGCCCACTGAACTAGAAACCGAAACAAATAATTTGTATAAAGTTGATTATACACACTGACCTAAACTGTTCAAAAGTTTAGATATAGGTCAGCAAGATATTTTTGTGGAAACCATGATACATTATTTTCAGGATTCTTTGGTGAAGAGCAATTTCAAAAGAAAATAATTCTTTGAAACATTTTAACATGTTTTTCTGTTACTTTTTAACAATTTAAGGTGGCCTTGCTGAATAGAAGTATTAATTTCTTCTTATTTTTAGTCAATTTGATTACAGTTTTGCATAAAAGCAATACTTTATTCAAATTAAGGGTTTAATTTTGTACTCAAGCAGGACACAACTACACCACTGTTGTGAAGTTTCCATCCAGAGTGAGCAACCAACACCTTTCTCATATTTCAGAAAAGTACAAGCTGATAAACTGGTTTGAAACTGTTTTAGCGCCTATATATTGCTGCCACCTTGTGGAAACTAAGTGTATGAGTAGTAAAAGTCTGCTGGGTTTGCTCAAATTGGTGAATAAATAGTTATAATTAAAAGTTTATTTTATATTGTATATAAATCAATAGTAGTCATATCCTTAAAATCCATTGTTAACAGCAGAATCCTTTTTTTTTTTTTTTTTTTTTCCTCCAGTATCTGACAGATTCCTTTTTTCTTTCCTTGAGCAGGTGCATTGAAGCTCTTATTGTTTACTGCCAAGCGGGTAAAAAGGAGGAACCATATGTTACGATTTCAAGAAAGATCAAGCTAAAGCATGGTAAAGGCTTAGGCTCAGCCCTCGAATGTGAGATTGGACACTCTGAGCGCAAGCTAGCCATCCACCGCAATGCCTTCAAACGCACAGCTGTCATCCAGGCCTTCCTGGGCTCCACTCCTCAGCTCACTCTACAGCTCTATGCTACCATTCAGGAAAAATACACATTTCCCTCACGGAGTGAGTTTCATTTATTTACCCGATTCAAATTGTATTATTGGTAAAACTTTACAAAAAGATACCATTTGTTAATTAAGGGATAATGTACATCCATAAGTTAATGTTGCAAAATAAACCCATATTTTGTGATAACCAGTTTGATGTACATTATCCCACTTATTACACGGCTACTTGTCATATATGTAGACACAAAATATTGATTTCATTTGAAACATTTTATTAGCTCATTAAAAGCTAAAGTTTACGCATGAAAGAAGGGCCGGCCTAAAATACCCAGATGAATGGGAATTATAGTGTTGCTCTTTATCGGAGAATAACTGACCACGGAATGATGTGACTGACCAATCAGGATCAAACATTTCAGAGAGCCGTGTAATAATCTTTTAACAATAATATTAGTTCATTAAAATACAAAGGTCCATTAACAGATGCAACAGATTATTTCAATAATACACTAAGATTAATAAATGCTTTTCATGAAAAAGTACTTTTCATTGTTCATGTTACATATAGTTAACTATTGTCAACAAATGGAACCTTATTGTAAAGTGTACAATATTGTTTACACTAATCCTCATCCTATTTGTTTTTACAGTTGCCCTTATGATAATTTCTTTGATCTCAATCATATACGGAGCTTTAGTTTGCAGTGTTCTGGCCATACAGATAAAGTATGATGACTACAAAGTGCGAATGAAACCTGCTGCCTACCTGTGCATGATCCTCTGGCGAGGGTTAGAGATCGCCACACGGATCACCACCTTGGTTCTTTTCAGCTCAGCGCTCAGCGCCTGGGTAGTCTTGGTGGGCCTGACCAACCTGTTAATCTTCTTCTTCCAACCATGGGTTGAGTTCTGGGCCAGGAGGGCGTCACTGCCTGAGAACATAGAGAAGAACTTCAGTAAGCTGGGCACCACCGTGGTGCTCTGCATGGTCACATTCCTTTACGCATGCATCAATATATTCTGCTGGTCCGCCGTGCAGCTGGACCTGGCCAACCACGACCTGGTGGAGAAACAGCCTCGTTGGAGATGCTTGGCAATTTACTACACATTTCGGTTTATGGAGAATGTGACTCTCATCATCTTGTGGTACTACTACAAGTCAGACTTCTACGTATACGTGTGCACGCCGCTGCTGGTGGTGCAGCTTATCGTGTGCTACAGCCTGGCTGTGATCTTCATGCTGGTCTTCCATCAGTTCTGCCATCCATGCCGCAGACTCTTCCACTACAATGTTGAGGACTGCCTACGTTGTGCGTGCTGCTGGAAGAAAAAGCGTTCAGAGCTACCTGCAGACCATTCAGAAGGCCCTCGGGAACATACATCTGACCTCACTAACCACCTGACTGATAGAGAAACTGATATTTTGGATGATCTCATGGAGGCAGCATGAATTAAGTCCGCTGTTTGTTATTGTAGCGCTGTTTGGAGCCATGCTAGGCATATTTGCACACATCCTGACTCAGGAGTATTATTTTGAGATAATGAACTATGCTATATCTACTGTACTTAGTGAAGGAACAATTGCTTTTATATAGTCCTAAAAGCTTCAGGAATTTTGTCCTCCAAAAAAGGTGTAGTAGAGCATGATAACCTTATTACGTTGACGTGGAGAGGGTAGCTCATCATTTATTAATTGACCCATTTCTTCTTGTTGGCCATTGAAGACCAAAGAATGCCTTCGGTTGAGTTATGCTGTGATAATTCACAAAGGCAGCTTTCATTAGGGAGCTGCATGACCAGTCTGTAGGCCAGGTGTGTGGGAAATGTGCCAGTTTTGGAGTAATGAAACCAGTAACATTTTGATACCTGCTGCACTAACCTTTCCAGGAAACTGTGACTCAGCCAAAGAGCCTTCTGAACATTTCTTAGGTTTGCCTCAGCAGCCCTGCGCTTTTTTTTTATTAAACCTTTAGATTTGGAGAGCCTTCTTTAATGTTGCCTTAATATTGTGTGATTGTAATTTTGTGCTTAACTAGACTAATGTTCTTGATTTTTCCACTGGCAAAAGAGATGTTTCTTTATTTTGTATGAAAATATTTTTTCTTATGTTTGCTTGAATTATGTGCCTCTTAAGTACTGAGTTGGAATATATAAATAAAGATTAATTGAATATCTAAATCATGCCTTATCATTATAAGTTAGGCACAGGTGTGGTGGGTAGGGTTAGGTGTAAGGAAAGTGTCAACAGTGCAATTATAAATGTAACTACAGACATTAATTACATGCAGGGCGCTTTTTAAATGTAAGTACAATGTAAAAACGTGTACACAATAAGTGCATTGTATCAAATGATTAATTTAAAGGTTAGTAGCTACATAGTATTTAAGGCCACCTAATATAAAGTGGGTCCACATAATATATATGTGTGTACCGTGTATATAATTATGTATATATAAATACACACTCATTCATGTATGTGTATATATATAAGAAATGTTTGCATGTATATACCGTATATTTATTTATATACAAATATTTAATATATTGATATATATATTTAAAAAATGTATTCATATACGTGTGTGTCTGTGTGTATATATACATATATAATATATATATATATCATGATTAATCGATTTGACAGCACTATGGTCAAATATTTATATAAGGTGTTTGTTGTGCTGGTTATAATATTAAAAAATGGTATTGTATTACTTGTTATCGTAGGACTAATACATATTGAGAATCATCACTGGCCATAATGGAAAGTAAAGCGTTAAAATGTCTGAACGCATTTTTAATGTGGAGGGAAAATTTGTGCCCAAACTAAAAAAAATATTCAGAGCATTTTTTTTCCTCCTTCTTTTTGTATTGTAGGGGAGATTTGGTTGACATTTTGTAACGGCCGTAAATAATCGTTTATGTAACCGCTTCCAGTCAAATACTAAGACGCAGCCACATTAAATATATTCAGGTAGCTTCCTCTCGAGAATTTCTTCAGACATGCAAAAATATTTTTTTCACAGCCCATTTCCTGGTCGGGCATGGCAGTAGAAGGCGGAGTCATGAACAGGACAGGTGAGTGATATAGCGCTCATCTGCGAGCTTTCATTCATTTATGCATTACTAGAGAGAGAAGATGGCCAACTGGATTATCAATCACGGGCTGAGCGCTTTCATAGTGGTACTGAGGCATTGTTTTGCTAATTATTTGCTTGAATTCAATTTTCTAATGCAGTTATCTATAAATTAAAATAGGTCGTATTTATATTTTCTGTCTTAAGATATGATCTGTGTTTGTAGGTGGTGTGGATGGGCATCAACATATTTTTGTTTGTCCACTTCTACTTATTCTATGATCAGGGACCACAATTTGAATACACCCGTGAACTTTTAGGGGTAAGTTCTGACAGAAAAAAAAAAAAAAAACCTTTTGCAAAGCATTCTCTAAGAGAAATCGTAGCCTGGCTACACTAAGTAGATGGTTTATTTTATGACATCTAAAAAGAGAGATAAGCAGAGTAAAAGTATTGAAAGTGAATGTACTGTTTCTTTCAGTCTGCATTGCCCTGGGCCAGAGCTCCAGCTGCTGTACTCAACTTCAACTGCATGCTGATTCTTCTGCCAGTGTGCCGCAACCTGCTGTCTCTTATCCGCGGCTCTTTCATTGTGAGTTGCTGCACACTTGTAGGCTACCTTTGTGTTTGAAATATTATAGGAGAAACTCTAAGGATTTGCCCTCTTGTCCATGTTATAGTGCTGTGGACGAACAATGAGGAAACAGCTGGACAAAAATCTGACTTTCCACAAATTGGTTGCTTATATGATTGCCCTAATGACAGGTAAACATGTCCTTGAAAACTTAATTGTTGTTCATATAGTGCACAAGGTTGGGCTTTCACCTGAATGGCAGTATGCTTTACAAGAAAGGGCTCGCATGTGCGCTAGCTATGCAGAACATTCACAGTGGCATTTTTTTCATGCTGTGATGCAACAAGATACACAATTAAACATTTTCTCATTGTTAAGTGCAGCCATAGTCTTGAGTATTTCACCCCTGATAACCCTGGCATTGCAGGCAGTTTTATTCTGATAGGACAAATCTAGATAAACATTGACCAAGTTATGATTTTGTAAGAAGCTGACTACATTTGCATTTACATTTATGCATTTGGCAGACGCTTTTATCCAAAGCGACTTACATTGCATTCAAGGTACACATTTTATATTTTGTCAGTTCTTGCTTTCCCTGGGAATCGAACCCATAACCTTGGCGTTGCTAGCGCCACGCTCTTATTGTTTGAGCAACAGGAAAGCTATAGTAGGCTATTTAACACATTTGTGTCTGGCTAAAGATACATGCGTTTCATCCATCAGGACAGGTTTTTTTTGTTGTGACGTCAATGTGAAAAGACTGATCCGAGAAAAAAACATCCAAAGACGTTTTATGTTCTTTTTCATTGACATGGTATCTGATTTGTACTGTATGAAATCTTTCTTTAATGCAGCGGTTCACACTGTCGCTCATTTGCTTAATGTGGAGTGGTACAGCAACAGCTTAGACGGTCGATATGGGCCTCTCGCTGGGAATCTGTCCATGCTTGATGACTCCCATGAATTAAATACTACTTACCTTAATCCCATTCGCTCCAGTTCTACGGTGAGTTGCTGTACTTTCTATGGCTTTTTATTATAAGTTTTTAAATAAAACACTACCATTCAAAAAATGTGGGCTTCAGTAAGATTTAGTTTTTATTTATACTTTTTTTCAGCCAAGAAGATGCATTCAATTTATCAAAAGTGACAGTAGGCATTTATAATGTTTCAAAAGATTTCTATTTCAAATAAATGCTGTTCTTTTGAATGATCTATTCGTAAAAAATAGATAATAAAAATAAATGTTTCTTCTTTCAAAAACATGAATAAAAACATACCAACCGCAAATTTATGCACTGAGCTCTATACTAGAATGCTTCTGAGGTGTGATATGCCTGCTCTAATCTTGTTTCCTTCTTCACCAGACTCCAACGATTTTTGTATTCACCACTATCGCGGGTCTCACAGGTGTCGTCATAACTCTTGCCCTCATCCTTATTATCACTTCCTCTATGGAAGTCATTCGCAGAAGCTACTTTGAGGTCTTTTGGTATACGCATCACCTCTTCATCATTTTCTTTGCTGGCTTGGTTTTCCATGGTGCAGGGTAAGGAGCCGTTTACTGGTTGAGTTCAATTTTAAAAGTGATTTAAAGTAAAGTAACACATGCGGTTTGGTTTATGTCTAGACGCATTGTGCGAAGTCAACTAACGACCGATCCACCTCACAATAATTCATTCTGCGAAGACCAGCCAGAGATCTGGGGGAAAAATCCTGAATGTCCAATTCCACAGTTTGCCGGAGGGTTTCCTCAGGTAAAAACTGTCTAATTTACAAATGCACAAGCCTGTGATAGATTTATTTTGGTGGATGCTGATTTCAATTTGCTGAATCTTCTGTTGCAGACCTGGATGTGGGTGATTGGACCGATGATAATTTACCTATGCGAGCGGCTGCTACGTTTCATTCGTTACATGCAGCCTGTCAGTTATAGAAAGGTGTGTTGTCATGGACATTTTTTCAAAACTACAAATATATTGTTCATCTGAACCCCATCACAATTGCTCTGTAATGACACTGTATTCATGCTTGCTTACTAGATTGTACTCCGCCCATCCAAAGTGTTGGAACTACAGCTGGTTAAGCCTGGATTCAAGATGGAAGTCGGCCAGTATGTGTTCCTCAATTGTCCAGCCATCTCTCAGCTGGAGTGGCACCCATTCACCATGACATCAGCCCCAGAGGAAGACTTCTTTAGTGTGCACATCCGCTCAGTTGGAGACTGGACTGAAACGCTCATCAAGATGGTTGAAAACCTACCAGAGGGTGGGCAAGGACCTAAGTATGTACTCTTTGCCATTTTACATATTCTTTAGGCACAACACATTCATGCAATCTTCAAATTGCAGTTTAATTTCAACATTAAAATCAGCATGAAACAGAAGATGTGATAGCCCTTTATTCCCCTTTCTTGGTGACTAAGTGTACAAACAAGTAAAATATCAAGAATAATGTATGGATCTTTTTTTTCCTGTCAGGATGGGTGTGGATGGCCCATTTGGAACCGCAAGTGAGGATGTATTTGATTACGAGGTCAGCATGCTGGTGGGTGCTGGGATTGGAGTGACCCCATTTGCCTCTATCCTGAAGTCCATCTGGTATAAGTTTAAAGACTCTGACCCCAAACTACAAACAAAGAGGGTAAGAACATTTGAGACTAATATAAGGAAGTTGGTGCAAAGGTTGAGTACAATCACTCCTGTTTTTACTGTAACATTACAAAGGTTGCCTTCATGACATAGATAAACAAAGTCCGTCTTTCCTTGAAACTCAATTTCCTTGCCATTTCTGACTTTTGTGTTTAGATTTACTTCTACTGGCTCTGTAGGGAGACCCATGCATTTGAGTGGTTTGCAGATCTCCTACAGGTCCTTGAGAAAGAAATGGAGGAACGAGGGATGAGGGACCTCCTCACATATAAGCTCTATCTCACCGGATGGGACCAGAGTCATGTACGTGCAAAAAATAAAAAAAATTCTCCTGTAATATGAAAAGTAAGATGACCTTAACTGAAGTATGAGTAATATGCTCATCATGTCACAGAACATCTAATCTTGTGTTTACAGGCGGACCATGCAATGGTGCATTTCGATAAAGATACAGATATCATCACCGGATTAAAGCAGAAGACTCATTATGGCCGACCGAACTGGGATAGAGAATTTGAACAAGTTCGGCAAGAAAACCCATCGTATGTTTTAAAACTTTGTCATATTATTGCGTCCTACAAATGACACTCTAAAAATATCCCAACACTAACATTTTATTTTAAATATCCACAGGTCTGTGGTTGGAACTTTCTTGTGTGGCCCACAAGCCTTAGCGAAGGACTTAGAGAAGAAATGTGTGAAGTACTCGGATGTGGATCCACGGAGAACCAAATTTTACTTCAACAAAGAGAACTTCTGAGGAAATATATTGCAGGAAACTAATTCTCATGAAGGACTTGCGCTCTATGGATTGTGCTCTTCAGCAGTAACAATGATGTCATGTCTCAAATCTTTCTAAGTAATTCTGCATTACTGTGACTGATTACGTGGAAAAAGACATGCTTCCTCATGGAAAGTGAACAACTTGCTGGAAGGGACTAATTCCGTGTCTGAGTCAAAAGTCCATTCATTGTATTCCTGTTTTCAAGGTTTGGCTTTTCAAGTTCCTGGTTAGAAATGAATCACCAAGAATCATGGAAATAAGAAAACCAACACCAGAATGTATTGTGTTTAAAAATGCCTCCTTGTGTAAATGTGTGCACAGCTCTAAAATTACCATGGCAAGAAGTTACTGAAAGACAATTTTAGCTCCTAAAAGTGAAAAGAATGACACTTTATCTGATCTAACATGTCACATATGGTTAGTCACTGGTTGTGTAACCTTTAAAAAAATATTATAAAACAACTGTTAATACTGTACATTATATACATTTTCCCTAAATTGTTTTTGTAAATAAAATAATTTCCAGGTGTTTATTTCAAAATCCAGTTTATTTTTTCATTAGCAGTAAATTGTTAACCACTACTATTCATATACAACCGATTTCACGTAAAATAAGAAAATATCACTAGAAAACAAAAACAACAACAAAAAGTTACAGATGTGGAACTCTTGCAGACCAATACAAAAGTAGCCAGGTGATGGGTTGTCCGATCGCATGCGTACGTTCCTGTAATCACACGAGTTGTAGAGTCAGATTTTCACACTTGCACTAACCAAAATTAACCATGCCTCATTCTGTTACTTAACAAAAACTGTTTAACTTTGTCACAGAGCCTGTGATTATCATAATAAGCTGTTTTATGATTGATGACAAAGAATCAAAAGCACTCACGTCACATGAGTCGTCTTTAGGGTGCGCCTGCTGTCTTCTGAATCTGCTCCTTCAGTATCAGGATACTCTGTCTCTGTTCTGGTGGCAGCATGGCGATCTGTTCTGGGGTCAGCTGCAAGACCTGCATAATCAAGGCAGCCTGGGAATGTGGGGAAACCGCACATAGATTAGTATCTCTGAGACAGAAGCCTTGTTACATCACAAAAGATTCAAATTGGAGCGTTCATTAACCTGTAAACATTTAAATCAACATGTCAACAAGTAAACTAGTAATTCTGGAATATCTGGACAGTAAAACACTTCAAAGGATGCAGTCATGTAGCTCTGAAAAGTGTGTAGGGGGAAAAAAAAAACACCCACCTTCTCGTGGTCTTGTGAAGACACATCTGATGTAGGACCCTGTTAAAAGACATTTAGATAGGATTAAAACATTCACATATTTTAATGAAGTACTCAGAGAGAGGTCCATAGAAAATGTACATTAATGAAATGCACATATACATCATGGGAATTTTGTTTTATTTTATTTGTCCATCTTTGCAATGAAAACCATTCAAAAGTTTGGGGTCAGAGAGACAATTTTTCAACAATATTTTTATTTAGCAACACATTTCAACAATTGTTGAAAAGTGACTTTTTTCCCACTTGTCAAGTCTGAACTATTTCATAAAATATGAATGTATAATGATGTTCTGATGAATAATAAATTATGTTCTTATGAACTTTATATATAAAAAAAAAGTTTTCACAAACAAAACCGCATTAAACCTTTTTTCAACAATAACACAAATGATTAGAAATATTTCCTGAGCAGCAAATCCGCATGTTAGAATGATAATGTAATGGCTGTTGAAAATTTTAAAATGTATTATAATGGAAAAGTATTAACATTTCACAATATTACAGTTTTACACTATTTCTCATCAAATAAATGCAGCCTGGGGAGCATGAGAGACCCCAAACTTTTGAATGGTAGAGAACATTTAAAATGCAACTTTTAGGGACTTTGGCTGTCTTTATTGTATAGTAATATTTTCTGTAAAGCTGCTTTAAAACTATATTTATTGTGAAGTAATATTTTCTGTAAAGCTGCTTTAAATCTTTATGTATTGTGAAAAGTCCCATTCATATAAATATGAACTCCATACAATATGTTTCTTTAATATTCGAATACTGAACAGGAAAAGGATGATAACCTTATACACAGTAAATATTTTCCAGATCATTTGTTTTTGTCTTTAATACAATAACAAATAAAAGCGAATAATTTAAATTGTGCAAACTGCTTTATCACATTTAGTACAACAAATACAGGTTGAGTTAAGCACATAGCATCCTTTCCCTCGGTTTCAGCTAGTCCCAGACTAAGCAAGTTTAACTGAAAGCAACATGCACTGACATATCTTAAAATATGTCAGTGTCGTTGTTTTTTTTCTCAAGATGTACACTAAGGCATGTTTATAAAATGTTACTTAAATGTCCTAATTGAACTAAGGCCTAATCCCGGTTTAAGCTAAGCTCTGTCTGTGAAACCAGGCCTTTATATTTTAGGAAGGGGGTCCCTTCACAAAGGATATGATTACATTTTAAGTTTTAAAACAAAAAAAAAAGGCAAACTATAGGAGTGTGGAAATCTTACTGGTCTCACTGCTGGAGGTGCAGTTTGTCCCATGCCGTGGGGGGGAGGACCCTGCATTCCACCAGCCACAGGAACCCTCTGGCCAGATATCGGACCCCGAGCATCAACAGCTCTTGGATCACGACCTTGAGGAATTAATTATTTCAGTAAGAAGCAAGTATTACATATCCAATTATAGTGACCAAATGAATGAAATATTCAAGTACCTCTTGCCTCCATGGGTGGACCACGCTGCTCCATCATAGGGCCTCTAGGTTCTCCCATCATGGGTCCTCCTCTCATATCATGAGGGCCGCGCATGTCTGGGGGCGCCATATGCATGGGTGGCCCTTGATGTTGTGGAGGACCTCCAATGTAACCACGCCTGTACGTGAACAATAAATAATAAGCTTTGGTTATGAACTTGACAAGATTGTAAAAGCAATAAAAAAAAATGTATGTAGTGGTCAATAAATTGCCAATAAAGTCTGATGTATAGTTTAGGATCAGTTTTTGTTTTAAATAAAGCAAGGATGCATTACATCGATCAAAAGTGACAGTAAACATATTTATAATGTTACATAAGATTTCCTTCTTAATTAAATGCTGTTCTTTTGAACTTTTTATTCAAAGAATCCTGAAACAAAATGTATCGCAATTTCCACAAAAATATTAAGCAGCAGTTTTCAACCAACACCAACAACTAATTATTAAGCATCAAAGCAGCATATTAGGATGATTTCAGAAGCATCATGTGACCCTAAAAACTGGGGAAATGACACTGAAAATGCTTCACATTTTAGAAAATGAATAATTTTAAAATTTTCACTATATTACTGTATGTATGTAACTGCAGCCTTGGTGAACATAAGAGACCACTTTACAAAAAGTAACAATTTAAGGTAAATTTTTTCATAAAAATATTATCAAATGATTTTCATTCCATTATTTCCCATTACACATCTTATTTTCCTGTCTTTTATTTAATATATCAGATATTACAGGACTAATCAAAAATGTGTAAAAACAAACAAAAAGTCAAATGTAAGCTTCCTAACAAAACTAATTCGACTGAACAGCTGTGATCATATAAATGTCATTGCAACATGGTTTTCGTAGGTATTACCCTGGCTCCACCACATCTCCAGTAACATTGACCAATGATCCACCTCGCGGGTCGTTCGGACCATCACCAAGAAGGCCTCTGGGTGGGATCCCTGGAGGTCCTTGCGGGGCCCCTCGCATTGGGGCACGTGGGTCTACTATTGGCACTGTGAAAAGAAAGAACAATTATATGATTTAAAGAAAAGTGCATGCTCTAAAAGAGAACTGTCTATAGAATCAAATTGATTAAAGAAACTAGTGGCAAAGTGCATTACAGAAACATTTCCTTTTATGTAACCAAAGAAATGAATAATGTTGTATTGTCAAGCACATATTTCATTGCTATGACACCGTTATGATACACCAGGGCATTTCCTGGCTTGTCAAGGAAATTAGACTGAAGGAAACAAAAATATTGTTTCACCTGTCACAGTGACTTTGATAACAGAGGATTTCAACATCTTTACAAAGTGGAACTCATCAATACTCCTCTATTCTGCTACACTGGCACATTCCATTAGATAACAAGACTTCATTGTTCAGGCTTTGGATTTGGTACAATAGAAAGTCAAAACGCTTTACAATGCGTCAAACACTTTAGTTTCAGAGACACAATAACAGGCCACACCTATATTATGTACTATATTATATAGAAAGTTGAAATATAGGAGTATCCTGATATACGCAACAGTTTTATTTTTGCCCCCATTTATTTATATATGAACATGTTAAGCGATTCAGTGATTAATGCGGTCAACTGTGCTTTTTACAAAAAATGTTTTCAGACGTCTATGTAGTATTTTGCACGTTCTCTTTGACATGATTGCAAGTTGCACTTTATACATAGCAAACTACCACAAAGTTCACATGCTGCTGTCAAATTCAGACATGGTGGTTTGGGATATGCAGAAACAAGGAGTGCACTCCAAAAGGTGCACAAAGGGGTAAGTCAATGAGAGGGTGACAGTCTTGACAGCCCTGTTTTGAGCAGACCAGAATTATACCCATAATACCTTGAGGCCGCTCGATAGCAGCCTGTGAAGCTGCTCCAACAGAAGAGTCCTGAAGGTTTCCTGGGTCAGCATTAAGTGAAGAGAACAGGAGAGAGAACTGAGACAGCGCACTTACTGAGATTACCCAGGGGTGCTTGTACTGATGTTAATGGACACTGGTTAAAGTAGGGGTCGATGTGGGTTTTTAATTGGCTAATGCAGATATAAATAAGTTTGGGGTCTGTAAGATTTTTTTTTCTTTCTTAAGTCTCTTTTGCTCACCAAGGCTGCATCTATTTGATAAAAATACAGTGAAAACTGTAAACTGTTTACATTTAAACAAGATAAACTATGTTTTCTAAAATTATATATTAAAAAAACAAAAACACTACAACAAGGTTTCATTAGTTTACTACTTTAGATAACATGAACTAAGAAAGAACAATAACAGCATTTATTAAACTTAGTTAATTTTAACATTATATTAATCATTGTATTTGTTAACAGTTAATGCACTGTGAACTAACATGAACAAACAAAACATTTGTTACAGTATTTATTAATCTTTGTTAATGTTAATAAAAATCCAGCTGTTCATTGTTTGTTCATGTTAGTTTATGGTTACTAATGAAACCTCCTTGTAAAGTGTTACCATGTCTATAAACAGGCTTTAATTTTGGATCTGATGCAAGCAGGAAATTCCCATCTGTTAATCTGCCCATCATGTACAGTCATTGGCTGTGGCAATCATCCTAAAATGGTGATATAAAGGTGAAGTGTGTCATTTTCCAATTTTAAGCACTTTATCGCAATTAAAATATTTAAGACGCAATACTGCATTTCTGACCAATGGAAGACAGAATATTTGAGAAAGCTCTTTTTGTAATTCCATTGGGTGACAACAACAATCTAAAAAACACACAACTCACCTTTAAGCGATGAGAATGAAAATGAAATATCTATATAAAAGCTTGTCCAATACTGCTCACTTGTGGGCAGGTTTGGTAATGGTGTTCAGGAGATACAAATAAATCATGTGGTGATATGATAATTTTCTCACTATGACTGGGAACATCATAAATAATATAAAACAATACTACTTGTTCAATTTTGAATTTCAAGCATACACAAAGAATTATGACTGCCTAAATTGAGTACCTGGTCCTCTATCCATGGGCACAGGGCCTCCTGGAGGGATCCCTATCTGAGGCTGCATCCCACCTGTAGAGGGAGGGAGCAGAGGTAAACTGCTATCTATGCACACAGATACACAAGCACCAAAAGTAATGCAAGGACAACTAAGCTTACCAGCTGGTCCCATGGGTCCCTGTCCTGGCATTGGCCCGGGAACTCCACCTCCCATCTGTGGAGGCTGCATCATTTGAGGGGCTCCATTCACATGCATACCTGGCTGTGAGTCATAGGATCAATAGAAAATTACTCATTAGTGCCACGAACGAGGAAAACGGCTTAACTGTCCATGAACCCAACTGAAACATGTTCAAATATAAACCATGAGCTTTTTTTGTTCACCGAAAGACCACAGAGCACCTCTGACAATGAAGAATACAATTATTTTATATGTAGAACAAATGCTGATAAATATCAGGTCATTATAAATAATTTAAATCACAATAGAATAAAAACACCAACTTTGTTTTCAAAATAACAGTCAGACTCTCACATACAAGTACATGCCAAGCAAAATATCTAAGCGCATTTATTGGGTTTTACTTAAACAGTTAAGACATTTACATGAAAGGTTATGAAATCAGTGAAAGATTGTCCATGTACAAGCACAAAAAGTTTTAAAAGATTCAAAAGTTGGGGTCAGCAAGAAATCCCCCCAAACTCTGAACAGTAGTGCATCACAACAGACAAGCACTACGATACAATGCATCATGTGATGTAAGTGTTCAGAAAGATGTAATACTGACCATTGGTTGTGGCTGAGAGACAGGGGCATTGGGCTGAGGGAGGGGCTGGGTAGGTACTGGCACCGGCCCAGGCTGAGGGTTCGGGTTTATGGGCTGAACCACAGCCGGACGGTGAAGCATTTTCTGTAAGAGATGATTTTTCACTTGATTATCTAATATAGCTTAAAATGCCACATATTAAACAACTGGTTAAACACATTCAAAATCCTTGATTTTGCTTAACCCTTTAGCAAGTACAATCACACTGGTGTGATCAGTCGTGGCAGGTCCCTGGAGCATATGATCACACCGGTGTGATTAGAACGTTCAGTGCATCACGTGATCAACTGCTACATTCAAACGTGCCTTCTCGCTTTGGCTGGCGCTGAGCCAGAGGCAGACACACTCAACGCTTGTCATATAAAAGTTCTCAACCACATAATGTTTATTTTAGGTTTCAGACATTTAAATATACATAAGTACCAGCAAAACCATGCTTTTAGAGTTTGTAAAATACAAACTGACATCTATGGACAATAATAATCCTTTTCATTATAATCAGACAAGTTTTATTCCTAAGTAACTTTCAAGTTTCTCTATTCTTCTCCCAGTTCACCGGCCACTTACTTTCATGTATTTTGGAAGAAGTGTAAGAATTCATGTGTTGTAAATCCAACAGATCTGATTCTCTGAACTGCTCTAAACTACGCATAGTTCAACTAACGCGAACGTTATAAACAACGTTAAACAACAAAACACATCTACTTGACAATCAGAATATCAGATATTTCATGCTATAGATAACAAATTTGTGAATATTTTTAATAAAAAGGAAAAATTAAAGCAAATCATCAGTCATACAGCACTAGCGTGACTGCGGTACCTTATGTGACAAGCAATGACGCGTCACCATGGAAACAAAGCGATACGTTCTAAATAATGGTCGCCCTGAAAATCTCACATTTGGGGGTCAGCCAGAATATTTTAAACTTACGTGTGAACGGGTTCATTAAAGCTGCAGTCAGTAAATTTTGCCTCTGTCTCCATCTGTTTGAAACCTGCAGTTGCAGTTATTTGCGGAATTATCATCTTTACATGGGTTGTGCATCGGCACGCCTCCTCAGCGCGAATCTAATGTTTTGAGGAGTATGTGTAGTTGTCATTCACTCACTGCATCGGTGTAGATACTGTACAGCTGCTGCTGTGAATACCGTATATTTATCACGGTATACGGTATTATCACGGTATTGAAATAAGTTGCAAAAAAAAAAAAATTTGTCATACTATAACTTTTTATAACAAAAAGAACCAAACATTTAAATACAATAAAGCAATACACAAAAATGTATAAAGTAAACAAATGTTTCAAACATATTAAAGTGCAAAAGAACT
Source organism: Paracanthobrama guichenoti (assembly GCA_018749465.1). NCBI lineage: Eukaryota > Metazoa > Chordata > Actinopteri > Cypriniformes > Gobionidae > Paracanthobrama > Paracanthobrama guichenoti. The sequence goes on along the minus strand of CM031956.1, from coordinate 33,748,960 downwards.
ATAAAGAACAACAGGTAACACTTTACAATAAGGTTTCACTAGTTCATGCATTAACATTAACAAAGAGCAAATAGCTACATTATTATGTTATTTTTCTTTGATAATGTTAGTTAAAAAAATTAATTAAAAAAACTTCCATTAAACAGGTCCATTAAATAATACAGTTACAACTTTTGATTTTAATAACGTATTAAATGTTGAAATTTACATTTAACTAAGATTAATAAATGCTTTAGAAGTATTTTTCATTGTCAGTTTGTTAACTAATGAATGAACTAATGATAAATAAATGGAACCTTATTGTAAAGTCCAGATTAAAATATAAAAAGCTTTAAGTTTGAAAATAAATAGTCTTAAGTCTTTAAGTATTAAGTATTTGGGGATGTGATGAGCACTGTAGCGAATACAGAAATCTGAATGGCTGTTTAAAACATTTTAATACTGTTTAGTAGGGAGTCTGCTTTGTTTACAAGGGTTACCGGGGAAACGGGTGCATTTCTGCTGTTCCATCAGCGCCATCTGCTGTCAGAGAGTGAATGTGCATCTCGAGTGAATATCATGCATGTTCATTATCGTTAGATATTGTATTACAGTATACCGGCACATGTCTAATACAGACGTGACGTAATGACGCGAAGACATGCTTGAATTTCCCACTGAAATCCACCAGTACCACTAAAATTATAACACAATTACAAGCTTGCCGTTGTTCTTCAGGCTAAGATAAGAGATCGTTTTTGTAACTTTACACTGACTGGTTATGTACTTGCTCAAATGTATTTTGGATCATTTTTAACCCCCCCAAAAAAACAAAAAAAAAAAGAGAAAAAATAAATAAAATAATGTACGGACTGCAGCTTTAAGAAGGCTATTAAGATATTCCCAAGTCTGTTCCACCCACGTACTAAGACACTTTCCATTCTTCCATGTAGTGCACTCATCTTTAATGATCTTACCAGAGCGATTTCAGGATCCACAATCCTCATGACCACCTGAGCCTGCAGCAAGGCATAAGCTAGCTGAGGGTTCTGCAAGAGCATGTTCCTGGCCTCCTGGGGACTGTTCTGCACACAGAGCTGTACGAGCAAAAACAGGATCAGAAATCTAACAATCACTTCAAAACAACAATTCATTTAGCAATTAAAGGGTTACTTCACCCAAAAATAAAATGGCATTATTGTCATTCCAAAACTTTATGACTTTCGCTCATCTTCAAAAACAAAGAGAGATTTCTTATTTTTAAGTCTTATAAAAAAGATATATTTATCTAAAATATTTATATGAAATATCAGTCTTAAAGGGGTCATATGATACTTTTTAATGTTTTCCTTTAGTGTATAATGTATCTGTTTGTGCATGTATTACAGAGCTCAGTCTCCCACAAAGGGATTTATTCAGTCTAACAGATCCAAAATACCTCCTCAAAACATCTACATCACAATGTGAAATGTTACCATAATGCCCACCCAACGGCAACGTAAAGAAAGAAGGCGAACCGTTATTAAATTGTAGTGTTGTCGTGGAGACACGGCGTGTTTGGATGCGAACGCAAAACCGCTTTGTTTGGCCTTACAAAAAACAGATGTTCTCGGATTATATCAAAAATATCTTAATTTGTGTTCCGAAGATGAACGAAGGTTTTGCAGGTTTGAAACTATCCCTTTAAGGTTTATTTATAAAACTGTTCCTGAGCAGCACAACCTAAAAGTTTGCTTGTGCACAGCACATTTTACAGAGGACAGCTTCCTGAAACTGGGAGAGGACAATGCTGACTATATACAACTCACACATACACTACTTGCCACTGTGAAACGTTCTGCTGAAGTTGTGCTTGCAAAATTGGCTCCGCTAGATTATCTGCATTTTAAGAATTGGACTGATTCGGTAAAACCAACGACATTATTAACTGTGTTTACAATTTCTTAGCGCCTTGGAAGCTGAAGCTCAGGATTATGGTGGCATTACATTTCCGACACACACGCTTGTGGTGTTCGGCCAATCACAACGCACTGGGCATGCTGGCCAATCAGAGCACTGTGAGCTTTTTCGGGAGGAGGGGCTTTGAAGAAACCTGCACATTACAGACAAAAACGGGGAGGTGCAATAATGTAGTGTGTGGAAAATGTGTTTTTTTGAACGTTAAAGCATGTTAACCTATTCTATTACATCCAATAAACAAAACAATGATCTTTTATTATAGCATCACATGAGCCCTTTAAGTTCAACAGGCCACTTCCCAATAGTCACCTTCATCTGTTTCATAAGCTCAAACATCTGCTCAGGGGGCAGGCTGGCTACTGCCCTGCTGATGGACTCTGGGGCTTCTTCTGGTGTGCAGCCGTCTCCATAAGGGGACTCAATAATTGGAGCACCAGTACCCAAACCTGAGGAAACAAACGTGCAGCTCAAACAAAATAGCCATTTTTATTACTCAAGATTTATAAATCAAACATTTAAACTCTCTTTGGGTGAAATATTACACATAAAAACTTACTTTTAAGCTCCTCTTTATTCTTCTCACTAGCAGCATTGTCAACACGGAGGGCTCTGCCACTGAACTCTCTGCCGTTCAGGTTGCGCATGGCACTGAGCGCCGTCTCCTGATCCTGGTATTCACAAAAGCCATATCCCTTTGGCTTTCCTGTTTCTCTGTCATACACCAACCTGCAAGATATTTTTTATTCTTCGATCAGCACCAGGTTTCCACTAAGTGACCAGCGCATCTTGTTGGTTCAAGCATTATTGTGCCTACCTAAAACTGACGACAAGTCCAACCTCTGAGAAGATGTCTTTCAGTTGCTCCTCTGTGGCCTCATATGGGATGTTTCCCACTGTTACCCAATAAACAAACAAACAAACATAAAGGAAATTAACACAACAAAAACAAATTCATGTTGCACACTGGTTTACTGTTGCAGAATCGGTTTAGAAGTTCATCAATTTCTGTTTTTTCACTTTTTAATCACTTGCACCATTAAATCAGTCCGTCCAATGCAAAACTTAGTACAGGAAAAGTATAATATCTGCAGTAGTTCTACAACTAATGATGTGGGTACGTGAACACGTATGCACAAAATATTAATTCTTATAATAATTTAGGAATCTAGCAAATAGTCCGATAAAGTGGTACATCATTTATGACACGTTGTAGGTTAGTGAGGTTTAGCGAGGTTTAGCTTAGCAGCTAATGAAACAGAATGGTACAAACTAATCCAATATCTCCATACATACCGAAAACCGAACGTAACGATCGGTCCACGGCAGGGTCCCTGGCGGCTGCGGCTGCCGCGGCAAGTGCTAAATTCGCCATATATTCAACGATACAGTCACTGTAAACACGACCAACGCATCAGAATAAACCGGTGAGAAGCCAGAGACCGTGTTGTAAAAATATAGATGGCGCTACACAACTGGTACATTGACATTTCAAAATAAGAGTCCGAGCAAGCGCCTTTTTCCTGTACACCAAGAGGAAAATAGAGGAGGGAAATATAAAGTAAAAATGCATACAGTATAAAGTAGCCTGCTATATTAATAATTCAAATAAAATACTTTGTAAAGCTAACAATATATATATTTTTAATTAATAAAATCTTTAATATCAATGTACTGCCTGGTTGGGCTTTGTTTATAGAATAATCTTCCTTAAAATAGAATTAGTGATGTCCCTCTATAGGTGCAGGTCTTGAACGTTCTCATTTGAGTGCCGTTGCAGGAAATAACTGTGATTGCTCTTAAGGTTTTATATTAAAATGTTAATGAATTGTTCAATTTTTATTGAATTAAAACAAAACAAATGAAACCACAGGTTCAGTGGATGCAGAACACCATTTATAGCGTACTTTTATTTTTACACAAAACACCACAGAATGTGCCAATACAAATGTTCTCCACTTTGGTTTGACAGCAAATTAAAAAATAAATAAAAAAATTGTCACAGTGAGAGCTCAGTAGTGCATGTGTATTAATCTACCTAAATATCTTTAAACTACCCTGCAGTTTTTAGCTTGCTCACTCAGGGGTTGTTTGGCACTATAATTCTTTTATCTTTTTCCCCTTTTAGTTTATTTTCTATTATTTGCAAAGCTGCTTTAGAACACTATTATAAAACTACAAATAACTACTACAAATAAGCTATACATTTAAATATTAAGTAACTAAAACACACACTAAACAAGTTCAGGATTCACGAACAGTTTTAGCGGCTTTTAATTATTTATATTTTATTTAAATACATCACTCAAAAATTATAGAATGACCTTCTTTCGCAGAACACAAAAGGAATTATTGGTCAAATGTCTGAGTGGCTCTCAAACAATACAAGAAAATAGTGACCATGGATGTCAAGCTAGATTTTTAAAGCCAGATTTCTATTTTTATTTGTTTGTGAATAACAGCTTTAATTTCAAAGTTATTCTTCAGAAGATTTGGAATATAGTGCGTCATCTCTTTATCCCCCTCTTTAACCCCGCCAGCGTTTAAAAAAAAAAAAGTTGCCAGTCAGCCAGCGCCAGCGTTTTTGATCATTTTCACACAAAAAATTTTATATGGCCCCCAGAATATTTTGTTGTATGCATATCTGAGCATGCAATATATCAAAAGAAAGAACAGAGCCTTTGCTTTTAAACAAAAAAAAAACTTAATGCATTTTTTTTTTTTTTAATCAACACTTGAATATGGGTAAGTTTCATAAAAAAGCAACATTTTGAGCAAAAAGTCTTTTTTTTTCAAAGACTACATTCAGTAGATGGAGTCCATCAACCCCCATAATGCTTGCACAGTCATAGCTTGTCTTGGGTTGACATTTCATTCAGTAACATTAGGCAGTTTATTCGCTGTTTAATGTTGATGATCGCATTATTTTTACATATGCATCTGCTTATTACATATGAGATAGATTGCTCGTTTATGCGTCTTCTTCTCCTGTGTTTTGATCAGGAGATTCCAAACTCATTCAGAAGATGTGAATAGTGCCCCCTAGCCTATAACAGTGAAAACACGGAAACCCGGGGAAGCATTTGGCGGGGAAGCGTTTTCTCACAAATAACGGAAAATTCCGTGTTTGGCGGGGGAAAGAGCTAAAATGCTTTCATAGCACTTCTGTGTCCTTTTTGCAGTCTGACAGACCCAGTGTACTGAAATAGCAGCATGAATATTTTTCAAACCATCTCCTTTTGTAGCCTAGAAATCTAGACGCACCCTAGGCAGCAAATATAATTTGCAGCCAGGGTCGTCTAGCCTCTCTCCGTTGGATTGCGAGCCTGAAAAAATAAACTCTGGTCAGACCAATCACATTGTGTATAGAGTCGGTGGGCGGGCTTAACATAATGACTGCAGAGTTGTGACGGTTCCGCGTGCTACTTAAAAACAAAGAAGCTGGCGAACAGCGGTCTTTCGAATCGGCTTTGGCCGCGACTCTGGAAGACTTGGAGTTAAGCTTTTCTTTGAGAAAAGAACAAAGAACGGCACGGAGGGCTTCGGAGTTCTGCAAAAGTTTAATCTATCAACTAGCGCTTCACCTTCTTCGTTGCTCTGGTTGGTTGTAGCGCTATCCTATTGCGTGCAGAGGGAATTTGAAAGACAACCGTTTATCCCGCCCCTCGGATTGAGCCCTGCCAAAGGTGTGTTCCCAGACCCAACATCTTGATGTGGGTCTGGCTTGTCAGGCTACTCCTTTTGTGTTCCACAGAGTAAATGTGGAAAATGGGTTTGAAACAACAAGAGGATAAGTAAATGATGACAGAACTTCCATTTTGTGGGTGAACTTTCCCTCCGATACATCTTGCAGCCCCTTTCAAGGGTTAAGAGGCCCCATGCACCCTGTTTGAGAGGCACTGGAATAAAGTCTATTTTATTTTTTTTATATACATCTGATACTGATGAACTAGTCAAAACTCAGGAGGATTTTGTTCTTGTAATGTACTGTAAACTAAATTTGACATTGAGTGTGAGCATCAAACAGATTCTGAATGTCTTGTGTTTGGTGTGATGTTACATACTATTTAATCAGTAGAATCAGTCTTTTAAAAAAATAAAATAAAATCTCTGTTATAAAAGATTGATTAATCAAGAGCATGTTGATCAATATTTTGTTTATTATTTACTGTAAATCATGTAATATGTTCCTTCAGAACCTTGGACAGCTCCTACACTGACATTAAATCAAGAAATTCCAATGCATGATATCTAACTATATTTCAGTAAATCTGTTCAGTGAGGACAACCTTATGCCCTCTCTCATCTATAAACTCCAAATAAAAGGCAGAAAATTGTCTATTGTTCAGCGTTTATTTTGCTCATCATTATAGAGAGTGGAATTTTTATATTATATAGCTTTCACAAGCTGTGATGCTTACAAATGTGGATTAGAGTAACCTCTTTCCAGAAGTGATATAATTATGTATTTCAAATGGCGTTTATTTAAGTTTATTTCATAGCATAAAAGAGGTCTGGAATAAGATATATCCAGGCCTAGTTTGCCAGAAACCCTTAACACCTTTTTGTTAGTTGCCATTGGATTTGTCTGAAAATCGATATTGTCAGAGATATTGAATTTATGATCCATATTGTTATATTTTTAAAAATGATTACTTTATGCCTAAACATACACTTTTTCCTTTTAACACTGGCTCACATCCGGTCCATTTTTTGCTAATTTTGGCCTTCATAAACATAACTGTTAGCAAAATCACATGGATGAGACTCTAAACTCAATTGTGTATAACTTCATCATCTGCAGGGAGAAACTGCCACTCCGAATACAATCATAATGAAGGATGTAAAGACATCACAGAGGAGTGTGAAGATATGTCTTTGGAACTTGGACTTCATTACATCTATATCATGATGTGCAATATCAATTGTTATTTATTAATGTATTCAGCTAACAACTGTTGTTAGAGCACGGCCATTTTTACCACAATTTGCCATGTCAATAAAAAAAGAAAAAAAGAATGAATGTTTATTTTTGTTCATGTCTTTAGAGGTTTTCAACTGATAACATATTTTAGAGCTGAGCAAAGCAACTTTTTTACTTTTTCAGGCTGTAAACTGCATTTTTAGGATTTCCTGGTTTTCCTGGTACAACAATAAACTGAAAAACATTAACATTAAGCCAATACAGGCTTAATCTTACAGTGCATTCATAGCCTATATTTATTAAATTGTGATTAAAGCATGATCATGGCATTTCTACAGCACCATGCTACAAGTGTAGCACTGGGCCAAGTAGCGTTAATTAAAGTCTACTTGACTGAATTTGTAGGAAAGGCAGTCAAGCAGAAATGTGTGATGCTGGGTAAGCATTAAAGTTAACACTAGGGGTCGCACAAACACTATTCTTGACTTCACGCTAGCACGCCGCTAGTATGTCGCCTGTCGCCGTCATTGACCAATGATTTGATTTACTGTTGAGCTAATGGCGTTGCAATTTGATCCAGTTTCCACCAAATAATACAAATATTATTTATTTATAGCACTCAGAGTTCCACCGGCCTTGCTCATAGGATGCGCGTGTCGTATACAAGGAATTTGTACATCGTTGTTCGAAACCATGTTCACCAGGAAACACTAAGAGCGCCTGTAGAAGCCGAGACGTCATTCGGAGGACCAAATGTCTGCAAACTGTAACACGAAAAACGGTTGGTTCCACTGGGGCTCGAACCCAGGACCTTCTGCGTGTAAAGCAGACGTGATAACCACTACACTATGGAACCGCTTAGTTGAAATCGGCTTGTGCGACCAAGAAAAAACAGACGGACCGCCAAATTGGCTGGATTACGCCCCTACATTGCATTTAATAGAGCCTAAAGGTCTTTGTTAGCTCTTGTTGTTGAGGTTGACGCTTTTTTCTTATCATGTGACACTTTTCACATCGTTGTGTCTTTATATGTGCATCTCAATTGTAGCAGTCACCTTCTAGCGTTCATCCTGACCCAAGTAGAAGCCAACTTTGTTGTTGGCCTATTCGTTGCTTCGAGTTGTAAATGTTTCTTTTCATAAATAAAAACACTGTCTGTCTGTGTCTGTCTGTCTGTCTGTCTGTCTGTCTATCTATCTATCAGGATTACATTCTCACTGAAATTCTCAAAACTACTTGTTCAATCTCCACATTATCGATTCACTTGTGCACATCATCATAAAACAGTTTCTCATTGTTGTGATCAAATTGCAAATGCTTTGGTACAGTCATGTTTCCTACATTATCAATTACTTTCTTAGATCACAACTGAAATTCTCAAAGCTACTTGTTCAACCTCCACATCAATGAGTCATAAATGTGCACATCATAAAAGCAATTTCTCATTATTCTGAGCAAATCATGCTACAGTCATGCAATCGATTATGTGCAATTGTCTGCTGTTTCCTACATTATCAGTTGCTTATGTCATGTTTATCAAAATGTATTATACTGGTTCTCGTTGAATAGTCTTACCCCTCAAAACATATAGGCATTAGTTCCTTACATAAGTCATTAAATGTGAAATGGCTGAACTAGATGTCATTGTGCGTTTATGTGCATTTTTTTATTAAACTTTTTGTGTGTGTGTGTAAATGTGTCCTGAATTGATGAGTCGTGGAGGCGAATTTCAGTAACGAGGGGAAATGTAAAAGGCTAGATCAACCAGTTTTCTAAAATAGCTCAGATATCATCTCACAAAGCTTCATTTGGCAAGCATATAGACAGATGACAACAGTGTTACAATTACTATAATGGAAGAACAAAGGAAACAAACAGGGTCAACAGCCAGGAACTGTACACTTACTGTAATGCTATATTACAGTAGTCCACTTGCATTTTACAGTAAATATACTTTATTTAGACAATGTAAGTAACACACACACCCACATACATACTTATGTACAGTAGGCCTATGTGTGTATATAGAGTCTTGTCTTTTTCTTTATATCACAATAATATTGTACTGTAATTTGTCGACAGACCAACAGTAAAAGTGTAGCTGTGAATCCTCTATTTCAATCAATATCCCACGTAGTATAATGTGTAAATTCATACTGTTGAAATTTAAAATGTATATATGCCATATAGATAGAGTGCAGTCTTGTGATTTTTTTACATCTGAAAATACTGACAGAGTACACTATTATACTGACACCATGACTGAGCATTTTGACTGTCTTGTTTGTGAACAATGACACAGGGACTTGTCATTCTGATGGCACTAATGTGTTCATTGGCATAAATACTTTCGAGAGATGGACTAAGGAATTTGAGCAAGGCTTTTGCAGGTAATCCATTGTGTGGTGCTGTTTGTACGTATTGTTCTGATTTGCAAATCTTTAGGATGTTTCAAGAAATATACCAAAGCGACTGAGAAAAAACTGTAATTAAGTGGAAATATCAGCTGATATCAAAATATTCAGATATGATGTATTTTTCATGGATAGTGTGGGGTAAATATGCAAACAGTTCAATATATAATCTTCATTACATTGCTTCAGGCAAAATGGGTGCATAAAGCTTGATGCAATTTTTAATTAAAATCACGTCACAGCTCCTCATTTTACCAAGCTTTCTTGTGAAAGATATAGACTTCTGTTATTTTGCCTCTTCTGGGTCAAATAAGAGTTGACAAGGACTGTAGCTGTCCTTTCGTCCACGTTGCCAAAAAAAAAAAAAAAAAAAGTTTTAAATGCACACAGAGAAAAAAAAAAAATGGACAGTTACTCAGTAATCGCTTTTCTCCCCTGTAACTTAAGTCTCTACCATTGTAAATTATTATAAATAAATATCTGCATTATGTCTGTATAAGAGCCTCTTCAACATAGCAGGTAAAGTTCAGTGTGTGCAGTAGTGCTCTGAAATATGGAGTCCTCACAGTTTTATTCTTAATGTTGTCACATTTTCCTGGCTAAATAAACATTACATAAAATAGAGAAACCAAAAACAATTCTATTTTGTAACTATAAGTAACAATTCTATTTTGTAAGTATTTTTTTCCAAAATAATAACTAAAGGAAGTATTTTAAATGTAACTAATTAAAAAAATATATAGTTTGTTTGTATTCATTTTGGTACTATTTTCACAAGTAAGGTGTACATTTTCAAAACTCTTATGTAAACCTGATGTAATACTTTCATTCAGTTGCACATTTTTGTAATATTCATTGAGAACATTTGGTTTAATCACCGAAACACAACAGTATTATCTTCTTTCAGTTTAATACTTTTAACAGTATTAATCAGTTCATTCAACAGCAAACAATGCATAGATACATGTTTCAAATCACCTTTATTGCTGAATTAATTACAGTAAAATATGCTACGGTTGCCACAAATACACTTACATTACCTAACTTATGTAACTGAATCCATAATGTTATATATCTAGTGTCATCAAAAGTTCTGATGAAGTATGACACGACCATGAGGATTTAATGCCATATGTGTCCTTTCTACTGATGCATCAATCTGATTGATTGTTTCCTCTCCATTGTACTTTATCTTTTCTCTATGTTCACAGCAAATCTCTCTCTCTCTCTCTCTCTCTCTCTCTCTCTCACACACACACACACACTTTGAACAATGGTTATCATCTAAGATAAATCACGTAGCCTATGTAAAAATAATTCATTACATTTGGTAATCCTTATCGGAAATTGCAAACAAGTTCTATAGAAATTATGTCTATAGGCGTACCAAATGATTAATTGATTAACCATTATGATCAATTGGATTAAATAATAGACAAATGTCTTAAACTGAACAAGAAGAAATGCAAATCAAAAGTGTGATAGTAAGATCTTTATTAAAGGCAGTTACTGTGAATAAAACATTTATATAGATGAAACAGTTGTGTGTAATGAAAAGGGTACTTTGTGATTTTGTGTATTGTAACACAATTGAAAATATGCTGAAATGTTTGAAAAAGTGCACTTTTGTAATTTATCGCACAAACCAATCATATCCAATCATATTCAATCATAGTGCGATGGAGGCATTGCCTCCACTCACCTGACTTTCCTCCATACATTCTCTATTACCCATTACTTAGTTTAGGGGGTCTGTTAAAACTCAATGGGCTCAGGGGAGTCAAGAGAGACTCCCGCTGTAACTTTATCTGCTGGTGTTGGACAGTGCTACTTTAGAAAAACGTTCACATTTTTTTAAAAATATATTTGCATTGTTTTATTTTTGTAATATGGAATTATTTTCTTATTAAACGTTTGCCTCCTCAGAGGAAATCTCTTTGGAAGTCCCCTCTTGTTGCAGCTGCAAGATGTAATGTCCAAATAATGTGAAATTACACTGCAAATGTGAGAAATAAAGCTGCAAAAGAGACGACAACATACCATGATAACAACAAAGCTAGAATAAAGTGTTCTGTTCTGTGCCAGAAACAGATTTATTTATTTATTTCACATTGTCTATGTGTCTGTTGTATTTCTACATAGCGCTCAGCTGGAGGCCCCTGACAGTCTGGGGCCCCGTTGGCCCAGTCCACAATCTACCGCATCCTTTGAACGAACAAAAGGGACCGAGCATGAAAGCCTTTATTTTTATAAATAGTTGCACATGAAAATCGTATAAAACAGTATGAAAAAGCCAAAAAATAAAATAAAAAATAACACCCCAAAATCTAGCCTACTATAGCTAAGTCTGCTCACCTGATCTGCAGGAGCTCCGACCAGGTAGGAGTTCGGAGGAAGGAGAGCGTGGCTTGTGACCAGTGCACGCGGCTCGGAGCCTGGTCACCTGTGGGAACGCAGCCGGCTTTAGGACCCAGCGTGCGCGATTTTCCTCTCCAGCTGCTGCGGCGATGAGGGAAGATCGCGAGGAGAAACCCAAAATTCACAGTGTTAAATCCACCACTGAATCATACTATCGGACGGCAACGAAAACAACAGGCACAGACACTTCCTCTTGCATTTGGATGAATACGTCAAGTTCAGATGCATAGGAAAACAGTTTGGGGCCGTTAAGGTAAGGCGGCGCGATTCCATGCGATTAATAACAAAGGCGCTATACTGGCGAGCGAGGGGGCATTAAAGGGGGCATTGCACAACGCAATGGAGGGCGACAGTCAACTCTCTAAACTTTGCACTTGTACATGAGTGCATCAAAGTCCTAACATCCTGTCATGACGAGATCTAACCATCTGAAACGGTTGGATGTATTAATACAGTGCAAAGACAACATGCGGCAACATTTGAAAATACATGGATAATGTTGTGTCCTAAACTGACCGCACGCGATCGCAAGAGCCAATGTCATTACGTGCGGTAAGGCCTACGAAAGTGATGCATCGTGCAAATGCGAGTTAATTCACGCTGCAATAAGTTTGGATATCTTTTGCATCCCCTCAACCTGCCCACTTCATGTGCTCTCTCCCACCCTTGCGACATTACCCCAGTCATCATGCAGTGGAGCATGCACCGGTCAGACACCTCAGTTTGCACTGTTGCACGGCCTTTCTGTTGTCATTTCCCGTGCCGGTTCTCTTTAATTGTGTTTTGAAACTAAGTTGTACATGTTGCCCAAGCAGTGACGCTCATTTGCAGCCACATCGGGCCTGTTTAAAGGTGGCAATTTGACACTAATCAAGACAAACTTTTCAGAATATCCTTTATTTTAACGTAATAATGTGTCAGCCTTCAGGCTGATAGATAGATAGATAGATAGATAGATAGATAGATAGATAGATAGATAGATAGATAGATAGATAGATAGATAGATAGATAGATAGATAGATAGATAGATAGATAGATCACGTGTAGAGGAGCATATGTGGCACACGTTCGTCTTGTTTGCGATATTTTAGCTTTTAATAATGAAATTAGTCCTCGTTGCAGAGACTGCGTCTGTCTGATATGACCGTCTACTCGTATGTTGCAGTCATAATTAATTCCCTGTATTTTACGGCAACATCAGCGTTAGAGCCTCGAGAAGACGTGATGCTCAGCGCAGTCTATACGGGGTCAGATTGCATTGGAGCAGTTATGACAAAAATAGGTCATCGGCTCAAAAATGTTAAAAATCTGTTTACGTAGATGGTTTTCGGGAGGGACAAAACGGGAAATGTGTGTGATACTGCATATCACCCGATGACGATGATGCAGTGTCGGAATGAAAGCCTATTCTGACGCTAATCATCAAAAGTATGAGCGTCCCTGAACTTAACAGAACTGTAGTACTCAGTTATAGCTTGTGCTGCTCTGCTCAGTAAGGCATCTGAAGACTGACTGGGACAGTGACATTGATTTGGTCTCGAGATATTAATTATAATACAGTGGTTGCTGAGCATGATGTCTAAATGGCCATTGTGAGTTATAGAAGAAAGAAGTTGGACCACAAATAATGAATGACTGAAGACTCTTAAGTCAGTGATGCTTCAACCTGTTGGAAAGGTGTTATTGTTTTGTTTGGTGGTACATAAGGTCAAATTGTGGGATATATGTGACCCTGGACCACAAAACAGGACCCATAAGGGTACTTTTTATTTATTTAGTCAGATTTATACACTAAATAAATAAGCTGTCCAATGATGTGTGGTTTGTTAGGATAGGACAATATTTGGCCAAGATTTGAAAAGCTGGAATCTGAGAGTGCAAAAAAAGTTGTCCAGTGAAGTCTTTGGCAACACATATTACTAATAATACAAATATTTTTTATAAATATATATTTACTGTAGGAAATTTACAAAATATCTTCATGGAACATGATCTTTACTTAATATCGTAATGATTTTTGGCATAAAAGAACATTTCTTTTCTTTTCTTTTTTTGACCCAAACAATGTAATGTTGGCTATTGCCTCAAATATACCCGTGTGACTTATGGCTGGTTTTGTGCTCCAGGTTCACATATTCCTATTACTGGTGTTGCAGGCTCATGATGTTGGTGCATTTTTAAAAAAAATATATATTTTGTGAATAAGCGATTGTGCAAATAATGTTGAATATAGCAGGAAAAAGGCTGTTAGGATGTAATAAAGAGTGTTTGGCTGACATGTTTACAATGCACAGCGTCTGAGGCTGAAAAGTAAGGGTTGCTTGTTAAATCCGAGATCAAAGAAGCCAGTGAATGGCTACTGGACAGCTGATGGACCTGAGCTATCATCATGCCCTTTGTCTTGTCTTGATACAAGGAAGATAACCCCAGCTTGTCTGTGTCCCGCTGCTGAAAAACTGACTGATTATTTCAAGATAAGCATAACAGGCAGAAAAACAAATCTCTTAAATTCACCTAATTTGAAATATGGCGAGAACAGACTTTATATATCAACAGGAGAATATGTTTAGTTATCATCATATCCTTGTAGAGCCTGTGTTTTAGTCAAAAGGAAAACAAATATGACCAGTTTTCTTGTTTTCAAACACTTCATAAAACATTATTTTCTTTAAGAGTGGCGAAATACATCTTGAATTCCTCCTGTTTGAATGCCAAAGCTGCACCAAACCTAATGATGTTATGTCAAGGTAGTGCTTGTACTGTCTCTATTGTTTGCATTAAATAACCTAAAAAAAAAAATTAGCCTTCAAATTAGATTTAGCCTTCAAATTAGGAAATTGCTCATACTGAATAGATGCGCAGATGTTTCAATAAAAATAACAATAACGTGTTCAGCAGCAACTGAAGAGTAACCTAGTAACAGTCCAGCACCTTTGAAACATAAAGTAAAGCTCCAGAGATATTTTGTAACCGCTGATGCTAGTTGTCACCTGGCAAAAATACCCTAAAATGTGAAGGTCAGTGGTGAGCTTTTTTAGAAGGGTAAATCCACCTGAGGATCCCAGTTTTAATTCTTTAAGCATGATTCACCTAAAAGTGATTTGGTTAGGCCTCGTGATGGGGTTTTAATTGAAATGCTCTCATGTATTGTGCAGCATGTTTTAACAAAGAAGATAAGGTTTCTCATATGAGAAGAATCTGTTTCATTTAGGTTGAAAATGCAAACAAACATCTCGCCCCATGCGTGTGTAGCCTGCATAGTGTGGATCTTCGTGTGCATCTACTATTGATCGCTCCCTGGATGTCCTGTATGGACATCGGTCTCGTGGCTCTACTGAAATAGTTCGAGAGCCAGCAGGGTTTTTATTAATTCCGCTGCAATGTTTGTCTCAACTCTTTTTGTGGCGGCCCACGTGTGCGAATCTGAAAACGAGATTATACAAACATGCACGCGCTACTCCGCGAGCCTCGCGTGTTGCATCCGAGATCAACGGTTTAATTGAGAGAGAGGGGGTGTATTTTCACTTTGTTACTCGGGTAGGGTTTGCAGTTTAGCGCACCGTTGCGATCCCCTTTCCCCTTGAGCGGCTGGATTCTCGCGGTGCATGCTGGGACCTGCAGTCCTCGCTCCTCCCTTCTCAGGGCGAATGCGGTCAGGGCGTGGATGTCGGAGCACTACAACTCCCACACGAGCTCTGCTCCATCTGCCCCTCTCTCTCTCCCACCAGACCAGAGACAGAGAGATACGGTACGAACCCCCCCCGGACTTTCAGAACCGAAAATCGTCGAGATTAGTGAACTGCGAGCGACAAGAACGGAAGACCGGATTAAAGCCCTTACCTTGATGAGCAAACATCTTCCAAATGTCGGTCAAACGGGTTGGTGCACGTTTGTACAATCTGACATCGTTATTAGGCTCGCTAATTGCCTTTTGGAATTATTCGGGGTTGTAGGCTATAGACGAAGGAGTCGGTTCTGGGGGTGGCATGTCATAACACTTTTATTGTTGGAGCGGCTTCGCTATGGAAACATTTCGTGTCGTACGGTGGCAGAGTAATGCAGACCGAGTTGTTAGAGGGGAGACTTCGCTGCGCAGCGATCTGAAAATCGCTCCTTCAGTTTCGTACACCTTGCTCCGTACTAAATAACGCTCTCTCCGCGTGTCACGCAGCACAAGTGACGGTAATAATAAGGAGCGTATGGAAAACTCGGTGACCCTATTAGTTTCCAAACACTCTTCGAGGGCAGTGTGGAGAAAGACAGCCAAAGTACGATGTTTCCTCGTGAAGGAGATATCATCCAACCTAAATGTGCGCGTGACATTTCTGTGCCCGTGTATTTTGTGTCGAGTTCTAATTCAGACGTCATAGCTCGGCTCGCGCTTAGCGATAAACCAACGGTCACTTTTGTAGTTTGACAGGATTCGGCCAGTACGAACGCGTCGGTTAGTTTGGCTACATTGTAGCCACACGGACTGTGGGCTTTCGTGTCTTTCTCAGAAGGAAAACGTCTATTTCGGCTAACCTACATTTGGTTGTTTTTGTGTTTAAACATCGGCGATATTTATCACTGACTCCCATTTCGGCACGCGAGGCGCTTCGTGTCACCTGAGAGTCTCTTGTATTGTGTGATACGGTTTTTTAGTAGCTCCAGCTAGAACGAGCGAGTGGGTTGGCCAGAGAAACAAACATTTTGGTCTGTTTTCGGACGATGCTCTATCCTAATATCAAGCTGGCCGTGGATACGTGACATTGGCTGGTCATCGCCTGCTTTTCAGCATCATCCTTTGTGCATATATAAGCTCCGGGCTGCGGAGCTCCGACAGACTGACCGGGAGACCGCGAGTGTGCCGAGCTCCAGTCTAGAGAGGAGAGACGATGCTTATTTCCTCGTCTCCGTTTATCACTGCGCTGGTAACCCCATTCAAAAGAACGAGGGCTGGAGAAAAACACGGGCTCCCACTCCCGCTGATCCTGTGTTTTCAATAATTGAGATGCCTCAATATGAAAAATGTCTGAACGAAAATGATCGGTTCTATCTTTAGCAGCAGAGATAATCGCGCGAATAACACATCATAAACTTTCCAATCATAAGACTTTCGCTATAGGCCTATACGGCTCGGTTATGCCATACAGACACTTTAAGTGTGCCGACATCAGTTGGATCTCATTTTAAGTCAGAAAGATGAGCAGTTCATATTTGAAGACTGCTGTCACCTGTGTCGTCAACGTGGAGCTGCTGCGCTCACCTGCATTCTGATGCGAGTTTACGGTGTTTATGTTATGTTGAGCCTCATGCGTTTAGATTTGGTTATTTGCGATGCTTATGATGGCGTTTGAAGTAACATCCAGTCTTATTCAGTCTTTTTTTTTTTTCAATTAAGAAGAACATAACCTCGGGAGATAGATCGGGATGATTTTGTCTCGAGTGCAACAATGTGTAACTTCCATCCGAGCTCAGAACATTCGTTTTGTTTCCCACATGCATGAAAATCTTTTCAAATTGATATTTCTATTCGACGCATGGTCATTACAATGAGTGAAAGTCACATTTTATGCTCTGCTCTATATTGCATCGGCTATATATTAAGTAAAACCAGTATTTACAGTTTTGTTATACACAAATAATTATGATAATTTGAAACGCTATTATGTAACAGAAATTTAAATCTACCACCACAGTTAACTAAGTATGCATAACTCTATAGGTTATGGAAATTAATTAGTCAAAAAGTGTGGGAGCCCTGTCTATTGATTTTATCTGTTGGGCTCTGATAGGAGTTTTGCAAGGCCCCACACGCTGCACTATTGGAATTGGATTAAATCACAGCTTGACCACCTCATTATAAGTAAACATTTTAGTAATGCACACTCTGACTGTGGACATGCGATGCTTTGCCTTTATCTGATGCCTGTAAAGAGTAAAGCGCCTGTGTTAGACACAGCATCACAGTAATGGTTGCTCTGTTCTGTCTGCACTGTTGATGTTGTCTTGATCTACTGCAGTTTGTCCCACTGAGGTAATGAGGCAGTAAAACCAGCATCAACTATTGCATGGCCCTGCATCCTTTATCCTCAACCCCTGGCATTTGTGGCCTGTCGTGCACTCAACCATTCCCCTCCATTGCGCTGTGTGAGGGTCTGGGATCTGATCAGTAGGGTGCTGTTCTTCTTTAAAAACGAGGGAATTAGAGTATGTAGACTTTGACCACGTGCAATGTGGGTTAAGAGGATGTTGTTGCAGTAAAAACTGTCCCTTCAGCTGTGGGAGCTGAGGTTTTTGCTCTTCTTAGTTTTTGCTCTTCTCAGTTTTTGGTGTTTAGGCACTCTCTTGTGTACTTGCTCACAATCTCAGAGAGAGTCATGGGTCAAACTCAGCGTTTCATCTCATGATTTCGTCTCTAACAGACTAAATCATGAAGACGACAGCATGCGTTTGCAAACATATAATAATTATGTAAATCGCTGGTATACGGTTCAGAGATCACTGTATTCTTTTCAAATATATTATTTAAATCTGAACGCTTTAATATCTATTCCTACTCAAGCCGAGGTCTGAAGGAAATTGTGACATCTTGACTAAGGAAACCTCTGTTACTCACAGGAAGTTTCCAGCCTGTCTCACATCACTGACTGTAACAAGAGAATTGATGTTGTGGCCTCATGGTTAGAGTGTCATTTTTGTCAGATTAAAGGGAAAGAGACTTAAAACATTAAAGCTCATCCATGTCCATCTTTTGTTAAAATTCTAGAATTGTTTATTTTGGTTTGATTTAATTTCTGACAAATGAGATGACTAGAAATATTTCATATCACTCAAAATAATTGGAAAGTTCTTGAAAATACTGTGCATGATACATGTAGTTCTGCACTACTTATAGCGTTCATCAGTTGAAAAGTATAACCAACTAAACCATTTTAATGAATTTAACAAGATTTTAGTTGCCTCTTAATTCAAATGCCTCTTTGCAATGTGTAATGTAGAGAGTGCAGTGATCTATCTTTTACATTTGATTTAGTTAATGAGGTCCGAGTTGACCTTGGCTGAACTACACAACATTTATCTTCTTCAATCAATTATAGGTATATAAAAAAGTGAAAAATCAACAGCATGGCTTAGCTATACTTTTTCTGTTTGACGAAGCAAACAGAATTGTTATCACAAATATTAACGTCATTTGAAAGGGGTCAGAATGTTGTCCAATAGCAGATTATTGACTGATCAATGAATGATTTATCTTTATTTATGAATGTTAAACATTTAAAAATCTGTTTTTTAATGTTCCAAATTGTAACTTTTCATTAGAAATAATTCTACATGCTCAATTTGTGCACTTTTTTAAAGCTATTTTTTTAATTTTCTAATTCTATTACAGAACTGCAAACTACTCAGAGGAGAATCCCATAAAGAGTCACTTGTCCACACACACTGAGTAATGTGTTGAGAAACCCCTATGCAGGTAATGTATATTTCATTGTTATAGCCGCCATGATTGTTTTTTTTCACTTTCACTTTCCAAATAACGTCAAAATAACGTCCCTGTTTCTCTGCTCAGGTGGATCCCTCACCAATGAATGTAGGGGATGGAGGGACGGTGAGCAGAGAGAGCAGTGCCCCTACCCACGTGTCTGAGAGCATGGTGGGGAATCCACAGCAGACACTGCCTCTTGAACTCAGAGGTGACATACCTCAAAGTCAGCAGAATAAGCTGAGGGCGACCACAGACTGTAAAACGCCCAACGTCTGCTCAGAAGCCAGCAATTCAAATCATTGTCCCCAAGTCCAAACCTCCCAACCCCACAGCAATGTGTTTAGCACTGATCCCGTGAGCACACCGTTGCCTGATCGGACTGAGGTTTCTAAAGGCAAAGTTGACAGTGCTGGCATCTACTCCCCTCACCAGTGGCTTTGTGGTAAAAAGGTCACCGCAGAGGACCCTGTGAACTCTGTTCACTCTAGTATAAACCTAAACAAGAAAACTAATGCACCAGCACCCACCCAGCCTGTGATAAGCGTTCCATTAGGGTTCCAGTGCTCCACGCTGTTTAAACCCGGCCAGCCTGTTGCTTTCCTTCCCCCCTCCAATTTTTCTTCTCCTCTCTGTAAGATCACATTGCCACCAGGGTTAGGTCAGATTGCAGCACTGAGAGAAGCCACTGCTAGCCAGTTTCAAAAGGACTGCCCAGCGCCAAGCTCTTGTTCGAGCGCGACACCTATGCTCAAAACATACCCATATCACTTTTCCATGGGGAGAGGAGCCGGTGCTGAGAAGAAGCCTCAGTCTTCAGGATCTAAAGTCAGGTGTGACTCTTTGTCCAAGGGCTTTCAAGGTGGATCTGAGCATAAAGCCCCAATGTCTTCTGTCCAGGCCCCAGCTCTAGCCCTTCCAGTACAGCAAGCCACACAGGGCTCGGCTCCACCAACCCATTACACCATTTCTCCCACTGCTGCCATCTGCTGCAGCCCAGCTCTGACAAATATCACCACTCAAAGTCGGTTGCTTAGCCTTGTAGAAAAAGGTTCAACGTACAGAGGTGCTGAAAAGACCTCGTTAACGTATTTAAAACCAAAAACTGTGTCCACACCAGAGGAGCATAATGTTTCCTGCCCTGTTGAGTCAAGGGATGTGCCTCTTGATCTGTCTGCAAAGTCCAAGCGACAAAAAAACATTAAAGATACTCCCCATCAGAACAACCCATCAGTCATCACGGAACATCATTCTGCTGACTCTCATCAGAAAAATGTTGCTGGTTCTAAAAAAGTTAATTCTGCCTCTTTTGGGTCATCCAGTACATATGACACCCAGAGAAATGGTGCAACACAGAAATCGTCTTCAAAACTAACTAATCACCATGCTTCGGAACCCAACGCATCCTGGGCCAAGGGCTCATCTCCTGGTTCCTTGAATAATCTCCCTGGTACATATGTAGGGGTGGCAAGCCCCATTCTAGCATCTACTTTACGTAACAAAGATGGAAAAAGTGCCGCTTTTGTTGAAGATTTTCAGACATTTGCTAAACAGGAAACCATCTCCATCATTGACCAAGGAGAACAGCCGGTTTGTAAAGAGAGGAAAGCACCATGCGCTGTTAAAGGTGCTCAGCATAATAAAGGTGGCAAGCTCTCGACAGGTACTCAACAAGGTTTTTTATCCACCCAATTATCTGCTACAGCAAATTCACAGCCCCACCGGAAATCTGTTGGTGGAAAAGAAGGGGCCCTGTTTACACCTCCAGTTAAATCCTTGTGGCATCCACCTTGTGTTCTTTCCCAAGGATCATCTCTGCAGAAGAAGCCAAGTCAGACTCAGGCCCCAAAAACTAAGAGCACCCTTGGTTGTGAGAGAACCGTGTTCCATAACTCCCATTTAAGCCCAACTAAAGTAGAGGATGAAAAGTGGGAGAAAGCCAAATCCCCCCTGTCCAACCTGGAGTCGATAGTGAAGCAGAAAACTCTTGAGACCACTGCGCTTATTGGTGAGAACTACTGTAATCTGTCTTGTGTGGGATCCAAGAGGCCTGAGGTAGCCAGTGTGCAGAACAGGTGTCAGGACTCTACATTGCAGCAGACTCTTACAACTGGTTCTCCTCAGTTTAGGACCATAGAAGAACAGGTCATCAAGTCAGACAGAAACTCTCCACAAACAGATGCTACAGCAGCTCTAAGCAGACCGGAGATC
The DNA here is from genome assembly GCA_018749465.1 of Paracanthobrama guichenoti. Lineage (NCBI taxonomy): Eukaryota > Metazoa > Chordata > Actinopteri > Cypriniformes > Gobionidae > Paracanthobrama > Paracanthobrama guichenoti. The sequence goes on along the minus strand of CM031956.1, from coordinate 33,727,590 downwards.
ACAACCGCTCCTGTGCCCAAGGATAAGGGACGAGAGAAACAGGCAAAACAGACAGAAAATCTAGTGTCTGATGGTAGACAAAAAATGAAATCTAGTACCCCTAGTAAAAGGAGTGCTCCAAGTTTTAAAGGAGAATGGAAGGAAAGGAAATTGGCTGAGGATGAGACGGCAAAAGAGAAGGCATCAGAGAGGAAGGCTTCTTCTCATGTTAAGGTAGAAGGAACAGCCTTTTCCCTCCTTCAGAGCCAGACTGTAGAAGCAGAAGGAGAGGCAAAAATGAATGGAACCAAAGAGGAGATACCTTCCAAAGGCAAAGTATCGGCCACCAAACAGAAGAACCTGAAAAAGCCTGCCAAGGAGAAGACACCTTCTGAAGTGCAAAAAAAGACTATTACAGTAACTAAAAAGCAAAAAGATAAAGACAGACCATCAGTCAAGCAAGGCCCCCACCATAAAAAGGTAAGCTTTATTTTACTTTAACATTTATTGGTTAGTTTTTATTATAGTGCGTGTACTTGTATATCGCCAACAATTGCATAAGCCATTATAGTTTCCCTTAAAGGGATAGTTCACTCAAAATGAAAATTGTCATGTCATAATTTACTCACCCTCAAGTTGTTCCAAACCTCTATACATTTCTTTCTTCTGCTGAACACAAAATAAGATATTTTGAAGAATGTCAGTAACCAAACAGTTGACCTCCATAGTATTTTTTTTTCCCATATTATGGAAGTCAACAGGGCCCTTCAAATGTTTGTATACCCATATTCTTCAAAATACCTTCTTTTGTGTTCAGCAGAAGAAAGAAACTCATACAGCTTGGAACAACTTGAGGGTGAGTAAATTATGACAGAATTTTCATTTTTGAGTGAACTATCCCTTTAATTCAGTCCAGGGGTGGGAGTATGGCCAAAATATGATATCACAGCAAAAGTGATTTTGACAAAATAGTAATTTCTGCTAGACATTCAGACAAAAATGGTTTAAAAATATGTGATTAATGTCTGTTTGTCATCCAGTAAATGAAAAAATGAAAGATACTTTATCTTGTTTGATTTTCTCATTTTATTTGGACCTTACTTGGATGCAAACTGTGCAAATGAAAAACAACTTTCATTTACATTTGAGTTCAAAACAAAAGTTTCAAATGCTAAAGCTGATATTAAACAGTTCGTTTTGAATCTAAATTATGACATTTGAACATTTTGTCTTTGTACATCATCATGCAGGGGATAAAAATATGCTGTTTAAACATTTTTGTTTTATGTTTGCACTGAAATGTAGAAAAAAGTACATTTTATTTATTTATTTTTAAAGTAATAAAGTTTGATACACTGCCGTTCAAAAGTTTTTGATCGGTAAGGTTTTTTTTTTTTTTTTGAAGTCTCTTATGCTCACCAAGGCTGCATTTATTTTATTAAAAATACAAATACATATTATTATTAAAATGTAATAGAATTGTTTTCTATTTGAATATATTTTAAAATGTATTTTATTCCTGTGATCAAAGCTGAATTTTCAGCATCACTACTCCAGTCTTCAGTGTCACATGATCCTTCAGAAATCATTCTCATATGAGGATTTGCATTTATGAAACATTTATGATTATTATCACTTTTGAAAACAGTTCTTTCAGGATTCTTTGATGAATTGAAGTTCTTTCCCCCAAAAATTAATAAAAAGTTCTTAGTGACCCATAACTTTTGAATGGTAGTACTACATTGCAAAATCTTTCTATTTCAGATAAATACTGTTCTTTTGAACTTTCTATTCATTAAAGTAAATAAATAAAAATAAAAAAATAAATGTTTTACACATCTGTTTTCAACATAGAATCAAAAACTAGATCAAAAACTTTTGAACGGCAGTGTAATGCAATTAATGCAATTACTTTCAGCCCATGGCCCTCAGTCAAGTTTGATTTCTTTTTTTTCTTTCTTTTTTTGAAACTTCATAGTAAAAGTTTAGTCACCTCTCCTGTATTGACAAAATAATTTTTATTTGTCAGTCAGTTTTTTCTAAAGGCCTGTTCACACCAAGAACAACAAATAGAACGATAAAGACATAGTTCTAAAAACCAAAACCACACTACGAAAGAATTGTGTAAACTCAGTATTGCTTGTGGCATTAGAACAGAATATATGGATGGGAGAATCTCTTAAACATTTTCTAATTTCTCTAAACATTTTCAATTAGTTTTGTGAACATTTTTATTAAACATGGATCTTTATTTTCATTAAAATAGCTTATTTCTGCTATTGTTGGCTCATTTTGTAAATATAAGCAACTGATTTAGACGCGCAAACTGGGTGCCGGTGTGATGAGACATCATGCTTGGCCAGATTCTCCTCAAACTCGTGCATCTTCGGTTGCGGAGCCGTGCAGAAAGTTCACCGCCAAGCGAAATGGGGTCTTGCGCATGTCAGCCCACTCCGCATTGACGTCACTCGGATGCATTGAGTATAAACCTATTTACATTTGAATTATTTGATTGTTTTCCATGGCTGTGTTGACATTTCTGCCTTTATAACTGAGGGGATTATAATCAGAGGAAGGTTAAGTTTAAAATATATATATTTTTTAAATGTAATATATTTTTCTCCTGGTCATTATTTTAAATCATAAAAATATCAATAATTATCAATATCGACCGATATGAAACCCTTATATCGTGATACAGTTTTCAGCCATATCGCCCAGCCCTATCGGCCACTGGTGTGAATGCTAATATATTTATGGTTATAGTAATCTTTGTAGCTATCATTCTTGGTGTAAACGGGCCTTTAGACATCAGAAAACAGAATGTAGTTGAATATAAGAGTTTATATTAATCATTCTGTTTTTCATTTGAGCTGTCTAAATCGTCTTTTAGTACAGGTGGTGTTATTCTCATTATGAGTTAAAATTTAATTCCTATGAGTGTTTTTTCCCCATGTAGACAGTCTATGGTATATGGTCACAACTGGAGTTTAATGTTAAAGGTGCAGTGTGTGATCTCCCAAAATCGTTGTTGAATACTGTGGATATTTGAAATTAACCCAAACAAACCCACCCCTGTCTTCATTGCTCCGCCTCCAAAATTCACAAACACTTTACCGCCCGCTCTGAGCTGCCAGCATGCGAGGCCGGCACACTGCAAGAGTGGATGTCTATTTATCATAGCAGAAGCGAAGCAAAATAATGCTTCACAAAAAATAAATGCTCATTATCTACATGTTTGTTGTGGTGCTCGGTCCGAGAACTTTTCAACAGTATTTTTGAAAAATCGCTTACTGCACCTTTAACACATATATTGTTAATGTTTTGAAACTGTGCTTTTGTAATATGTATTTTGATACAATACTTTTCCATATAGTTCAATTTTAAGAGCATTACTGTAAGCAAATTTTTTTTGTTGTTGCAATCTTAGGAAGAGTGTTATTTTCTGTGGAAACGTTATTTGTTTTGGACGTTTTTTTTTTTTTTTTTTTTTTTTTTTTTTTTAAATATACATTTTACCTCAATCAAAACCAGGCTATCAACCCAAATCAGGTTTTCCCAAAAATGTTGAATTACACGATTCAGCTAGATCACAAAATTTGTGGGAATTTTGGAGGGAAATTAAATTGCTGTGCAAATGAGCTGCGTGTGTCTAAGCCCTGTGAAAGCGTTTGGCGAGAGATGATGGTATTAGCATTATGAGCCAGTGATGGGTTTATAGACAATTCAATTTTTGCTTTGTTTAAATAGCCATTATTCTAAAGTTATAGTTAAAGTTAGTTATTGACAGGCGAAATGCTTTATACTTTTTTTTTAACACATTGTGTTGTACTTCATCAGAAGAAAGATGCTTTGCCTGGAGTGGGAAAAAGTGTGCTGAAAGATGGAACAGGAGCAGCCCCCAAAGTAGGGGGAAAGACTCGCAAAGGGAAAATCTGTCCAGCTAATATGGAACAATCTGACCCAAACAAAATAGGTACTGACCCAGCTCGTAGTCAAAGGGTAGTTCACCCATAGGACACCTCGTCATTATTTACACACCCTTATGTCGTTCCATACCTGTCTTCTGTATTAAAAGAAAATTATTTTTTTTATGCAGGTCTTTTTCTTAAAGTGATGGGTCATAGTGACCCTGGCTGTTAAGTGACAAAAGAGACTGAAAAAATAATGAAAAAGGCACCAGAACATTGAGGTGAACTCTCCTTTTTCTGTTCAGCCTGATTTGTGATCTGTATCAACTAGATCATTGACAAGAACCAGCTCAAAAGAACGATCAATGCACTGATCAAGTTCAACTCTCTACTCCATGATCGGCTGCATAAGATCTGGAAATCAATGCGCAACTAGTGTGCACTGCAACAAAAACACAACTAGTTTTTGTTGTTGTATTTTTATTTTTTATATTTTTTATTTTATTTTTTAAAGCTGAACAGCTGTGGTCACTATAAACTTGTATGGAAAAGAACTGTGTAAAAGATTCCACCACAATATAAAAACATACAGGTTTGAAATGACAAGAGTGAGTAAGAAATGACTGAATTAAAATGTTGGGGTGATTTAGCCCTTCAACCAGATGTTTTGCATTTTTGTCATGTTTAAGACAATGGAATTGTTTTTCAGATACCAGAGTATTTCTAATGGATAATTCTGAATTGTCACCAGTGTTTATCACAGAATCACAGAGCAGTCCATGCAGAAGTCCTCAGGTTGACAGAGATTCGGGCTCTTTCAGCAGCCTGGGCTGGCCTAGTAAGGAATCAGACTCCCAGGAGGAGGCCTCTCCACGGCTGAGGCGAGGGCGCAGACGGACTGATGAAGCGTTGCTCCGAGACTGGAGCTTCGCTACTCCACCCACTCCTCCCCCTCTCGATCCCCCCTCTACACCACCCCCTACCCCACCACCCCCTACCCCACCACCCCCTGTACCAGTCCGCCGGCCACGCGGCAGGCCTCGAATCAATCCTCTGCCTGAGGATGTGGACAAGGACAGGCCCATTGAGGGTGGAGACACCTCTTCAATAAAGAAAAGGAAACGCTGCAAGAATCGTAAATATCAGAACGGGGAATACATCACAGAGAAGGATAAGGTGGCAGATGGAGAGGAGGAGAAGCTGGGCGTGGAAGATGGTAAGGCCACTATTGAGTAAAGATGTCGGAACATTTTGCTGAGAACGTCATTCTGATATTTAGTCCATGGGCTGCTGTTAAGGCTAGCATAATTAAAACGTCAAATAAATTTCCAGTTTGGAAGCAATATCTAGCATAATTCAAACTTCCAAAAAAACCTTTTAGTTACAGTTATTAACTGTTAGTGAATGTGAAGATGTTAGTGAATTTCACATACTGGAAATGGGATTGGTGTAGCTATTACTAAAATAGGAATGTCTGAAGGTCAAACTGTCTGTGAATTACAAATTTACCTGAATTGCAAAAATAGTCCTGTTTGAATAGGGCTGAAGTAGGCATGTCTTGGTTATTTAGCAGAAGTTTAATTTTGATAATTGCTTATAATTTAAAGCAACTTATTTAAAGTCACCATAAAATCAAAAAAATTTTTTATTTTTTTATGAAATATTGGAATGTTTATTATAAATGACTATTTAAAAAAAAAAAAAAATTTAATAAAAATACCTTCCCTTCCCCATTGCATCTCTGCTCTGATGATGTGTTCACTGGCACAAGGGCGGGACAATAACCTCTCCCCTCCAGTAACCTGTCACTCACATGAGATCGCAGCGATAGCAAATGACAATGAACCAATCAATTCCCGATGGACAAAATCAAGTCCCGTCCTACCTTTTTTTTTTTCTCATTTGAGAAGCTAATTCACTCAGATGTATGTCACAATATGGATGAAAAGATGACTTCCATTTCATGTCAAACTTAATGGAGTTATCCATCTTATGTCTCTATACAGCAATGATGTATTAAAAAGTCTGATGCTGAAATGTCAGTCTATGCCATTGCAGATGAGAAGGTGGGTGTGTACCCTTGTCTCAGTGCCACGCTGACCAGCGAAGTGCCCAGTCCAGACATCAGCCCTAGGCGGACCCTATTCACACGCTCGGGCTCAGCACGACCTCAAGAGAGTCCTCCTGCCACACATCCTAATGACAAGCCCTCAGGGAAGAGGAAGTTCAAAAGTAAACACTTATGTGACACAGACACAGAGCAGAAAAAGGTTAGCTGAAGCATCTTATCAAACTTTCAAGCATTTTTAAACTTGAGCAATTAAACTGAAAATTGTGATATCAAGGTATTTTTTCATTGCAAAGGTATATACTTATTTTCACTGTCTTATGCTGCCCCCTAGTGGCATTTTGAATCACTAAAGCACTTTCCTACAGCAGCTGTTTTTACTGGGACCATGTAACGGTTGCCCTCCCCTCAATGTCACATCCCTCATGCATGACTCTTTGTCTTTATGCCTTTGTTTCAGCTCAAGACTAAGAAAGGCAGCTTGGGCAAACGCACAGGGCCCCTCATGCCAGATGAGGACGGTCCAGCCGCCAAGAAAACCCCAACTCTTTCTTATGCTTCTCCCAAGCAGTCAAACTCACCATTGTCTGGTAAAAAAGGAATAGCTGGGAAATCAGGAATCCCTGAATCTACTCCAAGCCGTCCAGTGCCTCCAGAAGTCCGTCGATTGATTGTGAATAAGAATGCAGGAGAGACGCTGTTACAGAGAGCTGCTAGATTAGGCTACCAGGTAAAACAACCCTTTTGGTTGCTAGCTGACATTGTAATGTTAATTATAAATATATTCATATTTATAGTAAATCTACAGAAAAAGTTCTGTCAATTTAAAAAAGTTCATCCAGTGTGATTCATTTCATTATATTAAATTCATAATAATGAAATTTATATTGATTAATTCCCAAACTTTTTGGTCAGCCGAACCCCTTAACCTAAAATATTTACATTTTAAGATTTTAAGTTAATATTTCAGTAATTTAACAAGATATTTGCACGTTGACTGTTTACTGATGTCAGCTAATGGCCACGTGACATGGAGGTAAACACATTTTAGTAATTTACCTTTTTAGTAATTGTTTTATTTTGATAGTTTTTATTTTTAACATTAGAACCGCCAGGGGTTGCTATATACCTAAAACCGCCAGCGGGTAAAATTTACCCATACAGATGATTACTGGTCTGATGCGGCTAAAAAACATAATATGTCACTGTTTTGTGCCATTGTCTTCACAAAATAATGTCATGAAGTCATGAAATGATTATTTTTAGTCATCAACTGTGTTTTTGTCCTGTTGTTTTATGCTATTTTAAGCAGGTTACGTGAATCACTTTTTGGTGAATATAGGCTAAATCAGCCAGCAATGACAACGAGAATTAGAAGGAAATAAATACATTTGGGTGGTGTAATATTATAATAAAATGTCATTAATCACATATTAAGATAACCCATGTTATTTTAATTACTAAAATATCCTAAATAGACAATAAAGAGCAATAATAATCCACCGCACTGCATAGGAACCTATGACAAGGGATGACATACGATGACAAATTCAAGCACACAGTTTCACTTAATTAATTATTAATTTGTATAGTTATATCATTTATAATTTGAATAAGAGAACAACACCAATAAACTTGGGGTAATCATGATAATTGTTTTATTCATGCCATCATAGATCAGATTTTTTTTTTTTTTTTCAGGAAACAGGCAGACTTGAATAAATAGCAACACCGTAGCAAACAATACACGATGCAAAATTGCAAAACAAAAATGTATATTTAATCCAAAGTTTGAACATTTTATAAAAAGTCTAAAACATCTTTATTTGACCGTGCGTTGTGTGACTGTTTACAGTAAGCCTGCACGTTGCTCAAACACAGCGCGAAAATAAAGGAATTATATAGGGGTAAATTTGACCCTCTGGCGCTTATAAGTATAAATTCCCCGTTCTGGTTTATCTAAAAAAAAAATTTAACAACGGGGGATTGTAAATAACACAATTTTAGTAAAAGTCAGTGACTGGGAGAGTTGGATATTTTATTAAAAAAAACTTATGTACATTTGAAAAACAGCCATGGGTAAATTTTACCCCGTGGCGATTCTAGTGTTAAATATTTTGATTATGAACTGATAAAAAGCTAATAATTACATCAACTCCTTGCAGGTCCCTCACAAACAACAGTTTGGGAAACCCTTATGTAAAAATAAACCTTAAAAAATAGGAATGTTGGATCAATTGCTCATTATTTATATAAATGTTTATTTTCAGGATGTGGTTTTATATTGCTTGGAAAAGGATGTGCGAGAGGTGAACCGCCGTGACAATGCAGGTTACACGGCACTGCATGAGGCCTGTGCACGTGGCTGGACGCACATTGTACAGGTGTTGCTGAAGCATGGCGCAGATGTTAACTGCAGCGCACAGGACGGAACGCGGTGAGCAGCAGGTTACAGTCAGGATATGATAGGATGATACAGACAGAATCAGCGGTTTATTTATACTTGAAATATTAAGTAAAAGTACTTACTCCCACTGAAAGGCACCGAATAAACAGCTTTGGGCTACTCGGGCTATGTTAGATTTGGGAGATGTATTTTTAGAATTGGACTACAAACTAAGATTATATTTGTCCACCCACAGCTACAATGTGTCCAACAAACTTGGTCCAATTACCATACTGTATGAAACTATTCTTCCTCCTACCGCTTCCTATAAGAGATTTGCCATGTCTAAGCCCATCTGCAGTAACAATAAGCTACGTTTTAGATTTCCAGAATTTCAGTATACTATATACTGACTCGTCTTTCAAATTTTGTAGCCCAATTCATGATGCTGTAGCAGCTGATAATCTGGCGGCAGTCTGGATGCTGTTAAATCATGGAGCAGATCCCACACTGGCAACCTACTCTGGTCAGACCGCAGTTAAATTGGCCCAGAGTCCCGGGATGAAAACTTTCCTCAAAGGTAAACGGCTTCATTTTCAAAACAGTTTTGCAAAATGATCACTAAAATCTGCCTGGAACATTGTTTAGATTTAAACTGTCCTCATGTTTGTTTATCCACAGAGTACTTCACTGATTTAGAGGGACGAACAGATCAAGATCCTAGTCTTCAGTGGGATTTCTACAGTAGCTCTGTATTTGGTAAGAAACTGAAGTTAACTACACTACCATTCAAAAGTTTGGGGTTAGTATGCGTTTTAAAAAAAAAATGAAAAAGAAAACTTTTATTCAACAATTTAGATTTGTTAGAAAAATTTTCTATTGCAAATAATTGCTTTTCTTTTGAACATTCTGTTCATCAGAGAACCTGAAAAAAAAGTCTTTTTGGAGCACAAATAACAGCTATTTGTTTGCTTGATTCAATTAACGTTAGCTACCGCTTTTTTACGTGATATAATTTACAATAATATTGTATTGTGTCATACCCATGATGTTAGCTAGGCTTATCGTTAGCCGGTTGCTCTGCCCTGAGTTCCGAGATATACGGCTACTGCTCGAATTCTGAGCTACCCTGAATATTAGGTTGTCGTGCGTCCGCATGAGCGCGAAGGTGCGCGAGGCAAAATTGACGTCATTGCAACAGCGCGCACGCCTCCGCATCCTAAGATGCACGACTTTGAGCCGAATCTGCCCGAGCAGACGGATATTAGTACATCTCATCACACAGGCAACCAGTTTGCGCGTCTAAATCAGTGGTATGATCTGGTTTTCAGTCTAAAACAGTAGCGTCAAGTAAATGCCTCGTTCGTTTGGGGAGATGCGCGCACAGGCTCGCACTGCGGTACCAGGCGAAAGTATAAACAAGGCTTTAGGCAGTCATTCATGATGTGGGTAAGAAGTTAAATGTGACTGTTTACACAATAGCTGATGCGAGAGTAAGTGCAACATGAAGCAATTTGGCAACTGTGTTAATCTCTTGTTGCATGAGATGCATTTCTAACAACATAGGGCTATTTAGATAAACAATTTGGCGAGGGTGTTGTTTTAGGCTAATACACCAACAGCAAATTTCTGTATAATAAAGGGCTACATTTTGCCCCCCCCCCCAGATAATCATATTGTCTGGCTTGATTTGAGAATAGAAGCAAGGAAATCTGACCTATTTTGTTCAATGTCCAACAGTATGCTTTTTTTGATTAGTGACCTATGAATAATGCAGATTATTAATATTCATATTACATCACACCATTTCTCGAAGAAGAAGTCCTGTAATTTTAGTGTTTCAATTAAATTTTGGATCGCAGACTTTAATATGGTCTCAGACCTCATTGTATTTAATTTTTTAATCATCTTTCCTCCAAATTTCTCGATGATGGTGGTGCAACAAGTAAGCACAATCGATTGTCCAAGCTTCCCCTAATTCAAGCTGGAACTGATCCAAGTTTTCAGTGACATAGCTGCCCACTAGAGGGTAGCAGAAGCACTATAAACATGCTGTGGTGAAGTCTTGTGACTAGAGGTTGACTTTAGTCTCTATTTGTTATGAACTTATACAGAGACAGAACAGGAACCTTGCTGGGACTTCCTGTTGTCTCAGCCTGAGGAAGAAGGTGGGGACAACTTGAGCGAGCAGGTGGAGGAGAGAGACGCTGATACTGACTGTCTTCTGTTTGAGTTTTCCTCTGAGCCCCTTCTACCTTGCTACCATGTCCAAGTATCACTAACGCAGGGGTGAGTTGAGTGGCAGCGGCAGAGTGGCACACTTTTTAAAACATCACGACGACACCTAATCTATTTGTTTCCCCTCAACAGTTTTTGTAACTGGTTCTTGCTGGCAGACGTGCTGAAACGGCTAAAGATGTCGGCACGCATTTTCCGGGCTCGGTACCCTCAGTTTGAGGTGGTCAGCATTGCTCAGGCAGAGCTGTGGAAGCAGATCACCATCAGTCAAACGTGCACCGCTCCGGACGTGCTCCAGCCGGGCGACGATGAAGACGGAGAGGAAGCAGTGGAGCTGGTGCGCTGCGTGCCAGAGTTACAGGGACTGCTAGGCTCCACCATACAGATCCTTCAAGAAAATGAGGACGACAATTCAGGGGTCAACGCCAGACCCTGCAGTCGATAGCGACTCCTGCCGTACATCTCCTGCTCTGCAGCCCTAGGATCTGAACAGGGAGCAGCGAGGTGCCGTCCGCAGTCGTGCAAGGTCCATTGCAGCCGATGGCCTGTTACCAGTACCAGCACTTTGTATGTTCAGAATCAGACAGAAAGGTCCTATTTCCTCACAGACACTTTTCTCACAGACGCCCTGAGCAATGAAAGGGGCCCTAGGGAGCGACTTTTCCATGCCCTCACCCCAGAGAGAAAGGCTGGGGACGGACTCCACTGGGAAGCAACTTTCAGGTTCCTTCTCTAGGGTTTTGTTTTTTCAGTATTCAATAATTCAGTTTTTTGTTTTTTAAATAAACCTATATGTATAAGTAAATATATGTATATCTTGACATCAGGGTGAACGCAACTGGTTGTAACTTATCATTAACATGTTTTTATGTTTGCTCATTATTGACTGTCCTTTAGAAGGAGTGGTAATCCAAGTCTTTTTTTATCTTGGTAAACTAAATGTGTGTAGCTAAGAGGCTTACGTCAAGCTAACAGCGGCAGGAATGCCTTTGGGCCAGATGGTTCCTGTGTAAACCATCAAGCTTCTCTCGGCTCCCAGAAGCCCCCTAACCTACAGCATATGTTCCTCACCCCGGCCCTTCTTACCTCAGCACCACTGCAGCTCTGCCAGGATCATTACACCTTCTCTTTATTTTGTTTGTATCGTAGCAGGCATGGGATTGTGTTCCTGTGACATCCGATGTTGCTTCGTTTTTGCTTTGGAGATCAGCAGGCTGATGAGCAGTTGGTTTGTCCGCTGATTATTTTAAGATATCAGCAGAATCAGCCGATATCATCATTGACAGTTAAGTGGTGAACAAAACAACAACAAAAAAACGAGCCTGTGGAGTGTTTTTTCTTTTCTTTTTTTTTTTTAAGGTTTTTCTAGAGCCGTTTTTCTAGATTCCGTCTTGAACTGCTTTCCAGCGCTTCTGGAAGGGGTCCTCTCCAATGTTTTCCTGGTGTACCAGATTCCAGCGTGCTTTGTGGCACGTGGTGTGTTTTATTTACACTGATTGTTGTTTGTGCTTAATTTAATAGTCATTAATATATTTGACCTTTTTTTGTGTGTATCAGACAAATGATATATGAAAATTGCTTTGTATGGTTGGTGCTTTATTTGACTATGTACAAATAATGATCCCTTTATCCTGAGGTTGTTTTGTTTTCCCACACTGCGAACAGTATTTTAACAGGCTAAAGTACAGTTTTATTGTACTGGTGCTAAGCTAGATTTTGTGTTGACAATCAATGAAGTTTTGTTTGAACTGAAACCAATAAATATTTAAATGAAGAGACAGAGATGTAAAGATAGAGTTTAGTTTCACTACTTATGGAAATACAGCGAGACATGAAGAAAGTACTTGGTTTTGATTGAAGAAGGCATATTGCTTCAGTGATCTCTGTTCAAAGAGGAGAGCTGTTTATTTGATTCTTTTTTAAAGAAATCAACCAGAATAAAGCATGATTGTCAAGTCTTGCTTGTGATCTGCTGTGTGTTTGTAACACTGGATGAGGTGAATTTCCCACACTTACACATAGTAAAGTTCAGTAATTTAATGCAAATTTGCAATTTAACGTATTAATAAAACATCACAAGTGATGTTCAGCTTTTTACAGTTGCCAAGTAAGTCCAATTCTATATTAACGCAGTAATACAAACATTTCATATAGATTTTACCCACACTACATACTAGAAAATAGTCACCAACCAATTAAATCAAATATTTTAAGTGCAACAAAAAGACTAAAGAGTCACTTGTCCTGTGCTGGTGAAAAGCACTGCCCTCAAGGGGGCACTAGATACTAACATTACTTTATCTGCACTATGATCTGAGAGGGGAATCAAAGTGCACTTTTTAGGCTGAAGAAGATTGAATTATTTGATTTTGTTGACTTAAATCATTTAAATTACTAAATGAATATGAAAGATGTTTACATATTTTAACATATTATACACTACCTTTTGTGGACCTTTTTTAAAATAAATTTTATTTAGCATGGGTGCATTAAATTGTATAGTAAAGACATTTATAATGCTACAGAAGATTTACATTTCAAGTAAAAACTGCACATTTGAGTTCTTTGAATCATAGAATCCTGAAATAAATGAATATAAGTATAACAAATATTTCTTGAGCATATTACAATGATTTTGAATGTGACTGAGACTAAATAAAGAGACTGAGTAAGATTAAGTAAATGCAGCTTTTGTAAGCGGAAGACATTTCTTCAAAAAAAAAAAAAAAAAAATCTTATACAAACTTTAAAAGAGTAGTGCACACTCGGTTGAATCACTAAAAATATATATCTACACATCCAATTCAAAGGTCAAAGGTCAGTCAAAGTAGGTGATGCAGTTTTTGGGAAGAAGAGGCAATCAATTTGTTGAGAAACTAGTGCACTGTAGTGCTCATGGGGAAAGAGACGAGACAGCATTTAGAAATGAGCGTTGTCTGCGTAGACTATGGCCTCAGGAGACAGCATTTTGCAGAGGAACAAGTCAAATAATTTAGAAACTTTTTCTACAGCAGGGACACATGCCTTACTGTTATAAAATCCTATAAAAAGTAATTAAACAATAAAACAATCCTGTAATTCACCTCTCTTATGCTATCTACGCTTTATACTATCCGACATTTAACAGATAGCACAGTATGCCTAAATGAATCACATAATCTGCATGCCAAAGTTTAGTTTGATTAATTTCTCGTCAATCCCCCATCAGATAAATCTATTCACCCATGTGTATTTCTCAACCCGAGTCAGTTAGTTTGGAATGTCTCAATCCTTCTTTATATGCCCACACCTTTAAAATGCACAGTTTAGCTAGAAAATGTGAGATAAAATGCACATCAGCATAACTCGACTCTCAATAGTTAGCTGTCGGTTCGTTTGGTTGCCTGGTGCTGAATTGAAGCAGTGGGATGGAAGAGAATGCTGAGTGGCTGGGGGCCTTTTATATGCAAAAGAGCGAATAGAAATCGCAGCACGGTACAACGGTGAGGTGAGAGAGAGAGAGAGTCATCATGAGGAAGATGAGTTAAGGATGCCGCTGGGGACAGGCTAAGACCGAAAGCAGAATGCAACAAAATCAAGACATGCACAAGTCACTTCACGGATTAGAAGTGTTCTGTAACCTTGCAAAAAATTAAAAAAAAATAATATATATATATATATATATATATATATATATATATATATATATATATATATATATATATATATATATATATATATATATATATATATATATATCTCAGTCGCTTAAGTACATTTCTTGAATCATCCTAAAGATTTGCAAACCAGTCAGTGCATTTCTCAAAACAGTTTGTACAAACAGCACCACAGATGCCTGTAACTTGCTCAAAATCCTTAGTCCATCTCTCTAAAGTATTTATGCCAATGAACACATCAGCGCCATCAGAATGACAAGTCCCTGTGTCATTGTTCACAAACAAGACAGTCAAAATGCTCAGTCATGTTGTCAATATGTACAGTACAGACGTAAACTATACCTACGATTTTGATTGAAAATACACAAGACTGCACTCTATACTGTTGGTCTGTCAACAAATAACACTACAATATCAATGAGATATAAAGAAAAAGACTAGACTACACACACATACATGTTTGTGTGTTACATTGTGTCTATAAAGTATATTTACTGTATAATGTAAAATGCAATTGGACTACTTGCACTAGCATTACAGCACAGTATTACAGGTACTCCGTACCCTTCCACCACACATTCTTACTCCTCTTCTAATAGACTAATAGAAATGTATAGAAAATATACTTGACGCACAATGACATCTAGTTCAACCATTTCACATTTAATGACTTATGTAAGGAACTAATGCCTATATGTTTTGAGGGGTAAGACTATTCAACGAGAACCAGTATAATACATTTTGATAAACATGACATAAGCAACTGATAATGTAGGAAACAGCAGACAATTGCACATAATCGATTGCATGACTGTAGCATGATTTGCTCAGAATAATGAGAAATTGCTTTTATGATGTGCACATTTATGACTCATTGATGTGGAGGTTGAACAAGTAGCTTTGAGAATTTCAGTTGTGATCTAAGAAATGCATCAAAGTGACTGAGAAAAGCTGTAAAGTCGGAAGTTGTGCTAGTCTAGACTTATAGGGCGGGGCTGGATTTTGACCATCAATTTGATTGGATTGTATAGTTTGCTATTGCTGTGATGTCATGTGAGTAACACATTGTCCCGCCCTCACGCCAGTAATCTGAGCTGTTGCTGCAAGAGCTTTTTTGATTAAAGATTGAAGAAGGTACATGTTTTCTTTTGGTACATGGTACATGCTATTTACTTCAGTTAGATGCCAAGGCAACCTTTCTAATTTTAATGTAAGTTTTTCAAGTTTAAGTTTTTCATCTAATATTTATATTTTATTTCATTTCAGCTTTATTTCAATTATTTTTTATAGTTTTAGTTTTAGTTTCCAAAAACATGCATGCAGAAACATGCATTCAAACCATCAGGTATTGCTTTAAATAGCAAAGCAAAGTAACTACTGGAGGTTACTACAGTTCATTGGTGTCACAATTATTATAAAACAGACTACCGCTTTATCATTCCAAACCTTGGATTACTGACATAACATTAAATCCATTTATGGATTAAGTGTGTTAGAATTAACCAAAATGACCAGTCATGACTTTTTCTTTTACACTAGGTTAAGCCCAATTGCATCATATGTGGACTCATGTTTCAGAGCCACTCCTTCACCAAACCCACAAGATCTACTACCTGCCATTGGTTGGCCCTTTTGGAGCTAAACCGTGATTGGTCTAAATCTAGGGCACGACTGGGCAAGATATACTGACAGTTAAATATGCACATGCGGCCATATGGAAGTACTTGCAGTGTTAAAAATAAGGAAAAGGGTTTCAAACGAGCCATTTTTTTCTTAATACAGCATTATTTATTAAAATAATAATATAAGGCACATCTTTGGCTAAATCCATTGACTAAATATCATTAGCTAAACTCTGCTGGAGTGAGCTAATGACAAAGTTGCTCATTGGATAAACCTTGAAACAACTGAGAAACACAAAAGTCTGAAAGTCATTTGATTACATTAGTGGTTTACGGGGTTAATTGTGATCGCCACCCTCCCTTCTTAAATATCTGCGTGCAGGGAGTCAACAAGTTTTCGTCTTTGTTCAAACTGAGATTATGTAAGAGTTCTTCCACAAAGAGGCGGTCCTGCCAGCTTTGCTTCTCTCAAACACCACAGGGTAACTTCCCTTTTAGCATTCTGCTTTTGAACACCTCTTTTGTAGAGACACAACGAGAAGCCAGACAACCTGATCAGGCACTGCTTACATGTTAATTAAGATACCATTCTCCTTCAGATTTACAGTATATTACAGCAATGCACAGAGATATTCACTTAGGAACACTGTTCAATCTTATGTGTAAACACTTAACTTTCCAGACATGCTGAGTAATGACTGAGCTGAACCGTCACTGATCAGTGCCACTAATTCCATTCTTTATAATTATTTATAGCCTGGCTAGCATGGCTCGATAATCTGTTCCTATTCTGGAAGGACTCATCTCTGCCAGGGACAAATATTATTGGATGTTAAGTATAGAATATCACTCAAACATCACGGCATGTGGGCCTTGTGAATCTAAATCACACATGAATAGTGTGACTGTGTGCAATCTTTCACACGACCAATTCATGAGGTTTGCTGCAATATACAGGCGTTTCCTCAATTATGGGCACTTTTGGTATACGGTGGACTTTGTGTTTGTCTAGAAACAATCTCTAACAGTTTATTACATTTTTATGTCTCAATGTCATTTCCACCACATCTCAAATTATCTGTTGTGTTTTATAGGATTCTGCTATGGAAATTACATTTACATTCACATTTATACATTTGGCAGACGCTTTTATCCAAAGCGACTTACATTGCATTCAAGGTACACATTTTTACATTTTTTTTATCAGTTCTTGCTTTCCCTGGAATCGAACCCATGACCTTGGCGTAGCTAGCCCCACGCTCTTATTGTTTGAGCTACAGGAAATGACAACAGGGGGTTTACAATTTAAACATGGTCAACTAACATCAAATGGCAGATTTCAGATTTTTGGCATCCTAGATATGTATCCTAAATCCACAATTAAATATTATTTTCATACCCTTTGCATACATACACAAAATTAGAGCTTGTTTGGAAATAATGCACAATAAAAATATTCTGTTCACTAGTGATATTTAACTTGAGTTTATTTTCTTTAAAAAACTCTCACATTTCATTTCAAATATTCTCCTTATTGTCACTGTTAACTTCTTGGTAAAAAGGATTATTGTGGAAACTTACGACTAAGGAACAGTCTTTTAAATATTTCATCTATAAAATAAAAATAAGTAAGCAAATGCATACATTTTACATAATAAATATTGAAATATTTTATGTTAATGCCACTCTTTGTTTGTTATCTTAGTTTTATTTTTTTATAATGGTTTCATAGTTAAAGTATGAGCTTGGGATAAGAGTAAAACAATAAAATCTATAAATCAAATTCATTTGAAATAAAGCAAAAATAAATTACAAAACATAATAATGTTTTTCCAAGTTTAATGTGACCTTCATATAACAAAAATAACAGGCAGAGAAGGGTAAATACTTTTTTTTTTTTTTTTTTTTTGAATATTGTAAATGCATTTCCCATAATAATAATAATCACAAAAAGGAAAAAAGTGTATATTCCAGTGGATGGGTGAGCACAAAATTTACCAGAGAAACCATAGTGAACTGAACAGATTTGCTATGATTATACTAAGTAATAGGCTGTATGGTTGGAGGGAACCAATGCAACACTGCGTGCCGGGTTGTAAATGTTCCAGCTGAGCGCCACACCTACCGTGTTATGTAACCTCAGCTGCCTTGAACATTCTTACAGTTACACGTTTTCCACGGGGCACCCTGGCTTATAGTCTGCATGCGCTGATCATGTACGGCAAGACAGCTGCAGGATGAGCTCTTTGCCCTCTCTGACTCGGTTAAATGACAGCATGTCTAGCATGTCTTTAACTTGCAGTGTCATACAAAAGGAACAAACATTTCATGATAAGACTGTATTCAATTCAATGTCCACATTACAAGTTGTCAGGGTCACCGAGCACTTATTCTTTACTGACTGTTTGCTGACATACACCTATGCACTTTCTGCAGGCTCTGTTTCCTGTGAAAGATAGTGGAAGGGTTTGCACTTCAGCCTTGCACCATGCATGCGCAAAGAGCTCGATAGGAAAGATATCAGTAGAGGGAAAAACATCAGCAGTCCAAAGGTCATTATATTAGCATCTGGTCTGGATTAGTTAAAGTGTCATGAAATACACTTTTTTTTTTAGTACTGCTCATATATATTATGATATAATGTTGGAAACACATTGAAGCCTGTTTCTGCTTCAGACTGTTTAATATATATGTGAAGTGAATAACATATCTTCATCATGGCACCTGTTAGTGGGTGGGATATATTAGGCAGCAAGTGATCATTTTGTCCTCAGGGGTCATGGGCGGCCACGGCTCATTGATACACATGGGGAGTGAAGGCTGACCCGTGTGGTCTGATCAAACAGACAAGCTACTGTAGCTCAAATTGCTCAAAAAGTTAATGCTGTGTCAGAATACACAGTGCATCACAGTTTGTTGCGTATGGGGCTGCATAGACGCAGACCAGTCAGGGTGCCCGTGCTGACCCCTGTCCACCGCCGAAAGCACCAACAGAGGACATGTGAGCATCAGAACTGGACCACGGAGCAATGGAAAAAGGTGGCCTGGTCTAATGAATCACACTTTCTTTTACATCACATGGATAGCCGGGTATGTGTGCGTCGCTTACCTGGGGAACACATGGCACCAGGATGCACTATGGGAAGAAGGCAAGCCGGCCGAGGCAGTGTGAAGCTTTGGGCAATGTTCTGCTGGGGTCCTGCCATACATGTGGATGTTACTTTGACACGTACCACCTACCTAAGCATTGTTGCAGACCATGTACACCCTTTCATGGAAACAGTATTCCCTGGTGGCTGTAGCCTCTTTCAGCAGGATAATGCGCCCTGCCACAAAGCAAAAATGGAGGTGTTGACTTGCCCTCCAAACTCTCCAGATCTCAATCCAATCGAGCATCTGTGGGATGCGCTGAACAAACAAATCCGATCCATGGAGGCCCCACCTCACAACTTACAGGACTTAAAGGATCTGCTGCTAACATCTTGGTGCCAGATACCACAGGACACCTTCAGGGGTCTAGTGAAGTCCAGGCCTCAATGGGTCAGGGCTATTTTGGCAGGAAAATGGGGAACGACACAATATTAGGATTGTGTATATAGTAGTGAGATAGAGTTTAAAGTAATAAATAAAGTTGCAACTGTGAGACAGTGTTGATTACTAAAACTAAAATTTAAATAAAAAGTAAATATATAGAAATGTTTAAAAAAACTAATGAAAATGACAAAAGCACATAAAATTACTGACACAAACTGAATATATCAAAATAAAAGCTCATTCAAAATATTGATACATAGTATTAGTATATAAACAATACAATTTTTTTATTTTTTTTTTTACTTTGAGGTGGAAATAGGCTTCCATAGAATGTAATGATATTGGCTTTCACTCAAGTGTGAGATAGAGTCACAATAAATATTTATTTTGTGTTCCAAGGCAGAAATGGGCTTCCATAGAAACCTAATGCGGATGTATTTTACATACTCAAATTACAGAGCTATGTATCACCCCTAAGAGTTTCTCTACCAACTCTGATTTTATTTCTTAAGAAATAGGGCACAATAAAAATGGAACTATTGCTTAGGAGCTATTGCTTTATTGCATTTTATGCAATCATGTCTCTATTGCTTTGTCAGGGACATGTTACATGCAGACACAAGGGATATTGCCACACAACTGTCATGCATCTCCTAAAAATCACAATGAAAAAACAGGACCATAAGTGCTCTGACTTTTGTGCTCCATGGATGGTGTGAAAGCTCGGCCTCTAGCACTGAGATGTCGCACACAGAGCGAGTAATGCTGTAATGGAGCACACAGGCTCTCATTATATAACACAAGGCTTAGTATTGTAAAGCTGAGTGGGGTGAGCATCTCCTTACTCAAACCAGCTGATCATCTCATCATAGCATCACTAACAGCTGTCAGCCACCCAACATTATGCAATTAATAAATTACCCAGGACCACAACATTTAGTAGCAGTGTAGCGACGCTATTAACTTAGATGCCTTTCACTTGCGACAGTATAGTTCAGTCATGACTCTCAGGATAGTTTATTTAAAATAATTTTTTTAATGTATATATTAATTTAAATGGAATGTACATATGTTTGGTCTTGGCGGACTAGATCTATTGTGCTGGTGTTATTATTGAGCTATGGTTGCTTCTGTTAAATGCTCAGAACATAAAATGAATGGAAACTAGCTGCTGCTGCTAGAGAGAGGGAGAGCCCCGTTGTAGATCTAGGTAGGTGGTGCTAAGGAGCCGAAGGGCTACACTGTAAACCCGATTAAGTTGGCAAAACAAAAAAAAAAACTGAAGCAATTAGCATAGCACTTGCTGAATGAGGACAGCAATATAATACATTTAACATATATCTGTTCTCAAACTAAGCTCATGCTCCACTTGTCACCATTATGGTAACCCTACAAAAAAAAAAAAAAAAAAAAAAAAAAAAAATAGCATAGCATAGCATAGCATAGCATAACATAACATAACATAACATAACATAACATAACATAACATAACATAACATAACATAACATAACATAACTCTTTTAAACTAACATAATACAACATTAAACACTATAATCTACCACTTAACATTTATCTTGCACAAAAAAACAAAAAACAAAACAAAAACAACAAAAAAACACACACAAAAAAAACCCATAATATAACACTTAATATTGGCATTTACTGTCCCTTTTGAGTGTCATGGCAAAGCATGGTGGGAAATAGAAATCCCAGCACAGTTTTGGTTAAATTTAAGTTAGTCTAAATCAAAAGAAACAAGTTCATAAAGCTCAAAACAATGAAACAATTCAGATGACTTAAAATGTGTCCGTTTTAACTCAAAAGAAAAAGAAGGTTCCAAATACTCATAAAAGTAAATTTGATTGAACTAATTTGTTTAACCCTTAAATGCATACCTCGGGTATTTAGAGATCTAATTTTATATATATATATATATATACATACACTCACCTAAAGGATTATTAGGAACACCATACTAATACTGGGTTTGACCCCCTTTCGCCATCAGAACTGCCTTAATTCTACATGGCATTGATTCAACAAGGTGCTGAAAGCACTCTTTAGAAATGTTGGCCCATACTGATAGGATAGCATCTTGCAGTTGATGGAGATTTGTGGGATGCACATCCAGGGCACGAAGCTCCCGTTCCACCACATCCCAAAGATGCTCTATTGGGTTGAGATCTGGTGACTGTGGGGGCCATTTTAGTACAGTGAACTCATTGTCATGTTCAAGAAACCAATTTGAAATGATTCGAGCTTTGTGACATGGTGCATTATCCTGCTGGAAGTAGCCATCAGAGAATGGGTACATGGTGGTCATAAAGGGATGGACATGGTCAGAAACAATGCTCAGGTAGGCTGTGGCATTTAAACGATGCCCAATTGGCACTAAGGGGCCTAAAGTGTGCCAAAAAAACATCCCCCACACCATTACACCACCACCACCAGCCTGCACAGTGGTAACAAGGCATGATGGATCCATGTTCTCATTCTATTTACGCCAAATTCTGATTCTACCATCTGAATGTCTCAACAGAAATCGAGACTCATCAGACCAGGCAACATTTTTCCAGTCTTCAACTGTCCAATTTTGGTGAGCTCATGCAAATTGTAGCCTCTTTTTCCTATTTGTAGTGGAGATGAGTGGTACCCGGTTCTGCTGTTGTAGCCCATCCGCCTCAAGGTTGTGCGTGTTGTGGCTTCACAAATGCTTTGCTGCATACCTCGGTTGTAACGAGTGGTTATTTCAGTCAAAGTTGCTCTTTTATCAGCTTGAATCAGTTGGCCCATTCTCCTCTGACCTCTAGCATCAACAAGGCATTTTCGCCCACAGGACAGCTGCATACTGGATGTTTTTCCCTTTTCACACCATTCTTTGTAAACCCTAGTAATGGTTGTGCTTGAAAATCCCAGTAACTGAGCATATTGTGAAATACTCAGACCAGCCCGTCTGGCACCAACAACCATGCCACGCTCAAAATTGCTTAAATCACCTTTCTTTCCCATTCAGTTTGGAGTTCAGGAGATTGTCTTGACCAGGACCACACCCCTAAATGCACTGAAGCAACTGCCATGTGATTGGTTGATTAGATAATTGCATTAATGAGAAATTGAACAGGTGTTCCTAACAATCCTTTAGGTGAGTGTGTATATATGTAACCCCTCCTGTTCGAACCACCCCGCTCCAAGCGGGACTCGAACTCGGGTCCGCCGGCATGAGAGTCGGACGCTCTAACAAGGAGGCTAAAGGCTGCAACCCCTAGCGTCAGTCGCTAGAGCGTCTCTTGAGATCAGAGGAGTGAGGTTTACTCGCACAGCAACTACTAGCTGGCCTCCGTTATATATATATATATATAATTATTTTTAAAAAATGCCTGTTTTTCCATTAATTTATTTTTTATTTTTTTATGTGTATAGGTGTGCAAGAGTATACATACATATTTTTTTCTGCACAACAATAATTGAATCTTTAATGACGGAATAAGTGCAATTTACCTTTATTCCACAAGGTGGCAATGTCTGATACGCAATGATGAAGTGACACTTCACTCATAGTTACTGCAGACAGAAAATGAAAGAATGATAAGTATAATCTGCAAAACTTGAAATGGCTCAGCGATTTACTGCAGAGCAAGTACTGAACGCGATCAAATATTAGTGTCACTGTCACTTGATGGTGGATCTGGTGAAGAAGCTGTTAGTGATTAAAATATTGATTTTGAAGATGTTGAAAATGATCGTTTTAAGAATATGTTTGAGATAATATGTTTTAAGAATATGTTTGAATATGAGCCAGATGCTGAATGTACTGGGAAATGAGCTCTGACGAGGACAGTGATGATGGTATAAAACATCTGCTCAAACTGAACCTTCCAAGCTCAAAAAGGTAACAAAATATTTTATTTTATTCTTCTGTAATTTTTACACTAATATCAGGAGAGTTGTATAATATTGCGACAGGTAGAGATCCGTCCACGTTAGATCTGGGACCCGAATGTGTAAGAATGATTGGCGAAAACCAAGCCTGCCGCACATGTTAAAAACTGAAGCCAAAACGTCTCGATCGCCCCCAGGCCATCAAATTACACTTCATATAATTTTTTCCTAAAGTTGGTTTCTGTCATTTTAGGCAGTTTTTATCATGCTGATTTCATTTCAAGTGTTAGTTTTTTTATTTATTTATTTTTTTTAAATAAGTTTGGTTTTAGTTGGTTATTGGATGCTATAAAAACGGGGGTGTGACATCACTGACAGCTGAGATTGACAGCTTCTCTGAGTGAAGTAGTCTCTGAGGCACAGACTTTTCTCTGGATTTTTGGGAGGAGATTGGAGCTTTAGCTTTAATTTCTACATTTCCATAACTTTTTTTTTTTCACACTGACATAATGAATTGTTCTGCATCTGCGAGAGTGTGTGCGGGCTTTTGATATCGCGGCTCTACTTCCTGTTCTCTACTGCGCAGACTCTGGTCCCGCGTTTACTACTGCGCAGACTCCCAAATCTGCACAAGATGTCAGCACCATATTCGGACCTCCGGCGGCTTCACTTTTCTTCAGCAGAAGAGAATGAAGTTGCGTCGTCCATATTTTTTTTACGGTCTATGGGTGAAACTGTCATGCATTTAAGGGTAAATTTGAGTTGGCTCCACTCAAACCAAATAATTATTTTGAGTGTTAGGGTTTACTGTGAAGAATTTGCATAGCATGCTGAGATTAAGGGAAGTAGTAACACCTGACAAGAGATCAGAGACCATTCCTCCATACAGAATCTCTCCAGATCCTTCAGATTCCCAGCTCCATGTTGGTGCTTCTTCTCTTCATTTTCTATAGGGTTCAGGTCAGGAAACTAAAATGGTCATGGGACTGACTTCATTTTGTAGTCAGTAACACATTTTTGTGTTGATTTTGATGTTTATTTTGGATTGTTGTCCTGGTGGAAGATCCAGCCACGGCCCATTATAAGATTTCTAGCAGAGGCCGTCAGTTTTTGATTTTTTTTATCTGTTGGTATTTGCTAGAATCCTTGATTCCATGTATCTGAATAAGATGTCCAGGACCTCCAGCAAAAAAGTAGGCCCACAACATTAAAGATCCAGCGGTATTTTTAACCGTGGACATGGGGTGCTTTTTATCCCTGTTTGTATCAAACCCATCTGGTGGGTTTGCTGCCAAAAAGTTTCTTTTTATAGTTTCATCTGACCATAGAAACCAGTCCCGTTTGAATTTCCAGTTGTGACTGACAACAGAATATGTTGGAGTTTGTTTCTGGATGAGCAAGAAGGATTTTTCTTGAAACCTGCTAAACGACTTGTGGTGATGTAGGGGTTGTTTGATACACTAATACTTCTTAATTATTGCCCTGAATTTTCAATGCTTTAGCTATTTTCTTACAGCCACTTTCTATTCAACAGTCTTTTGCTGCACATCGGAATTATATTATTTGGTTTTACTCATTGTGATGAATGATTAAGGGAATTTGGCTTTTGTGTTTCCTCATATTTATACTCCTTTGGAACAGGAAGTCATGGCTGGACAATTTCATGCTCCTAGTCACCCTGGTGTGCTAAAAAAAACAAACAAACATTAAAATGAATGGGAATGTACTGAATATAATTGAAATATTTAACTAAGAATTTCTAGGGGTGCCAATAATTGTGGCCAACATGCATTGGAGAAAAACCTTTATTTCATAATGTGGGTTTCCCCACTTTCAACTATTTTACTTCAATGAAAGGTTAGAATTTTTTTTAATGAAAGATCAAAAGGATGAACAATGAAGATTTATTTTCACAGCCGTCTTTGCTCATTTTTATCATGGGTGCCAATATTAGTTGGGTGCACTGTATCTTTTTGGTTCTTGTTTAATGGTTTATGGATTTGTTTTCACACAAGTTTAGTACTGAAATATTGCCAAACTTATTTTGATCAATTAATTATTTGTAGGTGTTTGGTTGTCAGCCTTTAATTATAAAATAAATAAATAAATAAAAAAAAATCACTGTTTAAAGGTGCACTGTGTACATTTTCTAGAGGCACAGGACAAAGATGTCGTCGTCTGAGCCAGCAGGGAGTAGCTAGCGCTCTGTAGAGCAGTTTGTCCGTTTAGGGCTACTGTAGAAACATGGCAGCACAAAATGGTGACTTCACTGTAATGTGTATGTAGATAGAAACGGCTCATTCTAAGCTAATGAAAACATAATGGTTCATTATGTAAGGTCTTTATACACCACTGAAAACATAGTTATATGTATATTATATTGCATTTCTGTCAATAGATCCTCATAAATCCTGCACCTTTAAATCAGTTTGACCTATATGATAAATCTGATAGTCAGAGACCATGAAACATTCTGCCACGTCTCGCACGAGTATGCCAGTCACTGCGGGTTCCAAGATGCTCGCGAGCACATAAAGGGCAGCTGTTAGATATCATCCAGCAGACTGGATGTGCCCGGCCAAGTCTGGATTGCCTGATCACGTTGTCGCTCAATGCACCATGGCATGGGGAAGAGCTGATCCAGCCAAACATTTTGAAACTGATATATGCTTTTATGAGTCCCATTATGATTTATGATCCTCATGCCAATGTCACGGCTGCATATCCCTAGAAATTAAATTTAAATATATATAAATTATATATATATATATATATATATATATATATATAGAGAGAGAGAGAGAGAGAGAGAGAGAGAGAGAGAGAGAGAGAGAGAGAGATGAGATAAAAACCTCATGATAACCTACTGATAACTTTTTTTTTTTTTCATAGCATCATAACCTTTGCACTCTTACATTTGTGGATCCTGTATATATGCTTTCTGGGAGGAAAGAAACAAGATAAATGCTTTAAAAAATATATATTCTATGCTACATGTTTGTTGAAGTCTCAAGCCTTTTAAGACAGCTGCAAATCCCTCATTTAGTTGCTATGCATCATGCAGATTTCCTTTGACCGCCTGGCCCAGTATGTGTGTCTCACGCTGACCTATTTCACATGAATGGTCAGATCGTTGGGATACATTCAGTCTGACATACCATAATGTCCTCTGTAGCCATAGCAGCCATATTTAGTATTATACAGCGATTCACTTGTGCTTTGCTTTTGTCTATTCTTTGCTTCCATCCACCTATATTACTTCAAAGGATGGCTGCGGCTTGGGTGGTTAGAGAATTGTATAGTTGACTATATAGTTCAGTGAATGTTTAGTAGAAGATGAAAATCAACTTTGGTTAAGGAAGGTGAGGGTTTCGGTTTTCAAAATCAGATCATCAATATTCAGTCACACAGAATAAAGTCAGGAATATAAAATGCATCAGACTTTGATCCGTTTTAACTGGAAGTCATCGTTTTGTTCCGAGATGAACACCAGTAATGCTTTTTTCTATGGCATGTTAACAAAAGCTAATTGAACTAAGGTCTAATCCTGGCTTAAATCGAAGCCCTGTCGGTGAAACCAGGCCTACATCTTTTGAGACTTAAATTCAGTTTCAAACGCTCACAAACTGAAGATCAACACTCAGTGAGTCTTAAATGACTAGATATACAGTCCCAATTAGATTAAAAGGTCATGAACTGATAATCTCATTCAGACATTTATGGGTCTAACACTTTGAACCAATAAGAATTAATGTCAGGTCTCATGGAACGGTCTGCATTAGAATTTACAACACTGGTTTTAGCCAGTCTTCATGCATTTTAAAAGGAGTTAAAGTGGTTGAGAATTAAAGGGATACTTTGGCTAGAAATTTCACCTTCACATAGCGATGAACTTATTTGGCTTTACAAGTCATAAAGAGAGAGTGTCATACCCATACAAAGAGTCAACCAAAAACTTGTCTACACTCATTTTAAATTGAATTCAAATTCTTGTTTTGCAAGAGAATTAAAATAAAAACCCATTTAATTTTTGGGCAACTGTCCCCTTAAGACTTTGCAAACATGAGAACACCTTTGTAATAAGAGCAAGCTCAAACCTGCCTTTGTAAAAACAGTCACACACAATGCAACTCTTACGAAATCAGATTAGCAGACACTCACTAACTCCATTCAGGATTAGATATTTGACCCAGCCTGCTGGGAAACATTGGCATCTTATTGCACTTAAGAGAAGCAACAGTTCTGAGGACGAGAGTGCAGAGAGGCCATTTAAGTTAATGCTTTATTTATGTCACTATATTACATTACAGCACAATAGAATAAAAAAAGTGAAATCTTTTAGAACAAAAAAAAAAAAAAAAAAAAAAAAAAAAAAAAGTGGCATTACAGACTCATGGGTCTTGTTCAAAACGATACAATGCATGACAAGCACACATAAATGAACAGTACAAGTGGGAAATGAAGACCAAAGGCACGCCATTACACATGGACAAGTGCACAAGAGCAGCATTAATGCGTAAAAATCCCCTCATTAAAAAGGCATTGGTTGGCTAATATCAAGAACTGAATTACCAGCATTCACATTCTTCTACAGCTTCAAAAGACGACATCAAGGGCTTGCTGACTTGGCATACAGAGATTTAAAGAGACAAAACCCTAACCCAAGTCTAGATGGAATAGATTCATACTGCTGAAATGGTCAGTTTCAAAATACTCTCATAGCCCTTTAACTTCCAGAGGAAATATCCTGAAAGCACCAGAGACTGCCAAAACAAGCAACATGACAACTAATTTGGGCACAAAACCCTTTCGATGGCAGAGAGGAATCTAGAGCCCTTTAGGGCCACCGCTGCCCATTCACTTCCCAGTCCAACAGTTCACAAATTGTCCACATAGTAGATTTAAACTAATAAAGCCTATCGCAAAAGGCTACCTCCGCCAATTTCTCGCTTGTAACGATTTGTGAGATGGTCAGCCTGGACCGTGAGCTTGGACAGAACGGCAAACAGTCCATGGAGGTGGTAGTGGAACTGGCCCTCCAGGTCAGAGCCCTCCTCTGCCACACCTCCGTTCACCTGAGGCAGCTCTTCTTGCTTCACGGCCATCTCTAGAAAGCTGGCACCGCCACTCATCTCCCTCTTCAGTAGGCCCCATTCCATGTCGTTCTTAATGGACTTCAGCAGCAGGTAGTGCTCATACATGTCCCTCTGTTTGCTGGGGAAAGGGGGCTCGTTGTTGTTGTGGCTAACAGAGGCTTGGCTGTCCTGGTCCTCCAGAGGCACATCCCGCAGTAAGCTTGGCACCATGATAGTCTCGTCCATGTTGTTGGCAGCAGCGATGAACCGGTTCATGACGTTGAGCAGTGAGTGCTTGTTGCAGTGTGTGTCGTTGCTGAGCTGCATCATGGCAGAGCTGAAATTAAAAATGGGAAACATTCAGAACTTCAAAAGGCAATTTAAAATCTCTTACAACAGGCGCAACTAAAACCATTATAAATTGACGAATGTGATGAATTCATTCTTTTACGTCATAAGGAAGTTACGGCATTACAGATGGTCCCGGACATCCCGGTAACGCACATTACATGCTATGAAACATCCCCCCCAAAAAAAGTCATTTGTTGGTAACGTTACATGTAAGGGCGTTATTGTAGTTTAACGGTTCAGCCTGTTGCAGCCATGATGCAGCTCGAAATTAACTACTTGCATTCATTTTAAACATGAATTTATTTACGTTCCAGCAGGAAGGCGTTAAAACGTTTTAACAAAGCACCATTTAATGAAGCCAACTCCACGTATTTTCGGTTTAAAGAGTTCAGAGAAGTACTCGGGCAGATTCGCAGCGACCATTTCGTTCCGGGTTTGAGCGGTTCAATCGTGAAGAGCCAAAAGAACGATTTGCGCACAAGGTTTTAGTTTCTCGCGTCGCTGGTGCAGATGGGCATACTGGATCGTGTCTTTATAACACTACCAACAACCAAACAATATTAAACGACGTCAAAAAAGAAACTTTTAGATATTAAACCGGTAAGCGTGCAGAACTCAACAGTACTAGAGAACCTTGCATTTCACGTTTAAACGAGACAATCATCGCTTCACCTGACCTTGCAATGACACGCAATAAATCTAAAACAGGGATTAAATGCAAATTACTGACCTGGATGAAAGCTGGTATTTGATTGGTATAACCCGAAAATAAACTGCAAAAGGTTGATTGAAGTCACCAACGAGAGAAGAAAGTCCCCTTCTTCTGAGGGCGTAGGGGGAGACCGACAAACTTTATACTGTTGACGTCAGGCGGGGAAGCGTCATGTCCAATGAGCTACAGAGATGCAAGTGATTGACAGTCCATCGGACCAATCAAGCGCCTGCTTTTCATCCGCATCCATCTCTGTCGGTATCTTTTAAAGAATACAACCTCTGTACATGGAGGTGAGTAACAGAATTTTCTTCACCTAACGCAGTAAAGTTTCACAGAGAGGGTTTAGGTCAAGCCAGGATTAGACCTTAGTTCAATTAGGACATTTAAGTAACATAAACATGCCTTAGGAAAACAACAACAACAACAAAAAAAAAAAAACGGTTAATGGCGTGTGTATCTTGAGACAAAATGGCATAGATTTAATTTATGACTAAGATATGCTTTCAGTTAAAACAGCTCAAATAGGCATTGTAGTCTGGGACTATAGGCTTAAGCCTTATCTGTGAAACCGGGAGATAATAGTGAGATAATCCACAAACTATTTTCCCAGCATAGTCGTCCAGTCAGTGTCGTATATCAACAATGAAATCTTTTTATAAAAATAAATACTACAGTAGTTTTACGTG
This sequence comes from Paracanthobrama guichenoti, assembly GCA_018749465.1. Classification (NCBI taxonomy): domain Eukaryota; kingdom Metazoa; phylum Chordata; class Actinopteri; order Cypriniformes; family Gobionidae; genus Paracanthobrama; species Paracanthobrama guichenoti. The sequence goes on along the minus strand of CM031956.1, from coordinate 33,697,489 downwards.
ATAGTAATAGTACTTACATTTCTTTATATTAAGTCTTTTTGTTCTGACCCAGGTATGCAAAGTATAGGTGTATAAATAAACCGACATCGCCATCTGGTGGTGAAGCGCATTTAAAACAGTTTATTCCTATGCATCTTACAGTTTGCACAAAAAAAAAAAAAAAAAAAAAAAAAAAAAAAAAAAAAAAAAAATCACCGCTGTTGAATATGTTGTTTTCTTACAAAGATATAAATGTGCACATGGCCAAAAACAAATCCACATGCTGACAAAGGGTGGTTTATCTGCCTTATGACAAAAATGAATGAGCATGAAATATGCTGACAGAAGAGTAAAGAATAATAGTTTCAAACATAATCTGAATTATACGTCACCCTTTTTTCCTTACAAATGCAAGGATGTTTCAAATACTTTTCAACCCCGGCATGGATAATGTTGATAGTTGTAGCTTTGTATGTACATGTTAAATATTGTTACCTGATCAACTGGAGCGACAACAGATTTCACATTTCATACATAAAGTTAAAGAGACACTACACATTTTTTGTTTAGCACATTACAGCCATTACTTTCAACAGCCTTATAAGTAACACCATCACTGCTACATTAATGAAGACTTCAATGAAATTGCAAATAACCAAGAAACAATCCAAATAGAAATGGACATGTATTAAAACTAGTTTTTGAAAATGAACCGGTGATGACAAACAGAACTCCATATGTAACATGTTAAGTGAATGACACCTTATGTCCCAAATTACCGTCAGGTCATTTTCAATGAACTTTTAAGGTTGCAAGCAAGAAATGATACGAATGTTTTTACTAGATGCAAAGTTTTAGCACATGTTAATTCCAATGAAACAAAAGACGAGGTGTACAGTACACCGTTTCTTGCATAACTGACTGTGTGTCCTGGTTTAACACTGGCTAAACTTATGCACTTTCTACAAACTTCTAACCGCTATTATGTTTACACACTGGCAAAACAATCTTATCCCTTTGGAATGGGTTCTTTCCCTTCAATGTAATTAACAACAAGAAATATTCTTTAAAAAGCATTCAGAAATCCTCTAAAATGAAATGTTTAGCTAAGGCACACATACAAGACACTGAAACAAAATGGTTTCCCTTTGTGTCAGATTCAGCCCTCTGTGATCTTCAGATGATACCCTGTAAACAGAAAGATGCAAGAATAAGAACCCTAGATAATAACCTAATAATGCATTTTATTCAATGGAAATATTCATTAAATGGCATGTAATAGAACACAAAATTGCGCCATTTAAAAAAATACCTGTTGTGGAGAATCGCTACACCATCTCATATTGGTTGTTGGTGATATAGCGAGACAGGCAGCATGCCAAGAATATCCCAATGACCTGAAGAATTGAATGTCAAATAAAATACATTATTAGGTGCATTACAGACCAGAAACATAAAATAAAAATAAAAAAACTGGACATGAGAAGTACCTGGAAGAATGCAATTCCAAAAGAAATTCCAGCAATAATTCCAAGATTGGCCTCCATCGTTGTAGTCATTAGAGAGAAGCAACCCTAACAAGAGGAAGATTTTTTTTTTAAATTCCAGAATTAGATTCAAGATTCAAGAGTTTTATTAGTCACATACACAGTTATATACAGAATATACAACCGGCAGTGAAATGTAAACAGGTCCGCTCCATGGACAGTGCAAATTCACAGTTAAAAACACAAGGAGGAAATTATAATAGAAATAGAATAAAAAAAGTACTATATATACATCTGTAGAATTATAAATAAATCAAGTCAAGTAGAAAAAAATAAATAAATTAAAAAAATAAAGAAGTGGAATAAAATAAGTGAAGTAGACTGTGCAGTGAGTAAACTGTAGACTTATAAATATGTGGTTAACAAATGTACAAAGTAGTATAATGTGCAAACAGGTTTATAACAGGTTGTTTATAACAGGTTTTTTGTAATTTCAACCAATTACAAATAAGGCCTGATTTGGGAGTGTTCAGAAACAGTTCTTACCCGTTGATATACCACGGATGCAGCCAATTTAAGATCCTTAAGTTCTGCAGAAGTGCAGTTTACACCAGCAGTCATGTTACAGCAGCTTATGGGGATGCCCTCTCTTTTGAAGTATTCAGTGTTTTCCCAGCTGGTGTAGTTCTTCTCTCCACAGCATTGCAGCTACAAAGAACAAAATATTGAATTACCATCCTCAAAACATTTAAGCATATTAGTGTAAGTTTTGTGTATATATGTGTGTATATATAAATCATTCCTCATTTCAACGGCATCCTTCCTAATTTTGTACTGCATCCAGTAAAAAAACAAAACAAAAAGAAAAGGTAAAAGAAATACATACTGTTCTCTGGACCCTGTCCAGATCTTCAGTGTTTGTACCACTGTAGGCGAATTCAGCCTTTTTATAGCTATCTTGAAGAACTGCTTTAATCTAAAAATAGTACAAATATTATTTGGCTGTAGACAACAAAATATGAATACTTTATGTAAAAATAAATAAATAAAATAAATTACCTCATGTCTGAAAATAAAAAGCCAGATATACCTGCCACTAGTTCAGCTAAGAACACAAGTATCAGGAACATAGCATACTACAAGAGAGGAGAGAAAGAGAACATACTTAAAAACAATTAGTGCAAAAAATGTTTGGTTGAAAACACAAGGCACTTTCAACAAATAGGATAGAAAAAATATAGCCTGAATATAAAAAATATTCAGATCATTCAGAAAATGTCAATCATCAAACTAAATACTAAAGACGTTTTACTTTCTATTAATTTCATGAGGCTTGACATTTTCAAAGTTAAATAGACAAAATCATAACAATATATATATATATATATATATATATATATATATATATATATATATATATATATATATATATATATATATATATATATATATATATATATATATATATAATATTATATAATATTATATTATATATATATATATATATATATAACTAAATTAAGCGGTCACTCAATAGGGCTTAGCTAGTCTGGCACCAAATGTTGGTCTGCACCAAGCGGCAACCTCGCCCAGTTTCTCTTGAACTCATGGAAGTGACTTAAACTGCAATTCATCGACCGGCCACTAGAAACAGGCTCCAAAAGAGAGCAGAATCTCATTGAGCCCCAACTTTACAGCAGAAAAAACATGTTTACAGCCTGGTACAAATTGTGGTTTTGATCTGTACGGCTAATTTTGCCCTTAACTGTGAGGGGGTGAATTTTTTATAACTCATTTGTTTACATTATATAAAGCCTTAAAGTTCTGCATAATTAAGGGCGTGGCCACTTTGAGTGACAGGCGGATTGCCGTTTGTCTGCTGTCTGTTAGTCATCACGTCACCTCAGCTCCACCCACCTCTTTGCCCATTTTCAGTTATCCGGGAGTGACGCGCTGCCAAGATGGCAACGGCAGACCTTACGCTTCAAAACTGCTATTCAGAAACCTACTGGTGACATCACGGAGACTACGTCTATATTTTTTTTTACAGTCTATGGTCTGCACACATCCTGAAAAGTGAAGCCAAAACATTTTGCCAAAGCCAAAACCCCTGGTGGTTGGCTGCAGTATAGGTCATTAAAACCCCGCCCTCTCCATATAATGAATGAGAAGGGAGCTCCCCCCACACCCAAAATAAAAATCCACATTACAATATTTTGTTTTCTCTCCCCAAGATAACTTCTGTCATTTTAGGTAGTATCACTCTGATGCATGTTCAAGTGTTTGTTTTTCCAGTAAGTTTGGTTTTAGTTAGATATTTGATGCTATAAAAAAAAGTGTAACATCATGATAGACCGCTGTGCTTGTTATTGAGGCTGCGTCCCAAACCGCATGCTTTCTTGAGTAGGCACTTATTCTGAATAAGTAATTACTTCACGATTGCTAAAAAAGTACGTTCTACATAGTATGCATTTGTGTAGTATGAAAGTTATCCAGACGTACTGAATTCGCTATGTTGTCATTATGTGACCTACCAGCGTCAGTTAAGTCACTTCACTGCCATTCATAAATCCTCTCCTGTGACCTCATGGGATAGTAAAGTGTCCACACTTGAGAATCTCAGCGGAAGACGGTCATCGGGGGTACTTTTTGCATATTCTTTTATGAGTACTGTGAATTTGGATATCTTTTGACACATATTGTTTTTCACCTACTATATAGTAGGGAAGTATGCGATTTCGGATATGGCCTGAGTCTGTGGGAGCGGGAGTATGCGCGGGACCTTGATACGGCGGTTCTACCTCAGGATCACTACACTGCAGACACAGGCACCAAATGATGTAATCAGTGCAAGATGTCAATGGTTATTTCTGGAATGTTTTGGCTTCATTTTTGTACAGTGCAAGGAAGTGGAGAAACATCGCCCATTTTTTTTTTACAATCTAAGGTCTGTAGTAATAAACTCTCAGAAATTAAAGAAAATATGTTTTTTTAAATAGGTTTGTAGGTTGAAATTACCATTTTAAGGTGCATTTTTCTTGATAATTTAATTTTATGTCATATAAGAGGATTGTCACATAAGCCATAAAAGTGTACCCTTTTTATAAAATGTGCTTTAACTACATTTTTTCACATTTATTTTAGAACTTACCAGCTTTAGCATCCATGGACTTCCACGGCAGGTTGCGAAGCAACCGAACAATCCGAAGATGATGATGATGGCTCCGGTCCCAATGAGGACATATGGTGCATTAGTGCCCTTGTCTGAACTCAGAAGGAGGTCGAACTCCAAATTAACCTTTCCCCATACACCAACAGCCAACAGGATCACTCCTGTAAACTACAAGTAAAGTAAAAACTCTTAGACGTATTCAAAATGTGTTTATGGATTTGCCTGAGGGATTACGGCACGGTGTCTTGCCCACCCTGATTCTTGATAACACCCTTGCAAACTGTAATTACACTTCAGCTTCAAAACTCGGACATTTGTGCATTAAATAAAAACAGGGAATCTGGGAATGCTTAGGTACCCAGACAACTGTTGTTAGCAAATATAAGCCTTGACCTATTTAGAAACTGATCAAAATAAATACAAGCCAAGTCCATTTTTGGGGAGTGCTTTTCACGATAGGCCTACACATCGCTTTAAAATGGATTTATATAAAAATCATGTTGATGTTTATAATATCTTAATGTCACATTTATCAGATTAGAGCTGGACTATAATATGGTTATTCACTTAGCGACAAAATAAACAATACATTGCGTTATGTTAATATATTGTGTGTGGGTAAAGTTGGATACTTGTATAACCAACTTTAAAATAGCTGTGTGATTATATAGTTTACATTTTGTTAAGATAAATCAAGCACTTGAGATTTGATAGTACATTTGCTTAATGTGAATATACTTTATGTATGTGGATAAAGGATAGTTATATAATGCATGTAAAAGACAGGGTTACATTTTCGACTAGAAGCAACTGATTGAGTTTAAGTCTAAGACTATTATATTTTCTTGATCCACTTTCCTCTCTCAGCAGGTTAACATGACCATCTGTCCCCTGCCTGCTCAAAATCACTGTGAATAGTAATAAATAGTCGAGATAAATGGCCACGTTTGATGAACTATTAATAACTAACGTTACTTCCCATAGTACAAAAAGGCTGAAAAGTTTCATCGGAGTAACTTAAAACGTGTATCCTAAAAATGACGTTTTACTTTACACTTTTGTTATATGAAATATAAAATGCAGGAAAAACATAAAATTAATCGACAAGCCGGTAACAATAACAATAAAAGGTCGTCGATAGGATTTATGCAAAGTCTTTTACTAATCAGAAGTAAGTAAACTGCTAACGTTAAATGAAGCCTAGAATGGCATCTTGTTTGTGTAAAAGGAAAACGTGTGTAGTTAGTCTAAATTAGGATCAAACTAAGAGTAAGAACTGTTAGTTGGCTGAGCCCATTGTTCAGAGTGAGTTAGCTATGCAGATAGCCGCTTCAAGCTAACGCAAACCTAATGAAAACACAAACTCACCCAGAAAATCAGACTGTACGAGATGAGAAATGTCTTCAGACACGTTATCACGGGTTTGGTTTGCAACCGTTCGGATGGAGGGGACATTTTTCTGCTTTTGTTTTCCCAGCGGATCAGGCTGTCGACGGGATTTTTCGATGGGAAGTGCTGGAGGAAAAGTTGCGGATTGGAGTCTTGAGTTGGTAAGTTTTGTTTAGGTGAGGATGGTGCTGTGGAGTCTTTTCCCGACAGGAAGTTCTGATACCAAGATAAAGGACTGGGATCTAGTGTGGGAAAGTATAAATATAACATTAAAATTGACCTTTTAACCTCCTAAGACCCAAGAAAACAAAGTCATTTGAATTTCGTTTTTTTTCTTCATTTTTGTTTTTCATGTCATTATTGTTTAGAGCATACGAAACAAATGGATTAAAAAAAAAAAAAGTTCACATTATGCTATGTCCTCGTATGTGGGCCACAAGGACCACACGTTGTTTAAAAAAATAAATAAAAGGACATGTAGCCTATAGGCACACTGTAAAAAAAAACATTGTTGGTTTAACTTAAAAAGTAAATAACCTGGTTGCCTTAAAATGTTGAGTTCATTTAAATTTAAAAATGATTTAATACAATGAAGGAAATGGGCTTAATAAATAGAAACTCAAAATATTATTGTATCTGAACCACATAAAAAAAAAGTGATAAATCATGAAAATAGCACAATTTGGCATGTTTCACTGCATTAAATAAAACACACAATATGCTTACAAAATCTTTTAATACTATCTGAATAAAGGGTGATGTCAATTCTTAACAATGTTCATTGTATTAACTCAAATTTTTAATTTCAATGAACTCAAAATTTTAAGTCAACCAGGTAACTTACTTTTTAATTATTTTTTTACAGTACAGAAACAATGGGATTTTTTTTTATTCACCAATCAATTTTCAGGTTTCAAATTTTGTTTAAAGATGATTCTCAAATATGTTATGAAAGATAACGGAATGAATTTACATACCATTTTACTTTATGCAATATGTGGGTACTATAGCTATACATGTGTTTTCCCATTCAATATAATGTATCTGTACACGGCATCTAATTTTCATATTAATGTGTTCTGGGAGCAACATGCAATGAAAAAGAATTGTAATAATGTGAGTAGGCCTAATAGATGGCAAAATTTTCATAATAATATCTAATATTTTATAGGAACATTGATATTTACTTGATATATTCACTTGATAAACATGATTTAAGTCGTCTATAGTGGACAAATCAGTGCCCTATTATCAGTGCCCTATTATTAGTCATATTTTGATTGGAAACCCCATAACATTTTACAGAGATGTTGATTTATAACAAACAATTTGAAAATGAGTCAGATTTAAATAATTACAACATATTATCGTATTTCCATGAGAGTGCTGCATTTGATCATTCACTTATTTTTTAAGACCAAGGAGAAGGTGTTGTCCTGGTGACCTGTATGGTGTCAGAGAAATTCACTAAAATATAATGTCCTCGTACGTGGACAGTGGCACCCAGGAGGTTAAAAAAGGAAAGAAACATAAACATACATAACAGAAAAAAATATTGTTCTCCGTTTGTAACAATTCTGATAACACTTAAACACGTGGAAATGCATATTAAAGCCTAAACACACCGGTAAGAACAGTTTTCAACAAAATACCTCGATTACAATGATTTCTCCCTTTTACAAAAGGCCAAAACTTCTCTAAAGAGTCCATGCAGTAATCTTGACATTTCAGCAATAAAACACAGTATTCACCTAACAGCATAGCAAAAAGAGTTTTAGCAATGCATGATGCAGTTAGTATTTTTTGTTACTTGGATTGTTTATAATGTTAAATATTTGATTGGAATTATTAATCAAATGCTTCAAAAATGAACAAACAAAAAAGGTATAGGCTAGCATCACAAAGATAAATAAACCCTTTGTGATGAGCTGAGCATACGAACTATGGAGAAGGACTAACAGACAAATACATGAATGGAGGGGCTTTTGCAAATTATCTTATACTTATCAAAGAATCAAACTTAAGGGCTTTCTTGTCTTAAACAAGTTTAATTAATTTTACTCAGTTAACCTAATTATCCCACACTGTAAAAAAAAATGTGATCAGTAAGTTAAGAAAGTTAAGTTTTTACATTGCTTTAACTCAATCAAAACAAGTTAAGCAAAGTTATACAAGAATCAACTAATTTTTAAAGGCAGTTTAATGTAATTTAAGTTGAAATTACTTAAATATCCTAGTTGATTGTACTTATAAATGTAAGGCAGTGCACTGGTTAAGTTTGACAGCAGTATGTTAAGAACAACATCTAAATCCTTGATTTACTAGACAATACAAAACTTTATTATTTCCACTGTCTTAGAAATTACAATTATTATTATTTATGTTTTTTTGGAAGAAAGTTTTGGTCAGTGACAGTGTAACAACCTTTCACCACAAGATGGCGTTACAGGACAAAAACGAGACATACGCCACGCAATGCACGCGCAAACACACCTAATGGGTGCTTGTGGCTCTAGTAATTACTTGTGGATTGGGCAGAAATGCGTATTCTCCGTGAAACCACATTATGTTGTTTTTTTCACGCTTTAGGTACATTTAGCCTTTCCCTGTGTCTTTCATAATTCCCTGTAGCAGCCTTCCAAATGAAGCACATTTTTCACAAGCCATGGTTTGGTTATTAGCAAATCTTACACGTGGTATGTGTTTAGCTCACTACAAAAGAAGAATAGACGGGTTAGAAGCTAGCATGGACTTTTTTGTTTTACAATGATAGTTGCTATGATTGTGTTGATGGAATGGTGATTGACGGCTGGTAAATGATTGGTTACTGGCAAGGTTTGAAACGAGCCTCACCACAAGACTAAAAGTGAATAATGAACGTTTAAAGTGCAATAATTGTACATTGTTCGATTTTCACAGAAGTATAAGTGAACATTTATTTATTTAATATGTTCATGGTTTGAAAGGTTAACGTGCAATATTGTTAAAAAAATGTTTACAGTCTATTTTTAAAAATAATCTTTTTTTTTTTTTTTTTTTTTTTTTCTCAGATTGATGCATTTGGCTAGTGTTTCAGCCCAAGCAGAGAATGAATGGAGCAAATTTCACCTACTGGAGATCAGATGACTGAAGTGAGTAACCATTAGCCAACAGATGCTGATGATATGTGGTAGGTTAAGTTCATGGATGAGTGCTTTTGATGTGTAAACATAAGGCATCAGAATGGTGAGCTAATGTCAGTTAGCGTTGAAATCTTTATTCTGCAGCCTGCTTCCGTCCCCAAACACCTTCCATTGGGGGAATTGGAGCATGAGAAGGATGGCTGACCAGACAATGTGCAGACAGTCAGTAAAGGGCAATATAGCAGTGAATGTCTGTGTAGGTATGTGCATTCAGACACATTTGCATTTACAACCTGTCACTCACATTATTATATCACAGCAATAGCAAACCACAATGATTCAAAGAATTCCCATAGGACGAAATCGAATCCCGCCATTCATTTTTTTTTTCTTGTTCGAGAAGCCATTTCACTCAGATATATATGTCACTGTTTCATGCCTACTTTAAACAAAATACAGTCGGGCTCAGAAAAGATATTGTAGATATATGTCCTTAAAAAGAAAGGCTGTGCAGAAATCAATATTGTGAATTGTTTGTGTATTTAATCAGGTAACATTATGTGGGATCCTCTTTCACTCAGACTAAATTAAATTAACAGCCATTTACCCAACACTAATGGCTGTAACATTTGGGCATGGCTGAGTGAGAGAGCCTTGAGTATGTACATGTTTGTGTGTGACCATTTTTGTGTATGCATGAACGGCTTCGGGAGTTTAAAGATCCATAGCCGCTTTGTAGAAACCCTGACCTTAAAGCGTCCTTTTGGCTCCACACAAACAAATCTCCCTCGTCTTTTCTCTCGTTCTTCACATGCTTTCTTGATTTCTCTCACACTGCACAGGGTTTGTGGAAAGACAAGAGTCCTATTTTTTTTCCAGTGCTAGGGCTATAACGTCAGGTCTCTGCTTTATACCTCGCCTCGAGGGTCCACTGCTTTGCGCCGTTTTGTGTGATGTCTTTCCCCCTGAGAATTTATGCGTGACTGAGTGTGAGAGATTAATTTGCGTCCATGATTGGGGTTTTCATGGTTAATTAAGTTCATTGAAAGTTAATTAAGGAAACAATGCTTTTCTAGCAATATATTTATCTTTTGAAGTGAACAGCTACTTTATGAGAAACTGCAGTAAACTGCAATAAGCTCCCCTCATTCTGAACTTGACACTCTAAGCTCTTGTGTATAGATGAAGACATAAATGAACCAGAGACACAAGAGAAAGTGACTGGTTTGATTCTGAAAGTCAGTTTCTATAGTGGCATGTATTAAAGTCTCGGCTACAGTTTGTGGGACTGTTTCTGGGAAATGATACTGTTAATTTGACATGTTGACTATAGCGTCACACTACATGGGGCAAGTTGTCACCAAAACAATCTGCTATGAAACAGTCTAAGGCTATTCAGCAACATTTAAAAGGGAAAACAATTATGAATTATGCAGAATGAAACCGCAAACATATTTGAACTATTTGGAATCTTTATTAGTTGACTCCTGTCTGAATGTATGACGTTGTGGTTTTATGGTATTCACCGGTTTACTCAGCAAAAAATATGAAACTGGAAAGATTCGGAGGGACGTACAATGTACAAACCCACTGCTTTTTTTTTTTTGTAGTAATGTCAATGTAATACCAGGGTCTCTCATAATGTGGCAAAGATTACACAAAGTGATCAACCTACTAGTGTAAATGTGTAGCCCATTTAATAAACTGTTGTCTTATGCTCCATGGTGCAGAACACACAACCAGTAAACTCTCCTCCCCCTTGACGCATACCTAGCCAATTGCCCATGCAAGACAATTTACAATCCTTTTAACCATGTTCAGTTGAGCCTGTAATTATCATATCTTATATTTCCACACTGGGCCACCAACACTTGCTCTCTCTAAAATGCTTTAATATTTAAAGCGCCATTAAAATCGCTGACATTAGACATATGGGGAAACCAAACGGATTGTTGAAATATAATTTAATAATATGCCCGTGGGACTGTGAAATGTATTCAAGTTGTAGAAGCCTTGTTTTCTCATAAGTTCATGACTTGATTGCACTCGCGGATGCCAAGTCTCCCGCGCGCTCAAGAGAAGCGCACATCTGCCGAGAGCGCGTGAGTCAGTTCGCGTGCTGAAAAGAAAATCCCATAGATCTTTTATCATTACGCACGTGTTTGTGGGTGATTATCACTGAAAGGGAACCGAGCGACTCTTCAGGCGTAAGACACACTCCGAGCGCATAGCCTGGATTCTTCATCGTCGCGGAGTCAGATCGGTTTGTTTTAATCGGAGGGACTGTCGTGAAGTGTGCGGGGAAATGGATCTGTAAAGGCGCGATCTTTATCTCTCAGTTGATGAGGCTCGTACAGGAGATGGCAGCTCCGATGGCTTCAGGACTTTGGTTTGTCGCGCTCACCGTGGCGAGTAAGCAAGCAGCTCTTTTTTCCATTGGTGTGTGTTACTTTTAGTGGTCAAATGCATTATCATTAAAACTTAGGCTCTTAGCCTCTATTTTATATGGTTACGATTAAGTCTTAAATGTGCTCAATTTTGTAAAGATTTTATAAGGTTAATGAAAGCGTGTTTTTATTTATTTATTTATTTATTATTATTTTTTAATTTCTGGTCAAAATTTGTCATTCAAAAAAGTGCCCAGTTGTTAAATAAGACAAATGAGAACAATAAGATTTTATATATATATATTATAACAAGCAATTATGAGGAAAATGACAACCCCAAATAAATGATTGTTTCTTAGGCTACTTTAACTGAATAATTAAGACGTTGATCTACATTGTTATATTGTGAATCAGTCAGTTGACTGTTTTCTCACTGGTCACAAATATGACATTTTTATTTATTATGATCATAACGAATATGAGCTAGATGTGTTTTGATCAAATAAATTAATATACCTTATTTTGATGTTAAATTAACAATAGACCTTATATAACATTATATGTATTAAAAATGCTAGTTGCTTCTGCATTAAGGCAGGTAGTGCTTGCTTTTGTGGAGCTTTGACACAGACATAATTTTTCAGAAGGGAAAACAAGAATTAAATACACCAGGCATGCAAACAATTCATATGAAATCAATACAGTCTGCACTTTGATTTATAGTTGACAACTCTTTGCAAATTTTATCAGCAAGTCTCTTTAGATTTGTAACCAGTGTGATTAAAGGGGTTAAATTGGGTCAGTCCACATAATAGCACGTTCTCTGTGCCCCATAGCTCAGTTCACTCACAGATCCGTTTCCAACTGTGAATTATCACGTCAGTGCCCACACAGCAGAGTCTTTTGTGAGTGCATCATGTTTCGTTGGGTGCGAATGATGAAGTCTTGACTTTTAATCACTTAAAATCATTGATCAGACTCACACTGAACATTAAAAATAACTACATGGTCATGTGTTTACATGATCCACAAGTAGTGCAGGGGAACTTGAGCAAATACAATTCAGTATTAGAGTCTTTTTCAGTCAGTTTCAGGGTAAGCATGGCAATAGCTTGTGTGTGTGTGTGTGTGTGTGTGTGTGTGTGTGTTTTGGTTCTTGAGGCATGCTAACTCTGTCATAACTCTGATTAGATCTTTTGCTCAGTGACTCAGAGTCGCAGAGAGGGTCACTTAAACACGTTCATGAACGTGCGTGTGTACACACAGAACTCAGAATAGCTTGTTTCTGTGAAGGACAGCTTTTTTATTAAAGTCTTGTTTTGAATGCACTTCTTGCACTGCTTTCTTTCAACAACATTCCTTTGAATGTATTCCATGTATGGTCAAACCTCACAGTTGCACATACTGTTAATTGAACCAATATATTATGATTGGCTGAACTAAAAAAAGATGTAGTGGTGTAGAGGCAGTGTCTTAACTGAACTCTATTAATTATTGATTATTTATTAGGCCTTGCATTCTAGAGTCAAGTAAACTAAGCACTTGTATAAGCTATGGATAAGGACTGGGCCCCATTTCCTCCTGCTGTGATTGCCATTAGCAGTATTGATCACTGTATCAGTGCTTCCATTAATGATTTTTTTATTGATGTAGTGTTTTTACTCATTAAGTAGTGGGTCAATTACACAGAGGTAATCAATGTCATGATATGAGAAAAGACAAACATACATACTTTATATATTTGAAACTATATATAAAAACTAATTTATAAATTAATATATTTTAAAAAGTGATTTATTTCTGTGATGTCACAGCTGAGTTTCCATGATCCTTCTGAATCAGAAATCATTCGGATATGTTGATTTCGTGCTCAAGGCACGAACAGTTGTGCTGCTTAATATTTCAGAATTCTTTGATCAGAAAGTTCAAACGAACAGCATTTATTTGAAATAGTCATTTGTAAGATTATAAATGTATTTACTGTCACTTTGATCAAGTTAATGTATCCTTTCTAAAGTATTGATTCCTTTTGAAAAAAGACTTACTGACCTCATACATTGAATGTTAGTGTACAGTCCTGCTCAAAAGTTTACACACCCCTTGCAGAATCTGTGAATAATTTTAATAAGAGTGATCATACAAAATGCATGTTGTTGTTTTTTTTCATTTAGTATTGTCCTGAATAAGATATTTACATAAAAGATGTGTACATATAGTCCACAAGATCAAAAAAAAGCTGAATTTATAAAATTGATCCCGTTCAAAAGTTTATGAACCATTGATTCTCATTACAGTGTGTCGTTCCCTGTATGATCCATGGCTGTTTGTTTTGGTTTTTTTTGCTTTGTGATGGTTGTTCTTGAGTCCCTTGTTTGTCCTGAGCAGTTAAACTGCCCAGCGTTCTTCAGAAAAATCCTCCATGTCCTGCATATTCATCAGTTTTCCAGCATATTTTGCATATTTGAACCCTCTCCAGCAGTGACTATGATTTTGAGATCCATCTTTTCAATCTGAGGACATATGAGGGACTCAAACACAACACTTAAAAAAAGGTTCAAATATTTACTGTTGTTCCAGAAGGAAACACGATGCATTAAGAGCCAGTGAAACTTTTTGAAATTGTACTTAATTTGTCTTCCGGGAAACATGTAAGTATCTTCTGTTGCTTCCGCAGGGCAGTACTAAATGAAAAAAATGTATATTCACACAAAGAAAAATGGGGACATCTTCATCCTGTTAAGAGCCTGTCCCTTTAATGCGTGTTTCGATCTGGAGCATCAGTGAATGTTTGAACCTCTTTTTATAGTGTGTGAACCTTTTGGTTTTGGCTGAAAATATCTAAGGAAATACCTTTGACTAGTCATCTAAATTTGCTTTTAATGAGACAATGACCTGTTATTAGTATATTGAAAACGTAGAAAGCCTTGAGATGACATGATTTGCCCAATAAATGGAGGTCAGGTTTTCTACAATTTGGTCAAGTCATAATCTTTGTAAGAATTGTGAAAATATGTTCTGTCATTGCAGAAAATGTGTAAAATACTGAAATCCCCGTCTCAGATTCTTAATGTAATGCAAACTGAAATGTGAATGTAATCCTTCACCTGAAAGAAAGTGTCTGATCAAGAGTGAGAGAGAGTGCAAAAATGCTCTCTTTTAGAGTTAAAGGGTAGCATCAAGTGGAATCAACACTCTCACATACTGCCTGAAACGGTGGCACTAGGGTAACTGTAGGGCCACAGCTACTGAGTATGTGTGTAAATATGTGTGTAAGTTGTTTGATGCAGTTAAAGCTTGGCTGCAGATGGAGTATCTTTTAATAATTTAGATGGTGGATATTTATGCCACTCAAACTCTGATAACGCATTTGCTGATACACATTGGTTAAGCACCGCCCTGTCAAACCATAGAGCACTGTATTTAACTGTATTTTTAACTTAGATTGGAAAGTGTTTGTGTGTATTATGTGAATGCTATGCTATAAAGTATTCTGAGAGTTCCATAGACTAGGTCTGTGTGTGTTTGTCTGTGTTGGTGTGTATCTGTTGTTGCTGTCTGTGTGATGATGCAGGTTTTATTTTAGCGCAGATGAATTATTCACAGTTTTGGAAGTGCGCCGGGGTGGAAAAGCTCAGTGCATGCAACTGTGAGTGTTCGTGTGTGTTGTTTTGTATAATCTTGAGATGGTGGAAGTGTGTGTTTCTTTCCAAGGCCTGGCCTGTCCTGCCGTAGTTGTTTAGGAGTGTATGTATTTTTTGTGAAGAGCCCTGAAGCAGGACACGGGGCTTGTCTGAGCAAGTCAAGGGTTTAAGCAACGCTTTTTCATAGGGTTTTCCATTGATATTAGTCACCACTGTTGACAGGATCATCCACACTGAATAGTAATTGTGTTTATGTTGAGGATGGTGTGATCTCTAACTGTTATATTTAATTAATAAGTGCAATATTCACTGTAGTGAAATCTCATTGGATGCAGTTGCTCTAGTAGGAAGTACAGTGACTGAGCTGTGAATCAAAATCACCCCCCAATATGGGTTTTTGGTTACACTTCAATATGTCACTTTAGACATTCTACTAAGTAACTTTGCAAATACATGTCATCTTACAACTTCCATTGGAGTATTTGTAGACGGCTAAGGTTAGGTTAGGTTTGGTCAGTAGAATGTCTGTTGGAAGACCATCAAAATAAAGTGTTAGCAGCAGATATTAACCCGACAGTCAACTAATACTCTAATGTCTGTTAGTTGACATGTTGCAACTACTTATGGTTAGTGGAATATCTAAATTGGACTATCGAAATAAAGTGATTACAGAGAGAAAAAAGCATCTGATATTACAGTGCAAAGTTTATACATGATTTTTTTATATGAATTCAACCACACACAGTTTATTTCTCTCTTACCAAGGATAATGTTTTACTTTTTGTGGTATTGCATAATTATGAGAGCCTCTTTCTGCCTAAAAAAGTAATTGTGAGATTAAGCTTGAAATAAAAAGCAGACACATTGTGAGATAGTGTGTCAATTGGGAGAAATTAAGTCATAATTGAGAAAGTTGCGATTACAAGAAATGCGAAATATAGTCACAATTTTTATTCTTAAGTAGAAATATACATTTCTAGGGGTGACACCGAATAGTCGAAAATTCGATGCATCGATATGCGGAGCCTGATTTGACCGCCGATCTCACAGTCGAATCTTTGCGCGTGTTATGAAACGAGGATCATACCATTACCCCTAATTTCACACAGAACTACTGGTTTTATATGGTTATATTAAGTTATATACAGCATTTAATTGTGATAATGTTGTAAAAAAAAAAAAAAAAAAAAAAACGTGAAAAGAAAGAAGCGTTCAATAAATATTTGTAACGTGTGAATAAATCAAACCACCCCTGTGACAGATTTAAGTTTCACTTTCCTTGATCCTTGACAGACGAGGAGCATCTTGGCAGCAAGGATTACTTAACAATGTCTGGAATAAGAAAATCTAAAGTGTGGATGCACTTTGAAATGGTAAAAGATGATCCAAAAAAAGAATGCAAGTTGCAAGTTGTGCCAAACATGGCTTTCCACTTAAAACTGGTAAGTTATGTTTCTTACCAATAAAGACGGTTCACTCTTTCATATATAATGGCGCTTTTAATTTACGAATAGCAATATCAGATGTTGGGACTTAAAATATGTTCGTCTTTTTTCTAGATCCACCCACAGTATCAGACTGACGACGGCAGTTCATCTAGTAGTAGTACCGGAGCTGTGCCAAAACTAACTCAAAGAAAGCTAGATTTGAGACAGCCATTGTCCGAGAAAAGGAAAAGAGGAATCACGGACAAAATTGCAGAGTTTACTGCGCTCGACATGAGGCCAGTGAATGTTGTGGACGGTGAAGGTTTTAAAGAATTAATGCGCACACTTGAGCCAGGATACACAGTTCCCAAAAGATAGACGGTTATGTATGCAGTGGATGCGAAATACGCGTCCATACGCGCTGAGGTTTACATGTTAATAAACAATTGCAAAGCAGTCAGCCTCACCACAAATATTTGGACCTCGCTGCAAATGGAGGCATATCTTACAGTTACAGCCCACTTTATTACTGTTGTTGTGTGTAGTGTGTAAAAGAAAATAAAAATAGTTTTATCCTCCTGCTGACTACCTAGTGTCGTGCCCCTCCCAACCCATTCACACACACATAGATGATTTGACTATCAGTCGACTATACCGATTCGAATGTGTAAACCCTTAGTCGGGGACACCCCTATACATTTCTATACATGATTACTTAGAAATCAAAGACCGAAAAGACCCAATGCCCGATGCAGTTTTGAATCTGCAAGATAAGCAAACAAACCAACAACACAAAACAATTTCCAGGATTCATTGGTTTACATTCAAATTCACAACAAAAAATTTTTACTTGATGTGACTTCCTTCAAAACTTCCTTCAATTTATTTTTTTTGAATATTAAAATACAGTATATTGCAAAAAGTTTTGGGACGCCTGCCTTTACATGCACAAGAACTTTAATGCCATGGCATTATTAAACCGTAGGGTTTAATATGGAGCCGGCCCATCCTTTGCAGCTATAACAGCTTCAACTCTTCTGGGAAGGCTTTCTACAAAGTTTAGGAGTGTGTTTATGGGGATTTTTGACCATTCTTCTAGAAGCACATTTGTGAGGTCAGGCACTGATATTGGATGAGAAGGCCTGACTCGCAGTCTCTGCTCTAATTCATCCCAAAGGTGTTCTATCAGGTTGAGGTCAGGCCTCTGTGCAGGCCAGTCAAGTTCCTCAACACCAAACTCGCTCATCCATGTCTTTATGGACCTTGCTTTGTGCAAAGGGTGCACAGTCATGTTGGAACAGGAAGGGGCCATCCCCAAACTGTTCCTACAAAGTTAGGAGCATGACATTGTCCAAAATGTCTTGGTATGCTGAAGCATTAAAGTCCCTGTAAAGTCAACATTAAACATGTTCTGAGTTTCTCACACCACAGATAAATGTGTTATCAACCACCCAGCCAAATTTGAATCTTTAAGAAAATCAAAATATTGAAAAAATAAGCAGCATTCTCTGCTCTCAAACGCTGGGGATGTGTCCGCTGTCGGGGCCGAAACCACGCCCACTCGTGGGAAAGCTGCCATAAGCACACAAGACAACTCACGTACAGCTCACGACAGCACCAGATGTTGGCGGGACGGGAGGATGAAAGCCGGGGCGGGAAATAGTCAGTTTGGCCCCATTCTGCAGCGGATTTTCAGTGAATCCCAGTTGTCGCCAATGAAAGTTTGTAAAACTATCCAGTGTAAAGTCACTGCAGAGGCAGGTGTTGGTGGTGATCCTCAGCTCTCCATCAAGGTAGCTGTTCACAAACTTAATCCAGCTCTTCTTGATATCATCGTTTTTGTTTTGTAAGTTGTAGGCCATATGCTCAGTGGCTCCAGTGCATCATTGAGCCACCGTTTTAGCCCCGCCCAAAAAATCCGGAACAGCAATGGTAAAAAACTGTTTAACGGTCTAACTTCTGAATTCAGTAGTACGTAGTTCACAGTCTTTGTAATGTGTTTCAGCAATACATTTCTAATGTTTAGAAACAAATCTCAGAATTGCCTTTACAGGCACTTTAAAGTGTGCCTTTCACTGGAACTAAGGGGTCAAGCCCAACCCCTGAAAAACAATCCCACACCATAATCCCCCTCCATCAAACTTTACACTTGGCACAATGCAGTCAGGCAAGTACTGTTCTCCTGGCAATCACCAAACCCAGACTCGCCCATCAGATTGCCAGACAGAGAAGCGTGATTGGACATGGGTTTGGTGCACACAGGGATAAAAAAGTACCCCATGTGTAAAATGAAATACTCTGCTGTATCTTTAATGTTGTGGGCCTATCTTTCCTTCAGAGATCCTGGACATTTTGTTCAGATACATTTAAATTTTATTAAAATGTATTTAAATTTTATTAAATTACAATTACATTTTTAAAACAAAAGATCAAAAGGATTAACAATACAGATTTATTTTCACAGCTTTCTTTGATCATATTTACCAAGGGTATGAATAAATTGGGATTTGACTGTATGTTGGTATTATTATAAATTTTTATTGACTGATATTATTGGGTACGTGTATGTACACACAAATTGTGTGTGTGTGTGTTTTCTTCTTTTTTTTTTTTGATTAATCACCTGGGACTATTAAGGCTTGGTGTGTTTAATTTTCAGTTGTCTGACGAAGGGCCCTACGTGCTCGAAACGTTACCACGTTGTGGGAGTCTACTATAAAAAATTTTTTTTGGAGCCGTGGTGTGCAGATTTTTTTCCTGTTTTTTTAACCTATCACGGTACCACGCTTCAATTCATTGAGCTCCTGAGAGCAACCAATTCTTTCATAAATGTTTGTAGAAGCAGTCTGCATGCCTAGGTGCTTGATTTTATACACCTTTGGCCATGGAAGTGATTGGAACACCTGCATTCAATTATTGGCAATATAGTGTATCTTATAGTAATCTGATATTTACCATTGACTAGAAGCTGTTCCTGTATGTTTTCCATAATACGTAACATGATGCAACTGAAAACGAGAACTAACATAGTTACTGCTTTGTCTGTTGTATTAATTTATGGTCCTGCAATTTTGCTCACTAACCCGTCATTATGATAATTACTGTCAGACTCTGCTTTCATATGCTGTAATATGAGAGCTTGTGATAAAGAGAATGTGTGCTGATGGGGCAGTGATGGTCTGAACTGCTGACTCATGTTTGGCATTAAAGAATGATCGTCCCCATAGGGTTTTAATGAGAGATGTGGCATAGGGCTTCTATGTCCCTATGATGCTGTCTGTGAATCATGAGGATTGTTGCTTCGGTGCATTTTATTTACAAATGAATGGGGCTCATTATGTAACTGTCTGGATTTGTAATGGATGTGTTAATTCATTTGAGGGGGTAATGGAATTTGACATTTTTAAGAGACATTTACCACAGGTAGCATCAACATGCGCTTAGACTGATTCATAAAACAGATTGTTATTGCCTTGTTTTTGGAGATATGTTTCTAATAGAGCTGTCAGTTGAATAATTAATTAATTATATGATCATTTAATATGTCACTATTTTCTAAGACGAAATACAGAACATAATACATTATTAAGACAGTTCACAAAGCATTGAGTAACATTAAAAAAGTGTATTTAGTAAATATTGTTAATTTATCTTTGTATACACAGTCTGATGCCTTTTCAAATAACCAAAAAAAAAAAAATGTTCTCAAAAGATGGTTGTCTATGAAAATTTTCAGTCTCAGCTTTGAGATATTCTTAGAAAGTTTCAGATTGGTTCTGCCTCGTTTGCATATGGCTCCCAAAATTGCTTATCATGGTGTTAATTTAATTTCTTGCATGTTTCAGCTGTACTTGTTGAGCTGTTAGTCAGATGGAGTATGTCTCACTGAGCACAGGCTGGGTGATTGTGTGTTGAATGCTGACTGCTGCCCCAGTGCTTCTTCTGTCAACTTTAATCTTGTAGTCTCTGTACTCGCTGTCCCCACAGCACACTGCTTGTCCAGAGAGTGATGTCATTTGTCCTGACTTGCTGTCCCTTAGAGACAGAGGTACAGAAACACCAGTAGAGTTTTGGGCTTTCTCTTTTGCTTCTTTCTGAAAAGTACTTTTGGGCCTCCCTATTTTGATGTGGCTATAGCGTTCGGATAGCATTTTATAGTAGTATATTAGTGTAGCATACAATTTTATACAGCTAGTAAGCTAACAATGTTCTGTGGCATCTGCGCTATGTTGCTTAAACTATCTTTTGGATCTAACTGTAATTATTTCCCACATCCAGGTTCCAGGTTATAATATGCAAAAGTCTAAACATTAATCTCTTAATTTTGCAATAAGAAGTTATACTTATCCAAAATAAAGGCTTAAACGAGGCTTAAATCTAAAAAATGCACATTAAAGGGGCTCCACTTCTGGTGAAAGTTTTCAGACAGCTTTCAAAATGTCCACCAGACAGTGTGAACACATGGATACCCATATCTTAGTGTGCAATGGTCTGATTAGCTTGACATTACAGGAGGTATATAGTAACAAACACATCAATTGGTTAATACATCAAGTAGGATGATAAATGATTTTTTTCTTTTTATAATCTGAGCTCAAAGATAGTAGTGTGCTTAATGGATGAGCTTAATAAATTTACCCTACACTGTAACAAAAACACCTTAAAATAAAGTGTATCCTAGTGTTTAGGTACACTTGCTAATAAGGGGTAGATTTAGAAAATCTGTCACAGGTTCTTATTGGCCATGAAACTATTTTTCATATTATTTCCTCTAATTATAATTCTTTGCATTTGACTATGTATTTATGTATTCATGCTGTTATTTTGGAGTTTGTTTTTATTCTGGAGTTATGACAACAGTAGAAAAGAACCTGAGAACAGAAGAACCTTGTTAAAGATTTGATGGTAAATTTTTCTTCTATGTAAAGGCTGTTAGAAGACGCATAACAGTAATTGAGTTTTATTTATCTTTTATTTAGACATTTTTAGATCTTTCTCAGGTTACACTACCGTTTTTTTATTTTTTTGAAAGAAGTCTCTTACACCATGAGCCAGATTTACTAAACAGGGCAAATTAGCGTGAGAGCGCAATGCCGATGGGAGTGGAAAGTTCTGTGTGTGATCTACTGACGACACGCAGATTAAAGCACACCAACAGAGCCGGATCATTTCCATAATGACCAACGCAATCTACCAAGAGCAGCGCACATTAGCGTCTGGTTTAAGACGTGCTTTTTTTTTACCAGTAAAATGATGAGCACAAACCTTAGTAAATCACCTCGTGTGATTCATTTAAATACTCTTCTCCCATAAATGTTGTGTCTGAGAGGGAAACTCCCACAAATGCATAAGGTCAGCCACAAAAATAACTCCGTCTACTCCTTTTCAGCGCTAATTTTTCACTGCGTGTCTTTAGTAAATACTGACAGTATTTTTGTAGTATGCTAAAAGAGGGTTTGCGTTGGCACAAACTGTTAGTAAATCTGGCCCCATGTCTACACTGACAGCTTGAGGCTGTTTACACAAGATGTGACAAAGTGACTGTCAGAAGTAGGGGTCTGTCAGAAGCAAGCAGCAACCTCCCCCATTTTCTCTTGAACTCACAGAAGTGACTTAAGCTGCAATTCATTGACTGGCAACTAGAGGCAGGCTCCAAAAGAGAGCAGAATCTCATTGTTAAATGTTCCAACTTTACAGCAGAAAAAAACCTACGGGTGACGTCACCGACACTATGTCCATATTTTTTTACAGTCTATGGTCAGAAGTAGCGTGAATGCTTGAAGTACGTCAGAAATAGAATGGGGCATCAGCATTGGAGATTTGTCGTGTGGTGACATTTTATAAAATAAATTAACATTTAAACAAAAACAAAAAAAAAACTGTTTATGTCTGTGTTTTTCAGCTGTATGCTGTGCAGAGGTGGAGGAACGGTTGGTAAACTATTTACTCTCCCCTGACCGATACAACAAGCTTATCCGTCCTGCAATCAACAAGAGCCAGCAGGTCACCATTGCAATCCAAGTGTCCCTTGCCCAGCTCATCAGTGTGGTGGGTAGCTGAAACGTGAAAAGCTGCCACTCATTACTTATGATTATATAAATGTTATATATTAATGTTTGTATTTCAGAATGAGAGAGAGCAGATCATGACCACCAACTGTTGGCTTACTCAGGTATGAGCAGTGGAACTTTTGGGTTTAGGTTGTAATTTTTTCAAAATAGTTTTCTAAGGCGTGTCTTTTGCAGGTATGGAATGATTACCGGTTAATGTGGGATCCAGAGGAGTATGAAGGGATCAGGAAAGTTCGCCTTCCTTCCCAGCATATATGGCTGCCTGACATCGTCCTGTACAACAAGTGAGAAACTTTTTAGCACTTAAAATACAGCAAGGTATTTTGTTCTGATTTTGTTTTAACTTTTAAACTCTTAAAGGGATAGTTCACACAATTTTTATTTTATTTTATTTAAACTCATGTCATTCCAAACCTGAATGACTTTATATCTTCTGTGGAAAACAAAAGATAATATTTTTAATAACTGTTGAAAACAGTTTTGTTGATGCATATCCTGGGTAATCGACATTCTATATACACCGCTTTTAACCCTGGGTAAAGGAACGTTTCACTTGTAATTTAGAAGGGGTGTTAGCACTGCTTTTTACCCGGGGTTCGCCCTGCTCAAACTTGTACAGTGTGAAATGATGCAGCTGTTAGAATGTTACAACAAACAAAAGCGTGCCTCTTATTCACGTTCTTTGGACAGACATGGAAATACAGCATGTTGTGTAAACAGTAGTATCAGCGCTTGAGAGGAAAAATGACGAATGTCGACAGAAAACACAACAACTGGAGTGAAGGAGAGTGTTTTATTCTTTCTTTTACAGACCCAGGGTTAACTATTTCAAGTCTGAAAAGCCCTAAAGTCAGTGGTTTCCAAAACCACACGGGACCTTATTGACTTTCATTGTATGGGCAAAAAATAAAAGAAAAATCTTTTCATCTCTTTAAGACAAGAGGATGAGTAAATAAAGACAGAATGTTTCTTTTTTCTTTTGCTGAACTATCTCTTTAAATAATTTAGAAGAGGTTTTATTTATGCAAAGGTTGAATCCTTATAAAAAATACAGGTGGTAGCTGGAGACTTATTTTGTAATCTTTTTACAATGCTGCATCGATGCAGGGCTTCACCTTTTCCAAGGACAGAGTTACTGCGTTAATCTCAGGGACTGAGACTGAGATTAGAATGACAGCGTTTTTTGCATGATGATGAGCTGGCACTCTGGATAATAGTATCAGCTTTGAGTTTCACCTTTATTATGCACTTTATCATCCTCACAGGCAAAATATGATACTTTGCTTTTGTTCTTAAAAAAACAAAAACAAATTTAAAACAATGTGTTTGTCATTTTTAGTGCTGATGGGACATATGAAGTGTCTTTCTACTCCAATGCGGTCGTGTCAAATAACGGTGAGGTTGCCTGGCTACCACCAGCCATTTATAAGAGTGCCTGTAAAATTGAGGTCCGGGACTTCCCCTTTGACCAGCAAAACTGCACACTCAAGTTCCGCTCATGGACTTATGATCACACAGAAATCGACCTCATCTTGCTGTCAGACTTTGCCAGTCGTGATGACTTCAAGCCAAGTGGTGAGTGGGATATTGTCTCCTTGCCTGGTCGCAAGAACGAAGACCCTAACGACGTCACGTATTTGGATATAACGTACGATTTTATCATCAGACGCAAACCGCTGTTCTACACCATTAACCTAATCATCCCTTGTGTTCTCATCACTTCACTGGCCATCTTAGTTTTTTACCTTCCATCAGACTGTGGGGAGAAGATGACTTTGTGTATTTCTGTTCTTCTGGCCTTAACTGTGTTCCTCTTACTGATTTCCAAAATCGTACCTCCGACCTCACTCGCTGTGCCCCTCATCGGAAAGTACTTGATGTTCACCATGGTGTTGGTGACTTTTTCAATTGTTACAAGCGTGTGTGTGCTGAACGTGCACCATCGGTCCCCAAGCACACACACTATGCCCAAATGGGTCAAATATTACTTCCTGGCCCGTGTGCCTGGTTTCCTCTTCATGCGACGACCAGGAGAGTCCAACAAACGAGAGAAATTTCGCAGAAAGCACCAGCAGTGCCCTTCATCTGATCACCCAGCGAAAAGTGAGGCTGATGAGACAGATTCCACCTTCTTTGTCAATGAAGATTCTGCCAAGCACATCGGTTGGAGACCTGGCGAGCTGCAGGAAAACACAGAGTTTCGTAAGCGAATTGCGGTAAAGTGCTCGGCAGACATGGAGGAGGCTGTGAAAGGGGTCCGATACATTGCTGACAAGTTGAAGAATGAGGATGATGATGAAGGGGTGAGTGCTGGATGGACTTTCACTCAAATATATTGAAAAAAAGAGCAATTTCAAATTCATGCAGTTTAAGGTGTTAAAAATATTTAATGCAATTAACAATTTTTTTTTCCTGTCATCCAAACTTTGGCCGCGCTACAGTATATGATCACACTATAATTCATTCAAGTGCTATTAAACCATCCAAGCATGATAAGATGCAAAAATAAAATGTAAATCTGTACTGGTGCACTGTCTGTGAATCTCACAGAAATATACACAGTGAATATATCAGTATGACAGACACACACAGGACTGCCGCTTCAGACATCATGCGCCGCATCGAATTCTCTTTCGTGCTTGAAAAAAACAAAAGTACAAAATTATCCTCTTAAGCACAGTCTTAAGTAAAAAAGTGTTAAAGGTGCAGTGTGTAGTATTTATGAGGATCTATTGACAGAAATGCTATATAATAACTATATTTTCAGTGGTGTATAAAGACCTTACATAATGAATGGTTAATTTTGTAATACCTTAGAATGAGCTGTTTCTATCTATATTCACCGTGGGTCCCCTTACAGTGAAGTCACCATTTTGCGCCGCCATGTTTCTACAGTAGCTCTCAACAGACAAACTGCTCTACGGAGCGCTAGCTACTCCCTGCTGTCTCAGATGACATCTTTGTCCTGTGTCAGTCACCGTAGCTTCTCTATGTGCTTCAAAAGGGAGGGATGAGCGTTTGCAATTCGCGAACTCACCACTAGATGCCGCTAAAATGTACACAGTGCTCCTTCAAATGAACTCGAAGTGTTGAGGACATAGGATGTCTTTCATGAACTTCAGATCTTAAAGTGACAGCAGCCTTATAAACCCGCTGCTGTGATGTCTGTCATATATATATATATATATATATATATATATATATATATATATAGCCATTTATATATTTTTATATATTATATATTTTTATGTTTATTCTGACACCTCAACATTTTCTCACATTATCACAGTTTATTCGTTATAGTTTAGAAAATGGTAATAAAAACTCAGAGTTAAACTGTCAGAACAAATTCATCTTGATAATGTAAGATAACTTTGATAGAAAGGTATGTAATGGATTAGAATCAACCAATCAGCTGTCAGCTGTTACATTTTAAATACACAATTAGATCATACGGAATTTAGGTCAACCAATTGCCAAGCAATGCTTCATTTTGTTCAGTCTGTGGTGTAAAAAGTCACATTAGCAATTAAAGAAAAACCACTTAAGCAAAACATGGTCAGGTCAAGTGTCTGAATAATTTTGTTATGAATAGTTTTACTGGTAGTCCACTGTATGAAGAATTTTTGAGTATAATATGTCACAGTTTATTTTGCTATCCTCACTTACATAAATGAACTATATTGTTCTGCACTGTCCACTGTCCACTAGTAAAAAAATTACATCTGGTGTCTAAATAATTTTTGGTTTGACTGAATGCTAGCAAAATAGCTACAATTTCGAAACACCCATATTTGGTAGTTCATTTATTAAATTAAATTAAAGTAAATGAAATAAACTACAGATGTTGTAATGTGTTCCAACAAGTTTGTGTAGGTCTGGATTTCAGTACATCCAGTTACAACCAGCTAATAAAAATAAAAAGCAAAAAATAAATAAAAAAAATCTTACACAAACTTCTGTCACTGAAATTCTGCAAATTGAATTCCTTGTTTTGGTGCATACCTCATATACATGCTAAATAATAATCTTACACACAACACTCCAACACTTGTACTACTAAACTATACAGATAATGTCTTTTAGAGTTGTTTAGATACATGTATTTTACAAATTAATTCAAATTAATCAGTGCATATTCTGTCTTTCTCACAGATCATCGAGGACTGGAAATATGTGGCTATGGTGATTGACCGTCTGTTTCTGTGGATCTTTGTTTTAGTGTGCGTTACAGGAACCCTCGGCCTCTTTACACAGCCGCTCTTCAAGAGCTATAGCACACCCACCACTGATGACTTGTAGATCACATAAAGTCAGACCAGCTTCAACCCAACCCACGTTTATTTTCAGTGCACACCCCACAACCCAGTCTTATCATGAAGTTTATCTTGTCAACTTGACGTGACAACCTGCTTATTTCAATAAATATTGTAGCAAAAACCCAACAATGGACTTCAAACCTGACACATTTGTTAAGTGTACCATTCAATGCACAATGACACAAAATTCTTAGATGCCGTTGACTCAGAGCACAATACTGGACACACACTGAATATTTATCTGCCTCTAACACTGACCCGAACTCAAAATGCCTTCAGAGCTGTCATTCATCCACAACATTTAGCCCTGGAGGCCTCTGCGTTCTCTAACCTCTCAAAGAAAGTAACTCCCCAAATCCCAAAATGGCTCCAAACCCACACTTCTTTTGACTTGATTTGTCAAAACTGAGTGTTTTTCTGAAACGTATTCAAATTTTCAGAAATTCCCAAAATGTTCTTGTGCAGGATTACAAATCAATGCACGTCTACATAGAGGAAACTTGTTCAGAGGAGCTCATTATAGACCTGAAACGTGTTTAAGACGCTTTGACGCATTACGACTAAAGTATATATACTGTCTTTTAAAAAAAAAAGTCAATCCTATCTCGATAGCGATGTGGATATAATAATAATAAGCTGTTTGCTGGAACTTAGATTTTACACCTTAACATACTGTACACACATGCATGTACCATTCTTTAACACATTTTCACGTCGTTTTTTCCCCTATTATACTGTTAGATTGGTTTAAAAGTTACATGGGCAGCTTCTTGCAACAGCATTTTAATTGACATATTTACAGACTGATTTTTTTTTTTAATGTGCTGCCGTTGGAATGACTGATGAGTGCTTAACATAATTATCATAATGTTATTTTATTATGATGATTGTGCTATATTTAGAAAAGTAAATTAAAACCATACAAAATTGTGTCATGTTTGCTCTTTCATTTTTGTTACATTTTACTGCTGATGTGTGATATGCATATCATTCATTTCTCTTAAGTCATAAGGGCACGGAAAAATCTCTTAAGGAAATTTGGTAACACTTAGGTTTCATTTATAAATACAAGTGAACTACATTAGTTAACATGAACTAACAATGAACAGTACTACAGCAGTTAAAATGTTATATACTGATATATTTGGGACCCACTTTATATTAGGTGGCCTTAACTACTATGTACTAACATTTAAAAGAATAATTTGATACAATGCACTTATTATGTGCATGCATGTTTTTACATTGTACTTACATTTTTAAAAATACCTGCATGTTACATCTGTAACTAATTTCTGTAGTTACATTTATAATTACACTGCTGACCCTTCCCTTACACCTAACCCTACCCTTAAACTTACCCATCCCACCACACCTGTCCCTAACTGTACATGTATCCCACCTCAGTATCAGCAAGAGTGTTTTGCAATACAATATGAACACAATAAGTACATTGTACTTACTTTTTGATGTAAGTACACAGTAGTAATGGACACCTAATATAAAGTGGGGCAAGATTTGTATCAAAAGTTGCGTCTGTTAACATTAGTTAATGCACCGTGAACTTGGATGAACATAAACATTTTTATTAAAGGGATAGTTCACCCAAGAATGAAAATTCTGTCATAATTTAGTCGCGCTCAAGTTGTTCCAAACCTGTATGAATGTCTTTGTTCTGCTGAACACAAAGGAAGATATTTGGAAGAATGTTTGCAACCAAACAGATTTCGGCAACCATTGACGACCATAGTATTTCAGTGGCTGGCGAGATCTGTTTGGTTGCAAACATTCTTCCAAATATCTTCCTTTGTGTTCAGCAGAACAAAGACATCCATACAGGTTTGGAACAACTTGAGCGTGACTAAATGACAGAGTTTTCATTTTTGGGTGAACTATCCCTTTAAGTTTGCTACAAAATATTTAGCACAATCTTTAAAAATAAAACCATAAAATAGCATTAGAAAAGCAAATCTGTTGAAACAATGTTTTTTTCTTCTTCTATGTTTCCACATGACTGCTTTTACCACTACACAGGTAAATAAAAATAAACAAAGCATGCATCTGCAGTGCAGAAGTGGGCCTCTTTACCTTCTCATTACTTTAATCACCAATCCTTCTTGCTGGGGTTACTGTATTTTTGCTGTATTCATTTCTCAGGACTCTCAGAGATGTTTTTAGTATTTTGTCAGTTAACTCATCATGACTGAGGCTCTGCTGATTTGACAGGTGGCGACAGTGCAGTCAGGGGAGTGTGCAAATGGAGGCTGAGATGCATTATTTAAAGCAGTGTATGAATATTTAAGTCATTTTCCAGTCTGTTTTGCATGCTCTCTTCTGAAGACAGCTATCTATGCACAGATGCATGCAGACATGCAAATGCAGTGTGGATGAAGGAAGCTAATAAGCACAGAATGTGAGTCAGCAACCATTAAATCATAATGCCAAATGCAATAATACCAAGGAATCCAGTGAAGTTTATTCCCATATTCCGAATGATTCGGAATCACATGCAATGGCGTTAGAGAAAAGTGACAGACCCTCACGGAGGCCACAGCTGGTTCCAACTGGAGCAGAAAATCATCCGAGCTCAGACAGTAGCCATGAATGCTGAGATGATATGTTTGCCAGAGCTGCTGCTTGGACTCACTGTGAGTGTTAACACACGAGACGCAGCTGAGTTTTTATTTTTCCATAAGGTTGTTGTAAACAAACACACTCTATAGTGCATACTGTTTCCAAGACCATTTTAATTTGACCTTAATGTAACGAAAATACAATTTTTAAATGTTTTTATACAGGACTGGCCAAAGCTGAAGAAATGCTATTATCATATATAAAATCAGCTGCAGCATCTATAGGGTTCTTTTTTGTTTTGAGACTTTATTAAAGAGCTGCAGGGTTACTGTTTTGGCCGCAACCCATGTCGTACATAACATCGCTGCTCTCGCTCTCAAACTTACTCTGAACTCTGTAGCCCCTTGACCCCACTGAAACCCCGCCCCTTAAAGTGAACAAGGGACTAGCTAAACACCACTAGAACCACTTATTTAACAAGTTCGTTTGCCCATATAATCTTAAGATATTAGGTTGAACTTATTTGGCTTGCTGTCCACTGAGGGGCTCGATGAAGCAGTTTCAACTTGAGCTCTGATATACCCCCACAGTGGCTAAATATAGGTAATGATTGTGTATGGCAAGGTACCTAAGATAAAGTTGGAGTTTGGGGAGGTGGTGGGATGCTGGAACAGCTGAGACTGGGGAGAGGTAAGCAGCTACTCTGGCTGTTGATTGGAAGATTAGATGGGCTCGCTCCTCCCTAAATTACATTTAGGAACTTCACTAAATGAACACTGTTGAACATCATTTCAACAGTGTTTGTAATAAACAAATCAAAAAAGTAATTGATATAGCCCAACACAACAAATGTTTCAAGAGGTTTCCCCAAATTCAACTGAAAATGCATCTTTTAATGACTTCTGCAGTCTCCAGCTCCTTCATGCAAGCATCTTTAGTACTTAATAGAACACCCTTTTGCTGTTATGACCTGCTGCAAACGAGATGTACACTCACCTAAAGGATTATTAGGAACACCTGTTCAATTTCTCATTAATGCAATTATCTAATCAACCAATCACATGGCAGTTGCTTCAATGCATTTAGGGTGTGGTCCTGGTCAAGACAATCTCCTGAACTCCAAACTGAATGTCAGAATGGGAAAGAAAGGTGATTTAAGCAATTTTGAGTGTGGCATGGTTGTTGGTGCCAGACGGGCCGGTCTGAGAATTTCACAATCTGCTCAGTTACTGGGATTTTCACGCACAACCATTTCTAGGGTTTACAAAGAATGGTGTGAAAAGGGAAAAACATCCAGTATGCGGCAGTCCTGTGGGCGAAAATGCCTTGTTGATGCTAGAGGTCAGAGGAGAATGGGCCGACTGATTCAAGCTGATAGAAGAGCAACTTTGACTGAAATAACCACTCGTTAACCACCGTATGCAGCAAAGCATTTGTGAAGCCACAACACGCACAACCTTGAGGCGGATGGGCTACAACAGCAGAAGACCCCACCGGGTACCACTCATCTCCACTACAAATAGGAAAAAGAGGCTACAATTTGCACGAGCTCACCAAAATTGGACAGTTGAAGACTGGAAAAATGTTGCCTAGTCTGATGAGTCTCGATTTCTGTTGAGACATTCAGATGGTAGTGTCAGAATTTGGCGTAAACAGAATGAGAACATGGATCCATCATGCCTTGTTACCATTGTGCAGGCTGGTGGTGGTGGTGTAATGGTGTGGGGGATGTTTTCTTGGCACACTTTAGACCCCTTAGTGCCAATTGGGCATCGTTTAAATGCCACGGCCTACCTGAGCATTGTTTCTGACCATGTCCATCCCTTTATGACCACCATGTACCCATTCTCTGATGGCTACTTCCAGCAGGATAATGCACCATGTCACAAAGCTTGAATCATTTCAAATTGGTTTCTTGAACATGACAATGAGTTCACTGTACTAAAATGGCCCCCACAGTCACCAGATCTCAACCCAATAGAGCATCTTTGAGATGTGGTGGAACGGGAGCTTCGTGCCCTGGATGTGCAACTATAAATCTCCATCAACTGCAAGATGCTATCCTATCAATGTGGGCCAACATTTCTAAAGAATGCTTTCAGCACCTTGTTGAATCAATGCCACGTAGAATTAAGGCAGTTCTGAAGGCGAAAGGGGGTCAAGCACAGTATTAGTATGGTGTTCCTAATAATCCTTCAGGTGAGTGTATAACCAGATACCAGCTTCTGGCAGCGTTTCTGAGGAATCTTGGCCCACTCCTCATGAGCAATGGCCTCCAGTTCAGTAATATTCTTGGGTTTGCGTACTGGAACCGCCGCCTTCAAATCCCACCAGAGGTTTTCTGTGGGGTTCAAGTCAGGTGACTGTGATGGCCATGAAGAATCTTCCAGCACTTCTGCAACCAAGCCTTGGTGTAATTTGAGGTGTGCTTGGGTTAAGTGATTCAAGGATAGACATGAAATGGCTCTTTGTTTTAATTCATTCAAATATATAATATAAAACTACATAAATTATTCTTATTAACTGACCAAAATATTACAAATGTGAGAAGGATACATAAAAACATGCATTTTAAAGTTAGACTTTAAATTTTGATGTTAATTCCACTATTGTATTATGTAGGCTATATAATTGTTCTACAGTCTAACTGACTTCATCCTGTTCCACAATATTTAGGTCAATTGTGAAGTAACTGTAATTAAATTACACAAAACATAAGAGTAATCCCTTACTTTTTCAAGGAAAAGTAATTAAATTACAGTAACTAATTACTTAGTAACTAGTTACACCCAACACTGCATAACAGCTCCAGAGCATCACCGAGCCACCAGCATGCTTAACTATAGGCAGAGTGTTCTTTTCAGCGTATGCTTCGTTCTTCTTCCTCCGCTGATCCATAGGGCTGATCCAGACATACCTCTTTCACAGAACAGAATCCCAAAACTTCTGTGGCTTATTTGTGTGATTTTTATCAAATTGGAGCTGACTTTTCTTGTGCTTTTGGGTCAGTAGTGGTGTACATCTTGGAGTTCTGGCATGGAAACCACATGCGTTTAGTATGCAAATTACTGTGCAAGCTGAAACCTCAGTGTATATTGCCACCAAGTCTTGCTGTAGGTCTTTTGCAGTCACTCAAGTGTTTTTCTGAACCTGCCTTTTCAGATATCTGGTTACAGCCATTGATAGTTTCGTTTTTCTGCCCAATCCAGGTGGTGTAACCACTGTTCCTTTAACTTTGAACTTGCAAACTATGCTTCCAACGGTGTCTCTGGGAATATTTAGTGCCTTCGCTATCTTTCATCCTGTTCCTTATTTGTGAAGGGCAATGATAGCTTCTCTTAACTTTTTGTGCCATTCTTTTGACTTATTTCTAACATTCAAATGTGACACTCAACACAGATCTATCTATCTAATCTATCTATCTATCTATCTATCTATCTATCTATCTATCTATCTATCTATCTATCTATCTATCTATCTATCTATCTATCTATCTATCTATCTATCTATCTATCTATCTATCTATCTATCTATCTATCTATCTATCTATCTATCTATCTATCTATCTATCTATCTATCTATCTAATCTATCCGTCCGTCCGTCCGTCCAATCTATATATATAATTAACCCATTTAATTATATTGGTCACATTTGTGTTTTAATGATGCAGAAAGTTATTGACAACTATAAATGAGAGTTGAGACTTGATTTCATTTAACTATGCCATTTCTAAACAGTGATATGACGATGAATGTTTAATTATAGATAATAGTATAGTTTTCCCCCTTTGAAAGATAATGTCTGTCTGATAATGTCTCATATTTAAAGAGTCTGTTATTACTGTATTAAGTCTCATGCCTCATATAAATCATGCTCAAAATACATGTAAACATTTCAGTGGTCACATTTGTGAGAAGTGTGAGAAAACACAGCCTCATGTGCTTGTGCAAGTTGATGCAATTGCTTTCCCCAATTGCCTGTTAATATAAAACGTATAACGTATTTTTAAATGTATTCAACATCTTAAATATTCTATCTAAAAATATTATTATAAATAGTTACTTTGTTAAATGCAACTTTCAATAGGATGTTGTTGATCAGCTGAGCAATTATTTCACTATAAAATCTTTTCGATTTTTTTTTTTTTTTCTTTTCTTTAATGCAATTTGCACTCACTAGAACCGTGCTGTTGTTGGCTACCCTGGTCAAAAAACGACGCTGTGCAACATTTTCTGAGGATGCATTCATCTGTCCCTTTAAACGCGCTCCTCCTCTCCAAGTCTGCTGTGGGACCGGAGCGCGCGCGCGCCCCTGGATGGATTCTCTCTGGGAGTGAGTCGCTCCCATCCTCTGCTTTTACTGCTTTAACGTGTAGTTTTCACAGAAAAGAACAACTACAAACTTTTTTTGATTTGCTATGAAAAGTGGTTTTAAAAGAGCAATTAATGCGTTCAAATTTATTTTAATTGGTGTCCCGCCAATGTAAAATACTTTCTTCCGAAATGACGTTGGCAGCCATTGGTCTTTTCACCCTGTTTACCAGCATCATCGCCACCACGCCTGGTAAGTGCAAACCAATCTTTTTTATTGTTTATTCATTAGTTATAAACTATAAAGAATTCTGCTAAAGAGATGAGTTGTTTTATTATCTGAAATCAATTTGTAATCGCTGTTTCTTATCAGAATGATTTCTGCATCGCATCACATCTTGAGTCGTTGAACAAACTTTGGTTCGTTGTGTCAGCAATACAATTACGAATTATAAAAAAGTCTTATAGAAAGATTTATGGTTCTATTTGATTTGCTGTCTGTTCGCTAAGTGAAGCTGATTGAGTGCACTTGTCCTCCCTCAGTTTGTGGAGGACGCAGTGAGCGCACTTCTGCTGACTGCCCTGTCTATGAAGTGTCTGGTTTCTGTCTGTCCTTGTGTGTATGTCATTACACTTAGTGCACTTAGTCTCTATTCATACGACTCTCACTTTTATAACAGGACTATCTAGTAGTTCATTAAAGAACACTATTATTGTATCTATTAGAAGGTAACATTGATACCCAGTCAACTGGGAAAGTAGTATATACAATGATTGTTCATTCTGTAGAAATCATATCAATAATGTAATGTAATATAATAAGCGTGTGTGTTCATACTCTGCAGCTAGAGAGTTTGTATCTCTGGCAGAAAGAGAAGATGCTCTGCTCAGGGACTTGTTTCAGGGGTACCAGCGCTGGGTCAGGCCTGTTCTGCATGCAAACCACACTGTGAAGGTCCGCTTTGGCTTGAAGATATCTCAGCTAGTGGATGTGGTAAGACCAACATACAGATCCAGCCTTTTTAAACTCCTTTTGGAAGCTTGATTTTAATGGCCGCTGTCCGTGGTGCTGACATACAGCAGCTGGAGCTGTCCATGGTTTTGAATGCTATTGACTTATGAAGCCAATACATCTCTCTACATTAGATGTATATTAGGGCCATCTGCTTCCTTAGAGCCTATATATAGAAAATATTGCCTTACTGCTGCTCCCCCCCCCATTCTACTGGTTTATTTTGCCGTGCTCTTTCTCTGAAAGGGTTTTGCTGTTCAGAAGACTCATATGATGGGAGGCTGAATTATTAAGAGTGCTGAGATCCAGTGAGCTGGTCTGTTTTTAACAGTGTGCTCCACACAAATCCATCAGTGTACAATTGCCGTTTGATTAAATTATACAAACTAAATTGATAGGAATTCAGCCTGTTTTAAGGAAAATATATTTGCTCAGCAAATACTGCAGGTATTAATTTCATCTCGTGATTGCTAGCGCATCCAAGATTATTTGAGCCTGAATGAGCAAATAATGTGCTCTGTGGGTAAAACCTACTTCATTGTTTGATGCTGGCAGTCCTGTGGGAAATTGGTCAGCTTCGAAGTGCATTTTATTAATGTGTGGACAAAACAAATTAGTAATAATGAACATGCAAATAAAGTGTGCCATTAGGGCTACTTGTTCCTCTAAATAATAATTTTAAAAAATGATGACGTCATCTTACTTTTATTACATGTACATCTTGCAATTTGATTTACTTGACAAGAGCGCAGATGTCCCTGTTTGATATTATTGCTTTAAAAACTGCCTGAAGGCACAGGTGCCCAAGTGCCTCGTAATTCAGAGTCGATGGCTGTGAAAGTGGTTATGCTGGACGTTTATCAAAAGATATAGCCAATGATTTTGAGGGCTATGGAAAATAAATAAAGACAGCTATTATTATGTGGGCTCCAGTCACCCCTCTCAGCACCCTCAACGGTCTCATAATCTCAAGAAAAATAGATAATATAACTGGTTTAATCTTTCTCACATATACATGCATATCCCAGTTGTTATTTTTCTTTCTTCTCTGTTTATGAATTTAGGACGAGAAAAACCAACTCATGACCACTAATGTGTGGCTATGGCAGGTAAGTAACCTCACACATCACTGTAAAAATGTTTTGTCTGGTAAATTAAAAATGTGCTGTATGCAGGTAAATTAATTGGTTGTATTCAAATCAAATAATTTAATATGACAAATTATTATTTATGAGAATTTATTATTTATTAGAAAATAACAAATTATTAGTATGATCTGGTATATAATAAATATGCCATAGAATGCATTGATTCAATATTCAAATTGCTCTCTGATATCTACATAGAAGGTATGTGGCTTTGGTAAGGGCAAAAATACTCCAGATACAGTTTTACAGGTCCATTTGCAACCCTAGGATTTGTCCCTAGAATGAAATGGTCTGTTTTTGCCTTATTTGGAAAGGTCATGAATAATAATGTTCAGCTCTGCCCTGATTGGCTCATTTCAGTAGCTCACACAAGTGCAGTTATTCAGCTAACACAATCGCAAACAGCACAAGTGGCTTGTGAGTCGTGACAGAGCACAGACAGACTGAATGACACTTTAGGCAGAACATCTCAAATAGAGATTGCTGAAATGCAGCTTCCTTGTTTATTGGTGTTTTCAGATCATCCACACGTGCGAGGGAGAGAGAGAGAGAGAGAGAGAGAGAGAGAGAGAGAGAGAGAGAGAGCTCTGGTGCACATGGTTGCCAGATTGCATGTTAACAGAAAAGCTCTGATTGGGGGATTTAAATGACTGAACACTTGAACGCTCCTCTCTCGCTCGAAAAACTACCATTTCGAGAATAAAGTCGAAATGTTTCGAGAATAAAGTCGAAATGTTTCGAGAATAAAGTCGAAATGTTTCGAGAATAAAGTCGAAATGTTTCGAGAATAAAGTCGAAATGTTTCGAGAATAAAGTCGAAATGTTTCGAGAATAAAGTCGAAATGTTTCGAGAATAAAGTCGAAATGTTTCGAGAATAAAGTCGAAATGTTTCGAGAATAAAGTCGAAATGTTTCGTCGAAATGAGAATAAAGAAAAAAGCCCTGACCGTCAAAGTAAATAATAATAATAATAATAATAATAACAACAACAACAACAACAACAACAACAACAACAACAACAACAACAACAACAACAATAATAATAAAAATGATTATTATTATTATTATTATAATTTTTATTATTATAATAATAATAATAATAATAATAATATGTAAAAAACAGCATTTTGAGAAAAAACTACCATTTCGAGAATAAAGTCGAAATGTTTCGAGAATAAAGTCGAAATGTTTCGAGAGATTAAAGTCAAATGTTTCATCGAAATGAGAATAAAGAAAAAAGCCCTGAACGGCAAAGTAAATAATAATAATAATAATAATAATAATAATAATAATAACAATAATAATAATAATAATAACAATAATAATAATAAATAAAATTATTATTATTATTATTATAATTTTATTATTATTATAATAATAATAATAATAATAATAATAATAATAATAATATGTAAAAAAAAACAGCATTTTGAGAAAAAACTACCATTTCGAGAATAAAGTCGAAATGTTTCGAGATTAAAGTCGAAATGTTTCGAGATTAAAGTCGAAATGTTTCGAGATTAAAGTCGAAATGTTTCGAGAATAAAGTCCAAATGTTTCGAGAATAAAGTCGAAATGTTTCGAGAATAAAGTCGAAATGTTTCGAGAATAAAGTCGAAATGTTTCGAGAATAAAGTCGAAATGTTTCGAGAATAAAGTCGAAATGTTTCGAGAATAAAGTCGAAATGTTTGAGAATAAAGTTTCGAGAATAAAGTCAAATGTTTCATTTTGTCTGAGAATAAAGAAAAAGCCCTGACTTCAAAGTAAATAATAATAATAATAATAAACAACAAATTAAATAAATAACAATGCCCGGGAGAACAACAACAACAACAACAACAACAACAACAACAACAACAACAACAACAACAATAATAATAAAAATGATTATTATTATTATTATTATAATTCCTTTATTATTATTATAATAATAATAATAATAATAATATGTAAAAAAAGCAGCATTTTGGAAGAAAAAACTACCATTTAGAGAATAAAGTCAAAAATGTTTCGAGAATAAAGTCAAAATGTTTCGAGATTAAAGTCAAATGTTTAAATCAGAAATGAGAATAAAGAAAAAATGCTGAACGATCAAAGTAAATAATAATAATAATAATAATAATAATAATAAAATAATAATAATAATAATAATAATAATAATAATAAATAAAAATTATTATTATTATTATTATAATTTTATTATTATAATAATAATAATAATAATAATAATAATAATAATAATAACATAAAAAAAAGAGCATTTTGAGAAAAACTACCATTTCGAGAATAAAGTCAAAAAAATGTTTGTGTCATGTTTAGATTAAAGTCGAAATGTTTAGAGATTAAAGTCTGAAATGTTTCGAGATTAAAGTCGAAATGTTTCGAGATTAAAGTCGTAAATGTTTCGAGATTAAAGTCCAAATGTTTCGAGAATAAAGTCGAAATGTTTGAGAATAAAGTCGAAATGTTTGAGAATAAAGTCCGAAATGTTTCGAGAATAAAGTCAAATGTTTGAGAATAAAGTCCGAAATGTTTCGAGAATAAAGTCGAAATGTTTCGAGAATAAAGTCGAAATGTTTCGAGATTAAAGTCGAAATGTTTCGAGATTAAAGTCGAAATGTTTCGAGATTAAAGTCGAAATGTTTCGAGATTAAAGTCCAAATGTTTGAGAATAAAGTCCAAATGTTTCGAGAATAAAGTCGAAATGTTTTGAGATAAAGTCGAAATGTTTCGAGAAAAAAGTCGAAATGTTTCGAGAATTAAAGTCGAAATGTTTCGAGAATAAAGTCGAGAAATGTTTCGAGAATAAAGTCCAAATGTTTCGAAATAAAGTCCAAATGTTTCGAGATTAAAGTCCAAATGTTTCGAGAATAAAGTCCAAATGTTTCGAGAATAAAGTCCAAATGTTTCGAGAATAAAGTCGAAATGTTTCGAGAATAAAGTCGAAATGTTTCGAGAATAAAGTCGAAATGTTTAGAATAAATCGAAATGTTTAGAAATAAAATCGAAATGTTCGAGAATAAAGTCGAGTTTCGAGAATAAAGTCAAATGTTTCGAGAATAAAGTCGAAATGTTTCAGAATAAAGTCAAATGTTTCGAGAATAAAGTCGAAATGTTTCGAGAATAAAATGTTTCGAGAATAAAGTCGAAAATGTTTCGAGAATAAAGTCGAAATGTTTCGAGAATAAAGTCGAAATGTTTCGAGAATAAAGTCGAAATGTTTCGAGAATAAAGTCGAAATGTTTCGAGAATAAAGTCGAAATGTTTCGAGAATAAAGTCGAAATGTTTCGAGAATAAAGTCGAAATGTTTCGAGAATAAAGTCAAAATGTTTCGAGAATAAAGTCGAAATGTTTCGAGAATAAAGTCGAAATATTAAATATTTCGAGATTAAAGTCGATTAAAAACTAAATGTTTACAAACATTAT
This sequence comes from Paracanthobrama guichenoti, assembly GCA_018749465.1. NCBI lineage: Eukaryota > Metazoa > Chordata > Actinopteri > Cypriniformes > Gobionidae > Paracanthobrama > Paracanthobrama guichenoti. Next base: position 33,658,022 of record CM031956.1, on the reverse strand, counting down.
CAACATGTAGCTATTTTAGGCTGTTTCCACAACAAATCCTTTAAATGTAACGAAATTTATGAGAAATATAAACTGGCCTAATTCGTTTTGGCTTTAAAATAAATATTGTTTGAAGGCTAATGAATGGCATAATTTATGTTTCTCTTATTCTGCACAAGTCCAAATATTTCTATATTCGCACTTGGATGCTAAACTATGTATTATGGTAACAATGCTTTGTATGACTCGTGTCCCAGTCTAAAACAGCATTCACATGTGTTTGGAATAACATGACTGCACTGTAGAGCAGTAGTCACGATTGTATACAATAATATTTTCTCTCTCTCTCATTATTTTGGCTTAGAATTTTGTTTGTTGGAAATATGAACTGAATTTAGAAATGCTTTTGAATTTAAAAACTTTGCGTTTAATAAACTAAATATATAGATTTTTTAAAAATGATGTTTGGAGTGGCGTGCATGCAAAATAATCTGTTCCCTGAATCCACGGCCTTTGTTGTTATTGTGAGTGTACACAAATAAAAGTAGACATTTATGTCTTTAACTTATCTGTATGGCTAAAAATGACTATTGTGAGTATATACTGTATAATGAGTATTGTGATTTGTTTCCGCTGTCATAAAGGAAAAAAAAAAAAAAAAAATCGCCGGCGCCTTCGTCGGACAGACGATTAAAGAAAATTAACGTAGCTTATTTAGTTTCATAGTTAAGCTATGCTTAAATATTAGCCTATGATATTATTATTTTGTTTCATATGTTGATTTATGAAAAGTGAGCAGCATGAGTAAGATAGGCTACATTAAGATGCGTAATATGTCTGGAGACATGGAGTGGGGTCAGACATGATTTTGACCACTTCATTTAGTTTTGTTTTGCAGAAAGTCTTTAAAGTGAATTTCGTTTTGTATATAAATTGTATTTTAATTTTGATCAATGTTTCATCACCCAAATTCCTGTATCTTTAATAAATAAGAGGCAAACCAAGAACCTCGGGAATAACGAACCCACTGGCCTGTTTCTGCGGCCTTTGAGTTAGGCTGAAACTATAACGTCTTTTCTGTTTTTACTAGGCTACATTTCTTGAATATATTTCTTAATTACAGGCCTATGGCGAATTATGATATTTGTGGCTGCACCAGGTCCGTCATTACTGCTTTTCAAACATGGAAGTGTGACAAAGGAATATTTTGTACACAAACACGTCCTTAGGAGAAATTATGTCATTTTAATGAAAAAAATATGTCGTGAAAATGACATAACATCTTGTTATTACGAGAAAAGATGTCGTTAAAACAACGGATGTCGTCGAAAAAAATAATTATTGAACCGCCGGTGCAAGAGGAAAAATAACAGAAAAAGCATGATGAAGAAGACTAAATTAGCAGTTCTCTGTGAATGATAAATGACATTGACAATAGTAAAACAGTGAAAATTTTTATATGTTTGTCATAATAAACTCAAAATTATAATCTGGGTTTGTAGGAATGGCTGGATTATAAACTGCGTTGGAACCCTGAGAATTATGGTGGCATCACCTCTATCAGAGTCCCGTCAGAGAGCATCTGGCTCCCAGACATTGTTTTATATGAGAAGTAAGTTTGTATGGCAATCTGATACAACAGTGATTTATCATTTTGGAATATTAAGAATGTCATCCTGTCCATCTTTTAGTGCTGATGGACGTTTTGAAGGCTCAATAATGACTAAAGTCATTGTGAGGTACAATGGAATGATCACTTGAACCCCCCCTGCCAGCTACAAATCAGCCTGCACCATGGATGTGACGTTCTTCCCGTTCGATCGCCAGAACTGCTCTATGAAGTTTGGCTCTTGGACATATGATGGAAACATGGTTGAACTTGTGCTCATCAACCAGCAGGTGGACCGAAGCGACTTCTTTGATAACGGCGAATGGGAGATTCTCAGTGCGACTGGGCTCAGAGGAAGCCGACGGGACGGCCACCTGTTCTACCAGTACATCACATATTCGTTCATCCTGAAACGTCTTCCTCTCTTCTACACACTCTTCCTCATTTTTCCATGCCTGGGCTTGTCTTTCCTAACCGTGCTGGTCTTCTACCTTCCCTCTGATGAAGGGGAAAAAGTCTCCCTCTCCACCTCCGTCCTGGTGTCTCTCACAGTCTTCCTCCTCGTCATCGAGGAGATCATCCCGTCTTCCTCTAAGGTTATCCCGCTGATTGGGGAGTACCTGCTTTTTATCATGATCTTTGTCACTCTCTCCATCATCGTGACGGTGTTTGTCATCAACGTACACCATCGCTCTTCATCAACTTACCACCCCATGTCTCCATGGGTGCGTACACTGTTCCTCCAGCGACTGCCGCATTTGCTCTGCATGAGGGGGAACACGGACCGCTACCACTACCCAGAGCTGGAGCCCCACAGCCCTGACCTGAAGCCCAGGAACAAGAAGGGCCCTGAAGGAGAAGGTCAGGCTCTGATTAATATGCTGGAGCAAGCCACCAACTCGGTTCGCTACATCTCAAGTCACATTAAGAAGGAGCATTTTATTCGAGAGGTAAGTACTTGAAAATGTCCTAAGATAAAGGTAAAGTGAATGACTGCAAATATTAATAGAAATAAAGCTATTTTTAGACATACCCTAAAGTTTAAGTTCAGTAACAAACAAACAAATAAAAACTTTTAAATTGATGCAATAAATTCATCATTTATGTGAAGTGACATTTACATTGTTATAAAAGATTTTATTAAGATTAAATAAATGCTGTTATTTCCAACTAATATATTCCATACTATTATATATTAGTAATAGTCAAAATATATTTTAAAAATGCATTTTGTGTTTGCATTTTAAAACTGAAAATGTATTTTTATTGAAGAACATTCTGTAATATATTTTGGCACTTAAATAAAATGTATAACATTTTTCAGTTTGAAAAATAATTCCATAAGTTGCTCTGAATACTTTATATATTTACCATATATTTGAAATATATTCTGGCCAGAAAATATATTATCTTTCTATAAAGTTAATGATGCAGTAATAAGGTCTGCATACTGTTGATGCTAAGGATAAAGACAGGAATAAAAATGTTAACGCTAATTGTCATGCTGACTATTATTTGATAATGAATGTGCCAGTCATGATAATTATGATGATGTAATGAATATAAGGTAGGTAACACTTTACAATAAGGTCCCATTAGTTAACATTAGTTAATACATAAACTAACACTAAACAACGAGCAATACATTTGTTAATCTGTCAAATTCCTCAAATTTTGTAGGGTCATTAAAAAAGTTGATATGAACATTAACAATGAAAAATACTTCAAAAGCATTTATTAATCTTAGTTTATATTAACTAATGTTAACAAATAAAACGTTATTGTCAAGTGTTAGTGAATATTCTTTGGCTCTTGCAGGTAGTACAGGACTGGAAGTTTGTGGCTCAGGTGCTGGACAGGATTTTTCTCTGGGCATTCCTCACTGTCTCTGTGCTTGGCACCATCCTCATCTTTACACCTGCAGTGAAGATGTTCCTGAGCACACCCCCACCTCCTTCTCCATGAGACGTCCAGAACTACAGAATCTATCACATTACAAAAGGGAACATTACTGTGCTTATAATAGTACAGACAGCGCACATTACTATGTAGGAGTACTTCGTTCTTTCACTGAGTTAAATACTCCGATTTATGATTAACATTATAAGATGACCAGAGAAGTGCAGAGTAGCGTCACCTGTCCTTAGTGATACAAAATGCTGTTTACAAATTTATTTTGTGAGACACCTGTTGTTTGTAGATCATTTATGTAGTTATTCATTCTTTTTATTTACAGACAACATTAAAAAAACAGTCTTCTGATTTTGTGAATTTTTTTCTCCTGCACATTTTTTTTGTACACTGTTTTGTTCATCTTTGAGAAGACACACCTGTTTGGTCACAAGTTCCTCCCTTGATTCTTAGTAAATATTCTTCTCTTTGGCACACATTTCACAATTGAAACATTCAAACTGAGGAGCATAAAACAATACAATGGTTCACTACACTTATTTATTTTTATCTACAATGTAATCATATTAATTGCTTCTGGTAAATCTGGTAAATTAAATATTAGTTCCAATTAAGTTATTGTATAATGAGGGTCACCTTACCTTCCATACCAGGTAAAACAGCAAAGCTAGTAACAGCAGTGCTGTCAGTATGCTGAGCAGAATGACCCACCATGGGACTCGACTGAGCAAAGCAGGCTTCCTTTCACGAAAAACAGTTAGCTTCACCTATATCAGTCATAAAAATACTGAGTGAGCTTTGCCTATACGTTGAACACTTTTTTTTTTTTTTTAAATCACTACTACTAATAAATCAAAGTGGTTTATCTACATTTAGCCATTTAGCAGACACTTTTATCCAAAGCGACTTACAAATGAGAGCAATAGAAGCAACTAAAAACAGTCAAGGGCAACAATATGCAAGTGCTGTAACAAGTCTCAGTTAATCTCAGTCAGGTGTTTATCTAATATATGCTTAAGTACTAATCTACCTTGGTATGGGATGGCTGAATCCCTATATTCTTCTGAGTCCCATTAAGGGTCAGAGATGCATCCAGAACAATATCCAAGTAGTTCAACGAATTATATTCCTGTAAAAGAAGCCATCTCATCAATAATAAACTAGTTATTATACATTTGTTGAGCTATGCTCACACTGTAAAACCCAACAAATTAACCCAAATCACGAAAAACGTGAGTCCTCTAACACAAACTATCTCTAACTTTACTCAAATACATTTGTAGTTGAAATTTTACTGAATTGTGTAAAACCATTTAAGTTGGACAAAGTAAATTCAAATAAATCTCCTGTTAATTATTAGCTGGCAATAGCACACATGCATAAGCTACCATAAGTTTCAAATAATATCATTTTGCTGTATTAATCAACACAGACTGAGAAATCATAATTTTTTACACATATGCTACTAAACCAAATGAAATGCTGTAATTAAAGTCATTTGAATTGAAAAAAATTCTAGTAACTCAGTTTCTCAGTTTGAGTTCTTTTCCTACTGCATGCAATGAACATTCAGTAATATTTAATTGAACTGATCTCAGTTCATTCTGTAAATGTTACTGCAAAGTTTTAAGGTGATGATACACTTTTTGAGCAATGTTGCCGTCGACGGGCAACCAGATGAGACACAGGGCCCACGACCGATCTAAAGTATCCAAATAGAAATTTGTTGCCCATTCTCAATGGGAAAAGTGCCCAAGCAACATCTCCTGGCAATATTGCCCAGCTACATCGCTCAAAAAGTTGCCCCGTGTATCATCACCTTTAAGGTGATGATACATGGGGCAACACTTTGAGCAATGTTGCCGGGCAATGTTGCCGTCAACAGGCTGATCTAAAGTATCCAGATAGAAATGTGTTGCCCATTCTCAGTGGGAAAGCACCCAAGCAACATTGCTCAAAAAAGGTTGCCCCATGTATCATCACCTTTACAGTGCAAAAAAAAGACAAGAATGACAGCAAGTTTACCTCAAGAAAAGTATTGTGCCATAAGCGAGCATGAAGAACAATGCCTGCTGCGCTGTCCACTGCCTCAAGAGGGCACTTTATCTCCACACATTTTAAGTCGTCAGCACATGTCTGGGACAGCAACATGAAAGGTAGAGATAGAGACAAAGGTAAGTACCTTAAAACCTTTGATATTTGTCACAAGATACTAATATAAAACTAGTAATAGTAGTGAAATTAAAATAATGTAACTATAAAATCATGTGTAAAGTGAAATTACCAGAGTTTTATACTTTCTTTTGTTGCCCAAAAAGGGAAAAAAATCAGTAGTGGAGGCAAGAGCCTTCAGGCCTGATTCACCCTCTAGTTCACGCCTTCCTCTGGATGACCCCTAAGAAGTGAACACATAACATCAGCGACCTCGCCCACAGTACCAGAAGTCACATTGAGTCTAAAGGATTTATCATTCATCAAATACAGAGAGCTGCAAAGTAGAACAGGCGGGAGCTGATGTTAATAATTGATAGTTATTTAACTTTATATCCCATGAAGGAACTACCTTGCTATATCTGAGTGGGTTTATAGCCTCTGATGGTGTGCAATGAATAATATTCTTTCCTCGTTCACTGATTTGCACAAGGTACATGAGCCATTTTCCCTCCTTGGTTGCTTTTGGCCACTGAATGTTCAGCACTGCAGAACCGAAGGACTTCAGAGGTCGACCAATGTTAAAAATCTGACATAGAAAGTACAAGCACAAGAAGCACCAAAATCAACAGGCTTTTAATTGCACTAAAGCCAATAAGTATAATATACTGCTAAATACTGTACATTTACAGACATAGATGCAATAGCTCTCTCTAGTTATCAGCTACCGATTTATTTTTGATTGGAGGTATACATTTACAGTATAGGCAATTATAACCATTCATTTTGTATTCCATAGCAATTGTTAAACCAGATTAAATTACAATTAATGATCATTACATGAATAATAATACATTGAAATTCATCACTGTAACATTAGGGGGGCCGAGACACCAACCCTGAACTCATACTGGACCAAAGAGCCAATATCATCTTCTGATTTCATTGTTTTCTCATCTTTCACTTCTCCTCCAAAGAACAACTGGGAAGGTTTAGCAAGACTACAAAGACAAAATACAACATAAAAACAACCATTCTGATAAGCATTCAATCTCTTATTAAGAGAACAACACACTATATTTTTTAAATAATTTAATGTTCACCAAAGCTGCATTTATTTGATTAACAAAATACTAATCATTCTGTTTTAATAATAATAAGGAACATATCTTATCATTATCAATACTGAAAACAGTTGTGTTGCTTTTGTATTTTTTTATAAAAGGACTTTTTGATAAATAGATCAAATAACAGCATTTTTTTTTTTTTGATAACAGCATTTATTTGAAATCTTTGTAGCATTATAAATGTCTCTTTTGATTAGAGTCCTTGCTAAATAAAAGTGTTAATTTCATTCAAAAATAAAATAAAATCTTTCTGTCTGCAAACTTTTGAATGGTATTGTATGTATATATATATATATATATATATATATATATATATATATATATATATATATTATATACATATTATATATATATTTACCCAATAAGATTTACCCAGTGATGTTCAGATGCAGTTCAAAGATAATTTTCGCTTCTGCAACAACTATTGGAATATCTTGAATGCTGATCCTATTGATAAAAAGAAAAGAAAATCGGATCAAACACATACACGCATGTTGGGTTTTTATACTGTACAAATTGTATATTCTATCTCCTAATCCTAAACTTACTCCTAAATCTACCCATCACAGAAAACGTTCTTCATTTTTACATTTTGTATGATTTATAAGCGGTTTTTTCCTCATGGGGACCAAAATCTGTCCCCACAAATATGGCACGTCACATGTACGTACAAACAGTAATAAATTTAAACTTTAAAACTATACATTAGCTTGTAGACTGCTTTTCATGCAATAAACCTTTATAGTTTTATGATCTATGAATGTATAATGTTGATTAACCGTTAAACTAGAGGCAAGATACCATTACAACTAGACTCTTACGTTTTAAGGGACATAGTCACATTAGCGCCTGTCACTCTCAAGGAAAGCCTTTCCGTGTTTAGCATCAGGAAGAATGAAACCTGAAAGTGTTAAAAGAACCTAGATTAGGAGGCTGACAGATTTGAATATATATCAAAAACATGCTTGATGGTTTGAGAAAATTTAATTACTCTTCCTACCTCAGAGTCTCTTTTAAAAGGATTTCCAAGTTGACAGTCAGCCTGTGTTTTATGCTCATTAGGATTACATTTCACCTGGGTTACCTGCACAGCGATAAAAAACAAAAGTTACCTATATGCAAAATATACACACACAAAAATCATCTCATTACTAAAAAAAAAAAAAAAAAAAAAAAAAAAAAAAGTGCATAGTCAAGTGAACTTAATTTAGAAGATTTACTTGAAATAGTGTTTGTTCAATCAGTGTTTAATGAGTGAAATTATAAATATAAGACCTATCATACACGCAGCGCAATACGACGGCAGGTGCGACGCAAGTGTTTTTTGGTTTGACGCAGTTTTCATTTTCACATCCAGCACCACGCTGTTTAAATAGCAAATGCACTCGCGCCCATCTATTCGCCCATTGGCGTGCTGGTCTGAAAACGAGGTGTGCTCAGACGCATTGTTGGTGCGTTGCGATTTTGAAACAACTAAAAACAAGTATTTTTTGTTTTATTTAAAGGGCCCGTTATTAATGTGCACCTATATGCGGGTACACAATGCATGTACACTCTGCTTGTTACACACACAGGGACGTGCAGCTGCACACAAACATATTTAAATATTATATTAAATTCCTCTCTGGAGAAGGGTTCAGTCTTTCCGCTCACAAATTCCGGCATGTAAACAGCGAATCCGCCATGGTGCAAGAGCAACTTGCGTTTAAAGGGAGTGGGAGATGAGACTCTGGTGGTTATTGCACTTTATGCCCAAAACACACCCATGACTCATTAAGAGACTACATGCGCCTGGCGCGCCGACTGTTTTTTTAGCCGTTAAACTAGCAAAAGTTGATTCAGACATGCCTTGCAGTAAGTGCACCTGCGCTACACGCTTCAGAACATGCGCTCAGAAAGTTAAAAAAGGGCCCAGAATGTCTACATCATAATTAATCAATCTATATTTAGCAAGCTAACATGTACCATTGTTAGCTAGCAGTCATCTTAAACTTTCTTTAGTGCATTCAACTTAATTTAGGAACAGCACTGACAACTTTTTTTTTTTTTTTTTTTTTTTTTTTAGGCCTAAGTCTAGGCCTGAATATGGCAGTCCTTCTAAACAGATGAAACAGCGTTATAGAAATGCGTCTGTCTTATGGGAAAAAGCAAAACACAATCAGACTTGTCAAGAATTACACAGTAATTATTTGTTGTTTTCAGTTAAATTAGACACTCACACTATTCTTCTTTGGCATGACTGATGACAGGTGCAGAAATTCTGGAAACGTCACAGACAGTTGACTCTGGTGTGCATCTTCTCCACCTATGTTGGTTACAGTGACCTCCAGGGCAACGTTCTCATCACCAGGAGAAATGACAGGAACACCATTTTCCCTTCAACACACAAAGATACACCCAAATTCAGCAATTCCAAGGAACTTGGACATAAGTCTATATTACAACAGGACCAAACATGTGCCAAATATGTAGCTAATAGGCAAATCGCATTGCCTTATAACTTGATGCATTTCATGGATTTGCATGCTATATATTTAAACTCCTGATTTGGTCCTTATTTGTCAGTACATATTTTATTGCTGTATCTACAAAACATTAGCTTTATACAAACTGCATGCCAAATATCAATCATGTGCTCTTTGAACTATAAAAAACAGTAGTGTATTGTTCTAATCTTGCACAAGCCACATGGAAAATTATATTACATGGCTAGAGGGTCACATTTTTCTTGTTGTTGGTCTTTGGTGCAGAAGCTATACTGGAGCTGCAGGTTACTATAGCAGATGTTGTCACTTCCACAGCCGGCATTCTTAAATGTGACCTGGGAGATAAGACGTTTGTGGTAAAGAAAATCATGTTTGAGACATGTGACACGAGACAAATATTACAGCAATAAAGGAAGGGATATTTACCTCTGCTTTGATTGTGTTTTCCTGTAGAGCATTCAGAACTGGCTCTAAGTCAGGAAGGTTTCTGACTGTCTGTTTTGGATTATCAGATGGCAAAGAAAGAGATAGGCTGAAGGAAATACTGGTCAGCATGTCCTGGATATCTCCCTACAACACAGTATAATGGTTTTTAATCAAATTTCCCACTTTTAGTTCTTGAAACCAGCAAATCAGCATGTGAGTTGATAGTACCAGCAGCCTGAGCTTGGTCTGGACACACTCTTGTTTGCCCTGGCCAGACAGTTCCCGGTCTCCCTGCGCAGCCTCAGAATTCACAAAGACCACTCGTGAAGGAAGACCCCTCTCTCTGCGCACTGTATCAGCCGTTAGCTTGTACTCGATCCCTACAGAAAGGTGACTATCAAATGCAAGCCACATGCTTCAAAAAGTTCAAAGAAATTGCTTTGACAAGAATCTGTTTGCCAAGTTATATCAACTAATCAAACACAGAACACACCCAGCTGGAATGAATACAGATTGCCGTGGGACATTCATTATTGTTTTGATATTTAAGCATGCAGTATGGGGAACAGGACAAACTCACTCAGTTTGGGATTGTATGTAGGTGGCTGGGCAGTGTAAGTGAAACAGGACTGAGCAGTAATAATGCTGAAAGATTTTCAAAATGGATTAAAAATAATAATAATAAATTATTCAAATTTTAATAATATTTATATATATATATATATATATATATATATATATATATATATATATATATATATATATATATATATATATATATATATATATATATATATATATATATATATATATATATAATCTCACCAAGGATATTTCTTGCAGTCCTGTGCCTTGAAGTCAACAATATTCGGTGTTAATGTCAAGGTCTTTTCTATGTTTACCACAGGTTTAGCCCTAAAAAAAAAAAAAAAACATATTTATTAATATAATTAATTATATTAACGTAATTAATGTATTATTCTAAAATATACAGATTCTATATTTAATGAAAGTATTTTTTATAGTCTGGGGAGTCTGTTTATTCCATCACTTCATATGAATTATATGAATACAAAAGATCTGATCAACATTAAATCTATAGATGTAAGAGAACGGGAAGCATCTAACCTGTAAATCAGCACAGTATCCGAATGTGAACCTACAGCAAGGTCTGGATAGCCGTTACCGTCCATATCCATGTTTCCAGCCAAGGAATAGCCAAACAATTTGATACCATGGTCTCCAGCATCTAAAACCTATAAACAGAGATTGTTTCAACAGTCACTTTAAAAAAAGTTTTAAATGCAAAATGCCTCACTATATCTCTATAATAAATCATGATAATATATTTCAACTGCTCCCATTAGGGGTTCCCATCAGTGTTTCCAAGTCTGCAGTTTTTCCTACTTTTAAACTGTTGCTACGGGTTGAAAAAGTGATTTTTACCCCCTGGAATGAAATTGGGCAAGTTTTGGCTGTGCTTGGGCAGGTTTTGAATAGCAATTGGGCTGGTTTTGTTAAGCAAACCTGGCAAGCTTGGTCCCCATTGTGGAACACACAAACATTTATTTACCATTATTTATTACGCTGGATAATATAATATAATATAATATAATATAATATAATATAATATAATATAATATAATATAATATAATATAATAATAAATCATTTCAATGTATATTGTAATTATATTTTGTAAATATTAATAACAACAAATTATGAAATGTTAAAGATATATTTTAAATACAATTTAAATCTAAAGCAAAACAAATCTGATAAAAATGGATAGTCAAAGAGTTTATAAATATGTGAGTCCTTTTACAAACCACTGATTTTTGATGAAAGCCTGCAGCTGAACCATGATAAATGTACACTCGACCTTTCCCTGAATCCTCATTGGGAGCGCTCACTGCAAAATCTGTTCATCAGAAAAAAATCATCTGTCAGATGCACTGTAAAACTGAGGCCCAAGACTGAAGTAAATATAACCTTTCGTTCAACCTTGGTATCCATCTTGATTGAGATCCCCAATGTGCACCACTGCTAGTCCAAACATGGAGTCCTTTTTCCCGTACAGACACACTGGTTTGATTTGGCTCCAGCGTTGTCCTTTGGCTTGGTTGATGTAAATGTACACAGCCCCTCCTACATCTTCATCCATGTTTTTCTCAGAGAACTCAGGTGCACCCACAACAATGTCATCCCACCTGAAGCGATAAGGACATTGTCATCTCTAATACAGTATAATGCCCTATGATTACATAAGAAACTTTACAATCACATCCTGTGTAGTCATCTGTTTCTAGTGTAAACCCACCCATCTGCATTTAAGTCAAGAACAGCGAGGTCATATCCAAAGGAGGAGGCCAAACCTGGACCTTGAAGGATGTGTTCAGCTTTCAAGTTCCTTGTATCTGCCTTTTCTTCCGGTCTTAACAACAAGACCTCCCCACTGTGATATGAGCGAGCCCCATAACAATGTTAAGCTCTCCTTTATTCATTAGGTTCATCCCAGTATCTAAAGCAAAGCCTAAAAATAACAGAAGGAAAAGTGTTGATATATAGATGATATCAGATTTAAAAGTCATATCATTCTTATTTAAAAAAAAAAAAAAAAAAATCCCCTTTGGTCCACTAATACTTGCTAGTATAGATTGTGTCATTTTTTGTAGCTTAGTTTCAATAAATGCTCATTGAAACTTCTGAAAGAAAATGTATTCCTCATTATTTTATCAATGAAAATGCATTCCTCGTTATTTCATATAGTTGCTGATGTATTCTAATGCATTGCTAACTACTGCATCATGTAAGTGGAAGCATCAAGATTTACAGCAGTATATTATTTTTAACAGATCTGCATTCTAGAATTGTACTGTAGGTTGGTCTCTGGCACACGGTAGTAGGTTGAGCATGATCACCTAAAAAGCTGCTAATGTCCACATTAATAAGCTCATGCTGATGTTGATCTCCAGTTTCATAAATCTCTAGAGAGAAGTCATCCACAGGCTCCATGTGCACAATACCTTAATTGTGAAAAGGAGAATTCATTATAAATCGTAGGTTACTGTTACTGTAAGTGTGAAGTTTAACATTATCAATAAAACAAAGCTTTGCAGTACCTTTCCAGTCATAGGCTCCTGGAGCTCCATAAACAAGATATTTGCTGTCTTTGGAAAATGCCACAGAGAGACCCTGTTGACAGTATCCAAACTTGTGCTTATCTGGTTCCCGAGTCCTACAAAAAGATCTTGTGCCCTCTCCATCTGTCACCAATTTAAGGTCCTGTTCCAGGACAAAACATCTGCCCAATAACCGCTGGTTGGTAAAACTCCAATCCTGGTACCTGTGAGCACAAGTCTAAATAAAACAGAGCATATTCATTACACATAGCATCTAAAAACTTTAAGATATGTACACAAATATAGAGTTTGAGGTGTCAACTGGAAATAAAATGCTTTCACAATGAATTACAACCAGTTGAAATGAACAACACAAAATCTTTACCACTACTTTGCCTCCTCGTCCCTGACTTTGGACAGAAACACCTAGCCATTGGTTTTCTCTGTAGTCTACTCCTGTCCTATCCTTAGGACGAGCTGCCAGTATAGAAAAGAGAGTTTTAGGAAACTTAAACAATACTTAGAAAAAAAAAAGTATTTGATAATTACGATATTCAGTGATACAGCTGACTGATAGAAAATGAGAAATGCATGCTAAAGCAACAACATAAATCAAGTAGACCACAACCAACCTTCTATATCAACGGGAATGCGTTCACAGTCATCAAGCTGTGTTGTGAATTTGCATTTGTACAGACCTCCAGATATATTGGCATTTTGAACAGGCAATGCTTTAGCACGAGGCGCTCCAATCAGCAATCTGAAGATGCAAGTGAGGTCATCAGATAGATAGATAGATAGATAGATAGATAGATAGATAGATAGATAGATAGATAGATAGATAGATAGATAGATATTGCGTAGCAGGTCATTATCTAATATGAATTTTAATCGGATATTGTTCAATTAAGTTTTTTCATCTATATTCGTATACGAATGCACGTGGCACACAAGATTGTTATCGGCATAATGTTACAAAGTGTCGCAAAAGTTTGTGCTGTTGGACATGTTTAAAAAAAAACAATATAAAATCTTGATGTAACACAATGCTACACTTGCATCTGTCGTAATTTCACCAATTATCACGTGTTCGCTTGAAAAAACAACAACAACAATAACAACAACAAAAAACCGTTTTCTTACACACGCTCCTCTGAAGGTTTGAGCTGATGGTGCATGGCCATTGAAAACCCAAATAACGTGTTTGCTTCTCCACGCTTCTTCATCACGTTCTGTGTGTCCAGGTTAAAAGCAGAAACCGGCGGCGGCCGAAGCATCCACACGGACAGGAGGAGACCCCACTGACTGAACAACATGATGATGGACCTCTCCGGAGCTGGAAAAGGGCTGCGAGATTGTGGTATAGGCTACCATAGAAGAAATACTATCTTTGGAGGGTGAGGCGATGTCACGCATTATATAAGCCTTGGCTGATTTATGTTCTCAAGGTGTGGATAAGACCGACTGTACAGTAGAGAGTTAATGTTTACCTGCAAAGGAAACGTGAACACATGCCCTTTCATCCTCAGTCATTTCCTGTCAGGTTTAGTCAAGTTCAGGATAAGAATCAACATGTTACAACGGCGCAATGAGAATTATCAACTTGTGGATGGGATAGATAAAATAAATCTTTGTACACGAGCAGGTTATCATGGAGATGGACTTGGGTGTAGCCTACTTAGGGAAACGTTGCCATTTGGAAAATGGTCAAAACAAGTAGTTGTTTCTATAAAATTATGATTTTCTTTTCTATTTAAATGCACATTTCTTTTAGAAATTGATAGATTTATATATAACTGCAATATTGTTGATGCTACTACCTATAAAAATATCCCAATGGGGAAATACATTAATGCATTTACAGCATCCCTTACGAAAAATAACCATGGTTTTACTGTAGTAAAAGTGTAGTAACTATGTTTTTTGGGCTAATTGATTACCATTTATATAACCACAGTTTTACCATATATACCATGGTTAAACTATGGTTAGAGTAGCGAAACCATGGTTAATTTGTGGTTACCATGGTTTAACTACAATAACTATGTTTTTTGGTTTTATTTGTAGTAAAACCATGGTTCAGTTTCGTAAGGGCAACATGGCTACATACCTATTTTTCCGTACAGCGATATGGAAACATTGAAACAGTGATATTTTGTACGAAAAAATGCGTAACTGGTGCAACGATGATGTTGAACGTAAGCGTTTTGAACTTTGAGAGGCATTACACTTTATTAATAAATTGCATATGCCATACGGAAGGCGGTCCACGGAAGCTAGATATTTTACTTTATAAAGTTTTAAATATGGATATTTTTCTTACACAAACCCATCGATTCGCTTCAGAAAGCTTTTATTAATTCTCCAGAGCCGTATGGATTACTTTTATAATGGATGGATGCACTTTTTTGATCTTCAAATTTTGGGCTGCCATTCACTGCCATTATAAAGCTTGGATTGGCCAGGACATTTTTTAATATAACTCCGACTGTATTCGTCTGAAAGAGGAATGTCATATACACCTTGGATGTATTGAGAGTGAGTAAATCATGGGATAATTTATGGGATATTAATGGGATAACAGCACATCATTGGCTACATACCTTAAGGCCTGCCCTTTTAATTCCCATAGTGCAGTTTATTGTATTTTTTTTCTGAATAACAAGGAAATGAGTAGAAATTAATTGTTGCCATATGGCAACGCTGTATCGTAAAGGGTTAAAATATAGGCTACCTTTGTAAATAGGTAATCAAATATTCATATATCTATCTTGATGTTTTTGTTTGTCTTAATGTGAATTTAAATTTGTTTTGTTTGGACAGATAAAACACATTGCACCAAAAGATGGCGCTAGAGATTTACAGCGTGATGAAGAAGATTGTAGAGGTTTTTTTTGTTTTGTTTTGTTTTTGTTTTTTTGTTGAGTAAAAAACTATTAAATATTTCCACCATTGTTAGAATTAAAATATACAGTACACTGAACACTTTTGTGACCACCTGGCCAAATAGCTGTAGTTGTTACATGGTGTATTTTGTCACAATGTTAATTGCTATGATGACTGCAAAATGAAACAGTTGTAAACTGTATTCATTTATTTAATGTATAATCACATAAAAAGTGACAACTTGTCCTAACTCTTATATAAATGATCAATGGGTTAAAATCTAAAATTATTATTGTTTATTCTGGTCTAAATGGATGTTAACATTGTTAATTTTCCTGTAGCTCAAACAATAAGAGCGTGGCTCGCTAAGGTCATGGGTTCGATTCCCAGGGAAAGCAAGAACTGACAAAATGTAAAAATGTACTTTGAATGCAGTGTAAGCTGTTTTGGATAAAAGCGTCTGCCAAATGCGTAAATTTAAATGTAGTTTGTATTCACTTGTTTACCCAACAGCTATACCAAAAACTATCAGTTTCATAAATTTATGTTTGGACTGATTTCACAAAACATGTTCTAATTCAAATTAGATTTTAAAATAGCAGTTTGAATTCAACATACCACTGCTAGAAAAAAAAAAAAAAAAAAAAACCCAGATAAGAAGTTAAATTATGTGACAAATCATGTGAAAACTAGTCCTGGTATGATGGTATTTGATTGGTCAATGTTTTGCATTACATTATTAAGTAGCACTTGTTTCTCACAAAGTAGCCATGGTTTGGAAACTTAAGCATCATTGTGGTTTTAGCACTGAGTAGGTGTCACAAGCTTCCTTCCTGATTTAGCACTTTATTTTATAGTCCTATTCCACATGCACTATGTACTTATTATAGTAATTGCAATATGGATACTAACAAGGTCCTAACCATTAACCTACCCCTAGATCTATAGTTTTGTATACTTAGTCAAAAGTCCAAGTGGCAACTATAGTTGCCGGTGGGCAAATGACTTGTAATGATGGGGAAATGGGGTATATACTGTGTTAACGGGTTAATAAATCAAGATTTTTGGTCTTGTTTAGTGCTTTTTTGCATTCATAATATCCCACCTAAAACATAACCCTTTAACTGACATCTCTACTTTACAGTAGACCTTAATTCGATAGGGAGTAAATCTGTCAAAAGGAGGAGATGAGAGGGTAATCTTTCCACAGCTCTACTGTCCCACCCCTGTGTCTGCTGTCCATGGCGGGGTGGATGGGCCTTCCAGTTTTCAAACTTCAGTCAGTCACACAAAAGGAAGAATGGGAAGATAAAGATTTAAAGCATGGGATTAATTGCTCTAGATTATCTTTTTTTCTCCCTTTTATGATATTATGTCTTGTAAGGGCCAAATTGAGGCCCCTTCATCCAGTTTGGATGCGTTTCATTCTAATCGGTCAAGGACCCTAATTAATTTTATGACTAGTAGCTTATGATTCCATTATAATGTGGAAATTCAGACAAGTAATGAGTTTACATTTACATTATTATATGAAATCACCTACTCCAGTCAGTCATTGAGTACTATGGGACTATTTTTATTTATATTTATTTTTTGTTATATAGATGTAACTTTTTCATCATTCTATTTATTTATTTTCATTTAATTTTTTGATGCCCAATGGCCTGTCGGGGCAACTTAATGGCTGCACTTTGTTCTGCACTATGTTCCACCACTTTAAGACTGTATTTGTTGTCTGTTGTGTTTTCATATTCAAAAGATTATAAGACAGATGCAGCTTTTTTTTGAGTTTACATCGAATGTTCTTCAACTTTTATACATAATACATTTGTTTATGAATAAAGATTGATCTGTTGAAAGCAGTTATTTTGAGCTAGATGCCAGATGTTCTCCTCCTATTCATATTTGACATTGAAGGGGTGCATACAACATATTTGACCACCGGCAACTATAGTTACCGCACATAAAAAAAAAAAAAACCTGGTAAAAATAAATGCAGAACATGTTCACATAGGACATAATTATGACTATATGCATGGAACCATATGCACAAAATTAATTTTAATATAAAAGTATAAAAAAGTTTTTGAAAAATTACATTCTGAAGTATTCCCTTAAATGACAGCATGCTACTAAAGTTACCTGTGACAAAAATAGCTATACATCCTGTGGAAACTTTAAAAGTTGTTGCAGCAAGAGAGTTGTTTACTGAGAAACCCACTGAGGATGGTGTAAGATGGAAGAGATAAGTGGTCATTGGTAACTTAAGCGACGGTGAGGGTGCAGGAGCAGTACAGTGAAACCGCTTAAAATAACAGGTCTCATGATCTGCACAATACCTCACACATGCTCTCACACACGTATAAGCACAGATGCACTCTTGCACAGATAGAAGCCTATGCACATAACAAAATAATCACTCACACATGAAAGTTCATTCCAACACTGCACCCCAAACATATTGATATTTAAAAACATGCATGCATTCCATATCTTTAACACAGAAATTTACATCTGATGGTCCTAAGTGATACAAAATCTTGTTTTGTGCTACTCGTATTAGTGTGTTTTAGAGTCAGAACTAACACTTCAAAAAACTACATTTACTTCATTTTTCTTTTGCAAATTTTTGCACACAGATTTTTTAGTAAATTTCACTTATAGAATTAAGTAAACTCTACTTAAGTAAAATTAACAAAGAAAATAAGTAATTTTAACTTGGCCAGTAAAAGGTTGAATAATTTCTACTTAGTAAGTTTCCTTCTTACTTTTTACTCAAACAATATAACACTTAATTAAACCACGCTTATATAGTGTATGATTTACATAAACATCTGAGTAAATAATAAAATAGATATTGTGTAGACACCATAACTACACAGAAGTAATGCAGCAGCTGAATACAGAGACCTACACAATAGCTACACAATGACTGATGGTCATTGTGTAGCTATTATATATATATATATATATATATATATATATATATATATATATATATATATATATATATATATATATATCAACCTTATCAATTATTCAGGCCCCAGTGCATGATGGGAACACCAGTATGACCGATAAATTGGGATATGTTTTCAGAGACCAATCTACTTCGAGTGATTAAAAATGAGCCAATGGACATGCAGTTCACGCATTCCATGCACCGCCCCGCAGCGCGGGTATAAACACCCGTACCACATATCACTTTTAACTTCAGAGCCGAATGGTTTGCTGTATCAAGCTGTTTCTACGAAGAGTGTTTAGACGAGTCTCGAGGAGGATCGCTCTCTTACTTGGGTGCTGGTGTGACGGCGCGAGTCAGCAAGTGGCCGCTGCAACATACACTACACTTGTTCCAGTGTTGGTTGGCTGGGCGTTTCCATTCTTTGAGTGCTCACATGCAGGCTTACAATCGGACTGCTGTGAGCCGTGGCCATCTCCCTGAGTGCTTCAGCACTTCTAAAAGAGCATTTCCTTCTAAAAAGAGCAACACGGTTTGACCCTGCGTCTTTTTCAAGATGTCATTCAAACCGTGTGTTTTTGGATGCGGTTGTTTCCTATCCTCATTTGACGGCCACGATCTCTCTCGCACATAAACATGTGAGCTTGCGTTCGTGGGTGATTCATACTCTCTCAGGAGAGTGTGATCACATCAGCGCGCAGTTCGTCTTACCTTTCTCGTAAAGGCTTTAGTGTTCAGTGTGCTGTTCTGACGGCCACGCTCACTGTCTCAAATGCCTGCTGGTAGCTTACAGATGGGATTGCTAGTTCTTAAAAAAAAAAAAAAATGGGGACCTAGCGTTTCATTTGGGGCTCTGGCAGAGGACAGATGTCAATTGCTGCATCGGAGAGAGCAGCGGACAACGGTCCCACTGAAGTTCTTTCAGAGGCTCCTGGGGCATATGGCATCTGCAGCCGCAGTAACACCGCTTGGATTACTGCATATGAGACCGCTTCACCACTGGCTTCACGGCCATTTCCCGAGATGGGCGTGGCAGAGCAGCAAGTACCGGGTCTCATTCACCGATGCCTCATTCACTGGCTGGGGGGCCACGTACAACGGGCATGCAGTTTCGGGTCTGTGGACGGGGCCCCAACTGCATTGGCATACCAATTGCCTAGAGTTACTGGCAGTACGTCTTGCTCTGGGCCACCTCAAAAAGCCGCTACAGGGCAAGCATGTACTGGTCCGCATGGACAGCACTGTGGCCATTGCGTACATCAACCGTCAGGGTGGTCTACTCTCCCGTTGCATGCTCTGACTCGCCCGCCATCTCCTCCTTGGAGTCAGAAGCATCTGAGGTCGCTTCACACCATTCACATCCCAGGTGTGCTTAACCAGACAGCCAACGATCTCTCACGGCAGCCGACACCTCCGGGAGAGTGGCGCCTCCATCCCCAGTTGGGCCAGCTGATATGGAACCTCTTCGGAGCCGCACAGGTAGACCTGTTTGCCTCTCTAGAGTCGACCCATTGCCAGTTGTATTACTCCCTGACTGGGGGCATCCTCGGCACGGATGCACTGGCGCACAGCTGGCCCCGGGACCTACGCAAGTATGCATTTCCCCCAGTGAGCCTTCTCGCACAGACTCTGTGCAAAGTCAGGGAGGACGAGGAGCAGGTCTGGTTAGTTGTGCCCTACTGGCTCAACTGGACCTGGTTCTCCGAACTAACTCTCCTTGCGACAGCACCTCCCTGGCCCACTTTCTCAGGGATGGGGCACACTATGGCACCCGCATCCAGACCTCTGGAAACTCCATGTCTGGTCCCTGGATGCGACGCAGAGATTCTAGGTGGCCTACCACAGGCAGTAGTAGACACAATCACTTCCTCTAGAGCCCCCTCTACGAGGCGCCTCTATGCATTGAAGTGGAACCTGTTTGTTGAGTGGTGTACTTCTCACCGTACTCTTGGTTGCATTGGCCTCCATCGAGATGGTAGGGGACCTGCACGCACTTTCGGTCAGCGAATCATGCCTAGAATTCGGGCCAGGTAACTCTCACATCGTCCTGAGACCCCGGCCTGGATACGTGCCCGAGATTCCGAGATCAGGTGGTGAACCTGCAAGCGTTGCCTTCGGAGGAGGCAGACCCAGCCCTAGCTTTGCTCTGTCCTGTCCCTCTCCATGCCTATGTGGACCGAAGATTTAGGACCTCAGAACAGCTCTTCATCTGTTATGGAGGCCAGCAGAAGGGAAAGGCTGTCTCCAAGCAGAGGTTAGCCCACTGGATAGTGGATGCTATTGTCTTGGCGTACCAGTCCCAAGATGTGCCTTGCCCATTCGGGTTGCAAGCACACTCGACTAGGAGTGTAGCTTCCTCCTAGGCGCTGGTTCAAGGCGACTCGCTGACAGATATATGTAGAGCTGCGGGCTGGGCGACACCTAACACATTCGCTAGATTCTATAGCCTCCGTGTAGAGCCGGTATCTTCCCGTATACTTGCCCCCAGTGGCCAGTAGCGCTAAGTGCCCATTCTAGTGTCGGCTTGCGATGCCATTCCCGCCCCCTGGGCCGGATACGTTGTCTATTGTCTCCAGTTGTGTTCCCCAGAAATGGCTAACCCTGTCGAGCTCCTCTGTCACCCCTTCGGTGTCAGACGTTGTGGCCGTCTGACGCCAGGCCTGCACCTGTATGCTTGTGGAATGTGTGTGTAGGCTGGGTATCCATGTGTAGCGGTTCCCACGGCAACCCCATATGTGTATTCTCCACGGTACCAGCTACCCTACTCGGCTAGCCCCGTGTCTTTCCCCTTTGACAGAGCCTGCGCTGTCATCTCTGGAGGTGTTCTTTCCCCCCTGGGTCCAGGTTGAAACCACCCCAGAGACATGTCTCACTACCCTGCTAGGTTAGTCCTTATGTGTAATCCGCCACCTCTCCTTCCCTTGAAGGACGTGGCTCCGCAGCACTTATTTAGTTTCCCAGCATTATCCAATAGTCACTCTGAGTGGGTCTTGTAGGAGCAGCAGTGACTGTCCTTCCCTGCCTTGAGCCCTGACTCCCTCTCCAATGCAGGAGTGGTCCAGTGAGCTCAAGGAAGCTGGCGCTGGAAGGGCCAGCATACCTGGCGTGTTGGTAGGGATCCCAATTCGTAAAAGGGAACGTCTCGGTTACGTATGTAACCCTCGTTCCCTGAAGGAGGGAACGGAGACGTACGTCCCGTCGCCAGGTCCTGTGCTTCAGCTGAAGGCCGAGTCACTTGTCTCGGCTCCTCAGTTGAAAAGTGAGTACTTACACTTCCGTGTTTATACCCGCACTGCGGGGTGGTGCGTGGACTGCGTGAACCACATGCCAATGTCCATTGGCTCATTTTAAATCACTCGAAGTAGATTGGTCTCTGAAAACAGATCCCAATTTGTTGGTCAGTTCCGACATATGTCTCCGTTCCCTCCTTCAGGGAACGAGGGTTACATACGTGGCCGAGACGTTTAACTTAATTTTATTGATATTTACACAAGTTTGAATTGAGTGCTAACATAATTTACTTTTTTTTTTTTATCTTGCCAGAACTATCTTTTTCATGTAGAAATTACATATAAATTTTAGACGTTACTTTTTACTAACTCTATTAGTGTTATTTTTATACAGTGCATCCGGAAAGTATTCACAGCGCTTCACTTTTTCCACATTTATGTTACAGCCTTATTCCAAAATGGATTAAATTAATTATTTTTTCCTCAATTCTACAAACAATACCCCATAGTGACAGCATGAAAGAAGTTTGTTTGAAATCTTTGCAAATGTATTAAATAAAAAATAAAATAAAATAAAAAAACCCATGTACATAAGTCTTCACAGCCTTTGCTCAATACTTGAAGCACCTGTGGCACCAGTTACAGCTTCAAGTCTTTGAGTATGATGCTACAAGCTTGGCACACCTATTTTTGGACAGTTTCTCCTATTCTTCTTTTCAGGACCTCTCAAGCTCCATCAGGTTGGATGGGGAACGTCAGTGCACAGCCATTTTCAGATCTCTCCAGAGATGTTCAATCTGGTTCAAGTCTGGGCTCTGGCTGGGCCACTCAAGGACATTCACAGAGTTGTCCCCGTAGCCATTCCTTTGTTATCTTGGCTGTGTGCTTACGGGCATTGTCCTGTTGGAAGATGAACCACCTTCACCCCAGTCTGAGGTCCAGAGAGCTCTGGAGCAGGTTTCCATCTAGCATGTCTCTGTACATTGCTGCATTCATCTTTCCCTCAATCCTGACTACTCTCCCAGTTCCTGCTGATGAAAAACATCCGCACAGGATGATTCTGCCACCACCATGCTTCACTGTAGGGATGGTATTGGCCAGGTGATGAGCGGTGCCTGGTTTCCTACCAGACATGATGCTTGCCATTCAGGCCAAAGAGTTCAATCTTTGTTTCATCAGATCAGAGAATCTGAGAGTCCTTCAGGTGCCTTTTGGCAAACTCCAGGCGGGCTGTCATGTGCCTTTTAGTGAGGAGTGGTTTCCGTCTGGCTACGCTACCATACAGGCCTAATTGGTGGAGTGCTGCAGAGATGGTTGTTCTTCTGGAAGTTTCTCCTCTCTCCACAGAGAAACACTAGAATTCTGTCAGAGTGACCATTGGGTTCTTGGTCACTCCCCCGACTAATGCCCTTCTTCCCCGATCGCTCAGTCTGGCCGGGCGGCCATCTCTAGAAAGAGTCCTGGTGGTTTCAAACTTCTTCCATTTCCGGATGATGGAGGCCACTGTGCTCATTAGGACCTTCAATGCTGCAGAAATGTTACTGTACCTTTCCCCAGATCTGTGCCTCGATACAATCCTGTCTCAAAGGTCTACAAACAATTACTTGGACTTCATGGCTTGGTTTGTGCTCTGACATGCACTGTTAAGATTCAAGATTCAAGATTCAAGAGTTTTATTTGTCACATACACAGTTATATACAGAATATACAACCGGCAGTGAAATGTAAACAGGTCCGCTCCATGGACAGTGCAAATTCACAGTTAACTGTGGGACCTTATATAGACAGGCGCGTGCCTTTCCAAATCATGTCCTATCAACTGAATTTACCACAGGTGGACTCCAGGTGGTTGTAGAAACATCTCAAAGATGATCAGTGGAGACAGGATGCAGCTGAACTCAATTTTGAGTGTCATGATGGCTGTGAATACTTATGTACATGTGATATTTTTATTTATTTATTTATTATTATTATTATTATTATTATTATTTATAAATTTGAAAAGATTTCAAACAAAATTCTTTGACGTTGTCATTATGGGGTATTGTTTGTAGAATTTTGAGGAAAATAATGAATTTAATTCATTTTGAAATAAGGCTGTCACATGTGGAAAAAGTGAAGCGCTGTGAATACTTTTCCGGATGCACTGTATATTATATTTATATATTGATGTTTATATCTCTCTCTTAAAAAAAAAACATACTAATGGCCTGTCTGAGAAACAAACGCACATACAAAAATCAGACTTTGAAACACTAGAAACCAAGATTGGCGTTTCAGTCATGCAGTGGAGGCAGAGCTTAAGTCAAGACTGAATGTCAACCCTTCCTCACATAATCACAGATAATCATGTGCAGGAGGTGTATTGTGTATACACTAAATAAAAGTATATATGCAAAAAAAAAAAAAAAAAAAAAAAAAACGCTAAGAGGAAAGCTTGAAGCTCTACTGGAAGTGATTGGTATCCATATGGAAATTATTGAAATGTGTTATTTCATTTGCTTGGCAGGTTGTAAAGCAAGGAAACATTCTTAATTCCTCATTTTTGTGGAAGAAACAATGTTCCAAACAATTAAACACATTAAATTTTAACTACAATAGCAACTGTAAATGTATACTTGTAAATGTATATTTAAGTAAAACATATACTTAAATATTATTTCTGATTACAATTTGGAACTCACTGTAAAAATGTTACCAACAGGTGTTTACAAAATGTAAGGCATATGCAGATTTATCCAGACCTAAAATTAATAATAACAACAACAACAACAACAACAACAACAACAACAACAACAATAAATATTACAAGTGCAAAAAGAAAGAAAATAATGAAAGGTAATCTGTGGTTGCAAGGGAATATGTGACTATTAACTGTCCCAGAATACTATATTAAAGAAATTGTGGAAAGTGTCTTATTTTTATCATCCATTTACAGTTGTGATGTGCGACTAATTCACTCACTTTTAAGTAGCCATATTATGATTGACTGACCCCCTTTCCTTCTGATGGTCATCACGAAGCCCACATGAAAGCTTAGTTTATGGAACCAGTGCTCATTGCAGAGTTTAGTCCAGATTATTTCAGTTTTCAGCTACAATGGAACACACCATTACCACACTATCATCAGAGCAGCAATCACACATTTGCCGCTCAACAACACCTTCATGCTAGCATTGCTTTTACAGTGCAGAAAAAAAAATCCATTCACTGCTACATTTGTGAATGAATCTTAGCAAACATGCATTAAATTGATCTGTGGTTGGTTAGTGCTCTTATTCTTTCAAGTGTATTGTTTCAATTAGATTTATATTCAGTTTACCTCAAGATAATATTTTAAATATTTCTTAGCCCTTTTGTTAGCCAGTTGTTATAAAGCAACATATTTCAGTATAAATGCTTACTAATTAAAATAAATGAACTTCATGCATTAAAAAAAAAGTGTCACAAAAACTTGACAATTCCACATAACTTTTTTTTTTCAATTACTCCTCACTTTTTTAAAGTTAAGTCAACTGATCACTTTAATGTAATTGTAAGTAGATTACATTTAAAATGGCAAGTCTTTAAATGGTTACATTTGCCAATAAGTCTTTTCAAATATTGTGGAGGAAAAATTAAAAGAGATGACCAGAGTAGGTGATTAATAAAAATACACTTCATGATGAATAAATCACAATGGAATAACAGGTAAATAATATGTATTTATTTAACTCATAATTTTACATCTTATACAGCTCAACAGAGCAGATAATAGCTCTCCTACTGAACATTTAGAGAGATTGTTCTCTCTTTCCTCCAGATTTCATCTTATTCAGACTGAATCGCAAGGCTGCATGTCAAATTCTCATCATCAGTGTCCTGAAGAGAAAAAAGTTACCAAATGTAGAAAACTGACTTGTTAATTCACAACATTCATAAGATTAAAGCAACTCATTAAAAATGACCTGTATTAAATAAAATAAAAAAATAATAATAAATAACATTTTTAATTTCCATAAGCAATATGAAAGTAGAAAACTAAAAGTTTGGCAGCACTTTAAGTCCCCCAGGCCAGAAGTGTCTGTACTACTGCAAACTAAAACATTAAAGCATTACTAAAACTCTAGATTACGCTTTAATACAGATAGCAAATCATCCTCTTACCTGAGCATTTGACTGCCCTCTAACTTGGTTGTCTTGTCCAGAGCCTCGCACTGTATAAAAAAGATGCAGAAACAACCATAAGCATTTTCAAAGGCAAATGCAAAAATAAAGAACAAAAACTACTTCCAGGCTTACCTCTCCTAAATATGAAACCCATGAGAGCAAAGATTAGGACTCCACAAAACCCTAAAGCACATGCCAACCCAAGCACTGCTGGATAGAGCTTTTCTTCTGAAATATACATACTAAATGTATATCTATCATGAATATAAGAGACATTTCTGTCACAAAATGTATTAAATGAAAGAAATTAAATTACCATCATTGACTTGTTTTGTACTGTTTTCATAGCATTTGTGTTGACACTCCATGTAGTCATTTAGATGATCAGGTGTTGAAATCGTTGATGCTGAATTTTGTCGACCTACAATCAAACACACAAAGGGTTCAAAAAAAGAAACGAGTCAAGTCTTTAACTCATTGTTTTAGAAATGCATAAATATTTCTTATTTTACAGATGTACATGATAGCCACAAATTCAAATTAAATTATAATACATACATTGTTTTCTGAATTAAGATGGTCATCGTGTTCATTAAATTTGAAGTTTTACCTTTAACTATCAGATGTGTTCCACTTCCAAACTCAATATACAATGATTTTAATCCACAATAGTACACTGCTTCATCTGACTGAGTGATGCCTGAAATTGTCAGATTAGAGTTGCTGCCCAATCTCTTGCCTGAGAATCGATCATTTTTGAATTCGTTGTAAAATATGGGTTCTGACAATTTCAAAAGTGCTGATATGACTCGAGGTTGTTGTCCAACAATTTGCTTATACCAAAGGATGTTATCTATACGTGCATAACACTGCAGAGTCACAGTGTTGCCAAGTGCTACAGTTATGACTTCATTTGGCTGAAGAATACGATGATGTGCAGTGCCTGAGAAAACTGATAATGTCCACAGGTTAAGACATGCAATGTCCACACTACAGGATATTCAATATAAATAAATCAACAATATCTATGAAAACCCATCAGAAAAACGTAAAATGAATTAATCTCAGCAATCATTTAAAATAAAAAATTAAAAAGGTAGGTTTTAAATAAATTAAAATGACTTACGCATTATACAAATAACAGTAACAAATGCCCAAGGAATCATTGTAAAATGACTATAACAATTTTTCTGCTGTCCATTTACTCTATCAAACAGGGATTGCAAAGGAGTTCCTTATATACTTCCTGGACTTACCACACTGTTAACCAGATAAATTACCATTGGTTGAGACCTAAAAAATAAAAATAAAAGATCTGTCCTCTTTACCTCACCAGTTATCTTTTGATCTATAAAACAAAGGTCTGTTGTGACAGTAGACAACAAAATCAATGCATTCATTTTCTTTATAGGTTACTTTAAAATTATTTCATTTTACTTTGAGGGCTGGCTGTGCATAATTAGCTTGTAGTAAGTGAAGTGACGTGTGGCCAAGTATGGTGACCCTAGGTGATGGTGATCTAAGTGCACACACACACGCACACACACACGCACAGAGCAGTGGTCAGCCATATTACTGCGGCACCTGGGGAGCAGTTGGGGGTTCGGTGCCTTGCTCAGGGGTGATGTATATAGTTATATATACACACTGATCAGTTCCCGGGGTTCCCGGTCTGCAGTGGTCAGTATCAATCAAAAGTGGTCCAAGGAAGGAACAGTGGTGAACCGGTGACAGGGTCATGGGCAGCCAAGGCTCACTGATGCACGTGAGGATTGAAGGCTTGCCTGTGTGGTCCGATCAAACAGATGAGCTGCTTTAGCTCAAATTGTTCAAAAAGTGAATGCTGCTTTTGATACAAAGGTGTCAGAATACTCAGTGCATCACAGTTTGTTGCGTATGGGGCTGCATAGACGCAGACCAGTCAGGGTGCCCATGCTGACCCCTGTCCACCGCTGAAAGCACATATGAACATCAGAACTGGACTGCAGAGAAATGAAAGAAAGTGGCCTGGTCTGATGAATCACGTTTTCTTTTACATCACGTGGATGGCCGGATCACTTACCTGGGGAACACATGGCACCAGGATGCACTATGGGAAGAAGGCAAGCCGGCCGAGGCAGTGTGATGCTTTGGGCAATGTTCTGCTGGGAAATCTTGGGTCCTGCCATCCATGTGGGTATTACATTGACACATACCACCTACCTAAGCATTGTTGCAGACCATGTACACCCTTTCTTGTAAACGGTATTCCCTGGTGGCTTTCAGCAGGATAATGCACCCTGCCACAAAGCAAAAATAATTCAGGAATGGTTTGAGGAGCACAACAACGAGTTTGAGGTGTTGACTTGACCTCCAAATTCCCCAGATCTCAATTCAATCGAGCATCTGTGGGATGCGCTGAACAAACAAGTCCTACCTTGCAACTTACAGGACTTAAAGGATCTGCTGCTAACATCTTGGTGCCAGATACCACAGCACACCTTCAGCGGTCTAGTGGAGTCTATGCCTTGATGGGTCAGGGCTATTTTGGCAGCAACACAATATTAGGAAGGTAGTCATAATGTTATGCATGATCAGTGCATAGATGACATGCAAATAAAATATCTGTCAGTTGCATAATCACGGCTCTTCCGTGAATTATCTTGGACTTTTAGTTTGCTTTTCATTATTTCCTGTTGTCTTTGTTCACTTTTCCCACTCTCATCAGTTACCAATACTATGGCATTTCATTTGATCATCACACTTTTAGTTCAGTATCACAGTATACTTAAGTTCTTGTGTTTCCTCAGTTCATTGTTGGCTATTGTTTGTGTATTGAGCACACTGTTACTCACTGCACTCGCCAGTATAAGCAACTTTCTCCAAACCTTTCCATTAGCCCAGTGGTCCCCAATCCAGAAGAGCACATTTAAATGTCTCCCTAATCAAACACACCTGATTCAACTCCTCAGCTCATTAGTAAAGACTCCAAGACCTCAAATATGTGTGTAATGTTGCCTTCATGTGCTATCAGAAATGTCGTACTTCCCACTTCTGAAGTCGTGATTACGAGCTCATCCCATTCAAATTTTGACTTGAGAGGGCATTCATGTTACATTTTTAAAATAGGACACTAGTAGGGGAGCACAGGGCACAACCTAATGCGGGGTTAGTTGTAACACGCATGGTTTAAAACTTTCCACACATGCCAGGATGACGAAACTTTGTGTATTTACTAGTTTCCATATATTCCAATAACACTATTTAGAGAAAAAAAAAAATGTGCCAAAATTAAGAACACTAAAAAAAAAAAAAAAAAAACTGAACATTTATTTAACCACAGCAAAAGTACATTTTCTTACTGAAGTTAATTTTTCATCTGTTTTTTGTGTTTATTTAAAATAAGACAAATCTGATATTATTGTAATCTTATATCTGTTATTTAACAGTTGAGATGGTTCTGTAATGCTGATCTAACAGCAGAAGACACGAGCCGCGGTTTAAATCCCAGTTGTGTTATAACACTGCGTTACAATGAGCCCCTATTAGAACTACGCTATTATATTCTATACTTTTATGAATTCTCTTGAGAAACCATGAGAAAAGGGTGAATAATGACTGAGTCAATGTTCAGAAATTATTCATTATTATCGTTTTTAACTCTGCTGTATAGCGATGTGTTTGTCAAACTCAAAAATTTGTTTCTTTTTTATTAAAAAATGCCATTATTTTAATAAAAAAAATAATTTTATTCACAAAATATTTTAGTTTGTCTTGGATTTATTTATTATTATTATTATTATTATATCAGATAACATTTTAAGCTGTCATTTGGTGAGGTTACATTGTGCCCCTCACATGTTACTGTTAAGCAGAGCTGACTAGATACTAGTTAAGGACGGAGAATAAACATGCTTCACACAGGTTGCAGTGAGAAAACAAGTACCAAATGTTTATTAGTACAGGTGCAGCTTAAATAGAACATCACATGGCATGGACACATGACAAACACACATGAAAGGAATCCACAATAATTGGGAGCACACTTAATCAATCAACACCCCCACTTGCTCACACATTCACAAAGGAAAAACAAAAACAAACAAAAATAAAAACATAATGGAAAACAACTGCACTACATCATGGCTATAACCCAATCAAGAACGTGGAAAAGGCAAATAACTTCACTTTTGTAGCTGGTTTAGTCATTAGGTCAGCAACCATCTGATCTGTTGGGCAATACTCCAAACACACTTTACCATCGTTTACAGTTGATCTCACAAAATGGTATTTAATCTCAATATGCCTACATCTCTGCCTGCTAACAGGATTCTTTGCCAATGCAATTGTACCTTGGTTGTCTTCGTAGATTATAGGTACACCATACTGATAATCATCAAGATGTTCAAGCAATTGTGTCAAGTACAAACACTCTTGTATAGTGGCAGCTAATGCAATGTACTCAGCCTCACATGTTGATAATGCTACAGTTGGCTGCTTTTTAGTCTTCCAAGAAATCAGAGGACCATTGTTACATAGGCTAACACAATAACCAGATGTACTACGTCGGTCATTTGAATCACCTGCCCAATCTGCATCACTATAAGTCACCAACCTTAACCCTTCATCACATTTCCTGTAACAGAGCATTTTGTCATTTGTACCTTTCAGAGATTTCAGTACATGCTTTACAGTTGTCCACTGCTCTTCTGTTGGCTCACTGAAATACTGGGACAATTTGCTAACATCATAACTCAGATCAGGTCTAGTGCATGAGGTTAGGTAGATTAGGCTACCCACTGCCTCTCTGTATTTCCTGGGGTCAATCAACTTTATCACTATCAGTGTAATTCAACTTTGGTTCACAAGGTGTTGATCTGGGTTTACAATCTTGCATGTCAAATCTTTCCAGCAGTTTGCCAACATAACTCTGCTGTGACATTCACACCCCCATCACACTGATCAAAAGTGATACCTAGAAAATTCTTCAGTCTTCCCAAATCTTTCATCTGGAATTTCCCAGTAAGCATCTCTTTGACAGTTTTTAAAGCTCTCTCATCACTGGCAGCAATAACCAAGTCATCAACCCATATCAGTATTATCACTTTCTCATGTTCTAGTTCTCTCTTGTAAACACAATGATCAACTGGATTTTGTACAAAAGTTTTCACACAGTCATGTAACATTTTGTTCCAGTTTCGACCTGATTGCTTTAGCCCATACAATGATTTCTCCAGTTTACACACCATTTTTTCATGTGTCTGAGATTTTACTTCATACCCCTCTGGCTGTTCCATGTAAATTTCATAATCAATCGGTGCATGTAGGTAGGCAGTTTTAACATCCATCTGATGGAGGATCAGATCCTCCTGAGCAGCTTTCTGCATTAACACTCTCACACTGGTAAGATTGGCAGTAGGAGAAAAAGTCTCTCCATAATCTACACCCATCTTCTGACTATACCCCTTGGCAACATAACGAGCCTTATACTTGTCAGATCCATCAGCATTGGTTTTGGTAGCATACACCCATCTCCCCCCACTGCTTTCTTGCCCTCAGGTAGGGTGGTCAAAGTAAATGTGGTGTTATCCCTCAGTGATTTCATCTCTTCATCCATTGCATCTACCCACTCCCTTGAATTAGATGAAGTCACCGCTTCTCTGAAAGTCTGAGGTACACTAAAAACCATCTTATAGCAATAATCAATGCTGATCTGCACCTGATCACTCTCCACCCCGTAGAAATCTGGCCTCCTTCTCTCTCTACCAGGATATCTCCTCTCTCTACTGGAAAATGGCGCCGCTGTGTTTGGTCGCCGTTCAGGTCGCTCCGCGAAGACTGTGCTTTTATTTACTATTTTACTTTCTTTTACTCTCAGTTTTTACAAACTTATCATCTGCATTGATCTACTACGACAGCAAAACTCTTTTGGACATTGGTTACCTCTACACTGGACTGTTTCAGGACACTTTCGCCGATCCTCTGTGGCCATCTGAGATTCTTCGCAACGCCGAGTTGAACAATGGCCAGAGCCAGCGGCGTAGAACAAAGAAACACCGTGGGAAACGTGCTGGTATCCGTAACAGACTGAGGAAAAGGGCATTCAGACCTCCTCTCCCGAGCATTCTTCTAGCAAATGTTCAATCCTTGGATAATAAGATGGACGATCTTAGAGCCAGGATAAGTTTTCAACGGGACATGAGAGACTGTAATATCTATTGTTTGTCTGAAACTTGGCTCACGCCCGCGGTCCCGACACAGCTGTGACGCCGTCGGAGAACTTCTCTGTTTTTCGGATGGACAGAACAGCCGAGGCCGGTAAATCCAAAGGCGGTGGAGTGTGTTTCATGATCAACAAGAAATGGTGCGATCCCAGGAACATCACCATTCTCTCGCGGTCCTGCTCGCCTCATCTGGAACATTTAACAATCATCTGCCGCCCATTCTATCTGCCGAGGAGTTTTCGCGGTTGTCGCGACCGCCGTTTACATCCCACCGCGCAGGCAGACACAGCGCTGGCTTTATCTGGCCTTCATGATGTTGCCAGCGGCGCCATAAACCAACATCCCGACGCGGCATTCATTGTCGCGGGCGATTTTAACAAAGCAAACCTAAAGAAAGTCCTGCCAAACTTTCACCAGCACGCCTCCTGCCCCACACGAGGAGCAAACACACTGGATCACTGCTACTCTCCGCTTAAGAACGCCTATAAAGCGCGGTCACTTCCAGCGCTTGGCAAATCGGATCATGCCGCCATTTTCTCACACCTGAATACAAACAAAAGCTCCTCCAGGAACCCCGTGAGGCGGGAAGTTAGCGTTGGTCACCCCACTCAGAGACCGCGCTACAGGCAGCTCTGGGCGATGGATTGGGACATGTTCCGAGCGAGTTCAGCTGACGTAGCGAAGTTCACACGACGTGGCGCTTTGCTTCATCAACACGCTTACAGAGCAAGCCACGCAAACAATAACAATAACGCCCTTCTCAAATCAGAAACCGTGGGTGGACAATTCAATCCAGCGCGGCAGTGAACGCACGCACTGCTGCTTACAACGCCGGTCTCCATTCAGGGAATATGAATGAATACAGATCGTCCTGCTATGCTCTCAGACGAGCAGTTAAAGCCGCAAAACTCCGTTATAAAGACCGAGTGGAGTCTCATTTCCAACTCAACGACTCAGCGCGCATGTGGCAAGGTCTGAGGTCCATCTGCTCGCTTGGATCTAAATCTCTGCAGAGGCAAGCGCTGATCCGTTGCTTGTGAACGAGTTAAACTCTTTCTATGCTCGCTTTGACTGTAACCGCAGCCGACTCCGCCAAGTGGCGCGTTAGAGGAAATTACTCAGAGCAGCAACAATCACGTGATCTCTGTCTCGGAGGATGAAGTTCGAGAGCACTCAAGCGTGTGGACGCCAGGAAAGCTGCTGGGCCGGATGGTATTTCAGGTCGTGTTCTGCGGTCCTGTGCTGATCAGCTCACCGGGTTGTTTACATCCATCTTTAATGAGTCCTCGCTACATCTGTGGTCCCCACCTCCTTCAAAAATCCACCATCATCCCTGTCCCTAAGAACAGTAAACCCTCTTGCCTAAATGACTATCGTCCAGTGGCTCTCACGCCTATAGTCATGAAGGTCTTTGAGAGACTCATTAAAAACACCATTTGCGCCTTCATTCCTGACACTTTGGACCCTCTTCAGTTTGCCTATCGTCCCAATAGATCGACTGAAGATGCCATCTCTCATGTCCTCCACTCCTCCCTCACTCACATCGACAGCAAAAGTGGGAACTACGTAAGACTGCTATTTATTGACTATAGCTCAGCCTTTAACACCATAGTTCCCACCAAGCTAACCTCCAAACTCCTGGATCTCGGCCTGAATCCTTCTCTCTGCCACTGGATTGAGGACTTCCTCACTGGCAGGCCTCAGGTGGTGAGAATAGGCCAGTCCACCTCCACCTCCATCTCCCTGAGTGTGGGAGCTCCACAGGGCTGTGTCCTGAGCCCCTGCTCTACTCTCTCTACACGCATGACTGTTTGTCCACACACAGCTCCACCTCTATCATCAAATTTGCTGATGATACTGTTGTCCTGGGCCTCATTTCCAACAACAATGAGACGGCATACTTGGACGAGGTGGAGCATCTAACATCATGGTGCCAGGACAACTGTCTCTCTCTGAATGTTGGCAAGACCAAAGAAATGATTGTGGACTTCAGGAAGAGACAGCAACGGACATACTCCCCCTCATGATCAGCGGGTCACCAGTAGAGAGAGTGAGCAGCTTCAAGTACCTGGGAGTAAACATCTCCGAGGACCTGACCTGGACTGCTCACATTCAGACACAGGTGAAAAAGCCAGGCAAAGACTGTACCACCTGCGCCAGCTGAGGAAATTCAGGCTTTCACCAGCTATCCTGAAAACTTTCTATTTAGGGGCGATAGAAAGTGTTTTAACTCAGTGCATCACAGCGTGGTATGGGAACAGCACCAGTCATGACCGCAAAGCCCTGCAAAGAGTCGTGGCGCTTATCCGAGCGTATCTCAGGGTCAGCTCTCCGCCTCTGCAGCGCCTACACCAAACGCTGCAAAGGTAGAGCTACCAAGATCATCAAGGACTCTAATCACCCTGCAAACCCTCATTTCACGCTGCTGCCATCTGGTAAGCGCTTCCGAAGCCTGATGGCCAAAACTGAGAGACTCAGGAGGAGCTTCTTCCCCAGGCCATCAGACTCCTGAACTCAGTCACTTAACATCACGTGACTTCACGTCAGGATAAACATCGATACACTGACATTGCACTGCACTTTCTGTTCTCGTTGTTA
Organism: Paracanthobrama guichenoti; assembly: GCA_018749465.1. Taxonomy (NCBI): domain Eukaryota; kingdom Metazoa; phylum Chordata; class Actinopteri; order Cypriniformes; family Gobionidae; genus Paracanthobrama; species Paracanthobrama guichenoti. The sequence goes on along the minus strand of CM031956.1, from coordinate 33,623,184 downwards.
CTGTGTAACAACCTGTTATAATGTGCAAACAGGTTTATACTCTTTATACATTTGTTAACCACATATTTATAAGTCTACAGTTTACTCACTGCAAAGTCTACTTCAATTATTTTATTCCACTTTATCCTTATTTGTTACCTTTTTTTCTCTTGACTTGACTTGATTATTTATAATTCTACAGATATAGACATATATATATATATATAGAGAGTACTTTTTTTTTATATCCTATTTCTATTATAATTTCTTCCTTGTGTTTTTAACTGTGAATTTGCACTGTCCATGGAGCGGACCTGTTTACATTTCACTGCCGGTTGTATATTCTGTATATAACTGTGTATGTGACAAATAAAACTCTTGAATCTTGAATCTTGAATCTACTCAGGGTATCTGGAGAATACGATTCTGGCTTGACCTCACCTGACTGTAGACTTATCTGGCTTGGGCCTAGCCTAGTCTCTGGAATGTCACACTGATTATCAGGGTCAGGTCTGGTTGTGCTATACCGTAGATCAACGTCAGACACAGTCTCCTGTTCCTCAACATTGGACATAAACCTCACCAGTCTGTGTTTCATCACCTTTCTACTGTCAGGATAGTAGACCATATATGCTGGGCTGTTCTTATCATAACCAACGAAGATGCCTTTATCAGACCTTGAGTCTAGCTTTTTCTTATCCTGTCTATAGGTATAACACACAGTACCAAACTTCTGCATCCTGGACATATTGGGTTTCCTTCCTGTCAGCATAAAATAAGGTGTTTGTTTGGTGTGGTTATTAAAACATCTATTCCTCACCACCGCTGCTGTCTGGACTGCATACGGCCATAGCTCCTGAGGTAACTGACTTTCTAAGAGCATACATCTAGCCATATCAAAAAGGGTTCTCCAGTTGCGCTCAGCAGTGCCATTCTGGTGTGGGGAGTATGGTGCTGATGTCTCATGTCTGATTCCATTCCTGCGAAGTAGTACTTGATAACCCGGTCCAGTAAATTCAGCACCATTATCAGACCTGATACATGTAACATTCCCATATGGGGCGGTGTCAGCTAGGAACCTCTCTGTGGCATCCACAGGGTCACTTTTGTGCTTCAAAAAGTACACAAACACCACACTTGAGTAGTCATCAGTAAAGGAAAGTGCGTACCTATACCCTTCTCTTGACTTTGGGCCAGTGGGGCCCGCCAAATCAGTGTGTATCAGCTCTAGAGCTGACTTGGCTCTCACATCAGGCTTTCTGTTCCTACTCTGAGTGAATTTACCTTGGACACGGACACGACGGACACGCGACGCTGCGCGACGCGACGCGACGCGACGCGACGCACGCGACGCACGCACGCACGCACGCACGCACGCGCACGCACGCACGCACGCACGCACGCACACGGTACTTTACCCTTGATTGACATACCATCCACAACATTCTCTAACTTCTGAACATCATTAAAAATTACAGTGTCCCAAAATCTCATGCCACTCCTGAATATCATGGCAACTCAAACATTGATTATCACAGTCATTGTTCACTGGCACAGTAGGCAAATAGAACAGCCTGTTATGTTCATGAATAAGAAAACATGTACCGTCTTTATACTGCAGGGCATCTTCACCCTCCTTGAAGATCACTGTTGCCCCGCTGGAAGTTGCAGCCCTCACAGAGAAGATGTCTTGGGGATAGGATGGGATGTACAGCGCCTGCTTCAGTGTAGCACTGAGGCGTCACCCTCTGCTGTCAACCAGGCATACCTCTACATCTCCTCTACGCTCCGCGACCCCCTTGCACCTTGTGCCATCGGCCAGCTCCACGCAGTGCGTCTCAGCCTGGAATCGATCGAAGCTCTTGAACTTGGCCAGGTCAGTAATGATATGCGATGTCGCACCGGTGTCCACCATCAATCCCTTTCGGTGACACCGCTCCCTGGCTGATAAACACTGGTCAACAACTTGAAGGCAAAAGTATTGTCTGTTTCCTCATACACTCCATGTGCATCGTCCTGCCGTTGCTGTCTCCGTCCTCCTCGCCATGTAATGCGCTTACCCTGGCTGTACCACTGTTGATCACGCTGACACAGTCTTGCCTTGTGTCCTCTCTGGCCACAACGGAAACACTTAATGTCCCCGCTCTCAGTGCTTTGCATCCTTACACCTGCCGGGGCACTGGCCTTCCTGGAATGTGCCCGGGCCCCCATAACATTGTCTTCATCCACAACTGTGCGCATACCTTCAGTGCTCTCGTAGCTCCGCAATTTTGTCTTAAAATCTGCAAAAGAAAGAGTCTCATCTGTTTGAGTGATAAAAATGGAAAAAGGCTTGAATGATTCTAGCAGCCCCTTCAAAACCATTGCAACTAATAGTCCATCACTCAATACTTCTCCAGCATTCCTCAGCGCTGTGATTGAGGTCTCGGCACGTATGACATAGTCAGTCTCACTCTCACCACTCAGCTTTTGCAGGGAAGTTAATTCTGTGTAGAGACTCACAATGCGGGGTTTACCCTTTCCAGCATAATAATCCCGCAAGATCTTAAGTGCTCCACGCCCATCATCCGCAGCCTCTCGCATGACCAGGGACAAACTTTTGTCATCAAGGAATTGGATCAGTTCAGCATATGCTTCAGCATTCTTTGATGCATCCTCAGCCAGTCCGTCTGCATCCGCACCCATGGCGGGCCTATTCAAAATTGTGTCCTTCAATTTCTGCAACCATAGATGGCCCAAAAACTTTGTCTCCCACAGTTCATAATTCTTTTCATCTCCGTCGAACACAAGACGAGACCAATGTGAATTTATCCTTTCACTCATGGTGCTTGCACTCCAAACAAATGTAAATGTGTAAACGAACTGTTTTGCTACTCATGCTGTATCTGCACAAACGTCAATGCACCTGGGCCCATAACCTGTTAAGCAGAGCTGACTAGATACTAGTTAAGGCCGGAGAATAAACATGCTTCACACAGGTTGCAGTGAGAAAACAAGTACCAAATGTTTATTAGTACAGGTGCAGCTTAAATAGAACATCACATGGCATGGACACATGACAAACACACATGAAAGGAATCCACAATAATTGGGAGCACACTTAATCAATCAATCAATCAATTAACAGTTACAGTGTACCCCACCTATGGGGCATGTTGTCACATTTCTCTTTCATTCTTTCGGGGTAAATCAAGAAAAAAATATACACTGTATTAATGAAACAAAACCACATATTTGACATGTGAAATTAATGTGGGAAAAAATAAATACTCTGAACCCCGAGTGGATTTACACAAACTGAAAAAGTCAAAAAGCGTTAGGTTGTGCCCCGCTCTCCCCTATTACTAGTATTATCCGATAGCATGTGAAGGCAGCATTAGATACGAGAGACATAAAAATATATATATATATACTTCTGCGCCGCTGTCCGCGTCAGTGCAATTACACATGCGGCCTGCTAGTAGGTAGTACCCACGGATATGTTGATGGTGTAACAGTATTAAGGCAAACGCTGAAGAAGAAGAAGCTTGTTGTGTACGTTGTCGGAGAAGCAGCAGCAGTGGTGGAGAGGTGCATGTTCAGCCTACACCACATGCTATGCATGCTACACACAGGTTCGACACAGAAGTATAAATCAGTCTTTAGGGGTACTCCAGGACCAGGATTGGGAGCCACTGCGGTATCCTATAGGGTGCTTCTCAAACGGAAGGCTGTGTCCTAGTAAGGATCCATAGTCATGAAGCGCCGCTAAAGTCCATCTCAATTTGAAGGATCCTTGGAAGGCAACCTTCATTTTGCATTCTTCATTCAACTCATTTTGAAGGATGCATCAAGTGTATCCTTCACATCCTTTAATCACCCATAATCTTTTGCACACATTCCAATTCAAGAAAAAAGAACTGACAGGGTCGGTACAGAGTGTTCTATGAGTTCCTTATGTAATGTAAGACAAAAATAATATTTTCAGAGATGAAGGCATACATGTTATCTTTTGTTTTGGTTTAAATTAATCACATAAAGTAATAGTTCACCAAAACTGAAAATTACCCCATGATTTACTCACCCTCAAGCCATCATAGTAAGCAGCGATTTACAGCGAAAGAGTAACCCTGACCTAATGCATGATGTATTGACGAATGCCGAAGCGCAGAGGATAGAGCAAAACAAAACACTGGTCACATATTAGAAGTCTACAACAAGAGTAAAATAAAGAGTTTGTAGCTTTCCTGTAGCTCAAACAATAAGAGCGTGGCGCTAGCAACGATTCCCAGGGAAAGCAAGAACTGAGAAGATGTAAAACTGTGTACCTTGAATGCAATGTAAGTCGCTTTGGATAAAATGCGTAAATGTAATGAAGGAGGAGTTTGTTGCCCAGCCCTGTTTGTTTGAACCGCAAGAGGTGTCTACCCTCACCTAAGCTTACACTACTCCTACATCATACGTCATACATCACTTCAGTGGTTACTCTTTTGCCATAAGTCAACTTGCGTAGGCCATCTGCCAGAAGCTAGTTATAGTTCAGCTAGTTTATAAAGTTTAAAATATGGATATTTTTCTTACACAAACCCATTGTTTTGCAGCGTTATCTGGCAGAAACTCAAGTACTCGCTTAATCGCTTAAATGGTGTAACGTTTGCATTTACATGATGTTTAAGAACTATGCTGTCTTAAAAAGGCATTTAGGCCTACAGGCATTTATGCTACACTAAGTAACTTTTTTTATTAAACCATCTTCCCATAGTGCATCCTGGTGCCATGTGTTCCCCAGGTAAGCCACACACATGCACCTGGCCATCTATGTGATGTAAAAGAAAGCATGATTCATTAGACCAGGCCACCTTCTTCCATTGCTCCGTGGTCCAGTTATGATGCTCACATGCTCACTGTTGGCACTTTCGGTGGTGGACAGGGGTCAGCATGGGCACCCTGACTGGTCTGTGGCTATGCAGCCCCATACGCAACAAACTGTGATGCACTGTGTATCCTGACACCTTTCTATCAGAACCAGCATTAACTTCTTGAGCAATTTGAACTACAGTAGCTCATCTGTTTCGGACCACATGGTCACACATGCATCAACGAGCCTTGGCCACCCATGACCCTGTTGCCGGTTCACCACTGTTCCTTCACTGGACCACTTTTGATAGATACTGACCACTGCAGAACGAGAACACGCCACAAGAGCTGCAGTTTTGGAAATGCTCTGACCCAGTTTTCTAACTATCAGAATTTCTGCCTCAGGTGCAGAAGTTCAGGTATCTTGGGGTCTTGTTCACGAGTGAGGGAAGGATGGAACGGGAGATTGACAGACGGATCGGTGCAGCTTCTGCAGTAATGCGGTCGATGTACCGGTCTGTCGTGGTAAAGAAGGAGCTGTAAGGCGAAGCTCTTGATTTGCCGGTCAATCTACGTTCCTACTCTCACCTATGGTCATGAGCTGTGGGAAAAAGGACAAGATCCCGGATACAGGTGGCCGAAATGAGCTTTCTCCGCAGGGTTGCTGGGCGCTGCCTTAGAGAAAATTACCCCATAATTTTAGAGCCGTTGCTCTAAAATTATGGGGTAATTAGAGCTGTTGCTCCTCCACATCGAGAGGAGCCAGTTGAGGTGGCTCGGGCATCTATTTCGGATGCCTCCTGGACGCCTTCCCGGGGAGGTGTTCCGAGCATGTCCCACCGGGAGGAGGCACTGGGGAAGACCTAGGACACGCTGGAGGGATTATGTCTCCCGGCTGGCCTGGGAACGCCTCGGGGTTCCCCCGGAAGAGCTGGAGGAAGTGGCTAGGGAGAGGGAAGTCTGGGCGTCTCTGCTAAGACTGACAATTTGGCCCTTGTCAAACTTGCTCAAATCCTTACGCTTGCCCATTTTCCCAGCTTCTAAAACATCAACTTTGAGGACAAAATGTTCACTTGCTATTTAATATATCCCACCCACTAACAGGTGCCGTGATGAAGAGATAATCAGTGTTATTCACCTCACCTCTCGGTGGTCATAATTTTATGCCTGATCGGTGTATAATTAGATTTTGGGATGGATTTTGTGGGAAACTGCAAAGTTTCATCACTCGTCCAGGCATGTTCATGTCATATAAAGAAATATAAAGGAAAGAAGCAGGCTACTAGTATGTGCAGTGGAAGGTGTCAAAATGAACCTCAGACAAAAAAAAAAGAGTTTGCGAGCAAAAAGGGAAAATGACCGCATGTGATCTTTAAACATTACATCTATTCTCTAAATTGTGCTGTACAATTGTTGTGGTCTACAGAAATGATTGCAAGAAAAGTTTACAGGAAGTCTGTGATGTCATAAAAGGAATGACACAGAGGTGTACAGATATAATCTTGCAATAGTTTATCAAGGCAAGCCAATCACTCAAAGACTGCGGAGAAAATGAGGATTATTTGGATTTCTGTCATGCTTCTAAGTGAGATGTGTAAGTGTGTGATATTGTATCTAAATGCGTTTACTGTCAATGATTTTCTGTAATAGACAATGATAAATCACCTCCAATTTTGCAGATAATTACTTAAATGCTATTTTGTCCCAGAAGAGAACTGATTTTATTCAAAGAATTTATTACTTTAAACAAAATTTTTCACTGATTGTGAGTATTTATTTATCTATTGAAAAATAAAATGTTAAGCATCTCATAAATTAATTCCATAGTTTATGTTTAAGCCATTTGGGGCTTTATGAACTTAAAAATACTGTACAGTTTTTTAATTTATGATGGAATACATGTTTTAAAGTACTCACAATGACATAACATGGTTTTCTGAAGTATGAGATTATTATGTATTGCTTTCTCATATAGATGAATTAAGTTTATTTTCATTATTTTCCCCTATAGACTCAACACATTCCGAGGTTGTTTCTCAACCGGATCCAGTAATGATTGTCTCTGTTGGGGACAGTGTTACTCTGCGTTGCTTTTCTCTGAAAGATCACACTGATCCAATTTCTTGGTACAAGCAAACTGCTGGACACCAACCACAAGCAGTTGCAATGGTGCAGAAATTAGCTAAATATCCTCATTTTTTCAACAATTTTAAATCATCACGTTTTAGCATTGAGACAGACTCAAGAAAATGTCATTTAACAATTTCAAATGTCACTTCATCTGATGAAGCAATGTATTACTGTGGCTGGAGAAAGTATGAAACTTATTTTGCTGGAGGCACATATTTGGCTTTAAAAGGTTTGTGTTTTTATCATTGAGTAGTACATTTACTGAAGATTCAAATGTGATGTATCATGGAACCATCAATGCCAATAAAAAAACTTTAGTTTTTTAAGAGTGAAGGAAAAAATAAATTTGGAAACCGTGAGAGTCATTATTTGTTACAATATTTTATATTCTAAAATCATTAGAAAAATTAGACCTTTGTTTTAACATGCAACTTTGTATATTTCAGATATAGTCCTCTGCATAAACTGTCTCCATGTCTATTTAGGGTCCCAAAACAACCAATATAAGTCCAACGTGTCTGTTCTTCAGCATCCCGTCTCAGAGCCGGTCCAGTCTGGAGACACAGTGACCCTGCTGTGCTCTGTGCTGTCTGAATACATCTCCGCAGATATCAGAATGTTCTGGTTCAAATCTGATTCAGGAAAATCAGAAATCCTCTACACTCAGAATCAGAGTAAGACTTGTGAGACTGACTCTGCACCGAGCTGCACATTCACTCTGTCCAAGGACATAGTCAGCCAAATGGACACTGGCACTTATTACTGTGCTGTCGTCACCTGTGGAAAAATTCTGTTTGGGAATGGGACAAACATTAATATGGGTAAGAGCCTAATTATTTTCTTTTCAGGTATTTTAATATTTTGTAGGGTTATAAATGGTTTAGTTGCTCAGTTATTTCTGCAAATACTCTTTGATGAAAACATCTCTGTTGTATAAAACTGACAAAAAAAAAAAAAAAAAAAGTGTTCTGTCTTACTGTCCCACAGTAAAGCCAGTGGATCCTCTGGTGATGATCCTGGGTGTGTTACTGGGTGTTTGTGTGGTTGTGATCACTGCACAAACTATTTTAAGTCATAAAAAGGAAAGCAACAAAGGTAAGCATTTTGATTTAATTTGTCACTTTAAAAATGACACACTTGTAAGAAGTGTTTTCCCTGATCTGACCTATTAAAATCTTTATTTAGATATTACCATATGGCACAAAGTTTTTTTTTAGTTTCCTGACAAAACATATGATTTTTATTTTTGTCTTTCAACCAGAAAAAGGGCTAAACGACACTGAACAAGAACACCCCACTAGTCAGGTGTGCATCATAAATTAATTTTGATTCATTGTTTAATGTATTTAATAGATAATATGGTAACAATAAGGTTCCATTAGTTAACGTTATTAACGCATTACAAAAATGAGCATTAATTGACATTATACATGAGCTATACATTTGTTACAGAATTTATTAATATTTGATAATGCTAGTTAATAAAAGGACAACTGTTCATTGTTAGGTTATTGCTCAGGTCCACTGAATAATATTAACAGATACAACTTTTGATTTAAATAATGAATTAGTTAATGTTGAGGTTAATATGAACTCAGATTAATAAATGATTTAGAAGTATGTTTATAGTTAGTTCATGTTAACTAATATTACTAATGTGAACAAATGGTACCTTATTGTTAAGTGTTACTGATAATTTCTTATGCAATTATTTAATTATATTTTTTATGATTTTTATACTGTACAAACTGTATATTCTATCTTCCTACACTAAACCTACCCATCACACACTGTAAAACATTTCAGGCTTCTTCAATTGAAAATGTTCTAGTGACTGGTCACATCTAATTTTTTCAGTTGGCCAAATTGAATTTCTGTGAATTGATACAATTTAATTCACAGAAATTCAATTTGGCCAACTAAAAAAATTAGATGTGACCAGTCACTAGAACATTTTCAATTGGAGACCTTTTTTTTTTTTTTTTTTTTTTTTTTTTTTTTACAGTGCAGAAAACTATGCAATTTTTTACACTTTCAAAAAACATCACTTAGTATGATTTATAAACTGTTTTCCTCATGGGGACAAAAAATGTCCCCACATGGACAAGGATTTGGTATATTACCATCTTTGTGGGGACATTATGTCCCCATAACATAGGGTTTACCTGAACCACACACACACACACACACACACACACACACACACACACACACACACACACACACACACACACACACACACACACACACACACGTTTGGTTCCCTATCTATGTGGGGACTCTCTATAGACGTAATGTTTTTTACTGTACAAACTCTATACTGTATGAGTCCCCATGAGTCAGTGTGTATTCAGGTTGAAGTCCCCACCAGGACAGAAAACATGTACGCACACACAATGCAATTTGTGCAATTATTGCAAAGAAATCTGTAATTGTAAATTATTTAAAAGAGATTTAATTTTCTTATATTTTTTATACTTTGTGTTTTTCTTTCTGCCGTGTGTGGCTCTCATAGGACCATGATGCAGTGGAATTAAGTTATGCTGCATTGCATTTTAAGGAGGGAAAAAACAGGAGAGTTCGAAGGAAAGAGAAAACACCTCAAGACATCGTGTACAACCAAATCTATATATCCCCACGGACTATAGTTGAGTACAAAAATATGTAGAATCTATAAGACAGCTTTACAGAGATAACAGGAAAATGATGAATTTCAGCTGTTGTTCAGCTGAAGTGTTGAAACAAAGTTGACAAGTATATTCTAGATTTGTAGAATTGTAGATTCTACTGAACAAACAATGTTGAAATGTCAAAGCATTCACAGTACCTACACGGTGAGTGAAAAAAAACAAAACAAAACAAAAAACATATGGCCAATTTTTCCTGTTATTTTTTGTTGACCAGGATGTTTCATTTGAGAATGATTGTCCTTTATTGGGCATCACTGTCCCCTCAGGCTTTGATCTTGATTAGCATCAAAAACTGGATGTATGACTCTGTGAAAAAAATAAGTTAGGAATTACTGTTTTATTGGCCACATTTTCAAGTCTGTTAAAATGAAAGCTCTCAGTATGGTGTGGTTTTACAGTGATGCAAAAAATATTTAAGCAGCAGTTTTCGTGATGCTATTGACAGGTTCAAATGACAAACTTCTCTGAAACATTTGTTTCCAGCAATTAAAGCCACAATATGTAATTTTTAGTACTGTTAAAAATATTAATTGCGATTGATTGCATCCAAAATAAAAGTTAGCATTTACATAATATATGTGTGTGTACTGTGTATAATTATTATGTATACATAAATACACATGCATGCTTGTATATATTTAAGAATTTTGTTTTATATTTATATATAAACGATTTATATTTATATATAATATACAAACCCGATTCCCAAAAAGTTGGGACATTGTACAAATTGTGAATAAAAACAGAATGCAATGATGTGGAAGTTTCACATTTCAATATTTTATTCAGAATACAACATAGATGACATATCAAATGTTTAAACTGAGAAAATGTATAATTTTAAGGGAAAAATGAGTTGATTTTAAATTTCATGGCATCAACACGTCTCAAAGTTGGGACAAGGACATGTTTACCACTGTGTGGCATCCCCTCTTCTTTTTATAACAGTCTGCAAACGTCTGGGGACTGAGGAGACAAGTTGTTGCAGTGATGTGGTCAGTGAATTTTAGCTGATCATCAATCACAACTCCAAGGTTCCTGGCTGTCCTGGACGAAGTTATGGATGATGAACCGAGCTGAATGGAGAGAGTATGGTGAAGTGCTGAGTGTGTGTATTTATACATATGAGTGTGTATTTATATATACATAATAATTATACATATTTATATTTGGATGCAATTAAACGCGATTAAACGATTACCTCTCCTTGAACTGTCACCTTATCGTGGTGGAGGGGTTTGAGTACCCGAATGACCCTGGGAGCTATGTTGTCTGGGGCTATATGCCCCTGGTAGGGTCTCCCAAGGCAAACAGGTCCTTGGTGACGGGCCAGACTAAGAGCAGTTCAAAAAAACCCAGTATGAGTCTAATTAAAACAAGGACCGAGACGTCGCCCGGCATGGCGCAGCCGGGCCCCACCCTGGAGCCAGGCCCGGGTTGGGGCTCGAGCGCGAGCGCCTGGTGGCCGGGCCTGCCCCATGGGGCCCGGCCGGGCTCAGCCCGAACGAGCGACGTGGGCCACCTCCCGTGGGCTCACCACCTGCGGGAGGATCATATGGGGCCAGTGCATAGTGGATCGGGCAACAGTCGAAGGCTAGGCCCCCGACGACCCGATCTCTGGACACGGAAACTGGCTTTAGGGACATGGAATGTCACCTCGCTGGCGGGGAAGGAGCCTGAGCTTGTGCGGGAGGTTTAGAGGTACCGGCTAGAGATAGTCGGGCTCACTTCCACGCACAGCTTGGGCTCTGGAACCACACTTCTTGAGAGAGGCTGGACTCTCTACCACTCTGGAGTTGCCCATGGTGAGAGGCGGCGGGCTGGAGTGGGTTTGCTTATAGCCCCCCAGCTCAGCTGCCATGTGTTGGAGTTCAACCCGGTGAATGAGAGGGTCGCTTCCCTGCGCCTTCGGGTAGGGGATAGGTCTCTCACTGTCGTATGTGCCTACGGGCCAAACGGCAGTGCGGAGTACCCGGCCCTAATGGGGTCTCTGGGAGGGGTGCTGGAAAGTGCTCCAACTGGAGACTCCATCATTCTACTGGGGGACTTAAACGCACACGTGGGCAGTGACAGTGATACCTGGAGGGGCGTGATTGGGAGGAACGGCCCCCCTGATCTGAACCCGAGTGGTGTTCTGTTATTGGATTTCTGTGCTAGCCACGGCTTATCCATAACGAACACCATGGACACCAGTTCAAGCATAAGGGTGTCCATCAGTGCACGTGGCACCAGGACACCCTAGACCGGAGGTCGATGATCGACTTTGTGGTCGTCTCATCTGACCTCCGGCCATATGTCTTGGACACTCGGGTGAAGAGAGGTGCGGAGCTGTCAACTGATCACCACCTGGTGGTGAGTTGGATCCGATGGTGGGGGAGGAAGCTAGACAGACTCGGGAGACCCAAACGTACTGTGAGGGTCTGTTGGGAACGCTTGGCGAGCCCCTGTCAGAGAGATCTTCAACTCCCACCTCCGACGGAGCTTCGACCGGATCCCGAGGGAGTCTGGAGATATTGAGTCCGAGTGGACCATGTTCTCCACCTCCCTTGTCGACGCGGCTGCTCGGAGCTGTGGCCGTAAGGTCTCTGGTGCCTGTCGAGGCGGAAATCCCAACCCGGTGGTGGACACCGAAGTAAGGGATGCCGTCAAAGCTGAAGAAGGAGTCCTATCGGGCCTGGTTGGCTTGTGGGACTCCTGAGGCAGCTGACGGGTACAGGCAGACCAGCGGACTGCAGCCCGGATAGTTGTGGAGGCAAAAATCGGGCCTGGGAGGAGTTCGGTGAGGCCATGGAGAAAGACTATCGGGTTGGCCTCGAAGAGATTCTGGCAAACCGTTCACGCCTCAGGAGGGGAAGCAGTGCCCTACCAACACTGTTTACAGTGGAGATGGGCAGCTGTTGACCTCAACTGGGGATATCGTCGGACGGTGGAAGGAATACTTTGAGGATCTCCTCAATCCCACCAACACGCCTTCCATTGAGGAAGCAGTGGCTGAGGGCTCAGAGGTGGATTCATCCATCACCCGGGCTGAAGTCATCGAGGTAGTTAAAAGCTCCTCGGTGGCAAGGCACCGGGGTCGATGAGATCCGCCCTGAGTACCTCAAGTCTCTGGATGTTGTGGGGCTGTCTTGGCTGACACGCCTCTGCAACATCGCGTGGCGGTTGGGGACAGTGCTCTGGACTGGCAGACCGGGGTGGTGGTCCCTCTTTTCAAGAAGGGGGACCGGAGAGTGTTCCAACTACAGGGGATCACACTTCTCAGCCTCCCGGGAAAGTCTATGCTAGGGTACTGGAGAGGAGAATTCGCCGATAGTGGAACCTCGGATTCAGGAGGAACAGTGTGGTTTTCGTCCCGGTCGTGGAACACTGGACCAGCTCTATACCCTTTCCAGGGTGCTGGAGGGTTCATGGAGTTTGCCCAACCAATCCACATGTGTTTTGTGGATTTGGAGAAGGCATTCGACTGTGTCCTCGTGGTGTCCTGTGGAGGGTGCTCTGGGAGTATGGGGTCCGGGGCCTTGCTTAGGGCTGTTTGGTCCCTGTACGACCAGAGCAGGAGCTTGGTCCGCATTGCCGCAGCAGCAAGTCGGACTTGTTCCCGGTGCATGTTGGACTCGGCAGGGCTGCCCTTTGTCACCGGTTCTGTTCATAATTTTTATGGACAGAATTTCTAGGCGCAGCCAAGGGCCGAGGGTGTCCGGTTTGGGAACCACATGATTTCGTCGCTGCTTTTTGCGGATGACGCGTCATGTTGGCCTCCTCAGACCAGGACCTTCAGCGTGCACTGGGGCGGTTTGCAGCCGAGTGTGAAGCGGCCGGGATGAGAATCAGCACCTCCAAATCCGAGGCCATGGTTCTCAGTCGGAAAAGGGTGGCTTGCCCACTTCAGGTTGGTGGAGAGTATTTGCCTCAGGTGGAGGAGTTCAGTTATCTTGGGGTCTTGTTCACGAGTGAGGGAAGGATGGAACAGGAGATTGACAGACAGATCGGTGCAGCTTCTGCAGTAATGCGGTCGATGTACCGGTCTGTCGTGGTGAAGAAGGAGCTGAGCTGTAAGGCGAAGCTCTCGATTTACCGGTCAATCTACGTTCCTACTCTCACCTATGGTCATGAGCTGTGGGTCATGACCGAAAGGACAAGATCCCGGATACAGGCGGCCGAAATGAGCTTTCTCTGCAGGGTTGCTGGGCGCTCCCTTAGAGATAGGGTGAGAAGCTCAGTTACTCGGGAGGAGCTCAGAGTAGAGCCGTTGCTCCTCCACATCGAGAGGAGCCAGTTGAGGTGGCTCGGGCATCTATTTCGGATGTCTCCTGGACGCCTTCCCGGGGAGGTGTTTCGGGCATGTCCCATCGGGAGGAGGCCCTGGGGAAGACCTAGGACACGCTGGAGGGATTATGTCTCCCGGCTGGCCTGGGAACGCCTCGGGGTTCCCCCGGAAGAGCTGGAGGAAGTGGCTAGGGAGAGGGAAGTCTGGCCGTCTCTGCTTAGACTGTTGCCCCCGCGACCCGGTCCCGGATAAGCGGAAGATAATGGATGGATGGATGGATAAACGATTTAACGGTATTAGCTAGAGGCTGCTTATTCCAAACAAATGCGTAGCTTTATTGATTGCCACAGACGACCATTTCCGCTTTTTCCAGTCATGCGTATGTGGGGTAACGCAGCACTGTTCTATCAGATTAGATCAGCATTATTTGAGTGTGTTGAAAATTATAATGCTACTCTGTGCATTCCCTCGGCAGCTACTATGTAACACTTGTTGCACACTGCAGTAAGTCAGACCGATATTAGGCATGGTAAAACATGGTACTCACGGTAAATCAAGAAAATGAGATTTAAACAATAAGACTAACTGTGTTGAGTTATATAACATTGATTCGTTTTCTAACGATGAATGCATCCAAACAGTTGCTCACCTTGCTCATTCTTGGAAACATTTGGGATAATGTAAGCACACAAGTCAACAAAAATATATAACTCTTGGGGGTTTTGGATATTTTAATCAAAAAATCTTTTTGAAAGAAAACTTTTGTATTTTGAAAAAAGTCTTTAGAATTAACAAACAGAGATTTGATAAGTGAATAAAGTGTACTTTACCTTTGCATCAGGAATTGCAATATGGATGGACATGTGGTCGCTATGAGGTTGGCTGGAAGAAGGAACTGGAGATAAAGCTATAAATAGATAAAATAAAAAATATTTTTTAACAGTGATAAGGCCTGCCTTTTTACCATTATAAATGAACAATGAATGTAGTTAAAGCACATACATTTCAGGGTGTTTTTGGTATAACATTTTATGATTAATCCTATTTTGAAAGGTCATTACTTAAAAGCATTACCCATATAACTGTAAGCATTATGTTTAAGATAATCAAATGACATCACGTTTGGAAAACTGTTCTGTGGTCAGATGAATCAAAATTTGAAGTTCTTTTTGGAAAACTGGGACGCCATGTCATCCGGACTAAAGAGGACAAGGACAACCCAAGTTGTTATCAGCGCTCAGTTCAGAAGCCTGCATCTCTGATGGTATGGGGTTGCATGAGTGCGTGTGGCATGGACAGCTTACACATCTGGAAAGGCACCATCAATGCTGAAAGGTATATCTAAGACCTTGCATTTTCCAACATGACAATGCCAAACCACATTCTGCATCAGTTACAACATCATGGCTGCGTAGAAGAAGGATCCGGGTACTGACATGGCCAGCCTGCAGTCCAGATCTTTCACCCATAGAAAACATTTGGCGCATCATAAAGAGGAAGATGCGACAAAGAAGACCTAAGACAGTTGAGCAACTAGAAGCCTGTATTAGACAAGAATGGGACAACATTCCTATTCCTAAACTTGAGCAACTTGTCTCCTCAGTCCCCAGACGTTTGAGGACTGTTATAAAAAGAAGAGGGGATGCCACACAGTGGGAAATTTTTTCCCTTAAAATTATACATTTTCTTAGTTTAAACATTTGATGTCATCTATGTTGTATTCTGAATAAAATATTGAAATGTGAAACTTCCACATCATTACATTCTGTTTTTATTCACAATTTTCACAGTGTCCCAACTTTTTTGAAATCGGGTTTGTATTTATTTGCTGTTCATACACCATATGTCAAAATATGGCCTATTTACAGATGTAATATTTGAGGTTATAGGAGTACAGAAGAGTATTGAAAAGATATGTCACATATGTATAATACAAAATGTTGCAATACAGACCCTTTTCTTGTCTAATCCTGATGCAGAGATACACAATCCACACAGCACATATTCCAATAATGTTGCACTGAAAGATCACAACTGCAATCCAACTCTCTCTAGTTGGATCTAAAGCTGAAAAACAAAAAGAAAAGTGCAGTTATGGTTATTATTAATGTATGACTAAAAATCACTCGTACATGCACGCTGAATAGCTTAAGCAATGTAAATAGTTTGTTTTCATTTTAATCAACTGTCAAGTTCAGCACAAACAATCAATTTATGTTCACGTTTAAAAATCAGAAATAATTTCAGCTCAAGAACAAGAACTCACCTGATGTTAATGATGATACATTTGATACATTTAATGTCAAAAATACTCCATTTCCAAACTCAATATCATAGAAAATCTCCACTCCACAGTAATAGACCCCCTCGTCCCAATGACTAACGTTAATGATACTAAGAGAAAGTCCTTTCTTTGATCTGCTGATATTGAAGCGTGTGTTTTTATACCCTTCATAAAAAATGGGATCAGCAACTACTCTCGCAATAACGACAGTGCATGGCCGCTGGCTTTTGACTTGCTTGTACCAAAACATGTCATAGATAGTGTAGTTTTCTGTGAAAAAGCATTGCAGAGTCACATTGGCACCATGTTTAACTGTGATAACAGAGTCGGGCTGATGGAGAGCCGTGCAGTGAGTAAAATCTGAAAAAGGAAAAAAAAAAATACATTTAAAAACATTTGCACAATTTTAAGCATTAGTTGGTCTATACATTCAGTACCTTAAAAAGTGAATCCCATTTTTTCACAGTCTATTGCTGCTGTACAACTGAAATAGTTTAAATAGTAAACTAAACTTACACATGTTAAGATAAAGCACCATAACCGCCTGGATAATCTGGACAAACATCATTTGTAGGGTGATAATGTTTCATATGACGAAAAACATATGAGACATAACGCATGCATTTGCTGCAGTGGGCGTCCTGTGAGAGATATTTGCCATTGTCACTGGTCAAAGTGTGATGGAGGTGTTCAAAGGGAACCACAAGTTTCCATTGTAAAGGCCATGCCTTTTCTTTGCTTTTCAACCTTGGACATAATCTTTGTTTAAAAAAGGGATGAATGTGTTGAAGGCCTTGATAAATAGGGCATTATATGTTTAGGAATGGTCTGAAAATTTTTTTTTGAAAATATTTTTCTGGAAAATATACTGCACATACTGCAGGATGTCCTTAAATAAGAAGTAAAAGAAAAAGTAAAACTAGAGAGGTCCTTTGTCTTGACTGGTGTTATTCCGGCCTGCTGGTAATGCATACGCTAACACCATTTGTCATGTTAAGGGCACTTCTGGGGTCAAGCATACAAACCCTGAGTCATCCAGCAGCCTCAAAGGACACACTGATGTATGAGTGGATGAGAAGCTGCCGTCTGAGCCAGGGTGGTTCTGCAGGTTGTGATGTTTATCTGGTGCGGCAGATCTTTCAGCGTTCACTGCATGGTATCTGTTAAATACATTTTTGTATCTCCTGTATCTGTTTTGCATTTTGGCCATCCAATCTCCAGTGCAATGCATATGAACATTTCAAATAAACTTTCACATAATAATAGTGTAGGAATAGCCTTTTCTAATAGCCTATTGTCTAATATTGCACATTGTAATCCTAATCCTACCATCCTAATAGTTTTTCATTTAGTAGGGGAGAGCGGGGCACAACCTAACACATGGTTTAAAACTTTCCACACATGCCAGGATGACGAAACTTTGTGTATTTACTAGTTGCCATATCAACATTATTTAGAGAAAAAAATGTGCCAAAATTGAGAAATCTTTGGAAGATATCACTGAACATGTATTTAACCATAGCAAAAGTACACTTCTTAAGTTAATTTTTCATTTCTGTTTATTGTGTTTATTTAAAATAAGACAAATATGATATTTTTCAAATCTTATATGTGTTATTTAACAGTTGAGATGGTTCTGTAATGCTGATCTAACAGCAGAAGACACGAGCCGCGGTTTAAAGCAGATCTAATTCTGAAAAGATTTAAATCCCAGGTACGTTGTAATGCTGCACTACAACACTAATTCTATTGAGAAACCATGAGAAAAAGGTGAATAATGACTGAGAGTCAATGTTCAGAAAGTATTCATTGTTAACTCTGCTGTATAGCTGTATTTAGCGATGTGTTTTTTGTCAAACTCAAAGATTTGCTTATTTTTAATGATTCATTTTTTTTTTTTTGTCTTGTATATTTTTTTTATTATATCAGGTAACATTTTAAGCTGTCATTTGGTGATGTTATAATGTACCCCATGTGGATTTACACAAACCGAGACAGTCAAAAAGCGTCAGGTTGTGCCCCGCTCTCCCCTACGTTTTGCTGCCCTCATAAGGTGAACTGTGAGATTGCAGGTAAACCTTATCCAATGAACCGATGATACGAGCTCTACAAAAAAACAATACGGATGTGTACAAAAACGGGAGAATTTAAGTCAGTAGACATACGCTTTAAATATAACTATTTAATAATATTTTATATGAACATCATCATGAACATTACACCCTGTGAAGGCCTGCTTTAAAAAAATAAACAAACAGGAAAACAAACCTACATGACAGACGGAGCCTACATCACACAAAAGAGAAATGAGAAGTCTTTCAAATGAGAAATCCTGCTTCAAAGGTAAAATTCATAAACTATGTTTTGAACTTCTGACAGCAACCATTTTCTTTTAGGTAGGCCCACATGCTTCTCATAACCACATATAGGCCTAGCCTAAAATGTTGCACAGAACATTTTTTAATTTGCGTTTAGCTAGATTGTGGAAACTATAGAAGGAACAATATCTACCGCACAACTAATAGCCTACAATACTTAACTACCAATACTACCTCTGTCTGCCCAAAACTGGTAAACCGTGTAGTTAAACAATAAACAATCTACTGGACTTTGAAAGGTACGGTAGGCAATTTCAGAGAGGCTAGCAATAACAAGCTATTGTTGGGTCAGAGATTTGCATCCCAAAAGCACAAAAACCCACCCAAAACTGCCAAAATAATGTTATGGAATTTTATTGCCATGCCCATCAAGGTTGGTAAATACAATGTTTTTTTAATTTTTTAATAAATCTCCTTAAAACAAAATAATAGTGACAAAATAAAACAAAATTAGCAAAATTTCCCAGGAAAACAGATCAGGGCAGTTATAAAATTGGGCAAAAAGCGCCCCAATATAAGGGATTGGAACAAGCAGTGTAATTATCAGGCATTTCACACAAGTCCATGCACATACCATGACAGCCAAAAATATGTCATTCATTGATACATACTGTATGATAATCCGACAACAAAAAATGAACAAACTCAATAATGCGCTTACCTTTGTGTGTTGTGCTTTAACTTTAGACAGAACTACATAACTTTTTTGTGAAATATTAAATCTAAACATATTGTAGAAGTCCCAGTTAGTCTGCAGTACACATAGCAAGTTTTTAATTTATTTATAGAAGTATTATAAAAAAAGCGTTAGTAGTATTAACAGATGTGTGAAAATGGCTAAAGGCTCAGCAGCTCGGGTTGATTTAGATCATTCCACCAGCATGGAACAGTCATTGTTTATTAACAAAAAGTGTTTGTGAAATCAAATCAAAATATATTTTTCCAGCAAACTGCTAATTTTTAAAATATTCAGAAATATACAGAAAACCATTCAATATCGTCTTTGAAATATTTAATCATGATCCGCTTCATTAGAAATACAGTAAACCAAAAAAAAAAAAAAGAAGCAAACCAATGAAGATTGAGGGAAAAACTGAATATATCACACATTTTAGCATAGGTTTATGATGAGGTCTCCGTTCTAGTGTTTCACATCAGAGTACACACAATCTATGGAGCTCTCTGGTTGTCCCTCACGCTCCCTTGTCTCACTGAAATGAATTACTGCAGAGTATTGTGTGTCAGCTTGAACCTAGAAGTAAACACATAAAATCTGTTCAGAAGTGTGAGGATATAGGCTAATACATAAAGAAAAATCTAACCGAATGGTATCTGGCTGCATATGATATACTTTCAGTTTAGAGAACTGGTTTATGTACCTTGTATATTTCATATTCATCAATCACATCAAGATCTTTGAAACCAAAAATTGTATATATTACATTTAAAATGTTTGCATCTGATAAAATTGTACCTGGTCATCTGATTGCTCAGGCTCATTTGGCGTGCCACAACCACAACAGACAGCACTATAATTATCTGGAAAAAAAAGAAAAGAAAAGCTATTTTTTATGTAATGTAATGACTTATGCCGTTTATTTTGTAGTGGTAATGAAATAAAAGCTACCTACTGTAAAAGTTCTGGCACGGCTCTCTATATCTCGTCATGCAAATGAAGTAGACATTTACAGTAACAGAAAGCAGTAATGCTTCACAGAGGATTACGATGACGGGAATCAATATGTTTTCATTAGAACCTGAGATATTAAAAAAAAGGATGTGATCTTGAAATGTAAGCTATAGTTTGACACAATCAAAAAAGACAGACATACAGACGTTAGATATTTTAAATGTATTTCATAAACAAATAAATAAAAAAAAATCAATTAGAATTAAAAAGTTCCTTACTTGCAGTGGAATTATTGCCTTTGGTCTGAGAGCCTGAAAAGAAACATTTGCTTTACAGGGAAGTAATTTCTAATGCATTTTTTTCCCTCACAAAATCATCCCAATTTATCAATTGATAACCTCTAACTGTATCATTTTCCATACCTCATATTCATAAGTACCTCTTAACTTTAATACTCAGTTTGTTTTGGCTCTAGCCTAAAACATTATAAAATTATACTTACAAAAAAAGCTCAAAAGTAGAAGAACAAAGAAGAGTCTCATATTTAAGACGCGTTGCGTTGGTGTCCAAATGTAAGATAAAACTTTAAGCCCCTCCTTTTCCCACTCCAATTTAGATGAAATGTTTCATATGACTATTAGTTGTATCAGACAGAAAAAAACTATTTATGCAAATCTAATAATATTAATATTTTTTTCTTATATCACACCAAAAACATGTTACTGCTCAACATGCTTGCTCAGCAAGGCATGTTTTCAGTGACAGTCAAATTAAAACCACAAAAACGAGTGTTCTGAAAGATAACCTATTGAGTGATAGCATGAAATGCATTTTATTTTTAGATGTACAAGAGTAAGATGTGCATCTACTACTCTTTCAAAACCATGTAGCAGACCACAAAAAGACCAAAGGCCAAAACGATATAAATAGAAACTCAAATATAGCTCAAATAAAGACTCAATATAGCTTTTCATGTTTACTCTTCTGCAGCTCTAAATAAATGAAAAGCTCTAAACTAGTAAATCTGATTCCAAAATAGTTGGGACACTGTACAAATTGTGAATAAAAAGGAATGCAATCATTTACAAATCTCATAAACTTATATTTTATTCACAATAGAATATAGATAACATATCAAATGTTGAAAGTGAGACATTTTGAAATGTCATGCCAAATATTGGCTCATTTTGGATTTCATGAGAGCTACACATTCCAAAAAGTTGGGGCAGGTAGCAATAAGAGGCCGGAAAAGTTAAATGTACATATAAGGAACAGCTGGAGGACCAATTTGCAACTTATTAGGTCAATTGGGAACATGACTGGGTATAAAAAGAGCCTCTCAGAGTGGCAGTGTCTCTCAGAAGTCAAGATGGGCAGAGGATCACCAATTCCCCCCAATGCTGCGGCCAAAATAGTGGAGCAATATCAGAAAGGAGTTTCTCAGAGAAAAACTGCAAAGAGTTTGAAGTTATCATCATCTACAGTGCATAATATCATCCAAAGATTCAGAGAATCTGGAACAATCTCTGTGCGTAAGGGTCAAGACCGGAAAACCATACTGGATGCCCGTGATCTATGGGCCCTTAGACGGCACTGCATCACATACAGGAATGCTACTGTAATGGAAATCACAACATGGGCTCAGGAATACTTCCAGAAAACATTGTCGGGGAACACAATCCACCGTGCCATTCGCCGTTGCCGGCTAAAACTCTATAGGTCAAAAAAGAAGCCACATCTAAACATGATCCAGAAGCGCAGGCGTTTTCTCTGGGCCAAGGCTCATTTAAAATGGACTGTGGCAAAGTGGAAAACTGTTCTGTGGTCAGTCCAATCAAAATTTTAAGTTCTTTTTGGAAAACTGGGACGCCATGTCATCCGGACTAAAGAGGACAAGGACAACCCAAGTTGTTCTCAGCGCTCAGTTCAGAAGCCTGCATCTCTGATGGTATGGGGTTGCATGAGTGCGTGTGGCATGGGCAGCTTACACATCTGGAAAGGCACCATCAATGCTGAAAGGTATATCCAAGTTCTAGAACAACATATGCTCCCATCCAGACGTCGTCTCTTTCAGGGAAGACCTTGCATTTTCTAACATGGCAATGCCAGACCACATACTGCATCAGTTACAACATCATGGCTGCGTAGAAGAAGGATCCGGGTACTGAAATGGCCAGCCTGCAGTCCAGATCTTTCACCCATAGAAAACATTTGGCGCATCATAAAGAGGAAGATGCGACAAAGAAGACCTAAGACAGTTGAGCAACTAGAAGCCTGTATTAGACAAGAATGGGACAACATTTCTATTCCTAAACTTGAGCAACTTGTCTCCTCAGTCCCCAGACGTTTGCAGACTGTTATAAAAAGAAGAGGGGATGCCACACAGTGGGAAACATGACCTTGTCCCAACTTTTTTGAGATGTGTTGATGCCATGAAATTTTTTCCCTTAAAATTATACATTTTCTCAGTTTAAACATTTGATATGTCATCTGTGTTGTATTCTGAATAAGAATAATCCACATCATTATATATAAAGAATAATCCACATCATTACATTCTGTTTTTATTCACAATTTGTACAGTGTCCCAACTTTTTTGGAATCGGGTGTGTAACAGAAATAAGCCCAAATGTCAGGGCATGTCAAAACATCTCCAGGGCCCAGAAAACACGTCAGACCCCAGAGGGTTAAAGGAGTCTCAGAAAGTGAGGACTGGCCAAAATGTCACAAAACTCACTCCGATGATCTACTCTACCACCCGTGTCCCTTATGAACACGAACATTTGGGAATAAGTTCTAGTGTTCCACTTCAGTATATCACTTGAGAATTGAAATAAGATCTCTAAGCAGACAGACAAGGCCTTTGAATATGCCTAAATCACAAAGTTACAGCAGTTTTTATTGAATAGGAGCATGTCAAAGATGGCATGATTCATTACATAATTATTCTCCAATATGATTGGTTCTTCATATGTATTCAGCAAAACCTCCTCTGTTAGGTAAAAGCAAATCTGGATGTCTTGATTTCAGCTTGTTACTCAAGTCATGAGGTTATATATATTTAGACAGCCGCTTAGTCTTGTCCATAAATTCAACACAGTAGGGACATTTAATGTGTATATTGTGTATGTGCACATGTGTATATGGGTGTATGTATATATATATAGGTGTATATGTGTATGTGTATAACTAGTCATAAAGGTCAATTTATTTTTAAATAAAGATTAATACATATATCTTCATGGGGCATGATCTTTACTTAACATCCTAATGATTTTTGGCATTAAAGACTAATCGATAATTTTGGCCCATACAATTTATTGTTTTTTTTGCGACTTATGACTGGTTTTGGGGTCCAGGGTCACATATTTTTATGTATGAAGAAAAACAAAAAAACATTTAAACTGTTGGATAAATAATAAGTGTGACATTATAAATGCAACATATTGTTTCCAAACTTAAATTGGCTATACTTAATGTTGGATGTATAAACCTGAAGAAGAACATTTTCAATTAAAAATTATTTGTATAAGCAACTTTCACAAGAAATGTATGTAAGCATGCAGCTTACGTACTGCATTAAAAAAACCGCCTTACAACCCCAGTGAGCAAGATTACATTTAGTCATTTAGCGGACGCTTTTATCCAAAGAGACTTACAAATGAGAGCAATAAAAGCAACTAAAAACAGTCAAGGGCAACAATATGCAAGTGCTGTAACAAGTCTCAGTTAATCTAGCACAGAACACAGTGTTTTTTTTTTTTTTTTTTTTAAATAGACAAACAGAAACGAATAGAGTGATAAGTGCTATACTTTATTGGTCAGGTGCTGCTGGAAAAGATGCGTTTTAAGATATTTTTTGAAAATGGCTACCGACTCGGCTGCTCGAATTTAGACAGGCAGGTCATTCCACCAGGTGGGAACGGTCCGGGAAAAGGTCCTTGTGAGGGATTTCATGCCTGTTTGGGATGGCACCACAAGGCGCCGTTCACTTGCAGAACGCAAGATAAAGGGACTATAGTGAGGAAAAACTCACCAGAAAGATACAAAGCAAACATATACAATTCTTAAATTCAGTTAGAATGTTCACGATTTAACCATTTTTTTTCACCTTTTTATTCCTTGAAATTTTCTGGGGACCCCTTAGAACCTCCTGTAGGACCCATGGGGGTCCCCGGACCCCAGTTTGAAAACCCCTGCACTAGGGCTTGCACAGACTAGTCGACTAATTGACTAGTCGACTTTAATGCTCTGCCATGATGCTTTAAAGGGATAGTTCACCCAAAAATGAAAATTAACCCATGATTTACTCACCCTCAAGCCATCCAAAACAGAAACAGCCATTCGCTGCCATTATAAAGCTTGAAAGAGCCAGGACATATAACTCAGATTGTATTCGTCTGAAAGAATAATGTCATATACATCTAGCATGGCTTGAGGGTGAGTAAATCATGAGTGATTTTCCTTTTTGGGTGAACTATCCCTTTAAGCTTGAGGTCGACTAGTAGCTGGCCTATAGAGGGCGCAGCAGGATAATCAATTGCCTGACATGCACGCTCCGTTTCCAACAATTAAAATGATAAATAAATGCATACTCAGAGAGCTCTTCATAGGAAATGTTTGATTAAGCCATCTGGATGCTCACAATTAATCGGGAGAATGCACGTGTTAAACAGCTAAGAATGGAAGTGAAATGTGACAACATGCCCCATAGACACACATTGTAACATGAGCATATGACAGCTTAAAATGTTATCTGATATAATTAAAAAAATATCCAAGTCAAACTAAAATATTTTGTCAATAAAATACAATTATCAACTTTTTCATATAATCACATTTTTTAACAATTAAATTTTTTTTTTTTTTTTTATTTGACAAACACCACAAAACAGCTATACAGCATAGTTAAAAAATAATGAATAATTTCTGAACATTGACTCAGTCATTATTCACCCTTTTCTCATGGTTTCTCAAGAGAATTCATAAAAGTATAGAATATAATAGCGTAGTTCTAATAGGGGCTCATTGTAACGCAGTGTTATAACACAACTGGGATTTAAACCGCGGCTCGTGTCTTCTGCTGTTAGATCAGCATTACAGAACCATCTCAACTGTTAAATAACAGATATAAGATTACAATAATATCAGATTTGTCTAGTTTTAAATACACAAAAAACAGATGAAAAATTAACTTCAGTAAGAAAATGTCTTTTTGCTGTGGTTAAATAAATGTTCAGTGATATCTTCCAAAGAATTTTACATTTTGGTTACAATTTTTTTTATTTTTATAATGTTGATATGGAAACTAGTAAATACACAAAGTTTCGTCATCCTGGCTTGTGTGGAAAGTGTTAAACCATGTGTGTTACAACTAACCCCACGTTGTGCCCCACTCAGCCCTACTCGACTAACACTCTAGTCTATTGAGAGTTAGTAGACATGTAGGTGCAACCATGCAATGTTACTTATAGTCAAAGGGAACATCAAAATAAAGTGAAACCGGAAATGAATACGTTTACCTTGCAATTATTACATTACAGATGTCTATAACTTTGTGGTTTGCTTTTGCTTTGCATGAGTGACAGGCTGAATTTGAAAGAATAATGTGCCTGGATAAATCATTTATAATAAATACTGCAAAAAAAGAAAAAAGTTCACTTTGATTTCATGGTGTTTTTAAGAGAAATAGAAACGGGCGTTTTTATTGCACATTGAGTGGTAACAGCAATTATGTCCTCTAGATGGCACTATAAACTTTTTCTGTAATTCCGTGCAATTGGTTTGGCAGGTACTAACAGTTTCTCCATCCATGCAACTGTTTCAATACACTAAAGCAGTCTAAACCTTTTTCTTTTTTTCTTGTAAAAGCTCAAATGCCCAATGCTCAGTCAGCACTCACCTCTGGGGCGTTTGGTGTTGGTGGAGTTTTTCTTGCCCTTGTCATCCACAGGGAGCACAGAGGAAACAGCCTTAAGAACTGTAGCCCCCTCTTTGTAACCCTATCCGAATATTAATACCCATCAAATCCTGCTGGGAATATTTCCCTACTTTCCTGGTGTCGAAAAGAATAACTTGATTTTCTCATTGCATTCCTTTGCCTGTTGAACTAACAGTGGTCTGAGGCCGTGTTAGGGAGGGTGCGGAGAGTCAACAGCCACTGCGGTGGCATCCAACTTTCAATTCCCGCTGAAAATACGCAAGCCTTTAGAGGTCAAACTGTAAACACATAGGGGAAAATAGAAAATTATTTATTTATTACAAAAATATTATTAAAATACACTTACATGAGCACCAAAGTAAAATTTGCAGCATGCAGTATCTCAGATAAACATGTTCTCACATTTATAGTTTAAGAGATTTGTATATCGGCTCACAAGGGGTTTCTAAAGACCTGCTGAACTGACTAGCTTTTGTTTGAATCTGAAAATATATTATCATAATGCCATGTTAACTGCTCAAATATAAAATTTCCTCAAATGTAACTAGCAAACTGTGAGATTGCATTGAGAGGGTACGTTGCGTAATACTGCAATGATCAGAAAGTTGAGCTGAATACATACACACAAAGTACCTTTTAATGGTAATACAACAGAAGCCCTTGCCCCCTTTCCATTTAGTCATCCATCTAGTGTCCCTGACATTTCCTTGCATAATTTCTTTACAATATAATGTTGCAAAACAAAAACAAACAAACAAACAAAACAACACAAACGAAAACACCACATTTTAGCTAATTTACTGAAATTGTTCAGAACACATTGTAAACAGGGCCGCCAGTATTCTTAACACATATCATCACAGTTTCTCCAAATATAAAATATCTCCACTCTACTTCCTGTGTAATGCTTGGCTTTGGAATAGCAAAAAGGTCCAAGTATTGTTCTTGGACTGTTAGCACTTGCCCGGGTTGCTTTGATTCACTGTTATTGGATTTTGAACTCCAAAGAACCTAAAGGAAAATTGAGGTCCACTGCAGCTCAACTGAGTGAGAGACATTTTCCTTGACCTGAGACATTTCAAGGTAAATGGGTTCCATCAGAACTCCCCCACGCTTGTGTTCGGGTCATTCTCGTGCAGTCCTACAGTACGGTTGTGGTCCTCAAGTGGTGGTCCTTAGCTCATGAAAACAGAGGCAGCAGCATTGGTCACCTGATGGTAACCTGTTAACACTGGTAATGGAAATGCTGGTGTACTTTTCCCTCCATGTGTGCGTGGGAGTGTGTGTGGGTGTGTGTGTGCATGTCTGTGTAGACCTTGGTATAAATCTTTGGTGGACCGCTGAGAGCTGGGGGCCCCATTCCCATAAGTCTCTGGTTGGGCAGGTCAGGGTTGATGGCGCTTGGCATGCTGGGCTCTTTGTCAGGAATGTGATGGTCTCGATAGGTCGTCGGTCGGGGAGGCAAAGCGCTCTGGCGTCTGCGGCTGTGGCACAACCAGAGCACGATGGTGCCTACGATGAGCAGGGCAGCAGCTGGGATCCCAATGATCAGAGGCCAAGGAAGACCGGGGCTGATGTGGCGTGGAATCGCATCTTTTTCCACATTGGGATCTGTAAACAAACGCTGGCATTTATTCTAGGGCTACACAATACATTTAAATAAAACTGATATATTTCAGTATATTTTAACCCATCAAAATAAAAGCTTGATGGTATTTTTAGAAATCATTCTATAGCAGTGATTCTCAACCAGGGGGGCGGAGCTCACTAGCGGGCCTCAACAAACTTCCAAGATGGCCCTTCAAATGACTTATTTAAAATAAGACATGCATGAAAATAAGCTAAACAACTAAAAAACAAGATATGTCTCATTATTAGATTCAAACACATATTTCTAGGTATGTCAAGCTCTAAAATACTTTGAGTAGAAATTTGTGTGTGTGTGTGTGTGTGTGTGTGTGTGTGTGTGTGTGTGTTCAAAATATATATTGTTGTGGACAATGGAGGTTAAGATCCACTGTTCTATAGTCATTGAATTGGTCAAAAATGTGTGAATGTGAAAGAGTAAACCCAAGTATGAACACCTACATTTGTTTTCACCAATCATTCAGCTCTAAAAAGATTTCTCACTTGAAAAAAATTATTCAGATTAAAAAGTAATTTCTTTGCTCTTTTTTTTTTTTTTTTTTCTTTGGAGATGCACACCCCAACAAAATCACCCTAATCATTATAACTATTCATTCCTTCCAAATAAAACTATTCAAATCATCTGGTGAAATTTACAGTACTTTTTTTCATATTGCAATATACATCACAGAAAACCAAAATAATGCAGTAATTTTTTTCCAATATCGTGCAACCCTAATTAATTCACATCAATATTAGTGCCATAAAGCCACTTAGTTTGGATGGGAGAATTACAGGAACTGACCTGAGAGAACGGTGAGGTAGGCACTACGGAAGCTGTAGCCCATGGTATTAGCCCCTAGACAGATATACATTCCAGCATCCTCGTCGCGTGCCTTGACGATGGCCAGCTTGTTGAGGTAGGACCCATCAGGTCTGGACCACACGTCCCCAGTGGGCAGCACCACAAAGTGCTGGCCTCCAACCTCCAGCGTGGAGTTATAGCGCCCCTCTGTGCCTGGGTCGACCCGCTTTAGCCACTGAATTACGGGCTTAACGTCACTGTGGACTTTACATTGGAACGAGGCTGTTCCACCAAACTCCACAGTTGTGTTGACAGGATGGGTACCGGTCAGAATGGGTTTGGAGTTGGTGCGCTCTGTTGAAAAAAATGATCAAAACTTAAAGTAACTTGAATATTCTGTCTGAACTACCATTAGATCACTTTGCACATAGCGATTAGCTATTGAGTTGTGCCGTTAATGCATAACATAACTTTCTGTTCTACCAACAATCTTCAGTCAACTCTGAACTATCCATAACAATAAAAGTAGCAAAAAGTATTAATACATATTTTCTAATGCAAAATATATACAGCTCTGGAAAAATTAAGAGACCACTTAACATTGATTTCTCAGTGTTAAGTGGTCTCTTAATTTTTCCAGAGCTGTTTTTATATATGATTTAATATATATTATTAAAATGTATATATAAATACACTCACCTAAAGGATTATTAGGAACACCTGTTCAATATCTCATTAATGCAATTATCTAATCAACTAATCACATGGCAGTTGCTTCAATGCATTTAGGGGTGTGGTCCTGGTCAAGACAATCTCCTGAACTCCAAACTGAATGCCAGAATGGGAAAGAAAGGTGATTTAAGCAATTTTGAGCGTGGCATGGTTGTTGGTGCCAGACGGGCCGGTCTGAGTATTTCACAATCTGCTCAGTTACTGGGATTTTCACGCACAACCATTTCTAGGGTTTACAAAGAATGGTGTGAAAAGGGAAAAATATCCAGTATGCGGCAGTCCTGTGGGCAAAAATGCTAGAGGTCAGAGGAGAATGGGCCGACTGATTCAAGCTGATAGAAGAGCAACTTTGACTGAAATAACCACTCGTTACAACCGAGGTATGCAGCAAAGCATTTGTGAAGCCACAACACGCACAACCTTCAAGCGGATGGGCTACAACAGCAGAAGACCCCACCGGGTACCACTCATCTCTACTACAAATAGGAAAAAGTGGCTACAATTTGCACGAGCTCACCAAAATTGGACAGTTGAAGACTGGAAAAATGTCTGGTCTGATAAGTCTCGATTTCTGTTGAGACATTCAGATAGTAGAGTCAGAATTTGGCACAAACAGAATGAGAACATGGATCCATCATGCCTTGTTACCACTGTGCAGGCTGGTGGTGGTGGTGTAATGGTGTGGGGGATGTTTTCTTGGCACACTTTAGGCCCCTTAGTGCCAATTGGGCATCGTTTAAATGCCACGGCCTACCTGAGCATTGTTTCTGACCATGTCCATCCCTTTATGACCACCATGTACCCATTCTCTGATGGCTACTTCCAGCAGGATAATGCACCATGTCACAAAGCTCGAATCATTTCAAATTGGTTTCTTGAACATGACAATGAGTTCACTGTACTAAAATGGCCCTCACAGTCACCAGATCTCAACCCAATAGAGTATCTTTGGGATGTGGTGGAACGGGAGCTTCGTGCCCTGGATGTGCATCCCACAAATCTCCATCAACTGCAAGATTCTATCCTATCAATATGGGCCAACATTTGTAAAGAATGCTTTCAGCACCTTGTTGAATCAATGCCACGTAGAATTAAGGCAGTTCTGAAGGCGAAAGGGGGTCAAACACAGTATTAGTATGATGTTCCTAATCATCTTTTAGGAGAGTGTATTTATATACATTTTAACAAATATATTCCATGCTTTGCTAACAATTTACTTTAGATATCACAACTCACTAATTATTTATTATTAAATATATAAATATTTTAAAATGAGATGCACATATACATACACACATTACGTATCGTATATGAAATGTTCAGATACAGTATATATAAAATGTAAATGTATTAAGAAATTTCACAAAAAATATTATAGGTATATTATTAAAATTAAGACACGTATGTCACATGCAACAAAAATTCATGAATATCTTTGCAATGGATAACAAAGTGGAAATTATTATAAAATAAGATATTATTTATATTTAACTATTAGAAATATAGCAAACCACAAAAAAAAAGTGGTTTATTAAAAATATATTATTAACAAATAGATAACATTTCTGCTAACAGTCCACTTTGGCTACCAAACTCACCAATTACATCCACTTTGTAGGTGGCATTGATGTGTCCAGCTGCATTGGAGACGTGACAGGTGTATTTGGCACTGTCCTGAGGCTGCAGGTTCTTCAGAGTCAGTGTCCACTGTGGCCGTTTACTCTGCTGAGGGCTGGGCAGCTGGCTTTGGTCTTTCCACCATGTAATGACCGGTGTTGGATTGCCACTGGCCAGACACTTGAGACGCACCGAGCTGCCAACAGGCTGCTCTAGCACACGTCTGCGCATCTTTGTGGGCTGACTGAAGCGTGGCTTCACTTCAGAGAAAATAAAACATTTACAGCATGAGGTTACGGCTGGATGACAAAACATATTCAGTTAGATCTGTTAGTCACACATCAGTGATGAAATGATCTCTCTTAAGCTCTTTCAGGACACTGGCACAAACACGGCCCATGCTGATGACCTCATGTGTTGAGTAACCCTGAGTGAAAGATGAGGAGGGTGTGTATCAGTTGCTCACCACATGGCTCTCCGGTGGGGTCGTGCATGGTGAGATCTGCGTTAGGTTCTGCTGCGTCTGGCGGAGGCTGGTTCTGTGTCACAGCTGCATCGTCTGAAAGACACAGTCCAAGGTGATGAAGCATGATCGTTACCGTTTCATCATGCTTCACTTAAGAATTCTACACATGTAGATTCAAATAATCAGTAGGAAGAGTGTGTCAGATGTATGCTCTGTTCTGTTTAGTTTCTGTGTTCCCGTTTGCCTTAGTTCCTTAGGCTACATCTATATTAATCCAGATATCAAATT
Source organism: Paracanthobrama guichenoti (assembly GCA_018749465.1). Lineage (NCBI taxonomy): Eukaryota > Metazoa > Chordata > Actinopteri > Cypriniformes > Gobionidae > Paracanthobrama > Paracanthobrama guichenoti. The sequence continues at coordinate 33,591,515 of CM031956.1, read as the reverse complement.
TTAAAATGCTCTCTGTCCACACTAATGTTATCAAGCGGTTTTCAAAAGTTTCTTGTCCGCACTGAAACGTTGGAAAATGCTAGGCGTTTTCAAATTTATCTGCTTTGGCGAGCATTTTCAAAAAGCTACGTTTTCATCGCTTTAAAACGCTGTCTCAGTGTGGATGGAAGGCCAAAACGGAGAGAAAAATGTACGAAAGAGTGAAAACTTCATGAAAAATTTGTGTGGACATGGCCCTAGTTAGTCTCCTTGGCTGTTAATTAGTTTCTACACACCTGTTTCTGTTCTCCTTGATTACATTAATTAGCCCTGTGTATTTAATCCCTGAATTTCCTGTGTTTCTTTATCTGATCTGGTATATATATCGACATGGTTGTGTTTGTTAGTTTCCCGACGATCTTCTGAGTATTCCTATATAAAATAAAAGTTTTTGGTATTAATCTTTTTTGTCATGCGCTTCATACAGCCAACCATGACAGAGTGGAGGAAAGTGATTTCTCAGAATTAATCATTGTGCATTTCTATAAAATCTTACTATAACATTAAAATACCCAGTGGTTTGTCTCTGCATTAGATACCAAATACTGAACAAAATGTCAATTAGACTGAAAAAAAAAAAAAAAAGTAACGTTTCAAATGATAAAACAATAGATAAAAAAAAAAAAAAAAAAAAATTATATATTTGCATGGGATAACAAAATATATTTTAAAAAATGGCTATTAGTATACAATATATCTTTATATTAGGGTAAATATGATACAACAATAGCCTCACTGTTCAAAATCAAGACACTTGCTGGTAGTCAAACCTTGATAAGATTTTTGTTAGAACATCCATGTGAACTGACTTCATACAATCATTAAAATAATAACCTTTGGTCCAGTTGAGAAAAGGTTTAGCATCTTTTGTTTTCAGGTGACATATGCTTTGACATTTTTTAATATAAACATATTTTCTTGTTTACAAATGATTTCAAGCAAATCTCTGCTGCTCAGGGAGCAATTGAAATGCCGGCTTGTTTCAGTGTCCATGGATTAAATTCAGAATGAAAATATTACTTTTTTTAAAGCATATGTGAAAGTACTAAAATCTTGTTTAACCCCAATCTAACACGTCAATTCAAAAAATCCTCATGTTCTCAGGCATAATTTAAGGGATAGTTTAGATATTGGTCCATAAATCAGCAGTCAGATGTTGCTCTAGCAATATTAGCTCTTTCATCTTCATACCCACTATTAATGTCTGCAAATGGTGTCATGTAAATCATGTTGAATGAGCGGGTCAATGCAAAGGCCAACACTTGGTGAGATTTATTTGTAGTGCTTTGAGAGCCAAAAAAACCCCTCTGTGCAGCAAAAACGAACGGTTTTGCTTGGAGATCAGTGAACTGTGAGGTGTGTAAAGGATTGTGTGTTTTGTTTCAGAACCGGTGACATTTTAGAACTCCATGGGAATGATAACTAGGCCGAACCAACGCATTATTTTGGAGGGGTTTGTGCGCTGGGGGTGAGCAAACACTGCTATATTGTTTCTTCTCTCCGGTTTCCACACTGTTTAAGACACAACACTGTGTTGACTTAACCCTGGACAGGAAACCAATTAACTGACTTTAACCTAAACTGTGCAGACAGAGCTGAGAGTGCTGCTTTGTTTGGGATGAATTTCTCTGGCTTGACTCACAGGAATGCACAGAGAACCCTCTCACTCCCCTGAATCCACAGCAGACCGATCGTCAGCACACACACACACACACATACACACATGTGTGTACATGAGCTGAGCACAACATCTTTATGTACACAACATTACTTATTCTGGGCAATCCCAAATCAACAAGCCACGAATCAACACTGTGGCAACAGATGGTTCTCACATGGAAAGGTGATGAAACTACTTAATAAAATGCTTTCTGAATACTTTCCATAGTTCTGTTCAGTCAGCGTCATCAGTGGTTGGTACAGCTAGTACTTCACTTAAGAAGTGAACCAAATATTATACAATGTTACTTCCCCTCCCCTCCATGACACATAATGAACAGTAGTGTATATACATGCTTTAAAGTTTGTGGTTAGTAATTTTTAAATGTCTTAAATGTAGTAAATGTCTTTGACAGAAGTCTCTTATGCACACCAAGGCTGCATTTATTTTATTAAAAATACAGCAGTAATATTGTGAAATATTATTACAAATATGATGACACAGCTGAATTTTCATCATTACGCCAGTCTTCAGTGTCACATGATTCTTCAGAAATCATTCTAATATGATGATTTGCTGCTTAAGAAACATTTCTTTTCAATATCAATGCTGAAAACAGTCGATAAAGACTTGGAAACTGTGATACATTTTTCCAGTATTATCTGATAAATAGAAAGTTCTAAATAATAGAATTTATTTCAAATGTAACCCTTACAAAAAAATAAGTATACTTCAAGATTATTTTATTAAGTATACTTAAAGGGGAGGTCTAATGCTAGTTCATGCACTCTTACTTATTTATACTGTTAAAGAGTTGGATTCTCATGCTAAACATGACCAAAATTGTGTTTCGGTGCTAAATACACTCCTTGAGGATTCTAAAAAGTTTCAGAAAGTTTTTTTTGTGAGGCCCTGTATGATGTCATAAAGGGCGGAATTCCTTGTATGGGCACTTCTCCCAAATGAGCGTGTGCGCACATCAACCAGAACGAGAGCATCCATCAACGAGCTTTGTTCGGGTTACGGTTGGCAGCACTGGCATTTTATTTTTAGACCACAAAATCAACAATGTCACTAAAGAAGCGTGTTTTTGGTTGTGAGGGAAAGATAACCTTGTTCATCTTCTCAAATAATCCAGCATTAAGGAAACAGTGGATGCAGTTTATTTTTTGTTTGTTTGTTCCCGGTCATAAGTCGAAAGCGCTGGCGGTGAGTGAACTCATCAGATGTCTGTTTTGTTGGCAATCACCGCATAAGTGCATATAATGTCAACAATACAAATTTATAGTGAATCAAAAGTTATCCAGGGATAATGCCATGATGTATTGTGTATGTCTGTGTGTCATGTGTGTGTGCTTGTGCCTCCTTAGCTCCGCCCACTGCATGCCTCCACAAGTTCGGCTGTTTCCAGAAAGAATCGGTACAGCGCATCAGTCTTTAATAAATATGATAAAACTAAAGACTCTTCGGAGATATGAAGGATGCAATACTACTCTATAGGTACTCAATATTAACATGAGATTAAGTATATTTTTAAGTATACTTTATGTAGTAAATATACTAATGTCAATGTACTAGAAGTTCACTCACCTAAAGGATTATTAGGAACACCATACTAATACTGTGTTTGACCCCCTTTTCGCCTTCAGAACTGCCTTAATTCTACGTGGCATTGATTCAACAAGGTGCTGAAAGCATTCTTTACAAATGTTGGCCCATATTGATAGGATAGAATCTTGCATTTGATGGAGATTTGTGGGTTGCACATCCAGGGCACGAAGCTCCCGTTCCACCACATCCCAAAGATGCTCTATTGGGTTGAGATCTGGTGACTGTGAGGGCCATTTTAGTACAGTGAACTCATTGTCATGTTCAAGAAACCAATTTGAAATGATTTGAGCTTTGTGACATGGTGCATTATCCTGTTGGAAATAGCCATCAGAGAATGGGTACATGGTGGTCATAAAGGGATGGACATGGTCAGAAACAATGCTCAGGTAGGTCGTGGCATTTAAACGATGCCCAATTGGCACTAAGGGGCCTAAAGTGTACCAAGAAAACATCACCCACACCATTACACCACCACCACCAGCCTGCACAGTGGTAACAAGGCATGATGGATCCATGTTCTCATTCTGTTTATGCCGAATTATGACTCTACCATCTGAATGTCTCAACAGAAATCGAGACTCATCAGACCAGACAACATTTTTCCAGTCTTCAACTGTCCAATTTTGGTGAGCTCGTGCAAATTGTAGCCTCTTTTTCTTATTTGTAGTGGAGATGAGTGGTACCCGGTGGGGTCTTCTGCTGTTGTAGCCCATCCGCCTCAAGGTTGTGCGTGTTGTGGCTTCGCAAATGCTTTGCTTTTGTAACGAGTGGTTATTTCAGTCAAAGTTGCTCTTCTATCAGCTTGAATCAGTCGGCCCATTCTCCTCTGACCTCTAGCATCAACAAGGCATTTTCGCCCACAGGACTGCCGCATACTGGATGTTTTTCCCTTTTCACACCATTCTTTGTAAACCCTAGAAATGGTTGTGCGTGAAAATCCCAGTAACTGAGCAGATTGTGAAATACTCAGACCGGCCCGTCTGGCACCAACAACCATGCCATGCTCAGAATTGCTTAAATCACCTTTCTTTCCCATTCTGACATTCAGTTTGGAGTTCAGGAGATTGTCTTGACCAGGACCACACCCCTAAATGCATTGAAGCAACTGCCATGTGATTGGTTGATTAGATAATTGCATTCATGAGAAATTGAACAGGTGTTCCTAATCCTTTAGGTGAGTGTATACTTGTAAGTGTACTGTTTCAATACTACTTGGGACTAAACTGGCCTACTTTTTAGTGCATAAAAGTGTACTTTTAAGTATATTTTAAGTCTAACAGTAGTAAAGTAGTACACAACTAGTTTACAAATTTTTTTTTCTGCAACTATACTACAAGTGAACTTATAGGTATATGAACAGATTACTAGTCAATTAGTAATTTGTATAGTAAATAAATAAATTGTATAGTAAAATAAAATTGTATAGCAAATGGTACATTTTTTTTTTATCAACGACTACGTCCGGATAGGAAAGAGAATGATGATCAAAACACAGATGGAGTAGGTGGAGTCCATCAACACCCTCAAAGCTTCACATTTGTTAACCCTTCCTGGGTCGACATTTCATTCGGTAACATTAGGCAGTTTTGAACTTATATGCTGTTTAATGTTTGATGATCACATTATTTTTAATTTGTGTAAGCAATCTTCTTTCACTTGTTTGTACTTCACCCGTGTTTTGATGTGGAGATTCTGTACTATTTTAGAAGATGTGTAATAGCGCCACCTACAGTAAAACAGTGAAAACATATAGCCGGAAAATTCAGTTAATGGCAGGAAAAGAGTAAAGCTGATCTGAAGTAAATTCCTATGTACAGTACCAGTGGACTAGCCTACATAAATTCAGAAACTAATAATTAAGAACATATCTTTTTCTTTATAAATCAATATTTTCAAACAATAAGTTTATAAGACTAAGTGAAAAAAGTATTTAATAGGCTATTTAATCAAAAGAGTAAAAACAACTTAATGTTTCTTAAAGAAGACAATCTTTTGATCGAGATATACTTAAAAGTAAAATTGAGTACAAGTATAGGCCAAAAATACTTAGACGTTTCTGTCAGTATAAGTTAAGTATACTTCAGTGCAATTTTAAGTATTTTTCGGAAAGTACACATATAAAGTAGACTGAAAGTATACATTATTATTTTTAAAAGAAGTATATTAATAGAACACTTTAATTAACTTATTTTTTGTAACGAAAAGTCATTAATGCATAAAATTATTAACACATAAAAGTTAATTAATTATTGCTTCAAATTATTTTATTATTAAATAAAAGTATTTATTTAAAAAAAAAAAAAAAAAAAAAAACTTACTGACCCCAAACATTTGAATGGTAGTGTATTTTCACATTACTGAACATGACGATGAAAGGAATGCCTTCAAACTCTGTTTTCCTTTAGTTCATGCTGTCCTGAGGCTGTGTGTGTAGCTGCTGTGGAGAGTGCACCGCACCTTTGTCCCTGCTAATCCTCATATGCTAAGCACAGGCCTTGCATGTTCAACACAGACATTCAGGCCAAAGCTAGCAGAAGTGTTTTCACCAGCCTTCAGTCCATTGTTACCTTTGGCCCTGGGGTGTAGGAGCAAATGTAAGCCATTGCCGCTCTATTCAGCAGCAGCAGAGGGGAATCAGTGGAGCTTTATGAGGGCTAAAGTGGTCTTACTGAGAGCCCAACTCCAGACTCTAGTTCTTTGAATTGTGAACGGCAAGTTCTCTAAACAGGTGTCCAAAAATACAGAACATTCCTGACACAACATTCAAGAGCTGTATGGCATTGTGCGTATTACTAAGCATGTTTCTAATAGAGTGAATTCATAGTTCACTTACTCTCAGTGAAGTTTTTGCACTGGTGGGGCAGGAAAAAGAGGCAAAGGAGCTCTGAAGGACAGGCTTCTTCACCTGTGTTTTGATATGGAGTTTCTGTACTATTTCAGAAGGGGCCTCCTTTTCCTCTCCAGCCCTATAGAGATTCATATAGAGAGGGGGTGCCCAAAGAAGGTGGGCTTGGTTGAGGTCCACAGGCAGCTTCACAGCTCAGCTTACACATGATCTTCACGTGGACTCAGTGTTAATAAGGCTCACATATTATTTTTTCCAAGTGGCATGAAGTTAAAAGCAACGCCTTCAAAAAGGTTCATTCTCCATTCATACCTGTGTGCAAACATACATTCCTGTAGATCTGTCATATAGAGCTCCACATGCTTGGAGGAAAAAAAAAAAAATTCAAAGCAAAACAAATAGAAAGCAGGCTGAAACGTTTCTAGTGATTTTCACTGACAAGGGCGACATCTAAATAAAATAAACATCAAAGGGAAAAACACGGTCTTAACTTTTTTTTCTATAAAGGTCATAATGAAGATTGAAGATGGTGTACTGAATCGAATTGAAACTTACTGAATCGTTTGACTGAGAGTGATGCTGTGTTTTTAAAGTAATAGTCTATCACTAACTGAAACCATGTCTGTTCCAGTAAATCAAAAGAAAACACAGCCAATGCTGTTTACCATAGTGAGATTATAGTACTAGGAATGGAAAATGTATGAGCTGGTATATTTTTTTGTACAATAACACTTTTCAGTGCTTTCCAGCCCTTTGAGCTCTTCCAGTAATTTTGTTCTTGATGAAAACATTACAGAGTTCTAATCTTTCTTGAAAGAAGCAGTTCTGTATTTTCATGTATTCAAATGTATTCAAAAATACTGGAGAAAGATGAGAGGAAAATACAAAGGAATAGACAGCTGTTATAAAAGCAAGTGCTTATTCCTGCCAATAGAAAAAATAATAAAAAAAGAAAGAAAAAAAATCAAATCAGATGGGTAATGTAGATAAGCTTTCATGCTTTTAAGAAATATGATTTGATACCTCCATTTTTGTTTGCTTTACACATACATCTCATTTCCTTCTGTATATTTGGCATGGCGTATCTCTATGAGTGCTGACTGAAGAGGCAAATTAGAGGCTGTTGGTACATTCATAGCAGGCAAAGACAGAGAGAAGCAGAGGAGAAAAGGTAATTAGAAGTCTCCTTGTATCTTTTATAGAGCCATAAGTGGTTTGCTGCAACAGTCGTATGGTGGGGAGGAAATTGGCCAAACCTAATGTGCCCGTGTTCTTTTCTTCTCTGTTGTGAGTGGAGTGGGCCCGGAGCATCCTGCAGAGAGCCCGGCCCAGCCTCTGGCCCCTCTAATGAGGTGGATGAAAGGCCCTTTAATGTGGCTCTCTGATGAAGGTGGGTAATTTGCATCCGTTTAGTTTAAATAAAACCTTTGCTCCCCCTGCAGCTCAAAAAAGGCTCAGTTGTATGCAATGAAACCAAAGCCATGATGTGATTTACGTTCTGGTTTGAATTGCACATAGAAGGAATATCGGAGTGGGCATGAGTTGCATCAGGGAAATACCGTAAAAAATATAAACAAAATGTCAAAATGCAAAATACTTGCATAAGATTCAAAATATTCAGTGCATATACTGGATGCTATAATTTGACAAAGTGGGGTCTAAAAGTCAGAGCTTCTTTTTGACGATGTTCTATTTTAATATATACATATATACACACACACACACACACACACACACACACACACACACACACACACACACACACACACACATATATATATACATATATATACATATATATACACACACACACACACACACACACACACACACACACATTTGTACACCGATCAGGCATAACATTATGACCACTGAGAGAAGTGAATAACACTGATTATCACTTCATCACGGCACCTGTTAGTGGGTGGGATATATTAGGCAGCAAGTGAACATTTTGTCCTCAAAGTTGATGTGTTAGAAGCTGGAAAAATGGGCAAGCATAAGGATTTGAGCGAGTTTGACAAGGGCCAAATTGTGATGGCTAGATGACTGTCAGAGCATCTCCAAGACTGCAGCTCTTGTGGGGTGTTCCCGGTCTGCAGTGGTCAGTATCTATCAAAAGTGTAAGGAACAGTGGTGAATCAGCGACAGGGTCATGGGTGGCCAAGGCTCATTGATGCATGTAGGGAGCAAAGACTGGTCCGTGTGGTCCGATCAAACAGACGAGTTACTGTAGCTCAAATTGCTCAAAGGTGTCAGAATACACAGTGCATCGATGTTTGTTGCGTATGGGGCAGCATAGCCGTAGACCAGTCAAGGTGCCCAGTGGAACCTTAGTGATGGCTGACCACAGCGGAGTTCAGGGGGCATAGAGCCAAGGCAGAGCTGACGGACTAACAGACCGAGGAGGAGCAATGGGCCTAGATGCAGGGAGTGAAGCCAGGGGATCCAACTCACAGCATCATGCTGGTGGTAAGGGCCAATGAGCTAGAATGAGTCAATGACATGAGTGGAGATGTGAGGCAGGTAAGTCCAGGGATTGAGAAGAATCCTGTGGTGAGGATGGTGATAATGGGGTGGGACCGGGTTATCCATGATGTAGAGTGTGGTGGACTGGGAATGGACATGCTCAGGGGTGAGGACATGGATGGGAGCTGGCTCAGTGGTGAAATTGATAAGGCAGCGCTCCTCTACTGGCTCAACAATGGACTGTCTTATCGGAGCTAACTCCTCAATGGACCTATCAATCGGTTCCAGCCTGGGGACGGATGAGGCGACTGACTCTGGTTTTGTGGTGGACACTGTGACTAGCTCTGTCTCCGGGGATGGAGGGGGCTCAAGCTTGTGGTCCGCAGCATGTGCTGGGTTGGGCTCTGGTTCCGTGGAGGGCATGGGCTTCATCTCTGGGTCCATCGTGGGAGATCTCTCTGCTTTATGAGACACTCCAGGCTGGGATGATGCGTTTTAAATTTTTCAAAATATTAAAACGCTTTTAAACATTATTAATATCCCAGATTTTAAATGTGGACTCCATTATAGGCATGACCTGCTAATATAATTTTTTTAAATCTAAGTAAAGGAAATGTGATTGATTTTTTTGATGAAATATGTATTAGCGTTATTATATTAACAATAAATCAGCAGAAACTTTTTTTTTTTACATTTTCATCTTAATTACCTCATGTTCGTTTCTGACTGTTGTTTCATAAAAGTTCAAATTACTTAAAAAGGTACTTTATGCTGATATTTCTACATATCCACTTTTCAATAATCAATTAAGGGTTCACTTCTTTAAAGGATGATGTTTTTTAAATTTTTTAATGGATTTTTATAATGGATAATTTATAATTTCTTAAAAAATAAAATATGATGTAAGGGTTGACTGACAGCCTGGAAACTGGAAGTGTTATTAGTTTCACTAAAATCTTGACTAAACTCTAGCTTTTATATTTATGTATTTTTTCATTTTGCATATTCATTAATATGCTGTAACTGTTACAGGGTGAAGTAATTTTTGTACACAAATGTATATAAAACAAATGGCACCCGTTTTGTAGAATGACTATTAGCATCTAAAGAAAAGACTGGAATACAGTAGAATTTATTTGTCTGATGTCAAACAAATCACAAAAACCGTCACAAGCACTGGAAAATGCTCTTAAGGCCCCCCTTTGATCATGCGTCATTCTGACGCTGATGTAATTTGTAATTCTGATTACTTGTAATGTGACACGGAGCTTCACAACTTGAGCTCTCAAGAGCGTGTTTGTTTTATTTCTTTCATTGTAGGGAAATAAGCTTGGGCAAGTTCAAAGCACAAACACATATGGACACAAATTAATTCATGCTTGTGCGTAGCAGAAGAAAAGACATGGTTGAAAAAAAGGAAAGATGAAAGGATGCTTGATGGAATTGAAACCAGTCTGGACTCACATGAAATTAAGCTGAACAGAGAGAGACATACAAAAATTACAATGGGATATAAGAGTTCAAGTGGGGAAGTGAGAAGCATAACTGAGAAAAAATAGTTTGTAACTTCAGCAGCAGAAGGGCAGAAAAAGTAATTATGATGTAAATGTAAGCAGAGGAAATGGTTTCTGTTCAGTTAATGTTAATATAATTAAATTCTGATATTATAATACTGATCAAATTTCATCATTCCTTTTCAACTATTTATTTATTTATTTATTTAGATTTTCATTTTTACCAGTTCACGCATATAGTGGAGTCCAAAGTTCTGAGTTGTACACAATAAAATTGTATACATTATTCAAAAGTTTGCAGTCTGTTATTTTAAGTCTCTTATGCTCAAGGCTGCATTTATTTGATCAAAAATATAGTAACATGTATATAGCTTTCCTGTAGCTCAAACAATAAGAGTGTGGTGCTAGCAACGCTAAGGTCATGGGTTCGATTCCCAGGGAAAGCAACAAACAAAATGTAAAAATGTGTACTTTGAATGCAATGTAAGTCGCTTTGGATAAAAGCGTCTGCCAAGTGCATAAATGTAAATATTGTGAAATATTAGAATTTAAAATAATCAAAAACTGGAAAAACAGCATTTTATATAATGACCTAGTTCATGTTTCTTTCCCCTTGGACTGTTTAAATAGAAGAGAAGCATTTCCCAAAAGAGGAGCTGTCGTGGAAAATAGGTGTAAATCAGACTAAACATAAATACTGCAGCAGTGAGGCTGTTCTGCTCTCAGCCAAGGCAAAGGAGTAAACGCATGTCTATTGGAATGGAAAAGAGCTTGTGTAATTTAGCAGCGGGAAAGGTTATGAGCAAATTATCTCGAATGAATGAATGTCAGTGCTGTGATTCCCACTTAAGCCAAACCTGGTCAAGGTGGCATGACCCAAGGAATGGAAGACATATCCATGCTGTCCCAAACTTGCTGCCCCTCCCTTATCCCACCTACCACGTCCCTCCACAGTCTTGGGTTGGCTTACGAGTGTAATTTTGATACAATTATCCATTTAGGTGAGGAGGACGCTTGCTAAACTGCAACACATGTACCCCGTGGCCTGCAAACAAAGAACAAAAGGCCACTGCTGGAAGCTCTCCACCAGTCCCCTCATAAAACAGGCAGCCCAAACCACCGTCTGAGTAGAAGCCACAGTCTCTCCCCGCTGCGTCCGTACACAGTATGGCCTCCTATACGATATAGGTGAGAAATGCAGACAAGAGGGAGCCAGGACTCGACAACAGCCAATTGTTTGTAGAGTCTGTTACTGTCAGAGGCAAACTTAAGATCTTCAAATCCACTCACGGATTCATACATCCAACATAAATTTAAACTCTCACAATATAGACAGGTTAGGTTGTGCAGAAAAGCCTCAGATCCCTCGACCTGGACTCATGTGAAGCAGCGCTGGGAGAAAACAAGGCTGGCAGTGTGTGGTGCTCTTTAGAAACAGCAGGGGTGCAGGGTCTGGGACCACCACGGGGGAAAGAGGGAGAGGCCTAGGTGCTGTGGGACATTTTAAAAGTACAGTGGTTTTGATACAGAGACTGATTTGACTCCATGACACATCAGTGATTGTGGGAATGGTCCGTGTGAGATGGTGAAGCATTTCTTCAACAGCTTCCAACACCCTCTGGTAAACAACACCTTTACTCTGACCTTTAAAACCCAATATGCCATTCTTACAAACCCAAATTCCCAGAGTTCCCTGTGCCAGATTGCAAAAAAGTACTGAATATGTGAGCAACATTGGAGAGCAAGTTAACGATCCTATTAAAATGCCTTAAAGCTGTAAAGCTGCGCTAATCTCTGTCTATATTTAAAATTTGAGTTGTTCTCATGTACAATTGCAGACATGATTTTGAAAAAAAAAAATGTGTTTCTATTTATGCATGTGAAAAGCACAAAGACTTTTCGGTAACTGTGGTCAGGAAAAACTGAAGGCTTAAATTATAGCTGTTACCTCAGCTTAGGTTTATTGCCAACTGATTACACCAAGCCATCAGCTGCCTGGTTTGATAGGGGCACAATATCAACTAAAAGCTAAAATTACACTTTCATGAGGAAATATGTGGGGTATAAATTGCACACACATTAAAATATGAGGGCATGGTTCTGCCCATGCTTGCCCTGAGTGCAACTCCTGGTGCAGATTAGACCCGCTCTGACAACAGGTGCTATTGAATGTCACCAAATTCCTCAGTCCTGATACAATCAGCCCTGTCTGGAGTTTCCCTGTAGTGTTTTTGGTGTACATGCAGCTACTTAATGTAGATTATTCACAGGAGGATCTCTGTAAAAAACACCTGTCAGGGGTAATTTTGTAATTTGTTATGCTCACAAATGTATTATGTAAAATTGGCAAAACCTTTATTAAGCATGTACATCATATTCTGAAGAGAGTAGTGATGATGCTCAATAAAAAAACTCAATAAATAGCAGAAATGTATTTTGCTTAAAAGACAACTAGTTAAATAAATGTAAATTTTTAATAATAAAAAACATTTTTAACTTACCTTCATGTTGTCCAAACCTGTATGACTTTGTGGTGTGGAACACAAAAGAAGTTACTTGGAAAAATGGTGGAAACATTCTTCAAAATATTTTCTTTTGTATTCCACAGAAGAAAGAAAGACACACAGGTTTGAAACAACATGAGGGTGACTTACAAATAAAAATATTTTGGGTGAACTATACCGTTAACTCTTCTGTGTTAGGACCCACTAATCTTTACTGAAAAACAATGAAGCTTCTTAACCACTCTTCAGTTAACTAATAGTGGAATTCCCCCCAGCAAAAGTCACAGCTTTAAACACTCAAACACTGCAAAAGGAGGGTCTAATGGGCCTTTTGTTTGGGGCTGTTGGTCATTGCAGTTAATGACTTCAGTAAACTCTACAACTATATTCCAAAGGGAGTGAAGCAGTCCAATGCACCATAACTCTGAGTTCCACAGAGCTCTCGGGAACGAAACAGGAAAACAGCAGGCCGCCATCACTCCCCATACAGGAGGCCCAGAGCAAAGACATCAAGGGGAGGGAACCTGAAAACACTGGCTCGGCCAATTAAGCAGCTGCCTCGCTCAGCAGAATAATCATGCTCTACATCCGCACACTAGTTGAGACGTACAGGAAGAGCCGAGGGCTTCTGGGTCCTCAAGGCCTCTCAACTTCTCCAGACCAGTTCAGATTTATGGCAGAGAAGGTGGCAGGTCGTCTCTGTCTCCTCTCCCTGTACAGAACATTTTGGCTGGAAATGCCTGCCCCACAGTCCCTCAGCAGTCATCAGGAGAACCACACGCTCCGAACTGCAACAGTCCAGCACAAACCCCCCATTGCTCCAACCAGTCTCACAACAGCTACATGTCTCTACATCTCATTTTCTTTCTCCTTCTATCCATCCAAGAAGGTGTGTATTCATTTCCTTGCCTGTCAGGTTCTAGTAGGATAAAAGTCTCTACTACCCAGGTAAAAGTATGAACATGTTATTAAATTACAGCCTACATAAACAACTGCAGGTATTGTGTGACGGACGACATGAAGCCATCCTTTGTTCTCTAGATTTGATAATGCAAAATGGCATCAGTGCCATATGCTCCAACAAATGCTAACAAGTCATAAATTTTCATCAGTACAATGCCCTCTTGTGCTTTTTCAGTTAATGTTACGTACATGAAACCATGCTTTGCTTTAAAGTACCTTGCCAGTCACGTCAGTTTTGTCAAATATGATTTGGGAGCAGCTATGTGAGCCGACTGCCTTCCTGTGCCCCAATTAACTTTTTGTGAGGGCATCTAAAAGTTCCCCTGCTTTTTTTTTCCTTTTTTTATTTCAGTTGAAAACTCTTGCATCAATTCTGCCGTTTTGAGATGCCATCTGTCTAGCTGGGGCACTATCCCCTTAAAAGACTACCTCAAACCATAGTGCGTGTGCAATGTTGCAGGTTTTGATTAAGCCTGGATGACTGATGTGGCCTACAAATGCTCTGGGTGTGCAAAAGTACAAAGTACTGAGATATAAAGGGTTGTGGTGTATGGCGTGGGAGGCAGTCTTTACCAATTACAATGAGTGTGAAGTTAAGGGCGAGGCTGCCAAATCCATTGGTGACGCGGCAGATGTACACTCCGGCATCCTCCAGTTCCACTTCTTTGATCTTCAGACTCTGCTTCAGAACCTTGTAGCGGCTCCAGCCTGGATTGACGTTCCGCCCATCCTTCACCCACAGGACCAGTGGAGGGGGGTCACCCTCCACAGGGCATGGAAGACGAACCGTGCGGCCCAGTTTTGCAGTCTGTCTGTCCTCTACCTTACGACTCACCCATGGTGGACCTGGTGCAAAAAAAACAATGTCTTAAGAAACAGAACAGCATTTGTCCAATTTACATTAAAAAAAAAAAATAATAATAATTAAAAAAAAAAACACAATACAACCTTCTACCTAACATATGAAACATATGGGCATTCAAATAAAAAACAAATTGTTTTAGTGTATATAGAAGTTGATACATCTAATACACCATGTCCCCCAAAAAAAAAAAAAAAAAAAAAGTTTTTGATTTAATACAAAATGAATAATAATAGTAATAATTTAAAAAGTAAAATTTAGAAGTTTAGTAAATTTAATAAAAATAAAAAATATGTTTATGGTTAATTTTATTTATATTTTTAATTATATTTTTCTATTTTTTGGTGAATTTTTTTAAGATAATTATTAATACATGAACAATTTTAATAAATGAGTAGCAAAACAAATAATAATAATAATAATAATAATAAAGATTTTTTTATTAAGTATATAAAAATAATTAAATTGTATATAAATATTGTTCATTTTATTATTTAATTTTTTTAAATTGTCTATAAATATTTGTATTTTTGATGCATTTTACTTTCATCATCATCATCATCATCATCATCATTATTATTGCATTAACAATATTATAAATGTATTAGCAATAATAATTTTTATAATTTAATACAATTAATTGCATTATTATTATTATTATTATGCATTTGTGAACTTATTACCCATAATTATTACCGTGAGTAACACAGATACAACACATGCATGCAAAGTCTGAGGTAAAATTTAATTTTGTTTTCTGCTCCAGATATACACTTAGGGTGCTTTCACACTTGGTTCGATTGCCTGGACCGAACCAGAGTTCAATTGCTCCCCCTTCCCCCTGCCCCCGCTGGACTGTGTTCATGTTATATTATTTGGGTCCGAACTGGGGTGCGTTTGCGTCATCAAAGCAGCAGCTGTTTACCCCGTTGCTTGGTAACGACCGCGAGTGAGAAGGTGGCAAAATGAATAGTGTTGCTCACCTCACTTGTATATTTTTGTTTTTGAACCGTAGGTTTTGTTACCAAAGCTTCACTACGTAATGGCACTCGCATCTGTCTGCCGCGAATGTACTGCAAATGCTCTAAATAACTTACTAAATAATGCTGAAGACGAGCAGAAATGAGAACTACAGCTCTCTGCTTGCAGTATGTCAGTGACGCTTGTCAGGAAAATGAGTGAAACACACACAAAAACAAATTTTTATCAAATCATACGTCATTAAACGCAGTTCACATCTGCGATTTAGTACGATTGTGTTCACATCAGCAGCGAACCGTACCAGAGTTCACATGACCCAAACCCCAGACCACCTTTTTAAGCGGACTCGGGTACGGTTAGCGCCCGAGTTCAGAAGACAGCGCTCAAATCATCCTAACGAATGGAATGCTGACGTCAATCGAACCCGGGTGCGCACCAAAAGTGCTAGTGTGAAAGCACCTTCACTAAATAATGTATTACTTTTTAAAATGCAACATGTGATTTCCAATATTGACTAGTAGCAGCAGTATTGTTTAGTTGACTAGTCTTGCATATGCTTATAAAAGACTGTATAAGTATGAGAAGATTCATGCACCCTGTGGACTGAAATGTTCCTTTGCTGGCATTAGGGCACAAGAAACACAAAGTCAACACTGCCAAAAATTTCATGGGCAAAAAATAAATAAATAAAATTTTATATATATATATATATCTGACATGAAGAAAAATACACAAAGAAATGTTATGAGGGGGGAAGTTAGGCAGAAGAATTTTATGGGGAATTTCTTTCCTTGCATGCACAAGGTCCTTTTCATCCCTTCTTTGCAGCTTATGAAGACTCCCATGAGCACTTGCTTTCCATTTCCTTCATACTGGCTTGTGTGTACGTTGGAAGGCACCTCTCATTCATGCCTGGTACTGTCACATCCTGTTGCTGCTCTAGCAGCTGCTGTGAGAACCACCAAGATTATACATTGAAAAATGACACTGGCCCTAAATGTACTTTTTTTTCACTCTTTTTTCCTTCAAGTCTCTCCGCAGGAGTGAAGTGTTTTCACCTGAAGTTGCTGGTTGCCATCCAGGAAAGTGCCACGAGAAAAGGCGGGAGGGAAAAGAAAAGGTTGTTTTGGTGCTGGAATTAAATTACAGTAAATTCCAGAATGTTAGACTGAGAAGGGCCGAGAATGGCAGAAAAATTCCTCTCTGGAAATAGAGCAGAAAAAAAGGTGGAAATGAACATCACAGCTGGAGAGAAGTCTATGTTAGATGAATCATGCACTTAACTGAAAAACAATTGGTGGGTTAATAAACATTTGTAAGACATTGGAAAGGAAACCAGTTTTATGTTTATAATGACTAGATTTAATGTAGGGTGACTGCTAATCGGTGGGCTCCTCAAAACAAACAATGGATCTTTTCACTAGCGGAGAAGAGATAAGGGGCATTGCACAGACCATGTGAGATAGATCTTATAAACCTGGTGGCTGAATGCTTAAGAATATTAAAACAACCTAGTGGATACCATATGCAGAAGCTGATTCCCTTTCCGTTAACAGGCCATGCTTTACACACGGCATACATAACACACATGATAAAGAATGTGTTAGAAGAAAGATGCGACTCAGAGAGACTCAAGAAAAGAAAGCTTAGGACTGTCATTTACCTACTTGTCATAGAGTTGTGTCTAAGCTGACTGAAAAGCTTTGATGTGAGGCAGAGAGAGGCTTCATACGTGCTGACAGACAAATATTGCCCATAATAGTGGAAAAGACAAAAGATGACAGGGGCCACACACATGCCCCATACATCAAAAAACATGTCTGGTGGAAAGTTATGGCAGACAGGGTGACAGAAATCTCCAATATGAGTTGGGAATAACATCACTGTGTGCTGAGAATCAGGGTCTACCTCAAAGGCAGATGTTTAGGCAGAGAATGAAGAATTTTCAGTTGAGGTAAGGATTTGTTGTGCCAACACTACCTAAAATGTTAAAACCCTCAGAGGTTGAGCCTCTAAATGCAGTCCCTTTGCAGCACCACAGTTAAAAATAATATTAAAGTATTAAATAATATATATGTATATATGTATATGTATATATATATATATATGTATATGTATATGTATATATATATATATATATATATTTTTTTTTTTAAATCTGGATGAACTAGTTGACCTCAGTAAAGTTTAGGGTCAGGAAGAATTTTTATTTATTTGTGCACCATTGATGCATTAAAGTGTGACAGTAAAGACACTTATATTGTTACAAAATATTTATTTTTAATTAAATAAATGCTGTTCAACAATAAAATCCTGAAAAATGTATACTGGTTTACACAAAAATTGTTTTTAATGTTTATAAAAATAAGAAATGTTACTTGAGCAGCAAATCAGTATCAGAATGATCATGTGACAGTGATGACTGGAGTCTTGAAAAATGAATAAAAATTATATTAAAATATAGCAGTTTTAAAATTATAATGATTTCACTGATTTAAGTATTTTTGATCAAATATAGGCACAGCCTTGGTGAGCATAAAAAAAAAAAACTTCTTCCAAAAACTCCAAAAACAATTTAAAAATCTTACTAACCTCAAACTTCTGAATGCTACTTCCTTTTGGCTAAATTTGAAGCTATCATCAGATGTTTCTTTCATGATTTAGACAGTCTGAGTATGTATTTCAACAAATAAACAAACAAAAAAAGACTATTATAAATATAGTAATATTTCATTATACTGAAAAGTATTGCTAAAAATAGTTACACCTAATTAAAACCAAACTCACCCAATATTTGTGGCTGCTAAATATTTTAGTGCCTACAGATTCAGCTTAGCAACATTAATGTGCATGTCAAACTATAGTCTATAGATGAGGAAAATGTGAGCATGACAAAAACAGAAACAAGGAGAGGCACACATCATCTTGCATCCATGTGCAGACATCGCATGCAATGAGTTTTTGACAGACCTCCCAGGAAACAACCTCAGCATATTCGAGACAATGTTGAAGACAAGATCAATGGATTGATGCCCCATAAAGTTCATACACATTTATTGCCACCCTGACTATACAACAAATGACTACAATTGCATCACTGGGCTAATTGCTGTCTATATTTATATACTGGACTAGACACATGACCGGTTAAATCTCTACTGTCAAAAATAAATCATAACAACATGGATTACCAGCTACCAAGCATAATGCACTTCTTCACAGGCCCGTTTTGTCTCAGACATCTTGATATGGTTTTTTGATTTCTCAAAGGATTTATGAACAGGTCTTACAAACCGCAGTGAAATTCTTTGATGCCTCTGCAGCCTCCGCAGCTTTAGATGAACATCACTGGAGTCACAGAAAAAGCTTCAAACAGACCTTGACAGCTTGCTGCATGGATAAATGATTAGAATGGAGGAAGTGACATGACCATCAAAGGCTGAGAGAGATGGAAAGAGAGAGAAAGAGAGAGGCCAGTGTGTAAGAGAAGAAGGTGCAGAAGTAACACTGAAGACTTGGATGAACAGTCCAGGCATGGCAGCCAGTTACCTAACTGGTGCTGTCAAAAGAGGTGTACACAACATCCAAAACAGTCCAGCCCATATTGAGTGCAAGAGCCTGCGCTGCACATTTCTGTCAGTGTTCCGGGCGATTATTTTAACTGTAAATCACCCACCGCTGTTATAAATCTGCTCAACATAGCTTATGACTGCATATTAAAAAATGTTTAGTATGAATTGAACAAAACATGTAACAGCATTTTAGTTCATGTAGCTTAACTTGGTGCTACTAACATTAAAGTCATAGGTTTGATTATCAGGGAACAGATACAGTGAACTTTATAATGAAGTTCAAGTTGTTAACATAAGTTAATGCATTAGGCACGATGAACTAAAAATGAACAATGCTTTTACAGCATTTAATCTAAAATAATGTTATGCAATATCTATACTAGCATTCAAAACTTTGGGATCGGTAAGATTCTTTACCGCTTTTAAAGGAAGTCTCTTATGTACACCAATACAGCATTTATTTGATCAATAAAAGTAGTAAAGGGTCAGAGAGCTCTCGGATTTCATCAAAAATATCTTAATTTGTGCGACCCCTGATCCCAAACTTTTGAACAGAAATATACATACACTAATATATTTGTGATATTTCAAATTTAATTAGCAAATTCGGTTTTATTTTAAAAATTAAGTCACTGAGATTTTTGAAAGAAGTCTCTGTAACACTTTACAATACAGATTTGTATTAACTAACAATAACAAAGATGAATAAATACTGTGACAAATGTATTGCAAATGCTTAAGAGTCAATGATTGGATCATTATTGCAGTGATTTTTGTGTTTCTAGCACATTATATGTTTGGCAACAGTTCTTCTAACCCTTACTGATGGAGTGTGTAGCTTTTCATTTCTTAAACAACCATGTAGGAAGACAACCAATGATCCAGTCATTGACTCTTAAGCATTTTGCCATTTAAATCCAAACTTTTTTTTTTTTTTTTTGGCCAGGCAGTGTATAACGCATTGACTAATGTTAAAGGGATAGTCCACTCAAAATTTTAAATTCTGACATCATTTACTCATGCTGTTCCAACTTTCTTTCTTCTGTGGAACATAAAAGAAGATATTTTGAAGAATGTTGCGGTAGAACCTAAATTACTAAATTTTTGTGAGAAACAAAATTCTCAAAATATAGAATACAGTACATAAAGATTTGGAACAACATGAGGGTAAATTATTTATAAATTACAATTTTCATTTTTGTGTGAACTATCCCTTTAAAGAATTGAACCTTATTGTAAAGTGTTACCAATTATAATTGGTATATTAAAAATAATTGGTATATTAAAAATAAACAAAACAGAAGTTTTCAAAGAAAAAAGTCTTTAAAAAAATTGCATCATGCATCTAGATTTTCTGATACAACACTCCCCTCTATGAAAAATAAAAATAGCACTGGCAGCCAATCAGATGGCAGCTTCTGCCAGGTCATCTTGAGTTTGATCTACCATTGCCATGTGATCTAGACGGAAGCGTTATCTTCTCCGTTGTTGAATCTCCTGAAAAAGGGGAGGAGAGCTGCTATTGGACTCAGCATGTGATCAGTGATAGAGACAGACAGACCAAACACTACAGTGCTGGTCTTAGCAATGGAATTTGACTCTTTTATCAGATGAGATAATGGCAGAGATTGAGGCCTGATGCTGTTTGCACAGAGCCTTTTACTCCTACACAAACAGAGGATGGCTAGGTAAACAGGTTCACTTACACCTTCCCTCACTTTTAATTCTGGTAATCTGAACACAGAGTTGTGGTTCTGTCACCGCCACTGCTCACAGCTGTCTCTCTACTGTGTGTAATCAGATCTTGAGCCAGACTTTGTACTCGACCAACTGCTGCCTCTGGAGCCAAGCTAACTCAATAAGGCACTGCTGAAGTCTGACATCATGTGTGTGGTTTCACACAGACTTCCTTGTGGATTTTGTGCTGCTCTTTGTGCCTCGAGAAGGATGCAGAGCAGCTGCCTATCATCCAATGACCCATTAATTCAATTAAACACAGCAAAGCCCAGACTGCCTTGTCTTACTTTGTCTTAATCTTGATGACATTCTTGTACATGTACATCTTTCCAAATTAAGCACCAAGAGGTCGTAATTTTTGCATTTGCGAATTCTGGTTTTATTTTTAAAAATTGGGTCACTGAGATTTTAAAACATGTTTGAAAGAAGTCTCTGTAACACTTTACAATAAGGATTTTTATTAACCAACATTAACAAAGAATAAGAAATACTGTAACAAATGTATTGCTCATTGTTACAGAAGTTATTGCAGTATACTACAATTTAAAATACATTTGTTTTGTATTTTAATATATTTTAAAATGTAATTTAAATCTGTGATGGCATTGCTTCAATTTGTAGTGTAATATGATCCTTTAGAAACCATTCTAATATGCTTTCTATTATGAAATATTTCTTATTATTAATGTTGAAAAAATTTGCCTGTAAATATTTTGTGGAGTTATTATTTTCAAAAACAGGCAAAATCTTTATAAATGTTACATTTTATAAAATAAAATGTAAAATATGAATGTGGATAAAAACTGCCTTAAAACTGGCAAAACCAGCTAGATGAACTTTAAATCAGTACCAGCAATCTCACTTGAGTCAAACGGTATCTGCAGGTGGCGTCTTCTCACAAACAGACAAACAGAGCAGACTATTACCTGTAGCCTACATCATATTGGGTCTCATTCACTACGCATGCATACACACAAATGTGTGCACGAAATGTGTGTACGAACGATTTTAATAACAAATCATTATTTATAAAAAAAATCTTGAATAAATCTTTTTCTAAATGTACGAAAAAATATAGGAACAACTGAAACCACACATATGCAAAAAGCATGGCAATATAATGGTGTTAAGAAGTTATATTTCATGCTAACATGACTAGAAGTACATTGCATTAATTGTATTATATAATCCATATATAAAATTATATAATAAAATGATTAAATGATAAAATTTAATTTCATCTTAAAAACATTCGATCATATACAGTAAAAGAGTAAGAAAAGCTGCATTATAGCTTCGTTATAGCGAAGTTTCTCTGAATAACGCAAAGCTAACGCTGTGTATGTACAGCTGGCTAAAGAGAGCTCTGTAATCTGGGTCTTTATAAAAGGTGTTTATTGTGAGAATGGCACACGTGGCATTACTTGAGGATTGGACAAGAGCGCGTCTGCAAACAGTGGCAAGTTTGACGATAGCGACGAATGGCTGTAAGGAAAGCATGTGTGGAAAGCCCTTAGATGGAGATGGTTTGGCCGTGTTTTATGCAAATGCACACGGCCACTCATTTAGAATACTCCAAATTCAATAACATCAGAACGAGGTTAAGAACAAATTCATGTGCATACGAACGTGTTGTGAATCAGGCGGAGATGTTTCATGAGAAGCTCTCCTGTGCGTACAAATACGAAAGAATCCACGCAATTATTAGTGAATAAGACCCACTATGACTGCTTGAAGTAAAGAAAACATTTATTTGTTTTTATATATTTATTTATTATATAAATAATATGAATACAATATAAACTAAAGGTATAAACTAACAAGGCAGACAAGGAAAGGAGAAATAGATCAAAATGCAGAACTTTTTCTTTATTTAACAAATCTAAAACAATCGTAAATAGGACAAATTTACACAAAGACAACAGCTGACAATACACAAGCCAACAAGACACAGGTGAAGATCGGAAGAATCGGACTTTTGAAAACGGATTTCCAAGTGCGAGTTTTTGACAATAACGTTTTACAAAAATGAGAATTTGTGAAAACGGTGACGTCATGTGCATGCATATTTATGTGTTCAGTCTATAGGCCCATAGTTTTTCTTTACAAAGTGACATCGCCAGCTACTAACCTGACATCGTTTTTGAGGATTCGTGTGAACAAGGATCGTTTTGACAACCCAAAGGAAAAACATTTCTGTTTTTAGTACTTGATTGTCATGTAAACCTTAGACATACACTTCCTCTTGGGAGAAATCCCCACCGCAACTTTGAAGTGCATTCGACTTCATCAAGTGGGCGAGGAAAGTTAATTTGGACAGACCCTCAACCCCTCAATCTTGACAGAGGGAGCGAGTTTACTCAATGTGTACACTTCAGGCAAATCCATTGATGACAATGCACAACGAGTGTGCATCAGATCAACCCAACCCACACAACTCTAGTGTATGATATTTGAGTTATTTTGACATTTAACCACATAATACTTGTAGCTACCTTAAGCTGACTGATTTTTACACAGTTATAGTTTATTGTATTGTTATAATTTTTATTTTGTGTAATTTTGATATTTTCTCCAACAGCTAAAGCATACATATAGGTCTAAAGAATGGTACGTAAAACAAATTCATAAGGGTAAGCGAGCGAGCGAGCGTTCACTTTGTTGCGGATATGCACCCTCGATGTGTACTTTTGCTGCAGAGGAAGACCATGAGGGCTTAGGGTTCCATTTGGGACAGGGCCTTAAACGCAGCCTATCAACAGAAGAACCAAGATAACAACAAAAAAAAAAAAAATAACAAAAAAAAAAAAAAACAGGAACTAAACACAGAAAATACAAACTAAGAGTAACAGAAAACATAACTGAATGTGACAATAATATAATATAATGCTATTACCTGTACATCATATCAATTATTTATTTATTTACATTATATTATTATATAAATACAATAAATATAATTAATATAATGTATAATATAATTAAATAATTTATTATATATAATATAATTTAATATAATATATTATATATAATCTAATCTAATATAATATAACTGTTTTTAGTTTAGTTCACTTTTTATTCTTTGTTTTAATTCAGTTTGAGGGTATAAAATTACCCTATTACCCTACAAACTAAACTAAACTAAACTAAACTAAACTAAACTAAACTAAACTAAACTAAACTAAACTAAACTAAACTAATGATAGCTTTACTTTAGCTTACGATAATAACCGTGTTAAACTAGAAAAGGCCTGATGCCAAGGATCTCAGATGAACCCCTGACATTTAAACTGCCAGCTGGGGCATTTGGTTCAAGAGCGTCCAGCCTCATCAACCTCGCCCAGCCCTCACCCTGATAGAGATATTTTGAGAGTATGAGATGAGATACAAGTAGCATCCATTGCTGTAAATGCACAAAGTGTCCCTGTCTTTCATCAAGCTGCCATGGTTCTCCAGTCCGCAGCTCAACAAAATGATCTACAATTGGGGATATGTTATATTATAGCTAATGGTTTCAAACTGCAATGGTTTTTTAAACGGCTGTATTCAAGTATGACTGGTGTTTCACTGTAGACTGTAATTACAGGGAACCAATATACATTATGATTCATTATAGATACAAAGCATATCTATAATGGAGGAAATTATGATGGTTTTCTGCTTTGCTATTCAGTATTCCAGGCCCCCCAAAAGTGAGGTTGTGATCTAACAACCTCAGAAACCCAATGTAGGACAGCATCTCCAATTTCTTCAGTGTAGGACAGCATTCCCTATTTGTTTCCTCCTCATATGGACCACCAGCAATTTAGACCACAGGGAAAGGGCACTGCAAGCGCGCCAAACCCACCCTCGTAAATAGACTTGCAGCTCTGCAGGGTTTCGGGGGTAATGTTGAGTAACCTGGTCTCCAGCACCGTAATGAGCACCTGCTTATTAAGCTTGGCTTTTGTGTCAAAAATCCCGGCCGACAGCCATCACACGCAAGGCCTCTAATCCTGCTTTGGCTCTCTTTTTGCTGCTTCTTTTTTATTTTATTTTTTTAATTTTTTTTTATCTAAACTTTCTTTCTTTCTTTCTCATGAGTGTTTACTTATGGAGTTATGCCTTGCAGCGTGAGCTACTGCTGTAGCAATGACACTGATAGAATTGCGTGCCAGAGCAGACACAGCTGTTCGCGAAAAGACAAGACTGCACAAAACGCATTTGCCAAACTGATGTTATTAATCACTTTTGACCCTACGTTACACTGAGAACATGAAAAGTTCACCCATCTCTTTTAATCTTTCCCTTTCCTGAGGACTGTTTTATGACACCGATCCTTATTTATAAACCTTCTCTCTGTACTTTTTTTATCCTTGACATTTGACCTGTTGCAACGACCCTAGGAAAAGTGGACCCGAGTTACCAATACAGGGTGAAAAAAAGAGGCCCTTCCATTCAGCTTTTAAATTCCTTGAATGCTAGAGCTCACAAAATGGGACGCTGGATTCACTTTGTGACAGTGAAGTGCATCTCTCACAGCTGACAATGAGAGGTTGATCCTGGTTGTGTTGGACACCTGTAATCCTGTGAAACACAGGCTAATCCTTCTTTTAAATAGGGGATAAAGAAACACCCAAGAAGCCTCATAAATTGAAACAGGGAACCTCCCATTCAGAGCAAACTGCACATGACAAACGCATTGGCCTGGTCTTGCATGAGGACACTGCTCCGACAAGCTCAGTCCACTGGAATGGAGAGAACAAAAGTTGGATGGCAGCTCTCAATCTCTCATTCAGTTTCTCTCAGAGTTGCCCTTTCCCACCTGTGCAAACACTCCAACTCGGTTTGTCACAGGTACATAGACAAGCAGGGGATGAAACACAGTTGAACTCTGAGAACTATTCAAGCACTGAAACTTTTAACTAAGCTCAGATTATTAAAAAAAAAACATTCAAAGGCATGGCGTGTTTTAATACCTCCTCTATAAATACCGACACTCAAAGAGCCGCGTCGACACAATACAGCACTGACAAATGCAGCTCATTAGCTGCTTTGTTTACGTAAACTGACTTTTCACCCACAAAACCGACGGCTTTTGTGATGTGAGCGCACGTTTAACATAGATCACTAACTACAAAGAAAAGCCCTCAGACTTCAGAGGAGAATAATGGGCTAATGGTTCTGGTTTTCATCAGGGATTAAAAATATGGGGTAAAATACAGCATTAGTTCTTGCCAGACTGGGTTCAAGCATGTGTGTTTGGACTCACTGCAGGACCTGATATTGTGAACATGTTCAAATTTAACAACTGCACTATTTCCCATTGAAATGTGCTGGTTAACTTGCTCAGCATTTACAATGCCAAGGAACACATGCACATGTGTGCACACACGCAAATAGAGGTATTTGCTAAATAATTTTTTTTTTAAAACTCAACTGCCACATAGGTAAACTTAAACGACTCTCACTTCCTGTGGCAAGACAAACTTCAGCAAGAAAATGTGTTAGTGAAATCACCGCCATCAACATCATAATTATCTCTGAATCCCAGCCAAATTACAAACACATGTACACATGCATGCTAACACACACGTAACAATGCTCCTCTCAAAAGAATCATTCTGTGAACTACATACTGACATTTCCAGATAGACCTCTTCAACAAGAGTGGTGCATTTAGCTGATACAGTTTGCAGCTCTTTCAGACAGACAGGCAGACAATAACTCTGTCTCCAGTGCATGCAGACAGACAGGCAGATAAGAACAGCTCTGGTTACAGCTGTTTGTATCCTTAGGCATTTTCAACTCTGTGCCAGGTACATAATTTCTCTAACACAGAATGCATTAGATGCAGAGCTCAATGCTAAGTGTAGCTCATTGAAACTGCATACATTTGCAGCTTATAGTATATGCAAATAAAGTTCTTCACAGCTCTTTTTAAAGCTCTTTATACAATACATGTGAATGGACTGTCACGCTCCAAAAAAGACAAAAAAAAAAACAAACAAAACAAACAAAAAACACCACAATAACATCATTATGAAGTATAACAAATAAGTAATCTATATTCCATGTCTTCTAAAATGTCACACAATATATGTGTGTGAAAAGCAGACCCAACTTTGTTTTTTGCTGAAAAACGTCCCCAACGCTGTAGCTATCCCAGTGTCGCAGGCAGCAGGTGGGGAAATGTGGAAATACCTTGGATTGATGGCCTGCCCTCAAATTTTCATTCATTCATTCATTATCTTCCGCTTATCCGGGGTCGGGTTGCGGGGGTAACAGTCTAAGCAGAGACGCTCAGACTTCCCTCTCCCTAGCCACTTCCTCCAGCTCTTCTGCGTTCCCAGGCCAGCCGGGAGACATAATCCCTCTAACGTGTCCTAGGTCTTCCCCGGGGCCTCCTCCCGGTGGGACATGCCCGGAACACCTCCCCGGGAATTCGTCCAGGAGGCATCCGAAATAGATGCCTGAGCCTCCTCTTGATGTGGAGGAGCAACGGCTCTACTCTGAGCTTCTCCCGAGTAACTGAGCTTCTCACCCTATCTCTAAGGGAGTGCCCAGCCACCCTGCGGAGAAAGCTAATTTCGGCCGCCTGTATCTGCTATCTTGTCCTTTCGGTCATGACCCACAGCGCATGACCATAGGTGAGAGTAGGAACGTAGATTGATCGGTAAACCGAGAGCTTCGCCTTACAGCTCAGCTCCTTCTTTACCACGACAGACCGGTACGTCGACCGCATTACTGCAGAAGCTGCACCGATGTTTTGTGGATTTGGAAACACTCCCATGAACCCTCCAGCACCCTGGAAAGGGTATAGAGCTGGTCCAGTGTTCCACGACTGGGACGAAAACCACACTGTTCCTCCTGAATCTGAGGTTCCACTATCGGCCGAATTCTCCTCTCCAGCACCCTGGCATAGACTTTCCCGGGGAGGCTGAGAAGTGTGATCCCCCTGTAGTCTCTCCGCATTGCCCCCACTCTCCGGTCCCCCTTCTTGAAAAGAGGGACCACCACCCTGGTCTGCCAGTCCAGAGGCACTGTCCCCAACCGCCACGCGATGTTGCAGAGGCGTGTCAGCCAAGACAGCCCCACAACATCCAGAGACTTGAGGTACTCAGGGCGGATCTCATCGACCCCCGGTGCCTTGTCACCGAGGAGCTTTTTAACTACTTCGATGACTTCAGCCAGGGTGATGGATGAATCCACCTCTGAACCCTCAGCCACTGCTTCCTCAATGGAAGACGTGTTGGTGGGATTGAGGAGATCCTCAAAGTATTCCTTCCACCGTCCGATGATATCCCCAGTTGAGGTCAACAGCTGCCCATCTCCACTGTAAACAGTGTTGGTAGGGCACTGCTTCCCCCTCCTTAGGCGGCGAACGGTTTGCCAGAATCTCTTCAAGGCCAACCGATAGTCTTGCTCCATGGCCTCACCGAACTCCTCCCAGGCCCGATTTTTTTGCCTCCACAACTACCCAGGCTGCAGTCCGCTTGGTCTGCCTGTACCCGTCAGCTGCCTCAGGAGTCCCACAAGCCAACAAGGCCCAATAAGACTCCTTCTTCAGCTTGACGGCATCCCTTACTTCCGGTGTCCACCACCGGGTTCGGGGATTTCCACCTCGACAGGCACCGGAGACCTTACGGCCACAGCTCCGAGCAGCCGCGTCGACAATGGAGGTGGAGAACATGGTCCACTCGGACTCAATATCTCCAGACTCCCTTGGGATCTGGTCGAAGCTCCGTTGGAGGTGGGAGTTTAAGATCTCTCTGACAGGGGGCTCGGCCAAATGTTCCCAACAGACCCTCACAGTATGTTTGGATCTCCCGAGTCTGTCTAGCTTCCTCCCCTGCCATTGGATCCAACTCACCACCAGGTGATGATCAGTTGACAGCTCCGCCCCTCTCTTCACCCGAGTGTCCAAGACATACGGCCGGAGGTCAGATGAGACGACCACAAAATCGATCATCGACCTCTGGTCTAGGGTGTCCTGGTGCCACGTGCACTGATGAACACCCTTATGCTTGAACATGGTGTTTGTTATGGACAAGCCGTGACTAGCACAGAAATCCAATAACAGAATTCCTCCCAATCACGCCCCTCCAGGTGTCACTGCCCACGTGTGCGTTGAAGTCCCCCAGTAGAACGATGGAATCTCCAGTTTGAGCACTTTCCAGCACCCCTCCCAGAGACCCCATTAGGGCCGGGTACTCCGCACTGCTGTTCGGCCCGTAGGCACATACGACAGTGAGAGACCTATCCCCAACCCGAAGGCGCAGGGAAGCGACCCTCTCATTCACTGGGTTAAACTCCAACACATGGCAGCTGAGCTGGGGGGCTATAAGTAAACCCACTCCAGCCCGCCGCCTCTCACCATGGGCAACTCCAGAGTGGTAGAGAGTCCAGCCTCTCTCAAGAAGTGTGGTTCCAGAGCCCAAGCTGTGCGTGGAGCTGAGCCCGACTATCTCTAGCCGGTACCTCTCAACCTCCCGCACAAGCTCAGGCTCCTTCCCTGCCAGCAAGGTTACATTCCATGTCCCTAAAGCCAGTTTCCGTGTCCAGAGATCGGGTCGTCGGGGGCCTAGCCTTCAACTGTCGCCCGATCCACTACGCACTGGCCCCATATGATCCCTCCTGCAGGTGGTGAGCCCACGAGAGGGTGGCCCCACGTCGCTCATTCGTGCTGAGCCCGGCCAGGCCCCATGGGGGTAGGCCTGGCCACCAGGCTCTCACATACGAGCCCCAACCCAACGAGGTCCTGATTTTAATTTGACTCATATTGGGTTTGTGAATTTTATCTCAAATTTTATTTATGCAATTTTAATATTCACACATTTAAATTTGACACACTAAGACTGATTACAAGGCCCATAAGAACCGGATATATTTGGCTTACAAGAATTAAACTTTGCTATCTTCCGCACACAAATATCTTATGGTTTTAGTCAGCTTGGAACAAAAGCACACAAGTTATATCAACTATTAGGGTGCGTTTTGTCAATTCTTTTGCGCTCGACAGCCTGTGGTCGCCATTCATATTCTGCTAAATGTTTCTCCTTTTTAACAACATAAAGGAACTGATGACAAAATGTTACATTTTGGGTGAGATATTGCACTTTTTAAAAGGTACACTAACTAATTTCTCAAATCAAATTTAAATAATGAATCAAATCTATCATCAATATCTATATATCTTCCAAAATGTGTTTTTGTCTCACAATGTTAAGCCTATTATAAGTGTTTCAATTTTAGACTTGTCAGAATGGTTTTAGCGGGTAATTCTGTACATGCGTCACTTGCCTGTGTGTCTCTCGTTATATCCGTAAATAGAGCAAAATTGCTCCGGCTACTTTGACGCATGTATGGTGTGGGAGTGGCATAGGTTAGTTGTCACAACAAGTGAGAAAGGTTGACAGTACACTAAATGCTGAATAGAGGATGCTGGATCTGTGAGCAAAAAGAGAATGTGACACTCACAGAGCTTGTAATAAAACGAGAATCAACATTGCCTTGACTTTTCGGAGATGGCGAGAACTATAACCATATTCAATCATGCAGAGCCAAAGTACAACCAAAACAATGTTCTTCCGCTTTGGAAATGTATGCAGTGTACCTTTAAACATTTGCTGAATATAAAATAAGTCTGATACCATTTTTAATGAAGTCATTAATGTAAAATACTAAATTAAATATGTAAATGTATGCATTTTTACAAATTAGTTGAATAATCTAAATCAAATCTATACATTACACTATATAATTATATGAATTATGCACAGGAATATATTTTTAATTATTCAATTTCAAAATACTACTGAGAAAAAACAGCATGCACTCAAAAAAAAAAATATTCTAGCTGTTTGCTCAGTTTATTTAAATACAATAAGTTGAAAATCTTAAGTTTTTTAATTGCCATTTGCACTAAATTTGATCACGTTAAATGAAACTGGACTTCATGAATCATTTCTGTTGCACTGACTGAAACTGGGCAATGGATTTCTAGTTCCCAGCATGCTTTGCATAGGGATGGATCAGGAGAGTAAATGTTGAAATGAAGTGCTGTTGAATGCGTTTTTTTAGTAATTGGGTTAACCTGTTAAAGTTTTATGTTATATTTGACATTTAAAAGTTGTGTTATTTTTGAGGTTACCATTAAGCTGAAGTGTAGACCTTGTGGCTAAGCTGTGGGTGCTATGTGAACTATATGCTGTTCTCAATGAGCCGTAACTGTGCAAATGCCAGTGATAAGAAGTTTTTCAGAACTTCACTTACTGAACTTCACGTTCTGTTTTTCATTACTTGCATGCTAACAATGTTACACTTAGCATGTGAACAAGTGTTGCATTGACTATTGGTTTTTATAGAAATAAATGAAATAAATAAGTTTGACAGTTCCCGCAGTTTACATATGGTCATCAGTTCTACCCCTCTTTATGCTTCTTTATATAGTAGGAACGACATTAGTCAAGTAGTCTTGACTAAATTAATTTAAATTCATACAACAAGATTACAACAAATAATTTCAAACCAATTAGACTTTGTTTGAAAAATTCAATTTCGTGGAAAAGTTTTCCTTAAAGGTGCACTATGTAAAGAATTAGGTAAAATATCCAAAAACCACTAGGCCAGTGTTATATATTTTGTTCAGCTGAGTACTTACAATATCCCAAATGTTTCCAAATATTTGTAAATCGTGAGAAAATTGCTATTTTAACCAATGAACTGGGACGTGTGAGAGAGGGGCTTGCCAATTGCGTCATATCCGCGTTACCCTCGGTTTCCGTGCTTCCGTAAAAATGCTTTACTCTTACTGCAGTGTGCAACAAGTAGCAGCCGCCGACCAAACACACAGTCATAACATTATTTTCAACACATATTAGAGGCATCTAATATAATAAAAAGAGCTGTGTTACTTCATACTCATGAGCGGAAAAGTGGAAATGGAGCTGGCGACTGTGGCATAATAAAAGTCCCGCTGCTCCAGCGGCCTTGCTCAGCTCCCACAACACTCGGTCCTGCTCTGCTTCATACTACAGTAACTTTAATAAATCGCATCCATTAACTTGATTTCTGCCAGAGTCTTGTGAGGAGAAGACCACATGTCCCAAGATTCTGTGCTCAAACTTAGCGTCATCAAACTACGCCTTTGTTTTGAATAGGCGACCTCTAGCGGATGGAAAAGTTACATAGAGCACCCATAATATAATTAAGTTCGTTCAACACCTTATTTTTTTGAGTGTGGCTGTGTATATGATTCAACAGGCATTTATACAACAGCTCAACCAAAAATCTGTATAATTATTTATTTGTTTATTTATTTTTATAAAAAAAAAAAAAAAAAAAGGAAAGATGGACAAGTATGTCAACAAGATTTTTACACAATTAAGCGTAATCTCAAAGACGCTCGTGTGTAAAAAAAAAACATTATTTAAAGAATATAGTCATACAGGTTTGGAACATGAAGGAAATGATGACAAAATGTTCAATTTTGGGTGAACTATCACACTTAAATATGCTATAAAAAGTTTAACAGAGTTGAGAGGACTACATTCTTACTTGTATTAGTAGCTGATAGATAGATCAAATTAACCAAATATTTCCTAAGCAAACATAAGTTGCAGGGGATATGTATAACTTTGCAAATTACATCCATTAGAACTCTCCAATATAATACAGGCACATGCCTACTAATCATTCAAAGCTTAGTATATGAAACAGCCAATGCTTTTCCAATGCATTTAGCTTCTCTCTAACTTGGCCAAAGTGGCCAGAGACTGACGCCTGCATTTTTTTGTCCTGCAGAGGCAGATCACAGGCACAGCATGGCTCCAACAGAGCTGCTCCATTATCATTTGTTTGATAAGCGGGGCCTGCCTGCTGAGCTGCATTATCGGTCTAATAAACCCAAAGATCCTGACACCTGCTGAGAAGCCAGCTGAAGGGAGCACTGCATAACTGAAGCCTGTTTTCCCTGTTCTTATCAAAGCCATTTCTACTTTAAAAGGTAGATCATTGAGGTAAATGGAGCATGAGGGCCAACATCTCCTGCTTACAACCCAGAATCTGGAACAGATTTAAATATCTGAGGGGAGGAAAAAAAGAAACCCTTAAAAGAAAGTGAAAGTCTTTTCCTGTGGCTGCAAATAAAAAATAAAAAATAACACGTTTTACCGTATCTGACCTCTTTAAAGAACATAACCCAGGCCTTTGATACATGTGCCACTCTAAACAGCTGGTAACTGCCACTACTGTTGGATACACATTTATGTCTTTCATTTAACTCTATAACCGGTAGAGTGCATAAATCACAGAGCTATATTTATTAACATAGATATGGTTTGTTTCGCTTTAACTTCAAGTACAGCAATCATCTGCCAGATCAACGTAAAAAAAAAAAAAAAACAAAAACAAAACATAAAACTGCACTGCTCATAACAGCCAGGCGTAGTGCCACAGGAACCCAAACTTTTTCTTGGGAGAAACCAGTCAGCTTCTTTTCACCAGCAAGTTGGTGAGAAACCGGAAATGTCTGACCACACGAGAGAACAGGGAAGCAAGAGCATTTCTCGAACCGCTGTGTTCACACTTTGTCTGAGATGACTGGTGTGTTTATGTGTGTAAGGGTTGCTGGAGGAGTGTCATGCTAATCTGAGATGTCCATACTCATAGAAACTAAAGAGATAATGAGATTAAAACAAGTAGCCTACATTTTGTGTACAATCAAGATGACCCCCATGGGGCAAGATTAAACTTATTATTGATGCAATGATCATGATTTTTCATGGCCCATTTTTTATAGGCAAACTGGCCAACTCGGAAACCGTTTGCCGATTTCTTTATTTAAGCAAATTCATTTGTTGTTTATTTGTTCTATAACAGGCCAAACTGCCCTTAACCCTTAAATGCATACCCTACATCATTCACTACCCTCCTCCTCATTCATTTTTTAAAGTTAGACATCAATCTTCTTAGTATTTCTCAATCAATTCATTATAAACAATATAACAAGAAAAAAAATAACAAAATTATAATTGAATGCCTGTTTTTTCACTAGTTTTTTTTTTTTTTTTTTGATAAAAATTGTATAGGGTCGTTAACGGCCCGAGGTGTGTAAGTGTACATATTTTTTTCTGCACAACAATAATTGAATCTTTAATGACGGAATAAGTGCAATTCACCTTTATTCCACAAGGTTGGCAATGTCTGATACACAATGATGAAGTGACGTTTCACTCATAGTTACTGCAGACAGAAAACGAAATAAGTATAATCTGTTAAACTTGAAATGGCTCAGCGATTTACTGCAGAGCAAGAACTGAACGCAATCACTTGATGGTGGATCTGGTAAAGCTGTCAGCGATCAAAATATTGATTTTGAAGATGTTGAAAATGGTTGGAAAATTATAGTGTTTTGAGAATGTTTGAGATTGCAAATATGAGCCAGATGCTGAATGTACTGGAAAATGAGCTCTGACGAGGACAGTGATGATGGTATAAAACATCTGCTCAAACTGAACCTTCCAAGCTCAAAAAGGTTACAAAATATTTTATTTTATTCTTTTGTAATGTTACACTATTTTCAGGAGAGTTTTATACAAACCCGATTCCAAAAAAGTTGGGACACTGAATAAATTGTGAATAAAAAGAATGCAATAATTTACGAATCTCATAAAATTATAATTTTATTCACAATATAATATAGATTACATATTAAATGTTGAAAGTGAGACATTTTGAAATATCATGCCAAATATTGGCTCATTTTGGATTTCATGTGAGCAATACATTCCAAAAAAGTTGGGACAGGTAGCAATAAGAGGCCGGAAAAGTTAAATGAACATATAAGGAACAGCTGGAGGACCAATTTGTAACTTATTAGGTCAATTGGCAACTTGATTGGGTATAAAAAGAGCCGCTTAGAGTGGCAGTGTCTCTCAGAAGTCAAGATGGGTAGAGGATCACCAATTCCCCCAATGCTTCTGTGAAAAATAGTGGAGCAATATCAGAAAGGAGTTTCTCAGAGAAAAACTGCAAAGAGTTTGAAGTTATCATCATCTACAGTGCATAATATCATCCAAAGATTCAGAGAATCTGGAACAATCTCTGTGTGCAAGGGTCAAGGCCGGAAAACCATACTGGATGCTGTGATCTATGGGCCCTTAGACGGCACTGCATCACATACAGGAATGCTGCTGTAATGGAAATCACAACATGGGTTCAGGAATACTTCCAGAAAACATTGTCGGTGAACACAGTCCACCGTGCCATTCACCGTTGCCGGCTAAAACTCTATAGGTGAAAAAAGAAGCCATATCTAAACATGATCCAGAAGCGCAGGCGTTTTCTCTGGGCCAAGGCTCATTTAAAATGGACTGTGGCAAAGTGGAAAACTGTTCTGTGGTCAGATGAATCAAAATTTGAAGTTCTTTTTGGAAAACTGGGACGCCATGTCATCCGGACTAAAGAGGACAAGGACAACCCAAGTTGTTATCAGTGCTCAGTTCAGAAGCCTGCATCTCTGATGGTATGGGGTTGCATGAGTGCGTGTGGCATGGGCAGCTTACACATCTGGAAAGGCACCATCAATGCTGAAAGGTATATCCAAGTTCTAGAACAACATATGCTCCCATCCAGACGTCGTCTCTTTCAGGGAAGACCTTGCATTTTCCAACATGACAATGCCAGACCACATACTGCATCAATTACAACATCATGGCTGCGTAGAAGGAGGATCCGGGTACTGAAATGGCCAGCCTGCAGTCCAGATCTTTCACCCATAGAAAACATTTGGCACATCATAAAGAGGAAGATGCGACAAAGAAGACCTAAGACAGTTGAGCAACTAGAAGCCTGTATTAGACAAGAATGGGACAACATTCCTATTCCTAAACTTGAGCAACTTGTCTCCTCAGTCCCCAGACATTTGCAGACTGTTATAAAAAGAAGAGGGGATGCCACACAGTGGGAAACATGGCCTTGTCCCAACTTTTTTTGAGATGTGTTGATGCCATGAAATTTAAAATCAACTTATTTTTCCCTTAAAATGATACATTTTCTCAGTTTAAACTTTTGATATGTCATCTCTATGTTGTATTCTGAATAAAATATTGAAATTTGAAACTTCCACATCATTGCATTCTGTTTTTATTCTCAATTTGTACAGTGTCCAAACTTTTTTGGAATCGGGTTTGTATTATCATGACAGTTTTATATTATGGATCGCCCTATAGAGGGAGATTCATCCGATCTTATCTAAAGACGGATGAATATATAAGATTGATTAATGAAAACAGTCATTTAAGGGTTAAACAAAAAATATCTATAGCCATTTGAAATTAGAGGCAACCTACTTTTTTGATACCAAATTTATTTTTCTGTTTCTCTCAAAAATTCTCAATTTGTTTACTTTTTTTTTTTTTTTACAGACTCAAAGACAGGGTATATAGGGTACAGGGGCGGAATATATGCATTGCGCTCAAGCGCACAGATAAAGCTGGCCGCAAAGCAATGGCAAATGTAGCCTAATGTTTATAAATGTAAAAATACCAAGGAAACATTAATTTTAATTGTTTATTGATAAACTAGTGTTTTCTGAGTCCGTGTTGGGATGCAAAGATGAAGTTGACAATGCTGACTCGTCATCTCTGCAGCAGTGAATGCACGCGTCGATAGAGGGAAATGCACCTTTCATTTGGTCAATCAAAGTATTTGTTTTTGAATTGGTTTGATTAAACGTAGATATTTCAAGCTTTCTATAGGCCCATTTCTCATGTCTGTGAGGAAAGTACCTATATGCTGAGTTTTGATTCATGTATGTGACGCGCTGCAGTTCATGCAGTCGAATACGGGCCGTCTATTGACATTGAGCCTGGTGAAATGTACTGAGTCAATATACTGCAGTATTTCCTCTCTCAATCAGTAGAAAATGTGGTTAACCCGGTCACGCATGGGGAAAAAATATACCATCATATACTGCAAAACTAAATTTGATCTCAAATTTTTTTTTTTTTGAAGATCAAGTTCTTGAAAGTACAGATACAACTGCTCCATTTCAAACTTCGGAAAAATAAAACGGGGACTTACAAAAAGTAATATTAAAAGGTAAATGTAATCAGGAAAGGCCTGCTATGATCTGGTTTCTTCTCTAGAGTGAAGTCATGTCTTTGCTCTTCCAGAACTCAAAAGGAGACAAGTGTTTGTCACAGAGTAATGCTCTTGACACATGGTGCCAAAGACTCATTGGAAACACATCCAGTCACTGTCTTGCCTTAAGCTCCAAATCATGTTTCTCTACAACATAATATTCACTTCACCCAACAATGAACCCTCTTAAAAGAATCAAGTGCACTTGTGTCTGACACAATCTATTAAAGCAAATTCAGAAAATCTATTTCCTAATTCGTTATTTAATATTAAAGCTTGTAGAATGCCACTGTTCTAGCAATTCCACCAACATACACCCCATTCAACACAGCCAAAGAGAAGCTGTTTACACACATGCCATATATGTTTTTAACACACAATGGCTGACAGAGGCTGACAGAGGGAAAGAAAAGAGCAATCCAAGGACAACTTGGGAACCCCTCCTCAAGTAGGGCTCATAGCACACAATGAGGGATAGAGTCAACAAATGGACCAATAAACAGATAAGACAATGGATTGTTTACTTAGTAGAGGTCAGGCTCTGACTTGTGGGTTAACCTGGCATTCTTATGGGCGCAATAATAGTAATCACCTTTAACAGAATAAATACCAGGGTTAACTCATCCACATTTAGAATGCCAGACCCAATAATGTTGTTTCAGATAACAATGACATAAATGAGACCATAAATGGCTAAGCCATCATAAAGGATAAGGTCTGGTTTCCCAGAATGAGCTCTATAATTAACGCATTCATTTTAAAAGAATGTTAAACAATGATAATGCAATATGAAGATATAGTATAACACATATAATTGGCTTTCATTGGCAAACACATTGATTTATTTCCTCTGGGAGACAGTAAAATGTCCTTTGGGCTCACAGCAGGGTGATGGCCCATGTGGAGAAGTTCAACACCTTTCGGACTCAACTCTCTGATACACAATCTCCAGCACAGTAGGAGTCATTAGTTTGAGTTTGAGTTATGCTTTGAGTTATGTAAATTGCTTTTCAACTTGGCAGGGAACACTGAATTATGTACCTCTAAATTTCTGTTACAGTTCAAGGAACAGGGACCTCTTGTTTGGTCTGAGACACCCCAGTGCAGATATAGATGTAAGACATCAAAAGAATGACTTTATGTGTGTGTGCGGTTAGTTGGCTGTGTCAGTAAACACAGCACATGGCCAGGACGTTCCCTAATGTGCTTAAAGTAGTCAATAAACATATTGGGCTGCAAAAGGTCGCTTTTAAATGTCTTGACCTTTAGAAAACTAAAGGTTCAGTACCACAGCAAAAAAAAAAAAAAAAAAAAAATATATATATATTATTGTTATGTTATAACAACATCAATTGCAACAACAGCTTTGGTAATTTCAGCACAA
This sequence comes from Paracanthobrama guichenoti, assembly GCA_018749465.1. Classification (NCBI taxonomy): domain Eukaryota; kingdom Metazoa; phylum Chordata; class Actinopteri; order Cypriniformes; family Gobionidae; genus Paracanthobrama; species Paracanthobrama guichenoti. Next base: position 33,553,249 of record CM031956.1, on the reverse strand, counting down.
AAAATAACTCTGCAATTAAATTCAAAGAGGCTGAAAAAGGAAACTGTGCACTGATCTATCCTACAGGGTTTCACTTTGATTTTATAAAAAAAATATTAAAGGCAGCATTTAAAGTGATTTTGAAGTAATTTTAGTACATTTGAAACGTACAGGGCAAAATGCACCCAATTGCTAATTGGTTTTGAACACATTTTTAAAATCAAGGTTAAAAAGGAACATTTAAATAGTGGTATTTTAAAAATTACACTGAAAGCTGTTATTTATGAGCCAATAATATAAATGTATCAGCTAACTTTTGCTTGTATCGTCAAAATTATTCCCTATTGAATGAATAAAACACTCATAACAGACAACACGACTCACCTCTCGCTTCACATGACAGCGCCACGATCAAAACCCCAGTGAGAAAAGTCAAGCTTCCTCTCTTTGGAAACATTTTATGATGACACGCCACTAAAAGAAACAATAAAAATCATAACTATGGAGTTTTACACAACATACACACCGCCAGCAACGCGACATTGAAACACAACGGCAGCTTTTCATGACAATATTGAACGCGTTGGTCGCGTCGTGTCATGGCGTTCGTTCGTTAGCCCGCTGAAATAAACAGCTAATCTGTAAATGCAGTGTTACTGGGATTAGCTACTTACATGTCCGCCGAGAGGGATTTAATATTACGAATTAATCAGTTTCTTATAGAAAGATGAGACGAACACCCTTGAGCAGCAACGAGGTCTTCTTTGAAATGACTTCAGATTTATTAGTATATTGTCCAGGACAAGAAAAGTTCAGGAATAGTTAGGTTCCACTCGCCTCTTCTCTTGACATGACCCGTCAGCATCCCTGACCGTGGAGAGAACTGAAGAGCTACAGCTGTGAATCACAGCAGCGCTCCTCCAAGCCAACAGCTGGAGACCAGCAGAAAGTAAACACGAGCGCCTCCTGTATGCGGAGAGATACAACGCAACTCCATTACAACCTGAATGGAGGCCCAGACATGGCAATTAATAACAATTAGGGAAAGCCTACAAATACGTGAACAATTTCTAGAGGATGACCTGTGCAACAGTTTTCTAAGTTTTACCAAATAATGTAATACTACAAATAAATAAAAATAAATAAATAAAATAAGCTGCTACCCATTTTTTCCCCTCCAATTAAAAAAGGCAAATAATGGTTCATGGTTGTGCTCTAACGAAAGACTTGATTTACTAACTCCTTTGATATTTTACTGTACACTTGTTGCACATGTACAAAACATCTTAAAGGGTTAGTTCACCCCAAAATGAAAATTCTGGCATTAATTGCTCGCCCTCATGTCTTTCCAAACCCGTAAGAAATTTGTTCATCTTCGGAACACAAATTAAGTTATTTTTAATGAAATCCAAGAGCTCTCTGACCCCTCCATAGAGAGCCATTTAATGAAGGCAGTAAAGACATCGTTAAAATAGTCCATGTGACTCAGTCTTTATTTTATGAAGCAACGAGAATACTTTTTGTGTGAAAAAAAAAAAAAAAAACTATATCAGTTTAATATTTTTTCACAATATTTTTGACCATCTTACCTTTGACCCTCTTGGCTGCGTCCGAAACCTGGAAAATGCTGCCTTCGGAGGACACATTTCAAGGTAGGAAGGCATCAAAGAAAGTCCTAATCTAATGTTACCTTCACTTCCTGTCTCCTGAGATACCTTCATCTGGTCGAGTTTTGAAGGCAGCATGTATGTATCCTTCGCCCCCTTTGATATCCCACAATCCTGTGCGTTCAATTCTGTGACAGTTGAACTGGGGGGAAAAAAAGAGATGGTGTCCAAAAGTTGCGTTTGCTAGTCAGTTTGTGTGTACATGGTTTTTTTTTAACCAACATTTTCCACTCCTGATGTCATTTCTAGCGAGAAATTACCACTGTACTAATTAAATATGTGTTTAGTTCTCACCAAAGCTCTGCTGCTGTAGATCATTAAACTGTTACACTGCCTGAGAAGTCCGTCCGAAATCAGTTTCATGAGGTGCATTCAAGCACAAACGCTGCCTTACAAGTCAATGTCTGATAAAAGCAGCGAGGCAACGAGTCTTAGGTTTTTGGACGCAGCCTACACCTCTTAAATATCTTCTGAGGGAGAGTAGGCTTGGTTTACAGTTTATTACACCTCTCAACCACTAGATGGTACTCTAAGTATGTTTGAAGTCTTTAATGTCCATCAGACTTCCCCCCTTCCCATCAAAAGACATTAAACTTTAGGTTCCTGGAGTGTCATGGAGAGCTTTTAATTAAATTAGCTAGATGTATTTTAATGATTCATACAAATAAATAAATATTTGTTTTCTATGGCTTACTTCTAGCTATTTTTGTGAAGGTTGTATAACAAAACAAATTACATGAATCATCTGAATTCTGACTTAAACAACAAACTCATAATTTACTCACCCTATACGTCACTCTGAATCTGTATGACTTTCTTCTAAACACAAAAGTAGATATTTTAAAGAATGTTGGTAACTAAACGGTTTTGGTCACCATTGACTTCTATTGTAAGCAGGGAAACAATTCTCAAATGCCTTTTATGTTCCACTGAAGAAAGCAAGACATACATGTTTGGAATAACTTTTTTCACATTTTCACATAGGCTATGTATTTATTGGGGTATGCTTTTCAAGAACTGTTATGTTCAACTGGTTTGCTATATTTCTATCTCTGTAGCCGTGCAATTTGATGTCACTGCAACCTCTTCATGAATCAAAAATGAGATTCTGTGGTGTGCAGAAACTCCTGGGGGGCTAACTGTTTCTTCTCCTCCTTCCCTTCCACATGATGCGGATTCCCAGAGCGATCTGGCGCTGGATGAGAAACCTCACATAGGTCTCCAACCACCCCCGTGGCCCCCTGGCAGTCCTGCTCAGATATCTGGGATGAAGATGTCCTCAGCATCCACCCACTCTGGAGTCTGATGGTGGGAGGTGATTTAACAGTGCTTTGTAGCCATAGGAGAGTCTGGCTCATTTCCTCTCTGGTCTCATGCAGTTTTCTCCTCTTGCTTTTTGGATCGCCCAAAAGTTTGGAGTTTTGGAGTTTTACGACTCTCAGCAAGTGCTTGCATGGCTCAGCACCTTAAAAACACGTTATATTTGATTGTCTGATGTTGTTACAATAGTGTTTAAACTGCTTTGCAGAGGTGTTTCAGTAACACACAAAGCTGACTAGACACTGGTTGAAAGGAATTGTCTGCTCTCCAGACCTGTTTGATTAAAACTCTGCCGCAATACAGTGCATAGACACTGAAAAGAAGATGCTAGCAGGCGAACACAATCATTCGAGCTGTTTGAAGGCATTTAAAACCTTGGGTTTGATTTCAGACTGATCCAAATTGTCACAGCATTGGTAAATATTGACAGAGCACCAAGACCACCTGAGAGAAGCAACTTATTGATGGCATGAGATGGCATAAAATGTTGTCTCCCATGATGATGCGTGAAGCGTTTATTTGTAAAAAGCAAAAAAAACAAAAACAAAGGGAGGTTGGGGTTGAAGTGTGGAAAAACATCTAAGCATCACATTTCTCGGCTTGAGACACTAAGGAAGTGAGGGAACACGAGCTAAATCAGGTTAAGATATTTGAAGCGCAGATAAGAGAGACTTGAAGATTGAAATCTCTTCAGTGTGTGTTTCTGCATGTTTAAAAGCAAAACCCAGCCAGACAGAAAATGCTCTAATTGAATGCACTGTTCATCATGTTAACAAACCTGAAACATAACATGTTGGATGCTTCTGTATGTGCTACATCTGTATGTACACTTTTGTTAAATTTAACTAATTACAATTGTGTCTCTTATGCTCACCAAGGCTGCATTTATTGGATCAAAATACAGTAAGAAAAATAATATTTATCCCTGTGATGGCAATGCTGAATTGTCAGCATCATTTCTCCAGTCTTCAGTGTCATATGATCCTTCAGAAATCATTCTAATATGACGATTTGATGCTCAAGCAACATTTCTTATTATTTTTTATCATCAATGTTTAAAACAGTTGTGCTGCTAAATATTTTTTTTGTAGAAAATGTTTTTATTTTCATGATTCTTTAAGGAACAGAAAGTTAGAAAGAACAACATTGTGTGTGTGTGTGTGTGTGTGTGTGTGTGTGTGTGTGTGTGTGTGTGTGTGTGTGTGTGTTTCACTTCTGGTACTCAAGAGTCACTCTCTTGTTTGCTATATCTCTTCCTCTTGCATTCTTGCTCCATCATTCATGCATACCCAATTACTCTTTCCTGATTAAAGAAAACACTCAACAAATACACAAATGTGCATGAGTCCATGCAGCAGGAGTTAGTGCTGTGATTATGAACTCAAGAGCTTCCATGCGCTTGACCCGATAGCTGGCATAACTCAAGTGGGCCATTTTACTTTCTTCCTCCAGTTGACACTTCCATTATGAAAACTCATTATGACTGGTTTGTGTAATGGGACTAAGTGCAGCATTTGGCGAATTTCAAGTGCTCTTCTGAGTGCTTCAATGAGAAGAGGGCCGTCTGAACATGAATAGTAGTGAAAGGTGCAGGTACAGACATTAAAATTTGGTGTTCAGCACGAGGATCAGTCATTTCTGTAATAATTCATTGGTCTGACTCTGAACTAACTAATCTTACATCTCAAGGATTTTAGATATTTTATCATTTGTTTGAAAAAAAAAAAAGCCTCCTTTTGTTTTTCCCTATCTCTGTGCATGTCATTTATAACATTGAGGATGTTGTCTTTCTTCACAGTACCACTCATTTATTCAACACTGAACAGTGAGTGTTTCACTACTGGGCTTTACATGGATATAGAGGAAAAACCAGGAGAGACAAGTGAGAAATGAATTAAATAAAGCAAAACAATCTCTTTTACAAACAGACACTGCTGCAGGGATAAAACGACAAAATAAGCAAAAGACAGAATCATGCAGCAGAAAGTGCCTTTATCTTCAATTTATAGTTTATCATTACACCAGTAGATGGCACTGTTGGTCCATGTGGAGTTCTGAGTGTTCGTAAAGTCTGAACCTTTTTCAGGCCTACAGACAACGTGAACAACTGGGCATTTCTACCAGTATGTTATAAAGCAGAAACGCAACACACAGACACTCACAGAACAAAAGAGGAGATCCTCTAGATTATGTTTTTTAAATCTCAAGCACTGAATGATCTTTTTTTTTTTTTTTTTTTTTTTTTTTTCCTCAAGCCATTTATTATGAAGAGAAAAGAGAGAAAGAATTACTCAGAATATCATAAATAGTTGGTCATCTACACTGTAATGTGAAGTTACATCCACCTTTCCACCTTGACAATGAAACGTATAGAGCGAAAATCTGGACCCATGTGCCAATATCTGCTGCAGCCCATGGCTCACAGGAAAAATGTGTTAAATCTGTTAAGCGATAATACAATGCTTCTTGTATGTTGAGACACTTTTAAAGTGAAATGTCCATTGAGTGGTGCTAAAAGTGCTTTCAGATTTATCCAAAACAGATTTGCCAATGTTTTATTTCTTGGTTGTTGTGTGTACCGTGGGAATTCGTAAACTCCGATGAGTGATGCTAAAAGGTTTACACTATCTATAAATCTAAACCTAACCAGTAGAGGACAGAAAGATAAATGCAATTGCCGAAACAACCATGTCATTTTATATTGCTTCTACAAGTCTTTGATCTCTTTTACCATGACTTGAGTGCTTCACATCGCATATGGAATGCTGTACCAGCTGAGCTACCAAGAAAGTTTACTACATCAAAAAAGCCATAAATATGGAGCTATGTGGTGAAAACATCAAAATGTATTAGTTTACAAATCATTCACTGTGATAAATGTGTTTTGAAGTGACAACATATCACTCACACACACACACACACACACACACACACACACACACACACACACACACACACAAAGTCATTATTAAATCGATAATCTGCTCCTGTAATCATAATCTGTGTGAAAAGGAATAAAAGTTGTTGCCGTTTGATTTCCTAGTGATCATTTCGGCTGGGAACTGCAGTGAATTGTACAGAATTGTGGAGTTTTGTAAAAAGCTTGAGGCATGCTTTCCAATGAGCCCCATTTCTCTCTGCATAGCTTGATGCAGTATATGATATAGTATATGATTCGGTGGCCGAATGAATGTGCAGAGGTGCCTTTGGATGTAAGATTTAGCCGTCACCTGGATGCCTTAAGGAGACCAGGTTTGCATACTTGAAAAGATGGAGTGAAATAAGATGAGTTACGAGAAACATCTACCTAAAATGTCTCAGGCACCATTCTATACTGAACAAGGTTTAATTTAAATTAAATTAATTTTATTCAATTTAAATCTTATTCAATGCAGCATTGTTTTAGTATTTTCTTTCACGGAACAAGATTACAGGTTCTGGTCATATAATTAGAATATCATCATAAAAGTTTATTTATTTCACTAATTCCATTCGAAAAGTGAAACTTGTATATTATATTCATTCATTACACATAGACTGATATATTTCAAATGTTTATTTCTTTTAATTTTGATGATTATAACTGACAACTAAGAAAAATCCCAAATTCAGTATTTCAGGAAATTAGAATATTACTTTAGACCAATACAAAGAAAGGATTTTTAGAAATCTTGGCCAACTGAAAAGTATGAACATGAAAAGTATGAGCATGTACAGCACTCAATACTTAGCTGGGGCTCCTTTTGCCTGAATTACTGCAGCAATGCAGCGTGGCATGGAGTCGATCAGTCTGTGGCACTGCTCAGGTGTTATGAGAGCCCAGGTTGCTCTGATAGTGGCTTTCAGATCTTCTGCATTGTTGGGTCTGGCATATCGCATCTTCCTCTTCACAATACCCCATAGATTTTCTGTGGGGTTAAGGTCAGGCGAGTTTGCTGGCCAATTAAGAACAGGGATACCATGGTCCTTAAACGGTTGCTTTGGCATTGTGTGCAGGTGCCAAATCCTGTTGGAAAATGAAATCTGCATCTCCATAAAGTTGGTCAACAGCAGGAAGCATGAAGTGCTCTAAAACTTCCTGGTATATGGCTGCGTTGACCTTGGACCTCAGAAAACATAGTGGACCAACACCAGCGGATGACATGGCGCCCCAAACCATCACTGACTGTGGAAACTTTACACTGGACCTCAAGCAACGTGGATTGTGTGCCTCTCCTCTCTTCCTCCAGACTCTGGAACCCCCAAAATTGACTTTCATCAGAGAACATGACTTTGGAGCACTCAGCAGCAGTCCAGTCCTTTTTGTCTTTAGCCCAGGCGAGATGCTTCTGACGCTGTCTGTTGTTCAAGAGTGGCTTGACACAAGGAATGCGACAGCTGAAACCCATGTCTCGCATACATCTGTGCGTAGTGGTTCTTGAAGCACTGACTCCAGCTGAAGTCCACTCTTTGTGAATCTCCCCCACATTTTTGAATGGGTTTTGTTTCACAATCCTCTCCAGGGTGCGGTTATCCCTATTGCTTGTACACTTTTTTCTACCACATCTTTTCCTTCCCTTTGCCTCTCTATTAATGTGATTGAACACAGAGCTCTGTGAACAGCCAGCCTCTTTTGCAATGACCGTTTGTGTCTTGCCCTCCTTGTGCAAGGTGTCAGTGGTCGTCTTTTGGACACCTGTCAAGTCAGCAGTCTTCCCCATGATTGTGTAGCCTACAGAACTAGACTGAGAGACCATTTAAAGGCCTTTGCAGGCATTTTGAGTTCATTAGCTGATTAGAGTGTGGCACCAGGTGTCTTCAATATTCAACCTTTTCACAATATTAAAATTTTCTGAGATACTGAATTTGGGGTTTTCCTTAGTTGTGAGTTATAATCATCAAAAATAAATGAAATAAACATTTGAAATATATCAGTCTGTGTGCAATGAATGAATATAATATACAGGTTTCACTTTTTGAATGGAATTAGAAATAAATCAACTTTTGATGATATTCTAATTATATGACCAGCACCTGTATAGCTTCAAGGAAAGTGCAAAATGGGTCCATATTTGCAATTTATAGTACATGGCTAAAAAAAAAAAAAAAAAAAAAAAAAAAAAAAAAAAAAAAGAACAGGTAGACAAAAGCAGCAGCAATGGGATACAAAGATTAACTTTAAACAAAATCGATAGCTGAGCAATTTCTTGTGTAAGCATTGACAAAGACGTTTGTTTATCGCCATCGCTTATAGGTTAACATCTGTCTATTCTCTGGACGCAATAATGGGAGTATTCCAAAGGATGAATCACAAGACTGGATACTGACCTTGTCAAATTGGCTCACAGAAATCATGGCTTGGCTGCTCAAGCTTAAGTGGAATAACCAGAACCGTTCCTTTACATTCTTAGAACCTGCAATTTTTTTTCTTTCTGAGAGCACCATAGTACTCAAAATTATGTGTTTTCCTATTGGGGATGGTTGTAAAAACCAACTGGGAACAAATAAGCTCAACCAAGGTGTTGTAACAGTTCAAGGGTGGCTTAGAAAGCGCACAACGAAGGAGATAGTGATAACAACAGTCTTTTATCCAATAGTAAATAAAGACACCATTCACACAAACAATAACCAGCTAGGAACTGAACAGAATGGACTATAAATACACAAAGGTTAATAAGGACACTAAACGGAAACAGCTGACAAGACTTAACTAATTATAACCATGGTGAGAGCTCATAATGAGAACTCATGCAGACAAGACAGAACTGAACTAACTGAACCTACATGTGACAGGTGTAGGTTTGTACAGCCAAGTAAATAATACATAAGCAATAACAAATGAATACTAACTGGGTGTTGGTGTTGTCAAATCACATAATTCTGTATCAATTGACTGCATGTGTAGTATAAGTTCCTTGAGCAGTCTGTAGATGTAGTATGTTAAAGCCTATCAAAATGTGGAATAAACAGGCTGGCAGCTGACAACTGCTGAGGCAAGGAAACAAAATTAAACATGTAAAAGAAAGTTACCATCAGTCTGCCTGACAGACTCAGGCCCACAACAGGAAATTATTTGGGATCAGAGCCACATATTCATTCATAGGAACAAACATACACCTACACACAAAGATACACACACAATTATGGCGTGCTAAATAGCCTATCAAAAGAAAATGTTTTGTTTACCGCTGTCTGAATGCATCCACATACAATTGCATGCAGCGAACAAAACAGCCATGGGGAAGAGAATCAATACAATGTTTTTAGGGCAAAAAAGGGCTTCCGTTAAAGTGAGCTTGTAACCTAAAGGTCACATGAAGAGTTGCTGATCCCCTTTCACAGTTGAGCCCACTTAACCCCAAGCCGCTCTAGGGGGACTGTCCTTGCTTTAAAAATGCTTTGGATAGAAAGCGTCTCCTAAATGTCAAATAACCATATTGAGCACAGATCCCCAGTGCATAAAATTATCAGCAGGATGCCAGTTTGCGTTCATCAAATAAAACAGTCCTATCTCCTCTGTAAATCTCTTTTGTGTCTGCCTAATGCTTTGTCTGTGTATAAGTGGTTGGAATTTTTCTTTCAGGAAGGAAAGAACCAATTAAAGGGCTGTTCACACCACGGACGATAACTATAAATATAACGTTTTAATCCAATTCTTTAAGAACAGAAAAGGTACAAGAGTCGAGAGGCCATGCTGTATTGTGAATACAGTCACGGCTGAAAGCCAGTGTTAGGCACGACTTCATTAAATAAATAATAAACAGTTAAAGCCACAATATGTAATTTTTCACTGCTAAAGGTCGCTTAATCAAAACAAAGACATAGCTTGATGACACCTTGATTTTGCAGAGCTTTTATTATGCCGCAGACGAGCGTTTCCGCTTTTCCGGTATGTTGGGTAACAGTGCTGTTTTATCTCATTAGATACATTGAGTGTTGAAAGTTATGTTATAATGCTACTCTGTGCATTCCCTCGGCAGCTACTATGTAACACTTGTTGCACACTGCAGTAACATGGTACTCACGGTAAATCAAGAAAATGAGATTTAAACAATAAGACTAACTGTGTTGAGTTATATAACAATGATTCGTTTTCTAACGATGAATGCATCCAAACAGTTGCTCACCTGTCTAATAAAACACATAATATATTAAAGCGTCTTTGGTGTTTCAATGGTTTCTACAAAATAAAACTGAGAAATCGAGGGTAACGTGTGTATGATGTCATTGATATGCGAGTACACGGACACGGTCCGTGTCCTGGTTAAAATTGCTTATTTCTCTGGATTTAAACATTCTTGGAAACATTTGGGATAATGTAAGTACACAAGTCAACAAAAATATATAACATTGTTCTAGTGTTTTTTTTGATATTTTAATCCAAAAATCTTATATTGTGGCTTTAATTTTGCTAAAATACATAACACAACAGTTTTGACAGTTGATTGATTGTATATGTTGCTAAGCTTGTTGCACAGTGATCTGTTCGGTCAAATGGTCATAGTTGTGCTTTATCGTAAATAAAATGTGGCTATTGACCAATCAGCATCAAGGAACTTTCCATTTTACATTTACACATTTGGCAGATGCTTTTATCCAAAGCGACTTACATTGCATTCAAGGTACACATTTTTACATCTTGTCAGTTCTTGCTTTCCCTGGGAATCGAACCCATGACCTTGGCATTGCTAGCACCACGCTCTTATTATTTGAGCAACAGGAAAGCAGTTTTATAATTATAATTAAAAGCAATTTTATAATTATCTTTATAGTTATCTTTATAACTATTGCTATTAATCAATTCACTTAGTGATTTCTAAAACACCAATACATTCAGTTCTACCATTACTCACTTTGTGTTCAGAGAAATGCAATTGTTAGCTGTGCTGTGGCTTCGTTTGAAACTATTTTTGCTGATGGACCAATAACAATTGATATGAACTCCTTTTTATTGAATTGTTCTGTAAAAGCAATCTCACATTTGCAGTCATGCTGTGATATGCTGATTAATTGTTCAAAAGAAAACAAACAGAACCAATAGTAAAATAAATAAATAAATAAAACTACAAAGCTAATAGGTAAATAATAAAATAAATAAATGAAATGTACTAATACTTTCAAGATGTGAGTGAGATTTTTGTTTCTTTTGATATTTACACTTGCATGTTGGTGGGGAGGAACTCAGATTCAAGAGAGTATGGTTTTAATCATGAGATGCACAAGCTAAAGACAAGGACAGGAGCCAGAATCAAGACTATTCTTCTACACTCTGAAGAGGCACCAATCAGTCTGCTGTGTGATGTCTCTCTAAAAAACACACACACACACACACACACACACACACACACACACACACACACACACACACACACACAAAAATGCGTAATCACGTATACGCACAAGCACACTCCTTTTTCGCTTCTCATTTGTATCATCAGCTTAATGACTGGATTGGGCAGTTTGCCTGAATCACTCTCAAGCTCAGGCCAGAGTGCCGGTGGCTTTATTAACTTGGTCTGTTTCCAGGCTTCCCATTACCAAGTCCGGCTGTAATTCCCATCCCATTCTGCCTTTCCGCTCTGCATCATTTCACCCGACATCACCCTATCCACTCGCATGGCCTATTCTCACACCCCTCCATTCCAAAAATTAAATTTACCCTGCGGAGAGAGAGATAGAGAAAGAGAGAGAGAGTATGTGAGAGAAAGACATATTTGAACTCTGCAGTATATATCTCTGTATGGTGCAGTGAGACATGCTTGGAAAAGCTCTTCCTTTTTTATCCAGCAGTTAGAGTCTCACTTTGTCTGTTTCTACTGAGAAAATTCAATTAATCTAAAAGTACAGCGAACACACATTCAGCCCCAGACAGTTTGAAAGTTATACACTTGTAATGCTTCTGTCTGTAAGTAGACGCAATAAAAGTTATATTTTACTAGTCCTCTGTGAAAAGGCTTTGCTTATGTTTTTATCGGTTTCCTCGGGCTAACAGTGAGGCAGCACATACTAACACATTTTTTTAAGCAGATACTGCCACTTAAAGGATTAGTTCACCCAAAAATAAAAATTCTGTCATTAATTAGTCACCCTCATGCCGTTCCAGACCCATAAGACTGTTCATCTTCGGAACACAAATGAAGATATTTTTGTTGAAATCTGATGGCTCAGAAAGGCCTCCATTGACAGCAATGTAATTTCCTCTCTCGAGACTCATAAAAGGTACTAAAGACGTCGTTACAAAGCCCATCTCACTACAGTGGTTCTACAATCATTTTATGAAGTGACGAGAATAGTTTTTGTGCGCAAAAAAACCCTAAATAACGACTTATATATAGAGATGGGCCGATTTCAAAACACTGCTTCTTGAAGCTTCGGAGCGTTATGAATCAGCATATCGATTCAGCGGTTCGTATCGCCAAAGTCACATGATTTTTTTGGATGCATTTATCGACAGTTTGGAGGTTTGACACGCGATCCAAATCATGAATCATGGACTTTTTAACAACATCTTTAGTACCTTTTATGGGTCTCGAGAGAGGAAATGTCATTGCTGTCAATGGGGGACTTTCTGAGCCATCGGATTTCAACAAAAATATCTTAATTTGTGTTTCAAAGATGAATGGAGGTCTTACGGGTCTGGAACGGCATGAAAGTGAGTAATTAATGACAGAATTTTCATTTTTGGGTTAACTAACCCTTTAATGATAGGAATGGCAGTAGTACCAAATTATTTGATTGGACAAATAATACTCAAAGATAAACAGTTAATATTGAAAGATAAACAGTGCAGAACACACTCAGAACTTCACCCTCCCAGGTATCTTTGATAATTAAATGCATAACAAATATAAAACATGCCAGTATTCAGAGGAAAAACAAAAACAAAAAAACAATTTACTGTTTAAGTGTTTGGGGTCTGTTATTGTAAGAAGTCTCTTTTGCTCAGCAAGGCTGCATTTATTTGATCAAAAACAATTTAAAAGAAAAAAAAAAATCAATCCTGTTCAAAAGAAAGTTCGGTAACACTATAGTTTATATTCTCACTATTAACTATTATATATATACACTCACCTAAAGGATTATTAGGAACACCTGTTCAATTTCTCATTAATGCAATTATCTAATCAACCAATCACATGGCAGTTGCTTCAATGCATTTAGGGGTGTGGTCCTGGTCAAGACAATCCCCTGAACTCCAAACTGAATGCCAGAATGGGAAAGAAAGGTGATTTAAGCAATTTTGAGCGTGGCATGGTTGTTGGTGCCAGACGGGCCGGTCTGAGTATTTCACAATCTGCTCAGTTACTGGGATTTTCACGCACAACCATTTCTAGGGTTTACAAAGAATGGTGTGAAAAGGGAAAAACATCCAGTATGCGGCAGTCCTGTGGGCGAAAATGCCTTGTTGATGCTAGAGGTCAGAGGAGAATGGGCCGACTGATTCAAGCTGATAGAAGAGCAACTTTGACTGAAATAACCACTCGTTACAACCGAGGTATGCAGCAAAGCATTTGTGAAGCCACAACACGCACAACCTTGAGGCAGATGGGCTACAACAGCAGAAGACCCCACTGGGTACCACTCATCTCCAATACAAATAGGAAAACGAGGCTATAATCAATTTGCACAAGCTCGCCAAAATTGGACAGTTGAAGACTGGAAAAATGTTGCCTGGTCTGATGAGTCTCGATTTCTGTTGAGACATTCAGATGGTAGAGTCAGAATTTGGTGTAAACAGAATGAGAACATGGATCCATCATGCCTTGTTACCACTGTGCAGGCTAGTGGTGGTGGTGTAATGGTGTGGGGGATGTTTTCTTGGCACACTTTAGGCCCCTTAGTGCCAGTTGGGTATCGTTTAAATGCCACGGCCTACCTGAGCATTGTTTCTGACCATGTCCATCCCTTTATGACCACCATGTACCCATTCTCTGATGGCTACTTCCATCAGGATAATGCACCATGTCACAAAGCTCGAATAATTTCAAATTGGTTTCTTGAACATGACAATGAGTTCACTGTACTAAAATGACCCCCACAGTCACCAAATAGAGCATCTTTGGGATGTGGTGGAACGGGAGCTTCGTGCCCTGGATGTGCATCCCACAAATCTCCATCAACTGCAAGATGCTATCCTATCAATATGGGCCAACATTTCTAAAGAATGCTTTCAGCACCTTGTTGAATCAATGCCACGGAGAATTAAGAAATTAAGATATATAATATATATATATATATATATATATATATATATATATATATATATATATATATATATATATATATATATATATACACACACACACACACACATACACATTAACTAATTAAGACACAGCTGATTATAAGTAACCAAAGATACTAACTGGGACATAATCAGAAACTGAAAATAAACAGCAGGGAAACAGGAACTAAGGGAAACACAACAGAATATCAAAATAAGTGGACTGTGGACTGTGACCACTGATGCCTAAACTTAACAACTACATTACTAACTATTAATTACTATTAGCAGTAATTAGGAGTTTTGTGAGTCAAAAGTCATAATTAATAGTTAGTTATTAGTGAGAATTGGACCATGATCTAATGTGTGACCAAAAGGTCTATCAAAAATAGCATTTTTTTTTTTTTGTAAAAGTCTTTCCTGTTACTTCATCAATTTAATGCATCCTTGATGTTGCTGAATAAAAGCACAAGCATTAACAACAGCAGCAATAGTGTTTTACTCTCAGCCATACAAGACCATATATCTCAGCAGTGAAATAACAACAAATTATCTTGAATGTCATATATAAGGGGTTATAAATTGCAAACAGGAGTCCATATATTGTAAAACTCCTCCATTTTCCTCTAACTATATGCCAACTTTTCCCAGGCAAGACAACAAGACATTTCTTTAACCCACTAAGTAGAGGAAGGTCTTTGGATATCTTTCTATTTTAAAGCAATTACATATTTGGTCTATATAACAAAAAATCTATTAGCTTGCATTTTCAGGGTATATACACAATAAATGTAATTTGCCTTACACAAGAACAATTTATCCAGTTAAATAACAAATCAGTTCAAAAACTTCCTTCCAGTAGGCTATGTTAAATGCTCTACACTCCCACACAGTTGAAGATCTGGCAGAAACACTGCATGCTGACTTGGACATTCTAAGTAAAGTTTCTCTGCTGCATAATTCAATTGAAAAGAACAAACCATGATGTATTCTCACTCTATGCTAAACCACACTGTACTATAGTACAAACACAGATGAGTGAAAACATTATGACCTAATATGCTGTTGGTCCTCTGTATGCTGCCGAAACTAACCCTGTTGTGATTGCTTTGTTAGTGTGGAACGTGTGAATGCTTAATGACCCTGTTGAGACCCTATAACGTATGGAATGCTCATGCATATCGGTTTTTGTCATCATAGTCGTGAGTTTGCCTATCACAGTTCGGTACAGACATCAGAACCGTGTCTCCTTGCAGCATATCTTTGGTTGTGTGTGTGATGGAGGGATTCCTGCCGTTATTTTGACTCCTTTACACATTTTATAAGCTCTTCATAAGTTCTCAGTTGGTCAAAATACCATAATATGCAGGCTACACACATCCAACATTTATCCCAGCACACAGCATTGTTTTGGATGTTCAGCAAGTTCTGTCCTAAAACAGGCAATACGTCATAAAATCAGGTTATGAACATATCCCTATGTCTTTAGGCTCAGAATTAGTGATTAAAATGCCAATCTGAACGCTAATCTGATTTTTTTTTTTTTTTTTTTTTGGTCCAAACCAAACTAACCAAGCCCTGAAGGTGTCCTGTGTTATTTTGCACCAAAACGTTAGAACCAGATCCTTCAAGTCCTGTGGATTGAACCTGTTGGTCCAGCACATCCCACAAATGCCCAATTTAGAGGCTAGGGCAACACCTTGAACTCTTCATTATGTTCCTGAAACCATTCCTGAACAATGAGTGCAGTGTGGCAGGGTGCATTATCATGCTGAAAGAGACCACTTCCACCAGGTTACACCATTGTCATGAAGGGGTGCACCTGGTCTGCAACAATGTTTAAGTAGGTGGCACGTTTGACACGTTCACGTTCACGTCCACATGAATGGCCGGACCCAGGGTTTCCCAGCAGAACATTGCTTAGCCCTACAGCACACTGGCTTGCTGTCATCCCACTGTGTATCCTGGTGCAATGTACAAGGCTGTTCACGTGATGTGGAAGAAGTTTTCTTTTACTGTTCCAAGGTCCAGTTCTGACACTCACTTGCCCATTGTAGGTGGTTTTGACAGTGGACAGGGGTTATCATAGGCACTCTGATTGGTCTGCGGCTACATAGCCCCATATGCAGGGTCATTCTGTGTCAACTCAACCAGAGGTCCCAGGTAAAAAAAAAATTATACTTTTTTATAAAAAAAATTTTGGGTGAAAGAAATACATAAACACAGATGAAAGACAAATTATTAAATGTCATAGATGTATATTTGGCCATGCAAGTGGTTAAAATGGTCATGCAAGCATTGATGGGCTCCATTTGAAGTTATCTGCACCGTTCACACAAGTATGAGGCGTCTTTGCTCACTTTGTATCAGAAATGTTTTCCTTTGCAAAATCAAACACTGACAAATAAGTAAGCCCTGTATGACAGGGGTGCAAAACTCAGTTCCTGGAAGGCCACAGTCCTGCAGAGTTTAGCTTCAACACTAATTTAACACACTTGATCCAGCTCATCAAGTCCTTCAGGCTTATTTAAAAAACTACATGTATGTCAAGATTCAAGAGTTTTATTGTATGTGTGTTGGAGAAGGGTTGGAACTTAAATCTGCAGGGCTGTGGCCCTCCAGGAACTGAGTTTTGCACCCCTACTGTGTGATTTCTTGAGCTGATATACACTCACCTAAAGGATTATTAGGAACACCATACTAATACTGTGTTTGACCCCCTTTCGCCTTCAGAACTGCCTTAATTCTATGTGCCATTGATTCAACAAGGTGCTGAAAGCATTCTTTAGAAATGTTGGCCCATATTGATAAGCTAGCATCTTGCAGTTGATGGAGATTTGTGGGATGCACATCCAGGGCACAAAGCTCCCGTTCCACCACATCCCAAATATGCTCTATTGGGTTGAGATCTGGTGACTGTGGGGGCCATTTTAGTACAATGAACTCATTGTCATGTTCAAGAAACCAATTTGAAATGATTCAAGCTTTGTGACATGGTGCATTATCCTGCTGGAAGTAGCCATCAGAGAATGGGTACATGGTGGTCATAAAGGGATGGACATGGTCAGAAACAATGCTCAGCTAGGCCGTGGCATTTAAACAATGCCCAATTGCCACTAAGGGGCCTAAAGTGTGCCAAGAAAACATCCCCCACACCATTACACCACCACCACCAGCCTGCACAGTGGTAACAAGGCATGATGGATCCATGTTCTCATTCTGTTTACACCAAATTCTGACTCTACCATCTGAATGTCTCAACAGAAATCGAGACTCATCAGACCAGGCAACATTTTTCCAGTCTTCATCTGTCCAATTTTGGTGAGCTCGTGAAAATTGTAGCCTCTTTTTTCCTATTTGTAGTAGAGATGAGTGGTACCCGGTGGGGTCTTCTGCTGTTGTAGCCCATCCGCCTCAAGGTTGTGCGTGTTGTGGCTTCACAAATGCTTTGCTGCATACCTCGGTTGTAACGAGTGGTTATTTCAGTCAAAATTGCTCTTCTATCAGCTTGAATCAGTCGGCCCATTCTCCTCTGACCTCTAGCATCAACAAGGCATTTTCGCCCACAGGACTGCCGCATACTGGATGTTTTTCCCTTTTCACACCATTCTTTGTAAACCCTAGAAATGGTTGTGCGTGAAAATCCCAGTAACTGAGCAGATTGTGAAATACTCAGACCGGCCCATCTGGCACCAACAACCATGCCATGCTCATGGCTTTCCCATTCTGACATTCAGTTTGGAGTTCAGGAGATTGTCTCGACCAGGACCACACCCCTAAATGCATTGAAGCAACTGCCATGTGATTGGTCGATTAGATAATTGCATTAATGAGAAATTGAACAGGTGTTCATAATAATCCTTTAGGTGAGTGTAGAGCAATTTGTTCAGCAGAGTAATGTAATTTTAATGATATAAATAATGATTGCATTATCCATGTCTTATAGGAATAACATTCAATTCATATCATGTATGATGCAATACCAGCTTCTGATTGCATCATTCATTGTTTTGCCTAAAAAGCAAGGACTGTCCAATGTCACAGATTTATTCATAGATCCAGTCAACGATGCATTTTAGTCATTTCTGGTTTAAATTGAGATCCCTTCTCTTTATTACTCACATATCCTCTGCCATTCCAAGTCCAGGGTTGTATATAATGAACCAATAGCATATCTTGAAAGCTAGAGCCAATCAGCAATTTTAAGCATCATTTTCATTCTCAGTGACCCATAATTAGTAAAGTTTCACTACATTTATTCCAGAAGCATTTTGGCTGTAGACCAGTGCAATGCCATTGCATTTTTGCAAGGGTTTATTCATCATACTCCATTCAATTTTCCATGCCTGTTAAAGTGAGGTAGGTAAAGTTTAGTAAACATGTAGCAGCTTTCATACAATATCAGGGCCTGATTTCACAGACAGGGTTTAGCTTAAACCAGGATTAGGCCTTAATTCAATTAGGACATTTAAGTAACATTCATAAACATTCATTAGAAAAAAACCAAACAAACATTACTGGTGTGCATCTTGAGACAATAAAAATGGCACTGACTTAATTTAAGATATGTCAGCGCAAGTTAAAAGTTAAAACAGCTCAAATATATATTTTAGTCTGGGACTAGGTTTAAGCCTTGTCTATGAAACTGGGTGCAAGTGTCTTAAGCGTTAAGTCTGTCAGTTAGTTTGACAAACATCTAATTATGGCCTGCTAATTTGCATCGCCTATTTAATGAATTCCAACGTCTAAGCATTTCTATGTGATTCATGGAATTGTCATTCTAATTATAGTCCTCTTCTCCACCTCACCAGTTAAAACATAACAGTAGCTAATCCCACTAAACATGAGTGTTTGCACATCCATCTACATTGACGGTAATAGGTTTAGAAGTGAGTGATCAGTACATGATATAAATTCTTTGGCTTTCATTGTGCAAGTATTCATCATAGATTTTCTCGTCTTTGCCTTGGAGCATCTCGTTCCCTGGACGATACTAATCAATGATGTCATCGTTGACCTTTAAAATGCCAGAGTCCATGGCTAAGGGTCTCTCTCTCTCCATCCTTCTCTCGGCCTCATACTTGCACACACACAAACAACCATGAATCTGCACTGCACAAAATACTTCTAAAGTACTTTATGATGTGCTGTTTGAGTAGGAGAGTGGTCACGATCACCATTTTGGATCCCATCATAAGCAATACATAGATTGACAGAGATGTAATTGCTTTGTTTATTAGAATGTCAAAGACGATGTCAACATATTGTGCGATTTAGTGGATAACGGGGATATCAAAATCCCTGTATTGCCTGAAAGCAAACATTAATCACTGGATGATAAGAAGTTAATGGGATTCACAGGTGACAGTGTGGACACCTCCTAGCAGCCATGCTGAAATGAGACCAATATCAGCTCATAACAGACACACACTCACACACATATACACTTATAACACACTCAATAAATCTTATTACGTTGCAGATAAACTTTAACGACAGAGAGCAAAAGTTGTATTAAGGCCCACGTTTAGAAAGTGCAATGGAGGGAAACACACAAAAAAAAAAAAAAAACAGTCTACAAACAAATAAACAAACAAACAAAACATGACCTATTGAGATTCACAAAGCATATTTTGTGCTGGAAGCCTTACATACTATTTAAGCTACAGTACTTTTTTTTTTTTTTGCTATTTTGACCGCACCTTAAAGGGATAGGTCACCCAAAAATGAAAAGGACAATTTTTAATATAACTTTGACTGTATTTGTCTGAAAGAAGAATGTCATACACACCTAGGATGGCTTGAGGGTGTGTAAATCATGGAGTCATTTACATTTTTGGGTGAACTATCCCTTTACCAAAATGCTAATTATATTGTAATCTATCAGCTAATGTGATTCTGTTGGAGCACCATAAATACTTTATGAATAAAGAAATAATTCTATACCACATTATATATCAAATAACATGATATTCCTATCTGATACCATAACTGATTATCCAAGCTACAGCTACAGTACTTTTTTTGTAAGAGTCTGAACAGAAGCATCTATTGTGTGTTTCTTTGAATATGAAGAGATCAGAACTAAGACAGTCTGTTTCTTTGATGGCGGTTTAAGTCTCTCACATGGACTGATGATCAGCCCACTCAAGCCACAAGCCATCACACTATCATTTCTCAGGAAGTGAAGGGGAGGAGACTAACCTTCACAAACTGCTTTCCATTTCTCTTTTCTATTCCCTAAGCTTCTCTCCTTCCCTAAGCCTCTCGCTCGGTTTCTCTCTTCCTCGTTCTCACGTTAGTGGTATGATTGACAGCCTCTAGGATGGGTTTTTAATGATGTCTCATAGCACATTAGGCTGATGGCTGTTAGATTGGGACAATGTGACCCCCTCTCCTCTTCTTAGCACCTGAACTCTCCATGCATAACACACATATGCTACTGTGTGAGTGCGTTATCATGCACGCACACATACACGGATACAATCTAACTTATCAAATCATTTTGCACTCCCCATTTCACCTCAAATGACTGAAATCTATATTGGGATGAAATAATTTAATTTCAATTCCAGTTATTTTAATGACAGTCCGTTTTCTGGGAATATGTCAAGACAAATGTTTTTTTTTTTTTTAGTTGTCTCTCTAATCAAATTATAAATCTGATTATTTCCTTTTCATCAGGCTTGTTTCACAATGGTGGTTCTGTGTGCTCTGCCAAATGTTAGTCATTCATTGCTTCTGACTTGCAATAAGGTCACATTGGCCATTTCTCAATATGCATTCTTAAGCGATATTGCCAACACGATCACATGCGAATGCGTATCAATAGTATGAGTGTGCAATGTCGTGGAATGTATACGGCAAAATGAGTTTTGGCGTGCAAATGGTACGCAGTTTTTCGCGTGCATATGATACGCACTTTATGGCGTGTATATGACACGCTCTTGGGTAGGTTGAGGGTAGGGGGGGTTGGGGGTCCGTGCGTATAATACGCCATAAAGTGCATATCATATGCACGCCAAAACTCATTTTGGTGTATACATTCCACGACATTGCACATTTATTTATTTATACGCATTTTCGTGAGATCTGGCTCAATATTGCACCATTGTGTTCTCTACTATGTCATCATCAGCCATCGAAGTTCAATTCCAATACTCAAGAACGCAAGTACAGAGGATGCATGAAAGTACCCGGATGTGTTCTTGATATTGAGGATACATGTGCTACGTTCCAATTCAGAGGCTGCATCTATCAAACAAGGCCGATTGCGTCACTACAGCGCAACAAAGGCTGTCCCAATTCGAAGGCTCCTCCTAATACATCCTTTGTTTCCCGTGAAATGAAGGATACAACAGATGGATCATTCGCGGCCTTGCCTACCCCAGAATTCATTACGCACCAGTGACGACAGGATTTTTTTGAGAGAAATTGCAGAATTACACTTTTAAATGTAAGTATTGGGGTTCAACTTACTCAAATATCTAATGATACAAATATAAAAATAAAAAAAGCAGTTAAAATGTTGACACATCTTACTAAGATGTAATTATATACACTGATCAGGCATAACATTATGACCACCTTCCTAATTGTAACAAAGTTCATACCAATGTAACATAGTTCGTTGTTATGGGAAGAAGGAACCAGAGAACATTTAAAAGACTTTAATAAATAAACAAACTGAAAATAAAGGCGGCAGTCCCTCACGGACGACTGCATACATATAAAACGTAAATAAAACGTAACATAAAGTCCAGGCCTGGTCCTCTCTCATCTTGCACTGTAGTGGCTCCTCCATTTATGCTCCCGTCACTCCTCCATGAGACGAGACCGGTGTGGCGCGCAGCTGGCGCTCATCATCACTCGCCACCGGCCCGCTCTCACAGTGCCTCGCTGCTTGCCACACTAATATTGTGTTGTTCCCCCTTTTGCTGCCAAAAGTAGCTTCTCTGTTTGATCGGACCACACAGGCCAGCCTTCGCTCCCCATGTGCATCAGTGAGCCTTGGCCGCTGATCAATTATCAATGACCCTGTTGCTGGTTCAACACTGTTCCTTCCTTGGACCACTTTTGATAGATACGGACCACTGCAGACCGAGAACACCCCACAAGAGCTACAGTTTTGGAGATGCTCGTCTAGCTATCACTATTTGGCCCTTGTCAAACTTGCTCAAATCCTTATGCTTGCCCATTTTTCCAGCTTCTAACATATCAACTATGAGGACAAAATGTTCACTTGCTGCCTAATATATCCCACCCACTAACAGGTGCTGCGATGAAGAGATAATCATCGTTATTCACTTCACCTAAGTTGACCATAGTAAACATATTTACACAGTTTGTGAATCCTGTTTTGTTTTCAGACAGGTTGCTAGGTGAACAATTCTCCGTAGGCCAGACCATCCCATTTAACAACGCTCAGTCCGACCATCGCAGCCTTCAAAGGCCTTTGAAGTCAGAGTCCTACGAAGGATGCAGCCTTTGAAATGGGACACAGACTTAAGAGAATCGGGCCGTTAGAAATCCAAGCAGATACTGCAAAAGGAGAACGTACGATAGCCTTTAAGCTTTAAACTTCTTGTTCTCACTCAAGATATTCCTGCTGCAAGCTCGCAAATATGGCTCAATGAAAGTAAACATTTGTCCGTTTGTTTTGCTTAATTTTAATAAAGTGATAAAAACCTGAAGAAAGCATGCAGTGTTTTTATTCCCCCCAACCCCCCCACCCTCCCCAAATTATAAATATGAAAATAATGTTTTAATAGGTAGTGACATTTGTTTGTGATGTTATCTTGCACTGATTGTGCATAAGCCGCTACTTATAATATGCTGGGACGGTAAGTTGAGCAACAAGATCGCAGTACAATTGCAACAAAAATGTCCTTGTGTCCTTCCAAGTTCGTTTTTTCAAGGTAGCCTGGCCAAGTTATAGTTTTACTCCATGGAGCTCCAAAATGAGATTGAGAACAAACCCAATTCTCCTAATATGAAACCTAATGAACTATTCAACTAGTTTAGAATTTTACCTCTTTAAGAGGTCTATGATTGTTTTAAATGGAAGAAATAATGACTTGGGTTAAAGTTCTCTTGCTCTGGAACTCTCCACACATTCTCTTTCCAATTTTGTAGTTTAGCTTGTTTAGTTCGTCTGCTATGAATCTGGTCAGGGGGAGCTATATTTAATCTATGGGATATTGATTAAAGGAATATTACAATATTAGATTAATTTATGAAACAAACAAACAAAAATTTGGATTACATTGATGCACTTTTAATAGTATAGCCAGAACACATAAACAATATGCATGTTAACATGGTTTTAATGTGGAATAATTCTCGTACTAACCTTTTCTGTGTAAAGTTGTATTTCATTTTATAACCTGATTGTCAAGACAACATAATGCCATAAAAATTATTTAAACAGTTTTACACATAAAATGTGACCCGTGCTGCAAAATGCAATTAGATTTCTCTCTAATAACATTCACTATTAAAAACCTTTCACAACAATGTATGGTTTGTTTGAATCGGACAAAAAATGAACGAGCTACACCTGTTTGATGTCAGTAGAGTCAGCAAAGTCAGTTTTGAGGAACATCGAGTTAAAAGTTTTCTGAAGGTTCCAAATCACCAAGCAACCATACCTTAAAATCCCTGGTAATAACACCACATTTGGCACACACCAAATCAAAACCAGATATCTATAGGAAAAATATATATTCAACTTTTTTCACAATTGTTTGATTGACATCAATGAAACAGCCAGCCCTATATATTAAGATCTACTGTACCGCATGGTCTTATATAATGTTACAGATCAGATGTTTTTCCACAACAGTTAACCAAACATTCACATAAGACATAACAGATAATGTTTGCATGAATACTCGTCAAGACAGATATTTTGAAGTACTGTAATGTGTTTAATTGCTATTTGGAGCATTGGGATGGCTAGACGATGCCTTAACTCAGTTTTGTGAAAACGGCATTGCTACTATTATGCTGTGCTCATTCCGAATCCTTTTGCCAGCATGTGTCACAAATAATACACAAGTTTCCTCCAAAACTGGCCCTATTCACTTCCACTGCAGTGTCTAATGCAACCTTTGTGGCAGAGGTGGAAAGTAAAATTACATTTACTCACATTACTGTAATTGAGTAGTTTTTCTGTGTACTTCTACTTTAAGTAGTTTTAAAAATCTGTAATTTTACTTTTATTTAAGCATGTTTTGCTTTAAGTATTGTACTTTGCTACATTTTAAACCACATCCGTTACTGAGTAAAAATAAATAATACAAAAGGGGGGAAATTCGCGATCCGGAAAGACTGCATTGAATTGAAGGGCGGGAGAGTGATGCAGACCCAGCTGAAAGCAAACGGCGTTGTGAACCCTGGCTAGTATGGAAATACTTTGGATATAGAAAAAAAATTGCGTGGTGTTGTCCTGGAGGATATCAAATTTGCAAAAAATGTTGATGCAAATGAGGAAAATGAGGAAACATGTTCGGGAACACCATACCTCTGCAGATAAAGGTATGTTTATAACTTAAGGCCGAATGTTTTCTGTGATGCAGAGGGAATCCCGGAATCCAGTCATGAAAATTGAATTTAGCTACTGTATAACGCAGAGGTCACATAAAACACGCAAACTGATGGATGAATGAATAAATCGAAAGTAGAGCTGTACAATAAATCAAATCGTGACATGGTCTATGAATATTAAAATAAAACACTGCTATATGAATATATGATCTGCTTGTTCTGTCTCTGTGTGAAAGAGCAGCACCGTTTCGTCTACTGCATACTCAAGTATGCGTGATGCTCGTGGTGTCTCACAAGCCATATTTGGACATGAACACATGAACATTTCCAGAGCTGATTTGAGAGAACCCCTAATGAGCATTTTCATCATTTTATTTGAATAAAAACCATTGTCAAATACACTCTGAAACAGGTCTTCGCTAAAACCTGTCAAAATAAAAGAATTATGACAGAAATATATAACTATTGTAGGCCTACAATAGAATGTACTTGTCAAAATAACAGTAATAATAATAATACATAATACATAATTTAAATATTATTTAATAATATACACTCACCTAAAGGATTATTAGGAACACCTGTTCAATTCCTCATTAATGCAATTATCTAATCAACCAATCACATGGCAGTTACTTCAATGCATTTAGGGGTGTGGTCCTGGTCAAGACAATCTCCTGAACTCCAAACTGAATGTCAGAATGGGAAAGAAAGGTGATTTAAGCAATTTTGAGCGTGGCATGGTTGTTGGTGCCAGACGGGCCGCTCTGAGTATTTCACAATCTGCTCAGTTACTGGGATTTTCACGCACAACCATTTCTAGGGTTTACAAAGAATGGTGTGAAAAGGGAAAAACATCCAGTATGCGGCAGTCCTGTGGGCGAAAATGCCTTGTTGATGCTAGAGGTCAGAGGAGAATGGGCCGACTGATTCAAGCTGATAGAAGAGCAACTTTGACTGAAATAACCACTCGTTACAACCGAGGTATGCAGCAAAGCATTTGTGAAGCCACAACACGCACAACCTTGAGGTGGATGGGCTACAACAGCAGAAGACCCCACCGGGTACCACTCATCTCCACTACAAATAGGAAAAAGAGGCTACAATTTGCACGAGCTCACCAAAATTGGACAGTTGAAGACTGGAAAAATGTTGCCTGGTGTAAGAATGGATTTCACCTGAGAGCAAACTCAAGAGATCTAAGCTGCACTAAGACAATAAAACTTCACTCATCTGAATAAGAAAAAACAAGACTCAATCTTATCTCCTCCCCTGCCGAGTTCTGACCCTCTCACTCTTCCTGCCTCGGAGACCACACAATCATGCAAATCTCACAGATACTGCCACAAGGTGTTTCTTTGACTTTTGGTGTTTCTGGTAAACAGGTTTCATTCCCACATCAGAGGAACAGGTCATAATAAAGACAACAGAGCTTGTTCCCCTGGTGTGGGAGATGCTCAGAAAGATCTTTTGATAAACATTTGCTGTCATCCCCAAAGATAGGTGTGACCATTTGGTCACGAGAAAAGTTTCAACCAAAAGCTGCATAAATATTTGGGTGCTAAATGTTTATTGTTCTTTTGTTCTGGTTGAGTATTTAAAGGGAATGGGGAGACCACTCATGGAAGCATCTGTAATCAGAACTTCCCACGCTGTTGAAGTGTGTCTCTATTGCCAGGTAACAATGACTCTTGGAAACTATTTTTATGTTTTTAGAATGATGTTTTATATTGTATGCTGATCAGTTGTGTATTATGGATTCTTTCTAAATTCTTTTATTTGATATGTTTACCTGGCTATAATAAACATTAATCTTGATTTATCTTGTATAAGTCTAAATTCCTTTATTTAAGTAGTGTCGTATGCGGAGTTTTGTAGGAGTTTCCGTAAATCTTTCTGTCAGGGCAGATTCATACCGAGGACCCCATGACCGGAGCATGGCGCTAAGCATGAGGGGCAATCTGATTTCTGGCTGTCACTGGTATTAACAAGTTACAGCTCTTGTGACTATTGCTAAAATTACACTTTCTGTTATGAGTGAGCATGTGCAACTCACTTAAAGGTAAAATAGTTCACTCTGTAATCCTCTGTAATATCAGAACTGACTAATTTGCGTCCGTGAGGTAATGTAATTATAATCGCGAGCATTATCCTCTGAGCGACTCCGGGTCCCATGGAGGAACGAATATTTGCAATTAAGAGATACTAAGAAAATCAATGATCTAAATTAAATCACAACTAAACTTATGATCAGCTGTTAAATTACAAATGCAACAAAATTACAAATAATTGGAGTCAGATAAAATTATTCATGGAGTCAGATTTTTGAATTGGATCTTCACATTTTAATAAATTAAAGTGATTTTTCTAGAAGCGCCAGAAAAGACATACACGCAGAAGTCCTTCGACCAGCTGCTGGATTCCTACGTTGGGCCAATCAGCTGGACCGTACAAAGTGGTGACTGCCCTCCGTGATCTCCCAGTCTCAGGAGAGTGACGTCGTTTTGGCGCGACAATTCAGATCCAAGCCGAGTGAGCATGAGGTTTGAGGTTCTACTTTTCTGTCTACAAATGTCCTGGTAAGTTCATTTTTGTTTACCTTTTAGAAAGTGTTGAGGGAAAACCTAGGCACACCCAATATAAACACATTTGTAGAACGGGTCGGTATACCCACATTAGACCGGAGACCGTAGAAATCCGGTGGTGTTTAAGATTATTAGAAAACAACATGGCTTGTCAGGAAATGGTAGTTCGAGTGTAGATAAGGAGGTAATGGACACTCTTGGAGTACAAATTAAAGATCTTCTCTTTAAACTGCGTAACAAGGGAGTAGATTTTGAGTGGAGCAATGATCAAATTTTAGCCTGGTATAATACAGAGGGCTGAAAATTAGAAACTAAAGCTCCTTTTAAGAAAATTCTGGTCGCGATCGTCTATATGTTACGTCGAAACGATTTGACAACTATTACAGAAAACGAACGCGTAATAGCAAACATAAAAGAGCTAGAAACGCAGCGATCAGACGAGCTAAAAAAGCTAAGAGCACAGGTCGAAGCATCTGTATATGATAAACAAACTTGGGCAAGACAGGGCAACGCGATGGAATCGAAAATGAAAAAGCTTGAAAAGAAGTTTCGATTAGATAAAGAATACACATCTGCGCTCGAAGAATGTTGCGAATCAGCAGGATTTCCTGTATCTGCGGTAAAAATCGCGCGATAAACAGTAAAATTGGTAGCGAGATATATAGCGACAGCGATGATGACATTGCAGCTTTATCAAGCAGTAGGCAAGGCCATCTGGACCTGAGAGAGCGTGAGTTTTCCCTAGAAACCGCGAATGAGGAAAATAGGCCCGGAAAAGCCGAAACAACGTAGTCCCATAATGACTCGAATTAAATCAGGCTCGGTTCACGAAAACCAGTGAACATTGCTGTGCTTAAAACAATGAAAAATGCAGATGATGAAGTCACTACCATTAGCCGCCCTTTAACTTGCGAAGAATGCACCAAACACAAAGAAGTTGTGGGAATGATGCCCGAAAAGGCCCGTTCCAACCCTACTGGGACAACTTAATGTTACAGGCATCAGTGTACAAATTAGAGATCAGGGATGTTTGGCAAGTAGCTCTCCTTACTATTCCAGACGAGTTAAAACCAAAAATGCCCGTGAATTGAGAAGTGGAGAAATTGTAGTCAAACAGGAAGATGAGGACGAAAACGATGTGTATGAAAGATTGAGGGGACTCTATTAGAGTTAAGGGGACCAACGCACGCTGAGTGGAGTAGAATTTTAGAAATAAAACAGGCAAATAAAGAACCGTTTGAAATTTATGCTGAGCGCCTATGGGTGACCTACAAAGAGCATTCAGGGTTAGAAGATGCACAGCGCGATCAGGAAGTTTTACTACAACTCCTGAAAAATAACGCCGTTTCCCATATACAGCAGGCATTAGCTCACGGAGCCGATCCACCAGAGAATACCTACCGGTCATTGGTGGATTGGGCTTCCAAAATAGAGGCCAGACTAAAACAAAACAAAGCTCGTTCCATTGCAACAACACAATGGTTGGCCGAAGGAAAAGGTGTTGGAGATCCTAATCCTAAACCTCAGATACCGCCTCGTTGTAAGTATTGCAAGAAAATCAATCATACCGTTCAGAACTGTCTTAGATTGAAAGCGCGTGCAAAACAATCAAACCATGCATTCTAAAAATGACAGTGACATTCTCAGGCGTTTAGGGAATTTGATTGCAGGAAGGATAATTCAGAAAACAGCTTAAAGCAAACTGAAGAAAAAACAACGAGCCAAGAGAGCCCGTATAATAAATTGCAGACAGAGCTCGCAGCCCTGTTAGCGAAATTTAGCGAACCCCAATAGGGGTGCGTGGCCTCCGTCGCTATAGGAAGCGTTGTCACCAGCGGTAACCGCATCAAAATACGAGCTAATCTTGGAGGCCGGTTAGTTAATATTCTCGTTGATTCTGGAGCCGCCTGCTCTTGTAATGAACCTTCCGGTACCCCTAAGTACGAGAACAATTCAAATTAAAGGTATAGGCGATACTTTGATGACCGCAACACAAACAAAACCAGTGAGACTCGATTTGGGCATGGTAGTGCTAACAGAACATTTCTGGTATTTACCAGAGAATAGTGAAGGAACTGTGCTGGGAATGGACATTATGAGAAAGCATGGATTTGTCATTCATTGCTTTGAAAAACAAATTGAACTACAAACAAATAAAACCACAAAGAGATGCTTGCCTAAAGGCAATGCAAGCATTATGTCCATCTCCAGTTCAGATCCAATTCAACTTCTCATCAGCAAACACAGCAATGTTTGGGCTGATCATGAACACGACTGCGGCCTTGTTGACTTTGAGGTATGCATCGAGGAGAGCCCCTCCCCGCAAAAAGCAATACCGCATCAAGCCAGAGGCAGAGGTCGCTGTTCATGAGATAGTACAACAGCTTGAGAAAAGAGGAATAGTTCGGCGATGCAGTTCAACCACAAACTCCCGTGTCTGCCAGTGCCAAAACCTAATGGTAAATGGCGTCTGTGCATTGATTATCAGCGTCTCAACAAAGTTTTACCCAAAGCGACACCAATAGTAGCAAATCCAGCTACTATTTTATCACAAGTCTCAACCAATGCTTCGTGGTTCACAGTGCTTGACATCAAAAATGGTTTCTGGTCTCTTAAAGTTAAACGAGAAGACCAATGGAAACTAGCATTTACTGTAAACCAAATGCAGTATACATGGGAACGAATGCCACAGGGCCTTCACAACAGCCCAGCCATTTTTCACAGAGCTGTGGCAGATGTGCTCAGTCCCTTACTAGGGAATGGCAAGGTCGTTCACTATGTAGACGACATTCTGATAGCTACAGAAGAACCACTTGAGAACCACTTGCAACTGGTTGATGACGTTTTGCATAGGTTGGGTGACGCAGGCTTTAAAATGAACAAAGAAAAAGCCCAAATTGCACTAAAAGAGGTACACTATTTAGGGTACACTCTGACGCAAAGCCACAGAGCCTTAACAGACGATAGAAAGAAATGCATTGCCGAACTGCCTCGACCTCATACTTTAAACTCGCTGCAAAAGTATTAGGAACAGCAAACTATCTTCGAGAGTTTATCCCTGATTTTGCAAACACCGCTGCGCTGTTGTATTCTCTTCTAAAAGGAAAAACAAAACCAAATGATGTCCTTGAATGGACTGACGAACACGAACAAGCTTTTAGCGATTTGAAACAGCGTTTGTGCTCCGCGCCTGCCCTGGGACTGCCCAACGTATCCAAAGCTTTCCACATTCAGGTAGACACGCATGAAATAACATTAAGCGGAGTCTTAGCTCAGGAACATGGGGGAAGACTGCGTCCAATCGCATATTACAGCCGTAAGAAATCTCTGGTCGAGCAAGGATTCGACCCATGTACACAGCATGTGCTAGCGGTGCATTGGATGCTAAAAATAACAGAACCCATTGTCGGTTTTCAACCTGTTGTTGTACATACCATGCACACGCCTGCCTGTCACGAATGCTGCTACAGGGCGAATAAAGGGAGTTTCCTCCCAACGTTTAGCGAGATGGATAGCAGACATTCAAGCGCGTGAAATTACAATAAAAAACACACGAATTTTGCCGCATCTGCTCGGGGATGTTGAGGGAAATCCACACACATGTCAGCCTGTCAAAGAGGCACAAAGCCTTGTGCATGACCAGCCATTACCAGGCCAAGCACCTGTGTACATAGATGGTTCCCGATTCTGTCAGAATGGTCATTTTTATGCTGGATGTGCTGTGTGGGCTCCCCATCTTCCCGAAGCGGATGCGAGACAACAATTGTTGTTTAAATTACCATCTAGCATATCCGCGCAAGAAGCCGAACTCATTGCATTGCTAGAAGCGATTAAGGCACACCCTGAACCACTTTGCGTGTATACAGACAGTCGGTATGCGTTCGGTGTTGTAACTGATTTTATGGCCCAATGGCAGTTGCGAAAATTCCTCACCTCCGCCGGAACGCCTATAAAACATTTCAGCACTATAACGTCAATATGGCAAGCAATACAAGCGCGAGAAACCCCATGTCTGTTGTGAAAGTGCGCGCACATCATCAACAAAAACCCTGATGTGCATGAGGGAAACAATAACGTTGTTGACCAATTGGCTAAGCTGGCCGCAGTAAACGGCGACCAGTGGGAAAAAGAGACACCCTCTGCTTCTGTGGCAAGTGCTGTCCAAGTCACCCCCATTGACCTCAAACAGTATCAACAAGATCTGTGGGTCTCTAATGGAGAGCTTGTACCGCGCCTGAAGCAGGATCAGATGGTGAATGTAATTGAAGGCATAGTAATTCGAGATGGAAAATTTGTCGTTCCAGAAGCTCTTCAAAAACCAATAATCAAATTATACCATGAGTATGCGCATGTATCGGCGACAAGAACCACGCAGTTGATAAAAATCAGTTTTGGTGGCAGGGAATGACAGCTGACATTGAAAGATGGTGCAACACCTGCGTGGTGTGTGCTACCATCAACCAAGGAAAACACGGCCGAACAAACCTCGTGAGGCCAGAACCACCGAAAGGACCCTGGGAGTCCTTACAAATGGATTTCATTGGTCCACTATCCAGTGCCAAAGGGGGGTATCGATATTGCCTTGTGATAATTGATAAATTCTCAAAATGGGTTGAAGCAATTCCCACTCGAATAACACGGCAAATACTGTGGCACGTGTGATGGCGAACCAAATCATCCCTCTTTGGGGGGCACCAATTCAAATTGAATCCGATCAGGGGACTCATTTTACTGGACAAGTGATGAAAAACATGTGCAAAATGCTAAACATCAAGCAAAGATTCCATATTCCATATAGGCCACAAAGTTCAGGGAATGTTGAACGATCTAACCGCACCATAAAAGAAAATATTGCAAAACAGATAGCACAACACCAAAACAGGTGGATTGATGCCTTACCCACAGTTCTGACTGTGTTGCGAGCAACCCCATCAAAAGCTACAGGCATTAGCCCATATGAGCTTATGACTGGAAGGGTGATGAAGTTGCCCATTGATCCAGAAATTTCCCCAGCAGACCTGGGGCCTCTCATGCTTGCAACTCAGCAAACTGTGTTGGTGAAACTGCAAGAAAGATTGAAGGTGTTGCACACACAGGCTGTACTGAAACAACAACAGTCAGACCTGTCAAATGATGCGCAATTTAACCCAATCTCTGAAACAAAATTTTCAGAAGGAGATGTGGTTATGGTACGCGCCTCTTTGTGAAACAAAATGCATTTTCCCCTAGATGGCACGGGCCCTATGAAATTAACGCTGTTTGTAACAGTTGTGTGGCCGTGAAAATCAGAGGAAAATTGAAATGGTACCACATGTCCCAGTGTAAACCATTCAAAGGTTCAGTGAGTTAAATATGATCTTCTTCTTCTCAGGAGGATCACTGCAATTCCATGGAGGCCGGATGCCAGGGTGGTATCCGGACCAACCTGCATCGAATTGGGACAACGCATCACACTCACACACACCCTAGGATGCGAGAGATGGGTATGGAAATATACCAAGGGACCATTCATCTTACACTCCAATTACATACAAAGAAATAGTCACATGGCCCCAGGATTAGCACCGAACCAAATTGCACCACAAAAATCTGCTGTAATACAGGTTCTACCCATCTCCCATACCAAAACCTTACCGGATACACACATGCACCACAAATTCACCATAATCTTACGGCCTGGGACCAACTTAAAATGTACCCAGATTCAGAAATTGGTAGGATGTACACATTTTATGAGAAGAACAATTATGGCACAGATCCAAAAAAATGTTACTTCATTAAAGATCTTGAATCTACCACATATAGGTGCACACACACAACAACACATAACCATACACATTTAAAGTTTACTGAGCTTCTTTTTGATCTAACAAAGAGGGCATCTAATAACAATGTAAAAACATTTGTTTGGACTAGTCGGAAAGAAGGAACATACTGTGTGGGAAAATGTGAAGCAAATATGGACAATTTTACTAGCCCTCACAATTGCTCATGGACTTTACACCATTGCTTTAATTTGACTACCTGTGGATACGAGAAACCCACACAGTGTCCAAAATTACATCCCACCCCTCCAGGTGGTCTGATCAAAGGAAATGTAAATAAGACATTGCTTCATGATGTCAACCTTGTGATAACACATGTGACGTATAACATCTCTAATATTTTGTCTGCTTATGTAAAACACTGTAACATTAATGACAAAACATACACATGGCTACAGTCACGCGTCAATGATTTAGTTTCTGATTACAAAAATAGACTTGCAGTCCAAATTCCACCTGCTCAGTTTCTAAACGAGACCTGCTTGGAAATATAGCAGGCCTTTTTGGTTCAGTCAATTCTATATCCAACACCTACAAAATAACAGGTCAATCTCAATTTTCAACATGGTTGGCAAATCAGGTGGCCACTGGTTTCCAACACATCACTAATAGTAACGAGAATATTATCAAAGCGGTCAGATCCGAAGCGCAGGCGCTTCTGACGACCAGCCAGACAATTTTCAATCAGACCCGTACCATCGAGCATGACTTAGCCTGTAGGTTGTATGCACAAGATTTGTTTGCTGCAGCAAGACAGGAGATTTTAGATCTTCGTCTCCATAAAACACCTAGGCATGTTTTAATTGATCTTATTGAAATTTTAGACCTGCATAGATGGCTTGCATCAGAGAAAAATGAAGAATATTAATTACTCTGAATTATTATCAACGTTAATGATGTATACTGGAAATGAATGTACTGGCTGTATTGGGTTCTTTGCCACTTTCCCTTTAATCCACCCAGATCAGGTTTACCTAGATTCCACCGCCATACGCTCTATTGGTGTTGTAGTAAAGGATCAGATCATTAAATGGGACCATCTTACGGGGTATATGACTTTGAAGGGCACTGAAACCTTGTTTACCACACGCACCTGTTGTCATGAAACATCAAGTTATATATTTGCACTTGCAACACGTTACAACCTTTTTCTTCTAATGACTCTAAGCTGGTTAACGTCCAGTCATTGCATGGTCATTCTGATGCTGTTCAAGTGTCTCACACACAGTGGTGCGTCGTCAGCGAGATGAATTCCTTCACCTACGGAGGTCTGACCTGCTCTGCAAACCACACCTTCTGTTTAGAAGTGAAAGAGGACTTTACGATGGGTCAGATAAACATCCTGGGAAGGGTGCCCATGGACTCAGACATTTCTCCCTGGTGGGAGGACACTTTCTATGAACAAAGCACACAGGACTTGGTAAAAACAATGGACTTAGTACAAGAAATTATCTTACAGACGGAATACCATCTCAACCAAGCACAAGTGGAAGCAAATCTGGGGAAAAAGACTGCAGAGATCCTGTCCAGTTCCTCTACCCGCTCAGCACGTTATGCTTACACATGGTGGGACTGGATGTTCCGTGGATGTGCCATCGCCAGCGTGCTCATCTTCTTCTTCACACTCTGCCAGTGCTGTTACTTTAGATGTCTTCTTCAAACGATGCGCACATCAACCAACATGGCCATCGCACTCAGCCCATTACAGGTACCAGCTCTACGGAAAGTGCAGTTGTAAAGCAAACTTCAAGAAATCCTGAAGATGGCCCCTCGGAGACTGCTCTGAATCTGCTCCAAGGGACCAAGGGCGGAACTGTAAGAATGGATTTCACCTGAGAGCAAACTCAAGAGATCTAAGCTGCACTAAGACAATAAAACTTCACTCATCTGAATAAGAAAAACAAGACTCAATCTTATCTCCTCCCCTGCCGAGTTCTGACCCTCTCACTCTTCCTGCCTCGGAGACCACACAATCATGCAAATCTCACAGATACTGCCACAAGGTGTTTCTTTGACTTTTGGTGTTTCTGGTAAACAGGTTTCATTCCCACATCAGAGGAACAGGTCATAATAAAGACAACAGAGCTTGTTCCCTGGTGTGGGAGATGCTCAGAAAGATCTTTTGATAAACATTTGCTGTCATCCCCAAAGATAGGTGTGACCATTTGGTCACGAGAAAGTTTCAACCAAAAGCTGCATAAATATTTGGGTGCTAAATGTTTATTGTTCTTTTGTTCTGGTTGAGTATTTAAAGGGAATGGGGAGACCACTCATGGAAGCATCTGTAATCAGAACTTCCCACGCTGTTGAAGTGTGTCTCTATTGCCAGGTAACAATGACTCTTGGAAACTATTTTTTATGTTTTTAGAATGATGTTTTATATTGTATGCTGATCAGTTGTGTATTATGGATTCTTTCTAAATTCTTTTATTTGATATGTTTACCTGGCTATAATAAACATTAATCTTGATTTATCTTGTATAAGTCTAAATTCCTTTATTTAAGTAGTGTCGTATGCGGAGTTTTGTAGGAGTTTCCGTAAATCTTTCTGTCAGGGCAGATTCATACCGAGGACCCCATGACCGGAGCATGGCGCTAAGCATGAGGGGCAATCTGATTTCTGGCTGTCACTGGTATTAACAAGTTACAGCTCTCGTGACTATTGCTAAAATTACACTTTCTGTTATGAGTGAGCATGTGCAACTCACTTAAAGGTAAAATAGTTCACTCTGTAATCCTCTGTAATATCAGAACTGACTAATTTGCGTCCGTGAGGTAATGTAATTATAATCGCGAGCATTATCCTCTGAGCGACTCCGGGTCCCATGGAGGAACGAATATTTGCAATTAAGAGATACTAAGAAAATCAATGATCTAAATTAAATCACAACTAAACTTATGATCAGCTGTTAAATTACAAATGCAACAAAATTACAAATAATTGGAGTCAGATAAAATTATTCATGGAGTCAGATTTTTGAATTGGATCTTCACATTTTAATAAATTAAAGTGATTTTTCTAGAAGCGCCAGAAAAGACATACACGCAGAAGTCCTTCGACCAGCTGCTGGATTCCTACGTTGGGCCAATCAGCTGGACCTTACACTGGTCTGATGAGTCTCGATTTCTGTTGAGACATTCAGATGGTAGTGTCAGAATTTGGCGTAAACAGAATGAGAACATGGATCCATCATCCCTTGTTACCACTGTGCAGGCTGGTGGTGGTGGTGTAATGGTGTGGGGGATGCTTTCTTGGCACACTTTAGGACCCTTAGTGGCAATTGGGCATTGTTTAAATGCCACGGCCTACCTGAGCATTGTTTCTGACCATGTCCATCCCTTTATGACCACCATGTACCCATTCTCTGATGGCAACTTCCAGCAGGATAACACATCATGTCACAAAGCTCGAATAATTTCAAATTGGTTTCTTGAACATGACAATGAGTTCACTGTACTAAAATGGCCCCCACAGTCACCTTTGGGATGTGGTGGAACGGGAGCTTCTTGCCCTGGATGTGCATCCCACAAATCTCCATCAACTGCAAGATGATTACTATCCTATCAATATGGGCCAACATTTCTAAAGAATGCTTTCAGCACCTTGTTGAATCAATGCCACATAGAATTAAGGCAGTTCTGAAGGTGAAAGGGGGTCAAACACAGTATTACTATGGTGTTCCTAATAATCCTTTAGGTGAGTGTATATTTTTAATCCAGGGTTTAATTTAGTAAAAATAAAAAACTAAAAGGATAAAAGTTTGTTATATGGTATGCAACTGAGGTATGCAGCAAAGCATTTGTGAAGCCACAACACGCACAACCTTGAGGCAGATGGGCTACAACAGCAGAAGACCCCACCGGGTACCACTCATCTCCACTACAAATAGGAAAAAGAGGCTACAATTTGCACAAGCTCACCAAAATTGGACAGTTGAAGACTGGAAAAATGTTGCCTGGTCTGATGAATCTCGATTTCTGTTGAGACATTCAGATGGTAGTGTCAGAATTTGGCGTAAACAGAATGAGAACATGGATCCATCATCCCTTGTTACCACTGTGCAGGCTGGTGGTGGTGGTGTAATGGTGTGGGGGATGTTTTCTTGGCACACTTTAGGCCCCTTAGTGCCAATTGGGCATCGTTTAAATGCCACGGCCTAGCTGAGCATTGTTTCTGACCATGTCCATCCCTTTATGACCACCATGTTCCCATTCTCTGATGGCTACTTCCAGCAGGATAATGCACCATGTCACAAAGCTCGAATCATTTCAAATTGGTTTCTTGAACATGACAATAAGTTCACTGTACTAAAATGACCCCCACAGTCACCAGATCTCAACCCAATAGAGCATCTTTGGGATGTGGTGGAACGGGAGCTTCGTGCCCTGGATGTGCATCCCACAAATCTCCATTAACTGCAAGATGCTGTCCTATCAATATGGGCCAACATTTCTAAAGAATGCTTTCAGCACCTTGTTGAATCAATGCCACGCAGAATTAAGGCAGTTCTGAAGGCGAAAGGG
The DNA here is from genome assembly GCA_018749465.1 of Paracanthobrama guichenoti. Classification (NCBI taxonomy): domain Eukaryota; kingdom Metazoa; phylum Chordata; class Actinopteri; order Cypriniformes; family Gobionidae; genus Paracanthobrama; species Paracanthobrama guichenoti. Next base: position 33,515,598 of record CM031956.1, on the reverse strand, counting down.
GGTCAAACACAGTATTAGTATGGTGTTCCTAATAATCCTTTAGGTGAGTGTATTTGTATAAAAAGAATAAAAATATATTATTATTCTTAAACATTTAATAAATGAATGCTAAAAATAAGTTTGTTGATAATAAATAATCATTGATTAGACATTTTATTGAAATTTTAATAAACAAAAGTTAACTCAATAACTTTTACTCTGAGTACATTTTAAACAAACTACTTTTTACTTTTACTTGAGTAGATTTTAGACCGGTACTTTTACTTATACTTAAGTAAAATTTCATTGAAGTAATAGTACTTTTATGTATAATATATTGTTACTCTTTCCACATCTGCTTTGTAGAAATCAACCTTTTAACCTTGTGACCTTTTGTGGTAATCAACATTATGCCACAAAGCTTAACTTGTATTAAACCTGGAATACTTCAGTGTAAAATGCAGAAAATATCTTCCCACATATTTCGTTTTTTCACACTAATGTTGACAAATTACTTCAGAGACCAAGTGTCTATAAGGAAAGACCCAACAAGAACATGATGGACACGTCCTCTCATTTAGGGATTCATGAATAATTTGATGTATAACAGTGATTGTACTTCATAATTGCAGCAATAATGTGTGTTGTGTTTTTTGGTTGATTTGACAGTATTCAGAGACCTGGCAGGTACTCTGCAGCTGTGGAGCAATTCCCAATCACAACACACTCCATTACTCATTCTGCCATAATTATGGTAACTATGATTTTCATTTCAAAACCAAATTAATCTCTTACTTCATGCAGGTGAGCCCTTAATCAATTCAGAGACAATCCTTTGTTGTGATGTGCATATGAGTACTCAGTCACTTTCAATATGTGTGGCAGACACATTTGAGTATTGATATTGTATGTGCAACTTAAAAGATGTACAAATCTTTACCTTTACAGTCAATCTTCAGATAACTGGTAACAAAACAGGTGACAGAGTTCATTTATGAGTAAATTATGAAGAATATTGCGGCCTAGAAAGACCTTTTTTAACATAAACTATAACTATAACAATATAAGTATATGAACTATAACACATAGATGTTGCAGTGACATTAAAATGAACAGATTTGTTTGTGTATGGTTACAATAGTCACAATTATTAAACAATTATAATGGTAAATTAGCTAAATGCGTTAAATAAATGGCGTATCACTAACCAAATTTAATTATATCATAAATATAACACATAGATTGCAGCATAGATAAGCAAAGATTCACAAACATTTGCACATCTCCAAAGTTGTTAATATGTAAAAGAATTTACATTTTAGGTGCTGTCAATACACTGAAATGGTATATATCAGTATCTCTGAAAATATGTGAGCGCTAGAACTGCTACATAAAAATATCTGTGAATATTAATGAGATCATATTGTTTGCTAGCACCGATACAAATGTTTTATTTTTTTTATTTTACTGTGAAATGTAGGTTTACCTGAGCTGCAACCAATTTATCCCATCAAAAACAACAAAAAACCCTTTTATTTAATAGAAGTAAAAGGTGCAACGCTCCTTTCTATTGTTTTGTTTGCTACATTTATGCCATACAATCTGTGTACATGGTGCGATCTCATTGTATTGTAGTCAATGCATTTGAATGTCATTCAGCCTCTTATTTATGAATGCATATCTGTAATTCAAACTGTTTTTATTTTTTGGCTCTGGCGTTTTTGATGTATGAATGGTTTTGATCCCGCTACTGTCTGCTTATGTTCTTACATTCTCTCTCTGGGGGCCACAGTAATGACTACCCTGGTGTACAATCAAAGTAAAATGATCATGCCTTATATTCTAAAAAAGCCTTGCAAGTAATGTTAAAAGATAAAACGCCTCATCGTCAGCCCCTTCATGTCTCTAGGTAGTCAGCGAGCGCTGTTTTCATGCCTGCCGCCTCTTAAACGTTTTCTTGCTGATGACTGTCAGAAAGAAAAACAAAAACAACAACACCTAATTAGACCATAAATGTGCTCATGGGACAAGATATCCCTCAAATGACCTTGGGAGAATGCTTACAGTTTGTTAACATCAAAGAACGCTTACTCACAACCCAAACTTTAGCCACGCCGTCAGCACAGAGCCGATTTCTGCGGATAATAGATTTACATATTCTTGCACAGAGGTCAAATATATGTAAAAGACCTTGTTTATTCGAAGATCTGAATCTGCAAACCATGTAATGAGGACTCAAGTGCACACTCCACCAAGCCAAGCTAGCACTAGCTAATTAGCCAAGTGGACACTCAAGAGAGATGTTTCTCCACCAAACAAGCCACATGCTATAACTGACAATGTATCTTTATCTTCTATCATACAAAAATCCTCACATTCATTGTAGCTATAGTAATATTAAAATGTCACCTGCCAGGCTCGGCAGGAGTGCACTTGTAAAGGCAGCCATCAAGTGTGATGAGCGCTAATCACTGAGAGACAGTGAAGAGAATCAATATTCCAAAAACAGACAGCGATTTTTTTTTTTTTTCTGCATTAGCAGCTGACAAGGTTGATCAGCATTAACCTTGCTCACATAACTACACTGTTCAACTGTGAAAATAACTGTCAAAAAGCACAGCAGAAAAAAAATCCATCTCCAAGTCACAGTAGAATCCTAGAACAACACAGTAATCTTGCCAGATAGCACAACAACATTGCAAATTTTGAACTTGCCTTGTTTCTGAGGTAAATATAATGACTTTCAAAATGCTGCAGAAGCATCTTTATTACATTGTTTGCATGTTCTCTTTTGGCACATTTTATAAACCTTATTACCATATTCAAACTGACACATTTGTAATCGCCAAAATGTTTCTACCACATGCTAGTGTCAATGAGAGATAGAAAGAGATCAGATATGAAACTCCACCACTGTTTTTGATTTAATAATACCATAGGCTATATTAATGATACAATTTTCAAGTTATTAATAATATTTATCTAGTAAATCATTTTAAATTTGTAGTGACCATAAGCACATTTGAATTTAAGACATTACAATACATACTACTGAACATGACATCTTGCAATATGACAGATGGATTTTGTTAACCACCTAACCGTTTCTTTATATCATCCCATTTACTAAAATGAATAAATAAATACAAATGTTCCATCTAAACAGAAAATCAAAAGTACTGAAACCCATCAGAGAAAGGTCTTTTATTATTCAGGAGGCCACATGGAGGTGTGGAGGTAGCTTTTTGCATTAGAGCTTGAAAGGAAATGGCTTTGAGTTTATCTGAGCTTTTTTCCGTATAGAGGAATGGGAAAGGCCTGCCATTTTCATCTCCATAAGAATTACTAACCCTAAAAATGAGGCAGCACTCCTTCTGACACAACACTCCATCTTCATTCGGACCACCCTTGCAAAACAATTTTGCAGCTGGAGAAGAATACCAGTGCCGAAAGGACACGACAGCTCGTTCCATTAAAAGCCGCCGTGCAACGTTTGAAAAACTAGTTTAATTCAAAGTTTTATTCCACCGCACCTTTGCACTTCCTGCCATTATATATCAAGCTGTTTAATTTACGGATTATTTTTCAGTGCATTTGTTTGCGAGACACAATCTGTCTTTCTTGAATTTGGAGGCTGCCTAAATACCAAAGAATATTCTACAACCTCAGGAACTTCTACTTAGGAATAACAGAACTCTTTCTTCTGCAAGATTAGTGACACACAAATTCATTTTTTGGAAACACAGACAAATGTCCTTAAAGGAACAGTTGACCCCAGAAATAAAATTCTGTCATTATTTACCCTCATGTCTTTCTTTCCTCCATGGAAAACAAAATTGAGAAATTCTCAAGATTGTACTGGTCATTATTTTCCATGCAATTACAATGATTGAGGACACAGTATTAACAGTATTATCACTGATTAAAACTATTAAAACAAAGAAAGGAAAAAAGAATAACCTAAATTAAATTCAAATTAGAAATGTTAAATGAAATACGTTAAAGTTGAAGTACTAAAATGACTAAATTAAATAAAATATGAAATAAAAAAAATAAAAAAATGTATGAAAAGAAATTAAAACTATTTATGGTAACACTTTAGTATAGAGTTCAATTCTCATTAACAAGTTGCTTATTCCCCTCCTTGAACTGTCACCTTATCGTGGTGGAGGGGTTTGAGTTGGCCTCGAAGAGATTCTGGCAAACTGTTCGCAGCCTCAGGAGGGGGAAGCAGTGCCCTACCAACACTATTTACAGTGGAGATGGGCAGCTGTTGACCGCAACTGGGGATATCGTCGGACGGTGGAAGGAATACATTGAGGAAGCAGTGGCTGCGGGCTTAGAGGTGGATCCATCCATCACCCGTGCTGAAGTCATCGAGGTAGTTAAAAAGCTCCTCGGTGGCAAGGCCTCCGACGGGAAAGTCTATGCCAGGGTACTGGAGAGGAGAATTCGGCCGATAGTGGAACCTCAGATTCAGGAGGAACAGTGTGGTTTTCGTCCCAGTCGTGGAACACTGGACCAGCTCTATACCCTTTCCAGGGTGCTGGAGGGTTCATGGGAGTTTTCCCAACCAATCCACATGTGTTTTGTGGATTTGGAGAAGGCATTCGACTGTGTCCCTTGTGGCGTCCTGTGGAGGGTGCTCTGGGAGTATGGGGTCCAGGGCCCCTTGCTTAGGGCTGTTTGGTCCCTGTACGACTGGAGCAGGAGCTTGGTCAGCATTGCCGGCAGTACGTCAGACTTGTTCCCAGTGCATGTTGGACTCCGGCAGGGCTGCCCTTTGTCACCGGTTCTGTTCATAATTTTTATGGACAGAATTTCTAGGCGCAGCCAAGGGCCGGAGAGTGTCCGGTTTGGGGACCACGTGATTATGTTGCTGCTTATTGCAGATGACGTTGTCATGTTGGCCTCCTCAGACCAGGACCTTCAGCGTGCACTGGGGCGGTTTGCAGCCGAGTGTGAAGCGGCCGGGATGAGAATCAGCACCTCCAAATCCGAGGCCATGGTTCTCAGTCGGAAAAGGGTGGCTTGCCCACTTCAGGTTGGTGGAGAGTTTCTGCCTCAGGTGGAGGAGTTCAGGTATCTTGGGGTCTTGTTCACGAGTGAGGGAAGGATGGAACGGGAGATTGACAGATGGATCGGTGCAGCTTCTGCAGTAATGCGGTCGATTTACCGGTCTGTCGTGGTGAAGAAGGAGCTGAGCTGTAAGGTGAAGTTCTCGATTTACCGGTCAATCTATGTTCCTACTCTCACCTATGGTCATGATCTGTGGGTCATGACCGAAAGGACAAGATCCCGGATACAGGCGGCCGAAATTAGCTTTCTCCGCAGGGTGGCTGGGCGCTCCCTTAGAGATGGGGTGAGAAGCTCAGTTACTCAGGAGGAGCTCAGAGTAGAGCCGTTGCTCCTCCACATCGAGAGGAGCCAGTTGAGGTGGCTCGGGCATCTATTTCGGATGCCTCCTGGACGAATTCCCGGGGAGGTGTTCCAGGCATGTCCCACCGGGAGGAGGCCCCGGGGAAGACCTAGGACACGCTGGAGGGATTATGTCTCCTGGCTGGCCTGGGAACACCTTGGGGTTCCCCCGGAAGAGCTGGAGGAAGTGGCTAGGGAGAGGGAAGTCTGGGCATCTCTGCTTAGACTGTTGCCCCTGCGACCTGGCCCCGGATAAGCAGAAGATAATGAATGAATGAATGAATGAATGAAGTTGCTTATTAGCATGGATATTGGCTGTTTATTATTAGTTACAAAGCACATATTAATGCCTTATTCAGCATGACACTGCCTTCATAGTCTACATATCATAATCCTACCCAATACCTAAATTTAATAACTACCTTACTAACTATTAATAAGCAGTAATTATGAGGCAAAAGTTGTAGTTACTAGTTAGTTAATTGTGAAAATTGGACCCTAAATTAAAGCGCGACCCAATTTATTAATATATAAGAGTATCAAAAGCACAACAAAATGAGTTTGTTAGTAAGAATTGAACTAAAATTTAAATGAAATACAAAAATTAATGTTAATTCATAGCTTTAATAAAAACTGTAATGGTATACCAGTAATACTAAGATATCATTGGGATAAACAGGAGGAATTTAAATCAAACCACTGATTCTTTGAAAAGAAAGAATGATTTATTCACAAACAGGAAATTTCTACTTTTCTAATGTGATTTAATTCAATTTCAGTCTGCTCCTCACACAAAGAGACTGAACGACTTCAAAAGAATTGCAATATAGTCAGACCTTTTTATGGTGCTGTTGTGTCTTTTTGCATGGAGAACAGTCTGCAAAATTTTCCCCTTTGTGTTTTGCAGAATAAATAGTAATGGGTTTTGTTAGGGGTTAACAGTTTATGACCCAAGACCAGTAGTGAAAAATGAAGACCAAGAGTCAGGAGTGCAATTAATTAAAGAAATATTTACTGAAGAATAGTTTGCAGTTTCATCAGCAGAAGCCAGCTTCAAGTCTCGTCGTACCGTACATACAATTGCTCCAACAGTTATACTATTTTCAAGGTCTATCCACGTCATTACTGCAAGGTGGAGGATTCTGATTGGCTCAGAGAAAATGAACAGTCTTGGTAAATTTCCACACATTGTCAGTACATCAGATGCACGTGTCCATAAATCACTTGTTGATGCTTTCACCCTGGAATTAGGCACATAGTGACCTTCCAGGTCTAGAGCAGGTGCCAGCTTGCCCAGAACAATAAGTCCACCCCATCTTAGGATGCCCATTGTACACCTTCTCAACACTGATCTGTAACACAGAATATTGCGCACATACACAGTTTCTCCAAGGTTGGAGTTGATTGAGCTCTGGCCCAAACCAGAAAGTTTCCCAAAATATACTGATAACATGTGCTTTCTCTCAGTGAGAGGTACAGACAGTAGTACAGGCAATATTCATCTTGATTCTTTAGTGTTTCAGTAAAAGGAAATATAAAATTAATAAAATATAATACAAATGAAAGACAAATCCATATTTCATATCTGGAAGCCGGGCTAAGTGAGCAAGCACTGTTACTGCACTCCTGGCATGTTATGGGTGTGTGATACACTCTAAAAAATGCTGGGTTAAAAACAACCCAAGTTGGGTTGAAAATGGACTAACCCAGTAATTGGGTTGTTTTAACCCAGTAAATGGGTTGTTTTAAACCAGCGGTTGGGTTAGTCCATTTTCAACCCAACTTGGGTTGTTTTTAACCCAGCATTTTTTAGAGTGTACCTCCAAAATCCAAACACAAAGTTGCTTTCAAGCGTATAGCGACACATCACACATACAAAACTTCATACAAACTTTAGAAATCAGTGGTTCTCTTGATTAAATAATATAACTGAAAAGAATCATTAAAAATCATTATAATAATAATGGAGGATAAAAATTGATTAAGGCTTTGATTATGAATTTAATTAGGATATATACAGGTATATTGAAGCGGCAGTGGATTTCAGAATCCACCTTTCAGTTTGAAATGACATGAGGGTGAGTAAATGATGACAGAATTTATTTTTTAGGTGAACTAATACTTTAACCACAGTCTTTTGGAATGTTGTTTCCCATTCCCATTTGTATTATCTAAATGAGCCTCACAAAATCTCTCTCTATAGGTATCTAAAGTCATAAACTGTTCACTTCTGTCTCCTGTGGGACTGATTCTCTGATGGTCACACACATATACATATACACACCTGAGCATATACACACTGTCACCCCAGTAATGGAGTTGTGGGCTCTTGGCAGCTGAGGCGGTGTATGGCAGCGAGGCGATTACGGAAATGAAAAAGCTCCATCTCTGAGTGGGGCCCGAAGCGGGGTGGGCAAGCCAGGGAAAAGCCCCTTGGGGGGTGATTTGATTTGGGAGATGATGTACAGCCGTAAACTGATAATATCACTCTATAAACTCTGCTTGCCTTTCTCAGGCGGCACTGCTATTTCAGACCCCACAAACCATCCACCATTCACTCCCAGAACACACACACATCCACATATACACACACAAAAACGCACACGTGCCTTTCGGTGCCAGCGAGATCTAATCATGATATAAGTCCATTCATATGTATATTTTTTGGAAGCGAGACTGAGTTTGGATTGTATCTTTCATCCTTTCTGTGCAGGGATTGAAAGAAAATCTGTATTCAAGGGACATAGACCGCTTTGATTTAAGCCCACTGTTCATTCTGCTTTCTGCCTTAGCCTTAGCCATTATTTGTCTAGCTTTATGGCATCACATTTGTTGCAAGTTCGTATACGCACATGTGAGTGTTTATGTGCACGTGTGTGTGTGTGTGTGTGCAGAGAAAATAAACCTTAAAGATCCAGATGGAGGTCAGATGGCCCACTGAAACAGTTTGCAATTGTGGACACCACTCACATGGAAATGTGTTACACATTACTGGTTTCATTTCCAAGACTTCATGAAGACTTATACAACACATTACCGGGCTCTTTTATGAAGCCTGACTGTTATTACCCTCCCACAGTCATTCACAGTTGGACTAGTTTTGAAATAGAACACGGTGAGTGTCGGTAGTTTATGTGTGCTGTAAGCATGTGTAATAATGCTCTCCATGGGTTCTGAGTGCTGCCTTAGATCACACAAGAGCATGGACAATGTGATTTACTAATGCAATCTCACCGTTCCATGCAAGCTATAATCAAGTAAAAGAGGTTTAAGTGTGAATGTGTGCGTGACCGTGTGCTTACACGTCTAGTGGAAGTCCTAAAGCACAATCCATAAAAATGTCTCTATCCTGTACCACATATCTGTAGTTATGTCAGAAGAGCATTGTAAATGAAGTTAAGACCAATAAAGTCAGTTTTGACATATTATAAAGTAGTTTAAAGACAGTAGTTTACTATGGCTCAGTGGTGTAAAGTATTTGAGTATATGTAATGTTCTTCAGTATCTTTGAGAATCAAAGATATTAGCAACTTTTACTCTCTACTTGACTAGATTTTTTTAATAACTATGTACGCTTTACTCCAATACATTTGCAATGAGTAACGCAGTTACATTTTAAATTTACATTTATATTTAGCAGACGCTTTTATCCAAAGCGACTTACAAAAAGTGCCATAAATGGCACCTAACGTTTCTCTGCAGCAGTTTAAAGATACCTGATACCTTAAAGATACCTGAATGAAAACCACAAAAGAGTTCACTCCTTCACACCCACTATAGATGTTCTACTTATGTGGTAATGTATTGATTAGGATAAAAACTGTCAAAAAAATTGGACCCACTGTATATTAGGTGGCCTTAACTACTATGTACTAACATTTAAATTAATAGTTTGATACAATGCACTTATTGTGTACATAGCCTACATGTTTTTACATTGTAAAAATTACCTGCATGTAAATTACATCTGTAATTAATTTCTGTAGTTACATTTATAATTACATGTTGACTCTTCCCTTACACCTAACCCTACCCTAACTTTACCCGTATCCACCTCAATATCAGCAAAAGTGTTATATTGTCATACATTTTATGTAAATACATTGTAGTTAAGGCCACCTAATATAAAGTGGGACCAATTAACTTCCAGAGAGAGTGATGGGCGCTGGACATTGACCTGTCAGTGTGATCTCCAATGTTTTACAAAGAGAAAGGATTAAGCGATTATCTTCACATTCTCTCCAGCCACCACCTCACACCTGCAACATGGACTTCTATTATTCATCTCCTCTTTTACCTTCCCTATCCTTCCAGTTTCTCTTTCTAAACCTCTTTTCTCAGGCATTGAGTCAGAGACATGCTATTATCCTATAAGGCTGAGTAGGGAAAGGAGAATAAGGGCACCAGAGATCACTTAGAAAATGCAAGGACATCATGTTCACATCACCTCTTTTATCTCTCTTTTCTTCTCTTCCCCTCTCTTTAATGGAGTCTTGCTGCATGGGCTGGCAGGGAAATAAGGATGGACGTGCTCGTATGTGAGCAGATGCAGCCCCTCTCCTTCTCCTGTACAAAACAGGAAAAGGTCTTTTCACTAACCTGCCCTCCACGAGCTCCTAGCACACTCTTGTCCTCTCTCTGTCTCTCCTTTTAAAGTGAAGAGGAGGGATCATTACCTCTGAAATGAAGTGAATGCTAGAAAGGAGAGCAGTGCAGGGAGGAAAGGGAAAAACGGGGACAGGTGCTCCAGTTCACTTTTTTTCATCCTCTCAGTTATTACAGATTACCTCAAGGCAGGTCTATCAGAGAGGGAAAGAAAAGAAATGGAGCTGAGGAAATAATTTCAGCAATGTATTATTGGAGAAAATTACATAAGGTAAAAAACACTGATTATATAAAGAACAACCACTTCATGATGTTTTTTTGCCCCTGTAAATATAAGATAAAGTTACTTCAGTACAACGCACAGTTTCATAAACTTTTTTTTTTTTTTTTTTTGGTGCCATTTAGATTTTCATCACCTCCTGAAAAACAAACATAGCATCACGCTTGCAATCAACCCTTACTATCATTAATCTGCATTCATTAATTGATACATATTTTAAACCAGGGTTATAATTAAGTGATGTCTGATTTGTGAGTCAGTTATTCTATTCAAATGATTATTTTTGATAAATCAATCAAATTGATTCATGTTGAGCTGAAAAGTTTTCAGTTTAGAAGTCTGATTCTTGAGTTACTAGTGTCATGATCCTAGCCTGTGCTGAACAAGAGAGGGCGTTTCCAAATTTGTGGGTGTTTTCAAATTGATGGGTGTTTATAAATAACACAATGAAAATGATCCCCTTCACCTGACCCCACCCCTAAACCCTACCCACACTGTGACGTGGGCAAATCAGGTAACGCAGTGGAAAACGGCTCTCTGTTTATGGCCACACCCAATGATGTGGTAACTCCTATTACTAACCTGCAGAGACTTGCCTGTCTTGTGTGAGGACTTTTGTTATTTCCTGTCTTGTGCCATGTTTTGTAGTTCTTTGTAGTTTTTCATGTTGATTAGTCTCCCCAAGTGTGTCTTGTTAACTTGTTACCTCTGTGCTTCAGATGTTGGGTGTTGGTTTTTGCTCCTGTATATGTGTTCCTGTCGTTGCACTCCTGCCTGTTCTTTGTGGCTAGCTAGGGGAGCTCAGGGCACAACCTAACGCGGGGTTAGTTGTAACACGCATGGTTTAAAACTTTCCACACATGCCAGGATGACAAAACTTATTTACTAGTTGCCATATCAACATTATTTAGAGAAAATGTGCCAAAATTACAAAAATCTTTGGAAGATATCACTGAACATTTATTTAACCATAGCAAAAGTACATTTCTTAAGTTTATTTTTCATCTCTGTTTTTTGTGTTTATTTAAAATAAGACAAATCTGATATTACTGTAATCTTATATCTGTTGTTTAACAGCTGAGATGGTTCTGTAATGCTGATCTAACAGCAGAAGACACGAGCCGCGGTTTAAATCCCAGTGGCACAGATGGGGTGTGTAACACTGCGTTACAATGAGCCCCTATTAGAACTACGCTATTATATTCTATACTTTTATGAATTCTCTTGAGAAACCATGAGAAAAGGGTGAATAATGACTGAGAGTCAATGTTCAGAAAATATTCATTATTATTATGTAATAATCCTGTATTAGCGATGTGTTTATTGTCAAACTCAAAAATGTGTATATTTTTAGTGATAAAAGAAGGCCATTATTTTATTTTAAAAAGTTAATAATTGTATTTTATTGACACAATATTTTAGTTTGTCTTGTATATTTTGTTTGATTATATCAGGTAACATTTTAAGCTGTCATTTGGTGATGTTACATTGTGCCCCTCACATGTTACAGTGTACCCCACCTATGGGGCATGTTGTCACATTTCACTTCCATTCTTTCGGGGTAAATCAAGAAGAAAAAAAAAAAAAAAATAACAAAAAAAAAAAAACTTACACTATATCAATGAAACAAAACCACATATTTGTACTACACATGTGGGAAATTAATGTGGGAAAAAAAATACTCTGAACCCCGAGTGGATTTACACACACTGAGAAAGTCAAAAAGTGTTGAAGTTTACTTAATCATTTTGTGTTGAGATTACATGTATGATTTGTGTTGCATTAACTGAAACTGGGCTGGGTTTGTTAGTTCCCAGCATGCTTTGCATATGGCTAAATCAAGAGCACACATTAACATCTTAAATGCTAAATATTAAAAGCTCCTTCATCAAAGCAGTTATGATATTATCAATCCACAGCCTAAGCAAATTCTCCACTCTTCTCCACAATGGTAACCCAGTGTCATTTAAACTGAACACTATTTAACCGCCAGGTAACATAGATCAGCAGTTTAAGACATTAAATTAAGACACATAACACAAGAACACTTATCTTTAAATACAAACTAAACTTTATTGATCACTCTAACATGTAAAACTAATATCTAACACAGACACACGCACACACACACTCACACGAGGTGAAGAATGGAGGAAAGTGAGGAATGAATAAGTTTTAAGAGAGTGAAATTATGAAATCCCAAGTTTCTAGCAATGTGTGCATTTATAACACATGACCTGAACGAACCATCAATCATTAATTTAACCCTTCTATCGTTTCTTAGGCGGGGTTATTAAATTTGATATCAATGCAGGAGTTCAGTTAGAATCTGGAGGTTACTTGTGTTTGTATCTCGTGTTGTCTTTGAATGGGGATTCCCTTTTCGGTCCTGGCTGCAGGGGTTTCCCCAGTTCTTTGATTCGCTGACAGTCTTGTCGTGTCTTTGATGGACATCCTGGGATGCCAATCACATGGCGTGTTGGTAGATGGATGGAAAGTCTTGTGGATGTTGTTAGAAGTTGAAGCGCGCTCACTGTAGATTCGTTGAGAGAAACTTTGCGGCAAAACTTAACTTAGAACACGATACTCAACGGAAAGAAAAGAAACTAAGAAACTTGGTCTGCCACGCTCTGATCGTCTATCTCGTCATCTTATGTCTCTGGCATCTTGAACTTTGTCTAGAACTCGTCTTTGTTCGTGTTCTGAGATTTTAAACTCAAATATTTGCGTAAACTCAGTTGTGTCTGGTGCGCCCTCAAACTCTACACTGGGAAATGAGCTCTGACGAGGACAGTGATGGTGGTATAGAACATCTGCTTAAACTGATCCCTTCAAAGCTTCAAAAGGTAACATCTGGCTGCAAAGCCCTGCAAAGAGTCGTACGCTTATCCGAGCGTATCTCAGGGTCAGCTCTTCCGTCTCTGCAGGACGTCTACACCAAACGCTGGAAAGGTAGAGCTACTAAGATCATCAAGGACTCTAATCACCCTGCAAACCCTCATTTCACGCTGCTGTCATCTGGTAAGCGCTTCTGAAGCCTGATGGCCAAAACTGAGAGACTCAGGAGGAGCTTCTTCCCCCAGGCCATCAGACTCCTGAACTCAGTCACTTAACATCACGTGACTTCACGTCAGGATAAACATCGATACACTGACATTGCACTGCACTTTCTGTTCTCGTTGTTACTGAGTAACAACCTGTTATAAACTTGTTTGCACATTATACTTCTTTGTACATTTCTGTTAGCCACATTTTTATAAGTCTACAGTTTACTCACTGCACAGTTTACTTCACTTATTTTATTCCACTTCTTTATTTTTATTTTTTTTCTGCTTGATTTATTTATAATTCTACAGATATATAAATATATAGTACTTTTTTATTCTATTTCTATTATAATTTCCCCCTTGTGTTTTTAACTGTGAATTTGCACTGTCCATGGAGCGGACCTGTTTACATTTCACTGCCGGTTGTATATTCTGTATATAACTGTGTATGTGACAAATAAAACTCTTGAATCTTGAATCTTGAATTGTTACTCTAATATCAGGAGAGTTTTATATTATCGCGAAGTAGAGATCCATCTGTATTAGATATAGATCCGGGTTTCTCAAGACCTGAATATGTAATAATGATTGCCGATACATTCATGCATTTAAGGGTTAATTGTATTTTGTAAATATAAACTAATTTTGATTTTGATGGCTGCAGCACACTCCAAAAAAAAGTTGGGAAAGAGATACAAAACTGAAAAGCTTATAGAATATAAAAGTTAAACTCTTTTGAAACAGTCCACAATAAGTAAGTGAATTGGTAATAGGTGAGGGTATTGTGTCTGAGTGTAAAAGAAACATCTCAGTCTTTGCAAGCATGGCTCATGACTTTCTGCAAAATATGAAAGAATTGTCAAACAATTCTAAAATCACATTTCTAAATGCAAGATTGCAAAGTATTTAGGTCTTTCACCAGCATCTACAATACAAAATATTGTGAAAAGGTTCAGGGAATCCAAAGAAATATAAGTCTGTGTAGATGAAGGCAGGAAACCTGTGTTAAATGTGCATGACCTTTGAGCCCTCAGATGGCATTGCATGAGAAACTGTCATGCTACTCTTTTAAATACAACCACTTGGGCTCGGGAGTACTTTAGAAAACCGCTGTTGAAAAACTAAATCTAACCGTTGAGATTGGGCAAAAAGATCCACTTGCAAAACTGCAACAATTAGTATCCTCAATTACGGCTGGGCGATAAAACGATAATGATATGTATCGCGATAGACACGTGATCGATATCAATAAATGCGTTCGATAAAATGTTCAATCATTTTATTTTTCTTCGTCGGAAGAAACCAGAGGTTGCGAAGCAAGTTTGGCTACATGAACAAAGGCACTCACTCTCTGGTAACCTAGCAACGTAGGGAATGCCACGCTAACAGCCAATCATGTAACAGTATCATGTTTGGTTCAATAACAGAACCGGCGTGGAGTGATACGTGGAAAATGAGTGCCGCAGCGAGCGAGGAAATTGTTGCTAAATCAGGAAAAAAAAATCTGCTCGCCAGTATGGCAGTTTTTGGGATTTTACAGGTCTGACCGTAGTCAGACCAATGTCGTCTGCAAGACTGGTAATACCACAAACTTGTTTTACCACCTTAAGCCTTTCGTCTGGCTCCGCAGCGCGAGCTTCTGCTGACTGCGCGCGCCTCGTCCGTTTGGGAAAGCGTTTATACTCGACGCGCTCGCCGTTGTAATATTCTTTGAAATAACAGGAGGGCAACTCGGAGTAATAGTTCTATAAACCATCAGGAAACAGCGGCGAAAAGCAAGGTACACATGTGACAATGTTTACTTTATTAAACTTTACCAAAACCACACTACGAAAGAATTGTGTAAACTCAGTATTGCTTGTGGCATTAGAACAGAATATATGGATGGGAGAACATTTTCTAATTTCTCTAAACATTTTCAATTAGTTTCGTGAAAATTTTTATTAAACATGGATCTTTATTTTCATTAAAATGGTTTATTTCTTCTATTGTTGGCTCATTTTGTAAATATAGTGTGACGAGACATCATGCTCGGCCAGATTCATGCATCTTCGGTTGCGGAGTCGCGCGGAAAGTTCCCCACCATGCGAAATGGGGTCTCTCAGCGCCACGACCACCCACTCTAAATTGACATCATTTTTGCTGCATGCACAATCGCGCTCGAGCAGATGCGTCGAGTATAAACATATTTACATTTGAATTATTTGAGTGTTTTCCATGGCTGTGTTGACATTTCTGCTTTTGTAACTGAGGGAGGTTCCGTTTAAAATAAAAGGTAAGGAAGGTTAAGTTTAAAATAAAAATGTTTAAATGTAATATATTTTTCTCCTGGTCATAAAAAAAAATCAATAATTATCGATATTGACCAATATGAAACACTTATATCGTGAAACAGTTTTCAGTCATATCGCCCAGCCCTATCCTCAAGTCTCAAACTATTAAAAAGTGTAATTAAAAGGAAAGGTGATGTGACACAGTGGTAAACATGCCTCTGTCCCAACTTTTTTGGTGTGTAGCAGCCATAAAAATCTAAATTTGTTTATATTTACAAAAACAGTTAAAGTTGTTTGATGAAAACATTGGAAATCTTTTCCTTGAACTGTTGTCAAGAAAGAACAAAATCACAGATTCTTGATTTTATTGCATTTTAAAAAATGTCCCAACTTTCTGTATTTGGTTGTATATTTTTCTCAAACTCTTGTCGTCTAGGTTAACATTCCTATGGAATATTTGATTTTAGTTTGTGGTTTTGGTCGTGTATTCATGTACTCTATTATGTTCTTTGTTTTTTTTTTTGTTTTGTTTTTTTAATTCAATATCCACAATCTCAAGGTTTTCTCAACGTGACACACAAGCTGAAAGTGGGAGTTGAAGTTCAGCAAGCAATCTGTCTGAGCAGAAACCTGTGAAAGCATCGCTCTGTTTATAGAAGCCATAAGAAGGACTTTACAATGAATAAAGCCTGCTGCAATTAACCATGAGCTTTTTAATCATTGAGTGTATACAAGTACAGCTTGCTAAATTTCTATTGAATTTATACAAATCAATAGTAAATTAAGCCCAGTGTTCATTTTTCATAATAAACTGGTGCTAAAAAGTATTTTGACACTTAAGCAACACTTAAAACTGTATGAATGCCATTGCATAAGTGTCAAATCAAGTGGCATTGTGAAGACATTTAACTAAAATAAATGTCTTATGTCTGAAATGATTTGGCTTTTTCCTGCATTTTAATGCTACATGGTTTAATATCTAATGCAATGGCATTTTGACACATTTTAGAAGTGTCTAAATATGTTTTGCAGTCATTCTATGAGCAATATCATATAATTTCGGCTGGTCTTTAGAAAGCAATGATACCTACAGCCAACCTGCAGAAGATAAGAAATCAAACAATGCAAGCTGCTCATTACACTCATTTGAAAGACAAATAAATCCAACCAGACCTCACAATATTAATTTTGACTGTGTCATGTATGATAATTTGACATTTTGGAGTGTCACACCGACAGAAGAAAATAAGGGAGTGAGTGTGGTGTAAAAGAATAATCAAGTTGACATATTTCTTCCCTATTTATGTGATTGATGTGTGCTATTGTATCATGTTCCTTTACATTAGGGATAAACAGAGTGATGTGGGAAGTACAGAGTGTGTGTGTGTGTGTGAATCTATATGTGTGCCAAGAAAAAGTAGATATTATTTAATTTTCCTTATTTTCCCAACATATATTATTACCAACAGAAAGCTATACATAACAAATGTGTGGGTGTGTTTTCATTTATTCAGACAAGAAAGAACTAGATGCTTCCTGATAATGGCTGTGATAGCTGATCCTCTGTGCCCTCTGCCCTCTTTGTGTCAGCAACAGAGCGAACAAAATGTCTGTGCGGATGAAGGAGTGCATTTTTCTCTGCCTTGCATTTCTGTGTTTATGTCATCCTCGGTGGAGCAGTGTTTATGTATCTGCATCCCATGTGAAACGGATGCTGAATATGAGCCTCTCCATCAAAACACTGCAGAGCCGAATATGGTGGACAAGTGATGGATTGTGTTTGCTATTCTGTGCTCTTGCTTTCTTGAACTCTTACTATCAAGACCACGGTATCACTTTTTGACTTTTTGCTCTGGGCAAAATCCAGACTGTTTTGGAACTGTGGGTATTCATGTTGGTCAATGAGACAAAATACCTGCTGCCTTTTTATGCAGCTGTCTAGTAACAACTGCTCTCAACCCTAGAATGCATAAAAGGAGTGTATTACTCATAAAACTTGAATGTGATATAGATTTCATTTACATGCAATACACTACCACTCAAATGTTGGGGTTGGTAAGATTTTTTGGACCCACTTTATATTAGGTGGCCTTAACTACTATGTACAAATGTTTAAATTAATAATTTGATGCAATGCACTTATTATGTACATGCATGTTTTTTACATTGTACTTACATTTTTAAAAAATACCTGCATGTTACATCTGTAATTAATTTCTGTAGTTACATTTATAATTACGCTGCTGACACTTCCCTTACACCTAACCCTACCCTTAAACTTACCCATCCCACCACACCTGTCCCTAACTTTACCTGTATACACCTCAATATCAGCAAAAGAGTTTTGCAATACAATATGAACACAATAAGTACATTGTACTTACTTTTTGATGTAAGTACACAGTAGTAATGGACACCTAATATAAAGTGGGACAGATTTTTTTATTTTGAAAAACCAAAAACTTTATGCTCGCCAAGGCTTGTTTGATCTAGTAAAAACAGTAACATTGTGAAATATTATTACAATGTAAAATAACTATTTTCTATTTTAATATATTTTGTAAATGTAATTTATTCCTGAGATGGCAAACCTGAATTTTCAGCATCATTACTCCAATCTTCATTGTCACATGATCCTTCAGAAATCATTCAAATATGCTGATTTGGTGCTCAAGAAACATTTCTTATTATTATCATCAGTGATGAAAACAGTTGCGCTGCTTAATATTTTGTGGAAACACCTATACATTTTCATCAGGATTCTTTGATTAATAGAAACCTGAAAAGATCAGCAATTTTAAAACAGAAATATTGTGTAACATTATAAATGTCTTTACTGTCTCTCTTGATCAATTTAATGCGTCCTTGCTAATTTCTTAAAAAAATAAATAATAATTATTTATATATATATATATATATATATATATATATATATATATATATATATATATATATATATATATATATATATATATATATATATATATATATATATATATATATATATATATATATATATATATATATATATATATATATATATATATATATATATATATATATATATATATATAATGGTCCCCAAACTGAATGGTTCAGAAAAAAAAAAAAAAAAAAGTATCACTACCCCAAAACTCTGTAAAGGGTATCAAAATAACTATATGCATTTCCTATAGAATTTTGTCAAGTTTGGTCAATTATAATATTTATTTCATTGATACTCCATGGATTATATCTTTGTGACTATGTCAATTTAGTATTTTGCACTGAAAAAGACAATTGTAAATGCAAAAACCATCATCATGACAATTTTCTATTATCAATAACATGTTTCTTGCTAGTTTCAGTCTGACACAGTTATTTTCACGTCCAGCGCGACAGTGTTTAAATAGCAGATGTACTCGTGCCCATCTGTTCGCCCATGGCTGTGCTGGCCTGAAAAAAAACGAGGTGTGTAGCCTACAGGCGCATTGCTAGAGCATTGCTATTTTGAGGCAGCTAAAACAACTGCGCCATTGATCAACAAAAGCCTGGTCCAAAGTCAATAGCGCAGTATTTTTTGTTTTATTTAAAGGGCCTGTTAGTAATATGCGCCTATAGGCGGGTGCACAATGCATGTACACTCTGCTTGTTACACACACAGGGACGTGCAGCAGCACACAAACATATTTAAATATTAAAAGGATTCCTCTCTGGAGAAGTATTTAGTCTTTATGCTCACAAATTCTGCATTTAAATAGCGAATTCGGCATGGTGTAAGAGCAACTGGCTTTTAAAGGGAGTGGGAGATGAGACTCTGATTGGTTTATTGCACATTACGCCCAAAACACACCCATGACTCATTAAGAGACTACGTATAACTGTTTTGGACCATGCACCTGGTGCACTGACCGCTTTTGCCGTCGTTAAACTCGCAATAGTGGATTCGGACATGCCCTAAGTGCACCTGCGCCATGCATTTCATTCCATGCACTCAGATTGTGGGTCGTTTTTCATCAATTTCATCAAATGGAAGTTGATGGAATGGTGTAAAATCTGCCTCAAAGCCTTGGACAGAAAGGTGAAAAGAGGCTCAAGTTTGAGTGAATGCAAAGATTCATTTCCCTTTAAATAAATGGAAAATGTAAGTACTGTATATTTACCATTATGATGTATGCAAGGGTCTAAAAATGACAGTTTAATTTCCAAACATTGGTTCTGCTGTTCACCATTAACTCTTTCCCCGCCAAACATGGAATTTACTGTGTTTTCACTGTTAGACGCTAGGGGGCGCTATTACGCATCTTCTGAATGAGTTCAGAATCTATCCCGATCAAAACACAAGTGAAGGAGACGCAATAAAACAAGCAATCGTATGTAAGCAGATACATTTGTAAAATAACGTGATCATCAACATTACACATCATATAAATCAAAATGATCTAATGTTACTGAATGAAATGTCGACCCAGTACGAGCTACAGGACTGTGCAAGCATTAGGGGTGTTGATGGACTCAATCTACTCCATCTGTGTTTGATCATCGTTCTGAATTTGATCTGGATGTAGTCTTTGACATAAACACGATTTTCTCAGCTTTTTGTTCAAAATTTTCCTTTTTTGTGAAACTTACCCATATTTTAGTGTTGATAAAAAGGAATGCATGAATGCATTTTTTTTTTTTTTTTTGCTGCTGTTTAAAAGCAGAGGGTCTGTTCTTTCTTTTGATATATTGCATGTTCAGATATTAATACAACAAAATATTCTATGGGCCATTACATTTTTGTGTGAAACTGAAAATGATCAAAAACTCTGGTGCTCTTTTTTAACTCTGGCAGGGAAAGAGTTAATAGCAGAGTCTCTGAAATAAATGCAATAATTTGCAATCATCTGTCATCATTTATACACCCTCAAGAACATTGGACCCCATGGTATGGACAAAGAAAGAAAAGAAAAACAGACATTTTTAAAATGTTCTTCTTTTGTGTTCCACAGAGGGAAGAAAGTCACACAGGTTTGGAATGGCAGTAAATGATGAGAATTTTTATTTTTTACTTTAAATCAAGGAAGAATGTTCTATTAAGATTGTACATTAGCTGAAAGTTTTCATGATCTGAAGATCAAATTGTACGCTGAACATACTGGGATTCAGCTGCAGTGACCCTTGAGAAACGCTGTTTAGAAGCATTTCTTTGAAGACACGCACCAGCAGTAACAGGCCATCTCAAGTATGGCAGGAAATGGTTTCTTCGCAGGTCATCTGGTCCTGCTGCATACCCATCATCTCTCTATGAATGTGTTTGTATGTGTGGGTCAGGTTCAGCAGACACATATGGGACCAAATGACCGGACAAGCATGGTAGATCCTGAGATCATCTAAATTGTGGGGCTCAGCTTTTTAAAAAAATGGCTTGATAAATATACTAAATAATTCCCTAATGCCCTACTGTTTCTGGGAAAGTTAGATTTATGGGTAGAGGGTTGAAAACAATAATAATAAAAAAATATCTTTATAAGATAAAAGTCAAAATAATGAGATAAGCCATAATAATGAGACAGACCATTTCCGCTACATAAGAAAAATGATAGTAGTAAATCATAGTAATAATAAATTATTATTATGATATAAAAAGTAAAATATGAGATAAAAAATATGACCAAAAGTAAAAGTTATGATATAAAAAAGAATGGCAGAATTATGACTTTAAAGTCTTCATGGCGGTATGTCAGAATTATGTCTAAGTCAGAATTATAGAACAAAAAGTCAATTCAGTCATAATTGATTAACCTCACAATAACCTTATTTTACAATTGTAACTTTTTATGTCATAGATATGTTTATGTAATGATTATGACTTCTATGTCATAATTATTTACCAAAGCATGTCATTTTTTTCCTTATATGGTGGGCTTCCACATTACAATCCACTAGCTAAAGGATGCACCTTGGCCTATAGGGGGCAATGTTGCTCTTCAATCGAGAGAACTAGGTGAATGGGTGAGCAAGAATGAGAGGGAAAGAAAAAGAGAGACTTCATATTGACAGTCTATTACAAATGACTGGAGAGGAAATGATATGCGTTCAGACCTCCCTGCAGTCTTCCCTCAATACACAGACACACTCACATCGTATACACTGCTTGAAGGCTCATGATTATATACCAACCACCAAACTCACACACAAAATTATTACCTTCTACAATGAGAGAGAGAGAGAGAGAGAGAGAGAGAGAGAAGAGAGAGAGAGAGAGAGAGAGAGAGAGAGAGAGAGAGAGAGAGAGAGAGAGAGAGAGAGAGAGAGAGAGAGAGAGAGAGAGAGAGAGAATTGAATGTGAGGGAAGACAAAAAAAAGGTTCAAAGCTACACACTTGTTAAATCAAGAGAATGATAGTTTTAGGCTCTAAATGGCTAATACTACAGGTACGCCAAACCAACAACAATAATGAAAATAGATTTTAAGTAGCGAGTTGATAACGATAGAAGTGACCCCTTGTCGATAGAAAAAGGACAGTAAAGAAAGGGAGAGAGGGGGCGAGATGCAAAGACTTTGAAAATATGAGGAGATGACATGGAACTGATGGCGTGGTAATAAAACTGTCAGTGCTGTCACACCTGTGCTCCATAAAGCAGCTGCAGCACACTGGTGTTGCTCAGAGAAAGAGCAGAAGACGGTGAGAGTGATTCTCCTGTCATTCTTTCTGCTCTCCCCTTGTCTGCTACCTTTTTTTGTGTCAGCACTAATGTGCTGCTTTTATAAGAGCTCAGAGCAGAGAGCCCTGCTGTCTCACTGAGAACATCATGTTCACACGCTGCACACATTAGCCACTGCTTCTCACCCAGACATGCGAGCATAAGTGTAGGCATTTAAACTGGCAAATGGACTTTCTTTGAGTTTCTACTGTGCATTTGCATCTTAGGTGAATATACTTTTTATATACTATATGACTTGAGAAAGTACTGTCCAACTAGAGCTGAGTGGAGCTACACTACCATTCAATTAAAAAATTAAAAAAGACATTAATACTTTTATTCAGCAAGACACATGATTGAATTGATCAAAAGTGACAATAAAGATATGTATACTGATGCAAAAATATTATATTTAAATAAATGCTGCCCTTTCTATCAAACAATCCAGATGGTTCCAGACATGTATCACAGTTTCAACTAAAATATTAAGCAGCACAAATATTTTCATCATTGATAATAATAATAAGAAATGTTTCAATCAACATATTAGAATGATTTCTGAAGGATCATGTGACACTGAAGACTGGAGTAATGATGCTGAAAATATATGAAGGTATTTTTGGTGCAAAACAACTGAATATGTGTGAGAGTGGAATTTGTAGCTGTAGAGCATATCCACACGTGTATCAATAAATTTGAAGTCACAGAGAAAAATCTTTTAGGAGTTTTCTCTCCTACAAACACAACACAACAGTTACACCTTCACACATTCTTCACTGCAGGTGCACAAATCCTTTTCTACGAATCACACATGAAGAAACTCATACACTCACATTTGTGCTACAGTTGCTGCAGTGAATATGGTGCAAAACGCATTCACACAGCCGTATCAAAAATTTGAAGTCACAGATAATTTTTGCACATCCGCAAATTAATATGTGAATCCATGAGAGTTGCACACTTGCATTACTTTTCTTGGATATTTTTCTAACACAATCAACTGCTTGAATCTGCTGCTACGAGTCTCAAATGCAGTTTTTTCGCCTTCAAATGACAAGTTCCACGCACTCTCACTTTTGCACCATATACTACGTGAAATGTGGAGCAAGAGTGATTTGTGCATCTGTGAGGCAGCGGCAGGCCCTGCTCAGAGAGCAGAGAATTTCGGCCAATCAGAAGTGCTCTTTTGTATGAAGCCCCTAACGGGACGTGGTGGTGGAAAAAATTTAGGAAGGGAGGAATTTTATTTTTATTTTTTACAAATCTTTTGCATTCCCTCACAAAGATAATGTCCCGCTGGCCGTTTCAAACAGCTCAGTGCGTTAACAATGCTTTGAGCGGTTAGAGTTTTATTTTGAACTTGAACTTAAGTATAAAGAAATAGTCAGTAGTTCAATGAGTTCGGTAAAATTGCAGTACCTTCATAAAAATATAGCTTTGCCATTACATGAATAGGCTATATTCAAATACAAAACAGCTATTTTAAATTTGAATACAATTTCACAATATTACTATTCCTTTTGTATAGCAGATTGGCAAGCTGGGAAACCAGCTTATCTAAAACTGGCTTAAACCCAACCAGGTAGTTTATACAGGTTTTTTTTTTTTTTTTTTTTCAGCGCAGGGACAACTAATAAAATTCTGAGAAATTCAGCGAATTTCAACTCTTGAGTGAACTATTGCATAAAGTGTCCTTCTCATGTTGGCTATTTAATGAACATGCAGCTAAGGATGATTCATTTTCATATAATGAACAAGAGGAATATGGCGCAACTCAAGATCGAAGGTCTCCTTTAACAGGCAAATGAGGCAGCTGATATCTGAAAATTTAAACCCACCACTGATAATCACGAAAAGTAGCAAACACAGATAAACTCATTCAAATATCACTGCTTACGTGAGCCGCATCAGTACGAGACACAAATGGGATGAACATTGCGTCTGATCAGCCGGACGACACAATTACTGATGATTTACCTGCTAAGACGGGAGGCGTGCTCCCAAGTGCTTCTGGGTAATGACTTTCAGTGTGACTGACATCGGCGGCGACTTAAGATGACATGGGCTTTGCGTGCCGTCGCTCGGGTAACCTTCACGCAGGTTCACGAGTTGCCATGAAGATGACAGTTCATTAACCCATAAAACCTGAGGACATAACAAAGCAAACGGTAATCTGATAGATTCCCCTGGAAGGAAGGAACAGAGCAAAGAACGCGGGTGTGGGTGGACGTATTTGCCACACATTGATCTGTGTTAGATATCTATTAGGGGGCGTAGTAACCATTATAGTCATTGTCATCTTTTGGGGGAGATAATCACTATATTCAGCAGGCACATTTGTAAGTAATTTGGAGAGATCGTGTAATGGTCCGTTTAAGTCCTCATGATAAGTTTGTATAACGAGTTGGGAAGTTGTGCTTACGACATCAGGTGCGTTCACGTCACTTTTGTTGGAGCGAGATCCCGGTGTAAAAGAATGTGTTGATGGTAGCCATTGACTTCCAATAGTAGAGAAAAAATATTATGGAAGTTAATAGGTGCTGTCAACTGTCTGGTTACCAGCATTCTTTAAAATCTTCTTTTGTGTTCAGCAGAAGAAAGAAACTCATACAGGTTTGGAACAACATAAGGGTGAGTAAACGATGACAGAATTTAAATTTTTGGGTGAACCATCCATTTAAACCTACCAATACCACCAAACCTGTGGTTTAACTGACCCTCCTCAATATCAGCAAAAGTTTTGCAATACAATATGAACACAATAAGTACATTGTACTTATATTTTGATGTAGGTACATAGTAGTTGAGGATGCTAAATTGTGAGCAGATCTTGAACGTTTGATATCTAAATTCACTTTAATTAATTTATGAAATCAGTGTAAACTTTATCGTTGCATTTTATATTATAATGCTATTATATTTTGTGCTAAATATCTGTCAGTATTGTAATCCCCCAACTGTTAAACTTGGAACTTAAAGAAAATCCAGAGCTTCCCACTTGTATTTACAACTCTGTTCGTAAATACAATCTTTCTGACATGACTTGAACACACCCCAATGTCAAATCTTGGGATTACCAGGACTTTTACAACTTTCTGACCAGGCATTCTAACTTTTTCATGGACCCCCAAACATGATGATCCCCTTACGAGGGGATCCTAAAATATTTCCTAAAATATAAAAAATATAAAGGCAGCTGTGTGTTTTCATTGTCATAACCATTAATACTGTTAAAAAAAAATAGTATAAATAAAATAACTGGAAACTATATACACTCTATTAAATTTCTGTTATACAATAGGCATAATTTTAACTTTACAGTAAGTTCAACTATAGATCAGGAGGACTAGTTAGGAGGATATTATGCAAATTGGCTTTACTGATCCTCACCAATCAAATTCTGCTAATCCTCACCTGATCCTGCCAATCAAAATGCTCAGGTATACAAACACTTAATCATCATTAATCATAAAATGAATAAGGCTATGACTAATTTCATAAATGTTTAATATTTGAATTATCATTTGTACAAATAGAAACCTGAAAAGATGTCATTTTTGACAAAAATATGCTTTATCAAGGCTTTGACACAAAACAACCACGTTTTAGATGGTTCCTATAAATATATGTTAAATAAAATGATCATAAATATATGATCTTTTCTAACTCAACCCCTTTTTCATTTTATCAATCCACAAACTAGGTTTCAGATTCTGTATGAATGCTCATTGTATTAAGAGAGTACTCTAAAATGTGGGAACACGAAAAAGCCATTGGCTTTAACAAAGATGCTTTTCAATCTGGACAATCTCCATTCAACTGAACATGCATGTGATGCACACTGGAAAAGCAGATAGTGTGCTGTATGTTGCCTTAGAAATGGAAAAATGTCATACTTTACATATCGCACTCTAATCAGACTAAAGTAGCCTACACAACACACACAAAAGCTCTGCATCCATTCAGCCGAGACTGTGTTCTCATCATAAGTGCCATTCTCTCTCTCTTTTCCTCCCTCACTAAATACAGTAGTGCATGTGCCTCTCCTAGGTTTGGCAGTGCAGATGACACTGTGCCTGTGGCTGTGCTTATGTTATTTTCCCCCGAAAGGGCGCATTAAAACGTGACACCCTCAACTGCCTCTGTGTTTGAAGTTTAAATGTGCGCTGAACGCCGTCATCCGTTTACCCCGTGCAGACGCTGTACAGTCTCAAATAAAGAGCATTGTTATTCTCTGAGAGACACCAAGAAATTCCATGAATTATGGATCTGAAAAATCCTACCTGTGTCTGAGTGAAAAGCGTGATGTTTATTGAAAGTGAATGGTTTTCTCTTCCCAGCTCGCTCTCTCTCTCTCTCTCTCTCTCTCTCTCTCTCTCTCTCTCTCTCTCTCTCTCTCTCACACACACACACACACACACACACACACACACACACACACACACACACACTCACACGCACGCACGCACGCACAATCTCAGATCAGAGTTAGCCAGGAGAGTTGTCCCTCGGTCCCTCCCCTGTGTCTCTCAGAGAGACACTCGTCCCAGAGCAAAAAATTAAAAGTGACTCTCTTTTCCGCACAAACACACACGCTTCAAAAGGCTTGCGTGAAGGGCTGAGGTGAAAGACTTTGTAGTATAATTAAATGGGATGAAGATTTATTCAGCATTAGCTTGTGAAAGAAGCAGGCAGTCGCATTCATTCGCACCGCCTGTGCAAAGGATAAACAGTCCCCTTCTCCCTGACTTACTAATGCAGAGCTACAGTGCTTTGATGTCCCTCCCTACAAATGAGAACCGTCTTCCCACAGGAGCCGCGCACCTGACGTGGGAGACATCTTCAATAAACATATATATATATATATATATATATATATATATATATATATATATATATATATATATATATATATATATATTTTTTTTTTTTTTTAAGAGTAAGGCGTTCTAAGACACATTATTGTTGCCAGTGTAGTTTGGACACATTTTATTTTACGTAATCAAATTGTGTTCTTTTGATTATTATTATTATTATTACTATACACACATACAAAAAAAGTTTGGGATCGGTATGATTTTTTTATTGTTTTTGAAAGACCAAGGCTGCATTTATTTTTTATCATAAATACAGTAATATTGTGAAATACACTCACCTAAAGGATTATTAGGAACACCTGTTCAATTTCTCATTAATGCAATTATCTAATCAACCAATCACATGGCAGTTGCTTCAATGCATTTAGGGGTGTGGTCCTGGTCAAGACAATCTCCTGAACTCCAAACTGAATGTCAGAATGGGAAAGAAAGGTGATTTAAGCAATTTTGAGCGTGGCATGGTTGTTGGTGCCAGACGGGCCGGTCTGAGTATTTCACAATCTGCTCAGTTACTGGGATTTTCACGCACAACCATTTCTAGGGTTTACAAAGAATGGTGTGAAAAGGGAAAAACATCCAGTATGCGGCAGTCCTGTGGGTGAAAATGCCTTGTTGACGCTAGAGGTCAGAGGAGAATGGGCCGACTGATTCAAGCTGATAGAAGAGCAACTTTGACTGAAATAACCACTCGTTACAACCGAGGTATGCAGCAAAGCATTTGTGAAGCCACAACACGCACAATCTTGAGGCGAATGGGCTACAACAGCAGAAGACCCCACCGGGTACCACTCATCTCCACTACAAATAGGAAAAAGAGGCTACAATTTGCACGAGCTCACCAAAATTGGACAGTTGAAGACTGGCAAAATGTTGCCTGGTCTGATTAGTCTCGATTTCTGTTGAGACATTCAGATGGTAGAGTCAGAATTTGGCATGAACAGAATGAGAATATGGATCCATCATGCCTTGTTACCACTGTGCTGGTGGTGGTGGTGTAATGGTGTGGGGGATGTTTTTCCCTTAGTGCCAATTGGGCATCGTTTAAATGCCACGGCCTACCTGAGCATTGTTTCTGACCATGTCCATCCCTTTATGACCACCATGTACCCATTCTCTGATGGCTACTTCCAGCAGGATAATGCACCATGTCACAAAGCTCCAATCATTTCAAATTGGTTTCTTGAACATGACAATGAGTTCACTGTACTAAAATGGCCCCCACAGTCACCAGATCTTAACCCAATAGAGCATCTTTGGGATGTGGTGGAACGGGAGCTTTGTGCCCTGGATGTGCATACCACAAATCTCCATCAACTGCAAGATGCTATCCTATCAGTATGTGCCAACATTTCTAAAGAATGCTTTCAGCACCTTGATGAATCAATGCCACGTAGAATTAAGGCAGTTCTGAAGGCGAAAGGGGGTCAAACACAGTATTAGTATGGTGTTCCTAATAATCCTTTAGGTGAGTGTATCATTACAATAAAAAAAAAAAAATTCTCTTTTAATCCATTAAAACATTTTATTTATTCCTATGATGATGAAGCTGAATGTTCGGCATCATTTCTCCAGTCTTCAGTGTCACTTGATCCTTCAGAATTCATTCTAATATGCCGATTTGGTGCACGAGAAACATTTATTATAGAGAAATACTTTTATTCATCAAGGATGCATTCAGTTTATACATTTATAATGCTAAAAAAGATTTCTGTTTAATAAATGCTTTAATAAATATAATAAATTCAAATAATTCTGTGAATTTAACTTTCTATTCATCAAAGAATCCTGAAAAAAAGGTAGCCTGGTCCTACCAGACTCTCATACATTTCATTTGTACCACTCTCCATTGACAAGCGCTAACTTCCTTGAAGGGGGGTACTCTGTTGAAGTTTAAAACTATTGGATCTGCCCAGAGCCACTCGCTAGTGCACGACATCAATGTCATCATTCTCAGCCACTCCCTCTGATTGGACTGGTTAAAATTTGACCTGAGAAAACCAGAGGATATACCGCAATCCCAGATGGAGTACTGAAGGAAAAAGAAAATTGAGCGGAAGTACGTAGGAGGGCGGAGCCAGGCTAGAAAAAAGTATCAGCATACTGGCCAATGTGTTTTGGAGAAAAGCATTTATTTCAAAATGTGATTTACCCCCCACTTTCAATTATTTTACGTCAATGAAAGGTTAGGTTTTTGTAATTTTTTTGAATGATAGATCAAAAGGATAAACAATGACAATTTATTTTTACAGCCATATTTGATCATATTTACCAGGGGTGCCAATAATTCTGACCACCACCGTATGTAATAAAATCTAAATAAATGAAGAGTGTTTCAAAGTTTAGAAGAATGTAAAAGAAATGGTGTTCGCATAAGTTGGTTTAACTGCAGTACAATATAATGGGCTGGCAAAATGCCTCTTTGGCACTGATGGTATACAAGAACAGAGTTGCACTTAACAGTTTACAGGGATGTTTACAAGCAGACTTTACTTCCCTTCTGTTCCACTCCTTCCTTCTATAGCCCTCTGCTCACCCGGCCCTCACTGTATCAGGTGTGTGTGGCAGCTTATGTGTATGTGTGTGGAGGTTTTAGAGGTGTGCTGGTTTCTTTGTGGCTCCAGTGACTCGTCTAAGCCATAGCTTTATGATGCGTCTGCCAGTGAGCAAAGCCATCACTCCCCTCTCTAATCCCACTGAAAAATTGGAAAAAACGGGAAGCAGCCTCACTGATGGAAAACAACATACACACACAAAAAAAAAAAAAAAAAAAAAAACACAAAGCAGAAAAAAAAGATATCTTCTCATGCATGCCGCTTTATTTGATCCCTCTAAGACTCAGTCAAATAAAGAAACATGAACGCAAACAAAAGAGGCGGGAAGTGTTTGTGTGAGGAAGCTGATTGAAAAGCGAAGACAGATGTCTTCATCTTCCTGCAGATGGGCTTACGGCTCTGTCAGCTCTAAGACAGGGCGAAGATTACTGTCTCCTGGACAAAAAGGGAAGCAATGGGAGATGTCTGTGTCTGTTCTGGATATATACACATGCATACCAGCTGTAACTATAACCTAACTTATTCAGTTTTAGGCATTCAGAAATGGAGAATGTGCTCACCTGAGAATCGTGTGGAGGACTCAAAGTGGTAAACAGCTTAGTGTAGTGTAAACATTGGGAAAACACCTACACACACACACACACACACGCACACGCGCACGCGCACACACGCACACATCCTGTTTTTGCTTGCGGGGTCTGCAGGTCTGAATGAAGGTCTGAAGAATGAAAAACAGTTGTACACCTGCCTCCGATCCAAACAGCACTCTTCCAGCAAATGGCAAATCTAATCGTAGTGGTCAATACAACTCTAGTAATTGCACAGCAGATGGTCTTACACTAAATGGTGAGCTTTTACCCTTACTTAACTGGATACATTGACCGAACACATTCCCCCTGTGCAACCGCAACTATAAAAAGCATCTGCTTGGAGCTAAGAGGATATCCATGCGTCACTCAAATAACACTGACCTCTTATTATGTTGTCATTTCTTAAATGAGATAACTGATAACCCAAAGCCAGTGCATTACAGGGATTTTTCAACGATTATAAGCCGTTGTTAGGCACGCTGTGAAGGGTAACTCTCTGTAGCGCAATGGTCCTGCTTTGATAAATTACTAGCACAATTTAGTCCATAATTTAACCTAACTGGAAATGAGCAACATAGCACATTTATTGAAATTGTCAGTAGGTTGGTTATACAAAAGGTGTGGTAGAACACGTACAGTTTTGTATGTTTGCAAACACTGAAACATATGGGACTAATATATGAAATCTTAGCTAGAAAAAATAAATTACATTATATTTTACATATATTTAAAGCTGCAGTCTGTAACTTTTTTTGGTTTAAAATTAATTGAAAATCAAATTGACCAAGTACATAACCAGCTAGTGTTCTAACTGATCTCCTTACCTTAGCACGAATAACAACGGTAAGCTTGTAATAATGTATTCTAAATTGAGTGGTACTGGTGGATTTCCACGGGAAATTCAAGCATGTCTTCGCATCATTACGTTACATCTGTATACATAAAGAAAGAGTCCGGCTAGTAGTAGTAGGCATGTGAGGATGCTGCAGGTGGCGGATCATTTATAGCCTTTTCTCACAGCAGCTGGAATAATTAAACTTATCATTTTGATGGCGGATTGTAATCCAGAAAGGTCTAAACAACAATCATCAGTGACAACTGGAGATTCACCCGTAGTCAAAAGCAAAAGATTAGAATGTACAGAATTTGAAATCTACAGGTCACGCTATACACACTAAATACACAGTCACGCAATGCTGATGTTGTTAACATTAACAATGTGAACAAAGTATAACAATAATAATAATAATTTGCACAGTCTGATGTGATATGAGCGATCATTAAATTTAATCACCATTGGTAGAGCAATTTATTGTAATTGTACTAACTTTTTTTCTCAGTTAGTCAGAACAAAAGTGGCAGACATGATACTTACTTGTTTAGATGACTTTTTTCTGTGAAACTTAGTATTTTGGTCATGCTTCCAAGATGTAGTATCTGCAATTCCAAAGTAAAGTATCCACACTGGTGCGGTGAATGAATGAGAGCCACACATTAGGGGTTGGGGGAAAAATGTGATTCTTAGATACATCGCGATGCAGACATGGGCGATTCTGAATCGATTCACAAATGTCAAAAAATCTATTTTCTAAATGTTGATAACGTAATGTTGACGGAACGCAAAAGGTGCAGCTCTGAAGCGTGGGAAGTCCAGGGCCCGCACATGACAGAGACTCATGATGACTGAGCGAGAAATCCCACCGGCACCCTCGGCATTAAAAGCTAGTGTATGGAAGCATTTCGGCTTCCATGAAGTTGAAGGGGAAAATGACCTGGACAAGAGTCACAAAATACGACAAACATGAGAAACCATATTACACGTTTCCAACGCTACCAGAGGACTACAAACTCTATCGCAAATTTGATGGTCAAGGATTTATTGCATCCGTATTCTCTGCAGATGTTAATTTAGTGTTCAGATTATGGTATACAAAAGGAAAAAAAAAAAGTGTCTGTGCTCAGGATTAAGTCATAAGATTCTATTATTTATTTGTGTATAAGAGCAGCTGTATGTTGCTAGTTTTTCAGAATATGCTGAAGTCCACAAGCGTTACTTGTGTATGAGAGCTGCTGGTACAGAATTCTATATTTTGGTATAAAAGCTGTGATTTTGGGACAGCAAAATGTTTATTTTATTTTTTTGTCTGAAGGATTATATTGCTCATTGCACATAACAGGAGGGTGTTGGTTATTACTTTATGTTAGTGATTCAGAGTAGTCTATTAATTTACAAGTATGCTGCTACAGACACTTTTCCTGTTGGTTCTTTGCGATGTTGGGACATATTCTGGCAAATGTAACCTTCCTGTTGACTTGTAAAATCACTTTTATTTGTTTTATTAATAAAAGATATTGGAAGTAAATTCATTATGGGTCATTACAAATACTTTGCTTTAAAAGTACCAAATGAGGAAAAAAAGAAAATCTGTATCTGTAAAAGATGCATCGATAATCGTTTCAAAAAGCCCTCTGAATCATAATCGAATTGAATCGTGAGGTGCCTAGAGTTTTCCACCCCTACCACACATATACTCCTCAAAAAATTAGAATCATCCGCACTGAGGAGCCGATGCACAACCCATGTAAAGACGATAATTTTAACTACAATTGCAGGTTTCAAGCAGAGATGGTGACAACTTACGGACTGCAGCTTTAAGATTAAAATCATTTTCCAAAATTAGTTTTCCAAAACAAAAAATGTTTGAAACTTGGCACAAATTCAGATGCAATTTCACTGCCTGCAAAGTAGTGAAACAATTTCTTAGTGTTTCAAAAAGCATTACAAATATCGTTTCTTTCTTGTAATTCCAAAGCGACTGTAGCACAAGTGAAAATCAACAAGGCTCTTTTTCAGTGTAGCCCACACTTTCCACATGTAACTCGATTTTGACCCGTTTAGTCATCATTTGCTTGTCAGTGTAGAGAGGCCAACACTTCAACAACAATCTATGATGTATATTCTTCCTCTCTGCCATCACTATCACTGCAGCCAGGGCCATCCCAAACATGAAGCGGGGCTCATTGTGAGGTAGAGGTAGGGGGATCCCCCCTCAGTCCGTTCGCCACGGTTGCACCGCTCCCTAAAGACAGCCCTGACTTCTTCTATCCTTCTTGATCTTCAACTTCTTCCTTTCTTACTATGACCATATTTTCTGATGCACTGCCGTCACTATCACCATCAATATTTCTGGAAAAGGAACAGCTTTTCCTCTGTTGTCTATAAAACTTACCCACATCAAACTAAACATAGGCAAAAAGGCTATTATACTGTCTGCCAGTAATTAACAATAATGCCAGCTACACAGAAAATAAGTATCCCCTAAAAGCACTTTGTTATTTATGCTGATATTAACACAGATTTTTTTGATGTTCGAGTTTATTTTACAAAATGTGCATTAAAAATGACCAAAAACATTAGAAAACACATGAATTTATATGCAAAATCTAAAATGAACTCACAATGGAGCCTTGACAGCATGTGACCTAACAATGTGCTACAATGTCTCCTTCACTTCCTTGTTGCCAAAAATGTCAAGCCCATGATTAATAGATTTTAATTGTATTGGCTGAAGGGGATGTCATATGATAATGCTAAACTGTAATTGTTTTTGGTTGAATATTATTATTGTATTTTAAATGGATTTCTCTGCATGATTTATAAATGACGATACACCAGGGGTAATAATACTGACAGAATCTATAACAGGAACTTTACAAATATATAGATGTAAAATGTTGATTGATCCTTTTCAAGTTCAAAATATATTGATTTCACAAAATGAACAGGTTCTTTCTAATGTATTTAATCATGTATTTAATGTGTTCTTTCTAATGATATTAATTAAATATGTTCAGTGCCACCCCATTTATTTAATGTATTTGCCACATTTCACTTTTTAATGGCATAGTCAACCTGTGTTACCTGTGTATGATATGATATATTTACATTTCTAAAGTGGTGCATACAATTATTATTATTTTTTTCAATATTGTTAATATTATACATTTCAGTATATAGCTAAATGTAAACACTACGTATGACTACCTGCAAATATCAATGAGCATATCCACTGAGGAAAGCTTATTTATTTGTGGTGTTGATTGTAAATACACAGTCAATACTGCTTTTTGAGTTCAAATGGGTTTTATCCAGCACACATTATTGACTGGATTTCTGGAAGAGCTGCCCTGCTTTAATGCAGGTGAGTCTGGCTTAAGCTGGAACAATAAGGAAGCTTCATTTGAGCTCTCCAGACCTCAGACTGCTGCTAAAAGTGCTTCTGCCTCAGAGCACAGAGCCTCCCAGAGAAAACTTCTGGCCTCCCATCGGAAATGCCGCTGATTGAGTCATCCGCCTTCGAAAGGCTCTTAGCGGGAAACCCAATCGGATGAGGCTCTCCGGTTTTCCATCCGTCTTTTCTACCTATCTCTCCCCCCTCCACTCTCTCTCCCACGCACGATGGCCAAAAGCCCAGGGGTGCGATTTCTGCTATTCGCCTCTATTCACACGCTAAGACCTTCAGTCAGTACCTCTGGGGAAAGAAAGAGAGAGAAAGTGAAGCTGATTTGAGCTGGATGAGAGGGAGGATTTGAAGATGCCCTGTCTACTGCCGATGGCGTGTGGAGGGATGTGGGTGGCTTGGCGCCTCTGCTGTGCCTTTCAAGTTTCTGTGAGCAGAGGTTTTAAGGCTGGCGACTGGGGGATTTGAGACGCGCGTCCATCAGATCATGTTGTTCACCGTTTAGTAAACCCAGACTATATTAATACGCTTGACTGGGGTCAGAGGAACAAATGTGTTTGAATTAAAACAACATTATAGGATGACTCAAATTTGCTCTGTTGCCTACAATCCTCAGAGAATGAAGAGGAACTGAGCGATACGAGCACAGGATAGATCTCTATTCCGACTCCCTTGTAGCTTTAATAATGGAATGAATTTCAAATGTTAACAGCTGTGGTGCAGGGGCAGTCGATACAAACCGGATCAATGCCTAGCAACTGCTGTTGTCCTGACATGGGTGAAAAGAGAGCATGGCCCTCATTCTGCACAATGATAGGCCACAGATCAGCTTAGCAATTACTACCCTGGTGAGGTCATTCGATTTGAAGCTAGAGAAGGAATAAATGAAAGAAGAGAGCGAAATAGATTGGTAGATGATGCACATTGGAAGCTGCAGTCTAATAAGAGCAATGGTCATATTTGTGTGTGTGAGACTGTGGGTCAGGTTTTGCCTACATTGTGGGGACCAAATGTCCTCACAAGGATATCAAAACATGAAGCCATCCACATGAAAGCAGCTTAAAATATGTTGTAAGCAAAGTTGGCTGTTCTGGAAGCCAAATTTGAATTAGATACACACTCACCTAAAGGATTATTAGGAACACCATACTAATACTGTGTTTGACCCCCTTTCACCTTCAGAACTGCCTTAATTCTACTTGGCATTGATTCAACAAGGTGCTGAAAGCATTCTTTAGAAATGTTGGCCCATATTGATAGGACAGCATCTTGCAGTTGATGGAGATTTGTGGGATGCACATCCAGGGCACGAAGCTCCCGTTCCACCACATCCTAAAGATGCTCTATTGGGTTGAGATCTGGTGACTGTGGGGGCCATTTTAGTACAGTGAACTCATTGTCCAGGACCACACCCCTAAATGCATTGAAGCAACTGCCATGTGATTGGTTGATTAGATTAGATTAGATTGTAATTTCAGAGACAGGAGCAGGAGATCAGCAGCACATCATGTTTTCGAAGCTATTATCAGCAACAAAAGCTAAATTTTATTCTCGCACAATAAACAAGCTAAATACGATGCTTACTTGAATGATAATACATGCTCTCAGATTCCTTTTGTCCATATAAGGGCTGTCTATTGAACAAACTAAATGATTGATACATCAGAAAGCACATCAAAATCTTCTGATTGAATAAAAAAAATGAATTTGTTATTTGTAACTGCCACTGAATCTTGGGTAAGCCTTAGAGTCACACTGTTGACATGTCACAATGTTGGCATATTTTGCTCAAGGTTATTCAGGTTTGTTGGAGGATGCTTGTGCTCTGCAAATTATACGAGTCTTGACCATTCAGGTAGCTCATGAGCTCTGTTTTAAGCTTGTATTTGGAATTACAAATTGGCATTCTCCTACCTAAAAATTATCTTTCATAGATGCTTCAGAGATTTATTTATTTAGCAGACTGAAACTGGCTGTCTTGCAGAATTTCCTTTTGTTTGCTTTATAGTTTCTTTCTACAAGGCAGCCCTATGACATGATGCTACGGTCATAAAACAAAAGGGTGCAACACAAACGATTACCAGACAACAGGTTTATATGCAGGTTTAGGCAGACGAGTGATGCGAGTTGGTAAGTAACTGAGAATAGGTTAATTGCAGTAGAGATGGCAGTGGATAACAGTCGTATCAGATGGTGGACAGGGTGATGGAAGGGGCGGGCAGACAACTGAATAAGTGCGAAGACAATAGCAAAGGTAAGTGTCTCTCAGGTAGGCTAAGTAGTCAGGTTGAGGTTCATGATAGAACGACCAGACAATTGTGGTGTGGAAAGTGACTGATTATGAAGGGTGAGATGAGAGGTGCTGATGAGGGTAATCGCAGACAGGTGTGGTGATTGAGAAGTGAATGCAGGTGATAACCAAGGAGGATTGTGGGAGATGTAGTGTAAGGTGATAGTGACTGAGGATTGTGTACACAATGGGACTTTCACTTAAATGAAATCTCAAATGGGACCTATTATGCCCTTTTTAAAGTCTGTTTTTTTTCAGGGATTGGGGGGTCTACTAGAATAAGTTATCATGCTTGAATTTAATTTTTTTTTTTTTTTTCACATATTTTACATTATTGCAGCACCTCTCTTCCCAGTCTGTCAGTAATGCTTTGTTTATTTCAGGTCTCAATGAAGCCCCTCCTTCCAAAAAGCGCAATGTGCTCTGATTGGTCAGCTCGACTAGTATGTTGTGGTTGGTCAACTGCTTCCAGTGTTCTTCAGAAATGTTATGCCCCTTACCATACTTTTTGTAACTTTGCAGAGCTATTGCATGCTCAGACAGCAACAGAGCTGGCCCAAGGCACAAGCAAACTAAATGGTTGCTTAGGGCCCCCTTGGCCACCAGGGGCCCCCCAAGAGCACATCACATGACTTATTGCTGCATGTTACTTTATGATGATTGAAATTGCGAAATGGCCTTAAGCAATTACTAAATAAACTGCAAAATGTTGAGTTTTCTAATGCACAGATTGATTCTGACATTGACTGGACATTATTAGCTTGTTAGCCAGGGTTCAAAGTCCAAAGTGCTAGAAAAATCAGCTGAAATGGTGCTACTCTTCAGTTGCCCGGTAACCTTTTTATGAATGGATGGATTTGAGAATGTGATATGGTTTAGTGCAAATATCTTATCTGACGTGCTGCATGAGTACAGCATAGCTTTCAGTTTCTCAGTAAATGCTTAAGTCACTTAAAATGATCATTTGGGAACGCAACATGCAGCAAACATCTTCCCAAATTCGTAATGAGAATCATTTATAAAACTGTTGTTGTCAACAAACAGAAGCACAAAGGTCTTACTTTGTATTTATGGCAAAATAAAAGCTCTGTTTAACATTTGAAAGAAACCATCAACATTTTTATAACACAGTTATATTGTGAAATATTATTGCAATGTAAAACAGCTGTTTTCTATGAGAATATCAAGTAAATTGTAATGTATTCCTGTGATCAAAGCTGAATTTTCAGCATCATTACTCCATGAATGAATGAATGAGTTCAAGCTCAAACCAGTGCGCAGCGTTTTGCCTTCAGTGTCACATGATTATTATCAGTTTAGGATTCTTTGAAAGCTTTCTATTTCAGATAAATGCTGTTCTTTTGAACTTTCTATTCATCAAAGAATCCTGGGGGAGAAAACTCAGCATAGGAGCATATTCAGCATAAGAGACTTCTTTTAAAAACATTTTTAAAAAATCGTACATATCCCAGTCTGAACTCTAGTACTGTAAGACTTTGAATATTAAAGTGTAAATTAACACCTGAGCACTCTTGTGGGTTTGCTACTGTTATAATTAAAAA
Organism: Paracanthobrama guichenoti; assembly: GCA_018749465.1. Classification (NCBI taxonomy): domain Eukaryota; kingdom Metazoa; phylum Chordata; class Actinopteri; order Cypriniformes; family Gobionidae; genus Paracanthobrama; species Paracanthobrama guichenoti. Next base: position 33,477,216 of record CM031956.1, on the reverse strand, counting down.
CCATATAAGGGTAAAAACATGGCAGGCAGACAGGATGTAAGCAACGCAGCTACAACTAATAAAATTGATAACGGGTGTGCGAATTATGAAGAATTGACAATAGTCAATCGTATTGGTGGCACCGAGGAGCCCTCAATTAAAATTCTGCTTAGGGCCCCATAAAGGCTTGGGCGGCCTTGAACAGCAACATTACACACTAAAGAAATTTATAAAATATAAAAAAATGTTTGGACATTTGGATGATAGGATCCTCCTTAATGATAGGAGACAAAGAAAAATAGTTAGAAGGGACAATTGTAAAGATCTTTAAATCTTCTGGTAAAAAAATAAAAATGCATTTGAGATGTTTGCTGGACTGAAACTGAAAGATGATCAATTTTTTTCCTGAAAAATTACTTTTTGTGGAATCTGACATGGCACTTACTTTCATTCAATGTTTGAACATGATTTTATAATTCCTTATTATAATATTTTTACATTTCACATGCATTTCATTTTCATCTGAGTGATAATTCAATAGCCAAGAGAAGAACAATAGGTATGTCCTATTCTTCATAAGTAAAGTGAAAATGAAAATGAAGTGGAATGACAGTATGGTATTCAGTATGGTGTCCCATACTCGGAATCTCTGCATTTCACCCATCCAAGTGCAGTGATTATTGATTAGTGATTATTGAACACACACCCAGAGCAGTGGGCAGCCACTTTTGTTGTGGCACCCAGGGAGCGATTGGGGGTTAGGTGCCATGATCAAGGGCACCTCAGTTGTGGGTAATGAGAGTGGAAGAGAGCGGTGTTCATTCACCCACCCCACCCCACCCCACCCCACCCCACCCCAGCAACCTTCAGGTTACAAGTCCGAATCTCTAACCATTAGGCCACAACCGCCATTAATAACATGGCTTTAAGATATAAACTGTTGATTTGGCTTTAAGAAAAACTCCATTGTTGCTGAGGCATTTGTAAGTTTTTCTTCTTAAAATGCTGTTGTTGTTTAGGTGAATAAACCCATTAGGACGCCGTGGAAAATCCCAGGGGGAAAAGATGAATCGTTGTTTTGTGTGCTCAGATGTTTGAACACTAGACCCTGGTTTTCATTAGAATGTATTAAGGTCTCTAACATACAAAAGAAACCTAATTCAGGCTATAAAACGACACCCCGCGGAGCTCAGGTAATAATGCAAAGCTGAGATTCTTCATTAGCAACAAGACAGCAAGCAGCCATAATTTATTGCATGTTAAAAAGCACAAGCGGTTTGTCTTGAAAGTATTTCAAGACATCATTTATCAAAGAGTTTGTAAATGGCTGCATTCAGGTTTGAATGCTCAACGCTAGAACCTTATTTCCATTTCTGTGACTGGAGGGCAAAGACAGGGCGAGAGAGATAGGAAGAGATGGTAGACACATCGGGCTGTTTCAGTGTAACTTTTTAATTATCTTTTATGCTGATTTTCTTCATCAGGCCTTCAGGACAAGAGAAAAGCATCATAAAAACAATTATAGAAGTGTTTGTGTTTTTCTTATCATCACAGAAATGCCACCGCAGGGCCCGATTCGTGCTCGCTCTCATTTATACACCTCTATGGTGCTATGCAATTCAAGGATGTTCTGCTGAGGACGAGAGACGGTGTTTAAGTGTCCTTAGGAAATTTATCTGGAGTGCAAGCCCTTATTAAGACATATTTGAGTTATTAGGAAAGCAGGCACAAATAGTCCACTAAGCATACACATTCATAAGGTTTTATATGTTTAAACCAGACAATGTTATTTTTTGTTTCCTTCAGAAACTATCGTGCTGCTGAATACAAGAAACGATTCGCATTCTTCAGTCTTTAATTTTGCCAACAGGGACATCTTTCTCCCTCTTTTTTCTTTTATTCCAGCTATCTTTCTCCACTTCTCTCTCTCTGGTGTAAGGTAGCTGTGCTCTCTGTGATGTGTCTGTAGCCTGCAGTGGAGCCCAGTGCCTTAGGCAAATTATAAAGCGAGGGGTCTGGTTTGGGGCTTTGTGCTCGAAGGGCAGCAAAACTTCTGAAACAGACTCTGATGAGTTAAAGTACACTTCTTCAGCTTTATACTTCAGCCCAAGGCAAATTTTTACAAACACACAGTCGCCAGGACACATACGCACACATACACATGAACAAACACCACCAAAAGAACTAGACTTGGAGAATCACAAGTTAAATATACTGTAAAATATGTGTAACAAGGCATCACTCGAAGTGGGATCCATAAGCAAGCTTTTATTAAAATCGTGGTCAAACAGGCAATGGTCAGATAGCAGCAAACACAGCAATGTAGGACAGACACAGTCGTGGTCGATAAGCAGGCAGTAGATCAGGGGCCCGTTTCAGAAAGGAGGTTAAGTGAAAACTCGGAGTATGTTAACCCTGAAATGAGGGGAACTCTGGGTTTTCTGTTTCAGAATGAGAGGCATGCCAAACCAAAGAAAGCAGAGTAAGTCAAGCCCGTTTCTGAAAGAGAGGTAACTTATACTCAGAGTCAGTTACCAGGGTAACTTGCTCTGTGAACCTAACCTGGTTGGGAGCAGATTTTATTCGGTAAACCCAGAGTTTCTTTTGGTCTCCTCCCCCTTTTTAAAGCACCAGTGGTGTTTAAATACGTCATTCATTCATTCAATTTTTTTTTCTTACCCTATTGGCAGATAATTTGCAAAATTAGAAAAATGCACTTAAATTAGCTTTTCTTTTTGTCCTCCAGGAAACAAGACTAAATACTTATGTAATTGGTTTACTTATGTAGGAAAATGCACATTGATTTAAGAATCTTTTTTTTTTTTTTTTTTTTTTTTTGCAGTGCAGGTACATTCATTCACTGCAAATATTTTAATCAAGAGGACACTGTCAAAATGACAAAAATAGCATGTAGATGTGGAGGCTGCAATAATTTGTAGGAAGTTACATTCATGTCAGAAGAGAATTTTTTTTTATTCTTTTTTGCTTGCTATAGCCACATGCATATTAATTTGACAGCACCATTTTTTAATGATGGTTTTCTATATAATATCAGGGATGCAGAGCATATTAGTAAGGCTGCTGTATGCAGAGAGGTAAGGAAAGTTTGCCTCACTCTCACGTGAGCTCTTTCTGAATATGTTTGTGTTGGTTCCTGGGCACAAACCCATGAGAGCATCAAAGAGGAGTTTCACAGGATTGCAGGTCAGTGGTGTAGAAATCAGGTTGGCGAATGGTGTGCTGGAGGTGAGTGTAAGCCTGATTCCATGTCTCCTCACTATGTAACTCCTACGTAACCAGTCATTCACCGCCAGGACATCAGTGGGTTCCCCAGACCAAGGGAATAGAGGCTGTTGAAATCCCCAAATGCATTGAAAGGGGGTCAATCCTGTAAATGCCTTTTTGGATGGGCATACTCAGCCCATATTAGAAAGCGATATGATGCTGATTACAGTATGATTGAAGGAAACGGATGAGCTCTTGGTTTAGTCTTTCAGCTTTACCCTTGAATTGAGGATGGTATCCAGACATGACTTGAAGAATGCAGACCAGAGTCTTGGCATAAATTGAGGGCCTCGATCGGAAACGATATCCTCTGGTAATCCATAGAATCGGAATACCAAGTGACATAGATGTTCATCTGTTTGCAGGGTGGTAGGTAGCTTGGGTAGAGGTATGAGGCAGCAGGCTTTGAAGAATCTGTCTATGACAGTGAGAATTGTGGTGTGACCGTTGGAGGCTGGTAGATCTGTGACAAAGTTGATAGCAATGTGGGACCAGGGGCGTTGTGGAAGGGGAAGAGGTTGCAGCAGGTCAGCTGGTAGTTGTCTTGATGGTTTCTGTGTATTGCAGGTTTGACAATGGTAGACAAACATGGTGGTATCTTTGCACAGGGATGGCCACCTGAATTGGTTCTGTAGGAGATGGATAGTGGCAGTAATACCAGGGTGACCAGAGCTGGGCAGAGAATGTACCTGTTCTAGAACTCGATTTCTGAGAGTTTCAGGTACGAAGACTTCATTAAGTAGACATTCAGCTGGAATTTGGACTTGAACATGGGCCTGTTCAATTTCAATCATGATATCCTATTGGACGGGAGCAACAATGAGGTCGGGAGGCAGAATTGTTTCAGGATGTTTGGGAAATTGATCGAGCTCATACTGTCTGGAGAGCGCATCCGCCTTTGTGTTCTTGGACCCAGGACAATAAGTGACCACAAAGTTGAAAAATGTTTTTTAGAAAAAAGAAACATTACTTATGTGCATCTTGATACAGTGATACTTGGTACAGAGTCAGTGCAAGTTGCGTTCAGTTAAAAAAGATCAAACATACATTTTAGTCTGGGACTAGGCTTAAGCCTTGTCTGTGAAATCAGGGGATGAGGTAACAACTGCACAGTGTACTTAGGTGTGATTGAATAAAAACAGATAACTGCAGATTGACAGCATCCAAAAGTTTCAATGTACATTTTACTTTAGTGAAGAGACGCTGTTAAAGTGCTTTCACAAATGGCTGGAATTAATCTTTTCAGCAATATGTGAATTATTCTCTTTCTGTGTAAGACTATTTTGCATGGTTTAAAACAGAAATTAGTATTACACATTAAGATATAACCACATTTATTGCAGTAACAGCCGTGGGATTGAGAACTCAAGCAGTGGGGGTGTGAAGGCAGTAATTCTGTCCAACAAAGGCTCTTGATTAAAGAAAACAAGTATGACAATATAATAAACAAAATGTTCTGATTATGTTTGTGGGCGAGATGCAGTTTTATTTATTTATTATTATTATTATTTTGGTTTGTTTGGTATTTGATAAAGTTTTAACCATGTTTTTTTTAAGGTGCTCCTACAACAACGCATTTAAATTTGTCGGGCGGCTTTCCCAAACAAACTAGCATACGTGCTGTTGAGCTTGTTCTCTGACTGGACATATTGTGAATAATAAACAGAAGCTGAGATTTGAGAGAAACTTGCCCTCTGACCTCAATCTTTCTCAACTTCAGCAGAATCCTTGAAATTTGAAGTAATTAATAACTCAGAGTTCTGCTGTGCACTGGTCTTGGAAGAACCAACCTTGGAAGAAAATGGAAAGGAAAAACAAGTTATAAACCTAAAGCATTTAGCACTTTAACACAGTCTGACGGCAAGATTCAATAAATCAAAATACATAAAAAAAAAACCTCCAAACACAAGGTATGTTACATAGAGAAGTGCATTATTGGTCTGGTCTTGGACTGCTCTAGATATTATGGTCCTAACATGGCACCCACCCTCGGTCTTACTTAGGCCTGTCACAATCATGAATTTTGTGCTGCATGGCGATTCATTGTCATACAAATAATTGCTATTACCAATTTAATACGAATTTAGTATGAAGAAAGAACAATGTTTATATGTATATTTTCTTTAGCAAAATTATATTAAAACTGCATATGTGGCGAGGTGGACGAGGCCTGGTCCTCTCTCGTCCTTCACTGGTGTCGCTCGTCCTTATATGCCTCTGAGCTCCCTCCTGAGAGGACTCGAGACCAGTGTGCCTCGCAGGTGACGCTCATTCTCAATAATGCACCGGTCTCACTCGCTCCTCCCACGTCTCTCACTCGTCCACCTCGCCACACCATGATCAGAACCAAATATTATATATACAGTATACTGTATATATACATGTGTAACATGTCGGTGTAGAGAAGGGAACAATCAAAACTGACTCTAATGACGAACACAGAAGAATACACTGGAGATAAACACTCATTCACTAAGCATGTGTACACTATAAAAAAAAAGTTACTGCCTTAAATTTTTAAGAGCAATCAACTTGGATGTTTAACCCCTTAAGCCCGGTACCCTGGTTTATAACACACAAAAAACAGCACAGACGCACATGAACGGACTACAAAAATAACACTTGCTTAGACTTGGCGTTTATGCTTGTAACTTCATGAATAATAATAATCCGTCACCATAATCCATCACTCGGATCGAAAATTATTCCCACATAGATTTATAACACCTAACCTGACAGGAGCACATAAGCTAAATAAACTATTGTAGTTCTAAAGTGGCGTTTAAGCTTGTAACTTCATGAAACATGCTCCGATCGTTGAAAATAGCACATCCTTATTTACAGCAAATTCTCACAATTAAAAAGAGACCAAAGTGGAATTATAACACATTATAACCTCACAGGAGCACATAAGATAAATAAACAGTAGCTTTAAAGTGGCGTTTAGGATTGTAACTTCATGAAACATGCTCCAATCATTGAAAGCAGCACATCAGTACTTACAGTTGATGCTCCCGATTGAAATGAGTCCAAAATCAACATAATCCATTGTGTCAATCACAAGATATTCCTCACGTATGTTGTGTTGATCAATACAGTTTTGAAAAATATGGCAATTCATTTTTATAGCAGCTAGGTGGCACCCAAGCGAAGTCTGGTCCCCACCCCTGAGCTAGATGACATCAGTGGTGAAGATGGGACCAGTAAATCAGGACGGAACATCAGTGGAAGAAGATCTCTGGACAGGACCAGAGCATCCAAATATCTGGGTGAGTACTGGATCCGCAGACCACAGATCTACCAGGTTTAGATCTGCTCCTGTCTCTGAGATGGCCTGATCAGCACACTTTGACTCCAGGATGACCCAGGTGGCAGGCTCTAGTGCTCGGGTAGTAGTAGGCATGGATCCTAGCCCCCTCTCTGCCTCTCCAGTGTTACAAAACAGGAAACAGGAACTAAGGTAAACACAACAGAATATCAAAATAAGAGTCCAAGACCATGACAACATGTATATAGGTTCAGAGTCAGTGTTGTTCCACTCAATGTTAATGGTTTCAAACTGTTCATGAGTAGATGAAAAATGTCTCCCGGTTTGTTTTCGTTTTAATGTTCACTGAGGATCAAATCTGGACTCTGACCAGGCTGATGAACTTCAGTGGTGTCTACTGATGGTTCTCAAGCCACTTTTTGGTTGTCTTTGCAATTTGGGCAGGAGCATTGTCTTGTTGAAAAACAGCATCTGATCATTCCTCTTTAGATACAACTTTTATTTTGTGGTAAGCAAGCCATTCTGCAGTATTCTCTTGTACTCCAAAGCATTAAATGACTTTTCACAGTGAAGTAGCTCACCAATACCAGCAGCTAAAAAGGCTACCCGCACAATGACACCTCTTCCTTCATGCTTCACTGTGGTAGTGGTACATATGCATTTATTATTATATTTCTCAGTAGATTTTTAAAGATACTGCTTTGGAGCATCACCATGCAATTCTTGTTTTATTGTGATTCATCACTCCACACACAATTTCGAACTTCCCATATTCTGCCAAAAACTTAATTCTGTTTATTTAGAATAATCACAATATCTAGATAATATATGCATCTTTAATTACATGTTGACTTACGAACAAGTCTGTGAATAGACAAACCTAAAGTAGATATACATCAAGGTAATGGTTTCCAGTTCATTTCATGGTTCACTAAGGGAGTCAGTTGTGAGCACTGTAACGGCTCTGAATGATTCACTGAGCGAGTTGACTCAAAAGGATAACTCAAGAGCAGTGTTTTTTGGAGCTCTAATTCATCTTTATGACTGAATCAGTTAATAGGAGTCATGTTCACAAATCAGATATTGCATTGTGTTCATTCGTTGAGCCCAGCATCTGATGAAGCCTCATATGGAATCAAACAAAGTATCCCATTGGTAACTAGACTGAAAGATAGTGTTACAAATGTTTTGTTTTGTTTTTTTGGTGCGTTTGCAAACATTTTAGTCATAATACAAGGAACTGATAAAATTAAGTGATCACTTAAATCAGTTAAATACTACAAGAGCACAGAGAACAAGAACAGGATCTTTTATAGCTCCTTTTGCTCCACTTGCTTAAAAAACAGCCCCTTGAATCTCTCTCTCTCTCTCACTAACACACACACACACACACACACACACACACACACACACACACACACACACACACACACTTTTTATTCGCTTTCATTCAGTCTTAGTGACGTCTCTACAGCAGACTTTATCTTTCCCTCCATATGTCAGAGTGAGGCAAAACATATTACAGCTGACACTCACACAGACTATCATAGACCAGTGCAATACAAAAGAAATGACTTGGGAACTGTAGTGATGGTTTTCGAGGGCTATATTGCAATATAACAATGATTAGAAAGAGATGAGAAAAGTTTTTCAAAGGGCTTTAAGTATTGTAATAACGTAACGCCCCATAATTCCCATCCAAATCAAATGCAAATCAAGAAGTGTGTTTGTATTTCAGCATTGCTCTTGTAGATCTATCACCCTTTTCAATCACATTTCTTGAAGATTTATAGTGCATGCCTGCTCATATATGTAATTTCTTTTGTGTGTTTTTTGTATTTTATTTTTTTATTAACAAGAAACTTAGAAATTTATATTATCCAGGAACTTAGATTAAGTTCACACACAAGCAAGCCATCCAAAAAAACCTTAAAAAAAAAAAGGCTTAATTGTGCCCTTACCCTTACTAAATACTTAACACTGTGTCATGGCACTGTATTTAATGCAACAACAACAAGAACATTAGAACACGATGTGGCATCTAACAAGATAGTAGTTGTACAACTGGATGAAACGACAAAAAAAAAAAAAAAAAAACCTTGTAGTACTATTATAAGTACAATTTGATTTTCAAATTCATCTAATTTGCAATGACTAAAAACAAATACTTATTTTAAATCGCAACATCGGCATCAACATCTAGCTCTTCAGTTAAAGCATTACAGGTGGCCGGAATGTAAAAGGTAACAACATTTCCATGGGTGTCACTTTTAGAAAACTGTCATGCCAGAACAAGAATCAGCTTGTCATAACTGTGGGCAAGGCATCTGTCTTACACTAGACAAGTCAATACTACATTATTTTTAAATAGTAAATAATACGCTTTATAGAGTACAGATTGTTTTTAAAGCAGCTTTATAGTGCTTTACAATATCTTTAACAAAATTATGCATTTCGGCTGTTGTTCAGCTGAAGTCAGTTCCCATTCAGTCGGTCATAGGAATCTTGAAGACCGACGAATAGGAATATTGCTAGCGAGAGCCAGTCTACTTCAAGTGTAACCAAACGAGCCAATGCACACTGGCATGCAATGATTGCACCAGCTGCTCATGCCACACAGTGTGGGTATACACTTCCTCGTCACAGGCCTTTTCTGTGCTTTGCGTTCGAGGGTCAAGCATATCAGTACAAAGTCCTGCCCTTCGGGGTGTCCCTGTCCCCCTGTGTCTTCACGAATGTCGCGGAGGGGGCCCTTGTGCCCATGAGAGAACAGGGCGATCTCGATGACTGGCTCATTCTAGCACAGTCCAGGGATTAGTTGTCCAGCAAGTTGGGTCTTCGGGTCAACTGGGTAACGAGAAACTCATCTCCATGCAGATGATCTCTTTTCTCAGTATGGCGTTGGATTGGGTCGAGCAGATGGCATGCCTCACAAAAGAGCGTGTCCAGTCGATGCTGAACTGCCTGAACATGTTTCAACGCAGGACGGCAGTCCCAATGAAATAATTTCAGAGGCTCCTGGGGCATATGGTGGTCGCAGCGGCAGTAACAGCACTCAGTCTGTTTTATATGAGACCGCTTCAGCATTTGCTTCACAGCCGAGTCCTGAGATGGGCGTGGCAGCACGGCACTCACTGGGTGAGTATCACACAGGCCTGTCACCAAACCTTCAGCCGTGTTCACACCCCTTTTTTCTTCGGGCCGGAGTGCCCTTAGAATTGGTGTCCAGGCATGCTGTGGTATTCATGAATGACTCTGCCATGGTCCCGTCGCCATGTCCTCTGTTCCCCGCTGGGGTGCCAGTTCACATACTTGGCTCCTCAGTGATAAACTGATTTGATGCAAGCACCTGTGGCTCATTTATACCCGTGCTGCATGGCATGAGAAGCTGGCGCAATCATTGCATGCCAATGTGCACTGGCTCATTTAGTTACACTCAAAGTAGATTGGCTCTCGCTAGCGAGATTCCTATTCGTCAGTCTCTGACGTGGCGTCTCTGTTCCCTCCTTCAGGGAATGAAGGTTACATATGTAACCGAGACGTTCAGTGTTGATTCAGTTTCGTTGGAAAGATCATCAATTATTAAATTAGTTAATTTCATCTATACAGCAGTTCTGCAAGCCCCCCACTGCCAAAATATGTAATCATCCAGCTCAGTTTAGTTCTCTTACAACAGCGTCAGTCAGATCAATAATATTGTTGAATATTAACGGTGCAACTTTAATATTGAGTGTCCAGTAAAATCTCTCACATTCAGATCAAGCCATTCTTTTCACTCTCAGAAAAAAAAAAAAAAAAGTATAAAAGCTGTTACTTCAGCAGTGCCCTTTCAACATGTAGTGATCCACTTTAGGTCCTAATTTTGCACCCTTTAATCATTAACGCAGAGTTTGGTTAGGCACTGTGGTTGGATATAGGCTTAGCAGAAAGGTCAAATACCCCGTTCATGTAGCTCATTCTCACTATGTTTACTGTTCACATAAATGATGACACATTGAAGATGACTTAGTCATCAGTCTAAATGGGAATCCCTGTGCTCATTCTTCTCTCCTTTTATCCGTTCACGCTGTACCCATCCGGGAGCCGGGCTCTCATGGGTGAGAGGGCTTTGAAGAAGCCTGACAGGATCGTCCATCACACCAGCATTATTTACATTTAACTATGACTGATAAAGTGATAAGAGACAGCAAATAGAGAGAGAGAGAGAGAGAGAGAGAGAGAGAGAGAGAGAGAGAGAGAGAGAGAGAGAGAGAGAGAGAGAGAGAGAGAGAGAGAGGTCTGTGTATTCTGACCAGACAGAATCATATATTTGCCTCTAAACATATCCATTATTTGGTCACTTAAAGGATCGTCTATGAAGAGATGATAATGCACACAACCATACTTTCTCTCCCCTGTTGTTTTCTTTTTCACTCACAAACTGTCAAAATCAGCCATTATTACACTTAATTTCTGACTGACCACTCAATTCACTTAAGTATAAATATTTACCTTGTCTGCTTCGAATATCTCTTTTACCTTGCTTTCCCACTCCATCAACTCCAATGCAGCCTCTATTTTCCACCAATAGATGGCACTGTGGTGTTGGAGTGACAGCCACATTTCCAGCCATTTCATCCGAGACCAACAGCTAAAGGTGGAGGAGTGAAGCGATTGATGTGAGGGAGAGGGCTGAAGCAATGGAGAATTGGAATAAGGGATGTAGGCTTCACCGAATGGCATATTCAGCTACAAAGTGATTACATAAGACAACTAATATAAGCCTGGAAGGTAGAGACAAACCATTCCCTGCTGAAAAAAAAAAAAAAAAAAAAACACTTAAACCAGTTTAAGCTGGTTTGATGGTCTTCCAGCCTGGTCAAGATGATCTGTTAGCTGATTTTAAGACCCAATTAAGCAGTTCTCTTAAAGATAAAGGTTCTTTATTAGCATATGTGGTTCCATGAAGAACCTTGAATATCAAATGGAACCTTTAAATTGCACAAAAGGTTCTTTATAGTGAAAAAATGCTCTTCAGAATATTAAAAGGTTCTTCAGCACTAAGAACAAGAATGGTTCTTTTAAAAACTGACCATGAAAGGTTCTTTGAGAAACCCAAAATGGTTCTTTAAAGTCATAATAAAATAAAATAACATTAAATTAAATAAAATTCTCATCTCATCTCGTGTCACTCACTCACTCACTGCAACTTCTGTTTCATGCCCCTATTATGCGATATTAAAAGTTCCTAATTTTGATTTCCTAAGTTTCAAAGGTCTCCTATAATAGGTTTAAATGCATCCAAGGTCAAAAAACACTTTAATATTCTCATAAAATACATTACAACATCAATCTTTTCTCAGTGCCTGGAATGACTTGATCAAGGAGTCAATCTCTCTAAACCCCTCCTTTCCGAGACCCTACTCTGCTCTGATTGGTCTGATGGCCCAGTCTGTTGTGATTGGTGCTTACAGTATGTGTCACAAACACCTATTATCATATCTGAATTTCAGCTACGTAGGCTTCCTCAGCACTTGTATATAGTGATACAATGGCGTCGGTTTTACCGTATCAATTCGAGCCTGAGTCCTCATCCTTTTGAAGTGCATGCAAAGTGGATTTGTTTTCATAGTGCAGAAATAGCAACTTTTCAGCATGTCAGCAATACAAACCAAATTCTTCAAGGGCTTAGCAGTGTTTGAGGGCAGGTCAAAGTAGACTATGTTTGGGTAGCCAGTGAAAAACACTGGCTGGCACTATGCAAATGTGTTACAAACCTACATAGGTTTGTAGTGGGAAGTGAGACAATTCTCATTTCAGCAATTCAGAATGGCTTCTTTCTTTTAGGATAACTTTATATGTCACACTGCATTAAAAAGGTAATCTCATAATAGCAGCACTTAAAGGTAAAAAACATAATAGCAGCACTTTAATGGAATCTATGCGAAAACCACCTTTTGAAACCTTTATTTTTAAGAATGCAGCTGAGCACAGGGTGTGAGACCAGCAAATTATACTAAGCTTTTTCTACTTTTTGTTGTGGCTGTGCACTATGAAACAATTTCTATATCTACAGGTGCTGTGGAAACTTGGAAACCCTTTCAAACCCTGTCACAGGAGGAATCAGAAACAATTTGGAGTCCAAATAACAGTGTGAGCCTGCAAATAGTCCTGCCCTTAATATGGTAAAAGGTCCAAAAGTGTCCAAACTCAACTGAAAGACTTGACAGGACCTTTGGTAGTTTGAAGTGTCTGATGTGACAGATAATGCTGTGTTTTAGCTTTTGTGAGAGTTTTAAATCTCTCCCTCATGCTCTCTTTCTGGAGAAAGCTTTGGGACTCTGTGTGACCAGCTTCCTCATGACCTCTTCTAACAAAATATTGACGGAGATCTCTGTCACCTTCCCACATCAGGTATCACTCAATTTATGCGTGGGCTTATGTTTGTGTGTATGTGTATTGATGGTGATCACCCTTGTGAAATCTCTGTGCTGGGTCACTAAATTGGTCGCACCAACTTACTCTGAACCTGCATGGCCCATATGCCTATTCCATTAGTGTGCTGGGCATCGAGTCAAATTAACTTGTCCAGCTTGTTTTTCTGGCTTCCAGCTGAATTCTGATATGGTGCTAAATCTGGGCCAAAATTAGCAAATACTGACATTGAAGTGCATTCTTACAAAAAAAGAAAAAAAAGAAAATCAATGTAGGTCACCAGAAATTTTGTAATTTGGAAGCTGCAGTCTAATTCTGTCATCATTTACTCTCCCTCACGTCCCCCCTTTAAGTCTTTATTCTATAGATGTAAAAAAGCATATTTTAAAAATATATTTTTTTTATCCATACAATGAAACAAAAATACATTTTCAGATTGTTTTTATGTACACCGTACACTGTATTGCCAAAAGTATTGGGACACCCCTCCAAATAATTGAATTCAGGTGTTCCAATCACTTCCATGGCCACGGGTGTATAAAATATAGCACCTAGACATGCAGACTGCTTCTACAAAAATTTGTGAAAGAATGGATTGCTCTCAGGAGCTCAGTGAATTCAAGTGTGGTACCGTTATAGGTTGCCATCTGTGCAATAAGTCCATTCGTGAAAATGCTGAGGCACACAGTGCAAAAAAGTTACCAAATTTCTGCAGAGTCAATAGCTACAGACCTCCAAACTTTGTGTAGCCTTCAGATTAGCCCACAAACAGTGTGTAGAGAGCTTCATGGAATGGGTTTCCATGGCCGAGCAGCTGCATGCGAGCCTTACATCACCAAGTACAATGCAAAGTGTTGGATGCAGTGGTGTAAAGCATGCCGCCACTGGACTCTAGATCAGTGGAGACGTGTTCTCTGGAGTGACGAATCATGCTTCTGTCTGGCAATCCGATGGACAAGTCTGGGTTTGGGATTGCCAAGAGAACAGTACTTGCCTGACTGCATATTGTGCAAGTGTAAAGTTTGGTGGAGGGGGGATTATGGTGTGGGGTTGTTTTCAGGGTTGGGCTTTGCCAGTTCCAGAGAAAGGGACTCTTAATGCTTCAGTATACATTATGGACAATTTCATGTTCTCAACTTTGGGAACAGTTTAGGGATGGCCCCATTCCTGTTCCAACGTGCACAAAGCAAGGTCCATAAAGACATGGATGAGCAAGTTTGGTGTTGAGGAACTTGACTGGCCTGCACAGTGGGATGAATTAGAGCAGAGACCGCAAGCCAGGCCTTCTCACCCAACAACAGTGCCTGACTTCACAAACACGCTTCTGGAACAATGGTCAACAATTCCCATAAACACACTCCTAAACCTTGTGGAAAGCCAATTCCATATTAAACCCTAAAGATTAAGAAACGGGTGTCATTAAAGTTAATGTGCACGTGAAGGCAAGTGTCCCAAAACCTTTGGCAATATAGTGTATTATTATTAAAATGTCTTTATAATAAAATAAAATTCTTTCTGACTCCAAACTTTTATGTACAAAAGATTTCTATTTGAAATGAATGCTGTTCTTCTGAATGTTTTCAACATTGACAATAATAAGAAATGGTTCTTGAGCACCAAATCAGCATATCAGAATGATTTCTGAAGGATCAAGTGATACTGAAGACTGAAGTAATGGATGCAGAAAATGTAGCTTTACCATAACATAAATAAATTACTAAAATATTAACATTAGCCTTTATGAGCATAATAAACGTGTTTCAAAAGCATTAAATAAATCTTACCGACCCAATTTTGGGGTGGAATATCCATTTAAGAACATTGATTCTCATGAAGCTGTACACTCTGTATTTGTGTGCGAGGGTATCTGTTTGAGACTTGTTGGTCCCAAGGTGCTCAGTACGCCAGTGTGTGTTAATTTACTGTTAACTACCCTCTTATTCACAAATTAAAACTCAGCTAATGAAGGGCTAGGCTATTACTGCTTTGTTAGAAATATCCTTGGAGCCAAAGCAGCATTACCCCTTTCATTTATGAATTAAACCATGGGAGTGCATGTACATGTGTCTGCAATTTGCACTTTAAGTCATCAAAGGCCTCTATAGAATATGAAGCCAAGAATAGCCCACGTTGCAATGGGACCATTTCTCCTAATCACTGATCCCTTAAAATTATCTAAAGTCAGTTCAATGAGTGTTTTTTCCTCCTCCTCTCTCTCTCAGACTAAATTCTAAATCTGATTGACTGTGCCTTGAGGCCTTTGAGTTTCCAGACTGGCCTCCAGGGGGCTTCACATACAGAGCGGACTCCGAGAGGCCTAAACCCAAGACTGGGGTTAAATATGGTTCAGAGCCTACAGCAGGCCTAGTGCTAATATTGATTCCACAGCCATGTAGAGTGGAGGCATGCATTTAACATTAGCAGTGCTGAAGGGAGACAGCTCACCCACAAGTCAGTCAGTGAGAAACTGAACATCATGCCATCTGACAGAACCGAACAGGACATGTTTCTGTAGATTCTAGGCATGTGACAGAAACAAAATGTCATGTCGTATAATTTCGTAAGCTTTTTTCATGGTATTGTAGTACAATATAAGTTGATTTTAAATTTCATGGCATCAACATCTCAAAAAAGTTGGGACAAGGCCATGTTTCCCACTGTGTGGCATCCCCTCTTCTTTTTATAACAGTCTGCAAACGTCTGGGGACTGAGGAGACAAGTTGCTCAAGTTTAGGAATAGGAATGTTGTCCCATTCTTGTCTAATACAGGCTTCTAGTTGCTCAACTGTCTTAGGTCTTCTTTGTCGCATCTTCTTCTTTATGATGCGCCAAATGTTTTCTATGGGTGAAAGATCTGGACTGCAGGCTGGCCATTTCAGTACCCGGATCCTTCTTCTACGCAGCCATGATGTTGTAACTGATGCAGTATGTGGTCTGGCATTGTCATGTTGGAAAATGCAAGGTCTTCCCTGAAAGAGACGATGTCTCTTTGTATATGTTGCATATGCTGTTCTAGAACTTGGATATACCTTTCAGCATTGATGGTGCCTTTCCAGGTGTGTAAGCTGCCCATGCCACACACACTCATGCAACCCCATACCATCAGAGATGCAGGCTTCTGAACTGAGCGCTGAGAACAACTTGGGTTGTCCTTGTCCTTTTTAGTCCGGATGACATGGCGTCCCAGTTTTCCAAAAAGAACTTCAAATTTTGATTTGTCTGACCACAGAACCTTGGCCCAGAGAAAACGCCTGTGCTTCTGGATCATGTTTAGATATGGCTTCTTTTTTGACCTATAGCCGGCAACGGCGAATGGCACGGTGGATTATGTTCACCGACAATGTTTTCTGGAAGTATTCCTGAGCCCATGTTGTGATTTCCATTACAGTAGTGTTACACTTGCAACACCTGATTGCAGTAGGTTGATTACTTTCGTGGACCACTAGATTCGACTAGGGAGCCTGAGATAATTGTAATTAAAAGACATGTACAGATAAAATGAATCAAGACTTCTTTTGATATCAGCCGACTATTTACTATTTAAAATGTAAAGATAATAAGGAAATAAATTAGTTGTAAACACTCAACAAGAAAAATAACTTCAATGAAATTAACAATGTACCGTATGGAAAAAATATACTCACAATCTCAAAAAAAAAAAAAAAAAAAAAAACCCTATAGGTGCACCTTTGTAAACAAACACACACTTACATGTATGTCAAATAAATGTTGTTCACATCCAATAGTTTGGTACAAAAATCAGAATGTGTACCAGAAGTATTTCTCAAAGTCAATGAAATTCAAGCTCAACAGTTCTCAGATTTTTCCCAAAGTCAAAGTTAGTTTTGTTTTTCCTCAAAAAAAAAAAAAAAAAAAAATGAAGGAAAACAGTTTTAGAAGTCCTGTTGTGTGAAAGTGCAAAAAAATAAAAATAAAAATAATGGAGAAAATAGTCCTTTAAACCTGATCCAGGAAAATTTGAATCACTCAGTCTTAAGTGATAGGACAACAATTGAAGAAATAAAAAGTGTGATCAAATTTGAAGAAATAAGAGTTCACGATATAGGGTTTAGGCCTACTCAATCAGATAGTCTAGTGTCCAGATCCATGGGGCTCGCCATCAAAGGAAATATCCAGAAATGTTTCCACAGGAACAAAAACCTGACCTGTATTTTAGGTCAAAATGATAACAAAATTATTTCAAACTTCGATCTTCTTATTTCAGAGGGTAATAATTTTAAGACAATGG
Organism: Paracanthobrama guichenoti; assembly: GCA_018749465.1. Classification (NCBI taxonomy): domain Eukaryota; kingdom Metazoa; phylum Chordata; class Actinopteri; order Cypriniformes; family Gobionidae; genus Paracanthobrama; species Paracanthobrama guichenoti. Next base: position 33,460,021 of record CM031956.1, on the reverse strand, counting down.
TAAGCTGCATTATCTCGTTACAGCAATAACCCAAATAAAATTACATATATGACATTCACATAAAGGAAGTTTAGATAAAACTCATATTAAACCATATATACACATTATGATAAACTCAAAACTTAATTTAAAACACATGCTTTCTAAAACTTCATCACACAGTTACGTGTAAACACATTTAACGAACGTTAGTAAACCAGCATTTATCTAACTTAAACCATAAACATACAAAAAAACATTAACACTCACCAAATCCTTGTTTAGTGATGTCTTTTATCAAATATTTGGTCTCAAAATAGCGATGTTCAGACACATTACCCACAGGAGCTCTGCTCTAACACTCATCTCAAAATGGAGGATTCAACTCTCCCGCTGCCCAAGAGCACGTTCTAGAACGAGCAGGCTTAAAGGGGCAGTACTCTATTTTCACATATGTGACGAAACCAAATGAAAAACTCAAATAAATTAAAACACATACAAAAACAATTTCTTTTCGTTTCTTTCTTTTCAGAAATATTTGTCTTCTTGTTTTGTAATCAAATAAATTATGAGTTTGAATAAAATCAACATAAATGAATTAAAGCACTATTGTGTGTTATGTATTGTATCTCATCATTACTATGTAGCTAAATCACCCGTGCTACAGTAGCATTACTGTATGTGATGCAGTGCCGTCTAAGGGCCCGAAGATCACGGGCATCCAGTATGGTTTTCCGGCCTTGACCCTTACGCACAGAGATTGTTCCAGATTTTCTGAATCTTTGGATGATATTATGCACTGTAGATGATGATAACTTCAAACTCTTTGCAGTTTTTCTCTGAGAAACTCCTTTCTGATATTGCTCCATAATTTTTGGCCGCAGCATTGGGGGAATTGGTGATCCTCTGCCCATCTTGACTTCTGAGAGTCACTGCCACTCTGAGAGGCTCTTTTTATACCCAATCATGTTGCCAATTGACCTAATAAGTTGCAAATTGTATATGTACATTTAACTTTTCCGGCCTCTTATTGCTACCTGTCCCAACCTTTTTGGAATGTGTAGCTCTCATGAAATCTAAAATGAGCCAATATTTGGCATGACATTTCAAAATGTCTCACTTTCAACATTTGATATGTTATCTATATTCTATTGTGAATAAAATATAAGTTTATGAGATTTGTAAATTATTGCATTCCTAAACTTTGTCCCAACTTTTTTGGATTCGGGTTTATACACAGTATTGAATTACAAATAAACTTTATGATGTAAATTTTAGGCATCATGGTATTGAATTAAATTACAAAAACAGGATGAAAAACTTAAGTGCTGTCCCAATAATATTTTTACAACTTTTTTTTTTTTTTTTTAAATAGCCTTTAACATTTAATAAAACTCCACAAATTATAAATGTAAAAAGTAAATAAATGTTGCAAACTGATTAAAGTGCAAAAGAGTCAAGATAAATCACCTTTACTTACACAGTGCTGTACACGATACAGATTGTTTTAAAGCCGCTTTACAGTAACAGGAAAACTTCATCAAATGAGACAAACTCAAATTCTGATCTCTGACAGTGTGAGAGAGAGAGAGAGGAAAACAGTGTCTATTTAGCTCAAGTCAATTCAGTGTACTATAATAAGGAACTATAACATTTCAACCAATATCTAGATATATATTTTCTGGGCTGGCATGTTTTTAGTCCACATTAAACTGTAAATATGTATAAGTGTAAACAAATGTTTGAACATAAATATCATGTATTTAAGTATCAAATGATATATTTGATAAATAACAGTGCACCACTGTAGAGAGTGAATTTGCATTTTCACTGAACCTGTTACTCACCACAGTGTTGTACATTTTAACTGCTTGATAGAAAAGAAGCAACTCTAAAAACATTTGGACAATAAGATAACTGAAAGTATTCATTGTATTTTGAAATACTGTGCAGTTATTTACTGCAATATAACGTAGAGCTGCACAAATCTACTACTAACATTTACTGAATGTTATGACAAAATGCAGTCTATTATTTTTTTTTTTTTTTTATTAATTCATATAATTTTTAAAAAAATAGACTGCAACAATTAACATTTTTGGATTCAAATATCCAAAAAACACTAGAAAAATTTTATATATTTTGTTGACTTATATACTTATATTATCCTAAATGCTTCCAAGAATGTTTAAATCCAGAGAAACAAGCAATTTTAACCAGGACACGGATCGTGTCCGTGCGTCGCCTATCAATGACATCATACACGTTACCCTCGATTTCCGATTTTATTGAGAAACCATGGAAACACCAAAGACGGATCATTGTTTTTATGTTATGTGTTTTATTAGACAGTTGAGCAACTGTTTGGATGCATTCATCGTTAGAAAACGAATCATTGTTATACAGTAGCTCAACACAGTTTCTTATTGTTTAAATCTCGTTTTATTGATTTACCGTGAGTACCATGTTTTATTATTCTTAATATTGATCTAGCTTACTGCAGTGTGCAACAAGTGCGAACGTAGTAGCCGCCGAGTGAACGCACAGAGTAGCATTATAACATAACTTTAAACACACTCAAATAATGCATCTAATCTGATAGAACAGCGCTGCGTTACCCCACATACGCATGACCGAAAAAAGCGGAAATGGTCGTCTGTGGCATAATAAAAGCTCAGCGAAATCAAGGCGTCATCAAGCTACGTATTTGTTTTGAATAAGCGACCTCTAGCGGCGAAGAAATTACATATTGTGGCTTTAATGTCAATAAGTAATTACTTCACGACCACTAAAAAAAGTACATTCTATGTGTATGAATGTAATCCAGATCCAGTATATATTTGCCGTGTTGTCATTATCATGTGACCTACCAGCATCAGATGCGTTATTTCACTGCCATTCACAAATGTCCATCGTATGCACACTTCAGAATCTAGAAGTAGGTCATCGGTGTACTTTTTGCCTACTCTTTTATGAGTAGCGTACTGTGAATAGAGTGGTGCAGGTATGATGTCAGAATGGAAGGCTAATTCGCTGCTGGTTCCTTCAAGATTTTCTTATGGGGTTTTATGTTTTATGTGTTTTAGGTGTAAAATAAAGCCTGTGGTTAATATAACTTCACTATACTTTGAAGTTTTGTTCTACAACATAAATTACACACACCCATAGCGAAAATGCAAATTTTGAAGCAGCTATGTTGAGACAGCTTGAGGTGTGAGTGTGTGCAGTTTACATTGTAGAATGAAAGTATTGTCAAGTTATCAAAATTATATGAAGAATAATGGAGAATGCATTGTGAGATGAGTATTAAAACAAAGGTGCTCTATGGTCTAGGGTATATCATAGTCCATCAACAAAATTATGGGATGACCATAGCACTCTTTTAAATTAAAAAGCGTTTATTACTTCATGGCTGCACTCAAAAAACAAAACTCTCCTACGGGGTTTCAAAATTTGTTGCCAAGTTATGTTTACCACAGGCTTTATTTTACTCATAAATTGAAAACCCCCATTAAAAAAACCCATAGGAAAATCTCGAAGGAACCAGTGATAAATTAGACTTCCGGACTTTGACGTCATACCTGCACCACTCTATTCAGACTTCTATTGTCACATACTGTTTTTCACCCACTATATAGTAGGAAAGTATGCAATTTCGGATGCAATCAGTGTTTTGAACAAATCACTTGAATGACTTAATGACAAATAAAGTCACTTGTTGCCACCGACTGGTGTAATGATGTAATTGATACAATCTTTATTTGAAGCATCACATTTTTAAAAGGCGATTTACTCTATTTTGATGGATTGTAGACATCAGTGTTTATATCTGAACCAAACTTTTACCCCAGTACTTCTGTGATAAACGTTTGTAACTCAGAAATTATGTGTGGTTGAAAAGACTGTTTCATACCTGTATGACACCTGCTCTCTCTGGGTCAGCAGCATTTGAATGTTCCATGGTGTCAAAGGTTTAAAGGTGCAGCAAGTGATTTCTGGTAAACACTGTTGATATTTGAAATCACCAAAACAAACATGCCCCTACCCAAAAGGATCACACACCTATCTTGATGCCCCCACCCCCACATTCACGTACATGCTATGCAACAAACAAAGACAATGGTGGAATCTGCCCCAGGGAATGATGTCATCAATAAGTGAAAGCAATTTGTGTTACTATAATAATTCAGATCAAATGCCTAATTGTTATATAGCTCCTCTACTCTTTCGATGGCAAAGTCACCTCTCCATCCCAAAAAAACAAACACAGTTTTCATGAACAGCTTCCTATTACATGACAGTCCAAGTAACTAATATATTGCAAATGTGACAAGATTAACAGGTTATAGCGATCGCTAAAAGGGGAACCAACCAGCTACGGCAGCGACGCACGATGATTCTATTTTAGAAACGGTTTCTATTTCTGCGATGTCACACCTGGAATAACAACACAAAACATGGAAATAATAATCTCAGGTAGTGTTTATGTGCTTTATTTAATGTTAAAAGTGTGTAATATGACACTGAATATCATTTAGTGCTCCCAGCTTTGACTTTGTACTAAAAGCAACAATGGATAATTCACCTCCTTGGGCTTCCGAGTCTTCAGTCAATCTCTCTCTTCCCCCAATGTGCTCCTTGAGCTGATTTTATGCCATCTCCACGCCCATTACTGGAACAAGACACAGGTGTTAATCATTTGAATTTGACCCCCTTATGCCGTGCTTGTCTCCCAACTCTTTCTCCTGTCACAGACCTCACTAAACCACGCCCCTCCTGGCACAGCCCCTTACTGCTGATTGGAGTGTGTTTTGGTGCTCGGTCCGATCCACATTTCCACAGCGTTTTTCAAAAAATCTCTTACTGCACCTTTAATAGACATATCATTGTCATTTAGGAATAAGATTGCATGGGTGTTTGAATCAAGATTGCAATCTTTTATTGATTAACCGTACAGCTCTAGTATTACTGAATGTGTATAGACAAAAATGTGTAAAAATCTTTGGGAAGTCACCCGTTAATTCATTATCAGCAGTATCTACTCTCTATTCCAGGAGGAGCTCGACTTGTACCTCTATAGTGTGTTACGTCATTCATTTTTATTCTGCAGATGCTTTGACATGCTTTTGATGCACTCCACAAAATGAGACTGGTCTCAGATCTGTTGTCAGAAGGGTCGTTCCAACCACTGGTTGAGGTATGCAATGTGGTTTTTGGGCAGGTAAGGGTGGATGAGCCTGCTTTAGTGAGCCTAAGGATTTCATGCCTTAAGCAAGCACAAAGTGAAAGAGTCACACTGAAATGGTCTAAATCCTATCTGCATGTATCTGTGTGTGAGCACATATAATGGTGTGTTTACAGTACGTTCATGTTCCTTTTCATAAGAAAATGTGCCTCCTAATAATAGTTCTATGTGTATTTGTTCATCCACTGGATGCATATCTCTTTGAAATCTTTCTGTTGTTATGTCTTGTTAGCTTGTCTGTGTCAAATGAAAATGAGATGACATTATATGATTGTGGTACTGATTTCCTTAGGCAGAAAGGAGCAAAGGCGATTGCAACAAATGAAGATGGGGTGAGGACCGCACACACATAAACACATATACACACACATAATCTCACAAACATGCACTTAGACACAGAGAATGTAGATTACAGTTATTAGTTTGCACCTGTGGCAAAATCAATAGGTTCACTCAGACAAGACAGAAGAACAGAAACATCCTCTCATCTCAGATGTTAACTAAAGCCTATACACTCACATTTTGAAGATTAATCACATAAATAGGATTCAAACCTTGCCAGAAGAAAGATAAGCCTGGAATGAGTGTGTCTATATATTTTATGAAATGCGTTATTGTGTCTGGCATGACTACTGTGCTCCTTTCCTTTAAATACAACACAATGGTGTGAACAGACTGTTCTTTGCATAACCAAGAGGCAATTTAACATATAATGAACTACCAGTAAATCTGACCGTGACTTCTAATGGGTGAGGCATTGTAAGGAGGACATTAGCAGAGGGCGTTTAAGGCTTGGGAAAGCTTCAGTGTGTTAAATACATTTCTACAATATTTTTCTAAAGGGATAGTTCACCCAAAAATGAAAAGTCATCATTTAGTTATCAAAGTTGTTCCAAACCTCCATAAATGTCTTTGTTCTGCTGAACACAAAGGAATATATTTGGAAGAATGTTTGTAACCAAGCAGATCTCAAACAGATTTAAGGTATATCCACACATTTAAATATGTGATGCACTTAACTGACTTTGGATTTTTCTTAACTGAATTGAAAACAAATGCAACCAACCAACCAAATATGCTAATTTGGTTCTCAAGAAACATTTCTTTGCTACTTTATATTTTTATGGAAACCATGATGCATTTTTTAGGATTCTTTGATGACTAGAGGGTTCATAAATCATAAATCATAAGAGCATAAATGTCTTAACTGTCACTTTTGATCAACCTAATGCATCCTTGCTGAATAAAAATAACATCTTACTACCCCAAACTTTTAAATGGTATATACAATTATATACTGTATACATAGGATGTACCACAAGTCAAAGCACGTGGTCATTGGATTAATTAGTTAGATGGTTAGCCATGTCTAAAAGTTTTATAGGCACAATTTGCACATGAAATCACAGCACATTTCCAAACAAGCATGTTTCAGTGAGTAAACCGAACTCTCATAGCAACAGACAAAACTGCACTGTTATCAGAAATATGAGAGCAGTGTGCTGGAAGTATGCTTGATTAGGCCATATCAGCAGTAATAAGATATTCTCTGGAGTAAAAGAAAAATAACTAATTGGATGGTAAAACACATGACACCGGCTGACATTTTGACCCCCAATAATTATTATTAATTTATTTTTTTTGAACCAAATAGAAATCCAAAATGCTATCAAGTAACGTTGGAGACCTCAAAATAACGCTGTGATGTTTTCGGAGCACTTATTGACGCAAGATAAACCTTGTCTACCTCATCTGCAAAACAAGCTCCAAAGTATTCACAATTAACTCATTGTCTTGGTCTGATCTTAAACATGTTTTACAAATGAAATGCATGTGTCACATCACAAAAAACATAAACGAGGAAATAAATGGATGCAGAGCTCAGAGAGGCGTCTTGGAATATGAATCTCCATTTGGCTCTGTGCCCGCAGCTCCCCTTCCAGCCTGAGAGAAGGTGGGGATATTTTATTCATGCTATCAGGAAGTTTTCTTTCTCTCGCGCTATGCCCCTGCACTTGGCTTCTCAAATGGATGAACAAGATGAGGCTTTGAGAAGAAACACTCCAATTCGAACATTCTAATTTGACTTTTTGAGGTGGTCTACTCCTCTTCTACTGCTGTGTATGCATGAGGTAGCGAGGCGTCTGTTCTGCTATTTTCAAAAAAAGAGTCCTTGATATTCCTCTCCCTTTCTGTCTCTCTCATCCAAGCTTTCATTTTAATTTTCTATCGCTTTCTCACTTTCCTTCCTGCTACATGTAGCAGCCTGAGTTTTGGAATAGGGTTTTTCCAATCTTTCCAAAATAATTACACCACTTGGTCTCCATCTCTCCACTTTCTTTCCTTCCATCTGCCGTGTCTGTCTCAGTGGGGCTGAATATTGCTTTAGCAATCATGCAACCGGAGAGACTGGAGTCTTACATTGTTCTTTGATGGCTCTGCCACAGCTGGAATGAGTGTGAGAAAGAAAAGTGGAAGCGAAAGAGACGTCATCTGTGTTTAGAATAGCTACTCATATACTACTACTGCAGTATGTATGTAATACGTACTATCTGAACAGTATGTAAACTTTCTGCATGTATGAGCAATATACAACAGAGCACTGTTGTGTTACACTGTGTGTAATTCCGTATCCCACAATGCAATGTGCCAGAACTGACCATCCATTGCCAGTGTGATGGATGAACTAGAACTAACTCTTATCACTTTCTTGGCTCAATACTTAAAATAAGGCATACTAGTACTGCTCTTGCTATTTCAACCATATTTTCATATAAGGCATACAAGCATACTCTTGCTATTTCAGCCATATTATTATTTAAGGCATAGCCTACAAGTCAAGTTTTTTGTTTTTCATAGCCTACAAGTCAAGCCATGTTTCGGACAAACAATAGATGTTACAGTCTCTCATGTCCCGTTGAAAACTTATCCTGGCTCTAAGATCGTCCATCTTATTCTCCAAGGATTGGACATTTGCGAGCAGAATGCTCGGGAGAGGTGGGCAGAATGCCCTTTTTCTCAGTCTGTTGCGGACCCCAGCACGTTTCCCGTGGTGTTTCTTGATTCTTCGCCGTCGACTCTGTCCATTGTTCAACTCAGTCACTTAACATCACGTGACTTCACTTCAGGATAAACATCGATATACTGACATTGCACTGCACTTTCTGTTCTCGTTGTTACTGTGTAATAACCTGTTATAAACCTGTTTGCACATTATACTTTGTACATTTCTGTTAACTGCATATTTATAAGTCTACAGTTTACTCACTGCACAGTTTATTTCACTTATTTTATTCCACTTCTTTATTTATTTTTATTTTTTTCTACTTGATTTATTTATAATTCTACAGATATATATATATATATATATATATATATATATATATATATATATATATATATATATATATATATATATATATATATACTTTTTTAATTCTATTTCTATTATAATTTCCTCCTTGTGTTTTTAACTGTGAATTTGCACTGTCCATGGAGCGGACCTGTTTACATTTCACTGCCGGTTGTATATTCTGTATATAACTGTGTATGTGACAAATAAAACTCTTGAATCTTGAATCTCAGTGTTTATATAATCCACACTCAGAGTGTTACAAGTAACACTGAATCAGTGTTAAAGTTAATTAAATAATTAAGAGATTAATTGAGTGATGATTGAGCATTAAATGATGAACACCTGCTGTTAGCAAGCAGAATCACTGAAGAAAAGAGACACAGCAAGAACTACAACTGACTTCAGTCACAGCCTTAGATGAAATCAACAGCAATGAAAACAACTCAAAACGATGTAGTATACATGCCAGGCCAGTGTGTGGCGCTGTAATTCTGCCACAGAAATACACTACAAATGGAGAAGAAGAGCTGTGGCTAGAAGGGGTACAGCAATGGTAGGAAGTGAGGCAAAATCTCACAATAAAATAACAATAAATAAATTTACTACTTACCAGATGTGTTTTATTAATGCCTATGTGTAATATTAAACTTTCATTGCATTCCGGGCCGCTCATCCGCATGGCAACAGACTTGAAAATTAAAAATATAGCAGAAATAATATGAGTAGCTTGCTAGTCTGCTCTGTTATGTTACATCGACTTCAGTAGTCACATGACCTCGACATTGCATGTTTAATTCAAAATGTAATGTCTAGGTTTTTTATTATTATTTGCCATTTTTAACCCAATTGTGTGTAAAATGCCATTAATATTTGAAAGTCTGTTTAAGATATGACAGATATAGCAATGATTGTATGCTAGTATGTCAAAATATGGCTTAAAAGTAGCATGTTAAGTATGCCTTATATTAAAATATGGTTGAAGTATCAAGAGCTGTATGCTAGTACGCATTATATTGAGATGTGACAGAAATAGCAAGAGTAGCATGCTAGTATAGCTTATATAAAAGTATGGCTAAAATACGTATGCTAGTATGCCTTATATAAAAAAAAATGGCTGAAAAGATATATGCAAGTAAAGTAAGATATAACTGAAAAAGTAGTATGCCTTATACTAAGATATGGCAGAAATTGCAAGAGTAGTGGTAGTATGCCTTATATAAAAATATGGTCAAAATAGCAAGAGCAGTATGCTAGCATGCTTTATATTAAGATATTGCATAAATAACAAATGTAGTATACCTTATATAAAAATATACGTCTAAAAAGTAGCATGCTATGCCTTTATGTAAATATAGTCAATATAGCAAGAGCAGTATGCTAGTATGCCTTTAAGTGTAAAATGCTAGTATGCCTTATTTAAAATATATATAAAAGAAAAAGCCCTCACACTACTTGTATAATTTTGCATCATATATCAATGCTGAGAGAGTTTGAGTAGCCAAGACAGTAGAGCTGCACAATTAATCTTTAAAAGATGTGATTTCAAATCAAACATCCATACAATCTTATTCCTAAATGACAACAGTTTGTCTGTCTATTAAACCTCTGACAAAATCATATCGCAACAATGAAATCTGTGTTGGTGCTGCCGCTGATCCAGAGAGTACTTGTCAATATTTCAACCTCACAGTAGGCTATAATTATTTCTGATACAATAGTTCAAATTATTATATAAGTACTGGGATAAAAGTTTATATTTAAAATATAAACACTGATGTCTACAGTAGTGATCAGCCCTGTCATGTCTCAGCCCTATACAACATGGCTGAAAAAGAAGTATACTAGTATGTTTTATATGAAAATATGGTTGAAATAACAAGATTTATATATGCTTATATATACATATGCTTTATATTATGATATTTATTTGAGACTACACCGATGCAAATTACACACATTCGGAAGTTCTTGACAGGATGCAGCTATAGAAACATACCCAGACTGATAAAGAAACAGAGGCTGCACCCAAAATCGCATACTTCCCTACTATATAGTAGGTCAAAAACAGTAGGCCTATGTGACAAAAGTAGTATGTCCAAATTCACAGTAAAAGACTAAGCAAAAAGTACCAGAATTACCTTCTACTTCCAGCGAGATTCTGATAGGATAGACACTTTACTATCCCATGAGGCCATGGTAGAGGATTTATAAATGGCATTCAAGTGACGCAACTGATGCTGGTAGATCACGTGATAATGACAACATGGCGAATGTAGTATGTTCGGATTACATTCATATTACACACACTCATACTTTTTTAGTGGTCGTGAATTAATTACTTATTCAAAATAAGTACCTAGCCTACTCAAAAGAGTATGCGATTTCAGATGCAGCCAGAGAAATGGATGAAGAGGTGTGCCGGGAGATGACTACCTACCCCTCCCTACTCTTCCTGCAACCAAATGGGGGTCATAGCCCGGGCAGCTGGTACTAATTATGGACCTTTTCAAAAGAATCCAATTCAATCAGTCCAAATGCAATCAGTGCTCAGTGCTGAGTGATCCTTGCTCTCTCTCTCTTTTACTCAAAGCACTCATACACTTGCCTGTGCACTCTATGCTGTCTACTCTATGCTCTCGACTCTACGTTCATCATATTCTTGACTGTGATTTAAAAAAAAAAAAAAAAATCTCAAAGACCCTAAGGGATTAAACAATGGATACATTGGTTGTGAATTTTACTGAAATTGTAATATCGAAATGGTGATGTGTTAGATTTTCACTACAGTGCATGATTTCAAAAGGCTCCCATGATAAGCTTTTATGGCATGTGTTATGAGTGTTTGTGAGGGACATAACGTGACCTTTTTGTTGTTGCTGTTTTCCATGTTGTTTCTGCAACACAGTGGTTTAGTTAACCCTTAGAGAGCCAAGCATTGATAAAGATAAATATTTAAAATATTTATCTTATATATTTCACACATACACATACATGTTGGATTAAGTATATATATGCTCAGTAGATTCATACTTACCCTGTAACAACATGAAACAAGAGGGGAACAAACACCACTTTAATTTACAGCCCGTAGATTCATACTTATCCTGTAACTACACGAAACAAGAGGGGAAGAAACACCACTTTAATTTACAGCCCGTAGATTCACACTTACCCTGTAACTACACGAAACAAGAGGGGAACAAACACTACTTTAATTTACAGCCCGTAGAGTCACACTTACCCTGTAACTACACGAAACAAGAGGGGAAGAAACACCGCTTTAATTTACAGCCCGTAGATTCATACTTACCCTGTAACTACAAAAACAAGAGGGGAACAAACACCACTTTAATTTACAGCCCGTAGATTCACACTTACCCTGTAACTACACGAAACAAGAGGGGAACAAACACCACTTTAATTTACACCGCACAGATTCATACTTACCCTGTAACTACATGAAACAAGAGGGGAACAAACACCACTTTAATTTACAATAATGATGATTTTACTTTAAAGAAAGTCAATTTTCCAATTTCAAGGGATCACAATTTCACCAGTTATACTTAAAGGTGCAGTATGCGATCTCCCAGAAGTGTTGTTGAACACTGTTGATATTCGAAATCAACCCAAACCATCCCACCCCTCTCTTCATTGCTCCACCTCAAATTCACAAACACTTTACAGCCCGCCCATAAACGCTGGCTAACAAGGACTAAATAGACTAAATAGAGCATTCTCTAGTCTAGCGCCACTAGCTGGCCTCTGTTACATACGCAATAAAAGAGTGGATGTATCATATCAGAAGCGAAGCAAAATAATTAGCAAAGATTATGACTGAATGATAAGGAAGCACAAAAAATTTACATAGCTACAGTAAATACAAGCAAGAGTTGGTTGTTAGCTTCAGACAATGACACTCAAAACTGTCGTCTAACTAACATTAGACGACAGTTAGCTAACATTACAACAACAGCATTTCTTGGTTCTGTGAAACCACAAAACCTCACGTGTTACTCACGTATGGAGCAGAAACAGTGCAACCTCGGAGTCCATTTCCAGGCCTTCCCATGTAGGTCTCTCCCTTCTTTTTCCTGTGATATTCCTCTGAGATTTTCTCTTTTGTATTGTCTCTCGTCTCGCTTTCAAACTCTCTTCAAATCTCTCTGTTGCTCACTCTCTCTCATCCACCATCATACGTCCCCTAATGCCGACTGGCTACATGTATCAACAGCGTTTTTGAAAAATCACTTACTGCACCTTTAAGTTTACAAATACCAGCTATGACTTTGAGATGCATTCCCAATAAGCTATGAGGCTATCTCAGAGCAGACCTCTGGCACTTACTTTCACTCAAACATTGCAATGCACCTGAAAATACACAGTAACAGTGCAGTTGCTTTGACATTTGACCATCCCAGTAAGCCAGAAATCTTAAAGTTCTGCAGTTAATCTTAAAGCAGCCCTCTGACACTAGTTTTATTAGGCCATGTCAAAATCATTTTCAGTATTATTCCATGAATTTCTGAGCCTTTAATGTGAATAACAATACAAACAGTAGCAAATCTGCAACAATCAAGAATGTCTCAGTTTCATATTTGGAATGTTGCCATTTTTCTAACTGAACATGTTTGGAGCTACAGGTCAAATACAAATTCAGAAAATTGCTATATTTGAGCCAAAGCTGTTTTTGTGGCTTTGGAATTGAAAATTGAGAGATTGCCAAACTATATTTCTGCCATAATATATTTAGTAGTTTAAAAAGGGGACATTTTCAGATCCTCTAAGAAACTATTGGCATGAGATATGAGTCTAATAAAGGTCAGTTTCTATGATATAAGCATTTCAGAAAATCTCCTTTAAATGTTACAGATCAATCTACAGCAATAAAATTTGATTAGCATTATAGTTCAAGATTTCAGGTTTATGAGTTTCAAAGAGAACATTTCTTCTCATTAATATCCTCAAACCTCACAACGTGAAAATGAGCTATCAAGATCTCATCTGAAATACTCTCAGAATATTTATTAATATTATATCACATCATATAATTAGTCTGTTTCACATATTATGCCAATGTTCACAAGATTTTGTACGTGCCTGCGTGTGAGAACTCCAAGCTCGCTTTCTGTAATAATGCAATGCCCCTTTCCTAATGTGGAATAATGGAATTATGCATGGTATTCGCATAACAAATCCCTACTCCACCAATTAGTTTAGCCGTGCCATGTTTTTGGCTCCGTCTTTCTTGTGCATTATTATCATTACCATTTCCTCTCCTCAGAAAAGCACTCCAGTGGCCCACGGCTAGCATTTTCTGCAGCTTCTCTGTCAGACTAGAAGAGTCCACACAATAATATAAACCCACTCTGCATAACAATAAGGTCAGAGTGCATACATTACATCCATGATGAAAACACTTCTTCAGTGTGTGTGTATTGAAATACGGAGTGTGACGACCGGAATACACAGAAGCAGCTCCGGCAAGCCACTTTATCTGTTCACCTCACGTAAATGTCAGCATTTAAAAAGCAAATCCCCTCCTGTGATATATGCTAAAGCATTAATATGACAGCAGAGCAGATTTCATTATGTCAGATGATGATAAATTAGGGCCGTTGACAAAATATTTTCAGCATTATAAAAGATGCAGATTCCTGTAGTCAGATGTTTAATATAGTTGGACGTGTGTAAAACCGAGGTGTATGACCGCAGTCAAGATGAAACCTTACATCAAACTGTAGGCCAAAAGTTGAGCTATTATGGGATAATTCGTGCCACATCTAGCCATAGACCTACTGTGGCAACAGCATACTGTAACCTTTTAATGAGTCATGCAGTCTCACAGTACTTTTTAACATTCATCATCACAATACCTGTCATAAGGGGTGACATCTTTGTGTTACATGCGCACACATACAGTCGTGACTAACACTTCCATAATTCCTTGCAAGCGCCTTGTGAAAATGAACCACAAAGTGTGAGATGCACCATCAGAGCGGAATGAGTAATTACTAGAGTGGGGAAAAGTACTGTATGAGCACCCACCTGCTTGCTGAGAGAGAGAGAGAGAGAGAGAGAGAGAGAGAGAGAGAGAGAGAGAGAGAGAGAGAGAGAGAGAGAGAGAGAGAGAGAGAGAGAGAGAGAGAAGGGGGAAAAAAACAACAAGATGGAGAGAATACAGTTCAGAGTGTTGGAGTCAGCGACTGGAGCCGCTCAAATGAACGTGTGACAGGACATCTGTCAAGTCCTGATAAGCAAGGCATTGCGTTTTGGCAGTCAAAACACGATTGTTTCTTCAGCATTTGATACAATGTGAAAACGACAATCCAGACCCTGGCTCACACAGACAACATCGAAATTTTCTGCATTGGCACCCCTGTATTCAATATGTGTGTTTAGGAATGTAATGAAGCTTGAGAAAGACAAAGCCCAGTGGCTTTAATACAGACACATTGTCTGAGAGAACAGACAGAACAACTGTCCATTCAGCCCACACACTTTCTGCTTCCCTAAACAATCTGACACACACACACACACACACACACACACACACAAATGTCCCCACAATGACAAAATCTACTGATATTACTATACTTGTGGGGACATTTGGTCCCCATAACACAGGAAATACCAGGACCACACACACACACACACACACACACACTCAAAATAATAAGCAGCAAAAACTGTTTACATGGACACTTTTTGCTTCAATCTGAATGAATTCATTCTGATTGATGAATCTGAAGGTAGTGTTTACATGAACACTAAACATCAGGTTTGATAAAAGAACCATTATTAATAATTAAGCACCATATCGGCAGACTATATTATAATGATTTCTGAAGGATCATGTGACACTGAAGACTGGAGTAATGATACTGAAAATTCAGCCTTACCATTACAGGAATAAATTCACAATGGTCACAATATGACTGTCTAACTGTTTATTTATTTATTTATTATTTATTTTTATTAATTAAATAAATGAAGCCTTAGTGGAGACTTTTTTGTTTTTTTGACTGGTACTACCAGTATATATAAGATTAATTGTGATTATCAGGTAGTTAGCATGCATGTGTTAAAGCCAATTTGCATAATATCCTCATAGTATGCCAGATCATGATTAGTGCATCCCACATTATATTGTAAAACATTTCTGGTAGATTCTCAAAGTATGGAAATTCTAGAAGTAGCCTCTGCAAAATTGAATACAGCATGTTTCATCCACACTTCCATGTGGAACTCCAGAAAGTCTAATAAAAAATTGTCTGACATCAGTGTCAAACAGAAATACAAATTACACATTACAAATAAAATAATATAATACTCCAGGTAACTTATGCCCTCTGAAACTGGAAAAGTTGGTTAGAGTTTTCTCGATGAACTGACAGCAGAGGAAAAGTCCTTCATCTGGCCCTTCCTCACATCAACGCATATCTCCCAATCTGACAACAGTGTACCACTCGTGTCTAATGAAGTTCTCTCCAAGTCATCCTCATTATTTCTCTGTGCCATGCCAATTCCTCTGAAGTTTAATCAAGAGGAATTGTCACTTAACTTTAAAAATCTCACATTCTTTCTGACTTTCTCTTACTCTTTCTGTCACAGTCATTCACTTCAAACTCACACTGGCATCTAACTTCCTGCCAAACTCTCACCACACTGAAAGACATAAAACTCTACTCTGCTGTCTATAAAACAAACCATTTCAACCAGAAGTAGAGCGCAAGCAGCTGGGACATTTAAACTTTTAAATAAATTAAAGTTCTTTATTAGCATTAATGGTTCCATTAAGAACCTTTAACATTCCTGAAACCTTTCCAGTGCACAAAATGTTCTTGATAGTGTGAAGAACAATTTAATAATCTAAATAATCTTTTTCAACTAATAAAAAAATGGTTCTTTTCTTTTCTTTGGGAAGCTAAAAATGGTTCCTTTATGACATTGCTGTGAAAACCCCTTTAGTTTTAAGAGAATACTATACACCGACCAGGCACGACATTATTCCTAATATTGTGTTAGTCCCACTTTTGCTGCCAAAACAGCCCTAACCCATCGAGGCATGGACTCCACTAGACCCCTGAAGGTCTGTTGTGGTATAGGGCACCATGATGTTAGCAGCAGATCCTTTAAGTCCTGTAAGTTGTAAGGTAGGGCCTCCATGGGTCTGACTTATTTGTTCAGCACATCCCACAGATGCTCGATTGGATTGAGAGGTGGAGAATTTGGAGGCCAAGTCAACACCTCAAACTCGTTGTTGTGCTCCTCAAACCATTCCTGAACTATTTTTGCTTTGTGGCAGGGCGCATTATCCTGCTGAAAGAGGCCACAGCCACCAGGGAATACTGTTTCCATGAAAGGGTGTACATGGTCTGCAACAATGCTTAGGTAGTTGGTACGTCTCAAAGTAACATCCACATGGATGGCAGGACCAAAGGTTTCCCAGCAGAACATTGCCCAAAGCTTCACACTGCCTTGGCCGGCTTGCCTTCTTCCCATAGTGCATCCTGGTGCCATGTGTTCCCCAGGTAAGCCACGCATATGAACCTGGCCATCCACGTGATGTAAAAGAAAACATGATTCATCAGACCAGGCCCCCTTCTTCCATTGGTCCGTGGTCCAGTGCTGATGCTCATGTGCCCACTTTTGGTGCTTTTGGTGGTGGTCAGCATGGGCACCCTGACTACTCTGCGGCTATGCAACCCCATACACAACAAACTGTGATGCACTGAGTATTCTCACACCTTTCTGTCAGAACCAGCATTAATTTTTTGAGCAATCTGAGCTACAGTAGCTAATCTGTTTTGACCACTCCCCACGTGCTTCGATGAGCCTTGGCCACCCATGACCCTGTCGCCGGTTCACCACTGTTCCTTCCTTGGACCACTTTTGATAGATACTGATCACTGCAGACCGGGAACACCCCACAAGAGCTGTAATTTTGGAGATGCTCTCACCCAGTCGTCTAGCCATCACAATTTGGCCCTTGTCAAACCTTACGCTTGCCCATTTTTCCTGCTTCTAAGACATCAACTTGTTCACTTGCTGCCTAATATATCCCACCCACTAGCAGGTGCCGTGATGAAGAGATAACCGTGTTATTCACTTCACCTGTAAGTGGTCATAATGTTATGCCTGATTGGTATATATCTCAAGAATATAAAACACTGATTTGTGAGATGGTCAACAGCCACTGAAGAAAAGAACAGAACCCCTTTTATACCGCAGTTAGTCCAGGTCCCGTTGATATTCAGAACAACAGCACTCTTGCTCATGTGATATTGTTTAAAAAACAACTTTGGGCAGTCATTTGTTTTTGTTTGTTATGTGTGCAAGTCAACCAGACAGACCTGATTAGTATTCAAGCCAAAAAGAAATGCACAATGAATGTGTTAACACCAAGCATCCTAATTCATGCCGACACATCTGTGTAAGAGCCAGGTCCTCTGAGAGTTCCCAGGATGAGGCTGTGCTGCACTCATACTGACGAGCACTTTGTTCTGATAAATAAACAGACAAATTATTTTCTTATTTGCTTAAATCTATAAAGCAAAGAACACAGGTCTGATAAGAATCTCATCCTCCCAGCTTCACCACAAGCTTTCTTCTTTCATTCCCCTTCTCCATCTTTCATTTTTTCCCATGACTACTTTAATATGTGGCGACTGATAGATCGGTACAGCTGAGAAAATGAGAGAGCAACTGATATAAGCCTCTGCTTTCATTCCCAACATATGAAACAATGGGGGAGAAGTGAAAAGAAAGAAATCTAATAAAATGTCTTCAATTAAAGTGGAATCAGGCGGTGTTGTCTGTCAGGTTTGGGGTGGATTAGACTAGAGCCGTGGCTCTCCTCTCTCACTCTGGAGCGGGTAATGGCATTATGTGAGCTGCATACTCATCTCCAGACATTCCTCGCCCCGTTTCTTTGCTTTCTGTAAGGATCACGTTTAGGATTAGGAAGCTAAAACACTCAAGGATAATTTTGCTGGAAATTAGGACAGATTCTGTTGATTGACCCCCTCTGGTCGTTTTGATTTCCCCTCTTTTCTGAAATGAGGTGTCACAGGCAACTTGCACAGGAGAGTGAGTAATTACAGTTGTGCTCTTTGTTTTCCTGCACACTTCTAGAACCACAGCAGCGGAAGCACATAGCAAAGGTTTGTATATGTCATGCACAAGTAGGTAGAAATAACATATTTCACAAATACGGTACCCAGTATTCCAGTATTTTCTTTAAGCAATAAATCATAAAATAAATCACATTTTAATTTCCCAGATGTTTAGTGTTTCAGTGTATATAAATAGTCTACACACCTCTGTTAAAACTGGTTTTATTTTTGTGATGTAAAATGAAACAAAGATAAATCATATCAGAACTTTTGCACCTTTACAGTTTTCCTCAATCGATCTGACACATTTCTCCAAATAAATGTAGTTGCATTCAAAACAATTAACACAGCAAACTAAACACACTTTTCAGTATTCACTGTATAATGAAGCACTGCATTTTATTCAAGTAATGCATTTATCAAAAATAAATACTAACATCAAAAAATCAAGTGTATACTCTTTTGTACAGCTGTACATACATACATGAATGAAAATACATTTTTCATGTTCTTTAATCGTGTTCTTCAAAGTTCTTTAATGGCGAGTTTAGTTGTATAACAATGAGTTTTTTTGTTTTGTTTTTTTAACAAAAAAATAAATAAGTAAATAAATAAATCTACTGCAATCATTGAATCAATGAACTTTATAGATCTTTCGTCTCATTTGCATCTGGTCAAAGAATTTCATCAACATCACAGCATATATTTTCATGAGTCATGCATCGTGGAAAAAAAAGGCTGTGAACGCTGGATCCATCCTTGTGCCTCAACCACACAGTTTCACTCGATTTGCTCCTGATGGTGAAGTGGCTTTCACTGAGGGAGTTTAAAATATTTAGAAGCCTTTCTGTGTTGTGCGGCGCCAAGACAGCATTGTGTGCCACACCACCAGTGGATGGCAGCACTTGTTGTCCAGGGACATTGACTGTGGCACAATGTTTATATTGGGCTGAACTCTCTGTTTAAGCTTCCCTTATGTGCGTTTGGTCCCCGCTATGATAACAGTAACTTTATCAAATGTTTACAGAACAAGTGGGAACCCAGTGTGCCTGTCTCTGTCTCTATTTCTGTTCTATTACGTGGTAGAAAATCTAAGGCCTTCTCAGGCCGTATAGCAAACCCATCTAATCTGCTGCCTGTTATTTGTCAAACTAAGATTACTGTAGGGGAAAACATTAATACTGTTAAGTTAGCACTTTTAAACATCTGATTACTTAAGAACAAATCATTTCTAGTCAACGACTTAATAACCACAGACAACCTAGATTTTTTGCTTCTAAATGAAACGTGGCTAGAAGACAGCTGCAACAGTCCTCAATGAAACAACCCCTCCTAACTTTACTTTTATGAGTGTCTGCAGAGCGGTTAGGAGAGGTGGAGGTGTTGCTGCTCTTTTTAAAGACGTCTATCAATTTAAGCAAGTATCATTTGGTGATTATTTGTCTCTCGAATATCTGGGTATTGTGTTAAAAGGTGCTCCACGCATCCTGCTTATCATTGTTTACAGGCCTCTGAAATACTCCCCAGCCTTTGTTGATGACTTTACAGAGCTGTTATCAACAATTTCCTCAGAATTTGACTGTTTTGCTATTGCTGGGGATTTTAACATTCACATAGACAATGCTGAATCCAGTACAACAAAAGAGCTCATGACTGTTCTTAACACTTTTGATTTGACTCAGCACGTACATGGACCCACACACAATCGTGGACACATGCTAGATTTACTGATCAGTAAGGGTCTAAACATTTCATCGATTGTTATTGAGGATGTGGCACTGTCTGATCATTTCTGTATTTTCTTTAATATATTGATCTCTCCTGCCATTGAAGCTAGATCTGTCCCTGCCAAAAAGAGATGCTTAAATGAGAACACTAATGTGCTGTTTATGAAGGCTATATCTCTAACACCAAGCATATCTGCAGACTCTGTTGATTTTCTCCTTGACTCTTTTAACTCAAAAGTTAAGAGTGTAATTGATGATATTGCTCCTCTGAAAGTCAGGAAAAAGAATGGCAAACAAAAAGCACCTTGGAGAAACTCAACAGCAGTGCAAAAAGTGAAAAGACAATGCAGGAATTCTGAACGCATGTGGTGGAAGACAAAGCTTGTAGTCCATTATAACATCTATGAAGACTTCATGCTTTCAGTGTGGAACTAGACAAAGCTAGACAGACCTTCTTCTCAAATATTATAAACAGAAACATAAACAACATGCACACTCTTTTTGCTACTGTAGAGAGACTAACAACATAGCATCACAGCACAGAGACAGCGCTCATAAAGATAATAAATGATATTCGCTTAAATACTGATACAGGCCAAACATAAATTCTGGTACTACTCGACCTCAGTGCTGCATTCAACACTGTTGACCACAGCATACTTCTTGACAGGCTGGAAAACTAGGTCGGGCTTTCTGGGATGGTCCTCAAATGGTTCAGGTCATACTTAGAAGGGAGAGGTTATTATGTGAGTATAGGTGACTTCCATGAGTCCCACAAGGGTCAATTCTTGCGCCACTCCTATTCAACCTGCATATGCTGCCACTGAGTCAAATAATGAAAAATAACAAAATAGCTTACCACAGCTATGCTGACGACACCCAGATCTACTTAGCACTATCACATAATGACTATAGCCCCATTGACTCCCTGTGCAAATGCATTGATGAAGTTAACAACTGGATGTGCCAAAACTATCTTCAGTTAAACAAAGACAAAACTGAAATCACTACATTTGGAAACAAAGATGAAATTCTCAAGGTGAATGCATATCAAGTCAGGAATAACTAAGCAATAACTAAATCAGCATACTATCATCTGAAAAATATTGCAAGAATTAGATGCTTTGTTTCCAGGCAAGACTTAGAGAAACTCGTTCATGCTTTCATCACCAGTAGGGTGGACTATTGTAATGGTCTTCTCACCGGCCTTCCCAAAAAGACCATTAGACAGCTACAGCTCAGAACGCTGCTGCCAGGATTCTGAGCAGAACCAGAAAATATGACCATATCACACCAGTCCTCAGGTCTTTACACTGGCTTCCAGTTACATTTAGGTTTTACAGTACTCAATTTTAAAGTACTATTACTTGTTTATAAATCACTCAATGACCTAGGACCTCAATACATTGCAGATATGCTAATTAAATACAAACCAAACAGATCACTCAGATCATCAGGATCAAGTCAGTTAGAAATACCAAGAGTTCACTCAAAGCAAGGAGAGTCTGCTTTTAGCTATTATGCCAGCCACAGTTGGAACCAGCTTCCTGAACAGATCAGATGTGCTCCAACAATAGCCACATTCAAATCCAGACTCGAAACACATCTGTTTATCTGTGCATTTACCGAATGAGCACTGTGCCACTGTACATCTGAATGATTGCACTTTATCTTATCTATGCATCATCTTTTTACTCTTTTTATAACTGTTTTAGTTTACCTTTGTTCTTATCTTTGGTTATTGTTATTTTATCTATATATCATCATTTTATTCTTTTTAATTCTTTTTACAACTGTATATTTCAATTTATTATACATCTGTTGATTATTATTTCTGGTTAGGGCTGTCTGACTGGAAGAGATTGGAAAAGGAGAGCAGTGTGCTTCACCTTCAAAGAAGCGGACTCAAGAAAGGGGAGGCCCTGCGGGTCATAGGTAACATCCACTACAGGAGCCCATCTTGGACCGACTTGTAAGCTCCAGGAGACATTGCGAACCTGCTCCATCTCTTCCATCTCAGATAGGGGTACCCGAATTTAGAGAATCAGGCAGATAGGGATCTATTTATCACCATTTTATTTACTTTATTTTACTTTAAATTTACTTTATACTTTTTATTTTACTTTAAATACTGTTTAAATTATCCTTGTTTTTATTTTTAATTCTTACACATGGTATTCTTATTTCTTATGCATGTGTTATCACTATTTTAATTCATTTCTATGCACTTTGCACTTTGAATTGCCATTGTGTATGAAATGTGCTATAAAAATAAACTTGCCTTAGGGTGGCTCGGATTTCATTTTAAACCCATCTGTACCCTATCCTTACACCTTGCTCCCCCTCTCCCCTCTGCCCATGTCTTCTTATATTTTTGTCTCCTACTCTTTCCACTAACACCATTGCCTTCCACTCTACCATCTAAGCTCTTTTTTTCATTTTTTTTTTTCATCTGACCACAGAACCAGGTCCCGTCTGAAGTTCCAGTAGTGTCAGTTACTTTTCAAACGTTCTGTGGTCAGATAAAAAAAAAAAAAAAAAAAAAAAAAAATTCAGAAAAGTTTTTGTCAGCAAACATTCAAGATGGGTTTTGTGCACACAGGGATAAAAAAGTACCCCGTGTGTAAAATGAAATACTCTGCTGTATCTTTAATGTTGTGGGCCTATCTTTCTTCCAGAGATCCTGGACATTTTGTTCAGATACATGGTATCATGGATTTTAGCAAATACCAACAGATAAAAAATTTAAACCTGACTGTCCCAGCTAGAAATCTGATAATGGGCCAAGGTTGGATCTTCCAACAGGAAGTTGGAAGGTTGGATCCCCCCCCACAGCCTACTTTGGTCATATTTACCAAGAGTATGAATAATTTTGAGCACAACTGTATAGGGTACAACAGGGCTAAAGGCTCCATGGGGTAAAAGGCTCCTTTGATTTTATTTTCCTCTAAACCACTAGATGACACAAAAACTTGCCTCAGCACATTCCAAAACATCCGCTTTTCAAGATGCACGTGGAAATGTGTCTGATCCTTGACACGATCACGGGCAGCAGCACAAAGTTGATCCTGCGCTCATTTGATCTAATATTTTATGTTTTTTAAAATGTTGTAGATTTAAGTAGCAAATAAGAATCGCTAAAATGATTGAATATATTGTGAAACAAAGGTCTTATTGATGTTTGTCAGTTTTGTTCGAGGTAATTAAAGCAACAGTTTTACAATAACGGAAGAATATGTAAAAGTATGGTATTTGGGGTAAAAGGCCCCCCTGCTGTTGGGGCAAAAGGCACCATATTTAACATGATGATAAACAGCGGCTGACTTTAACATTTGTTGACATGACATGATTAGATTCAGATTGTAAGTATCATATATTAAGTTGGGTGTCCACCTTATCTTTAGATAATCACCATATTTATAATGAAACCATTAGATTTAAAAATGTGATATAATCATATCATATATAATAAAATATATTTTATTCTCACTACTGTAAATCTATATTAAATTATTATGGGCTCTCCTTCAATGCTTTCAGAATCTTTACTTTTTATACATATTCTATACATATTTAAACATATTTTAATGACAGCATATCTACTGATCAAAAATTAATTCTTTTATTCATTAAATAAACAGAAAATAGCTCAAACTTTGCTAATGTGATTGTTTTGAATTAACTTAGACATTATTAAACACATATTATTTTAGCTGAAGTATTTGTATTAATACTGTGTGCCTTTTGCCCCCATGCTGGTGAGCCTTTTACCCCATGTGTGGGGTAAAAGGCCCCCCTTGACACCCCATACATTTTTAAGATTTTTAAATAAAAGAAACCACTTTTATGATTTATATTCACACAAAATCTGTTGCTCCATAAATGTTAAATACAAACACATATATTTTTCTGTATATCATACATTATAGGAGTAGTGAAAAAAGCACATTTTTCTTAAGGTGTGCCTTTAGCCCCGTTGTACCCTATATTCTATACATTTTGCCTATTGGTGCAGTACAGAATAGAGAATTGGCAGGAAGTGGGAGAGAGAGGGGGCCGAGATTGAGAAAGGACCACAAGCCAGTTTTCGAACTTTTAAAAAATCGTAATGGCCCGTGTAACGATTATGTTCAGTTTTGGTTTAGTTCCCTTTCAAGGGAACGGGACACTGCGTCACCGCTTTGAGGGCTTTCCCAAAGCGGTGATGCAGCGCAATTTCCCTTGAAAGGGAACATTTGAGATTGAAAGGAACACAAGCCAGGACTCAAACTTGTAACAATTGTAATGGCCCGAGTAACGATTATGTTCAGTTTTGGTTTCTTTTCCCTGTGTTCTGTTCCTGTTTACCTGTGTTCCCTGCTAGTTTGTGTCCATGTTTTGTGTCTACTTTGGTCATATTTACCAAGAGTATGAATAATTTTGAGCACAACTGTATAGGGTACAACAGGGCTAAAGGCTCCATGGGGTAAAAGGCTCCTTTGATTTTATTTTCCTCTAAACCACTAGATGACACAAAAACTTGCCTCAGCACATTCCAAAACATCCGCTTTTCAAGATGCACGTGGAAATGTGTCTGATCCTTGACACGATCACGGGCAGCAGCACAAAGTTGATCCTGCGCTCATTTGATCTAATATTTTATGTTTTTTAAAATGTTGTAGATTTAAGTAGCAAATAAGAATCGCTAAAATGATTGAATATATTGTGAAACAAAGGTCTTATTGATGTTTGTCAGTTTTGTTCGAGGTAATTAAAGCAACAGTTTTACAATAACGGAAGAATATGTAAAAGTATGGTATTTGGGGTAAAAGGCCCCTGCTGTTGGGGCAAAAGGCACCATATTTAACATGATGATAAACAGCGGCTGACTTTAACATTTGTTGACATGACATGATTAGATTCAGATTGTAAGTATCATATATTAAGTTGGGTGTCCACCTTATCTTTAGATAATCACCATATTTATAATGAAACCATTAGATTTAAAAATGTGATATAATCATATCATATATAATAAAATATATTTTATTCTCACTACTGTAAATCTATATTAAATTATTATGGGCTCTCCTTCAATGCTTTCAGAATCTTTACTTTTTATACATATTTTATACATATTTAAACATATTTTAATGACAGCATATCTACTGATCAAAAATTAATTCTTTTATTCATTAAATAAACAGAAAATAGCTCAAACTTTGCTAATGTGATTGTTTTGAATTAACTTAGACATTATTAAACACATATTATTTTAGCTGAAGTATTTGTATTAATACTGTGTGCCTTTTTGCCCCATGCTGGTGAGCCTTTTACCCCATGTGTGGGGTAAAAGGCCCCCCTTGACACCCCATACATTTTTAAGATTTTTAAATAAAAGAAACCACTTTTATGATTTATATTCACACAAAATCTGTTGCTCCATAAATGTTAAATACAAACACATATATTTTTCTGTATATCATACATTATAGGAGTAGTGAAAAGCACATTTTTCTTAAGGTGTGCCTTTAGCCCCGTTGTACCCTATATTCTATACATTTTGCCTATTGGTGCAGTACAGAATAGAGAATTGGCAGGAAGTGGGAGAGAGAGGGGGCCGAGATTGAGAAAGGACCACAAGCCAGTTTTCGAACTTTTAAAAAATCGTAATGGCCCGTGTAACGATTATGTTCAGTTTTGGTTTAGTTCCCTTTCAAGGGAACGGGACACTG
This sequence comes from Paracanthobrama guichenoti, assembly GCA_018749465.1. Classification (NCBI taxonomy): domain Eukaryota; kingdom Metazoa; phylum Chordata; class Actinopteri; order Cypriniformes; family Gobionidae; genus Paracanthobrama; species Paracanthobrama guichenoti. The sequence continues at coordinate 33,433,883 of CM031956.1, read as the reverse complement.
CGTCACCGCTTTGAGGGCTTTCCCAAAGCGGTGATGCAGCGCAATTTCCCTTGAAAGGGAACATTTGAGATTGAAAGGAACACAAGCCAGGACTCAAACTTGTAACAATTGTAATGGCCCGAGTAACGATTATGTTCAGTTTTGGTTTCTTTTCCCTGTGTTCTGTTCCTGTTTACCTGTGTTCCCTGCTAGTTTGTGTCCATGTTTTTTGATTGAGGTTTCACATGTTCCTAGTTACGTTAATTATCCCTGTATGTATTTAAGCCCTTAGTTTCCTTTTATCTAATGTCCGGTATCATATGTTACCGTGGTTGTGTTTGTTAGTTCTCCAGTGATCTCTTGAGGGTTCTGTTTAGAAATATTAAAGGCTGTTTTTGTTATCCATCTCATTAATCGTGCCACAGCCACACCCTGACAACCCGAAGCACAACTGTGCTACATGCCAGAACGCTACCTATGAATGTTTGATTTATGGCTAGACAACTTCACTAATAGTATAATTGTAACATTTTAAAACAACGACTAAACATGTCTCAACAAACAATGGCCTCTGGTAAACATGTTACATGTTCAAATTTTTCCTTTTTTTTTCTTTCACAGTATTTTTTTTTCTTTTGTCATTTATGATTCAATCCCTGTAATTACACAGGAACAAATAAATCACAAGCTCAAACCTTTCCTCAAAGTTAAAAGGCAACTATGCTCATTTTGAAGTCCTTGGGCCCTATTTTAACGATCTGAGCACATGGTCAGAAGCATGGCTCAGGTGCACTTAAGGCGTGTCCGAATCCACCTGCCTTTAGGCGCATATTACTAACGCACCCTTTAAATAAAAAAAACAACAACAACAACAACAAAAAAAAAAATACTGTGCTATTGACTTTAAACCAGGTTTTTGTTGGTCAATGCAATGGTGCACTCGTTTTCAGTTGTCTCAAAATAGCAACGCGCCAACAATGCGCCTGAACACACCTTGTTTTCAGACCAACACACCCATGGGTGAACAGATGGGTGCGAGTGCATTTGCTATTTAAACAACGTGGAGCTGGGTGTGAAAATTATAACTGTGTCTGGCTGAAACTAGCAAAAATCACTTGCATCACTCTTGGCGTTGCATTGCGCTGGGTATATGATAGGGTATATGATAGTGATAACGTTCTTATAGAGCTCTTAGGATCTTCTTACCCTGCAGATGCATATAAACTGTGCAATCCAAAGGATTAACATCTTCCATATGCAGTATGAAAGAACATGTTTTACAAGAGAGTTTAATGATTTAATCAGCTCTTAACATGAAACTAGACAGGATTAGAGCTCACCTGCAGTGAGAAGGAGTGGCAGAAACAGCAGTGAAAGGTACACCCACCAGGGACTAAATATCAGCAATTAAGGGTACATTACTGGTACATAATTAACCCTTGAAACATTAATGTCTTTGTATTATTTATCACTAGACCTACTTCCTGCTTTAAAAACTCACTCAATCAGCCTCATGTCTTACTCTGAGGTAATCCATGGTGTGCTCACAATCTGAAGACATAGCCTTAAATCTTTAGCGCATTTGTGGCGCTACTGGTTCTGCCGGCTTAATGGCTCTTGGCTCTGGGGCAGAGCAGTGTTAAATTAACAGAGACCTCCCTGACCTCTTCCTGTTAATGCAGCTATAGCAGTACGACACACCATGCCAAAAGTCAACTGTCCCCTGTTTCACAACTCAATTCAATTACAATAGCTAACTCAAAAAAAAAAAAAAAAACTTAATTAGACTGAAAAAGAAAAGTCTATGCCAAAAAAATACAGTCCGTACTTCTGGTAACACAACTGTTTTTATTATATTATATTATATTATATTATATTATATTATATTATATTATATTATATTATATTATATTATATTATATTATATTATATTATATTAACTTTACATTAGACAGCACAGTAACCTGCGACCCAGCACAGCACTAAAATTGTCATGTAAATATAATAATAATAATAATAATAATAACTTTTTTTTTTTACAATAGATTACTTTTATAAATAGATAAGCCTATTTATTTTGTATAAGCATATGATTATGTGATTAGGTGTATTTTATTATATTTAGCATTGTATTTTTCCTACAACAACTATGTCATAACCACCAGTTAAGAAACTTGCCCCTAGAGGGTACAAATGAACACCATAGAGTAATTTGAAAGATAATTTTAGTACTAACTAAATAGTAGTACTTTAATATTTTAGTACAAACATAATTCAAAATCTATTTTTAAAAATGAAGCTGAAGATCATCTCATTGTATTTGACATAATGCTGGGGTATGTAGACTTATATGCCATATATACTGTACACACACACACACCTACTTTCGACGTTCCTGCCAGTAGAACACCAATCTCTATTATGAAAAGCAATGCTATTTTGAGTTTTTATAATGCATGAAAATCTGCTTGTTAAGGCAAGGCATGAGTTGAACATGAATGAACTGAAGCATTGTTTTCAGATCTCTGCACTGAGTTTGAGTCACAAAAGAAAAGTTTGCTTCCCCTGCACACAGTCTCAGATCTCATTGCAGCGATAGGTGAAACCACGATCAATCATTTTCTTAGAGAGAAAAGTCCCAATAAATATAATTTCTGAAAGAAAAAAAAAAGGTTTACGACTGAGAAATTCACGGTCCACTGGTATGACCAAACAGACCATTGATCATCATTCGCTGGAATTTTCATAAATGGTTACCTTCTGCCTGTATCATATTTCATGCACAGCTGTAAGTGCGTGAATTACTGATGTGTACTATCAGATCAGTCAAAGTTAGAGGACGTTTTTTTGACAACCTTCCGAACTGTACAGCAGGAAATCATGCAATCACATGCTGTGTATGGCATTGCACAGGTATTTAAATGTAATCTCCCTTACCCAGCTTCCACACTGTCATCCACATTAGTATCTTCTAGCATTCTATTGTGCATTTATTATTACACCACAAACACAATGCATTGAAATCATTTGGTAAAATGGGGCGGCTAGGTTGTTCCTGAAACCATTCAGTACATGATCAAAATGTAAAAGATTCTGTAAGTAGCCTGCATGACAATCCCCTGGCATCTCCTGTGGTTAATTCAAACAGGGAAATTACACTTTTTTTATTTTGAAAACAATAACTAGGACTATAATAGACTACGTTCATGTATGTTAAAGAACAGTAGATTCAGAAGAAATTTATGCTCCATCCCCATCAAAACACTGAACACCTTCCTCTTCCCCACAGTAAATGTGATGGCTCTAAATGCCTGTCTGTTTCTCTACAGGAGTAATCATATATCTCTCATATATAACTGACAGCACCAGAATCCATGCACAGAGATCTCCTGCTAGGCTCTGAAATACTCTAAAAGCTTTCTCATCTCGTTAGACGTCTGTAATGTATTCATTTATAGCCTGTTTCACTTTGCGCGCCTCTTTACAAGCTCACTCTTATGGAAAATTTAAAGCCTTTTCACTGCACTGATTATTCATAAACACATCTAGCCGACTGTAGATAAATGTTGTCTGTTTTATTTCCATGGAGGAAAGAACATTCATTTGCATCTTATCAATCTCTCTCTATTTCCTCATGTATAAGGAAACATTGGCAGGGGTACGAATTCCCAAGAAAGTCACAGATGGATTGGACCACAGACAAAGCAGACGTATTGAGGTTGAAAGCTGTAATCGTTTTATGCACAAAATGCAGTCACCGTCACCTTGGAGGGAATGAAACAAAATAAGTTTTATATGCAGTTCAGTTAATACTAACAGTGTCAGTGGAACCTAATTTTTACATCAAATTTCATCAGTCAGACGGATAGAGCACATCCTGAGCCAGTTAGTCTTAATCCGTTTGGGAAATGAAGGGACTTTTCAACCAAACGGTTGAGTTTATTTACAGTTTACAACCTTGAATCTTGACTGGCCTTATGTAGGCGATGGGAACATGGTTTTAAAAGGTGGTCTATACATTGCAATGTTATATTGAGGACTGGCTATGACTGGAGGATTACAGCAGCAAGTGAAAGCAAAGGAAGTATGTTTATATCACAGCAGCTCTTGAGACCCTCTGTCAATGAACAGGTCTCCCACTGCACAACCTGCAGGGCCATGGACCTTGGGAAGGAAGCACAGATGTGAACAAAGTGGTCTGGCAAGCAGACAGTAATAAGATCAATATCTAGCAGTGACTAGTGAACACATAAAAAGTGCTGTAGGCCTCCATTTTGATTTAGTGCAATGACCTGAGTCCAAAATACAACTAAAGGCGTAAGGCTTTCTGAGGATCAGGGCACCAGACTGAAAAAAAAAAAGGGAGCTACTGGCTCCTAAACAGAAACGTATGGGAGCGTTTAAAAAACCCTGACCCCCTTACTGACCTGAACTGTAGTGTACACTACTACTAGTAGTTATATAATAATAAATGAAAAAATAAAAATAAATAAATAAATAAAGTTGTAAATGTTTTATTTCATTTATTTGTTGTGAATAAATAATATATATCAGTAACGCTTTAGAATACGACCCAGAAAGCGAATTTACAGTATAACTTTCTGTAATTATAGTGTAACTATAAAGTAAGTAGGTATGTATAAGGTATAAGGGAACAATATGTAATATTTGGGCAATAAAGGGGTAACTATCAGGAAAATTTACAAATTATTTATGTAAGTATTTTTTAATTTAGGGGTAATTATCCATGTAGTTACAGGGTAAGTGTGAATCTACGGGCTGTAAATTAAAGTTGTGTTTGTTCCCCTCTTGTTTCGTGTAGTTACAGGGTAAGTGTGAATCTACGGGCTGTAAATTAAAGTGGTGTTTGTTCCCCTCTTGTTTCGTGTAGTTACAGGGTAAGTGTGAATCTACGGGCTGTAAATTAAAGTGGTGTTTGTTCCCTCTTGTTTCGTAGTTACAGGGTAAGTATGAATCTACGGGCTGTAAATTAAAGTGGTGTTTGTTCCCCTCTTGTTTCGTGTAGTTACAGGGTAAGTATGAATCTACGGGCTGTAAATTAAAGTGGTGTTTGTTCCCCTCTTATTTCATGTAGTTACAGGGTAAGTATGAATCTGCGGGCTGTAAATTAAAATCCAGCCTTTAGCATTAGTTTTGGCAGGGCAGCTTAGTCAAGCTCACATCAGTTGACTGTCAGCTGATCACATCTACCTATAGGAATACGACACCTATCACAGCATGCTCCTTCAGTATTATCAGCTGCTATCGCGAATTATGCAATCTGGATTTAGCAAGAGGAATTCGTTTTCACATGGATTTCACCTCAGATTCATTCAAGTTAGCTAAGTTAGCGCGATTTACTGCATTGATTGTAAACTGCCTGATCTGGAAGTGACGGAGTTGGCATAGCTTCTTATATCGGTATTGTTGACATGATCTCGCACTAATTTACTGAACCAAGAACAATTCAGATGAAAACTATATTCACCACATGAAGAAGGATGTCAAGAGAAGATCAAACATCCACAACATGTTGTGGATGGCTACATGGCAACATGGCTATATTTCACTCTCCATTCATCCCTGAATACTTCATAAAGCTAAGCTAAGTTCATTTTTAATGCTGTTGGCAATTGCTAGTGGCTAAGGCCATCCGTGTTGCTTGGGGTTCTATCTTCAGTAAATGCCAGGTTTATGCGATCATACTGGCAAATGTGCGTTAACTGTTGTCATTGGCAACTTGCTTTTGTTGGAGTGCTTTTATAAGGCACACAGATCAAGCAGCTTGCTGTGAGGGACAGGAATAATGATTCATGGTGCAAATTTCCGCTGTGATGCAGCTCTAAAAAGACAATAGTAAACAGTCATTGTCAGCTCAGCGTTGATTCGTTTTAAAGTTATATTGGAAACACGCTTGTTCTTAAAGCTGTAACGTTAGTGTTATCGGAAACACACTTGTTCTAAAAGCTGTACCGTTAATGTTATTGGAAAAGCTTGTTCTTAAAGCTATAACGTTAGTGTTATTGGAAACACACTGTTCTTAAAGCCGTAGTGCTATTGGAAACACGCTTGTTCTTAAAGCCGTAGTGCTATTGGAAACACACTGTTCTTAAACCCGTAGTGCTATTGGAAACACACTGTTCTTAAAGCTGTAGTGTTACTGGAAACACGCTTGTTCTTAAAGCTGTAGCGTTACTGGAAACACGCTTGTTCCTAAAGCTTTAGTGTTATTGGAAACACGCTTGTTCTTAAAGCCACAGTGCTATTGGAATCGCTTGTTTGTTATAGTTGCTGTTGGAAACATGCTCATCTTAAGCTTTAGTTGCTATTGGGAACATGATTACATTGCAACAGGCTATGGCTTAACTATCTAGAGTATCGGTAAAACGCTTGTGCTTGAATACACAGTAGGTACGTTTCACCGCAGAAGTCTCTTATTCAACACAACAACATTGTAGCTTGATGATCCTGTGAATTAGTGTGGAGCCATAGGAGTCGGAATGACCCAACAGGAGCAGAATCATGATCATGAATGAGGAAGCAAACTATTTTTAGCTGCACGTGGCATCTAACTTGTAGCCCTTGCTGCAGGGTCTGTGTTTCCTCGACCAGACTACCACTACAGTGTTTCCCACACATAGACTAATTTGTGGCAGTGTGCCACAGAATCAACACCAGCCGCCACATATTGCATGTCGTTATTAATTCTTTTTTTTTTAACGCCATTTAAAACATGCATGAACATTCGTTCAGCATTTCCTTTCCCTGCTCTCCCTCCATCTCGGTCACTCACGCGTCTCTCTCTCTCTCTCTCTCACACACACACACACACACACACACACACACACACACACACACACACACACACACACACACACACACACACAAGGTGTGTTGCATTCAACCGTAATAATAAGTCCAGGGTTGCCAACTCTCACATATTTGGTGTCACACTCTCACTCTGCCCAAGTAAATCTCACACCAAATTTCCAAACCTGCTTTTGGTATGAGCCAAAGTCTAAGTTTTTAATTTTAAAGTTTTAATATGAAATTCAAACAATAAATAGCGTTTTGGCACTAATGTGGCATTAAAGCCAGAGCCGTTGAAAACAGCTGCAACATTCATCTCTCGCCGCCATGCGCGGTCACGTGGTTCATGGAGCTCTCAATAGTTCTAAACAAACCAGCACTGTCAATACATTTGAATAGACAACAACTTCACTATACTTGCAGTCATTTTTGGTAAACAGTACAGCATAGTGTACATTGATTATTACATCAACTACATTTACAGTATCATTTTATCATGGAGAGTGATGGAGATGCTCAAAACGATGTTCAAAATGGCGCCGCCCTGTTCGGTCGCCGTTCAGGTCGCTCCGCGAAGACTGTGCTTTTATTTACTATTTTACTTTCTTTTACTCTCAATTTTTACAAACTATGACAGCAAAACTCTTTTGGACATTGGTTACCTCTACACTGGACTGTTTCAGGACACTTTCACCGATACTCTGTGGCCATCTGAGATCCTTCGGAACGCCGAGTTGAACAATGGACAGAGCCGCGCGAAGAACCAAGAAACACCGTGGGAAACGCTACAGGTATCCGAAACAGACTGAGGAAAAGGGCATTCAGCCCTCCCCTCCCGAGCATTCTTCTAGCAAATGTTCAATCCTTGGAGAATAAGATGGACGATCTTAGAGCCAGGATAAGTTTTCAACGGGACATGAGAGACTGTAACATCCTTTGTTTGTCCGAAACATGGCTCATGCCCGCGGTCCCAGACACAGCTGTGACGCTGTCGGAGAACTTCTCTGTTTTTCGGATGGACAGAACAGCCGAGGCCGGTAAATCCAAAGGCGGTGGAGTATGCTTCATGGTCAACAAGAAATGGTGCGATCCCAGGAACATCACCATTCTCTCGCGGTCTTGCTCGCCTCATCTGGAACATTTAACAATCGTTTGCCGCCCATTCTATCTGCCGAGGGAGTTTTCTGCGGTCGTCGCGACCACTGTTTACATTCCACCGCAGGCAGACACAGCGCTGGCTTTATCTGGCCTTCATAATGTTGCCAGCGGCGTCATAAACAAACACCCCGACGCGGCATTCATTGTCGCGGGCGATTTCAACAAAGCAAACCTAAAGAAAGTCCTGCCAAACTTTCACCAGCACGTCTCCTGTCCTACACGAGGAGCAAACACGCTGGATCATTGCTACTCTCCATTTAAGAACGCCTATAAAGCGTGGTCACTTCCAGCGTTTGGCAAATCGGATCATGCCGCCATTTTCCTCACACCCGAATACAAACAAAAGCTCGTTCAGGAACCCCCGGTGAGGCGGGAAGTTAAGCGTTGGTCACCCCACTCAGAGACCGCGCTACAGGCAGCTCTTGATGAGAAGTCGACTGGGTCAGCAGTTCAGCTGATGTAAACGAGTTCACAGATGTGGTGCTTTGCTTCATCAACACGCTTACAGAGCAAGCCACGCAAACAATAACAATAACGTCCTTCTCAAATCAGAAACCGTGGGTGGACAATTCAATCCACGCTGCAGTGAACACACGCACTGCCGCTTACAACGCCGGTCTCCTAACGGGGAACATGACTGAATACAGATCGTCCTGCTATGCTCTCAGACGAGCAGTTAAAGCCGCAAAACTCGTTACAAAGACCGAGTGGAGTCTCATTTCCAACTCAACGACTCGCGGCGCATGTGGCAAGGTCTGAGGTCCATCTGCTCGTTTGGATCTAAATCCTCTGCAGAGGTGAGCGCTGATCCGTTACTTGTGAATGAGTTAAACTCTTTCTACGCTCGCTTTGACTGTAACCGCGGCAACGCGACTCTGCCAAGTGGGGCGTTAGAGGAAATTACTCAGAGCAGCAACAATCACGTGATCTCTGTCTCGGAGGATGAAGTTCGGAGAGCACTCAAGCGTGTGGACGTCAGGAAAGCTGCCGGGCCGGATGGTATTTCAGGTCGTGTTCTGCGGTCCTGTGCTGATCAGCTCGCCGGGTTGTTTACATCTAATCTTTAATGAGTCTCTTGCTACATCTGTGGTCCCCACCTCCTTCAAAAAATCCACCATCATCCCTGTCCCTAAGAACAGTAAACCCTCTTGCCTAAATGACTACCGTCCAGTGGCTCTCACGTCTCTAGTCATGAAGGTCTTTGAGAGACTCATTAAAAACACCATTTGCGCCTTCATTCCTGACACTTTGGACCCTCTTCAGTTTGCCTATCGTCCCAATAGAGCGACTGAAGATGCCATCTCTCATGTCCTCCACTCCTCCCTCACTCACATCGACAGCAAAAGTGGGAACTACGTAAAGCTGCTATTTATTGACTATAGCTCAGCCTTTAACACCATAGTTCCCATTAAGCTAACCTCCAAACTCCTGGATCTCGGCCTGAACCCTTCTCTCTGCCACTGGATTGAGGACTTCCTCACTGGCAGGCCTCAGGTGGTGAGAATAGGCCAGTCCACCTCCACCTCCATCTCCCTGAGTGTGGGAGCTCCACAGGGCTGTGTCCTGAGTGCCCTGCTCTACTCGCTCTACACGCATGACTGTTTGTCCACACACAGCTCCACCTCTATCATCAAATTTGCTGATGATACTGTTGTCCTGGGCCTCATTTCCAACAACAATGAGACGGCATACTTGGACGAGGTGGAGCATCTAACGTCATGGTGCCAGGACAACTGTCTCTCTCTGAATGTTGGCAAGACCAAAGAAATGATTGTGGACTTCAGGAAGAGACAGCAACAGACATACTCCCCCCTCATGATCAGCGGGTCACCAGTAGAGAGAGTGAGCAGCTTCAAGTACCTGGGTGTAAACATCTCCGAGGACCTGACCTGGACTGCTCACATTCAGACACAGGTGAAAAAAGCCAGGCAAAGACTGTACCACCTGCGCCAGCTGAGGAAATTCAGGGTTTCACCAGCTATCCTAAAAACTTTCTATTTAGGGGCGATAGAAAGTGTACTAACTCAGGGCATCACAGCGTGGTATGGGAACAGTACCAGTCATGACCGCAAAGCCCTGCAAAGAGTCGTGCGCTTATCCGAGCGTATCTCAGGGTCAGCTCTCCCGTCTCTGCAGGACGTCTACACCAAACGCTGCAAAGGCAGAGCTACTAAAATCATCAAGGACTCTAATCACTCTAATTTCACACTGCTGTCATCTGGTAAGCGCTTCCGTAGCCTGATGGCCAAAACTGAGAGACTCAGGAGGAGCTTCTTCCCCCAGGCCATCAGACTCCTGAACTCAGTCACTTAACATCACGTGACTTCACTTCAGGATAAACATCGATACACTGACATTGCACTGCACTTTCTGTTCTCGTTGTTACTGTGTAACAACCTGTTATAAACCTGTTAGCACATTATACTCTTTATACATTTGTTAACCACATATAAGTCTACAGTTTACTCACTGCACAATCTACTTCAATTACTTTATTCCACTTCTTTATTCTTATTTTTTTACTTTTTTTCTTCTACTTGACTTGATTATTTATAATTCTACAGATTTTATATATATATATATATATATATATATATATATATATATATATATATATATATATATATATATATATATATATATATATATATATAGTACTTTTTTATCCTATTTCTATTATAATTTCTTCCTTGTGGTTTTAACTGTGAATTTGCACTGTCAATGGAGCGGACCTGTTTACATACTCTGTATATAACTGTGTATGTGACAAATATTCTTGAACTCTTGAATCTTGAATCTTGAGATGCAACATTGTTAACATTAATGTTAATGTTTTTCTTGTATTTAGCCCTCAGGTATTCCTTACTAATTGGTCACACTCATACTCATTGGTGGTCAAATGTGACCATACAACCTTAACTAATTTTCAATAAAATAAATGTTCTATATTTTAGTTTAAAATTATTTATTGAATATTTTGAGATATTTGTGCATTAACATTATGTGCATTATGGTGTATGTACTTGCTCAAAAAGGTATTGCAGATCATAACTGCTTACTTATTTTTAGGTTTTGCATTTGAATACATATTTAGACATGATCAAACACTAGATTTCTTTAAATGTGAAATTTTAAAACATTAATAACTTACATCCTAATATGTTTAGGCCTATATAAGAATACACAAGTGAATAGTAATGAATGCAAGCAAATATAATTTAACCCAAGAAAAGTTTAAAATAGTGCTAAAAAGGCAGACTTATTTTTCCTTATATGTACAGTAGGCTATATACATATGAATTGATACTGAATCAAGATTGACATTTAAATCGATACCCCCACCCCACACCCCCGGTATAACATGGAACAACACTAAGTCTGTGTGAACTGGAAGTTGTCACAGATGTTACTTCAGTATTATGATGCATTTCCAAGTGAAGAGGATATTTGAAGAGGAAATCCCCATCTCTAGCTCACAGCAGTTGTTGTTGCAGGGGCGCAATTAAGGATGTTTCCCCAGTGGTCATCAGAGAAGGAACACCATTCCAGAAAGGAAGACATCTTCACATTTTGAGTAAAGATTATTAAAGACCGCGTGCACAAATGAAAGTTACCACAAGAGTACAGCCAACAGGCATGCACATCTGTACCTGCATGAGAGGAATAACGGTCCACACTAGGGGGTGGTTGCATTCATCACTCAAGAACTGGAACTTGGGCCGCTGATATACAACCATAAGCAACAAACGCCTGATTAATTTTGATAACTCAATCTTCACTTTCTTTATTCAGATGGCATATCATTCATGTGTTGATTAAGCTTCAGATATTGGCAACATGCTTGTTGCTATGGCTTATGTGGTTATTGGCAACATGCTTGTTGGGCTTATGCGGATATTGGCAACATGCTTGCTGCTATGGCCTATGTAGGTAGTGGCAATATACTCGCTTAGGTCATCTGGGTAAGGACAACATGCTTGTTGCTATGGGTTATGTGGTTATTGGCAACATGCTTGTTGCTATGGCTTGTGCGGGTATTGGCAACATGCTTGTTGCAATGGCTTATGCGGATAGTGGCAGCATGCTTGTAGCTTTTCATTAGTTGTGATTGGGGGATATCTGCATTGGTTTTGTTTTGGGGGTTTATCACTGCTCTCCCTGCTCTTATCCATGCTAGGCTGCATGGATGCACAGGGAGTTCTTGGCCAGAACAGAACCATACCGCCAATCTAAACTATGCTAGTTGTCTATCACTTTGACAATAGTGATCCTGACAGAAGTGGTGTTAGTTACCCTCTTGTTTCATGTAGTTACAGGGTAAGTACAATACACAACACATACAAAATCTGATATCACTCAGAAATATTTATTTGAAAAAGAACTTAATTCAAAACAGATTTATGACACTTCTTAATAATTTTTTAAAATAAACTTTTCATTTCAAATAATAACGTCCGGACAGAAAGAGGCACGTTTTGTCCCTTTTTTGTTTCTATTGCTTGTCTTCCTCTTCGTGTTCCTCTTCTTCTTGTTCCTCTTCTTGTTTGCACTGATGGATCTTAAGAGGAATCCCATGTCAAGTTTCATCTGAAACACATGCAAGAACTGGCATCTCTGTCTTCTAGTCTAGTTTGATCTAGTCATATATTATGTTATTGTTTGAATACTGTAGTGAGCATTACAAAATTAAAAAAATTAAAACCGACAGCATCCGACATCTGCATGACCAGAGTTTTTCGGCACGCTCACGTCATGCTTCAGATTACGTCAAGCGTGAACTCAACCCTTGCATGCACACACATGACTGCTGGTCTGAAGCGGTAGTCTACAGTTTAAAAAAATGTAAATGTGTTTCTTACAAACACTTATCATTTCACTTCAGAAGACATTGATTCATCCATTGGGATCGTATGGATTACTGTAGTTATTGCTGTATGTGCTGTTCGAAAAAATTTGAAGTTGTATTTCGAAAAAGCAAATGGACACACACAGATGTTTCCTGAGTTTGGAAAATTTGAATTGTTTCAAAACTTAATTTTTGTTGCATTTGTGTTTAGAAGTAGCAAGGAGCCCTGAAATGTTGGTGAATCATATTGGCAAACTGCTTCACACAGCAGCAACTTTGACAAAGTTACTGAACTCCATTCTGGTTGGAGTGGATCTGTGAGTGTTTCTGATAATTAAGTTCGGTTAAGTTAGTCTGGTCATAGCTTCTGGTAGAATGGAGTGAAAAAGCAAGGTGTTAACTTTCCCACAGGCTTCCCTTAGGCCTCACTGCTCAAGCTGAAAACACAGCCTGACATACAGCACACACACACAGACACAGAGAAAGAGAGATTAAAGGAAGTTTGGATACATGCCTGGGGCCTCCTTTATATAGGGAGAATTTACTGTTCTGGGGGAGAGGATGGGTTTGATCCCTCACTTATTTCTCCCTCTCATTTCTGAATGATTCTACACAGAGGCAACCACTTAACCTCCTCACTTCTTCCCTGAAGCCAGACTGAGTTACACAATCCATAACATATGAAGGACACCTTAATATATGGACTGTATCTTCTGGCTTACCTTAGGACTTTAGGATGGCTTTGCTGAACTAATACTTGTATATATACGCCATAAAGTAACTGAAAGGAGAAAAGGAGTTTAAAGAGAAGTGCACCCAAAAATTATGTAATTATTTAGGCTGTCATGCATCAAAATGACAAAAAAAGTGATCCAAACTACAATCTGCACAATATTCAAAGTCTTGTAAAATCATACAATAGCTTTGTGTGACGAACAGACTGAAAATACGACAAAGACAGCTGCATGTTAACATTTTCAATGAATAACAACTTAAAGATGTACATTTCATTTTAGTTTACTGAATCTAATGACAGACCTGTATGACTTTCTTTCTTCCGTACAACATATTGTAGACATTTTGAGGAATGTCTCAATGGAAGACATAGATACCCAGAAGTATTCTGTTACAAACATTCTTCAAAGTATGTCTTTTGTGTTCACAGAAGAACATAAGAGGCATGAGTGTGAGTAAAAATGACTGTGAGTTTTCATTTTGGGGTGCTCTATCCCTTTAAATGACAGTTTGTTCCTCACACAAATCCATATACACAGTGGAGAAAGAGTCCTTTAGTCTGCAGTCTTTATGTCAAGCTGTGTGGTTGTTGTTGAATACTGTTAGAAAGGCACAGTTTCTTCTTACAAATAAAGATTAGAAACCAGATACATGTTCTTGTTTCCTCTGTTGACTCTTTTTGTCCCATTATGATCTTTCCTCCCCCTCATCATATTATAGTTTAATGGACTTTGCAGGAGAGATATTTTTTGAGAATGTTTCTTGCTTTCTTCTTTCCAGCATGGCAAACAAGTGCAAAGACCAACCAAGGGCATGTTTTTGGGGTCAGTTGTTTAAAATTGTTCTGAGAGTCTATAAGATATATTTGTTTACGTTCATGGTGTCCTTTCACAGTGTATCTCTCACTCTCAACAATTATACATTGTGTGAAGACAAGAAGACCTTGGGTTCAGGACTCTCATGTGCCATATGGCAAGGGGACTTAGGCAAGGGGAGTCAAATAGAGTGAATTTTAGAGAGAAGCATGTGTGCTAATATATATTGCTAAGATACACAAATCTACACATGCGCAGATGCACGCACGCACGCCCACACGCACACACACACACACACACACACACACACACACACACACACACACACACACACACACACACACACACACACAATGTCTGGTTTACTTTCTTTGTGGGGACTCTCCATAGACGTAATAGTTTTCATAATGTACAAACTGTATATTCTATCCCTTCACACTAACCCTACCCCTAAACCTTGTTTCCTCATGGGAACCTCAATTTAGGTCCCCACTGTGACACGAGTCCCCATGAGTCAGTGTGCATTCAGGTTGAAGAAAAATGCATGCACGCATGCACGCACACGCACAACACAAATGTTTTCAACACTGATTATAATAAGAAATGTTTCTTGAGCATTAAGGGAAGGATCATATGACACTAAAGGCTTCAGTAATTGCTGCTGAAAAGAATCTTTGTCATCACATTTAAAAATAGAAATGAAAAATATAAAATAGAAATTTAAAATAGAAAAACAATACAATTATTTATTCTGCAACTTACAACTTTAAAAGTTCTTTGTAAAATATTAAAGGGTCTCCTGCGGCATTAAATGAAACACTCACAAAAGAATGTTACATTACTGATGAATGATTACAAAAGTGAAGCCACACCTAATTGCAATTTTTGCACAATCATAATGATTCAAAAAAGTCATGAGATATTTTTAAAAAGAAAATGGCTATGATGCAACTTGCAAATCATCACAAGTGATAGTTTCATAACACTAAATCTATTGAGTGTCTAGGCTGATCTGATGTAATGTTACATCAGCCTTCATTCTTATTTACAGAACACTGTATCAGACTTCATTGAAATGGCTTTGTCTACACACACACACACACACACACACACACACACACACACGCACGCACACACACACACGCACGCATACAGTAACTAATGCCATGTGGTTTGACCTAGATTCAGTTCCATTACCTATATAAACATTAATTATGACAAAAAGATCACACAGTCAGTCTACAGTCCTGGAAAGAGGAGTTTGTTATCAGTCTCTTGTTTGCTCACTTGCTAATCAGAACACGTCTACAACAAGTGCAGTGAAATGGGCCTTTGAAAGAACGAGAGAATACAGCAAGTGTTTAAAATGAGTGCTGGATGCCTTTGAATGATCTGCATGTCACATGACAAAATGTGAGAATTGGATACTACTGCTGATGCATCATGACTCTGGGCTACACTAACCACACAAAAAAAAAAAACAAACAAACAAAAAACGCTCTCTTTACTCACACAATACAGAGTAAATTACAGGATAGTAAAGAGGAAGATAAACAGTAAAGGAGAGAAAGGGGGAGTATTTGAGACACTAAAAAGGCCAGCGACAGAGAGAAAAAGAGGAGGGAGAAGCCACTTCACATTGCATTTGTTTAGACTTGTCACAGCGTATCAGAAGTTTGCTTTACTTTGAGAACACCTTCCACTCAGGCCTCTCATGTGCCACTGGCAAGGGGAGGCACACTAAACTGTGCGTGAGAGAGTCAGTGTGTGTGTTTGTGAGTGAGCGAACAAGATGCCTAGAAGGACTGTGTCAGTTCCCCATCCCAATGGGGATCCGACTCCAAGCATTTTTGGAGAGAAAGACCCTCTCAAATCAAATGGAGACCCCCATGCCGGAGCCCCCGAGGAGAGGGTGGAACTGCGGAAAAAGGTGACCCTGCTCCGAGGAATCTCTATCATCATTGGGACGATCATTGGAGCGGGAATATTCATCTCTCCGAAGGGAATTCTGAAGAACTCGGGCAGTGTGGGAATGTCACTGGTGGTGTGGATTGCCTGTGGGATTCTCTCTCTTTTCGGTGAGTGTTACACATAACACATGAATATACGCAAACATGAGTGTGTTAACATGTGCATATACTCTCACACACAGGCTCACACTATCTTTTTCCACACAAATTATTCACATTTAACAAATTACCTAAATACCTCACACACTCATCTGGTGCAAATCAACTTTCTTATTTCCTGATATTGAGTTGCATTTTAATTAGAATCCAAGGAACTGTACAGACACTGACTTAACTGTTTGTTTGTGGTTTTGAAATTGTGGCATATAGCACCACTGATGTCACAGTCATTCATTTGGACACACCACTTTACTCACTGAAAGAAATTAGTGTTCTTAAAAGGATAGCTGACTCAAAAATGAAAATTCTGTCATAACTCACCTTAGTCTCGTGACATTCCAAACATTTTTATCAAGGAACATCAAAGGAGATGTTTAGCAGGTCTTAGCTGTTCTCTTCCACACAATGAAAGTGGATTGGGACAAGGGGCTGTCCAAAAAAGACAAAAAGGCACCATAAAAGCATGTCTCCTCATGCCATTTGATAGCTTTGTGTAATGAATAGATTGAAACCTAAGGGATTATTCACAAAAAAACTTGAAAAGCTTGTTTGTTATGGTCTACATTAACATTTGCTGTAATTAGCAGCTTGAACATTCTGCTAAACTTCTCCTTTTGAATTCTATACAGCAGAAAGAAAGTCATACAGGTTATGATGGTGAATAAATGACGGCAGAATTCTATGTTTTTGGGTGAACTAAGGGTCAGGTTGACTGCACTCTCACACATAACTTACTGCCGTTTATTTTGCTCTCCTCAACTCACCTTTTTTTTCTGAATGACTAGCTATTGCTAAAGCTACAGAGAGAGAAAAATGGAGAACTGGATGATTGTAATCATATATGAAAATTTGTCCTATTTCAAATATTGACTGTGGATAAAGCTGCATTTGCTCAAATAACAGATGGAAAGCACTGTCTTGCTTAATTTGCTCACTGTGTACATTGCAAAATTATTTAGACAAGTCAGGCAACCCTGAGTCAGATCAACCATTTCCCTTAAGAAACATTACTCACAATGTACATTTAAAAAGTAGTTCACGGCTCATGATGCAATTACATCAAACTAAAAAGTATTATTTGAATGAATCATGCAGTATTTGGTAACACTTTACAATATGGTTCAATTTGTTAAAGGAACACACCGACTTTTTGGGACTTTAGCTTATTCACCGTATCCCCCAGAGTTAGATAAGTCCATACATGCCATAACTCTGTCTGACACACCCACTGCTAGCCTTGCTTAGCACAAAGACTGGAGGTAAATGGCTCCTGCTAGTGTACTAAGACCGACGGAAAAATAAAAGTTGCTATTTTCTAGACTGATATGGCTAGGAACTATTCTCTCATTCCTGCGTAATGATCAAGGAACTTTGCTGCGTACCATGGGAGCAGCAGCACAATGATATTACGCAGCACCTGAAAATAGTTCCCAGCATGCTCTCTGTGCAAGCAGGTTGTCACGCTGGTTATGTTGATGGAAGTTAGCCTATTTTCAGGCACTGCGTAATATCATTGTGCCGCTGCACCCATGGTATGCAGCAAAGTTCCTTGAATGAGAGAATAGTTCCTAGCCATATCGGTCTAGACAATCGCAACTTTTCATTTTCCGTCAGTCTTAGTACACAATGTAACTACACACATCACAACATGTAAATAGGAAAATGTTGGCGTTATTTTTTCACTTATTGAGCAGTAGGCTAGATGGAGCCATTTACCTCCAGTCTTTGTGCTAAGCTAGGCTAGCGATGGGTGTGTCAGACAGAGTTATGGCATGTATGGACTTATCTAACTCTGGGGGATACGGTGAATAAGCTAAAGTCCCAAAAAGTCGACGTGTTCCTTTAACACAAGGATTCCCAAACACAAGGGTCCCTTTCTCACTAACTAACAATTGAACTATGTTTTTTTTTTTTTTCTCAATAAACTCCTATTACTGTTTATTAAAAGTTAATAAGGTAGTTGTTAAGTTTAGGTATCGGGTAGGATAAAGGCAGGGCCCGTGGGCCAATTACAGCCCAGAAATTAATTTCAAACGGCCCGCAGCTTGTCTATTAAGATACATTAGACTACATGTGGTCCACCATGCACAATTTACAAATCAGTGTCAGCACTGACACCACTGGATTTTAGGTCAGGTGTTGCAGTAAAGTGTGAGTGAAACAAAATTTGTTAAATGTAAAGCGCTGCCATTTCTATTGTTCATAAAAAAATATTAAACGTGCCAATAGCGGAACGAAACACTGCTACTTTTTGAGTCGTTCAAACTGCGTCACACACAGACCATTTATTAACTGTACCCAAAAGACTGTGCAGCGTGAGATCAGAGCACATGCGTTTACTCGCTGACCAGTCTTGATCACGCGACCACTAAACAGCGCAGTGAGATCCAGTGAGAAGCGTTTGAGTTTGGCGCAGAAGTCCCCGATACAAATACCAATGTCTTTGTGATTTAAACTAGTTTAAAGCCAGATGAAACCAGTTCACAACAATACTGACATAGAAAACAGAAGAAACGCTCTGAGACAACAATCTAGTTAACATTTTCCATGGATTTACTTCTAAACATGGTATTGTGCCAGAAATATGCGATATTCATATGGAATTTTACTATATTAATATAGACATGTATTAAATATTAAAGGAGTAATAAAATATTTAATATTACAGAGACCAATGGTTAATTTTAATAAGGGTAGGTCAGTAAGAATATTTAAATTTTACCCTTTAAAAATTAGGTTGTTAATTTTACATATGTTTGTGTTTATGAAAATAAACCTTTTATTTTCAGTAAAAGGTAAAAACTTTTACTGTATAAATCTGGTCCAACAGGCATGTCCTCAACATCAATTATGGACCCCTTTAAAAAAGGGGATGTAGAATACGGTCATGTATAAGGCATTAATATGTGCTTCGTAAGTAATAATAAACAGCCAATATCCTAGTAATATGCATGCTAATAAGCAACTAGTTAATAGTGAGAATTGGACTCTAAACAAAAATGTTACCCATCTTTTTAGTACATGTTTTATTTCGATTTTTTTTCAATCTTAAAATTCTTAAAATCAATTACATACTTTTATGATTTAAATAATTATTGGCTTTTCATCAACCCAAGAACTCCAATGGTTCGCAAAACTCTGCTATAAGCTCCACTATAAACACTATTTTGAAGAGGCCTCTAATTCATTACAAAGAAGTTCATGTTTTACTAATAGTCTCCAAGCAAGAATTTCAGGCTATGCATGAGGAACCTGATCAGAGGTCCCCTCTAATGCCTGATGTGTGTGCCTTTGCATGATAGAGGCTGATATTGTCTTACACCGCACTTTGATGGTGAGGAGAGTGCGGTCTGACACCGTGGAGGTTGATGGCTTTGTGCATGTGTCGAAGAAGAATTAGTTTGTGAATAAGAAGAGCATTGTTTGACAGTTTGTTTATTCATGTGTATGCCAGGAGTCATTTCACACTTGTCAGCTTTCTTTTGTGTGCCGCAGCCCACAGGCTTTGAGGAAAAGCTGAGCTGCCGATTAAAAAAAAAAAAAAAAAAAAAAAAACCTGTCCATTCATCCACAATTTCTTTCAGAGAGGGTTCAAATCTGCATTCTGAACTCCCCTGGTGGGCCTTGTATTTTTGAGCTCTCTTCACATTTACCTTTTGAAGCTCACAAGTCAAGGGCTGCGAGTGAAGCAGGGCTTTGATTTAAACATAATATTCATTAAAATGTTAAAATTCATAGAACTATAAAGAGCTTGTGTAACTGCACTCTCTGAGAGTGGACAGATGGTCTTAATAAACTGATTTAACCATGTGCCTTTAGGGTTGCTTTGCAGGTGTTTTTAAATCTGTTGTGCCACCTTTCAGAATAGCCATGGCACTCGCTCTCCACGACTGGCCTTTGTCCAGCCACTGTTACCTCATTTTCCTAAAGTATAAAAGGTATTCACCTTAAATTTTCCAAACTAGTTCTTTCTTTTGTCCCTTTCAGGTGCTCTATCATATGCTGAGCTTGGTACCTGTATTAAAAAATCTGGTGGCCATTACACATACATTCTGGAGGCGTTTGGTCCGCAAGTGGCTTTTGTGCGATTGTGGGCTGACATGATTGCCATAAGGTCAGTAAATCCTCATTCATCCTCCATCTTCATTGTCAGGTCTCTGGGGCACTGCCAGAATAAACAAACACAATCCCTTCAACGTCTCAAATAAACACAAGCAAACTCTCCCCAAAGAAGGTTATCTCTCAATATTACTGCTGGGCTCCAGTAGGCATAGAATAAAAACCAGAGATAAAGTGCCTTACGACAATGTACAAGCCATTGTGGAGGCTTTCATGTATAGGATCAAGGGCTGCATTCAGTCCAGGTTCATATGTAATAATCAGTCACAAAAATTCCAAGAGTACCATCTGTACGTGTAGTTTGACAGTAAACATGTTCATGGGAAAGGTTCAGTTCAGACTTTTGTAGGGTATATGTGGGACTGGTTCACTGATTTTTGCAGAAAAATGCAAGAAATTATGTTCTATTACAAGCATGATTTATCACAAACTCTACCTTACTTTGGAACAGTGTTTTACGATTGATTACAATATGTTCAGTACAGTACTGAGTGCTCAGAGTTAATTTTCTCATCTTGAAGACCTGCAGGTTTGGCTGTGATCGCTCTGGCATTTGGTCGCTATATTTTAGAGCCCATCTTCATGCCATGTGGAGTTCCTGAGATTGCCGTTAAATTGGCCACAGCAATTGGAATCAGTAAGCTCAAGCTATTTTTTATATTTATATATTTAGGCTGCTTGATTATAGTGTGTATATAGCATCTTTGTGGCCTGGTTTAGGTGTGTCATATTAATTTGGAGATATTGTGTATTCTTTTTCATTGCAGCCTTGATAATGTATCTAAACAGCATGAGTGTAAGCTGGACTGCCAGAATCCAGATTTTCCTCACATTCAGCAAGCTGCTCGCCATCGCCATTATCATTGTTCCAGGATTATACCTACTCTTCAAAGGTATTTAGTTTATATTATGATGGAGTTTTCCCTCTTTTGCATCTAACTTTTAATTAAAGCAAAGTAAAATGCGGACGACCACACAGGCATTCATAACGGTGCAGAGCAGATCGAGTGTTTTCAATTAATTCTTTTGGCACCATAAGGAATTAACTAAATCTGCTCCACGCCAGTGGACACGCACCGTCATGAATGGCTTTCAGTTTAGAATTAGTGCCAATTCGGGGCGGGTTACTTGAATGGTGGGTTCATTGTTATTCTTAATGAAAAACACAACAATAAAACAGTACAATGACAAACTTTTTTTGCGTTGAAACAAAATCTTCCGCCCTCATCTTGTCATTCAGACTCCTGCTGCTAGTTTGTGCTGCGACTCTCGTTTGGCTCACGCTGTTTTCAATTGTAGTGTCTTTTCACTAACTGAACAAAATTGTTTTTATTTTAATTTAAAAAAAATATATTTTTGTTTTAAAAAAAATATGACAGTGGGAGTGGTGCCATGGTGGGCAAGAACACTGGTAGTGACAACGTTAACACCGACTATCGCAGCAAAGTACCTAGACTGTAGACTAGCGTGACTCTGAACAGTGAGTTTTTCTTGCTTATTCTCTGAACGGGCCATTCATGTGGATTTAGATCTCGTTCAGGACGCGTGCTGTCGGTGGAGGCCTGACTAACCACTCCAACTTGTAGCGGAGCTGACGGCTCACATCGTGAAACTCCATGACTACAATAAATGGAGGGGCATCTCCATATATATATTGTGTGTGTGTGTATGTGTGTGTGTGTGTGTATGTGTATTATCGAGGCCAAACTTTTAAATGACAGTATATGTGACCAGTCCCAGAAAGTAGGGACACAAGTCGGTTCTGGGGCATTTTGAGTTATTCACAGATTCTCCAAGCTTTCCAACGATGTGTAACACATGGAAATCTGATAATATTTGGACAAGTTGTGGCCATTTGAAGGTAGGCACTCAAAAAAGCTCAAAAGGGAGAAAACGGCCTCTAAAGATTGTGCAGTTCTCACCTGTTCTCACCTGCTGGGAGTGACAATAGGGCTCATTTACATCTCATTTAGATAAGCCATACCCCCTGTAAAGCTGCATGGTTGCATAGCAACGACAGACGCGACGGGAAAAATCTGACCGCATACTATTAATAATAGGTCCAATAATCTCAAATTCAAGGACTTAATGTGGGGACACATTTTGAGTGAGAGCAAGATTACATTGTGTTACCTTGTAAAATACATTGTTACAGTTTTCATGTGTCAAACACAACTATGCAAAAAGCTTTTTTTTTTCTCACTTACTTTTGGCCATATGACAGAGGTCTGATATTCTATTTGTCATATTTCTGCAACAAAGAATACTGTTTTAGACCTAAAAGAATATTCGGTACATCCTATACTGTGTTCTAAAATGATCTGATATTAACTTTTGCATGGATTTTATTGAAAAGAGCTTAGGCTCATGTAACCAGTCTATTTTTGCAATATTTCACAGTGTGTCTGTGAAACGCTGAGGTACCGTAGTTTTGTACGCGTGTGAACATCATGGCAACGTATAAAACAAAGTACCTCACGCGGGAAACACTTAATGCAACATGTAAATGCAAGTAACTAACGTAAATCAAGCATAGTCCACAAAGTGTTGGCGAAATAACACATTATCGGACCGGAGAGAATAATATGGAATTTCTTCCAAAAAACTTCTTGCACAAAATAAATTCAAGCACTTTCAAAGACCTGTATCTACACTCACCTAAAGGATTATTAGGAACACCATACTAATACTGTGTTTGACCCCCTTTCGCCTTCAGAACTGCCTTAATTCTACGTGGCATTGATTCAACAAGGTGCTGAAAGCATTCTTTAGAAATGTTGGCCCATATTGATAGGATAGCATCTTGCAGTTGATGGAGATTTGTGGGATGCACATCCAGGGCACAAAGCTCCCATTCCACCACATCCCAAAGATGCTCTATTGGGTTGAGATCTGGTGACTGTGGGGGCCATTTTAGTACAGTGAACTCATTGTCATGTTCAAGAAACCAATTTGAAATGATTCGAGCTTTGTGACATGGTGCATTATCCTGCTGGAAGTAGCCATCAGAGAATGGGTACATGGTGGGTACATGGTGGTCATAAAGGGATGGACATGGTCAGAAACAATGCTCAGGTAGGCCGTGGCATTTAATCTATGCCCAACTGGCACTAAGGGGCCTAAAGTGTGCCAAGAAAACATCCCCCACACCATTACACCACCACCACCAGCCTGTACAGTGGTAACAAGGCATGATGGATCCATGTTCTCATTCTGTTTACTCCAAATTCTGACTCTACCATCTGAATGTCTCAACAGAAATCGAGACTCATCAGACCAGGCAACATTTTTCCAGTCTTCAACTGTCCAATTTTGGTGAGCTCGTGCAAATTGTAGCCTCTTTTTCCTATTTATAGTGGAGATGAGTGGTACCCGGTGGGGTCTTCTGCTGTTGTAGCCCATCCGCCTCAAGGTTGTGCGTGTTGTGGCTTCACAAATGCTTTGCTGCATACCTCGGTTGTAACAAGTGGTTATTTCAGTCAAAGTTGCTCTTCTATCAGCTTGAATCAGTGGGCCCATTCTCCTCTGACCTCTAGCATCAACAAGGCATTTTCGCCCACAGGACTGTGGATACTGGATACTCGCATACTGGATGTTTTTCCGTTTTCACACCATTCTTTGTAAACCCTAGAAATGGTTGTGCGTGAAAATCCCAGTAACTGAGCAGATTGTGAAATACTCAGACCAGGCCGTCTGGCACCAACAACCATGCCACGCTCAAAATTGCTTAAATCACCTTTCTTTCACATTCTGACATTCAGTTTGGAGTTCAGGAGATTGTCTTGACCAGGACCACACCCCTAAATGCATTGAAGCAACTGTCATGTGATTGGTTGATTAGATAATTGCATTAATGAGAAATTGAACAGGTGTTCCTAATAATCCTTTAGGTGAGTGTATGTATATTTATTTTCAAAAACTTTCCAGGGCTTTGAAATGTTTTGTTCAGATTCACAAACTTTATTCACAAGCATAAGACAAAGGTCTTTGTGACACAGTCCAATGATATCACATTTGCATCCTCTTCTGTGGTACATTGGTCCTGGCTGGAGAGGGTTTGAGGGAAAGTGTAACTGTAGGAGACAGAGGGAGAGAGAGGGAACTTGGATTAGATTAAATGAAATTTGTGTATATTCATAACTGTCTAATAAAGATAAAAATTACTATATTGATGCTATTCTGCATTTGCGCTATTATCAGGCTGCTTCTCATGCACCAAATCGCCCGTTAATGGACATTAATAAAGTAAAGTAAATGTGTGTGAAATTACCTGCTGAACAAAATCAAAACTGTAATGCATCCTAATCTTCTTGCTTGCTGGTAGGGATGGTCCAAAAGACAGGTTAGAGCAAGAGCAAATATTTCTGCAGGCAGCAGCCATGTCGTTGTACACAGCCCTCTCTTTCTGCACAAGGGAAAGATGATCTTGTTGCTTCTTTACTGCTTCAGACTTTCTATCATCTGGGAGGTTTGCACTTCGTATCAGCTGCTCGTTATTGCTTTGGCACTGCCAGCAGAGATCTGTGCACGGCCGGCAACTTTTGATGTGTGGGAGAAGTCAGTTCCACAGTGCTTTGAAGCTGGTTTTAGAAACTGCACGCTCACCTGAAAAACAGATATTGCTTATGGTTAATTGTATTGTAATTGCTAATAGTGCTTCGCATTATTTCACATTATAAGCACTCAATTCTAAATCAATGTTTACACATACCAAGCTCCTTAGCAGACTTCACGTAGAGACGCCACACTGAGGCCTTGGACACGCGAGTTGGCAGCAACTTCACATGCCAATCCTTATGCCCATGCTATGATGTAATTGTCTTCTGCATAGTTTTTTATGAAGTCCACAACTCTGTTGATATCCTCAGGGCTGATGAACCTGGCTGGTGGACGTGGCAGTGAGTGCTTCTTCGTCAAACGTGGTCTTGCCCCATTCTCCTCATAGTGTTTGACTATATCAGCCAGGGTATCTCTGCCAATGCTGAAAAAAAAAGTTTAACAGGCTAACAGGCATCTTGTCACCTATATCAGAATGTATTGTACAAATTATAGGTACTTTTACTTTACTGAAGTAAATTTTATGATGAATACTTCACTACATTTTAGAGTCTGTATCTGTACTTCCTGGTTTAGTCTTGGTTTAGTCCTGGTTTAGACCTCAGTTAGTGGTTAGACCTGCTTTGAGTCAAAGGATTAAAAAAATCCTGTACATTAAACTCTTCATAAATACTTTTACTTTTGACTTATAACGCACATTTTACAGCTACGGATACTTTATACTTTTACTTAAGTAGGAATTTAATCTGATACATTTACTATTATGTTAGTAAATTCTTGTTAAGAATATTAAGTAGCACTTCCTCCATCACTGGCTAAAACTATTAGCATCACATTCAATTCAAGAATGCTAACAGGCAGGTTTACGTGGGCTAAGTCATTCACACCAGTCAGTTCAAGCAGTTGAAGCATTATTCAAATTAATAGCAGATGCTAACACATAGTAATGGGGGTTTTTGGCAAGTGATACGATGCTAACGATTACAATTAAAACGACAGTCCTGAGCTAGCTAATAACAATAGGTAACGTTAGGTATGGGAAGGTCTAAACATGGACTAAACATGAGATAATGTGTACGTGTTCTTAGAATGAACACAAAACTTTGTTTATGGAAACTCATAAGAAACAGAAAAGTATTCTTGCAGATCTCGTTGCCTCCATTGAAATAAGTTGTTCGGGCACACTTTCTCTTTGTCGGGGTCTTCAGGCAGAGAGTTCTCTTTTCTCCTCGTGTAGCATTTACAGTCAAAGTTACGGATTTTCCCCATTTCTCTGTCTTTATCCCCATCAAATGTTACTATCGATATAGCCATGCGATACTCTTTGCGGCGTCCATCTTCATTGAATTTTGATATCAGCTAGAGCCGGCCAGAGTGTTGCATAATAAGTAGCCACGCTTCCCTTGGAGGGCAGGGGCAATGGAAATACACACAGACAATGATACGCCCCTACTGCGTGCTAGAATCTCCGAAAAACAAGCCGATTTCAACCTCAAAATGTACCAATACTGCTATCTCAAACACGGAGAGGCTTCTTCATGATCTCAACTAACAGATTCTAACATCACCAATTTTGAAAAAAAAAACCCGCTTCTTTCTCACTCTCTTGCCGACTTGTGTCACTGGTTTCCGTGACGGGTCACATATATTTGAATCAAATATCACTATTAACTATATGCAATTTCATAGCTATTGAATAATCCATATAATGTTGGAACAACAATTAAGGGTCCACTCAGAAATAGGTTTGGCTCAGGGAAAACTAAAATTACATAGAACATCAAGCTGTGTTAGCTTACCATAATGCTAATAATTTGCCGCTGGTTACATCTGCAGGGGAGACCAAAAACTTTGAGAATGCATTTGAGGTCAACACAGCAGACTTGGCAGGACTTCCTCTTGCCTTCTACTCAGGAATGTATGCCTATGCCGGCTGGTGAGTCCACCTTCTAATTCCACACAAATCCAATAATGCCCATACAGCGTTTGAATACATTTTTGGCCTCTTACAGGTTTTACTTGAATTTTGTGACTGAGGAGGTGGAGAATCCTGAGAGGTTAGTGATAGGATATAATAAATATGATTTCAGCTTAGTTTGATGTTCAATTCAGCTGTTTCTAGCTTGGCAAAACAAACGGCAGTGATGACTTAGGTGTTAATTTCCATTCCCCAGGACGGTGCCTCTTGCTATCTGCATCTCCATGGTGATAGTAATGATCTGTTACACACTGACAAACGTGGCATATTACACCGTGATGTCAGCAGAAGAGCTGTTAGCCTCCAATGCCGTAGCTGTGGTGGGTTTTCCATTAAATTCAACAAATTCAATTAACGGTTTTTCATGTAGAAGCAGTAACTGGAACATTTAAGAAAGAGAGCCAAAAAAGAAAAGGTTACAAGCTTATAAACGAGTTTAAGCAATTTGCAGTAGTGATTGTAATAGTCAACACCTTCCTCTTCCCCACAGTAAATGTGATGGCTCTAAATGCCTGTCTGTTTCTCTACAGGAGTAATCATATATCTCTCACAAATAACTGACAGCACCAGAATCCATGCACAGAGATCTCCTGCTAGGCTCTGAAATACTCTAAAAGCTTTCTCATCTTGTTAGACGTCTGTAATGTATTCATTTATAGCCTGTTTCACTTTGCATGTCCCTCTACAAGCTCACTCTTATGGAAAATATAAAGCCTTTTTACTTCACTGATTATTCATAAACACAGTCTAAAAATTGAAGATCAATGTTGTTTTCCTATTTGTTTCACAAAATGAGTTCCTCTTTCTCTCTTCCATCCACACTCTTTTCATCTCTTCCCTCTCTCCATCCATCTTTCCCTCTCCAACAGACTTTTGCAGAGAAACTAATGGGAAACTTCTCAGTTGCAGTTCCTGTTTTTGTAGCTCTGTCTTGCTTGGGGTCCATGAATGGATGCCTATTTGCCATCTCAAGGTGTGAATCTCCGTTTTAAGTCTCAGATTACCTGATTTTACTAGGGTCACACAGTTCTTTGTTTTAGGCTTTAACACATTTTTAGTCTTTAGTTTCAAATCTTTCAGATTTCAGATTTCAGACATTGACTATTATATGTCTTGGTTTGTATTTCTACAGTGGATGTTTTAAACGTTTTACATTGTGTTTCTCCTCCACAGAATGTTCTATGTGGCCTCTCGAGAAGGTCAGCTTCCTGAAGTTCTCTCTATGATTCACATACGCCGACACACGCCATTACCTGCTGTGATTGTTCTGGTGAGTCATAGACGCACACGTCCCACTCAATGGTCACCTGTACTGTTACTCCTGTTCAGCTGAACAAAACCATTTACAGGTTCCTTTCTTTCCACATTCAAGCATAAATGTTCAGTGACAAAAAAACAACAACATTACTTATAATGGCAGTCTAGACCTATACAGACACTTGAAAGCTTCAAAATACAACAAATTAAATACATAAATAAAATATTATTTTTATATTTTAAATATTCAAAAGTATTATTAATATTATAAAAAAATTAAATAATGTAACTTACATATGCATAAACATTAACTCACATAACTTATATAACATACACTGATCAGGCATAACATTATGACTCCTTTATGAACATTATAACATTATGAATCCTACTATTGTGTTGGTCCCCCTTTTGCTGCCAAAACAGCCCTGACCCATCAAGGCATGGACTCCACTAGACCCCTGAAGGTGTGCTGTAGTATCTGGTATCAAGATGTTAGCAGCAGATCCTTTAAGTCCTGTAAGTTGTGCAGTGGAGCCTCCCAGTACATCCCACAGATGCTTGACTGGATTGAGATCTGGGGAATTTGGAGGCCAAGTCAACACCTCAAACGCTTTGTTGTGCTCCTCAAACCATTCCTGAACCATTTTTGCTGAGTGACAGGGCGCATTATCAGGTAATACCGTTTCCATGAAAGGGTGTGCATGGTCTGCGACAATGCTTAGGTAGGTGGTACGTGTCAAAGTAACATCCACATGGATGGCAGGACCCAAGGTTTCCGATCAGAACTTTGCCCATCACACTGCCTCCGCTGGCTTGCCTTCTTCCCATAGTGCATCCTGGAGCCATGTGTTCCCCAGGTAAGTGACGCACCTGGCCAGCCACGGAAACATGTAATGTAAAAGATAACATGATTCATCAGACCAGGCCACCTTTTTCCATTGTTCCATGGTTCAGTTCTGGTGCTCGTAGGTGGACAGGGGTCAACATGGGCACCCTGACTGGTCTGCGGCTATGCAGCCCCATACGCAACAAACTGGGATGCTCTGTGTATTCTGACACCTTTCTATCAGAACCAGCAGTAAAGGGCACCTATTATGCAAAATTCACATACATTTGAACATAAATGTGTGTTGGCAGTGTGTGTACACAACCACCCTATAATGGTGAAAATAATCCCCATAAATCCCCATAAATCATAAGCATTGTCTCAGAACAAGCCATTATGACAATATGATATCACATTTCACAGGCCCCGCCCACGAGTGTTGATGGACACTGTATTAGCATAGACCGCTAATTATTTTCTCAAACCCTAAAATTGCCATTTTCAAAATGGTATATTAAATGATTTGTCAGGAATTTTGATCTGATACTTCACAGACACACTCTGGGGACACCTTGAGCAATTCAAGCTAAAGCAGCTCATCTTTTTGATTGGACCACACGGGCCAGTCTTTGCTCCTCACGTGCATCAGTGAGCCTTGACTGCCCATGACCCTGTTGTCGGTTCACCACTGTTCCTTCCTTGGGCCACTTTTGATAGAACCACTGACCATTGCAGACCGGGAGCACCCCACAAGAGCTACAGTTTTGGAGATGCTCTGACTCTTCTAGCCATCACAAGCTTGCCCTTGTCAAATTCACTCAAATCCTTATGTTTGCCCATTTTTCCTGCTTGTAACACATCAACTTTGAGGACAAAATGTTCACTTGCTGCCTAATATATCCCACCCACAAACAGGTGCCGTGACGAAGAGATAATCAGTGTTATGTTCATTGGTCATAATGTTATGCCTGATTGGTGTATAAGTTTTATTTTACTATGCCAGTAATTTTCCTTTTTCAATGACTTTCTAAAAGTGCTTGTCTTTCTTTCAGTATCCGATCACACTACTGATCCTCTTCTTAGGGGACATCTACAGCCTGCTGAACTTCATGAGCTTCCTGCGCTGGTTGTTCATTGGAGTGGCCGTACTCGGCCTCATCTACATGCGATACACACGCCCTGATATGCCACGACCTTTTAAGGTGACTGTCTTTTCTGTGCTGGCAGCCTATTACCTCTTCTCTTATGAAATACAATGGTTAAATATCTAGTGGTAAAAGGGTCATAACACACACAGTTTCTGTTGATCTCATGTTAATCTTGAGTACCTATAGAGTAGTACTGCATCCTTCATATCTCTGAAGAGTCTTTTAGTTTTATCAGATTTATAAAAGACAGATACAGCTGTGCCGCTTCTTTCCGAAAACAGTCAAGCTCTTGGAGGTGTGCTGTGCAGCGCTGCTGACAACTTCCGTAACCTGACCGAAACCCGTTGTTGGGTGTGCTCTTGCTCTTGCTCTGGTTGATGTGTGCGTGTGCTCTTTCGGGAGAAGTACCTGCACAAGGAAGTGATTTAATTCTAAGGTGTAGGTTAGCAGAGGTGAGCCAAGAGTTGGAAAGCTATTGATATCTCAGTTGTACTCTGTCACTTTGTTAGTTTGTCTACTTAATCTTAGATTGCTCCAGGGGGCCTTTTCTGGGATTGGTGAACTGGTAGTTACTGTATCCAATATACTGTGAAAAATTTTGATGCATGAGTAACCACACTCTTTTCTGTAGTCTTATCTAAATATTTAATTTATTGTAATGAAAAAGTATAGCTGAACAAACTAGAACAGGTTGGGAATAAACATGAAACATGGCCATGGATCCCTTTTTAGATAGGAAATTGAAGATTTTACAGATATCCTGACAGTGGTCCAAATATGTTGTTTAAAGGAAATGAAAATTCACACTCAATATATTCCAAACCCATTTGTTTGTCTTCTGCAAAGCATTAACTGTACAGGTCACAATAAACAGGCATACACTCTAAAAAGGGCTCAAAAGCATCATAAAAATCATGAAAGTGGCCTCACTATATTCTAAGTCTTCTAAAGTCATATGATTTATGAGGAGCAGGCTTACATTTATACAGTACATACAGTCTCAACTGAAAAATACATGCAATGTATTGCTCTTTCCAAACTCCAAAGAACACCAAACTTTTAATATCTCTTTATCTCTGTATTTTTCTCTTTCACAGGTCCCTATTATAATCCCTGCTGTTTTCTCCTTCACCTGTTTCTTCATGGTCTTCCTTTCTCTATATTCGGATCCAATTAATACAGGGATTGGCTTTGCCATCTCCCTCACAGGCATCCCTGCATACTACATATTCATCTACACTGAAAGAAAACCCAAATGGCTCCAGAAGTTTTCAGGTCAGAGGTTACATAAATGCAAATATCAATTCTGAATATATGCGTGAAAGTAATTTCTCTGTTTTGTTTAGTTACACATAAATGACTATTATAATGACTATGCTGTGCCAATTTTTGATTATACGACCAAGGTGTTAAACTCTTGGAAATATATTTCTGAAATTAATAAAAGATCTTTGTTATGCACAAATGATGGAACATATGGAAATATATTCCATATCATATAATATGGTACGCTAATTAGTGAAGTTGACTAATTAATGTTTGTTTTCCTTGTGTTTCTCAGACTCTGTGAACAGATCACTACAGATCATCCTAGAGGTGGTTCCTGTACAGCACTGACTTTTATTCTTTATCTCTGTGCATGTATGCGTGGCTGCATCTGTACAGTATCTGTAGTATCTAGTTCTCAACTGGTGATGGGTCACGACCAAAGTCTGTTCTGATTGACAGCAGGGAGAAAACAATACTAAATCCAAATAATAAAATAAACTGAAGCAAAGCCAGTTGAGACCTACTGCTGTCATACATCCAAAAATGAGCAAAAACAATATCTGAAATGTCCTTGCCTCAGTCCACCTGAGAAAGGGATGCAACACTGTCATTTCAATCTTATTAATCTTCCAATGCTGTGAATCACCTAACGTGACTGATATGAAGTCCATGCCAATACCTGTGGTGTTTTAGAACTTTGGCCACTTATTCAATTTGCACTGCTATATCTTTATACATGTCAATGTTTCAGACGTCATAACAAGTGATTCTATTGAGGAGTGACTCAAAAATGGGCTCAGACAGTGATTTGGGCATAATGTTTTACTCTCCTCAATGGCTGAGGTATTTGACATTTTGTTATACTGACATGACTATACTTGTATACACTGAATAATGGCTATCTTGTAGGGTCTTGTCTGACCCATAGCTTATTTAGGACATATCACATACACAGTGATAGTTCTGTATTACGATACACTGGGTAATCCGGTATTTTTATTGCCTATACTGGAGTTTTATTGTACTATGCAGGAGAACCTCACAGTGCACTAATTTATGTTGATTATCACTCCAGAATTGCCTTTAAACCAATTGACAACTTAAATACCCATTCATCTTGCAAATTAATCTTATTTATAATCAGTTTACTCCCAGATGAATTGCCAGTAATGATTTTGCTCATTAACATTGTGCATGTTTGAATATTGACACACGCATATATCCTGGTAGGGCACCTGCCTACATGATTATGTCTGTGTTTAATTAAATCAGTATTATGTTATACTGTTATGACTGTTTTAGATAATTTTACATTCACTGGTATATTTTTGTACAGCATATTTTGTAAAAATATACTGACTGCTACAGTAGAAACAACTTTTGTAAACTTTGTATGACCAATTCTACCAAATTAAATTTATCTATTTCCATTTATCTCTGCTATTTTTACAAATGTTACCAATGTGTGTGTTTGTGTAATTACATATGTATATTCGCAAAAGAATTTAGCATGCTTATCTCTCACACCAGAGACGCCGGTCAGAATCCAGCTCGGAGCGGGTCGAGGACCGCTTACATAAAATTGCACAATATAAAAACTAAATACATTTACTATGCAATTATTGATTAATTATATATTACTCTTCACTTAGCCTATGAAAGTCAAAATTTAGTTTGAGCTGTTGTTCCTTTAAAAATTACAATTTAATCCCATTCAAAACTCAGAAAGTGGTTATCTGGACCATGCTGTGTCCTGACAACACCTGACAGAGGTAAGAAGGTCTTAGTGAATAGTGGGCCATAGATTAGACATGACAGGAAATATAATGTTGAAAGCAGAAAATGTGTTCTTGTGTCACACTGTGAGGATTTTGATGAATGAACAGGTCTCACTTGTAGAGTCTTCTGTTGTAGAAAGAGACCAGTCAATGAAATAACAGTAGACATGCAAAACCCAACAGCAGTGTTAGTGTGTGGGTCGGTTGTTGGCATTTGAAGGGATCTAGGAGCAGAATGATTGATCCATTCCACTAGAATGATTGCATTACTCCTCTAATACCTCAACCGCTTACAGAGCTGCCCTAAAAAGATGAGAATATAGTAAGAAAGAAAACAGAGATGGCTGAGGAAGAAAATATTACTTTACCCACACAATCATATCAATGTGAGTTATGCTTGTGTGTTATAGTCAGCGCCAGTTTATGTGAGTGTGTGTGTGTGTGTGTTGGCAGCAGAAGGGGTCCCATATCGCAGACAACAAAGCTCAAATGACTTTGTGAATAAGTTGAAGCTGGTGAACCAGGATTGAGTGCCAAGATCATGGCACTGGCCCAAAACACTAACACACACACGCAAACACACTCGAGTGAACATACATCCCTGCCATTGTTGGACAACTGCCCGGTACAACAACGTCAAGAGGGGGCTGCTCCAGGGATGGGCATAATGCCATTACAATGAGAAGAAGCATGTCTGCATATACCAGTTCATTCACACAGTCTGAAGGTGGAGGTGTACAGCTTGGTTGCTAGAATTATACATTAAAAGATAAACTTTTTGGGGGATTTTCAGAGCAGGGAACCCTAATATCTTCACTGGAACGGAGAGCGAGGTGGCACAGCGCTATATCTAGAGATCACTAAGAGGGATGGAATGGGATGATTAGAAGAAATCATAATGGATTTTAACAGTTTTTAGTAAGTACTCATGCAAAATGAAGGAATGTGGAGATGGAATGTGTGTACAGGATCAAACAATCCTGGACTGGACACTAGAAATATATAGACTGAAAGTATATGGTGACAAAAACTCTCTCTCTCTCTCTCTCTCTCTCTCTCTCTCTCTCTCTCTCTCTCTCTCACACACACACACACACACACACACACACACACACACACACACACACACACTCTAACAAGCACATTCATCCCAAGATGCATCTGAAGTAAAGATACATTACAAAGTACAATTAATACACCGTAACATTTTATTATTTTACATTATAATATGTCATCTTTTCAACCATTTTCCTGTTGTCTTTCTTGTCAGTTATTTTTGCAGTTCCAGCTGCTGTCACATGGGGGCGATAATGTAAAGCTCAACAATCAGTCCTCCACATATGAAAGAGCTAAGAAGAGGTTGTGTACTGTGAGATCTCCATCGATCAGTTAGACACAGCAGCTGCTGCTCACAACAACAAATAACTTTGTGATCTATAATGCATTTTCTAATCTGTGCATCTGCACACTCGTTCATCTCCGTGATCGGCTTCACGTCGAAGATCAACGGCTCCTTCGGTCCCTCCAGACAGGGTCATGATTCTGCCTGACAATAAGACAGTGGGACTGATTTACACTTTCCTATACTCTCTTTTAAGACCTCTGGTTGCCTTCACATTTCAGACACTTTTACAGCTAATAAACCATCCATCCAGGGCCATACCTACCACAGACATTAAGAGGGGCATGCTGCTTCCAATATTGAGATTAATGATTAATCAAAGTGGATTTTTCAAAGACCGCTTGACAAACCTTCCTTCCTTCCTTCCTTCCTTCCTTCCTTCCTTCCTTCCTTCCTTCCTTCCTTCCCTTCCTTCCTTCCTTCCTTCCTTCCTTCCTTCCTTCCTTCCTTCCTTCCTTCCTTCCTTCCTTCCTTCCTTCCTTCCTTCCTTCCTTCCTTCCTTCCTTCCTTCCTTCCTTCCTTCCTTCCTTCCTTCCTTCCTTCCGCCTTTTTGGACAGTGATCAAATACAACAGATATGAGGACATTTAGTTTTTCAAAGCTGACTTTCCAAAGATAAGCATCATTTTGCATATTTGTGACTATATAGAATCAGTCTCAACCATTCAACTGCACATTACGATAAAAATTTGATCTTTCTAAGTTTGGCCATTTATTTCAGATACTAAATTGCTTACATTTGAATTTATATGATGTTTTTATCCAATGCCACTTACACCGCTATACATCAGTTCATGCATTCTCTATGAGCAAGGAATCTTACATTAACCCCTAGAGGTCGATGATCGCACCGGCGCAACGGCTGCAATTGTTTTCTTATCAGTGCCAAAGAGACTCAAATAACTCTAAAATAAATTATAAAATAATTGTTATCATTCGGGCAAGTGTTATACATGATTATAATCTGTTAAATTTCTACTTTTATTTGTCTACAGTCACAATAAATTAAGTTGTAATATTAAGGTATTATGAGTGTGTAGTTACAGTATGAAAAGAGATGCAGGGTAACTAACCAATGATCACATGTTCCATCCTGGTCCCTTTCCATATTTTTGTGTAACAGAACTTGAGCCTTTCTGTCTCGGTCTGTGACTACATTTGCATTGTGAATGTCCATTTGTATGTTCTATAAATCGGTGCGTCTATATGTATGTTTTTTTATGCTGTGACTGGCAGACAAAGTCACAAAAATTACTTACACTCCATCTCTTACAGAGTGATTCATGCCTCCCTGACATTTCATCAGCCTTGGGGTGTCTGTGTGTGCCTGTGTGTGCCTGTGTGGTTTGTGATGGTGCAGATACATGCATATATATGCCGATTATCCCATCATAAAGTAGGAACATGTATATGTTAAGCTTCTATTCATGGGACTTCATACACACACACACACACACACACACACACACACACACACACACACACACACACACACACACACACACACACACACACAACACTGGGTTTTGACACTATCATATTCTAATGTTGTTCAAGACCTTAGACCCCTTTAGAAAAGCTCACACTCACTGCGCACCTACAGCATAATTGACCAATTTAGTGCAGTTTTGTTTTGTGTGTGCATATTATATGCATGATATATGCTACATATAGATATGCATTAAGATACACTATATTGCCAAATGTTTTGTGTACTTTACATCCCATTCCTAATCCATAGGGTTTAATATGGAGTTGGCACACCCTTTGCAGCTATAGCAGCTTCAACTCTGGGAAGGTTTTCCACAAGGTTTATGAGTGTGTTTATGGGGATTTTTGACCATTCTTCTAGAAGCACATTTGTGAAGTCAGGCACTTATTTTGGACGAGAAAGCCTGGCTCGCAGTCTCTGCTCTAATTCATCCCAAAGGTGTTCTATTGGGTTGAGGTCAGGACTCTGTGCAGGCCAGTCAAGTTCCTCAACACCAAACTGGCTCATCCATGTGTTTATAGACCTTGCTGTGTGCACTGATGTGCAGTCATGTTGGAACAGGAAGGGGCCATCTCCAAACTGGTGGCGTGCTTCACATACCTAGGTGCTTGATTTTATACACCTTTGGCTATGGAAGTGTTTGGAACACCTGAATTCAGTGATTTGGAGGGGTGGCAATATAGTGTAGATGACATGACATATCACACCAGTGACAACATTGTCATTGAAGATGATATATATAATGTATAATTTCTAGCTCAAAAAGTTGATGTCATGAGTTGATCAATTGTATTGCCAATATTAAGTATCCTCAACTAAGCAAGCCAAAGGAACCCAATGGCAAGGAACCCAAACAGACAAAGACAAGAAATACAACATATTTAGACCAATCTTTGCTGAATTCCCATGCAGGCTAACTTCCATGTCAACTTCACATATGCTACCTAACCTATAGACCTTCCATCTTTGTTATTCAATTATTGATCATGTTTATCTACTTCCTTATACATAAAAGGGTTTATTTGTGTGTTTGCAGGCTCATGTGTCCAGTGTAGCAGTGAATACTGCAGCTTGTGCATTATTTATATTGCATTATTTTTTATCCCTGTTGCTTGCACACAGCGGTACTCATTTGTCATGACACAGAAAGTTCCTCTATTATCAGACATTCACACACACATACAGTACGCCCACATGCACAGTACGCATGCACAAACTAAAGTTGTTTAAGGAATACCACTATTCAGACAGTTTCATGGAAAAATTCAGTAGTACCTTCATCTGAACTCAATTTTCAGATTCCAGTTTGTGTGACAAACAAGAGACAGACATTAACCAAACTGCACCGTACTGTTTGTTGTATACTCACTGAGGAAAAAAGAGGGGGAAATCCTAAATGGCAACAAAGAAAGGGAATGTACAAAGGAAAAGAGCTCTCAGTGTATGCTGAAGTCAATATTTGACTTCCAAATATGACAAAATGGAAAAGGATGTATTTAAACAAAAATACAACAACAGTACTAGCATCTATCTATGGTGCTTTCCAATTAAGTGATGTCAAAGGTTCATTTAAGAGATTTCAAAGATTTCCACAATTCATGTGTAACAGAATCATAACTAGACTGTGAAACAAATGCCAGAAATATGAGACACATTTGTGTGAGTGTAGACAAAACAGGCATCATGTAAAAACTATATACATGTGTCATCTATTAGAGTGATGCTACAGTTGGTAACTTCCCAGTGCCCAATACAAATACTCACATTGTTTTCAGGATCTTCAGAGAAATTCACATACTTCTGCATAGTACATGCAAAGTTCATTTGTTTTGAACTCTACATACTTTCTGAAGATGCTCTCTCTCCACCCACCCCTCAGCCTTAGGCAGATGTCTACAGGGTGGACCACAAAGGCTTCACCTGTCAGCCTCATTTAGACTCAAGCTCAACATGTCTATGGACCTTTAAATATTATGGTCTGTTTGTGTATGTGTCACATTTTTTTTTCTCCTTTTACTATCTCTCACGGATGACTAACTCAGAATGTGTGCATGAATATTAAAACAACTCCAATCAACATGTCTCTTTACATCTTATCCACACAATTCTCCACTGGTGGCACCAGATGTTGAGTTGGGACAACTGTTGTTCTGCATTTACACTGCTCTTCTGTGAGCCCAGCTCTCAAAAATATTAACAATGACTTTTCCATTTTGACTTCAGTTTTCACTTTTTACTCCATTGTATCAAAAAGGGGTATACAAGTGCACACCGGTTATTGGCCTACTAAAATGTATTGCCACTATAGGTCAATAATGTAGGTCAATATAGGTCAACATGACTTTAGCAGTAATGTATAGGTCAACACTGGATATATATCAGCCAATTTATTGGATATAAATTATATATAAAGAGTTAGATTTCTTTTGCCATCATCTAACACTCAATTCAACACAATTACTTGTAATCCTAAATGTACTACCTAAATTAATTTGAAAGGCATTGAAAACAATTTGTTTTAGTTTTTAGACAAACTTACATTTAGACAAATTATAAATAGTTTAAATTGGGTATAACAATGAAAATGATTATCAGAATCAACCATCATTTTTAATAGTAGAATAGTATTAAAATCCATAGTATTAATAGGAAAATAGAAAAAGAATAATAATCTAGAATAGTAAATCTGAAGCACCATAAAACATGACCTCATTTTCTTATGACCAGGAATTTCTTCTTAAAAACACACAAATATACTTAATGACAAACTTTAAGAAAAAGCCACTAATTTACGAGCTCCTAAATTACATACGGCAACATCCATGACCTAAGTGAATTAACAGGGACAATGCAATGGATATAGGACGCCACGTTGAGGGATCTAAATGATATCTCTTTTTTTGTCTGTCTTTATCGTAGTGCTTTGGAAATGGTAATTATGCTGTACATGAGATGACTGTTATTTTCTGTTTTGCTTTATTGTCTCACTGCAGAGAATCAGAACAGGATAATCAAGAACAAGGATAGACATCCTCTAGGACCTGATTAGGCATTAGGTAGCCAATAAAAGGTCTTAAAAGTTATCATTTTTATATGCTGTTCTAAGAGGTGAGCAACTCACTGTCTTCCATATTTAGTATCTAGGGCAATTTGTTTCTCAAGGCCATTGCAAAGCATAGATCAGCAAAAATCTGAGTATATTTGGTTCGACATCACAAACTGTAATGGACTTCAGTGATACATTAAAGGTAACGTTCTTTGAAACAATTTCAGACTGGACAAAGGCCCCCTGAGATCGTTTTTTTAAGATGATGAAGTGCATCGTCTACTGTCTTCACCGAGTGATGAGGATAGCACTATAAATCTTCATTAAAACCTGTCTCTTGTTTTGACAGCATGTGCAGATTTTGCATCTTCATAACTGCAATGGAAATTTTGTGGAATACAGACGTGCTTAAATTTGTTGGTACCCCTACAAAAAAAAAAAAAAAAAAAAAAAAAAGAATGCACAATTTTCTCTGAAATAACTTGAAACTGCCAAGTCATTGGCATCCACCATGGTTTATTCCATATTTAATAGATATCAGACTTTACTTTTACTTTTTTATTCAACATAATATTGTAAATAATGAAATAAATGAAAATTATGGGACCACTCAACTAATATTTTGTTGCACAACCTTTAGAGGCAGGTAATTTGGCCCACTCTTCCTGAGCAAACTGCTCCAGCTATCTCAAGTTTGATGGGTGCCTTCTCCAGATCATACGTTTCAGCTCTTTCCATAGATGTTAGATAGGATTCAGATCATGACTCATAGAAGGCCACTTCAGAATAGTCCAATGTTTTGTTCTTATCCACTCTTGGGTGATTTTAGCTGTGTGTTTTGAGACAGTATCCTGTTGGAGGACCCATGACCTGCGACTGAGGCCCCGTCCACACGAAGCCAGAGCTTTCCCTATCCAATCTTTTTTTTCCTTGTTTCAAGAAATATCTGCGTACACACAAGAGCACTGAAACCAACTCAAAACGATGTAGTATGCATGCCAAACCAGTGTCTGGCGCTGTAAATCTGCCACAGAAATCCACTAAAAATGGAGAAGAAGAGTTATGGCTAGAAGGGGTACAGCAACGGTAGGAAGTAAGGCAAAATCTCACAATAAAATAATAAATAAAACTTACCAGATTGTGTTTTATTAATGCCATACAGTAATTAAATGATGTGATATTGATGTGCGCATGCCCAGTGCCTGTATTTGTATCCCTTTCTAGTCTTTCCCGTGCCGGATGTGGTGTGATGACATCACTGTTTCACAAAATACACGGATTGGCTGTACACACGGAAACGCAAGGGTGTCGCTTTCAGATTTATCCACTCTGGGACCCGCGGTTAAAAACAATATCAGTTTCATGCTCCCAAAATGCTGGATCTGTGTGGACGAAATGCTGATACGGTACAACATTTTTACGGATACTGCTAAACGCGTCTCCGTGTGGATGGGGCCTGAGACAAAGCTTTCTGACACTGGGCAGTAAGTTTCGCTCCAGAATGCCTTGATAGTCTTGAGATTTCATTGTGCCCTGCACAGATTCAAGGCAGCAAAGCAGCCCCAAAACATAACCAAGCCTCCTCCATGTTTCACTATAGGTATGGTGTTCTTTTCCTTCAATTGTTCAATTGAATTGGTGTTCAATTTTTTTTTCTCATCTGTAAACAGAGCTGATGTGACTTGCCAAAAAGCTCCAGTTTTGACTCATCTGTCCAAAAAACATTCTCCCAGAAGGATTGTGGCTTGTTAATATGCATTTTAGCAAATTCCAGTCTGGCTTTTTCCAAAAGTGGAGTCCTCCTGGGTCTTCTTCCATGGAACCCACTTTTGCTCAAAAAGTGACGGATGGTGCGATCAGGAACTGACGTACATTCACCTTGGAGTTCAGCTTGCATCTCTTTGGCAGTTATCCTTGGTTCTTTTTCTACCATTCGCACTATCCTTCTGTTCAATCTGGGGTCGATTTTCCTATTGCGGCCGTGCGCAGGGAGGTTAGCTACAGTTCCATGGACTTTCTTCTTAATAATATTTGCAACTGTTTGTCACAGGAACATCAAGCTGCTTGGAGATGGTCTTGTAGCCTTTACCATGCTTGTCTATTATTTTCTTTCTGAGCTCCTCAGACAACTCTATCCTTTGCTTTCTCTTATCCATGTTCATTGTGGTGCACACAATGATACCAAATCACACTGTGACTACTTTTCTCAATTTAAATAGACTGAATGACTGATTACAAGATTGGAGACATGTGTGATACTAATTAAATAAACTAATTCGTTTGAAATATTACTATAATCCAATTATTTATTATCTTTTCTAAGGGTACCAACAAATGTGTCAGGCCATTTTAGAATATTGTTGTAGAATAAGCAATAATTCATCTCTTTTCACAGCTTCTTTGCTTTATTCTATGACATACCAAAGGCATGCAAGTATACATGATAAAATAGCCTTTAATTTCATAACTTTTCAGGAGGAATGAAGAATTATTTCAATGAGCTGTAAGGGTACCAACAAATTTGAGCACGTCTGTATGTGATATCCTGCCAGTAGATATCTGCTCGTGCTATGCATTCATTTAGTTTATAAAACAGTTAGTTCCAGACCTTGATTCTGATTCTGATATCACCCAACGGTTCTGTGTATCACAACACCCTTAGCAACCACTTAGAAGTAAACATATGTTTGTTCTCAATTGATATTGTTCATTGAAGCTTACTGTATTGTGAGAAAGAGATTGAGTGACCGAGTGTAGGGGAGCGCAATTGTATTTTATTGACAAAATATTTTAGTTTGTTCTAGATTTTTTGTTTTATTATATCAGGTAACATTTTAAGCTGTCATTTGGTCATGTTACATTGTGCCCCTCACATGTTACAATGTACCCCACCTATGGGGCATGTTGTCACATTTCACTTCCATTCTTTCGGGGTAAATCAAGAAAAAAGTATACACTGTATTAATGAAACAAAACCACATAATTGCACTAGGCATGTGAAATTAATGTGGGAAAAAATAAATACTCTGAACCCCAAGTGGATTTACACAAACTGAGAAAGTCAAAAAGCATTAGGTTGTGCCCCGCTCTCCCCTATTACCTGCCTTCAGGTCAGTCCTTTGTTCATAATAAAATAAAATACAAAATCTATTTGAAAGTTTGCTGCCATATCTTGTCCTTTTAACAGTTCAGGGATTTTCCCATGCCAAGCATTTGTCAGATGCGTCTTCCCTGATTCACAAAGAGTTTCAGTCCTTTCAAAATAAAAGACTTCGCTACTGAGTGACTCACTCATAAAGACAGTTTTTGCTGCCATCTAATGGCGTAATAATGTAATTTCTGTTGTTGTTCACAATCACAAAATTTTCCAATGGAAGGAAAGCTTTTAGTAATTTTACTTCATGAAAGTTGCATTGATACATATTTTTTGATCTTAATATTTGTATTGTGTGTATTTGTATTGTGTTAATATTTGTAATGTGTTTTATAAAAGCAATAAGGTACTCGAGGCTAGTGCTGTATTATGAATAAGTCACGGCTGAAGGGGTTGCAGGCGTCCACTAACAATGCCCTTCAGCTGTGACTTATTCACGATACAGCACTAGCCTCAAGTTCCTTATTGCTTACATAATTAATCATTTAAAAAAATAAACATATGGATAGAGCACAACAGGATAGACAAAAATAAAGGCATCTCGAAAATCCCACTTTTAAAATGACACAGCATCTTAAAAAAAGCAGTGCTTATGCACCATTGCAATGAAGCCCTGGAAAGCAAGGTCAAAGATGTCCGTCTACGTGTGTTTTACAACAATTAAAATATAAAACCTACTGCGCACCACACATAAGAACAGTGAATAAGTCTACCTCAGACAGACTGAAAACCTCAACTACAAAATGGATTTCAATGTTATGGAATACAACAACAATATATTGACTTCTATAGCCATTTTTCCTCTGAAATGCATTTGTCTGCACAATAATGCAATGTCTCTGAATTATTTTGTAATGCTATTATTAACATATGCAACTATTATGTACACAAATACAAGTCTTTACAATATGGTTTAATTTGTTAACATGCATTGGAAAAGCATTCATAAACTAACAAAACCCAATAATTTACAGCATTTAAAATGTTTAATTTCTATATATCCTTAACATTTT
This sequence comes from Paracanthobrama guichenoti, assembly GCA_018749465.1. Classification (NCBI taxonomy): domain Eukaryota; kingdom Metazoa; phylum Chordata; class Actinopteri; order Cypriniformes; family Gobionidae; genus Paracanthobrama; species Paracanthobrama guichenoti. The sequence goes on along the minus strand of CM031956.1, from coordinate 33,390,370 downwards.
TAACATATGAAGATAAAATAAAAATACTACATTTATATATATATATATATATATATATATATTAATTAACATCAACCTCGTATAAATGATACAAACATGTTCATTGTTATTTCATGATACTGCATTGCAACAAATTGACTCACAGTCCTAATATAAACCTATCCATACACATCCTCAATACTCCCATACAAATACACACAGATTTATATTTATGACAGAAGTACAATTCCCTCTTTTAAGACTCAAGTCTCCAGCACATCCCATACCACAAGCATCCATTGCCATTCAGCATGCAATAAAATACCGCAGACACACCTCCCTAATGAAATCACTGAAATATTCTTTGTGAAACATTGAATGTGTGTGTGCACTTACAGATTCATTCTCTCCACAGATAGAATGTGATGGTGGAGATGATAAACAAGGTTTATTTTTAGAGGTCATTAAAGCCCCTCAGGCCTCATTTCAGGTGGTGTGCGATCTGTCACGTGTGTCTGGGTGTGTTTTCTTGTGCAAGAGTGTTTCATTGCAACATATAGATGAAGATGTGCAGGTTATTTGTTTGAATGGATTAAATGTCAGATGCAGAAATGATATTACTATGTGGATGACCTCTGGAGAATGAGAAAAGATATCAGTGATTCTTACTGTCGTATAACACACACACACACACACACACACACACACACACACACACACACACACACACACACACACACACACACACACACACACACACACACACACCACTGCTGTGCTTTTTTGTCACTGGGGAAGTACCACACAGCCGGGCTCATGAAAATATCATTAAACAATTATATTAATATGTTATCTGTCTGACTTTTAATGTTCTGTGGCTCTCTCTGTCCCTGTCCTGCACTTTTCTCTGTCCTGGCCCACCCTGGGGATGCAGTCTGGCTGGCCGGCCCTTACCCAGCTGTCTGAAAGTATTAGTGCAGCTCTGCTGCCCCCCAACTGCACTGTGTCTGCTTTAGTTACCTGTTTCCAAATGATCAGCCTACCTGAGCTTGACCACAAAAACAGAAACACACACACCACTGCTTCACATCCATAGCTGGATGAATGGCACTCAGATGGCACACAAACCTCAATCCGATTTATATGAAAATATTATAAAAAAAAATAATTAAAAAAAGTGTTGTCTAATAAGAAAGTCACTGCTAGAATGGGGAGGTTTCACTTATCTCATTATACACTATTTGGTCTAAAGCACATCTACAAAAGTCAAAGATTTCTATGTTGCTCACTTTGCTGCTGGTTCATATCTGTGCCTTCTTCCAGATAGTGTGTCTGAGGCTCATCTGGGATTTACGATGGCCACATCCACAATGATCAAGGGACTCAGAGGAGAAGTGTAAGGATCATCCTTGAGGGTGGATTAAAAAAACATGAGCAGTTTTACAGCTGTGGCACACATTGTGTCTGTAAATCAAGTGTAGTGTTAGTTCTGGTAGATCACGTCAGTCAAGCTCGCTTCACCTGACTCTCAGCTGATCACGTCTGCCTATAGGAATATGATGCCTATCACAGCATATATATATATATATATATATATATATATATATAGTATTTTCAGCAGCTATTGTGTTTCTCACAAGATAATTGACCACCTCCATCCCCAGCTCCTCCTCTCGTCCAGTCAAGATTTGACATTCCGATTCTCCTTTGAATCAGACTAATTACTCAAATTATGTTGTACATTAAAATATTTACATTAATGCTATACATTTATGTTGGTTCTGTTCTGTTTACCCTAAGGGGGGTTATCGCTGCTCACCCTCCTCTTATCCATGCTAAGCTGCATGAATGCGTATTAAGTCACCTAGAACGGAACAATACCACCAGTTCAAACTGTATGCTAATTGTCAATCATCTTTGACAATAGTGGTCCAGACAGAAACAATGGTTGTATGGACTAATTTGACCACTAGTTAGCTACACTAAAAGTGTCTTACATGCAATCAAAGAAAAATCGGGATTGTGTAGCCTTTCATTTCTTAAACAACCATGTAGGAAGACACATTATGGCCATATTCCAGGATGACAACGTCAAGATTCATCAGGCTCAAACTGTGAAATAATGGTTGGGAGGGAGTATGAATAATAATTTTCACACATGAATTGGCACCTGAGTCCAGACCTTAAATTCATTGAAAGTGTTTGGGATGTGCTGGTGGAGACTTTACAGAGTGCTGGACTCATTGTCAATACAAGATCTGGAGCAAAAATTGATGCACCTCTTGTTGGAAATAACATCACAGCAATTATTTTCATTTCAATTTAATGCATTTATTGTTGAGTTTATGCACCATTAACAGCTGTGACAATGTTTCAGTGTTTTAAATATCGCCTATAACCTGCATCATCACAACTACACGGGACAAAATTTCCAGCTGACGTGTCATCATGGTGTGTTATTTATATAATGTAAACACTGACTCAGCGGCTACTTTTCTGGACAGCGAGTTAAATAATATGTAGATGTATTTTCTAATCACATATTATTAACTCAACACTGTATAATGCTCTGTAATCATAGGTATACTATACAACCAGACATCAGGAGACTTGATAGCAGACATAAGCATGAGCCCATCAGAAAATGTTCACTTGCTGTCTGCGTTTGACTTTCTGACCTTATACTTGCACTCAAAAGTGAAAAAGGGTGAGGGTGAAAAAATTCAGAACACAGATATAAAATTAACCTTCCCAAAAGGACTGCTCAGTGACAAGCAGTTCTGGAATCTAGTCATAACCTTCACAAGTTGAGAGGGCAAATCCAACACTGAGTGGAATGCCCAGAATGTGTCACTTTTGAGGGGTCACTGCTCATATGGCCAAATGTGGCCGCTTCCTGTCTCTCAGCGACTGACTTTATACAACACTGCGAAAACACTGCAAGCTAGAACATTCTTTAAATTGCAGTACAGTTAGAGAAGGTCATTGGTTTTTACCACTCTTGGTAAGTTTATAATTTTAAGCCTAAATTTCTCTTCTATTAAATATACACTCACCTAAAGGATTATTAGGAACACCATACTAATACTGTGTTTGACCCCCCTTCGCCTTCAGAACTGCCTTAATTCTACGTGGCATTGATTCAACAAGGTGCTGAAAGCATTCTTTAGAAATGTTGGCCCATATTGATAGGATAGCATCTTGCAATTGATGGAGATTTGTGGGATGCACATCCAGGGCACGAAGCTCCCATTCCACCACATCCCAAAGATGCTCTATTGGGTTGAGATCTGGTGACTGTCTGGTGACATTTTAGTACAGTGAACTCATTGTCATGTTCAAGAAACCAATTTGAAATGATTCAAGCTTTGTGACATGGTGCATTACCTGCTGGAAGTAGCCATCAGAGAATGGGTACATGATGGTCATAAAGGGATGGACATGGTCAGAAACAATGTGCAGGTAAGTTGTGGCATTTAAACCATGCCCAATTGGCACTAAGGGGCCTAAAGTGTGCAAAGAAAACATCCCCCACACCATTACACCACCACCACCACCACCAGCCTGCACAGTGGTAACAAGGCATGATGGATCCATGTTCTCATTCTGTTTGCTGTTTACAAATTCTGATTCAGCTTGAATCAGTCGGCCCATTCTCCTCTGACCTCTAGCATCAACAAGGCATTTTCGCCCACAGGACTGCCGCATACTGGATGTTTTTCCCTTTTCACACCATTCTTTGTAAACCCTAGAAATGGTTGTGCGTGAAAATCCCAGTAACTGAGCAGATTGTGAAATACTCAGACTGGCCCGTCTGGCACCAACAACCATGCCACGCTCAAAATTGCTTAAATCACCTTTCTTTCCCATTCTGACATTCAGTATGGAGTTCAGGAGATTGTCTTGACCAGGACCACACCCCTAAATACATTGAAGCAACTGCCATGTGATTAGTCGATTAGATAATTGCATTAATGAGAAATTGAACAGGTGTTCCTAATAATCCTTTATGTGAGTGTATATTATCCATTTTTCAGAGAGAATTTGCAGTGCTAATTTGGAATTCAGTTTAATTAGGCATATTTGGAGAGCTGTAAAATCATCAATGAATCTTAACAAATAAGACAAAACTCTAGTGTGACTGAAAAGTATTGCAAGGAGTTATTTTGTTTATTTGCTGCATATTTGGGAGCAGATAAAAATGTGGCAGAGTTTAATAAACAATGTTATGATGAGAAGGAATGAGAGACATGAGAGGAATGTGAGAATCAGTGTGGATATGCCCAAATGAGGCACAACATCAGCTGCAGGATATGCAATAATGCACAGGATGAAACAAATGTTGGAGAAAAAGAGAAACAGGCAGATCGAGAGAGAGAGAGAGAGAGAGAGAGAGAGAGAGAGAGAGAGAGAGAGAGAGAGAGAGAGAGAGAGAGAGAGAGAGAGAGAGAGAGAGAGAGAGAGAGAGAGAGAGAGAGAGAGAGAGAGAGAGAGAGAGAGAGAGAGAGAGAGAGAGAGAGAGAGAATGGAAACACCTAGGGATGAGACTTGACACTGTGACAGCAGTAATTGAACTGAAGCTGTCTCTTCAAAATTCCCAGCTAAAAGTCCAACACAATTACAATTGTTCAGATCACAGGAAGGAGTCTTTCCAAGGTCCTCCGATCAACGTGCCTTTCTCCCTCTGTTCCCTTTGATTCTCTTCTGGCACCAATTAAAACTGAAGAGAGAGCATGAAAATGTGTTACATGCTTAAAAAGAACAAGAGGAGGAAGTTGCAAGCGTATGTAGTGGGGGCACAGGTTTTATTTTCCAAAAAAGGCACAATCTAACTCATTTAAATACTTAATTTTTCTGATGTCAGTATGAGCATCAGACAGTTCTTCCCATGTTTAAAGGCCCCATGACTCTGTGAAGCTAATCTGGGATAATAGTAAATAAATACATAAACAAATACTCCTCTACACAAAATGTGAGTGAAGATGTTAGCAATAAAGAAGATAGGTTTAACTGCAGCTAGAACATCAGTTGGACTATCTGATCATATAACCTTATAGAAAAACATTTACAACTGTGCTATGTAATGCAACCAGTAACTAGAGTTCCCCATCTGTCAGTCACTACAACGTTATGTCGACTGGCAAATGGGGTCTCAATTGGGAGTCCCAATACCCTCTGAGTTTTAGAAAAATGGACAATGGAATTGGAGAGTGGACAGCCACTCTGCGATACATACGGGTAGATAAGATTGCGTCACACATCCAATCATTCAGATTTTTGTTTTGGAGCTGAGTGGTTGCACAGTGATCACTCTTCCAATCACCAAGCAAACAGTGCGCTACAGAGATCGTTCTGCGCTGGTGGAGAGGGTGCTTTCAGCGGGTTTGGCCATTCTAAAATAGCAATGCACACTTAAGTACAGGGTGCTTCAGGGCAAAGAGCAGATTTTCTTAAAAGAGCAAGCACGGTTGGTGAGCATCTTTTTAAAGATGCAGTCTGTTTCCTGTTTTCTGCTTCTGGATGCAGTCATTTCCTGTCTTCATCTGATGGCTGCGATCACTGTCTCAGATGTCTGGTGCATGTGAGGCAGCATTCAAGGATCACTGCGAGAGCATGACATGTCGCCACTGCAGTCGTGACTCTCTTTATTCGTGGAGGCTGGGCTCCCCTCTGCTGTTAACATGCATGCTGCCTCTGCACAACATAGATCCATGAGCGTGGTTAACACACTGGGAGACCTGAGGGTACAGTGGGAGCGTTTCTGCCGGGCCGGTCCCCACAGACCTCCTGCTCCTCTGCAATGGCACGTGTCCTTCTCATCGGGGACCCAGTATGTCATTTGGCACTCTGGGTGAGGATCAGAGACTGGGCTATTGTCCTCTGCAGAGGAAGTTGAAGCCGAGCTTCCCCCTTCGGGCATGGTTGCTCAGGCTGAGTCGGATGCAGAGTTAATGGCCATGCTTGCCCGGGCAACCGAGGGCATCGGACTTGAGTGGAAACCTCCACCATGTCTTGATGTCCAGTTCTTGTGGTTGGATGATTGGTTCTTGGGTGCTGGAGTCAATTTGGCAATCTTTAGTGATAGAAGTGATAGTCCTACCATATTTGTAACAGGGAGTCGAGTATACATGAGACTAGATAATGATCTGAGATGTCATCGCTCTGCTGAAAAATTTAAACAAAATGTGGCAATATTAAATCTAAAGTATGATTATGACAATGAGTGTGTCCTGATACGTGTTGTCTAACTCAGGGGTTTTCAAACCTGTCCTGGAGGACCCCCAGTACTGCACATTTTTTATGTCACCCTCATCTAACACACATTATTCAATTCATAAGCTCATTATTAGAGACTGCAAGACCTGAAGTGGGTGTGTCAAATATGGGAGACATACAAAATGTGCAGGGCTAGGGGTCATCCAGGACAGGTTTGAAAACCCCATGTCTAACTCCAATAGAGTTTAGAATGTAAATGCCAATCCCAATGCATATTTTTCATTGTCCACATGTATATTAAAATCACCAACAATTAAGACTTTGTCTGAAGCCAGTACTAATTCCAAAAGAAAATCAGCTAATTTTTTGGTAAGGTCTATATGGTGCCCTGGTGGTCTGTATACAGCACAAATGTCAAACGGGATTTATCACTTACACTAGATAACGTTACATAAAGCTTCAAAAGAATTATACTTGAAACTAGAACTCTGAGTAATACTGGAAATATTACTATAAATTGCAGCAACACAAGCCTTTCAGACGAGGCTCATGTTTATAACAGTACAAGCGCCTTCTTGGCTCTCCAGGTGAGTGGATTGAATTTGCACTGAGCATCCTTCAGCAGTCCAACGCCAGGCACAATACTGGCGCATGCCCGCTTGGTCAGCCTCTGTACTGGGATAGATGCACCATGTGTTGTGATTCCCCCTTGGTAATTCCATACAGTGCATCCGGAAAGTATAGCGCTTCACTTTTTCCACATTTTGTTATGTTACAGCCTTATTCCAAATTGGATTAAATTCATTATTTTCCTCAAAATTCTACAAACAATACCCCATAATGACAACATGAAAGAAGTTTGTTTGAAATATTTGCAAATTTATTAAATAAAATTAATAAAATCACAAGTATTCACAGCCTTTGCTCAATACTTTTTTGAAGCACTTTTGGTACCAATTACAGCCTCATGTCTTGTTGAGTATAATGCTACAAGCTTGGCACACCTATTTTTGGGGATTTTTTGCCATTCTTCTTTGCAGGACCTCTCAAGTTCCATCAGGTTGGATGGAGAGTGTCAGTGCACAGCCATTTTCAGATCTCTCCAGAGATGTTCAATCTGGTTCAAGTCTGCGCTCTGGCTGGGCCACTCAAGGACATTCACAGAGTTGTCCCCGTAGCCACTCCTTTGTTATATTGGCTGTGTGCTTAGGGTCGTTGTCCTGTTGGAAGATGAACTTTTCATCTAGGATGTCTCTGTACATTGCTGCATTCATCTTTCCCTCGATCCTGACTAGTCTCCCAGTTTTTGCCGCTGAAAAACATCCCCACAGCATGATGCTGCCACCACCATGCTTCACTATGAGGCTGGTATTGACCAGGTGATGAGCTGTGCCTGGTTTCCTCAAGACATGATGCTTGCCATTCAGGCCAAAGAGTTCAGGTGCCTTTTGTCAAACTTCAGGTGGGCTGTCATGTGCCTTTTACTGAGGAGTGGCTTCCATCTGGCCATGCTACCATACAGGCCTGATTGGTTGAGTGCTGCGGAGATGGTTGTAATTCTGGAAGTTTCTCCTCTCTCCACAGAGAAATGCTGGAGCTCTGTCAGAGTGACCATTGGGTTCTTGGTCACCCTCCCTGACTAAGGCCCTTCTCCCCTGATCGCTCAGTTTGGTTGGGAAGCCAGCTCTAGGAAGAGTCCACTAGGAAGGTGGTTCCAAACTTCCAAACTTCTTCCATTTACGGATGATGGCCTCCATCTACCACTATGTTCATTGGGACCTTCATTGGGACCCTTCCCCAGATCTGTGCCTCGATACAATCCTGTCTCGGAGGTCTACAGACAATTCCTTGGACTTCATGGCTTGGTTTGTGCTCTGACATGCACTGTTAACTGTGGGACCTTATATAGACAGGCGCGTGCCTTTCCAAATCATGTCCAATTTACCACAGGTGGACTCCAATCAAATTGCAGAAACATCTCAAGGATGATCAGTGGAAACAGGATGCACTTGAGCTCAATTTTGAGTGTCATAGCAAAGGCGTTGAATATACGTATGTACATGTGTTTTTTTTATTTTTAAACATTTGCAAAGATTTCAAACAAACTTCTTTGACGTTGTCATTATGGGGTATTGTTTGTAGAATTTTGAGGAAAAATAATGAATTTAATCCATTTTGAAATAAAAAGCTTTAACATAACAAAATGCTGAAAAAGTGAAGCACTGTCAATACTTTTGGATGCACTTTATGTGTATTATTCTGGTACATTTCCCTGTCGGTAAACCTGTGTCTTTCACTGGGCAGATTTTTCTCTGCCCCATCTCTGCATCTGTTTCCACATTTTCCACCCTATGGTGTCCCTCTCCTTTAGACTAGGTACACTTTCCCTGCATTAGTAAGGGCAGGTAGAAAGGAAAATTAGAAATGTTAATTTGTTTCCAGTTTAAAAACCCATTCCCTTACAATTTCCTTCCTGATTTTTTTTTTTTTTTTATATAAGTGATATGCTTTCTTACTTTAATGAAACCGTTAAGTACCTTGCCGTCTGCTTTAAAGATATTGTGCCATGTTAGCCTTCAGGGTACAAAACTTAATAAACTGTATGATATTTCTCATATGTTTGATTGCTTTTCCTGGATTAGCATGTGCAATTGGTTGCATGCTGTAATTTGCTTTAATATTATCAAGCATGTAACTTTTATACCACAAGTAAGCTCATTCCCTATGGGCGCAAAGGCTAACTGTTAGGTTAGACTAAATTAAGAAACCAGTTATTAATATGGTGAAATAAATAGTAAGTTTAATAGTTGGAAAGAATAATAGTTATTTATAATAAAGAAGTGTGGAAATTATTGATAAATAAAATACTAAAATAACAAATTATTAATCACCAAATTATCTAACACCAATAAAGTGATTAATAAACAAATAAGACAAGACAGTAATTTGATTTCTACATTTAAAGTCCATATAAATGTTTTAAAAGTATTACTGTTTGTATCAAGGGATTTATTTCTACATTTATTTTGTCAATTTATTTGTCTTACAAACTTAGTCCCCGAGGCAGGAAACAATCTGATTGGTTGATTGGAATTTGTTGAAATCATGTTCACCAATGAATATACTTTATATTATACTGAATGATGCTGGAGTAGTTTTAGTTACTCCTTTTAATATTGTTATCATAGATGATGTTGATAATTTTAAAGTTTGAAAATAAATAAATAAATAAATAAATAAATAAATAAATAAATAAATAAATAAATAAATAAATAAATAAATAAATAAATAAATAAATAAATAAATGGATTCAGTACAAGTTAAGATCAACCAACAGCATTTGTGGCAATGTTGATTGCATCAAAAAAAAAAAAAAAAAAAAAATTCCACTTGTCCCTGCTTCTCTTTAAAACAAAAGCAATAATCTGGGTTACAGTGAGGCACTTCATAATCAAAATGAAAGGGGCCAATACAAAACCTCATGTTTTCAACTGTATAGCCACAAGATGTGAAACATATACTGTAGGTATATGTACATATACATTTAATCATAAGTGATACAAATACACAATACAAATATACATACATACACACATATATGTATATATGTTCCAAATGAACATATTTGTTATGTTCATGTTAAATGAACTTCAACAGATATACCATTTTCAGGGAAATTGGAGCAGTAAACACTGCATAGGGACCCTGACAGTCAGAACACTGATGTAGGTTATCATGATATTAGTGTGACATTTTTTTTTGACCTTTTCTTTTCTGTGTCATATCCAATTTTACACCTTCGTTGGCATAAAAACATAACACCTAAAAACCTATAGTTATGGTAAAAATGGCAAGAACTTTACAGATCAAATAATACACAGTTTTAACTGATGAATTAACATGTTTTAACATGTTTTTATTTACTTATTTTTTTAAAGAAAAGGAATTATATATATATATATATATAAAACATAAAATGTTACCTGATATAATCAAACAAATAAATAAATAAATAAATAAATAAATAAAACAAATATCCTAGACAAACTAAAATATTTTTATTTTTAATAATTAATAATTTAATAATTAAAAATAAACTAGTAGTTTGACAACAAACACCGCTATTTAAAAAAATTTTTTTAGTAATCAACAACCACAAATTCTGACTAAATGGGCTCAATCAAATAGACTATACAGGTCAGTGTGTCCACATACAGAAAGCATGTAGCTGTGGGCTCATGCTAAGTCTTTATTTGGCTGAAACTGGCTCTAGGAGTGTTAAAGTCTTGTTGTATGAGCTTATGTGTGTGGCATGGCACTCAGAACTTCCTCTTGAGCGCCACTTCTTTCCCAGCTCTTAAATGGATTTCACATCATTATGCTCATGCCCAGAGAACCCAGGGCCAAATCAACCAAAAAGAGTTCAGCCATTAAAACGCGACATTTCCACAGCTCTTAAGGCCCTCTTCCCTCATCATTAAAAAGGCTGTGACTCACACGGAATTGACTGACGGATGGGTGCAGCCCTCCAGTCACTGTCATTGCCACACATACAACACACAAAACACACACACACACACAGACAGAGAGAAAGCCCTCCGTCCATGTCCCGGGCTTTAGATAAAAACAATCTTTCCTCAAAAAAACAAAAAAAAAAAAACAGTTTATTTATTTATACTCTGAAGCCCTTTGAGGAACCACTGACCTTAAAACTGACCAGCACACTCTGGAAAGAAGAACAGCCCTGAGGTCACATTATTAATACAGTCATTCTTAGTAAAATGCACAATGCTGTCTTTCTTTTTTTTATTTTTTTTATTTTTTTTTTTGTGCGGTCGAGCTACAAAACCACTTAGAAATAAATGAATTGGAAATTTTGGCCAATTTGTGTATTAATCTGGTCTATTATGCTTTTTCAATTCACTAATAAGATTACCTTTAATCATCCAAAAATGAACATTCTGTCATCGTTTACTCACCCTCATTTAAACCCTTTCTTCTTTGGAGAGATCTTGAGTAATGTATTGGTCATTCTTTTTCATGCATTTACAATGAATCCAATTGCACATAAAAGCATCATAAAAATACTTTGCACTACAAGTGCAAGTCTTCTGAAGCCATACTATAGCTTTGTGGCTTTGTTCCTTTCAGTGGGCTGTTAACCTGTGCAAGTTGAACCAAGACCATTGTATCATTGAATCAATAAAATAAAATAAATAAACAAATCACAAAAAAGACACTGGTACTGCTCTAAAGGTTTGGTCACATTTACCATTGTTTTAACAAATTTTCTTGGTTGAAATCAAACGTGTCACACAAGTCCTGAAAAATGTTCCAGGTGATTGGATGCAGTATAGGTCATAAACCCTGCCCTCTCCATGAAATGTAATGGGACATAGACAAACTAAACAATCAATTTTCTTCCAAAGATGGTTTCTATCATTTTATCATGTTCTGTCAGTTTTTATCATGCTGATATTAGTTCAAGTGTTCGTTCTTTAAATAAGTTTGGTTCCATTTTGAGGGAACTCTTACTGCGTCTAATGACACTTTGGAGTGTCCTGACGTTAGACGCAGTGTCTCATTCCCTTTCTCAGGGAACAAGGGTTACAGTTGTAACCCGAGACGTTCCCTTTCGAGGGAACTCACACTGCGTCAATAGACACTTTGGAGCGTCTCTGAAGTGTCGATAGACACAGTGTGAGTTCCCTCGAAAGGGAACAAGGGTTACAGTCGTTAACCAACTAATACAGTTAGTTATTTGATGCTATAAAAATGGGGGTGTGACGTTATGACTGACAGCTGAGATCGACAGCTTCTCTGAGCGAAGTCACTGAGGCACCAACGGACATTTTTGGGAACTCCAGGAGCTTTACCTTTAATTTCTGCATAATTAAATAACTGTTTATTTCACAAATAGTTGTTGATTAGGCGGGAGTGTGGGGGCGGGACCTTGATATCGCTCTGCTTTGCGCTCACTACTGCACAGACTCAGGCTCCAAGTTGCTACTGTGCAGACTCGAGACCCAAGATGCCAGATATGGACACTGGCAGCAAGCTGAAGTGAAGCCGCATCGTCCGTCTTTTTTTACAGTCCATGGTTGAAATCCAGCAATTTTGAAAGGAATCAACATGATCATGAATTACCCATGAGAGCAAAATATTTCCCAATGCTAAATCTGCTTGGTTTGAAATTGACTTTTTGTCTGCAAAATTTTGATAAAGTGACCATACTAAATTAACTTGCCAAGGAGCGCTAGGACAATTCATAATGTAAATTTTGGTCTGTTCATCAAACAGACTTGGAATGTAGCACACTAGTCATATGGACTATTTTTATGGCAGCCACCATTCCCCTTTACTGTAATTATATTGAAAATAGTGACCTGGATATTCTTAAGAAATTCACCTTCTGGGTTCCATGGCAAAAAATGTCATATGGGTTTGGATGAACAACATGAGGACAAGTAAATAATGACAGATTTAAATTTTTGGGTGAGCTATTGCTTTAACCATAACTGTTCTGGGATCAGAGCAGCAAACCTTCACACACTGACATTCTGACAGACAGATGAAGAGACAGAAAATGTTTAGAATCTTTCCAGCCTTTTTCTCCCGCTTTCATTTAGTTTTTTCTTCTCACTGTTTTTGTGATCTGGAGATGAGTGGGAGTGTTCCCCTGAGTGCGTGTGTGTGCGTGTTTACATCCATACACTCAGGGTTAGGGCTCTGTGGGGGTGTTAAAGTGGGGCACCCTCCAAACTTGCTCAACGTCCCTACGGCAAGTGAGCTGTCAGGGAGATTTGGGGGAGTGATGCGTTGCCCCCATCACCCCTTCATCCCCTTCAGCACCAACAGAGCCTCTCTAGCCTCATCCATCCCTAGGCTGTAGTGTCTGTTTGGCTGTTTGTCGGCATGCAGATGCTTCATGCCCACTCAAAGCACCAGGCAAACGGCATTCTGGGGGATTTACAGGCTTTGAAATCGGCTGTCAAGCCATCACTGTGCAACATGGAGCTGTAAAAAAAATGTGCCAAGAGAGTCACCCAAGTCTCCAGAGATAAGAATTCACTCAAGGCAGAGGGAAGATGAATTTGGGACCGTCGAAACTTTGACAAGTAAGCGTATAAAAATATATGGTTGTATGTGTGTGACTAGAACATCAGTATTTCATTTTCTACAGCCCTTCTGTAGCGCAGGACAGTTTCCCCGGAGGAATGTAGAATGTGTACAAACAGAACGCCAACACGACAGGATATGATCCTTACAGGCTCACATCTGCACTTCAAAACCAAATGTCTTTCACATTTAGGGGAACTTGGGCCGTGTGGTGAATGGAAAGTCAACTTAACTTTTGAGAGTGTTTGTATCACATCAAGTGTTTTCCAGTATTGCAAAAGGTCAACACAAAGAAAAACAAAACCTTTTTCACAGACTTACATCATACAGCTTTATGTTATTGTCTATGGAAATTTGCTGCTTTTATGCAGACATTCAGGTTTATATTTAAATTTATAAAGCTTTTTTTAAAGAAAGATTGAAGAGTATATTTTCCCACAACTGAAAAATAAAATAAACTATAATCCATAGACAAAGTTGCAGACACATTTCACAGGGAAGAAAGGTGCATTTATTGTCAATAGCGATGACTGAAGCGTTGAATGAATCGAGCAGCTTTATTTTGGTCAATGTGGCGAATCTTTGTGACCAATTGAATCTGTTGTAGAATTTGTGTGGGAAATAATTTGCCTTGATCACATGGATTAATTAATTCCTATTAATATTAATATTTTTAATTCACATATTAACACATTTCCACTTAACAGGCTGTACTATTATTAAACATATATTTTTAATAATATTTATGATATATATATATATATATATATATATATATATATATATATATATATATATATATATATATATATATATATATATATATATATATATATATATATATATATATATATATTATTAACAGTTATGCATATTGGCTATCACTTATCAAAGACTTAAACATAAAAACAATTATATGTAAAAAGCAATAATGTTGGTCAATCTTTAGACTCAAGCTAAAAAAATAAATAAAAAAAGGTAGACATTTAAGGGTAGGTTAGGCAAGTTTGCAAAGGCTAGTAATAGCAAGCTTGAGATCCCAGAAAGCATGAGATGCCACCCTCCCTTCAGAGCATCTCCAAAGCCACGCCTCCTTCAAAACACATGAATGTGCACAGCCAGAGCATAGTCTGCAAAGAGTCATGAAATACAACATTAAATTACCTAATCTCTCAAAGCACATAACATTATAATAATAGTGAACGTTAACGACAGAGCTCGTACCACCTGACTGCTGCAGATTAGTTTCGGTTGTGATTGTGTTGACATAGAAATGCATAAATCCCATCAGAAAACAGCTGATGTGTGATGTCTTCGCGAGCAGGCTGTGAGGAGGTATGGAAATAAATATGTTGACAGGCAGGTAGGACACCCTATCATGGGTGAAAATGTTTTGGTCCTGAGACTTCCACAGAAGATATATGTACATTGATTAATATTTAGACCACTTCTATTATTGATTACCATCAAGATGTGAAGAGAGTTTTAATAAGTGTAACAACACTTTTGTGTTGTTTTTAATTTTTTAATTTTAATTTTTATAAAACAAAAAAAAAAACATTTACTACCCTACCTTCAGGTCCAATTTTTTATGCCAATTTTAACTTCCCTCCATCTCATTCACTCGCTGTACGTCATTGCTTACATTGCATGAGTGCCCACTACTGGCGGAACCCTTATAATTTGTTTAAATGGAACACCCCAAGCCCTTGATCCCTTGGAATCCGCAGTGGAGCTTATTTATTAGCAAAATTGTTTTTGTTCATTATGAAATTTATTTTATGCGCCATTCTATAGGCCTGTATGATTGGACTGTTGGAGAAAATCTAACAAATTACAAAAACGAAAATGTTAACAATGCAATAAACTAGCAGTCAGCTTAAAGTATAGGTACAAGTATTATGCAGTTAAAAGTTGTGTGGAGTAGGGGGTACATTATCTAGGTATAGGGATCTGCTGTGACATCGTAATCATGTTGCATTGAGGTCTATGGGTCTGCCTGAAGTGTACATATTGGATGCTTATCAATTCTTATTTGTGCATCCTCGTTTCCTGTCCTCGCTTCCTTTCCTCACGTCTTAGCTCCACCCCTTCAAGATGCGAGGGAAGGACGCAAGGAAGTGACGCAAGGACAGAGGAATTGAATCAAGCTCCTCGCTCCCTTTAGCTTCACTTCAAAGCATCATCAATTAATGATGACTTTACACCGCTGGATTTATCTTACACTTCGGGATTCTTTAACATTAGAGATAATAATTATTTATATTATAATCTACAAAATGCCAAAAATAATAAATGTATCCATATTTTTCATTATTATTCAGTTATTAACTGCTTTTTATTTGTCGTGTCTTTCATTACAGTTTGTTTAATTTTCTTTCATATATATATATATATATATATATATATATATATATATATATATATATATATATATATATATGTATGTATGTATGTATGTATGTATGTATAATACATACAATAATATAAACAATAATGATAATTAATAAACTGTGGCAAGATGTGAAGGGGGAGGAGAATTTATATGTGCGTTACGTTTATTCGATAAAACACTTCCACAAAGGATACACCGGTGTATCCTCGCTCATGACCCCTCAGGAAGCCTCCTCACCCGTCACTCCTCGCCTCCTCGTGGTGCAGTTAGAGAGTTGAGATGTCCCACAAGATGGCTGAGCTTGATCGGTTTCCGGGTCATAGGATGGAGGACGGAGGAGCGAGGAAATGAGGAGGGATATTGAGAAGCACCCATTGAGTAGACTCACTCCCTCTGTCAAAATCGAGGAGTCAAGGGCCCGTCCAGATAAACTTCCCTAACCCACTTAACAAAGTTGAACACACTTCAAAATGGCGGCAAAATGAGGGCAAGTGCTTTGGGAAGTTTGCGGGTATATATATATAAAAGTGGAGACAAACGCAGCCTTGGACTAGTAAGCAACCACAAAACCAAAACCCCGTAAACCAACCACGGCAGTCCAGAATGGTAGCAAGTTTCGCACTGATAAACACCACTTACATTTTCTGTGGAAGTTATTAGTTTAAGATTATTTTAAAGTGTGGTAAGCAGGTAAATGACAATTCATTTAACAAAATCTCTCTCTTTTCCCCACAAACACTTAAGAAACAGCTGCAGAGTGTGTCTCCGCTATCAGGATTGCACCAGTGCTGCCCTGCCCCCTCACAGTCCTGCAGCTAAACATGTGCTTATCACTGAGGAACGTTTGACTTGGTAAAAGCTCAGAATGCTCACCACACACACACACAACCAAACACACAGTTATATACTCTTTCCTTTCTCTCTTCCCTCATTCCAACACAGTACAAAATTAATTCAAGATTTCCCAAAGTAAACTAAAAATCTTGCAGGACACAAGGGCATCATTACACATTTAGTAGAGCTTTGCAAAGTAGGGCAGCAAAAATGCAGTAAGATCCCCCAAGTAAGGACTTAGGCATCAGGAGAATACAGAAAACCCCAGACCTTATACCCCGGGAGAGAGCATTAAGACGGACGCCTGCACTTCTTCAAAAGCACAGAGGAGCCAGTTGTAAAGAAAATCTCCATACTTAAGAACTCATAATTCAAAAGGCAGCCAACTCAAATGCCCATGTTTACCACAAGCAGTGGTATTAAGTGTGAAAAGCTAAGAAAAAAACTCTCTGTATGAAAATCTACACACAAAACACATATCGACTTCTGCAAAAAGAACTTTGAAAGAGAAGCCAAACCCTATGAATACAGACGTCGCATTCTTCAATCAAAATTAATCTGTATTTTAAAAAAAAATAAATCCACATTTACTGAAATACACAACCGAGGTTCAATATGTGTGCCTTCGCAGTGACTTGCTAGTCAAAATAGACAGAGCAACTAATTCATACACAGAATTGACACAGCAGAACAACCTGACATTACAGGAATACAGACAATGCATCCAAACAGAGGAAGGTTTATCTGCGATTCCAGGCTCAGCTCACAGTGATGTGCTCTGCTGAATGTGTCAAGTGAGAGAATTTGAGTCGGCAGGGATGGATTGGGCTGTCTTGCTCTCAGGGACACCCAGATACTGTCTGTGTATGGCATAAATAATGTGTAGAGCAGCTCATAGATCACACAACACAACAGCTGTTCTGTGATAGAGCAATCGATTAAAAAATATGAGACAACTTAAGATGGAGGAGTCGGGATGTTTGTATGTGAGGAGGAGGGAATGTGAGATGGAGAAAGAAAGAAAGAAAAAGAGTTTAGGGGCTGATGGAACGACATGCACTGCTATACAAACTGCATCAGACAGCTTGCAATCCATAATGACAGTACCTAGTTTGATTCTTGCTTATGTGTTGTTTGAATAATTTCTCCTGCATGCCAGTATAAGACAATCTATAGTATAGGACGTCACACAGATCCTAAAAATGCAGTATCATGGTCAGTAGATGGCGATGTCACTTTGTAAAGAAACACTACACGCCTATAGACTGAACATTTAACGCATGTGCAAGGCATCACCATTTTCACAAATGTTTTTGTAGCTTACACCAGGTTTGCCACACAAGTCCTGAAAAGTGAAGCCAAAATGTTTTGATCGCCCCCAGGTGACTGAATGCAGTGGCCTATAGGTCATAAACCCTGCACTCTCATTGTAATCGAATGGGACGTGAGACAAACGAATCAAATTACACTTCAATGTTTTTTTTTTTTTTTTTTTTTTTCAAAGAGGGTTTCTGTCATTTTAGGTAGTTTTTAAATCACGCTGATGTAAGTCCAAGTGTTCGTTTTTTAAATAAGTTTGGTTTTAGTTATTTGATGCTATTATACGGGGGCGTGACATCATGACTGACAGCTGAGATTGACAGCTTCTCTGAGTCGTCACTGAGGCACCAACAGACTTTTTTCAAGATTTTCTGGGGAGGACATTGACTTTTATTTCTACATTACATCCATAACTGTTTATTTCACACTGACATGAGTTGTTCTGCAGTAAACTGTACTAACTGATTTTGCAGGAGTGAAATAAAACAATGCAGATGATATACATCACCTCTTATCAGATCAAATTATTATTTTCAGTTCAAAGATTTCAGTCCAAACAAAGAATGTCAGGTACAGATTCGAACCCAGAGTGTGTTGCTGGAAACCCAAAGTTCTAACCACTGCTCTATTGGGGCAGTGTAGACCCAGTTGGTAGATAAATCACAAGAGGCAGGTTTAGAAAAAAAACAAACAAAAGTCTTTACTTAGTAAAGGATCCAGCATCAGAGCTAAATAGTGCAAGATACAACTCAATACAATATCAGAACCAATAAGGAGCAGTGAATTAGGAAGATGTGGAAGGTCTTGTGCTCTCAGTTTCCCCCTGCTGGACAGACCGTGGTGTGACAAAGAATTTGAATTTCCCCCCTTAGTTCTTAGAAAATGTCAGTTAATCAAAAAATTAAATCCAAAAGAGAACAACTCCCAGAGATGAACGAACTTCAGGAATGATGCAATCCAAATGGAAAAGGAGAAAGGTAGATACAAGTTCAGTCTTTATGGTGGCTCGCCATCTATTTCCTTCACAAGACTCGATGCGTCCACACCACAGAATGTAGTCTACAGTACGAAAATCCAACTTCAAAACACATAAATGCAAAAACTGGCTGATCCCTCTGCAAATTAACTGTTTTTGTCAATTTTGTCTTCCTTCCAGGTTACACCAGATGAACCACGATTAGCTTTGAACAACGATTAGCTTGGCCATAAACATTTACAGATCAACAGGAACTCTATGCAGGCGAGTATCTAAACAAAAACTTCTCAATCAATGTAGTTTTAACATACAATATATTCTCAATGAAATTCTAGGGTTTTTTTCAGGTATTTCACAATTAATTCTCTAAATCACTTTTTCTCTGTTTAGTCTTCTATCTCTGTTCTCCGTTTTTTTAGTTGCTCACAGGGGCGGAGTCAGTGCTGCTGCCTGGTTTCTCTGATTGGATGCCTAACATCTGCAGTGCTATTTCCAGTTCTTATTGGTTTCATTTTGCTGCAATAATTTACATATTACTTATATTACTTAAACATTTTTTTTTTTTTTTTTTTTTTTCTGTTCACTCACACACTTATTTAGTTAAATATGTAATTATACTGATCTAGATTTTGAACCTTTTAACAAATTAACTTTGGCATAGACTTAACTTCGGCATATGCTTTTTCTACTGAATAACGCCGACCTTCATCAGTGAAACACTTGTCACTTGTGTTCCATTCATCTGCAAAGCCAGAGGCTGAACTTGAGCTGTTACCAACCAAAAAGAATGCTATAATGGTGCATGTGCACATCTCTAAAGTTCCATATAGACAGCAGGATGTTTCCACTCATACCAGGGAATGGACATTTTGTTTATTAGTTTTAAAGATACAGACCGGGGTACATTAGTAGGCAATAAACAGGAACAAAAATCTAAAGATAGAAATAAAAAACATTAAGGATCACAATTATTAACAAAATTGACAGCTTATATCCAATTTCGCTAATAGAAGTAGCAGATGCATTAAAATAAATATTCCTTATGATTAGGCATGTCATAAGTGAAAAAACAAACAAACAAATTATATACTGTAGAAGGAAGCAAGTAATATATTTTCCATCTCATTCTACGACCAGAAGCTGTTGATGTAACAGGTTTTGGAATATATTACTTCACTTCACAAGTCCACATATCAAGTGTAGCGTCAGTTCTGGCAGTTAGTCAAGCTCGCATCAGCTGTCTGTCAGCTGATCACATCTACCTATAGGAATACGATGTCTATCACAGCATACATATATAAGCTCCTTCAGTACTATAAGCTATCGTTTTTCTCCAGAGCTCATTTACCCTCCTCCTCTTGCCCAGTCAGGATTTGGTTACTAAATTCCTGAATTATTTTGTACATTAAATATTGACTTTAATGATATCTGCAATACATTATGTTGGTTCTGTTCTGTTTACCCTAAGGGGGGTTATTGCTGCGCAGGGAGTTCTTGCCCAGAACAGAACCATACTGCCAATCCAAACTGTATGCTAATTATCAATCATCTTTGACGATAGTGGTCCTGACAGATATATATTTAAAGGGACATGACAAAGCAGAAATTTGGTTAATGAGGAAGATAAATGTTCCTCCTGAAATTTCATTAGGCATTCCTTTTGTAAAATACCCAAGCACAGGTTGTTGTGCTGAAACTGCCCTTTTAAATCAACTGTGCCTTTCTGACGGTCTGTCAAAAAATCAAAAATAAAACTGAGCGAATTTCAAGTTAGTCAACATCTCTCACAGTTCCCATTTTCTTTCTTTGATGAAACTGTGCAAATAAACAGGTGTGTATCTGCCTTTATGCCATCTCTGTCTCTCCATTTCTCTTCTATTTTCTTGCTCTATCAGTCTCAAGGGGTACAGGAGTGAGGGCTGTCAGAGATCTAAGCATGTTCTTGCATTTTGAACCAAATAATAAAGCAGACTCTTTTAACTGAGATCCAAAACCCTGATGAAGGAAAGAAAATTCTGTGAAAAAAAAAAAAAAAAAAAAAAACATTTCTGTGGTGCTGCCGCTGACATACTTCTAAATTCCTGTGAATTTATTCACAAAT
The DNA here is from genome assembly GCA_018749465.1 of Paracanthobrama guichenoti. Classification (NCBI taxonomy): domain Eukaryota; kingdom Metazoa; phylum Chordata; class Actinopteri; order Cypriniformes; family Gobionidae; genus Paracanthobrama; species Paracanthobrama guichenoti. The sequence continues at coordinate 33,369,430 of CM031956.1, read as the reverse complement.
GCGATCGTGTTACACGTAAAAAGTGTAGAAGTTGTGAAATCAAAGGAGTGTGACTAACACCTCAATATCAGCAAACTTCGAAAGTTGAAATTACTTTGGAGGTTAGATAAGTCAACCTGTCCATATTTGCTCTGGTTTTCAAAGGTGATTGATGCTTGAACCACTGTAAGAAACACTTTTTCAGAAACCTTTTCCATTAGCTCATCAACAGGGTCTAGCATTATGTTTTACTTTTATATAAAGACATTTTACAAGTGCCTTAATCCATTCTATACAGTGCACTAAAACATTCACTCCAGAAAAAAAAAAAAAAATTTTACTGAGTAGCTGAGTGGTGTGTCATGTCAAAAGCAAATATATTTTGTAATTTCTATCAGGTTTGGTTTACTTAAAAATGTTTGGAAACCAAACATTTTGCCTTATTTTCAAAAAGCAAACTTAAAAGGGAAAGTTGTAGTAAGCAATGAGCGAAGTAAAGAAAGCAAAGCAAGCAATGAAAGCAAACTCTTCCTGTGTAAATAAACAGTTTACTATGTCAGCATCAGTTAATATACTCTGGAATGTTTACTAATCTTACTTAATATTTAAATGGTAAAATAACTGTTTTAATACAATTTTATTAACATTCGGTTACACTTTATTTTAAGGTGTCCTTTTTACAGTGTAATTATATACACTTTGATTATTAGGAACACCATACTAATACTGTGTTTGACCCCCTTTCGCCTTCAGAACTGCCTTAATTCTACATGGCATTGATTCATCAAGGTGCTGAAAGCATTCTTTAGAAATGTTGGCCCATATTGATAGGATAGCATCTTGCAGTTGATGGAGATTTGTGGGATGCACATCCAGGCATGAAGCTCCCGTTCCACCACATCCCAAAGATGCTCTATTGGGTTGAGATCTGGTTACTGTGGGGGCCATTTTAGTACAGTGAGAAACCAAGAAACCAATTTGAAATGATTCGAGCTTTGTGACATGGTGCATTAGCCTGCTGGAAGTAGCCATCAGAGAATGGGTACATGGTGGTCATAAAGGGATGGACATGGTCAGAAACAATGCTCAGGTAGGCCGTGGCATTTAAACGATGCCCAATTGGCACTAAGGGGCCTAAAGTGTACCAAGAAAACATCCCCCACACCATTACACCACGACCACCAGCCTGCACAGTGGTAACAAGGCATGATGGATCCATGTTCTCATTCTGTTTGCGCCAAATTCTGACTCTACCATCTGAATGTCTCAACAGAAATCGAGACTCATCAGACCAGACAACATTTTTCCAGTCTTCAACTGTCCAATTTTGGTGAGCTCGTGCAAATTGTAGCCTCTTTTTCCTATTTGTAGTGGAGATGAGTGGTACCCGGTGGGGTCTTCTGCTGTTGTAGCCCATCCACCTCAAGGTTGTGCGTGTTGTGGCTTCACAAATGCTTTGCTGCATACCTCGGTTGTAACGAGTGGTTATTTCAGTCAAAGTTGCTCTTCTATCAGCTTGAATCAGTCGGCCCATTCTCCCATGACCTCTAGCATCAACAAGGCATTTTCGCCCACAGGACAGCTGCATACTGGATGTTTTTCCCTTTTCACACCATTCTTTGTAAACCCTAGAAATGGTTGTGCGTAAAAAATCCCAGTAACTGAGCAGATTGTGAAATACTCAGACCAGCCCGTCTGGCACCAACAACCATGTCACGCTTGGTTGACCAGGACCACACCCCTAAATGTATTGAAGCAACTGCCATGTGATTGGTTGATTAGATAATTGCATTAATGAGAAATTGAACAGGTGTTCCTAATAATCCTTTAGATGAGTATATTTAAGAACTGAGCAATATTAATTAACAATATGTACTTACTATAGGGTTATGGTTAAGATTAGTGTGTTTTAGGGTTAGTTGCATGTAATTATGCATAATTTTCTTAATAAGTAACCATAACAAAGACACTGTAAAATTAAGCTGTTACCTAACAATCTTCCATTTTAAGCTATGGAGACTTTAAAAACCCTTGTTTTAAGACAACCTTTTCCATCATCTTATCAAAGAGGTTTAGCGTTATGTATTGCTTTTAGGTGTAACTAAATATCGACCTTTAATAAGATTTACATGCCATAAACCGAAAACTATCCACAGCAAAAAGGCTGCGAATATTGTCTTGTTAAGGAACTGAGAAAACCATAATTTCACAAAAAATCTAGCATGACCAGCTTCTTTCGGACTACTTTTCTGCATATCAGGAAATTACAGAAGTTCAATAATGGAATGGCGCCCTGCCTTAAAACTTTAAAGGAATTACATCATTATGAGTGGGCTTCCCCATGGCGCTACTTCAAAGGAAATGTCAAAGCACTCCAAAATGGAGTGCCTTGATGCCTCTTATATGATGCTTCTGAAATATTGAGAGTATATTGCCACAAATCCTTTTAAAATTAAAGGAAACATTAAATTAAGTTTATTTTCAAATCAAACTACCTTTATAACCTTACTAAATGCCTAATAAACCTGGCATTGTACACTATGAATACTGTTTGGTTCTTCTGATAAATCGTTCCTATTTTAAGTTGCTTTGGATAAAAGTGTCTGCTAAATGCATAAATGTAAATGTAGTCAAGAAAATGCTTTTCAGAAAAAAAGAAAGCTTTTCCAACACTAGAACAAGAGCTTTCTCAAGGACCCTGATCTATCTTTTACTTTAAATAAAAAAGGAAGACCCTCCATGTGCCAACATTGCCCTTAGAGAAAGTAATACACAGGAAAATGAAATACAGTGGAAACCACAAGGTCAGGGATGTGTGTGTAAGAACTAACAAGTCCTTGGAAAAAGTGCCCAAATGCATCCAGGTTGTAATGATCTTGTCATGCTAATGCTGTCTGTTGGACTGGTTTCTGAGTGAACACCATTAAGGGATGTGACTTGAAGTGATAGGGTATCAGGGGAGAAGCAGTGACAGTCCTGACTGTACCATCTGCTGAGCTCTGCTTAGGGCTCAGCCCTACAACACACCGTAACATGGCCCTTATCTCAGATACGTCCTCCCTCTGCAACGATGGACAGATTGTGAGGGGGACTCAAGATAACTGAAAGAGGTAAATACAAGATGAACAATAAAGGAATTGTATAACTGAAAAAAGCTTGGGTGTGTCTCAGTCCACTCCCTGATTTAGTAATAAGAATACTTCTCAGGGAATGAGTTATTTATAGGGCTGTGGCACTGACAAAAATAAATAAATAAATAAATAAATAAAATAAAATCCTACATTTTCTATGCCCTATCTACACTGGTCACAAGCATTGCGTGATTCGCGTCACATCAAAAGCAAATAAATCCTTACAGTGGATGCATTGCATTCTATTTCTGATGCTCTTACAGTATCCTACTAACAAGAGGACACATGGTTAAAGAAAGACTCTGCATGTTTACATGCACAAATGTTTGTCAGTCTGAGTGAACAGTGTGTTTATATGAACGCTAAAATTTACAATCCAATTTACATATGTTTGCATGCATTACTACATGTATTCTGAACAAAACAGTGCCCAGCCGCCAGAAACGGAGAAAGCCACCACAATAATGTCACCAGAGCGACTGTGAATATAACATTTTGCATTGATGACAAATAAGTCAGAAGAGCTTTTTTAAAACAAATATTTAGTAAATACTCAGTCTTCTCCTGATTAAGCCTCCGTGTACGTTCTTCAAAAGCATTGCAAGCCTAAGAAACTACTGGTGCCAACAGCTTCTGCAATCTAGGCTTACAATGGTTTAGAAACACAACCCAGGGGTCCATTCTTTGTACGCTGCAAACTCATTTGATTTGCTGGATTTGATTGTTGACAATCTGGCATGATGAATTGTTTGGTTCTTCAATGCTTATCCTGGACCTGCTGTCATAGCAACAGGTCCGTAAGCTTTAACCTGCTCTGGAACAGGCTTATTTCATGTAAACAGGATTAGATAGCATCTTTTTAAGTGCTGTTGATACTTAAAATCTGTCCCAGCCACCGCTACTTTAGTGAGTTCCTTACTGAAACAGGGGCAATAATAATAATAATAATAATAATAATAATAATAACAACAACAATAACAATAGAAAAATTTATTTGAAAATAATATTATAATGTTGTGTAGTATATAATACTATATATATATATAAAAAAAATAAAAAAACTGCTCACATTTAGTTTTGGTCGCTTGGCTGTTTCCTTATAAAGGTCCAGAAATTTGTCAAGTTTTTCACCAGGTTTTTTTTTATTATATGATGCCATTATATTGCTGTCTTGCCACCAGCCAATCGCTGCATTGCTGTAGTGCTCATAGTTTCGAGTATAAATGCATCTGCCCTCTTCAGTGAACACGAGAACGCAGTAATCTCAGACAACCTAATCCAGATATTTTAATCAAATCCGCAAATTCGTTTGAAAAAACAAATTAGCCAGAGATCAGTTAACACGATTAGAAGACCTGGGATCGTGTCAAATCATCTCAGATGTATTAAACGAGGTACGAAGAATGGTCCCGTTCTTAAGACGTAAATAGACGTATTTTGAGAGTATTTTGGAATCTGACTGAGAAAATAGCCAGATTCAAGTGTTTACATATATACATACATTATAACAGTCCTCTATTCAAAAAGGCACTGCTAATGATAATTTTAAGGGATGTTCCCACCAACCACAAGTAATATATGCACCTTAAATAATATTAACAAAGTTTAAGGAAATATGCCCACAGAAGTAAATGTAGGTTTATCTGAATTAAAGTTTGTGCATGAACCAAATAAACAAACACATGAGGTATGCAAAATTATTATTGAAATGTAAGAATTGGCATGAAAAACAAACGATGAAAAACAAAACCAAAGAAATCAACAGACTCAGAGATTTGTATGAAAGCAACCAGTTAGCATATAGACAAACAACATAGCGACAAGAGAGAATTATGGATGAAAATAAATTTTATCTGACTATTGCTCAATTAGAAACACAATTGTCCTTTGATGAATGTCATTTGTACTTATTGTAGAAGGTGATGATGATATATAGGTCATAGCACATCAACCGATAGTCCAAAATGACAACCGTTCACCATTTGCCCCTAAGCAAATGTATTAATCCTTGAGTGAATAATCGCCAACAATCCACTATAGGATGTAGTAGTCTCTATGTGGAAATGCTTCCCATATTCTCACAGTGAACATATTAGTAGTAATAAAACTACTAATATAAAATAGTCATTATAGATTGAGCATGAAACACAAATGTTTCTCGATCTGGACTCTTCAAAGTTGAGGATGGCATCAGAAGAACACCATGGGTGTTTCTCAAATGGAAGGCTGCATCCTACGAAGGTTGCAGCGGCATCAAACGTCACTGAAAGCCATCTCAATTTGAAGGATCCTTGCAAGCCAGCCTGTGTTCCGCATCCTTCATTCGGCCGGTTTTGTAGGACGCATCGGATGTATCCTTCGTGGCCTTAAAATACACACAATCCGATTCATAAAAATAAACTGACGGAAAATGAGTTGGTACTGAGCTTGTCTGAGTTTATTATGAAATGTAAGACAAAAAGCATAGATGTTATCTTTTGATTTGCTGTAAATTAATCACTAACACTAAAGTGACAATAATGTAAGCCACTGGGAGACCGCAGACGGCTGTCATTCACTGTATTGCATTAATAGAAAGCAAATTAATATAAAGATTTGTAATACAAGGGATTTTTTCCAAATTAAGTTTTAATAGTATTTTCGCTTTGTGACCACGGGGGCGGGAACGTGCGTGATGTAGCCATGCACACTTATTCTAGGCCATCTCATTCTAGCGTTTAATTGCTGAGAAGGACACTAGCCAACAAGCCTCAGAAGGACTGGACTAGGAAGGACACAGTCTTGGTAGGATCCAGGCTGCGTCCGAAACCTGGAAAATGCTGCCTTCGGAGGACACATTTCAAGGTAGGAAGGCATCAAGGCACATCCGAATCTAATGTTATCTTCACTTCCTGGGCCTATACCATGAAGCCGGTTTAGCTGGCTAGCCAGATATGTTTAAGCTTAGTTTGTGCTAATCCTGGGTTTTAGGTACCATGAAAGTGACTTGGCTTTTAGCAGTGTTCATCTCCATAGTAACTTACGCTCCACACTAACCTGCTCCAGGGCAGGTTACGTTCTGGATAAGAGATCTCAAATTGAAATTGGAGCTGTGAAATCAGCTGTGAGCAAAGTGACACATCTCTGATGCAATAATGTCAATCCCAGAGTTTCTGCTCCAATTTAAGTCACTACATAGCAAATGGGTTTTAAAGACTAAAGCGTCTGGCTTTTAACAATGCTTATTTATAATAACAATAATTTTGAATGATTTAGATATAATTTATGTAATTATTATACCCTTAATTAATTACACATGTATCATTTTAGTTAATCAATCATTAATAGGCACTTAGTTAAAATGAATATAAATAGCTTAAATAAAGGTCATACAAATAAGCTTTAAAATCAATAAATAAAGCTATAACAATTACTACATGTGAGCTTAAATGTTCAATTCTCTCTATACATCAATTAAACTAACTTTATAACTTTTACTTGCATTGACGTAGTAAGATTTGTCATCTTTCATAGACAGCTCTTTTCTTCTTGCTGTGTAAATTTGTTTACATTCTTAAAATTTTTCAATCATGTAATATTCTGCAGAAGAGAGAAATTAATCTCACTGCTTCTCTCGTGAGAAGTAAATCTCAGTTTCACTGATCCAGAGCATGTGATTGGCTGTTCACTACTGCTGTCAAAGCTAAACTCCTAAACTCAGGATCAAAGCCTGAGTTGACAGAGAAAGCTGACGATCAGCATCATGGGACCAACAAAGCCTGAATTGATTGGTTTGGTTTTGTCAACTCAAAACTAACCATGTAACCCTGAGTTTGTTAAACTACCATCATGGTACAGGCCCCCTGTCTCCTGAGATACCTTCATCTGGTCGAGTTTTGAAGGCAGTATATATGTATCCTTCGCTGCCTTTGATATCCCACAATCCTGTGCGTTCCATTCTGTGACAGTTGAGCTGAAAAAAAAAGATGGCGTCCGAAAGTTGCTTTTGCTGGTCAGTTTGTGTGTAAATGTTTTCCACTTCTGATGTCATTTCTAGCGAGAAATTACTAATGTAGTAATTAAATATTTGTTTAGTTCTCACCAAAGTTCTCTCTGTTTAGCTATAGATCATTAAACTGTTACGCTGCCTTAGAAGTCCGTCCAAAATCAGTTTTGTGAGGTGCCTTCAAGCACAAATGCTGCCTTACAAGTCATTGTTGGATAAGACAGCAAGGCAACGAGTCAGCTGCCTAGGTTTTCGGACGCGCCGCAGCCGCAGCCGTCTGTTTGAGAAGCACCCCATGCTTCCTCCTCACCAAACAATCTCCCTTCCTCTACTATTTCACGTCTTTTAAGCTAGAGGAGGTGAGCAGTTTAGAGCCTCTAGAGGACGGTAGTGGTACTACAACCTACTATAATTCATAGTAACAGGACTATGGGCTGTTATTTATTCTTATAGATTACTTACCTTATCTACACCACCTTTTCCAATCCAGTTGAAATTCTCTTTGGATCAAGTGCAATCTCAGCAACTGAGGTGTTAACATGAAGGCTTATCAATCTGATTGAGCCAACAATCTGATTACTAATGGATTATTTGGTTGCATGTAAACGTTATTTACTGTAATCTTTTCAGAAAGTAAAAACAAAAAAAAAAAAACAAAAAAAACAGACAAAAAAACAACAATGTAGAATTAAGCTATTTTCTGTGAATTTGCCAGACTGATTCATTAGCCGCTATAGGTAAGCTAGAAGAATAACAAAGTACAGTAAATGGTAAAACTATTTTTAGTCAGTGTGTTTATACGACAATACATTAAAATAATAACTGGTAATAAATACCAGTTTTCAATATCAAGCAGCATAAAGAGCTGTTTTTTACAGCTAAAAATAACACACAAATGGCACTGCAAGAAAGAGACTTGCATTACAAGTAAAGTGGATAAGACAACACCATTGGGCCACCAGGTTTTTACATCATATCCTTTGCCTTTTTTTTTTTTAACCTAATTTTATAGTTGGGCTAGAGGTGTATAACTTTGGGGTTGATATATTCTACATCTTTGTGTGGATTAATAGATGTGTGTGCATGATAGCGTACAGACATCTTCTATCTGGAGGACTGTTTTTCAGGATATCCTGCTGAGCGGACCGTCTGCTTTGCTGTCAGACTGCAGTGTGCCAGTGTGTGAAAGCCGGTTGTAAAGCAGGCGCCCCTCTGATTGTGTGTGTAAGCATTAGTTAGAAATGTAATGTTGCGCTTCATGATGGGGTGTACTGCTGATGAGCCTGAACTTGTTTCCTACATAGAGGCATTAAACTGTGACAGTTTCTGATAGATAGAGAGATACGGATAAAGAGAGAAAGAGAGAAAGTGAGACAGCTGAAGGATAATTAGTCTGATTCTCAGATAGCATAATGAGTTGAGATCATCAAAACTGCATAATGAGAATAATTCACCCTTATCTCTATATGTTCATTCTAATGACTTCTTTCTCTCTCTCTCTCTCTCTCTCTCTCTCTCTCTCTCTCTCTCTCTCTCTCTCTCTCTCTCTCTCTCTCTCTCTCTCTTTTAATCTCAGAACACTTTGAGACATATTAGTTGGGTAAGATGTGACACTTTTTTACTTAACTTGTCCTTTAGACTAAAAAAAAAGGACTGAGGTAAATACACTTAATTATATTTCAGGAATCTCCCTATAAACAAAGTTATAATAATTTTTTGGCCTTTTCAGACTCGTTGAGGATAGAAGCAATTTTCTGCCATTTCAATAGTCAGTTTACTAATGAGAGAAGTTGTATGCATTCAGCTTCCTCTGGCAATTACACTTTCTTGGACTACCACACATGAATAATTTATTGTTTTTATTATATTTTTATTAATACTCCCATCCCCCTTCTTTCTATTAGTTGAACATTATGTGCCAGCATGAACAAACAATAAATAAACTATTCATTTTAAAAGCACATGGAATTGCATTTAATAATTTTGCAGAATTAAAGATTCAATTGATCCTTTGAAATTTTCAGAAAAACATGACTTAAAAAAAAAAAAATGATCATACAATATCGTTATGTAAAGAACAGAGCTGATCTTAATGTTTTAATCGCTGAAATGATGATCCCACCCCTCCTCCGTGAAAGCACGCACGCACTCAGTCATCTCATTCAAAAGATACACCGACTCTTTAGCACGACTCTTTGCTAAATGGCATTTTACAATCAAAGCTGACGTAATGACGCAATTGATCACAAGACATACGACAGCCAATGCAGATTCACTATCAAAGCTGACACAATGTTTCAGTTTTTGAATGTGTGCATGATCTTCGGCGGATGGAGACGCTGATCGCTTTTTGGGATTTTCTTCACACAAATCGATCGTTTGGCCTTGGAACACCTGAAATATTTGTACTTTTTGGATAAATTGTGCCTGCAGTTGTATCTGCCTGTTATATCCTGTGTTTTATGTTATATAACACACGAATGGGTAGGTTTAGGGATGGGGTTGGGTTACACGTGTTTAAATAGCATAAATAAAAAAATAAAATAAATGTTGAGAATCACACTCCAACATGTCATAATGGCAAAATCATAACCATGCTCAACGCATCTGTGTATGACGCCAAAGGTTTCTCATTGAAATCAATTCAATGAGTGTCCTGAGTGTCCCTGCGCGTCGAAAAATGACGCTAAAGGGATACCCTGTGCGTTAAAAAGTGATGCCAAAGGACCCTGACCAAGTGGCAGTATGTGGCGAGTTGGATGTGAGAATGTGTTGGATTATAAAAAACTATTACCAACAGGTTTTTGATACTTAACTTGGATTTAGTAAACATACGGTGTATACAGTGGAAATATATTCCTCCATAGACTATATTCTCTAGAAATACAGTGACATGACAAGTGAAAGAGGTGACTCTCAACCACTGGCACATCCCACTCTGCGCTAGGCCTGTGTGTATAATGTTTGCATGTCAGGGGACACTGAAGGGTCCTGAAGGGTCACAGATGAAGCAAAATGTGAGCAGAGTGCTTGTCTGATCACAAACAGACCTCGCTAAGAGTCTAATATACACAGGAGACAGGAAGAGATGGCTCAGCTTGTCTATTAGGTTTCACTAATGTACATTGCATGCCGACACACACTGCAGGATCACTTGAGATGGTAAGTATAATTACAAAATGCATCTATCAGTGGCCAGTACAGGCTGATGTTGATGTGCATATTGTCTGAGTTTGTGCATAGTTCCAGGTCGAAATAATAATACAAGGAGCTTGAGGAAACACAGGTCCATGCAGGCCAATGTGTGGCTCTTTTGAGTGGTTCAGATCTCTGTGGGGTTGAATTTGGAGAGCATACCGGCATCATTCAGCTTTAATGGCAAAAACTTTTAACTTAAATCTTACTTACCTAAACCAAGGAGAAGACATTTATGTACATGATAAACACAAGCACATAATGTTTAAATAATACATCAGAATTTCGTTTGGTCAAAGCATTAGCCCATCAAATCCACATGACTTACACATACATGTAGATGAAATCAGTACAAAAACCAAGAGTGAAATGTCCAGTCTGATATTTGGTTTAATTTGGAATTATTAATAACATCTACATACATTTTTTTTTTTTTTTTTTGTCACAAATCACCTCAAGTATAAGACTGTGAGCATGTGGCATGTTCACAATGTTGAAAAAAAGTGTTCAATCCAGTTTAACATGATTTCAGCACTCCTGCTTTGAAACTGATTAAAATATGTCAGTATCTGATACTGACAAAAGAGGAAGTGTGATATTGATATTAACATATCAGTGACTTGACAACATGTTCAGCTGTCTCTCTGTTTCGCTCTCGTTGAAGAGTATTTCTTTTTATAGCCCTTAATAATTCAAATCTGATTCTTAAAACCAAAGTGGTTCTCCATAGAATATTTGTGTTTGTGAGATGTGAGTGCATGCAAGCGGGTCACAAGAGTGTATACACGAGAGGAATGCATTCAATACCCCATTTCATGATGGGAGTTAGAATAGCCATCTGTCTTGTCCCAAGAGCTGTCCTTATTTAGCCCCCACTATGCCCCAGCAAACACACTCCCCCGGCCTCTGACAGAATCCATATCTGGTGACCCCGACCATTTGTTGAAGACTGCAGATATGCAGGAACTCTGGAATTCTGTGATGAGCAGAATGCAATGAGATGTAGTTGTGATCTGATTTAGATGTACTATATTTTGAATATCCTGCCGTATAAGGTTATTTTGTTTAGTCAGAGTAGATGCCATGTTTAATGATAGAAATACTGTCCATTGAAAGTCAAATAGTCATAAGCTCCAAGAACATCATATTTCTAATTTTCACAATAAATGCTTCCAAGAGCTTTAATCCCTGAAAATCAGTGACAAGACATATTTTCAGTGTTTCAGTGGAACTTGACACAAAGATGAATAATAATAATAATAATAATAATAATTCAAAAAATGGTCTGATTTCAAGGGATAGTTCATTCATTTACTCAACAAAACAATATACAGTCCAGGTCTCTTTCTTCTGTGGAACATTTAAAGATAAAAGCAGGTATCTTTTTTTGTCCATACGATGAAAATACAATACAATGGAAGTTAATGGCAATCAAGATTGTTTGGTTACCAACATTCTTCAAAACATAATTTTTTTTTTTTTTTGTTCTGTAGAAGAAAGAATGTTACACAGGTTTGGAATGTCACAGGGATGAGTAAATAATGACATAATTTTTCATTTCTGCAGATATCTTTTTTGTCCATACAATGAAAGTACAATACAATGGTAACCAAAACAAAAGTTAATGCTAACCAAAACATTCTTGGTTAACAACATTCTTCAAAATATAATTGTCTGTGTTACACAGGTTTGGAATGTCACAAAGATGAGTAAATAATAATGACAGGATTTTTATTTTTGGCTGAACTATCCCTTTATTAAAAAATAATCCTCCAGAATTCAGATAATCGATCCATCATTATAGGTTTACAAAGACAGCTTCTAAAACTATTTGTTGTGATCTTCCCCAATGTTAAGATTCTTTAAACTACACTGAAATTGATAACCCAAAATACAAAACATACTAAATGTCATAGTGCAACAAAAGCACTATATTCTCTTAATAAGGTCAATAAACTCAATGCTTTTCTCACTCATTCCAAGAGTCTCACGGTTCTGTTCTACAGAGCCATACCACATGTTGAGCTCTATTGCACGAAGTACAGAGCTGCTTTGAGTTGTGGATTAAATGAAGTTGCGATGTGTGGAAATGCAGAGCTTTCTCTATTGCATGCTGCTCTGAATATTGCAGAGAAGCCCTTAATGCTGACAGAGCCAGGTCTCACCGGGAGGCTGTGTCATCGCCTCACACTGAATTACACCCTCACCGCCTGAGGGGAGACCGACAGAAGCTGAGCTCTTGCCTTCGTTCTTTAAAGCCTTCCTTCCTTTTGTCTTACTCCTGAATGACAGCCTGGGGAAAGTTGGCAGGAAGGGGGTGGAAAGCAAGCGTTTGAGGTGTCTCCTGCTATAACCAGTGCTGCTGTAATGGTGTTGTCATAGAGGGATGTATCGTGGAGGCAAGCACTTATGCTAAGAACAACTAATGAGACCTACTGTGGTTCGCCAGCACTGAGACTTGACGATTGCTTTTTCAACACATAACATGCATTTTCTATGGAAAAATAGCTCTATTTCCTCACTTCACCTCTCCACAACCTTTCCCGCTTTATTTTGATTTCAACTCTGCACAACCTCATATTCCAGAGCGTGTTAATCTTCAATTAATGCCCATGGCTATGCTTCAGTTGGCCTGAACCAATCTTTTCTTATAATTACAGATTCTCTGACCATTCTTGTTGAAAGCTTCAAGGCAGCTGAACCAATTCTGTACAAGTATGGATAAATCCTTGCTGTTCAGGAGGCCTGAAGTTCATCCCAAAGCCTTGCTCCATACTGAGAGTGCTAGATAGAGTAATTCCCCATGAGTGTTTACCCGGTGCGCTAATTACCTCAGCTAAGTCTGTTATGGTTGTGGTCTTCCAAGGATCATGGTTACTTTTGGGTTTGTACTTGGTAATGAGACTCAGTCCAAAAAGCCGCCTGCCAAAGCAATGTTTTATTAGGCTGTAAAGTCCTCGTTGTGGTGTGTTTACACATTCGCTGCTATTAAGGCTTGTAAACACAGTGAGAGAGAAAATGAGCATGTGAATGCGTGTGTGTTTTCACTTTCCGAACACCATTTGAGATGTTTTTAGTAGTGTTGGGTTCGGGCTGTTCTCTAGCTGTGCTTTTGCATGCTATAGTACAAAGAAAGCACTTAAATCTTGTAGAAATCACCAATTATTCTTCATCTTTTGAGGCAATTAGCAGCTGCTTGTCAATGTCATGTTAATTGTCTGCCATAGTGAAATTAGAACTTAGGTGGATGTGAATGTATTACTGTATAGCCATTTTGCAATGGGTTTTAATAATAAATTATTATTACTTTGATAGGTTACTTCAGAAAATAAGTCTAAACATTTACCCAGGTAAATTATGCTTTAAAAATGTATTATCCTTAATGAAATTACAATGACAAGCAATTGACATTTCAACATGTCGTGAACAGACAGTGACTCACAGTAGTATTTATCCACATTCTCAAACGTTTCTGGGAAGACAGAAAAAGTAACCTTGCACATAGAGAGCTCTCTTAAGAGCCAAGATCTGTTGTTATCAGGAAACAAGGGACAGGAAATTAAAAGAGAAGCTTATTATACTAGATAATCTGGTATCATCTCCATTTTATTTAGTTTGTTGATGGCAGAGCTCAGCAAAACAAATTGGATGATAAGCTCTGATATGAGTTTAAATACCACAGCCACAGAGAAAGAGTAAGAGAGAGTAATCTCACAGTAAATGAGGGGAATCTGACTTTTCACTGTCATTATTGGTCCTTCTTATCATTGCATCATATTTGAATTTAGTAAATAACTAAACTAAATACAAATGTAGCTTTATTCTGAATTAAAACAAGTTGTCACTAAAACTGAACCTCACAGAGAGAAAAGGAGCAAGAAAAGCTAATTGCTATAATCACACTCTTCCTCAATCCTGTATAATTTTGTTTAACTCTTAAGCACACACTTTATTCAGAGCCTGTGAAACTCCTCTGCAACACTGTGTAGACACGGCAAACAAGTTAACTTAGAATTAAAACTTAAAAATAGAGCAAAACTCTAAATTAAGCCTTTGCTTAAATGAATGAGAGCACAGTCTACTGCATCTCCTGTTTAAATGCATATCAAACCTGTCTGTTTGAGTTTCTTTATTCTGTGAAACACAAAATAATAATAATTATTTTTCTTTTCTTTTTCAGTAGGATTCAATGCTGGTTTGGACCCCACTGACTTTCATTGTATTGGCGAAAAACATTTGAAACATAATAATAACTTTTGTGTGTGTGTGTGTGTGTGTGTGTGTTCCACAGAAGAAATAAAGTCATACAGGTTTGGAATGAAATGGGGATGAGTAAATAATGACAGATTTTTTATTTTTTTTATTTATTCAGGTTAAACTACTTTGTCCTAAGGGAGCCCTGATCTATAAAACATGCCTCTTGTTGAATTATGAGAAAATAATTTTTCAGTCAATCAAACATTGATCTGAATTGATCTGTCTCTTTCCTTTGGTACCCATTCCTCCTATTGTCACTATAAGAGACAGATGTCTGTCTTTAGTGGGCCAGCTGTGTGTCTGCGCTCATTCTCTCCACTCATTGTGGAACCTTAAACCTCCTTAATCGCTCACTCGAGACCTTGTTTCCTGGGGAGAAAAGTAGAGAAAAGAAGTTATTGATTTTTTTACTCTTTACTGAGGAAGCAGTAATAGAGGTGGGGAGGGGGGTTAGTCTCTAAGAAGTTGACATGTCATGTTATTCGAACAATCATAAAGAAAAATGTAGGAACAAACTTGCACACACATATACAGTACTTATAATATATGTCTAAAATGGAAATAACGCAATACTCTCCAGATAACTTAGTTACAACCCTTGGTTATTGTGATCTAAAATTTGTTACATAAATTATTAAAATACAGCTGTGATTAAAATTCAACTGGGGACCTCTTTCTTCATTTCTTTCTTTATTTATTGTAATTTCTCAAGCCATTGCACCGAAAAACAACTAAATTATGTTTCTTTTTTTCCTTTTTCAATCAAATTAAAATACTCATTCCAACATAAGAGGAAAGAGATGATTCGCTGGCTTGTCTCCCTGGCGACTGGAGTATAATTTGTCATGAAAAATTAGTAAAGGCACAAATTACCGGCAAACATCATCAAGCTGATTTTCCAGTCCTCTTGTACGGTCTTATCTCTTCTCTGCGGAGTTATGGAATTAAAAGCAGAAAGTTGTGTTTGCAGAGTTCAGTGAGTGAGTCATGGGATTTTACCTAGCGCAGAGGTGGCAAGTCACCTGTAGACCCACTTAGATCTCGGTTTCTCCTCTTCTCCCTTTTCTCTTTTGCCCACCTTTTTCCCTAATAATTTCAGAGGTGAGATGTGCTATTAGCACTGAAATCATGAACAATATCCCTCCGAAAAGACATCATAATTATAACGGCTGGATTCATTTTGATTATGACAATTGGGTTGATTATGTGATCGTGGAGATTACAGAAAATTACCGTATGTCTCTGCACCTCCTTGTGATGTGCAATTAGGAGATTTTTACCTTTTAATTTTTACCACACTGATTTCTGTGTGTTAACAGTGACCACTCTAATTATCCTCTAGATGACTTTCAAATGCTGGACCTGTGATAGGAGACTGCTGGTGAAGTTCCAATAGGACTTTTTAAGCACTCTAGACATGCTTTACTCACAAATATATACTGTATAACTTTAAATGGAGTTAAGACCTCCTGTAGGTCATTAAAAAGTTCATTAAGTACTCAGCTGGTGATTGCAGTGTTCTCCCTTGCTATGCCAAGCCTTTCCTCAATGCAGAGTTTATAATTAGAGTAGCATTTCCAACTTGGGGTTATTTCAGAGCCAGCCGCTGGTCTCTGGACACTGTGTCTGTTTGGAGAATGTCAGTGTGGATAAAGATATGTGCACATCAAAACACTGTGTTGTAGCCTATGGAAAGTAGAGCAGGATTATCACCAACTGCTCTGCTGCCTCTGGACTTCCAGAAAGACATCCTTCTCTAGCTAATTCTGCCCTGGCACCAGCTGCCACTGCTAAAACACCTCCTGAGGAAGGTCTTTCCCTCAGTGTGTGTGTGTGTGTGTGTGTGTTGATGGCAGTTGCTTTATGAAAAAAACAAGGTTTTGATATCATGTTGACTTTTAAACATATGCTTAATCCTGCTCTCATATGCAAGCTCTCAGAACTTTTTATAGCACAGCACTCAGTCCAGTCCAGTTTGGTGATCCTGAAGAGAGATCACAGATTGTCTCAATCTGGTCCCTACTGGAGACATAGTGCTCATCTGAGCCCCTGCTGGCACCACTAGCTGTGGTTATAGCTTCTAATTACTCTCCGGAGAGAGCCATTGTTGTAAAGGGAGATGAGAGCAGATATCCCAAGGCTCCCTGCTAGATCTCTCCAAGAGTACATTTAAATAAAGATTAAGCTCAAATTCAAATAAATCACATGCACATTTAGTCTTGCTGAATGCTGAGAATGGTGCATTATAAGTATTTCCTTCATTATGTACACCCACAGCAGTTTCAAGTATCTAAATCAAATCAGAAATTAAACTGGATATCATTTAGCATTATGTTTAATATTAGTCTCATCAAGTCATTAATATTAATAAAGTAAAAAATGATTAATGATAATGTAGGTGGAAAGTTCACTGAGAGAGTAGAACAAATTCTCCAACAATTGAGATCCACACAAATTTATTTAAAAAAAAATAATTAGTGAAGCTGCTTTAAAACTGCAGATTGTCAAGCTAGAAGTTACTCATAACTTAAAGTAGTACTTTTGAAAAGGTAGTTAGCTACACTACAAGCTACTAGTAGCTAATACCCTATTATGATTTTTTTGAATATTCCTGCAGTGTGTAATATCGCTGTTTGTTAATATAAACATTCTGCAAAGTTGTAAAGTCAAAAGCACGATAAATAAAGTTATTGTCTACAAAAAGAAAGAATCGACTCTGAACTGCCTTTACAAGTCATTTGTAATTCAAATTCCACTGCTTGGCGGTTTTACGTCACTAGAAAATGCATTTGCATAATGCCCTCCCATTGTTGTACGTTGTCTATCCGCGAACAACTTGACCAGCCCTCAAACGTCATTTTACTGACGACTGCTTCTCAAATCTCAGTTCAACGCGGGATTTGCAAAACACTTGCTCTTGAAAGATGGGTCAGTACCCAGGTTATTTGGATCAGCTTGCTCCTCAGAATCTTGTAAGTATGAATAATTATTGATGTATATATTTTCTACCGGGTGTTCAAAATACATAGTTTTGTGTTTTATATTGTGTAAGTTTCCGGCTAACTGGCTAACTCACGTTATTACTGTCTTACTGAAATACTTTTGCTAAGCAGCTGTGGGCCACTATAAGCTAAAACTGTGTCTATTAATGTGCCATTATTACTGCTTTGAGTAAAGATAAACGATGAAGCAAGATTTGTTTTACAACATTCATGTTACATGAGTTGTTCTTCTAAGAGCTGGGCTAATGAATGCGCTGTTATTGATACAGTTCTCACATGTGCACCGCAATAAATGAGAAATATACTCATTGGTTTGTTGATGGACATACTCTTGTTAATGCTGATGGTGAGGAATTACAGTTGCAACATCTCATAATGTACCTCAAAATAAGTTGTGTATTACTGAGAAACGTCCTGCTCAAGTTGTCCTTGCGATGGAGGTTGATGGATCCAATGTTTCATCATCAGACTCGTGCTTGGATTGATATGGTAAAATCGTATTTACAGTGTGTACAATCGCTGAGCTTTAGGAAGCCTCCGGGTGGAGCTTTAGTTCAGTTATGGCAATGGGTGTTTAGCTTCTGACATGGGCTGTATGCGGTAGACCAATCACAACAGATTGGGTGATCTGGCCAATCAGAGCAGAGTAGGCTCATGGAAAGGAGGGATTTAGAGAGACTGATTCATCCATTGAGTGGTTTGAGAATCATTGAAAAATGTGGTGATGTGCAATGTGTATTATGAAAAAATAAAAAAATGTTTTTGACCTATGATGCACTTATTGTAGGAGACCTCCAAAACAAAACTAGAAGCCTTAACATAGCATAATAGGGGACAACTATTTTTTATAAATATATCTATCCAATAATGTAATTTATAACTGAATCAGAGCTGTATGTTCAAAACGATTTTAAATGAATAAACAATACCAATTAGGATTATGACAAATTTACACTAAATTAATAAAAACAAAGACTACTCTCTAATTTCAAGACATTAACTAAATATTCTGCTATGAACAATTCTGTGTATGGACTCAAATCTGTTTACAATTACTGTCCAAGTGAAATGATTCACTAGAATGAATCAGACTTTGAGAGAGAGAGGACTGTTTAGGGTGAACTGATGCGCAAGAATGAATTAGATTTTCTAGTGGTACCTATGAGAAAAAAAAATCTGACTTTAATAAAAAAAAAAATCTGACTTTCCAGCGGTACACATGAGAGAAAGAACCATTTAGAATGAACAGATTCACTAGAATGACACATTCTCTCTCTAGCATAAGCAGCTCAGTACTGGGGAAAGTATCTTATTACTGGAAAAATCTAAATACTTTCAAGTACCCTCTGGGATACACATACCCCAGGTGTAGCTTATGTAAATTTATTCCAGTACTTGACTGATATAACAGCTGTATCTCAAAGTTAAGCAGTCAATAAAACAGATGAATATTATCTAGACCCAACACATGTCTAGAAGCAGGTAAATCTGGTTAGATGTGTCTATATGATGTGAGAGGCTAGTTTTGATGATCTTCCACCTTGAATGCGCCGCAGGCTTGATGCTGATTATATGAGACTGGCATCAGTACCCGTCTTCATCTGTTTTTGAAGTCTGGTTCTCTTTAAATCAATAAGATCAGCTCGGGGCAAGGACGCTCAGATCATCCTAAACACAGCTGACCAACTGCAAATGCCGCCATCACTGGGTCTGCTAGGAGGGGATTGTGGTTGCATGAGGGAGAAGTGATAGGAATGATTTCACACCTTGCACATCACCGATGGGTGTTGCTACATGAAGTGTTAGTTCTTTGATCTTTCTGAAGGACAAATGAAAATAGAAGAGGCAATAATGATAATGATAATGACAGATCTTTACTGAACATGGCACTATATTTGCAGAGACAAACAGATCTAAATATTCTTTTAGAATCCCCTCTAAAGAAGTTCTGAAGAGACAGATAAATCACAATAACATCCCCTAATGAGAATGCTTGGACTGGTTTCACAGCTAAAACATCAGGGAGTTTTGTTCCTCAACAAGGCAGACTGGGAGTAAAGAATGCACTCATTTTCAAATTTTCAAAAGTCCAGAGAGACAACAAAAGCTCTCTCAAAGTGCATACAAAGAAAGTGATCAATTGCAGGGCCAAATTAAGATGTAGAAGTTTGTATTGTCCATTTCTACATTGACGTCCATTTATTTATCCTTTTTAACCTTAACACCAACTCATGGCCAGCAGCGAAAGAGGCCTAAGAATAGACAAAGGATCGCCATTCTGCGTAATGAGGTAAAGAAAAAAAAAGTGCCATTTATATCACAAAGAGTGGTGTGAACAAATGGAGCAAGTTGTTTGTGTCCCAAACGTGATTATGCACCCCATGGTCTAATGGTTTATTTTTTCTTCCCGTACGTGCCTCTGGAGCTCTCTCAGTATTAGACTCTGCCCTGCTTTCAAGCCCATCACAGATGTTACAGTCTAATTAAACAGAAGCTCACTGTTGCTGCATTCACTGTGAGCAACCAGGCAGAGGGTGAGCAAGAGAGAAAAAGAGAGAGAGATTTGAATGGTTTTTGACCCTGGGTGGTGGTTATGAAATATTCATCTGACCAGAGCCTTTTAAGATTCTTTAAAGTATGAAGTCCTACGTTTTAAGTATCAATTTAAGGTCTGTCAGATCTGCTTTCCTCAGCTGTTTGATGAATGTCTGTCAAGATAGAGAGAAAGAGAACAGAGAGAGAAAAGGAGAGAGAGATAAAAAAATACATCTAATGGAAGCAGACATTGGCCAGGTAAGAGAAAAGAACAAAATAAAACTAAACAAACCACAAAGAAAAAATGCAATGTTCCAAAGCAAAAATAAATAAATAAATAAATAAATAAATAAATAAATAAATAATAACAAAATACAAAACATATAGCAAAACTTAACGACTAAACAAAAAGCACAACAAAAACATATCATAAAGCAAAACACAAATCAAACCATAAAATGAAACAAAATGCAATATAACAAAGCAAAAAAACAAACAAACAAAAAAAAAACAACAACAACAAGAACAACAACATATAACAAACTTAACATAACTAAGAAAAACACGAAACAAGTTAACACTTGTACTTTTAGGGTTCAATTCTCGCTATTAACTAGTTTCTTGCTAACATACAATGGTGGTCAGAATTATTGGCACCCTTGGTAAATATGATAAAATATGGCTGTAAAAATAAATGTACAATAAATTGTTTATCCTTTGTTTATCCTTGTTTATCCTTTTGATCTATCATTTAAAAAATTGCAAAACCCTAACCTTTCATTGAAGTAAAATAATTAAAAGTGGGGACTAAATCGCATTATGAAATAAATGCTTTTCTCCAAAACACATTGGCCATAATTATTGGAACCCTTTTATTAAATACTTTTTGCAACCCCCTTTTTCTAAGATAACAGCTCTGAGTCTTCTCCTATAATGCCTGATGAGTTTGGAAAACACCTGACATGAGATCAGAGACCATTCCTTCATACAGAATCTCTCCAGATCCTTCAGATTCCCAGCTCCATGCTTCTTCTCATTTTCTATAGGGTTCATGCCAGGGAACTGGGATGGCCATGGCAGAAGCGTCAGTTTTTGATTTTTTTTTATCTGTTGGTATTTGCTAGAATCCATGATTCCATGTATCTGAACAAGATGTCCAGGACCTCCAGCAAAAAAATATGCCCACAACATTAAATATCCAGCGGTATTTTTAACCGTGGACATGGGGTGCTTTTTATCCCTGTTTGTATCAAACCCATCTGGTGGGTTTGCTGCCAAAAAGCTCTTTTTATAGTTTCATCTGACCATAGAAACCAGTCCCGTTTGAATTTCCATTGAAACTCCAACAGAATATGTTGGAGTTTGTTTCTGGATGAGCAAGAAGGATTTTTCTTGAAACCTGCTAAACGACTTGTGGTGATGTAGGGGTTGTTTGATAATTATTATTTTTTTTTTTTTTAGGCTTTCTGAAAAAAGACAAAGACTCTTTCTGAGTCTTTGTCCACTCAAACTCTCCTCCTCGCCTTGCATTAGGACGATATAGACACACGTCCTCTTCCAGGCAGATTTGTAGCATCTTTAGTTGACTGAAACTTCTTAATTATTACCCTGATGGTGGAAATGGGAATTTTACAATGCTTTAGCTATTTTCCTACAACCATTTTCTATTTTGTGAAGCTCAACAATCTTTCTCTGCACATCAGAACTATATTCTTTGGTTTTACTCAGTATGATGAATGATTAAGGGAATTTGGCTTTTGTGTTTCCTCATTTTTACTCCTGTGGAACAAGACGTGATAGCTAGACATTTTCATGTTCCTAGTCACCAAAAATTAAATATTAATGGGAATATACTTCAGCGATAAAACAAATTCTAGGGGTGCCAATAATTGTGGCCAACATGTTTTGGAGAAAAAACATTTATTTCATAATGTGATTTTTCCTCGACTTTCCATTCTTTTACTTCAATGAAAGGTTAGATTTTTGTGAATTTTTTGAACGATAGATCAAAAGGATAAACAATGCAGATTTATTTTTACAGCCATATTTGATCATATTTACCAGGGTGCCAATAATTCTGACTACCACTGTATTATTGGCTGTTTATTAGTAGCCTACTTATAAATAACATGTTAATGTCTCATTCTGCATGACCGTATTCTACATCCCTTAATCCTACCCATACCTAAAATTAAACTACATTTTAATTTACAAAATTGACACTACAAAAACTACCTTACTACTATTAATAAGCAGTAAATGAAGGAGTTTATTGAGGCAAAAGTCGTAGTTAATAGTGAACATGTGATCCCCATACTAAAGTGTTACCCAAAATTAAACAACGCTCATGGACCATGTTGGGTTAGTTACTCGAATTACTCTCTCTAAAGAAAATTGCACTACTTATTACTTTCTAAATCCCATATCAGCCGCGACCAGTTGAACAATATAAGGATAGACATGTAACTGCCCTTTTAATGTTCAAATAAATAATATAAAATTGTGTAAATTATTCTCAAACTGACCAAAGGGAGAAAGTTAAATTAAAAACATACATTTTAACATTAGACGTTAAATGTTGATGTTAAACCCACTGTTGTTTTTTAGAATTGTTCTAAAGAAAGTCTATATAGTATTTAAAGCAATTACATCAGAAGTGCAATTAAATGACAGACAAATTAAGAGCAATCACTTACTTTATTTTTTCAAGGAAAAGTGATTAAATTACAGTAATTAAGTACTTAGTAATGCATTACACCCAACACTGGGCAAACTCTCTCTCTCTCTCTCTCTCTCTCTCTCTCTCTCTCTCTATCATTACAGAAAAAGGCAGATCCTCTAACCCATGCATCTACAGTAAAAGATTTTAAAACACCTGTGAAAATTCACATCAAAAAGCTATGAGCATTCTTTATGCCATGTACCTAATTGCTGTAAAATCTCAAAGCTGTGTCAAATCGAGGCTTGGCGCAACTCACATTTTGTCCAAAAAATCCCAATTGTGTGGTGTCATTAGGATTAATTTACTGCTTTTGATAACATGTTTGATATTTACGACTCTTGATCGGGCTGCCTCTGTTGGGATACCTGCAATAGCTGATAAGAGTGAACTTCACCAAACGGATGTTGCATGTTTTTATAAGTGAAACATGGCAGCCACAAACATGTCACGAAAGTGGAGTATTGAGAAAGAAGTTCATATTCTTGTTCTCCTTTTTTGGAAGAGCAGAAGAGCTGACGATATTGATCGTCCTCATTATTATGTGGAACTGCCACTGTGTAAATGTTATTACAATCAATGCGGTTTTGCGGTCTGGCTGAATCGTCTAGTGTGTACGTTTGGAGGATTATAATATTAAAAATCTGTTTTAAACTGTCCTCATGTCTGTGGTCTCCCATGGTTTCAAAAGAGAGAGAGAGAGAGAGAGAGAGAGAGAGAGAGAGAGAGAGAGAGAGAGAGAGAGAGAGAGAGAGAGAGAGAGAGAGAGAGAGAGAGAGAGAGAGAGAGAGAGAGAGAGAGAGAGAGAGAGAGAGAGAGAGAGAGAGAGAGAGAGAGAGAGAGAGAGAGAGAGAGAGAGAGAGAGAGACTTTTTTTTTTAACTTTTAAAATCCCTTTATTAATTCAATAACTTTATATATATAAACACACACAAATATCACAATTTCCTTTAAACAATTACATGTTTTCTCTCATCAATACATTAGAAAATGTTTAAATTAAATCCTCCATTCCCATCACGTTAACAGACAAAATTACAAACCCGATTCCAAAAAAGTTGGGACACTGTACAAATTGTGAATAAAAAAGGAATGCAATAATTTACAAATCTCATAAACTTATATTTTATTGACAATAGAATATAGATAACATATCAAATGTTGAAAGTGAGACATTTTGAAATGTCATGCCAAATATTGGCTCATTTTGGATTTCATGAGAGCTACACATTCCAAAAAAGTTGGGACAGGTAGCAATAAGAGGCCGGAAAAGTTAAATGTACATATAAGGAACAGCTGGAGGACCAATTTGCAACTTCTTAGGTCAATTGGCAACATGATTGGGTATAAAAAGAGCCGCTCAGAGTGGCAGTGTCTCTCAGAAGTCAAGATGGGCAGAGGATCACCAATTCCCCCAATGCTGCGGCCAAAAATAGTGGAGCAATATCAGAAAGGAGTTTCTCAGAGAAAAATTGCAAAGAGTTTGAAGTTATCATCATCTACAGTACACATCTGGAAAGGCACCATCAATGCTGAAAGGTATATCCAAGTTCTAGAACAACATATGCTCCCATCCAGACGTCATCTCTTTCAAGGAAGACCTTGCATTTTCTAACATGGCAATGCCAGACCACATACTGCATCAATTACAACATCATGGCTGCGTAGAAGAAGGATCCGGGTACTGAAATGGCCAGCCTGCAGTCCAGATCTTTCACCCATAGAAAACATTTGGCGCATCATAAAGAGGAAGATGCGACAAAGAAGACCTAAGACAGTTGAGCAACTAGAAGCCTGTATTAGACAAGAATGGGACAACATTCCTATTCCTAAACTTGAGCAACTTGTCTCCTCAGTCCCCAGACGTTTGCAGACTGTTATAAAAAGAAGAGGGGATGCCACACAGTGGGAAACATGGCCTTGTCCCAACTTTTTGAGACGTGTTGATGCCATGAAATTTAAAATCAACTTATTTTTCCTTAAAATGGTACATTTTCTCAGTTTAAACATTTGATATGTCATCTATGTTGTATTCTGAATAAAATATTGAAATTTGAAACTTCCACATCATTGCATTCTGTTTTTATTCTCAATTTGTACAGTGTGCCAACTTTTTTGGAATCGGGTTTGTATTTAAACCCCAAAATGAAAAAAAGACCAAACATTATGTGTAAGACTATAAAAGCATACTCTACCGTTTAACTTTTTTTATTACAAAAATTTGGTCAATAAAATAGGATCAATACACCCTCTTTCTCTTTCTTGTAGAAACACAACTTGTATACCTTTCAACTTTAAACATTATTTTAATAATGGCCATTTACTTCTGTCCCTTGCCCCATTTACATTTAAGGATCCCACTCTAATAACATCCATAGTAAACAGGGAAAGAAAAAAAAGAAAGACAGAAGCACAGCAAAGGCCAGATCCCCATGTGCACTTATTTAGAGTTAGTTCTAGTAGACCTACGTTTACCCTTATTCTTTTTAATTTTTTGCCTGACTATTGTCAAATATTTCTTTAATCTGAACCTTTTCTGCTGCGACAAAACTTCAACGCTACATTCTTTACGAGCTTTGATTACGGATGCAATACATTTCTCTAGGTCAGGAAACATTTCCTCAATATCTACACTCTTCCCCTTAGTTTCATCTAGGAAACGATTTATCTGCTCGACAGAATAAAAATCTCCAAATCTACTGACATCAACGCACAAATCGTCATCTCGAATACTGCCGTCTTCGGACTCATTTTCAGCTTCATCGTTTGAACATGTAATGGTTTCCTGCATCCTATCCTCCTTGTAACTCAAAGCACCAGAAACGATACGACTACCCTCAGTACTTTCAGACACAGTAATCACCTTTACTCCATCACCAGCTTCATTTTCTCCTTTTGTTTCTTTATCCTCGTTTTGAGCACCTGCATCACTCAACAGCTTTTCCACCTCAATCGCTCCACTACTCTCATCCAACAATCCTGAAGTCCCTGCTTCTTCCTCTGCCTTTTTATGAGGGCAAGAAAATCTCTTGTGGCTGATATCACCACACTCAAAGCAACGCAAATTATCCGTATCTCCATATGTCACACAAAACTAAACATCCAGTGTTTTGGTAGGAGACTTCAAAAACATGAAAACTTGTTGTCTAAAAGACAATATATGCTTAAGTGCAGCATATTTATAACCCAAAGGAATTGTTTTTACAGAATTAGCCATCTTTCCAAACTGAGTTAATTTTCGCACAATAACATCATCTTTAACAAAAGGGGTACGCTGGAAATTGTCACTTTTGTAGTTGGAGCATGAAGAGGTGTAACAGGTACAACAGTTTCCTTTACTCAAATGCCGCTTTCAATTATCCTGATTACCAGTTTTTAGAAAGACAACAGCCTTATTCATACGAGAAGCAGAAATAATATTTTCATGGCCTACTGTTCTCCTGTTGCTAACAGCACGTCTTCAATCGCTGTACCTGCCTCTGGAACGCACCTGAAACCATTCCGAAGCGACAGAGATGACTCTTCCCCCACGGGGGTATATGCCATCTCACTCAAAAAAACTGCCGCGCAACCTACACAATCCAATATATCAGTGACTCAGAAAAAAATAAAAATATATAATAATAATAATAATTAATTAATTAATTAAAGTAAAATAATAAATAAATCCTGTGAAAAAAAGAAAAAAGAACTATAAGAAAGTTTAGAATTCACTCCCGGCATGCACTCGCACACAGAGAGAGAGAGAGAGAGAGAGAGAGAGAGAGAGAGAGAGAGAGAGAGAGAGAGGAGGAGAAAGGAGGAGGCGTGTGGAGAAGGATAAGGATGTTGAATTAGAAGAAGATTTTAGAAGATCTAAAGTGCATTAGAGATGTTGCAGAAGCCTCTCCCTTAAGCTAGAGTCATTGTGTAGTTTTATAATATATATATATATATATATATATATATACACACTCACCTAAAGGATTATTAGGAACACCTGTTCAATTTCTCATTAATGCAATTACCTAATCAACCAATCACATGGCAGTTGCTTCAATGCATTTAGGGGTGTGGTCCTGGTCAAGACAATCTCCTGAACTCCAAACTGAATGTCAGAATGGGAAAGAAAGGTGATTTAAGCAATTTTGAGCGTGGCATGGTTGTTGGTGCCAGACGGACCGGTCTGAGTATTTCACAATCTGCTCAGTTACTGGGATTTTCACGCACAACCATTTCTAGGGTTTACAAAGAATGGTGTGAAAAGGGGAAAACATCCAGTATTCGGCAGTCCTGTGGGCGAAAATGCCTTGTTGAGGCTAGAGGTCAGAGGAGAATGGGCCGACTGATTCAAGCTGATAGAAGAGCAACTTTGACTGAAATAACCACTCGTTACAACCAAGGTATGCAGCAAAGCATTTGTGAAGCCACAACACGCACAACCTTGAGGCGGATGGGCTACAACAGCATCTCCACTACAAATAGGAAAAAGAGGCTACAATTTGCACGAGCTCACCAAAATTGGACAGTTGAAGACTGGAAAAATGTTGCCTGGTCTGATGAGTCTCGATTTCTGTTGAAACATTCAGATGGTAGAGTCAGAATTTGGCGTAAACAGAATGAGAACATGGATCCATCATGCCTTGTTACCACTGTGCAGGCTGGTGGTGGTGTAATGGCATGGGGGATGTTTTCTTGGCACACTTTAGGCCCCTTAGTGCCAATTGGGCATTGTTTAAATGCCACGGCCTACCTGAGCATTGTTTCTGACCATGTCCATCCCTTTATGACCACCATGTACCCATTCTCTGATGGCTACTTCCAGCAGGATAATGCACCATGTCACAAAGTTTGAATCATTTCAAATTGGTTTCTTGAACATGACAATGAGTTCACTGTACTAAAATGGCCCCCACAGTCACCAGATCTCAACCCAATAGAGCATCTTTGGGATGTGGTGGAACGGGAGCTTCGTGCCCTGGATGTGCATCCCACAAATCTCCATCAACTGCAAGATGCTGTCCTATCAATATGGGCCAACATTTCTAAAGAATGCTTTCAGCACCTTGTTGAATCAATGCCACGTAGAATTAAGGCAGTTCTGAAGGTGAAAGGGGGTCAAACACAGTATTAGTATGGTGTTCCTAATAATCCTTTAGGTGAGTGTGTATATATATATCTTTTTTTTTTTTTTTTTTTTTTTTTTTTTAACCAGAGTATTTAGTACTGGATTTCTGAGTTTTATGCATATTGCCCACAGCTTTCTGAAAATGCTCTGCCAACACACTCTTTAATAATGTGGCCATGCACAGCAGTTAATTGAACGAAAAAAATTCCAAGCTGAACAATCCTGTTTTGTTTTTCCTCTCCTAACAAAATGTGTGTGTGTTTGTGTGTGTGAGTGTGTGTGAGTGTGTGTGAGTGTGTGTGAGTGTGTGAGTGTGTGTGTGTGTGTGTGTGTGTGTGTGTGTGTGTGTGTGTGTGCATCTGTGTGACTGTGGCCTTTATGGAGGGTTATTTTTTTCCAGCTTTCCTTTGAGAAGCATGACAGCAGACCTTTAAAGACAGAGGGGGAGAGAGAGAAAGGGATATGGAGAACTTGAAATTAGAGTAGAGAGAAATAGGCAGAGGTTTAAAAAAGAAGAATGAAACGAGGTGAGAGAAGGAAAGGTGGAGGATATCATAAAGGCAGAATAAATGGAGAGGTGAGGGATAATAAAGGACAGAGGGGAGGCGAGCGCTTTTGTTCACAGCACAGGACTCAGGCTTGCCAGCTGCTGCGTATGGCTCTGTAAGAAACCTAATCTCCCTTTCTCCTCCTATCTCCTCTTGCTATTAAAATAAGGGATGAATTAACCCCACACCAACCCAGGGGGGGAGAGGAATGTGAGGGGGAGGACCGAACTCCAGGAAAGAACTTGAGTTTACATGAGTCTGTGCAAAAGTCATATCTACTAATATTCTAGGTTTGATACAAGTTCAGTTACAGTGAGGCAAATATAATGGAAATAATTTAAGAAGAATTTAATTGCAGAAATGTGAAGCTTACAATTTCATAAAATCACTTACACTATGCTTATATTAAGTTTGGGGTCGGAAAGTTTTAAAAGTAGTATCTTATGCTCACCAAGGCTGCATTTATTTGTTCAAAAATATAGTAAAGACAGTCACATTGTAAAATATTGTTAAAATGGAACAGTTTTAATATATTTTCAAATTATTTTATTTCAAACAAATTTATTCTTGTGATGGCAAAGTGTCACATGATCCTTCATAAATCATTCCAATATGCTGATTTGGTGCTGAAGTAACATTTCTTCTTCTTCTTATTATTATTATTATTATGTTCAGTTGTGCTGCTTACTAATTTTGTGGAAATTTTATTTTATTTTATTTCAGCTTTATTTTAAATAATGGAAATGATTTTAATAGCTTTAGTTTGTTTTAATAACAACACTGGTGAGAAAATGACAGAACCTTATTTTTGAATATGTCCTATCCCTTTAAAGGTGCACTGTGTACATTTTAGCGGCATCTAGCGGTGAGGTTGCGAATTGCAATGCCCAACACTCACCTCCTTCCTTTTCGAAGCACATAGAGCTTACATAATGAACCATTATGTTTTCATTACCTTAGAATGAGCCGTTTCTATCTACATACACATTACAGTGAAGTCACCATTTTGTGCTGCCATGTTTCTACAGTAGCCCTAAACGGACAAACTGCTCTACAGAGCGCTAGCTACTCCCTGCTGTCTCAGATGACATCTTTGTCTTGTGTCGGCCACCGTAGCTTCTCTATGTGATTCGAAAGGGAGGGGTGAGTGGTGGGCAGTTGCAATTCGCAACCTCAATGCTAGACGCCACTAAAATTTACACACTGAACCTTTAAATCTTCTGTTAAAACTGTGTGTTATTTGAGCTTTAAATTCGTTTAAATCATCATTAACAGTCATTTTAGGTATTTAGATGTTACACTGTCATGGCAACAAAATTGTAAAACTAGATATAACAGAAAAGGTAAGTGTTTTTTTTCATATGTCAACAGGCATATTGTTTACATCTTGTGGCTGTACTATTGAAAGCATAATTTAACGGTAATTTAATGGACTGGCCCCATTCATTTTCATTGTAAATGCCTCACTGTAACCCAGATATTTGGGACAAGTTGATATTATGTTGTAATCAACAACAAAGCTAAACTTTGATTGAGCTAAACTTCTTTTGAATCTGGAATATTCCTTCAGTACTGCCACTCAACATACTCAACAGTGCTCAACATACAAAGAGAAATTAATGTGTAAAAAAAAAAAAAAAAACCCACCAATGTAGTGCAAGAAAGTAGGCCAGGTCAAGAATGTGTGTTAGAGTGGACAAAAATTGTGTGTGTGAGTGCGCTTTGTAGATATGAGTTGGGTTTTGTGGTCAGAGTGAGTGGTGAGAAGCCATATGGTAGTGTGCTCAGCCTGTGAAGAGAGCCCCAAAGGTGGGGGAGAGAATTGGTCCATCGCTCTGGTCATCTGGAGCTTTATCCCTCAGAGAGCACAAGCCCTAAAATGGTCTTTTCCCCTTCTCTGTTCTTCTTCTTTCATCTCTCTTCTTCAATCCTCTCCTTTCCTTCGTTCCTAACTGATCCTTATTACTTTCATATTCCTGGTAGGAGTGTGAGCTTGAAAGAAGGAAAGCAAGTTCTTCATCTGTCATGCCACACTCTTGGGTGAAAAGGTTACTGGGCGGGAGGTTAAGTGTGCTGTGGGGACCGTGAGTGTGTGTAAGACGGGGTCCTTTATGGCGTGCAGGATGGGTCATTTTTCCAGTCTGGAAAACAAACACTTGAGACGAGAGGCTGAAATATCTGGTGGGGGTGAGGACAACAGCTGTGACCCAAATATTATTCTCTTGATTGCTACATGCATTCATCCAAACCCTGTTACTGGTTTAACTCCATATCTAGCATTTAAAATGGCAATTTTATCATCATTTACTTATCCTTATGCTGTTCCAAACATGTAAGATGATTTTCTAAAAAAAACATCTGTGTTTGATGTTCATACAATAACGACATTTTAGTATTACTTTTATACGATTATAGTATTTCTTAATATTTAGGGCCCGAGCACAGATGGTGTGAGGAACCTACTGGAATTGATCTATTTGTTAATTTGACTTATTTTTAATAATATCAGTTTTTATTTTAGATGACGTTTTTGTAAATTTCATTATGAGCTTTCCATATTTGTTATTGTTTGTCAAATATTTCTATTTATCTTTCATTTCTGTCTTATTATAACTTTAGTTATTTTAGTACTTCAACTTATTTTATTAAATTATTATTTTAAATATTGGAAATTATTTTTAATAATTTTAGTTTTTGTTAACCCCTACAGGTTGAAAATTGTGCCGGCGCAACCGTTATCAGAGCCAAAGAGACTCAAATAACTCATCTTATCATTCCAACTCAAAAAATCAACTCAAAAATCAACTTTTATTTGTGTAAACTGTTACTTGGAACCAAACCTTTTCTTTTCTGATTCTTTCATTCTATTCTCCACTATTTGTGAGATTTATTCGTGTAAACAAAATGTTATGCTTTTTGCAGAATAAAGAAAACAAGCATGATGCACGATCTGCAGCCTCCCTGTCAATGAAGTCCAATCTGATACTCTTCAGAAAATTAACTATAACTTAGTGAATACTTGTCACACAAACATGAGGCATATGTCTAAAGAATATGATGAAAACAATATATAAAAAATAAATGAACCAAAACTCAAAATTATATTGGAGTATTGTGTGTATTGATAGTTATGGAAGCCCATTTCCTCCACTAAATAAAAAAATAAAAAGAGTAATTGCGAGTTTATATCTCAGAATTGTGACTTTACATCACGCAATTGCGAGTTTATATCTCAGAATTGTGACTTTATATCACGCAATTGTGAGAAAACGTAATTCAGAGATAAAAAGTTGCAATTACTCTTTTTGTTTTTTTTATTTAGTGACGGAAACAGGCTTCCACAGATAGTTGACAATAACAAATGATTCAGAAAAATGTTGCCATTGAAATGACTGGGAAAATAGTGTCCCAGTCAACCTGAATTCACCCTATACTCCTTGAAATCATAATTGCATTGCATTTATGTTGTTTTAAATCCCATTTTATTTTACTTAGAATATTCATCATTACAATTATTCAGTTATTTGTATTTATGCAATGTCACAATATTACTGCTTTTTAGCATGAGGCTTCTTTCAAAACATTAAAAATAGTGATATCAAATCTTTTGACAATTTAAAATATAATAGGCCTTTGTAACGTGTCTTTGGCTCCCACTTTATATTGTTAACTATATTCTAAATAAACTACAACAAAATATATTTCTTTTGTCCTGTTCCTTAGTTCCCTCAGTCACCTACCTGACTCACAGCCTCATTCATTATGTGGCTTATTATGGGTTCTATTGTCTCCTCAGGTGTAAATCATAGCACTAGTCATGATCATTCACACCCCTTCGCATATGGCCTTTGTAAAGAAAAAGTTTTACAAAATTTAAATCAATATATTGTTTTATGTGAATGAGCAGGCACAATGATTCTGGCATTAGTTTGAAACAAAAACTCTCTACTTGTAGGCAATAACATCCATTAGTCAAAAGTCTTGTGGACACATATCTATTGTGCATTTTGTGGCCTTAATTCAGTGACTTTCATGTTTTTTTTTCAAAAAACACGCATAAACGTTATTCTTTCAAAAATACAAGCATGTACATACATGTTGCTCACATATTATGGTAGCCCAGTTTGTGCGGAATACAGTACAATGACACTTTTGCCATTAATATGTTTATAAGCAACTGAAAAAAGCACAAATGTCAGAGCATGTCAAAACTTTTAAAGGGCCCCAAAACTTCTAGGGATTAATAATAACAACACTAGTATGGAATGACATGATGGTGAGAACAGGACCGAACTTTTATTTTTGGAATGAATGTCTATCACGTTAAGAAAGTCTTAAGCACTTAAGTGCATAGGACACAAAAATCTAAAATGACAAAATAATTTAAAAGCTAGCTCGCTATTAATATAGACCACTATTTGCCAAATATGCCATATCAATGAACTATACTGGATTATGACTGAACCAACATCGATCCAGTTGATTTAATAAGCATCCTTGATTTGGTATTGTAATGATGGTCATTTTCAGTAAAAAAACAAAACAAAACAGGATGTGGAGAATATTCCAAATAGTGGAGAATAGAAAGAAAGAATCAGAAAAGAAAAGGTTTGGTTCCATATTTTTTTTTTTTTAAACCCTAGTCCAAACTAAAACCTCAGCTGTTGCACATTAATCTTGTTTTAGCAATCATGTTCAGCCAAAGCCTCTGACTTAATTTAAACATTCTTAGACAGCGTATTTACATTTCTCCCATTCTTCTCCGTCTAGAGCTATGGTTGTGTCCTAACACTCTCTGAGCTGAGTGACCAGCGGTCAAACACTTTATAGAGCTGCAGCAGTCATGGCTGAGTACGACAGAATGAATAATAAATTATAAACTTTCCTCCACAGTAATAACAGTTCCACCATCCAGTGGATTGACAGAAACTCCAGAGAAATGTATTTGAGGAAATCCTGGAGAACTTCACCTCAGCACAATGCATTACCTGCTCAGATCTTTACATCCGTTATGAATTAATCTCTGTGCTGTCTGTACTACTCTTTCATTTCATTTTTCTCTGTTGTGTGTCAGTCCCTGCGACTGGCTGGTTAAACTTGAAATCCTTCCTCTCTCTCACTGTCGGTCTTCTTCTGTCTCCTAGCTTCAAGAGTTCAGGGTCAGATCCACTGTTTGCAGTGACTTTCACACAAGCAGAACAGGGGCTGGCTCTCAGAGGGGCCCGGCTGAAAGGCAGCCTTTGTCTGGGAGAGGAGAAATGTTCACATCTGGCAGCGCGCTGGCCTGGCTCAGTTGATGGAGGGTGGCGGGGGCTGGGGGGCTCGGATTGCTGTCTGGCTTTACAGAAGCCCACAACTCTGGCTTTAATAGATAGAGCGAATGAACACAACACACACACACACACACACACACACACACACACACACACACACACACACACACACACACACACACACACACACACACCCCTACCCCCCTCTGCTTTAAAACCCCAGAGGTTGTGTGGATTTGGCAATACTTCTGAGCAGCGATGGGTTAATTGTTCACTCTGCTGTCTTGTGGCAGCTTTTTTCTTGACGTGCCCCTGGATTCCTGTGATCAGAGAGAGTGGAAATGCTTTTCATCGCCGTTCAATGGCTTTTTTTCTATTTTGGAATAGTCGACTTGTGCCAGATCAGAGGGTTAGAGCAAGTTCATAATCATTAAAGACTGCATGCATGCCCAATAATATCCACACACAGAGCATGGTTATTAAGGCTCCTTTAACACAACAGCATTAATGCATGGAAAATGTTCTTCCCTTTATCGCCCCAAACACTTCATTCCCTCATGGGATGCAACAGCACAGTTGCCTGTCTCACACTTCCTCTGACCTTTAAAATGTCCTTCAGGCTCTGTAAATACTATGTCCCTTTGTATCCTTCATTCATAACACTTCTCATCTCAAAAACCTAACCTGAAAGCTTTCCCTATAGACCCATTTTTGTTGTGTTAGAGTCCAGACTTTGATTTAGATCTAAGAGCTAGACCTAATTCAAAAAGCTAGCTTGTCATTTTCTATATTGTTGTTTCAAAAATTATTTTTTGATAATTATTTTTATCTCAAATGCCCCCATCAGTAACACTTAAGAACTCCTTTATCTGCACCAAAGCATGAACATTTTCATTCAACTTGTCATTGCAGAAATCTAAATCTATCTAGCATCTTTATAGATTGTATATGCACATACACCAATCAGGCATAACAGCCTAATATTGTGTTGGTCCCCCTTTTGCTGCTAAAACAGCCCTGACCCATCGAGGCATGGACTCCACTAGACCCCTGAAGGTGTGCCCACTGTTGCCGCTTTTGGCGGTGGAGAGGGGTCAGCATGGGCACCCTGACTGGTCTGCGACTATGCAGTCCCATACACAACAAACTGTGATGCACTGTGTATTCTGACACCTTTCTATCAGAACCAGCATTAACTTCTTGAGCAGTTTGAGCTACAGTAGCTTGTCTGTTTGATTGGACCACATGGTCCAGCCTCTGCTCTCCACGTGCATCAATGAGCCTTGGCCACCCATGACCCTGTCGCCGGTTCACCACTGTTCCTTCACTGGACCACTTTTGATAGATACTGACCACTGCAGACCGGGAACACCCCACAAGAGCTGCAGTTTTGGAGATGCTCTGACCCAGTCGTCTAGCCATGACAATATGGCCCTTGTCAAACTCGCTCAAATCCTTACGCTTGCCCATTTTTCCTGCTTCTAACACATCAACTTTGAGGACAAAATGTTCACTTACTGCCTAATATATCCCACACACTAACAGGTGCCGTGATGAAGAGATAATCAGTGTTATTCACTTCACCGGTCATAATGTTATGCCTGATCAGTGTATATTACACAATAAGAGTCATCCACATAAACACAATTTACCCACATTATTTTCTTTCCTGAACTGATAGATTGAGAGATTAAGATTATTTATGATGATTTATTTTAATGTATTGAAAGCCTGAATATTTTATATGATATTAATAAATATATATGAATATTAATACATGATGTTAATATGAATAAATAATAAACATTACCATTCATATTGACATTATTATAGAAATGTAAAATATTTACATACTCATATTAAAATTGAAGTATACATTTCATGCCGATAACGACCTGTATCTAGGCCAAATCCTTTTAAAATCAGCCATTAAAAGATCAACAGTGCAAATGGATCTGGTTTTTGCAAGGGAATTTCAGAGAAGGTTCTTGTAGAGTTCAAACTGACAAGCTTCAAGTAAATGTGACAGCAGGAATATATTCCACTGGCAGCATGTTGTGGTTAGCATCCCCCACTAATATCTCAAATGTGCAATTATATCTTTCAGCAAAATCATTGAAGTATGCAAGACTCAGACGGCCTTACATTAGAGGTTAATGGCCCATGCAAGAAGGCGAGGGTAGGTGTGCATGCGAGTATGTTTTTTAATTGGAATATAAAGTGACAGTTGCAGCAGAAACGTAAAGCCACCTTACACTGCTTTGGAGGGACTGAAGGTGCATCTCTCCATTTAAAAGCAAAATAGAGTAAATAAAGAGTGACAGAGAGCCTATAGCCTGAGTCCCTCTCATTAATTGGTGCATGAAATCAGAAACCTCTCTCACAAAAGGAAAAGTGTCAGTTCACAGCGTAACAAGAGACAGGTCTGTCAATGACAGGATAGTGAGGAAACTCTGTATTTTCTTTTTTTCTTTTTTCCCCTTTTAACTTGCCATTTCCTTTTTTTCCTCATGTTCCTTTCCTTGTCTGTTTTTAATTTCTCGTTCCCCCTTACCTTTTCCTTTCCCATTGTAGTTTAACCATGGCATTTGTAGTAAAACTGTGGTAATACAAATGGTAATCAATCCACGAAAAAAACAAAACAAAAAACTTGGTTACTAAATTTTTACTATAATAAAACCATGGTAAATTTTTGTAAGGGTGTTTATCAGTCAAATTAATTAAAAAATGTTAATTCAACAGGTATGAAATATGATCAGTAAGAGAAAAACACACCGAATCCACTTTTGCGAGTAACGACGGAAAAAAAACTGTCAATGGTCCAAAAGGGTTGTATGTAGTCTCTTGATGAGTCATGGGTGTGTTTTGGGCGTAATGTGCAATAAACCAATCTCATCTCCTACTCCCTTTAAAAGCCAGTTGTGCTTGCACCATGCCGGATTCACTGCGGTCAAATCAGCAAGATCAAAATTTTCGGGATTGTTTTTTCCCTTCAAATAACAAGTCATGAGAGTGAACAACACACATAAAGAAAGGAATTTAATCTCAATATTTAAGATAGTCCGTCGGGCATGGCGGTGATACATTTTGGTAGCTTGACTGGAAAACACATTAGCCCCGGGACGTGGGGCTAGCGTTTTTGCGAGCCCTGGGTCTATTGTGGCATTCTGCCATGTTTCTCACTGGCACATCCCCAACTCGTAAACTGTAAGGATTATGTTTAGTTTCTTTGTTTTTAAGGGGGCAGATCGCAGATCTGTGTGAATTGGGATTGTTTTGACATCGTTGTCATCTGTATGTGAAAAACACAAAGGAAAAACGTCTTCGTTTTCAGTACAACATTGTCGTGTAAACATACCTTTAGTTTGGTTTTCCTTCTTCCTGTTTGCCTGCGTTCCATAGTTTCTAAACAAATTACACACGTTCCTTGTTCTGCTCTGATAATCATCCCTAGTGTATTTTATCCCTAGTGTTCCTCAGTTCTTTTTCATTAAGGTGGATAACTGGAAAAAAAAAACAATACCTCTGCTGGTCTGCATGTACTGGGTCAGATTCATTTCAGAGCTACACAACATTTGCTTAACCCAGGGAATTCACGTTGTAGCTTGCTGTAGTTTACCCGTAAACTCCTTCTGTTCCCTACTTCCTTCTTCTTTGCCCTCACAATAGGGAATACTACATGATTGCCAAGTTGTTAAGAATAAATATGCAAGAAGAATTCACAAAAGTGGAAAAAAGTCCCGCAGATCTGCTAAAGCAGGGGGGAACAAATGAGCTTAAGAGATATTTGAGGAAAATCCCAACTTTAGTCACAGCATGAGTGTAGAATGGGAAAAACACCAAGGCACCACACACAAAGCTCAGCCACCCGTGCGGTCAACTTCACAGCAACAAGGCCACAGCCAAGGTCAGAAACAAGCCTTTATGGAATACTCATTGACCATTATGTTGCCTTATACCCGTGTTACTCATTGCACGGCTCGCGAGCCTCATGCGGCTCCCCCAGCTTAATTTGCGGCTCGCATGGC
The DNA here is from genome assembly GCA_018749465.1 of Paracanthobrama guichenoti. Classification (NCBI taxonomy): domain Eukaryota; kingdom Metazoa; phylum Chordata; class Actinopteri; order Cypriniformes; family Gobionidae; genus Paracanthobrama; species Paracanthobrama guichenoti. The sequence continues at coordinate 33,331,672 of CM031956.1, read as the reverse complement.
AGTAAATAATACGGTGAAATGATCATGCAGGCAATACATATATTTCATAAAAAACAAGCAGGGCTATAACATAACCCATTAAAAACTCAAAGTGCCTGCTCTATTACAAATAATTTATATTTTAAAAAAAATACCCAAAACAGTGGCATTGCAAGATGGAAATATAGACTAGAAAATATAAACTTGCTCTGCCCTTATGTACATGACTCACTGCAGAGTTGCCAGTTTTGGCTATCTTTCCTGCTCTTAACTCCGAATGTTCTCTTATAGATCAACACGTTCTCATGCGATTTATATGCCAAAATTACTTTCCACGTGCATGTCAACTAGGATTAGTGGGTTACGCGCCAGCCTCATGAGCACAGATAGCGCGCCAGAATCCAGGTCTCTTTCGCGCTTGAACAAACTATAACACACAGAAAGAATTATGCCAAAATGTCCGTTTTGTCGAGTATTCAGACAGGAAATAACGTCTTAAATGAACTTAAAGAGTTGTGAGGAAATGGGACGCGTGAGACAGCGCATCAGTTAGCGCGTCAGTTCTGCAGCGGCAGGTCTTAAAGCGACAGCAGCCATGTTGTCTGTCATTAATCAATCACTGCTCTTGACTAAAGAACTTTTGTAGCTTTAATAAGGATTAATCTATATTTAATTATTAATAATTTAATAATTATTAGTGCAGACTGTTTGATAACTATTCAATTTCTGCAGCCTTTTTCCTTTTTCAAGTTAGGAAGGGCACAGGTAAATATGACATGGGTTTTAAGTTGAAGTTTGAAGCCTAATAAATGTTAAAAAGCTATAATATAAAAAGGTTATAATGTTTAAAATATAGCGACATATCTGTACTAGTATCAGTGATACTGTGAAATTACTACATCATAAAATATTTATAAAAACATATAATCACTTGTTTTTAATTGTGATTAATCACAATTAATCACAGAAAAATGTGATTAATCTAAGATATTATTATTATTATTATTATTTATTTTTTTTTTTTTTTGATTGACAGCACTAAAAGAAAGTTTACATAAAAATATATATTATGCATACCCACTATCTATCTACATTATGCATTTATTGCATTGCATATTGTATGTTCAGGGATGATAGATTGATAAGCAGATATGCTATTTATGACCAGATTTAACTTTGTATACTTTGCGGTAAAACTGGCTCTCCTATTGATTTTGTCATTGTTGCTCTCATGAAAAACATAGTGAAGATCACTGCCTTATACAATACCAGGGCTAAATCTGAAGGAGCTGTGAATACATTGATTACATATATGATGAATTATTGTATCTTTGTAAGTTTGCCTGACGCATCCCTGTAGGGCTGGATGCATGAGCTTGAGCGAAATCCAATAAAAACTGAATAGCATCCCACAAGCTCTGGCCTTCTCCCTCAGCTAATGGCTCCAAGGCAGAGCTGCTCGTCTCGGACCTTCTGAAGGAACCACAGAGCAGATGACAAATGTGCTTCAACTCGGAAACGCGGCAAAACCAACGAGTCTGAAATCTAATAAGCCTAGATCTGAGGAGTGATGGAGTAGGTAGAGGTATGGTGCTATCATTCAGGGAAAGTGTGGGAAGGGAAAAAGAGAGAGAGAGAGAGAGAGAGAGAGAGAGAGAGAGAGGGCAGGTTAAAGAAGCTTCCAAAAACTTGGCCCCATTAATGTTTAACAAAATGCAGTAATGAGGATAGAGCAGACCTCAAAGACATGAAGATGAAATATTTACTGAAGCTAGTGCAGTGTTTTCACTGCACTTTGAGTGATTGTCGGACATGTTTTATTCATGTGCCATTGTTTATGTGGCTGTGACTGAGACTTCAGCGGAGAGGAAGATCACCACTCACAAACCGACAGCTAATTATCCTCACATCTCTCTCTCTCTCTCTCTCTCTCTCTCTCTCTCTCTCTCACGGGTGCATGCTGAGAGCTAGAGCAGTGTGCACATAAGTGGCAAGTGAACAGCTTGTTGTGATTTGGAGATTTTATTTGTATTATTTTGATCTTTTTTATTAATTTGCATGAATTCCTTCTAGTTTCTTTTCCTGCATTAAAGCATTATTCGGACATTATCCACTTTATAAAAACAAATACTGATTCAAAAGGGATTAGGAAGCATTACTGAAGATCATGTGCTCTGGACCTATGCATGTAAAAATTGCTTAATATTTTAAACAACTGAGAAAATACATTTAGTAAAATCGTCTGTCAAGTTTATTTTATATATATATATATATATATATACACACACACACACACACACACACACACACACACACACACACACACACACACACACACAGAAAATGATCAGTCAAGATTAGAAAATTATTGAACATTTTCAAATCAGGAACATCAGAATCAGAATGAGTAGTTGCTGCAAAAAGAAAGTGGCTTGTCAAAACCAACACATCTTGAACGATGTTCTCTAACCTGGCGAAATTTTTCAATTGGATTGGCATTTATTCTCTTTAGCACGCAATGTGAAGTATTTCATTTATTTCAGAAATGTATACTCCAGTGCGTTATGTATTAGGTATGTTATCATTTCTGACAGACAGCATGTTGAAGCCACTCAGGTCGCCATTTTCTCCCTCTTCCCGGAAAGCACTTCCACAGCAATTCGTACGTATTTTAGGAGGTGGCTAATTTGCACGATTTTGCAAAAAGCATCATCAGGAAGGACCACCCCTAACCCCGCCCCTAAACCTACCCATCACTGGGGTCTAGACAAATCATACAAAATGTACGACTGAGGTCATACGAATAGCTACCTCGTAAAATATGTAAGAATTGCTGTGAGATTGCGTTGGTTTTCCTGGAAATGTGTCCACTTGCTGGACCTCTGTATTGTGCACAGTATTTTTTGACAGACATCAATGTTGTGGTAAGGTAATAACTATTTATTTCTTAGCTGGCATGTATTCAGTGTAGTAATTGATGCCCATAAATGTGTTATGTTCACCACTTATTTGCATAAAGGTTGAAAATGTTTGATTTTTGCTCAAATTATAAAATGTGCTGGAGACTTTCAAAGTGATTTTTGCGTAGTTCATTATACTTATTTTACAGAAAGGTTTTATTCGTGACTTAAATAAATTGCATGTTACTCAGAGACTGACATGTTTCTGAGTATATAGTTTTATGAGTGCAAATATGTTTTGTATGTTTTTGAAAGATATATCTTATGCTCACCAAAACCAAGACTGCATTTATTTGATCAAAAATACAGTAAAATATGTAATTTTGTTAAATATTATTACATTTAACTGTTTCCTTATTTTAATATATCTTAAAATGTTATTTATTCCTGTGATGGCAAAGCTGAATTCCAGCAGCCATTACTCCAGTCTTCAGTATCAAATGATCCTTCAGAAATCATCAATGTAGAAAATGTTCAACATCGATGTTGTGCTGCTTAATATTTTTGTGGAAACCGTGATACATTAATTGAAAATTCAAAAGTTTTTTTTTTTTTTTTTTTGTCCATCCATCCATCCTGGTTTGATCACAGTGTATGCTTTTGTGTACATTTTATCATCCAAAGTTTGTATGTTCTGAACAGAACTCCAAGCTGAGTAAGTGCATTAAAGTAATGTGTTTGTGTTCCATCTATTGGCAACATCTGCTGCCATATTTTAGGCTACAGAGAAACATCATTACTGGAAGATGCTTCAGTGCTCAGCATTCATGCAGCCTCCAGAAAGACAGGGAAAATGAGGAGAGGATATGTTGCAAACTTTAATCCAAGTCTCCTTGATCTTCACTAACCAGATCGACCTCACTGAAAATCGATCAGAATATGACTAATAGGCTCTTAGAGATGCCTGATATATCTTGATACATTAACATTTACACACGCAGGCGCTCTTGTGCGCACATACACCTGTCGGTACTCGTTTTTTCCTCTCTCTGAGCTGTCTAATGGGCCTTTAATTGATTGAATAAATCTGACTGGATAATAAATCACAGACTTAAAGAGAGCCCTGCGTTTCTGACATCCGTTAGTGCACTAGAATATTGCTCCAACACTGTTAGCATTGATTTGACCTGTTTAAAGTTGGCGGTAAAGCTCATCATGACATAGCTTTAATAACCCCGCACTCATATTCGCATCAGGCGATTGCTCCTCTCTAAAATGATTGCCTCTCAAATCAAATCAAGACAGAGATTTGTTCATACCTTTCCGGAATGTTTCGAGACAAGGGAGTCTCCCCCTCCTTTACACTCAGCTTTCATCATTAATCATTTGAAGATGCCTGTGCATATGATTATGTTTGATGCTGTTTCGTATAGACAGAGCTTCGAAACCAGTGCTGTTCCACATGAGGGTCACGCTGTATCAGATCAGTGCTTTTTAGCATGTTTAATCAAAAGGCCAGACAAGCTGCTTTTCCTAATGCAGTGTGAAGACTTCAGCACACACACACACAGAGGTAAGTGTGTAGGATGGGTGAGATGAGCTGAAGATAATGAGAGCAGATTCCATAGATGTGGAACATTAGCGGCAGAACATCAGAAATCTGCTGCTCACAGGAACATCAAAGAAGAGTAATTGAAAATTACATGACTCCCTCTCTCCCTTTGCATTCTTCTTGAGCGTGAAGAAAGAAGATACTATACATGTATCTGTGTCTGTCGGGCCCCTGGGCCAGAAACTAAGCACGTCCACAGAGAGCTTTTAAAAAGCAGTGTGACTAAGTGTATGCGTGTGAGCCCTGCAGTGCTGTGTATGTTCCCAGTGTAGCAATACAGAGTAGGATGGGCATCTGAATGCAGGTGTGTGTAACAGCAGTCCCCTAGGTGTTCTCACTGTGTTCTTAAAGTAAGGAGGGTTGGGAACCTATTAAGTGCACCATAAAATATCACAATTTGAAAGGCTATGCTCTTCTGTCATCCTTTTCTCTCTTTCTCTCTCTTGCTTTTCATCACTATTAGGGAAGCTACTTTGAAACTTTGTTCACCAAACCTCACCAAGCTACAAGCTAGTAACTAAAGTTTAAAGTAGTTCAATTACAGTATTTAATTATATTAAATAAAGAAATGTGCATTTCTCATCCCTAAACTGCTACAACACAAACTATTTTAATTAAAGTTAAATTAAATTACAAACCTGATTTCAAAAAAGTTGGCACACTTTACAAATTGAGAATAAAAACAGAATGTAATGATGTGGAAGTTTCAAATTTCAATATTTTATTCAGAATACAACATAGATGACATATCAAATGTTTAAACTGGGAAAATGTATCATTTTAAGGGAAAAATAAGTTGATTTTAAATTTCATGGCATCCACACATCTCAAAAAAGTTGGGACAAGGTCATGTTTCCCACTGTGTGGCATCCCCTCTTCTTTTTATAACAGTCTGCAAACGTCTGGGGACTGAGGAGACAAGTTGCTCAAGTTTAGGAATAGGAATGTTGTCCCATTCTTGTCTAATACAGGCTTCTAGTTGCTCAACTGTCTTAGGTCTTCTTTGTCGCATCTTCCTCTTTATGATGCACCAAATGTTTTCTATGGGTGAAAGATCTGGACTGCAGACTGGCCATTTCAGTACCCGGATCCTCCTTCTACGCAGCCATGATGTTGTAATTGATGCAGAATGTGGTCTGGCATTGTCATGTTGGAAAATGCAAGGTCTTTCCTGAAAGAGACGACGTCTGGATGGGAGCATATGTTGTTATAGAACTTGGATATACCTTTCAGCATTGATGGTGCCTTTCCAGATGTGTAAGCTGCCCATGCCACACGCACTCATGCAACCCCATACCATCAGAGATGCAGGCTTCTGAACTGAGCGCTGAGAACAACTTGGGTTGTCCTTGTCCTCTTTAGTCCGGATGACATGGCGTCCCAGTTTTCCAAAAAGAACTTCAAATTTTGATTCGTCTGTCCACAGAACAGTTTTCCACTTTTCCACAGTCCATTTTAAATGAGCCTTGGCCCAGAGAAAACGCCTGCGCTTCTGGATCATGTTTAGATATGGCTTCTTTTTTGACCTATAGAGTTTTAGCCGGCAACGGCGAATGGCACGGTGGATTGTGTTCACCGACAATGTTTTCTGGAAATATTCCTGAACCCATGTTGTGATTTCCATTACAGCAGCATTCCTGTATGTGATGCAGTGCCGTCTAAGGGCCCATAGATCACGGGCATCCAGTATGGTTTTCCGGCCTTGACCCTTATGCACAGAGATTGTTCCAGATTCTCTGAATCTTTGGATGATATTATGCACTGTAGATGATGATAACTTCAAACTCTTTGCAGTTTTTCTCTGAGAAACTCCTTTCTGATATTGCTCCACTATTTTTGGCCGCAGCATTGGGGGAATTGGTGATCCTCTGCCCATCTTGACTTCTGAGAGACACTGCCACTCTGAGAGGCTCTTTTTATACCCAATCATGTTGCCAGTTGACCTAATAAGTTGTAAATTGGTCCTCCAGCTGTTCCTTATATTTACATTTAACCCTTAGGACCTGAGAAATGCGTTTTGCTGGATTTTTCCTCATGACCGTGAAAAACAACTTAAAATACTCCGTCATTTTTGGCCTCACAGACATGAACAATATGTCTTTACAAAGCTTAAAGTGTCTACTTTTATTTATGTACACTCAAAATAAAAACTAAATGTTGTGAGTTTCGCTAAATAAAGGAAATAAACAGGATGCACATTCGCCCGTCTGTCTCCCTGTAAAGTCCATTCTGAAATGCATGTGAAAATATACTCAGAACTTGCCAAAGCTTGGAATGTCATATATATATATATATATATATATATATATATATAAAACATATATTCTCTGTTTATGTAATCCGTATGAAAACAGCGAGAGGTCCAGTTTCTCAAGCGGCTGCTCATTATCAGTAATGTGACCACAACCACGCACAAAACGATTCACGAGGAAGGAACGCTAACCTGTAAACGCCTCAATCACCTCAAAACAAAGACTCATCTTCATCATTCTAATGATTTTCATCGAGCTCGGAAGACACGCTGCAAGTTTACCTTGGATTTACCTCAGAATAAGAACGTGATCTTAAGGTAAACCATTTCTTCTCACTTATATTAGCGTTATTGATGCATAAACTTAACATTTTAGGCTACTAGTTGAACAATTGCCAGAGTAAAATGTGTGAAATCAATGGAAACATGTTGAAATATGAAATAGGCAGGCAACCTCAATGCTAAATAAAGATACAAGTACGAAATGAGGATATTTTAGGCTCTATAATATTAAACACAGCATGATAGGTTTGCCAACTGTCCCGTATTAGCCGAGACGTCCCGTTTATTGGGCCTAAATGTCCCGTACATGACTGTCCCGTTTATTGACTGGTACGCTTATGTAACCATGCTCTCATTCACATATGTTGCGTCTTTTGCGTGCTCAAGTTTTTAAATGTAGATGCGTGACAAGCGCGCTCAAATAGAGACTAATTAGTTTCCGTTCATCTTGCACTGTGCCTGTTTGCCATGAATGTGTCTTTTGCACTGTAAACCCAAGTATCAGTCATAAGTTTAAGATTTTCTAATGTTTTCAAAAAAGTTCTGCTTAACAAGGCTGCATTTATTTGATCCAAAATACAGCAAAAACAGTAATATTGTGAAGTATTTTTATATTTTAAAATAATTGTTTTCTATTTGGATATATTTTTAAAATGCAAATTATTTCAGTGTCACATGATCCTTCAGAAATCATTGTAATATGCTGATTTGCTGCTCAAGAACCATTTATGATTATTATCAATGTTGAAAACAGTTGTGTGCAATTTATTTCAGGATTCTTTGATAAATAGAAAAAGTTCAAGTACAGAAAAGAAAGTTCAAAACAACAGCATTTATCTGAAATTAATACTTTTATTCACAAAGATGCTTTATATTGATTTGATCAAAAAACACAGTAAAGACATTTATAATGTTACAAAATCTTTTTATTTCATATAAATGTTATTCTTTTAACTTTCCATTAATCACAGATTTAAATGACTATATTGTTCTGTATGAATGGGTGATCAAAATGGTTTTCACATTGTTTTGAAGAAAAAACTCTAGACAACAACATCCAGTTCTGAAAAGCCTTGTGAACAAATGTTTAAAGTGTGTTAGATTGCCTTATTTCAGTGATTTAACATTTTAGTTTTTTCAAAAACTACGCATAAACATTATTTTCTCAAAACTACAAACTTTTATGTATATATTGCTCACATATTACTGTAGCCCTGTTTGTGCTGAATACAGTGTAATGAGACTTTAGCCATTAATATGCTTTAAAGCAAATTAAAAAAACACAAATGTCAGAGCATGTCAAACTTCTTCAGGGCAACAAATTAGCCTCAGGGTCCAGAGGGTTAACTTTTCCGGGCCTCTTATTGCTACCTGTCCCAATTTTTTTGGAATGTGTAGCTCTCATGAAATCCAAAATGAGCAAATATTTGTCATGACATTTCAAAATGTTCTATATATTCAAAGTTATCTATATTCTATTGTGAATAAAATATAAGTTTACGAGATTTGTAAATTATTGCATTCCTTTTTATTCACAATTTGTACAGTGACCCAACTTTTTGGAATCGGGTTTGTAATAAAAAGAAAAACATTTTATAATCAATAAAAGTAATGTTAAAAATAAGATTTTAATTATTTTGAAAAGTAGCTAGCTAGCAGTAATCACTAAATGAAACTATGTTACAAAGCTGGGGAAAATCTTATTAAATAAATAAATAAATAAAAATATATATTTATATATATATATATATATATATATATATATATATATATATATATATATATATATATATATATATATATATATAAATATTGCTGATATATCTGAGTTGAATAACTTATTACAGCAGTAGTAGAGGAGAAGTTTACTCATCTTGATATATCAGACCTAAAATGCCATGCAGACTTTCTGCTTATGAGAAAGACCAAAGGCATTTAGAAGAGTGTTAGATGATTGCGTCAGCTCACTCAGACTGAGTGTGCAATACATTGTGGCATTAAAACAGCAATGTTTTGGTCACAACACAAAGGCAGTATAGTACTGAACAAGCTACATTTTATATATATATATATATATATATATATATATATATATATATATATATATATATATATATATATATATATATATATAAATAAAATAAAAATAAAAAAAACAACATCTTCAAGTACTGTCATCTACATTTACACCATTGTATACTTAAATCACTTGAAATGTAGGACTTTCATTGCATTGATATCAAACCAAGGGCAAACAAATGATGCAAGAACTTTTCTCAGAACCAACTTTGCGTCTTTGGAGACATTTTTGTAAGTTTGTCTCTATATATTTATATTTTTAACAGTAAATGTATTGCTAAACCTACCAAACTATTTGTTGTGAAATATTTTGTTTGAAAAGTCTACTTCTTTCTTCTAATAAACGTCCCTTAAGCCCGTTCGGACTGTGATTGTTTCTCGTGGGGTCATAAGGTATTGGCTGAGGTTACTCTGTGATTTTATTTGTTGCCGAATCCAGAATATCAGTGTTTTTCTCCCGCCACCCGTGTAAAAATCCCTGGCCGAATTACCTACTGTTTTTTGACAAACACCAAGGTCATGTGGTAATTTAATTGTCGTCCGAATCCACATCTCTGAGTTTTCAAGAATATATCACTTCAAAATTCACTGTTTATATCCTTTTTGACCACTGCAGAGCACCGTACAGTTGGATGCATTTTGAAGATTAAGGCTGAATCTGAAATCGCCCCTTATACCCATAGGGCATTATTTGAGGTGACAGCCATTTGTAGTGGTGTCCCAAGCCATAGTGGATGTTATTGAGTGCACTCATTCAATCCCACAATGCACCGCAATAAGGAGTGTACAGCCAATGTATGCTCAACGGCTGTCTCATTTTCATTCACTCCTTCAAGTGAACTGCATTAGTGGACTAACACGGGAATAGTGAATGAGGGTTTAGGGGGCGAATTCGGATTCTGCCCTAGACTTTTATTACTGAAATGTTGGCAAGTATTTACAAGAGCAATATATTTCATACTTAACAATAGAACAATACTTTTTGGAGCCAAGAGTCAAAATACTTTTTGGAGCCAGTACTACAACACTGTGCACTTATTTCATTTTTCACTTTCTTTTCACTCAGCGTCTTCATTTCTCTACCAGTGACCCCAATTATTGGAGGTGCAAAAACTGAACGTTTGGAGGTCTTTGAAGCAGCCCCTCTGCTCATTGAAGGCAAACAGCACAATGCACTCATGAATGATGAGATGGCATCACTGTAGTTTAAAAGCAGCCGGGAGCGGCCCGCTCAGAGTATACCAGCATAAGATGAGCATTACAATAGCCTGGAGACGGCGGGCTTTGCATTATTCAACAGTACAGGAAATACGCTTCAGGTTTACAGCAACAGCAAGAGACACTGATAATACAAAAACACACACACACGCACACAAACAGATCCTCATGAGGATCTCTAAAACAATGAAGTCTTATGGCCAGACTGTAAGTTTAGATGCTTGGAATATAATGGACAGTAAAAAACACAGTCCTTGAACAGAAACCTTGAAAATGGACAAGGCCTCGGGCTCTGAGCGTTTGAGCAGAACTCCCCTCTTCCTTTAGCGTAATGTTGTTTCGATGGGGCCACATACGTTTTGAAATCTGACCTCTCTCAGTGACTTTCACTCACCCAGAAAGAGAATGAACAATGATAGACCTGTGGGCGCCCATGTGATCTCTTTATAAAGCCTTCAATTCATCCTTTAACCCTGTACATGAGCACTCAAGGTGAAAGAGAGAGATCCTAGAACTTAGAACGGCCCTTTCATGTAACCCTTGTGATCATTTCGGTAATGATAAAAGAGTTCTTCCTCCAAACGTTCTTTCAACTGATCATTATATACACATCCATACCCCTGAGAATAATGAGAATGAGTGAGAAATAGAGAGAGCGGTAAAGATCAAACAGTAAAATATTGCTGTTCTTGTCTAGCCTTTAAACAATGGATGAACCAAGATGAGCAGTAGACACTATAACCTCACCAGCAAGTTTCTATATGAGCGTTATGGAGGGAATTCACTAAGAAGGTAGCACCACTTACTGTACTTGTATGCTCTGTCTTACCGCCAGGTACACTAAAGGAATTATGCAAATCAAATCACGCTCAAATATGCTAACAAAATACGGGCTGGATGCAATGCTTATTTTACAAGGATTGTACAGCATGAATCAGCTCTTTAAAATGCAGAAAGTCTAATCTGGATATATGCTCTTCAGTTATAACGCTCTTCACAATCATTTAATAAATAACTGCTCTCTAATCTCATGATTTAAAAATTACACAAAACGTTTCTGCAGGTTTTCAGAGTTTTATGAAAATAAATATGAGGCTAATTTACACAAAGAATAAAAACAAAAAATATATATATATATATACAAACCCGATTCCAAAAAAGTTGGGACACTGTACAAATTGTGAATAAAAACAGAATGCAATGATGTGGAAGTTTCAAATTTCTATATTTTATTCTGGATGTTTAGATATGGCTTCTTTTTTGACCTATAGAGTTTTAGCCGGCAACGGCGAATGGCACGGTGGATTGTGTTCCCCGACAATGTTTTCTGGAAGTATTCCTGAGCCCATGTTGTGATTTCCATTACAGTAGCATTCCTGTATGTGATGCAGTGCCGTCTAAGGGCCTGAAGATCACGGGCATCCAGTATGGTTTTCCGGCCTTGACCCTTATGCACAGAGATTGTTCCAGATTCTCTGAATCTTTGGATGATATTATGCACTGTAGATGATGATAATTTCAAACTCTTTGCAGTTTTTCTCTGAGAAACTCCTTTCTGATATTGCTCCACTATTTTTGGCCGCAGCATTGGGGGAATTGGTGATCCTCTGCCCATCTTGACTTCTGAGAGATAGTTTCATTTTAGATAGAGATACTGCCACTCTGAGAGGCTCTTTTTATACCCAGTCATGTTGCCAATTGACCTAATAAGTTGCAAATTGGTCCTCCAGCTGTTCCTTATATGTAACATTTAACTGTGCAATTTAATAGAGAGAATTGGACCCTAAACTAAAATGTTACCATTAATTCTAAAGTGAAGATCATGGTAACCCACTAGTAATGACTAAAGTATTACCAAATCATTCAGAAGGAATTACTAATTTGGATCAGTATTCTAAAGTGAAAAGCATGTTAACTCCATAATAGCAACACATTCTCACTCCCAACTCATCACATTATTGCCGCTTGGTCAGGACCCCTCTACGTCACTTTTTAACGCACAGGGCAAGCGTCATTTTTTGACGTGCAGGGTACTCCACTGATTTCAATGAGAAACCTTTGCCGTCATACAAAATATAAAACACAGGATATAACAGACAACAGGTACACTTTATTGAAAAAGTTCAACTATTCCAACTGTTCCGAGGCCAAACGATTGATTTGTGTGAAGAAAAGACCCAAAAGCAATCATGTGTTTTATAATATATAATATGCAAATAGGTAGGTTTAGGGGTGGGGTTGGGCAAACGTGTCTGAATAGTGTAAATAAAAATAAATAAAATCATGCTGCCTGAATAAATTAAGAATCACAAACATGTCATAATGGAAAAATTATAACCCAATAATTTCATTGTGATAGCATTTACATGCTCAACGCGTCTATGTATGATGCCAAAGGTTTCTCATTGAAATCAGTGGAGTACCCTGCACATTGAAAAATGACGTTAAAAAGTGACGTAGAGGGGCCCAGACCAGGCGTCAATATGTGACAAGTTGGGAGTGAGAACGTGTTGCTAATATTGACTGAAGTCATTGTAAACTTAAGGTTTTTTCGATAGTAATGACTCAATTTCTACATCCCTCTAAAGGAATTACAAATTATTTGGATCAGTTTTTTAAAGTGAAGATCATGGTAACCCACTAGTAATAACTCAAGTGTTACCAAATCCATCAGAAGGAATACTGTTCAAAACCTTACAAAAAGCTTACAATGACTAAAGTGTTAAACTAGGCAGTTTTTATATTTTTGCAATGAAATACAAAAGTACATTGACTGTTTAGTGAATTCACTGTATGTTTATCTTCACACAGGGCTGCCACTACTGTCAGAAAAAAGGTACATTGCTGTCACTGGGGCGGTACCCTAAGGTACAAAACCGAAAAGGTACTAATATGTATCTTTGAGGTACTAATCCACACTCTTAAAGTACTGATATGTACCTTTTAAGGAACTAATATGTACAATTTAGGGGTGAGTAAGGTAAAAAGATGTACCTTTTCACTTTTGTACCTTAGGGTACTGTCCCAGTGACAGCACATGCCCCTGGATGCCCTTTTTTTCTGAGAGTGTGGAGAGGAGAAAGACAGTGACGGACCCCCCTCCCAGAACGAGATTTCAACCTGAGGGCCCACAGCAACAACCTGCATCAGGGCCCCAGATCCCTCATTACGGTCTTAACATAAGACATTTTGGAGAGCATGTGCAATCTGTTCAAGTCTGTGAGTTCAGTATTATATGCAGCAAGCTTAGGCTACAATCCTCAGGAGACGGGCCAGACAGCTTGGCTCAAAACTGTGTCAAACTAAACCAAATGAGATCAGGACCCTTAGTGCAAATAAAATTATTATTTTCTTCAACTGGTAAACATGTTGGGTCTTAATGTTTTATGGAGATTTCCATAGACATTATGTTTTTTATACTGTACAAATTGTATATTCTATCCCCTGACCCTACACCTACCCATCACAGAAAACTTTTTAAATTTTTACTTTTACAAAAAAAAAAAAAAAAAGGTGGTATACCAGGACCACACACACACAAAACACTAAGGGATGGATTAATGGCTGCTGAAAATTAAACTTTGCCATGACATGACTAAATTATGCAAAAACATTTATTTTAAATGTAATAATATTTTACAGTATTATTGTTTTTCTTTATTTTTAATCAACAAAGCCTTGAAAGAATTCTTTCTGATGATTTCAAACTGTATACACATCATATGCGTATACTGTATACTGTATGTATATATATATATATATATATATATATATATATATATATATATATATATATATATATATATATATATATATATATAGTTGACACATGGCTGAGTATTCGAAGGTTTGCCACTGTTGAGGCAATAGGGCTGCTGTAACTATGGAAACAATTAGGAGATCATTTAATGTGAGTGAGACAAGCCAAACAGGCTGAGGAAATGGAAAACAGATGAACGGTTGTCACGAGCAAAATTCCTCCATGCAGACATCACACAAACGTGCACTCTGACACACTTAGCACATACACATGCATTTTCCTCTAATGCGACTCATGAGTTCAGACAGAACTTACACATGGAGTTTTCCGGCATATAGTGCACATGCTCAGCTTTCCTTTCCCATGCAGCTATTGTCTGTCTGGACTACAGTGACCGTTTTGAATTATGGATGGGGTCTCACTTTTAGTGACAGTGACAAAAACAACCATTCCTCTCTGCTTTTACATCTCCCTCAAGCATATAATACGTCTTTCCCTCGGCTTATTGTTGTCCCACTTTCCCTCCTGCTCTCTCTCTCTCTCTCTCTCTCTCTCTCTCTCTCTCTCTCTCTCTCTCTCTCTCTCTCTCTCTCTCTCTCTCTCTTTCCCTCACTTACCTTGTCTACCTGAATCAGTGTAAAAGCACCATAATATATAAAAAGAAACACCTAACATGACCTTAAAAGGAGAGTTCAATTATAAATGAAAATTCTTTCATCAATTTTGAATTTTGTGAAACACCAAAGGCATGAATGGATAATGTAATGGACACTCTTTTTACACATAAAATGAAAGTGAATGGGGATCTGGGATGTCAAGCTACAAACATCATACAGCACCTTACAATTATAATAACATTGGTTCATCTGAAAGGAAGTCACAGAATGAAATTTAAAACAACAAAAGGTTAAGTAAACACAAAATGGAAGCAAATACTATGATATATGTAATGTCACTCAGACTTTACCTGCTCATTTTTAATACTTTATGATTTGTATGTAAACAAAACAGCACTAATCTTAAATTACCTCAAGATTACCTACAAGTTAAAAACAAGCTGCCATTATTGTGTGACCGTCTTTGTGGCAGATATTATACCAACAAAGCTGCTTTACAAGCTCATTGTTTAGCCTGTAATTTCAGTATGCCAACAGACGGTTTATGCGCGGCAACCTGTTTTGTTTTTGTTCGTCTTTCCGCCTGATTTCCCTTTTTGGAGAGCTCAAAATTAGGAACTTTCACAAACACACAAACATAATGTGGGCACATTTGTGTGCAATTAAGCCTTGCTTTGTCTTTGTGAAAGTTTTGACACAAGAGCAGATCAGGCTTTTGTCTTCGGCACTGTCCAGGCGAACTGCAACAGGGACAAACTGCCTTTTGTTGTGCTTTGACATTCAGCTGCAGAGAGACACAGCGACAAAAGAAGCTTGCAGTGGGCTGTACCCCTCCTTCACACAAACACACACTTATAGACGTATAGTGCTTTTCACAATACATATTGTTTCAAAGCAGCTTTACAGAAAATGCATGTTTCTACATTGTAGAAACATGCGTCCATATGTCAGAAATGTACAGTTCTAAGATAATACAAATCATGTTCATCATATTCATTTAGATTCAGACTAAACTTGGCTTTACAATTGTTCCATCCATCCATCCATCCATCCATCCATCCATCCATCCATCCATCCATCCATCCATCCATCCATCATCCATCCATAGTCAAATTTTGCAACAACAATGTTCAAAACATCACACAGAATGTGCTGTATTCTGAAAACTCGCAACAAATTCACTATGTCTCAAAAGCAGTGTCTGCTTAAAGCCTTAAAGTGACAATTCACTCAAGAATGAAAATTATGTAATAGTTTTCTAACCCTCAAGTGCTGAACACACACAGAAAAATACATTTTCAAGAATGTCGACAACCAAACAGTTGATGGGCTACATATAGTATTTTTTTCTCTCCATACTATGGAAGTTAATGGGGCCCAACAAATGTTTATATAGCCATATTCTTCACAATTTCTTCTTTTGTGTTCAGCAGAAGAAATACATTCATACAGGTTTGGAACAACTTGAGGGTGAGTAAAGGATGACAGAATTTTCATTTTAGGGTGAACTATCCTTTTAAATGTAAATGCAATACATTTAAACCACATTTCACAGTTGTAATGGGCATGCAAGCAAATATATGGCATATAATGGCACGTCTGCCTGTAAGGTACCTGAATTGGTGGAATGTAGTGCTGGTCAACATAACAGCCATATCATGAGGTCTAAAGGAGCTCTTCACAGTGCTGTTGTAAAATAAGAACAGTTTCAGTCAAGTGCCTGCCCTTTGCATTAAATTCATGTCATGAAATCAGGGTTGGCATTGCCTGGTCATTTATAGTACTTACTCTTTGTGCCTGTCTTGGTGTGAATTCATGAGCACAGGCACCCAAGCAAACGTACTTGCTTGTGTTTGTGAGTGTGTTTGTGTGTGAGTGTCAGGCCTGTGAGGCTGAGTGTGACAGAGTTGTCAAGTAACAGAAGAGAGGGTGGCAAAGCTGCTCTCAGCGATGCTAGAAGAGCAAAGAACAGCATGTCATTTCATCTTTTCATTTTTCTCTCTTTCTTTTATTTCAACCCTTGTTTTTCTCCACTTGTGTGGCTCTTAGGCAGCAGTTCTCAGAAAAATGCACCCGCTGAAGGCTTTAGGAAGTGTATGTGTGCGCCAATCTGGGGTGTGGGTTGGTGCAGATGTAGATACTTATGAGAAGAAATGAAATAATTGCCTGGAGTTTCTAGCTAATCACCATTCTTATATCCCTGAGACCACCACCATAATTATCATCCGGAGCTGCACCACAACCGTTAGCGACTGAACTTAGGATATCAACTTTAATTTATCAAGAACAAACAAATATCTGGCCTCTGGTATTGTTTGTGGTTTTCTACCCCTTTTCACCCTTCAGACTTGTTAATACATCCAACATGTGATAACCCCTCCTTCATCGAGTCTTATGGCGAGATAAGCATTGTGTGGCCAGGAGGGAAACATAGCATCTCTGTTCAATTTATTGTCTTTTTTTTTTTTCGTATTCTAATGAGCTACTGTATCTTAATGCAGATATGGGCCGACGAAGACGCCAAATTCAAACCGAAGCTTGCGCTACAAGGGACAAAACAAAAGCGGGAACAGAAATGTAGGGCAGTCCTCAGTCGAGCCACCACGCTGTATCTGACCCTGGACTCTAAGGCTCCTTACCGCAAGCAAATGTTACACAGTCCAATCAACCCTTTAGCCCTATGCATACATTAGCATTTCAATGAGGCCCGTCTGTCCTTCCCTCCTTTAAGGAAATGACTAACCTCTACATGCTTTCATTAAGATGAAACTATGTGCTTGACTTTCTTTCTGTTCATAATGTAGTTCTTTATTATAGGAGACAATACACAAAGCCTTTACAATGCAAATATATGTACATTTTTGCATACAGTCTTTTTTCTTGTAACATTAACACAATATCATGTAAACTCTTGTATGTGTGTGTGTGTGTGTGTGTGTGTGTGTGTGTGTGTGTGTGTGTGTGGATTACGAGGACTTCCTATGCCTTTGTGGCTTAACACACATACTAAACACTGTTTTATATACACCTTTAAAGTATAAACGCTAAAGTTGTATTGCTTATAATAAAATATCAAATATCAAAAATATAGTAAAAACAGTAGTAGTGTGAATCTTATGACAATTTAAAAGTACTGTTTTCATTTTTGTTATTTTGTCATATTTATTCCTGTGATGGCAAAGCTGAATTTTGCCACATGATCCTCCAGAAATCATTTTAATATTCTGATTTGCTGCTCAAGATTAACATTAATGTTGAATACATTTGTGCTGCCTAATATTTTTTTGTGGAAACCTTCATACTTTTTATTAGGATTCTTGATGAATAGAAAAGTCAAAACAACAGCATTGATTTTAAATATTTTTTGTAACAATGTAAAAGTCATGTTTGATCAATTTAATGCATCCTTGCTGAATAAAAGTATTAATTTCTATAAAAAAATTTTTTTTTAAAATCTTAAGGACCCCAACTTTTGAACAGTATTATACAAACAGTATACATACACACACAAGATCGCATTATACGTTCTGATAATAGTATGTCTAAATGTTTTATATGTTGCATATGGCAGATTCATAAGGCATCCAAAACTTCATAAACCCTTCAGGAAAGGTCTTTCAACAGTTGCTTGTAATTTTACCTGACATTCCACAAGGACATTGGCCAGTCATTGTCAATTCTTAATATATTCACCATGTCCGCACAGAGAAAGAACGCTGTAAATCAGTGAGAGCCTTCCCTAAAGCATGATAGCACTCATCACCAGAGTGATTTACAAATTTGCCTGACTATATGCATTATCAACACATACTAAAACAGCCATGCCAATGGCATCAATACACTGAGCTGTACGGTGAGTGACACATAGTGTAAATAAATCTAATAATAGTGTAGTAGAAAATAAAAGGCAAGTAAATACAAACTTCTTGAGGTCCATAACTCAGGGAGATTGATTAGTGCGTTGTGCTGGGCAAGTTTCCAAATTCACTGATCCGGCCAAAGTCAACAAAGACCAGGACAGACCCACACACGCAGATCGCTTCACACTGTGCTTACCTCACATACACTGGGTCACAAACATCCATACCTAAGCTGGATTTGGAACTCAGCTGGCCAAGTACAACAAATTCGGCTCCAGGCTGACCCTAAAACCCCAAACCCACACGTGCACTAGCTGTGAGCTCACCTTAGAAAACACATCTACCTGTTCTGAAAGCCAAACATAACCCAATTTAATCTAAACACACACACACACACAGTGGGGGTAACACACATTTATTTCAGTCTCAGAACTATATAAAAAAGCTATTTATATGATATATGAACTACATATATGAACAAACATTTACTGTAGATATGGAATAAACTTACTTGATATGATTAAAATTCTATTAAAACTCTTGGCAAATCTATAATGCATTAAAGCACTTTTTGGATAACAGCGTTTGCTAAAAGCCTTAAATGCAAAAGTAATAAATTTAAACCACATTTCACAGTTGTCAGTGTGTAATTAATAACTCTAGAGAGTTAAATGTGAGCTGGGCATCTGAGCAAATATTATATTTGCCATATAATGGTCTGTCTAGGAAAGATACCTGAAGTGGTGCAGGTCAACATAACAGTCATATCAGGAAGTCTACAGTAGCTCTTACAGTTCTGCAGTAAAATAAGGAAAACAATGTGCATTAAAAACACAATATGTCATTGCCTAATCATTCATAGTCCTTCACAAGTTTACCCTCTCATTTTTTTTTTTTTTTTTTTGTGCGATGCAAAGCAGAGGCGGTGCATACAAAAGAGAGAGAAAAGGCACAGCTTAAATTGTACTATTATCACGTAACAACATACAACCTATTCATGCATCCATCCATCTTACTAGCGTTATTCCTGGATCACACACACACATTTGATTTGGAACCGGTTTTACACGGGATACCCTTCCTGACACGGGAACAGATTCACACTCATACTCTTATGACAATTTGGCTTATCCAATCCACCTAACCTACAAGTCTTTGGACTGTGGGGGAAACCAGAGCACCCAGAGGAAACCCACACAGACACGGGGAGAACATGCAAACTACACATAGAAAGGACTCATGGGCTCAAGCCAGGGCTCAAATCAGGGACCTAACATGTATTACTTAGAAGTTTATTATCATAAGTTTATGCTTTAAAACAAGTGCAAATATGCCAATAGAACAAAATGTCTCACAATGTGCATCAACATGTAAAACATCTGTATATATCTTGTACAATTTTGGTATAAGATATAAGAACCTTTTACAAGTTCATGTTCATTTGGAGGGTTAAAAGACAAAAATACAGATTATGAATAATATATTTGCAGTGATATAGCTTTCAGAGCATAATAATCAGAGCATGTGTTTCAATGCCATAGACACCAGAAAATTAAAAACAAAACTCAAATCACACCCACAGCAAATAAAAAACTCAAATCAGATCTCTTCAATCAGACAGCAATGCTTCCCAGATTTTTTTCTTTTCTCTTGACAAAAAATTCAAGGAACCTCACATGTGTCCTGTACAGTTCTAAAAGAAATTGCTGTACAAACTGTGCTTAGCAGAAACCAATGTCATCAAAGATTTTAATAGGGACCCAAGAATCTGGGTCCCTATTAAATCCTAACTGAGAACCCCATTAAGTCTCCTGAGCGATGATAGGGCATCCTCTGAGCTTAAAAAACAAAAAACAAAAAAAAAACAAAACAAAAAAAAGGTCCTTAGCACAGCCTTGTTTGCTTGACTAGTGTCTCTTGCCATTGTTGTGCTGTAGTCCAAAGAAACAAGGCCAGAAATCTCCTGAAGTTTATCTTCGGCAAGCTAGTGATTCCGACATTCTCTGCTTGCCCGGAGCTTTTGTTCGATTTCTTAATTTCCTTAATGTAAGGAACGCTGATGCAATTACAAGAAAGCGTCGTCTTTTTTTCTCGTCCCCTGTGTGCAATGTCTGACCAATCAGCAAGCACGACAGGGGTGAGAAGGATGATGGGACATTAGCTTGTGGTCGTTAGGCAGAATTCCCCTTGAAAGAGTTTAAAATGGACCTCTATTATTCATGGACTGAAAGATTTCAAAGACATTTTATTATAGTTTATTGTTCTCACAGCCCCAAATAACGCAATTATATAAGTGACATTCATATTCTCACTTGCTTTATTTTGCTTCTCTCTCCTTTTCCCCTTTTTCGGAGCGCATGATAAAATACTGTTTGTTTATTTTGCTCTGTTGAGGAATTGCCTATGTTCAAAGACTGTAGGCATGTTTAATCAGCCCACACACTTCTTGGATTAAGATATACATAATTATTCAGATCATACATATGCATGAGGCAGTGCTGTTGCATTCAAACTGGGGGTCTGGATGCATGGTGTCTATAATGTCATTGTGGTCTATTAACAATGGGGGGAGAGTGAAAGTGAGCAATATAAGTAGGCAATAAAGAATTGGTTGGAGGAATGGGGATATATGGAGATAATTGTGACCCTTGCCTGGGGCATTGCTTCCTTTACAGTAATCCAAAAGGCGGATAATTAGGGAGAAAAACTCGTTAAAAGGGCTGAGAGAACACACACATACGGACACACACTTGTTCATCCTTAACCAGCCCAACCAGCTGTCTGTTTCTATTCAAGAATGGAGGGCAAGTCATATGGGACAAAAAGATTCATCTGTTTTTAAGCTCCTGATTATGTTCCCACCCAGTCGAGGATATCAAAATGTTAGACATTAAGCCAATTTTCAAACAAATATTGTTTTCATCAGCACATCTACCATGTTTCTGCATGATCCCTAGTGTATTCAATTATTTTACGATTTTAAAAGTTGAGTATTCCAGTCTTAAATGCCAAAGCAGAACCGTTGCTTATCTGAACAGTACACAGTAATGGTGCTTTGTTCATAACTGATTTCTTCAAAAACACCTGAATGACTCTAAATGACAAACTTGATTTGTTCTTGAATAAATCTGTTTTTGAATGAATCAGTTGAGTGAAAGAATAAATGATTTAATGACTCACTCATGAAGTCACTTGTCGCCACCTAGTGGCGTAATCATGTAACCTGCGGAAAGACTCCAAATCCTCACCACTAATACACAAATTGACATTGGGCCCTATTTTAACGATCTAAGCATATGGTCTGAAGCGCATGGAGCAGGTGTCCCAATTCACTTTTGCTAGTTTAATGATGGAAAAAAAAAAGTCTGCGCACCAGGCGCATGGTCCAAAAGGGTTGTATGTAGTCTCTTAATGAGTCATGGGTGTGTTTTGGGCATAACGTGCAATAAACCAATCAGAGTCTCATCTCCCACTCCCTTTAAAAGCCAGTTGTGCTTGCACCATGGCAGATTCGCTGTTTACATGGCAGAATTTGTGAGCGGAAAGAATGAACGCTTCTCCGGAAAGGAATCCTTTTTTTTTATTATTTAAAAATGTTTGTGTGCTTCTATGCATCCCTGTGTCTGTACACTTGTTGCGCATATTACTAATGTTCCCTTTAAATAACACAAAAAATACTGCATAATTTTCAGTTGCCTCAAAATAGCAACGCACCAACAATGCGTCTGAACACACCTCGTTTTCAGAGGTCACACCCATGGGTGAACAGATGAGCGCGAGTGCATTTGCTATTTAAATAACATGGTGCTGGATGTGAAAATGATAACTGTCGGGATAAAACTAGCATTGCGTCGCATTGTGCAGGGTGTATGATGAGTCCATTGCGTCTGCATCGCACAAACACAGATAAGCTGATTGATTCAAACAACTTTTTTTTTTTTTTTTTACCTCATAAAAAAAAAAAAAAAAAAAAACAATTCAGACGAATTTAGAAACTTTCTAGTGTCATAAAACTTCATGATAACCTTCACAGTATTTTCTGAGGCACATATGTTCAGCTGAATTGCACATATATCTGAGTTTAACAAGACTCTAACACACAGCACAAGCAATGACAGGAAATGACACATCATTAACTGAGTGCCTGAGCTGAGGGCTGTAAGAAATGGAGTAGGAGAGAGAGAAAGAAAGATATAGAGAGGGGGACCGAGATGGGGAGAGGTGGCCCTCGCTGGTTAGAATGGCCCGGCTGGAGCTCCAATAAAAACATGGCAGCCATAGCTAATGTGATTCCTCTAGCGTGAGTCAGTGGTGTATAAATATCCAGGAAGGACCTCCCTCTCTCTCTCTCTCTCTCTCTCTCTCTCTCACACACACACACACACACTTTTTCTGTTTTCCCTCTCAGTCTTTTGGGTATCACAGATTCACCAGATTCACAAATCACCAAAAGGGCTTGCGTTCAAATTTTATGGATATTTATTTGACGCTTTCATTTCCTCTGCTTTGCAGGGGAAAAGATGGGAGTGAGTATGTGATGTAAACTGGGCAAATTTCTCACCGGCTTTATTGAGCCCAAATAAACTGTGTGAGTGTATTTCCCAAAGCACTACATTTTCAAAGGGACTCCCCAGAGGCTATGCAGAGTTGTTGATAGCCTGCAGGTCCCTGGCTGTTAACAGGCCTTCCTCTCTCTCACTCACAAGAAACAGTGTGCAGCCTAGTACACAAGCTAGTGAGGGCATTTGAATAGGAATAGTTCACCTAGAAATAGAACTTTCAGTTTTTGCAAAACACAAAAGAAGACATGTTTGATAATGTGAATCAGTGTGAGAAATACCCTTCAATATTCGGTGGGGTCCCCATCTCCCGTTTTTTTGCGCAATACTGATCAAAATTTTGTCAATATGCAGTAGGCCTATAACATTACAATATTTCATGGATGCAAGCCAAGACAATCAGTCTATAGCCTACATGACAACACACACGCACACACTGAACAATTTTTGATAATCCATATGCTATAGTATTCATAAAGCAACACTAATGACATAGGAGGTTGCATTGGCTAAAGTTGTTTGGATGCACGTTGTTTTATGACAAGGAGAGGCAAAGTTGTGCATTACAATGCAGACATGACAATAATTGGTACCAATCTGGCACTTACAAGAGCAATCAACTGAATAAATGCCAGCTATAGCCTATCAGAGACTGGCACGCAATCGGTGCACTTGCATATGAGAGCCTGCAGTATGACTGATCGTGTGACATTATTGAACCATTCATCTACAACAAATACGATCAGACAGATACATCAAAGCACATTCGCCTAACATTATCTGTTTCTCTCTCTTTCACACACACACACACACACACACACACACACACACACACACACACACACACACACACACACACACACACACACAGCGCGCGCAATCACGCCAACTTCTCTAACTCCAACGCTAGGCTGCTTCACTAAGAGCACTAACCACAAGGCCTTAACCATGTAACGTATGCCGAAGCCGGAAAGGACTCAGGCACAGTCACACACACTCATCTTATGTACAACAATCAGATCTATTATCACAATTCAATCACTGCAAAGATTGAAAAAAAGCCTCTTACATCTTATCTTAAGTTAGATTAGCTTTCGCTTGCTAGCCATTTTTAGTATGACTTCTCAATGTTTCTTCTTGGCGCACATGGCTAATTTGCATACATGTACAAGACTGGCTGGCTCCGCTTGGCAAAAATTTTTATATATTTGTGAATAAATGTTTTGAATTCTGAATACTGGACATGGTGAGCTTAAAAACATTTTAGTGACCATTAGTGACAATAATTTTTATTTTTTTGAAACCCCCTTCAAATTTTGCTTTTGGGGCTTTCAGGGGTCTCATGGAAGGTCTACCTTTTTGTCTACCAAATTATTCAGATTATCCTGATTCCATGATCATTATTTTTATAATATTAATAAAGGTTTATTAATATTTAGTCTTCATATATAATGAAATTCTATATTATTTTGTCTCAAATTAAAAATAAAATGTAAAAATGAATTGTTTAATATACTATAAATTAATTTAGACATCACAACATTATAATGTACAGTATGAAAAATTTATATTTATTTTTGAGATTTGATTTACATTTAACCCTGCCATTAAATTATTTCTGTTTTAGAGATGAAAAGTTTGATCATTAATGATGGCAAAAGTAATCCAATATACACTCACCTAAAGGATTATTAGGAACACCATACTAATACTGTGTTTGACCCCCTTTCGCCTTCAGAACTGCCTTAATTCTACATGGCATTGATTCAACAAGGTGCTGAAAGCATTCTTTAGAAATACTGGCCCATATTGATAGGATAGCATCTTGTAGTTGATGGAGATTTGTGGGATGCACATCCAGGGCACGAAGCTCCCGTTCCACCACATCCCAAAGATGCTCTATTGGGTTGAGATCTGGTGACTGTGGGAGCCATTTTAGTACAGTGAACTCATTGTCATGTTCAATAAACCAATTTGAAATGATTCAAGCTTTGTGACATGGTGCATTATCCTGCTGGAAGTAGCCATCAGAGAATGGGTACATGGTGGTCATAAAGGGATGGACATGGTCAGAAACTATGCTCAGGTAGGCCGTGGCCAATTGCCACTAAGGGGCCCAAAGTGTGCCAAGATGCCCATCCCCCACACCATTACACCACCACCACCAGCCTGCACAGTGGTAACAAGGCATGATGGATCCATGTTCTCATTTTGTTTACGCCAGATTTTGACTCTACCATCTGAATGTTTCAACAGAAATCGAGACTCATCAGACTAGGCAACATTTTTCCAGTCTTCAACTGTCCAATTTTGGTGAGCTTGTGCAAAGTGTAGCCTCTTTTTCCTATTTGTAGTTGAGATGAGTGGTACCCGGTGGGGTCTTCTGCTGTTGTAGCCCATCCGCCTCAAGGATGTGTGTGTTGTGGCTTCACAAATGCTTTGCTGCATACCTCGGTTGTAACGAGTGTTATTTCAGTCAAAGTTGCTCTTCTATCAGCTTGAATCAGTCGGCCCATTCTCCTCTGACCTCTAGCATCAACAAGGAATTTTCGCCCACAGGACTGCCGCATACTGGATGTTTTTCCCTTTTCACACCATTCTTTGTAAATCCTAGAAATGGTTGTGCGTGAAAATCCCAGTAACTGAACAGACTGTGAAATACTCAGACCGGCCTGTCTGGCACCAACAACCATGCCACGCTCAAAATTGCTTAAATCACCTTTCTTTCCCATTCTGACATTCAGTTTGGAGTTCAGGAGATTGTCTTGACCAGGACCACACCCCTAATATATATATATATATATATATATATATATATATATATATATATATATATATATATATATATATATATATATATATATTCATATATATATATATATATACTTTAAAAAGGTCCTTTCATGGTGCTTTTATATCTTATTCTGAGGTTTAAAGGCCTCAGCCCTAATTCATTGTAACTGCATGGAAAAATAGCAACTGTTACAGTTCTTCAAAAAAAATCTCCTTTTATGTTCTATGGAAGAAAGTCAGTCTTATTGGTTTGGAACAACATGAGGGGAGCAAATGATGACAGAATTCTCATTTTTGGATGATCTATTCCTTTAACAGTCCTCTCTTTTTGTCTTTTTCTCTCTCTCAGTCTCTATAGCACTCATGCCGTGCATCCAAGCACACAAACTACTAGTGAGGGTGTTTGTTAAAGATGCAGCAACATGATCGTGCTTTGTTTTCAAATGGTCCTTTCTCTTCTGCTGTTGCAGCAAGTCGTTCTACAGTTTCCCCATGCCAAGCCATTATTTCTTCTCTCCCTTGTGTTTTACTGACCTTCAGACTGACTCACCAAAGTTCCCCCCTCCTCTCTGATCAGACAGCTGCCAGCACTCACAGAGCCGAGCCTGAGCTTATACTACTCTCAGCCTGTGTTTGTTAAGCACTCATACTTTCAGCTTTGTTTTGTTGGAGTCTTTTTTATATCCTTCTCGCAGAAATGTACAAATGACTGTTACTAAGTTTCTTTGGCTGTGTTCTGTCTCTCAGTTCTTTGGACGGCTGGTTTGAATTTAGTCCAGAGGCCAGTTGAAGGATCTTCAAGTCCTTCTTATTTAACACAGAGCTTTCCTTTCCACACCCCCAAACACACACACACACACACACACACACACACACACACACACACACACACACACACACACACACACACACACACACACACACACACCCCTTCATCTCCATCCTCACTTCAAACAAAGAGCTGCCTCATCACATTCTGTTGCTTTGAAACCACACACACTCTCGGCTAACCACACATACACACAAACGCACAGCCTTGGTGTGCCTCCAAAGAAAGATGGAAACATGGGAAGCAAGAGGTGGGGCAATGGAGGAAAGCCAGAGGTTAAAAGAGAATGTGTTTTTCTTTTAAGTCATGCTTTTCAGAAAACTTGGATAGGCATCCTTTATATTTTTTCCTTCTGTTTTTCTTTTTCCTTTTACCAATCCACCCGCTCTGGCTTAAAAGACTGGTTTTGGCTCTAGATGTGCTGGCAGTGGTTTTATCTTTGTGTGTGTGTGTGTGTGTGTGTGTGTGTGTGTGTGTGCGAAATAAAGCTGATTGAAGCTGTTTTTAAATAAATTAAGTGAATGATTCATTGACTCACTCAAAGACAGTGGCTGCATCAGAATTGCATACTTCTGTGGCAAGCAGGGAGGGGCATAGAGCCGTAGGAATGGAGCCAGGCCGTGAGCGATAATGGGCGTCACTTGCACACACACCTCACATTAGTTGTGGTGGGCAGGTGACGCGGTCGCTTGCACCACTGGCCTCGCTCCATTCCCATGGCTCTCTGCCTCGTCCTGCTTGTCACAAATGTCATACTTTATAAAAAAGAAAAAAAAAAAAAACAGTATGGGGAAAGAGTAGTATGTCTGAACTCACAGTAGGAGAAAAGTACCCGGATGACTAACCACTTTCGGTGCAATACTGAAGTGAAGCATTTGATAGATGCTATACTATCCCATGCTATCCTATGCAAATGGCAGTGATGCAGTAAAAAATGACACTAGTAGGTCACATGATAATAACAACATGTAGGTTACAATGGGGCTAAAGACTCCACGGGGCATAAGGCTCCTTTGATTTTATTTTCCTCTAAACCACTAGATGCCTCAGCACTTTCCAAAACATCCGCTTTTTTAAGATTCACATAGAAATTTGGCTGATACTTGACTGCAGGCAGCAGTGCAACGTTGATTCTGTGCTAATTTTATCTAATATTTAGTTTTTTGTTCTATTCTAATAATATGTTTTTTTTTTTTAAATGTTGTAAATTTAAATGAGAATCGCTAAAATTATTGAATATATTTATTCATATAATAAGTTGGGTGTCCACCATAATTTTTATGAAACCATATTTAAAATCATATATATTAATCATATCATATAATAAAATACAATTTAATGTTACTACTGTAAATCTATATACAATTATTAAGGGCTTTCATTCAATGCGTTTAGTTTTTAAAATATATTTTAATATTAACATTTTATTGACACTGTGTTTATTGCACAACAAATCATTTATCAATAAGTTAACAAAATAAACATAAAATAGTGCAAACTTTGCTAAAGTGACTATTTTGAACAACAAGTATTAATATAACATTATTAAAAGACATATTTTAGCTAAAGTACTTGTATAAATAATGTGTTCCTTTTGCCCCATGTTGGTGAGCCTTTTACCCTGTGTCCACATTGCCACCTTACATATTTATACATAATAAACCACTTTTATGGTTTATTTTCACAAAAATGCAATTATGCAATCATACACTATAATGGGAGTAGTGAAAAGCACTTTTTGCCTGCAGCTCCTTTGTACCCTACTACACACATATGTACTACAATACGTACATTTATAGGCCTACTACACATGTTCACACTACGTATATAGAACACGGGCACAAGGTAATATCAAAAGAACCTACTCAGAGTGCATGCGATTTCAGACGCAGTCAGTCACTTGATTAATTCCTGAATGAATCAGCTTTTTTTAATTTATTTTTTTATAGAATTGGTTGAATGATTCAGTGATTCACTCAAAAAGACTAACCTTCGGAGAGAATGAAAAAACAATAAAACAAAAAAAAACACCACTAATGCAAAAATGTATTTAAAACCATTAATTGCACCAAGTAAATAGTTCTGAAAGGTGCAATCAGTGTTTTTTCGCTGAAAAGAATTACAAAGACAAAATTTAAATATTCTCTGTGCATTTAGCACCTGAATGGTGGCTGAGGTTGGCAAACAAGATGCTGGTTTCTGTGCTGAAATACTGCACTCAAAAGTGCCACAACTGTTTACAGTTTTTTTTTTTTTTTCTCCAGTTGCTAACACACTAAAATGACATGAACAGCACAATTATTTAAAGTGACACACAGAGAGCAAAACCTCTACTCAAGTCTCCTAAAGTCTAAACATTTTCTGCTTTACACACATTTTACAATTCAAAATGGCACTTTTAAATGCACTGAACACGGTTCTCTGCATAAGACACAACAATCTGACAAAGTCACATGTTTGCCATTTCAAAACACTGCCATTCAAAATTACACTTCATGAGTTAATTGGCCAATACCTGTGCCACCTGGCCAAACACCTCATTAGTTAATTGTGAACACTTCAATCAGGATGTAAGCACTATGAAAAGACCACAGGTGAGCACCTTTTTTTTTTTTTTTTTTTTTCTCAATTGTTTACACACAAATACTGGTACTTGAGACACAATGACCACAACATGTAACTCATGCACCAACCGCCTGAAACAATTCTGCTAAACTACAAGCACCTGCTTTACACTCAAATTGCAGTTCTAAAATACCCTTTTTTTCAAAACATTACACACAATTCTCTGCATTTGGCACAATTTTCATGCAAGGAACACACTGCCATTCAAATATGCACACTGACTCATCACACGGGCAAACACCTGTCACACAGTTTTACAAGTAGCAAACAGAGCTTTGGCATAAAAGAGCAACAGGTGAGCTCTTCTGTTTTGGAGCAGCATAGTTTTTTTTTTTTTTTTTTACTGTAACTGTATACAGTAAATTCTTCTGTTTTGTACGTAGACCAATGCATGTGCAACTTTGTGTTGGTTTGAATGTACACTGTGTACATTGTTTTTGTGGGAAAAATAAAATATATTTGTTACCGTGTATTTGTGTGTTCTGAGTATAAAAACAATATTCTCAAATATTTTACGACACACTTATGTATGTTGCCCAACAGTGTGTAGTTGGTTAGACAAAAATCTGGTATATGAATGAAGTGTGTGCCATTTCGTTTAAAAGTTAGATTTTGATAATTCTACATGTAGTTTTGGTTGCAGTGCTTCATTTTGCAAGATATATGAGGTATTTTGCAGTTTGGGTGTGTGGTTTTGTGAATTGTGTTAAATATTTTGACAAAAACCAGCCTAGTTTGCAAAATTGTGTGTTAGTGTAAGGTGGATCCTCTACAGCGGTTCTGACTGCAGGGTTGCCGAATGACTAAAGAAACGTTATCAGCAAGATGATAGAAAACTGTACATTTCTTGTCTTTACCACCCACTGCAGCTTATACCAACGACGGAAATAAGCGCAGTTACAATAGCTAAACGTGGGAGAGCGTGGCTATAATGTGACTATATTGTATTGCAATAGGTAACACTTCAAAGTCAATACCAAATCAAAACTAGTTAGCACATCATTTGTAGTTGAAAGAATTTAATGACAAAATCTAGTTATGGTTACACTTAAAATAGTTACAAAATAAATGTATGAGATGATGAAAACTTATACCATTAATCGTACCCAGCATGAATGTTACCTGAGAGAGAGAGAGAGAGAGAGAGAGAGAGAGAGAGAGAGAGAGAGAGAGACAAAGAAGAGAAGAGAGCAAAGAAGAGAAGAGCCAAAGAGAAGGCCCCAAGAAGAGAGCGCCAGAGAAAAAAAGAGCCCCAAGAAGAGAGAGCCAGAGAAAAAAGGCCCAGAGCAACAGTTACAATCTTCTTTTATCTATTCCTTGACCATGTGACTTAAACCCCTAACGTGAGCCATTCAAACTGACCAATCAGACCAAACTTCCCCACGGTGTTACAGGTGTGACACACATTTGGCCTACAGGCCTTCAGCATTTCTTTGTCTTTAGGAATTCCAAATGGCCCTCCTGGAGAGAGATGGGGTTGAAAACAGTAAAGCAAATGTCTTTGTTCATTTTACAAAATCAAATATCTTTGATTATTTTCAATTCTTTCAGTCCACCCTTGGCACCATTGGCCACAATCATTGAGTACAAAGGTGGCACAGTCCACAAAGACATGCTTTCTGTTGTGTGTAGATGTCATCTTCAGACTTCTCGTTCACACTTGTTGCAAAAGCAGCTGGTCAGTCTTCAGTCTTTGTTCTCATCTCAGTCCTGCATGAGAAGGCTCCATCAAATGGTGTTGCACCAATCATTGATATGCAAACGTCCATTGAATCCTTCACACCTTGAGAACAGTCACTGAAGGTTAGAGCAAACGCTTGTCCTCTTTCTGAGGACACAGGATGTGAACTTGTGCAGCAGGGATCCTGTGATTAAAAGAACATATAGCACAACAAAGAACAAAAGCATACATGGTATTTGTCATTGGTCAGAAGTTTGATGTGGTCAGATTAAAAACTCTGGCAATAAGCCATTAAATCGATGTACTTAATAAACTGGTCAAGGTTGGAGAATAAAAGAAGATCTCACAAGCTCTTACATTGTTTCTGGAAACATTAAAAATAAATTGCCTTATAACAAAACAACAATCATTGTTGGCTTAAATCCCCCTTTTCATGAAGAGTATCAGCAAAATATTCAGTGTAACCAAATACAGAAATTCAATTCCATAGATGTCCAAAAGCATTGTTGCAAGTCAAATGGACAAAATACAAAGACTCAGAAATCAAATAAGTTCAAAATCAAATGCATTGTTACAATACAATGATAAAATAAATGTTTGCACTTAGGTAAGAATGAGAAATGCATAAATTCACGTACATTTTGATATTTAACTTGGTGAGGTACATAATAACTAACTGATTTAGTAAATCTGAAGAAAAACAAAAACATTAACTGGGAGAAATTCACAGTTATAATACAGTCTAGATGTAAAGACTTAAATAAAATAGAATACATTTTGTGAGGCTGATGTAGATTTGACTTTGTCTGTGAAGATCAAATCTATGTGGCTGCATTTAGCTGTGGCTATGTGTAAATCATGCCCCAAACACGGCAAGGAGGTTTACAATTGTGATGCAAATTTGGTCCTGTTGTAACAGGAAGCCAGCATGAGAATGTGAGTGAAGTGTGGTCTGGCTCAAACCAGTGTTTTTGTTAGGGAGCATGATAAAGTGCAAAGGTCAAAGGTACTGAATCCTGCTGTGATGAAAGCATTTTCATGGTTAATGCAATTGTAAATTACACTGTAGCCACATGGCAATTCTATGCTCCTGTACATGGTTTTACTGCAGCTATATGGAAAATAGCAGAGTTTTCCACTCAGGAGACAAACAAATTCAACATAGAAACACATGAAACTGGAAATGGCTAAACAATTCCAGTATTAAAGTTATTCCAATTTTCACAAGATACATGGCCTAGAATGCAAAGCATCAACAACCTTTATCCTAAGTGTTTCATACAACACTTAAAGTAAAGCAATCATGTGTTTTAAAGAATAAACTTAACTAGTCTATGTGTATATATTAACACAAACAACTATAATGTGTGTTCAATGCGCACAATGTGTTTAGTACAATTACAAATTTGAAAATACAAACAGGATCATTGCAATTTAGATGTTTAACTATTAAACTCACTGCTATGAGACTGCTAGTCCACTAGCCAATAAGGTTAATAGCTGAAGGCCTTGCATGAACACTGCAGGTTAACTCACTAAGAGTTTTACCTGCAAATGACGCTGATCTTTACTCTTAGAAAGTGATTTCCTAGTTTTCTGAAAATAAGGTGGAGGTCGACCTTCACCCAGTGACCAACATCTCTCCTCTGAGTGGCCTATTTTCCTACAAGAACTGCAAAACCTGTTCTCTTTGCCATAGGATTGAATGCTATGTTCTCCTGGAGTTTGAGGATTTTCATGACTCTCTAATGCTTGTACACCATGCGTACTGGTACATGACTCTGCGCTATTACGGTACTGCATCACCTTAAGAACTGAAATAGGCACACTTTCTTGAGTTGCACATGCATTTTCTGAACTAAACGTTTCAGATTCATTAGAGCAAGTCAGCTCATCTAAGAAGTGAACATGCTTTTTAGTCCCATCGCTGTTAAGCGTTTTGGGAGACATGAACTTTTTAGCATTTAGCATAGCCTTGAGATCTGCAATGGTCTCCTTGTGATTTTTACACTTTTCAGTCAGGGCTAACTGCTCAGCTAGTAATTTATCTAGCTGTGCTTGAAGAGCTTGAATCTTTGCCTCAGACTTTTCTGCTTCTGCATTTTTAGAATGCACTTCTTTACATTTCTCATCTACACTTGATAATAGAAATGGTATCACATTATGTAGCCTTTTAAAACTTATGAAGTTTAAAGCCTCAATTATTTTACCATGTTTTGATTTCTTTTGGTGTTTGCCAATTATGTCCCACCATCGAATCATTTCATCATCTGAACTTTTAATTCCAATATACTCTGTCTTGAGTTTGGACAAGGTAGGCTCAACTTTTTCACTCCATAAAGCAAACAATAAGTCACTGTTATCAGAAATTTTCCCTTCCATCCCCGAGGAGATAATCTGAATATTCTCGGATTGTACAGTAATGGGACTATTGAAGCTATTTAAAACCTTCTAATTTCTGTTTCATGCAATTCATAAACAATGAAAACAGACTTACCAATTCCTTGGTCAAAAGGTCAGCTTTAATCCATTCACAAGATCAACTGTGAAAAAATGTCCTCATTCTGATGAATTTCAGAAGATTCACTGCAAGGGATTCCCGGTTTCGCACCATCTGTAAGGGTGGATCCTCTACAGCGGTTCTGACTGCAGGGTTGCCGAATGACTAAAGAAACGTTATCAGCAAGATGATAGAAAACTGTACATTTCTTGTCTTTACCACCCACTGCAGCTTATACCAACGACGGAAATAAGCGCAGTTACAATAGCTAAACGTGGGAGAGCGTGGCTATACTGTGACTATATTGTATTGCAATAGGTAACACTTCAAAGTCAATACCAAATCAAAACTAGTTAGCACATCATTTGTAGTTGAAAGAATTTAATGACAAAATCTAGTTATGGTTACACTTAAAATAGTTACAAAATAAATGTATGAGATGATGAAAACTTATACCATTAATCGTACCCAGCATGAATGTTACCTGAGAGAGAGAGAGAGAGAGAGAGAGAGAGAGAGAAGGAGAGAGAGACAAAGAAGAGAAGAGAGCAAAGAAGAGAAGAGCCAAAGAGAAGGCCCCAAGAAGAGAGCGCCAGAGAAAAAAAGAGCCCCAAGAAGAGAGAGCCAGAGAAAAAGACCCAGAGCAACAGTTACAATCTTCTTTTATCTATTCCTTGACCATGTGACTTAAACCCTAACGTGAGCCATTCAAACTGACCAATCAGACCAAACTTCCCCCACGGTGTTACAGGTGTGACACACATTTGGCCTACAGGCCTTCAGCATTTCTTTGTCTTTAGGAATTCCAAATGGCCCTCCTGGAGAGAGATGGGGGTTGAAAACAGTAAAGCAAATGTCTTTGTTCATTTTACAAAATCAAATATCTTTGATTATTTTCAATTCTTTCATTAGCAACTGGAAAAAAAACTGTAATGAATCCTCCCCAATGTGATTCATTTGCTTTTCTGTGTGTGTGCACAGCTGACAGACTGAAGCTTTTACAGACAAGGGATTCTCAGAAGCTTGTCAGTCCCTGACATTGTAAACATGACAAGAGCAGATGTACATTCATGAACTGGCTTCTGCACTTTATCTTTTCCATGTTCTCTGTTTCTCTCTCCCCTCCTTTCCACAATCTTTTGTCTTCATGTCCCTTGCCTGCATTCCTTCTACAATTCTATATTTCCCTCCAAATTGATTCTTTTGACGTATTTGAAGATGAACAGAAAATTCCTTTTGGCATGCAAGTCTCTGTACAGCCCATGTCAGAGTCTGTTAACACACTTGGTCTTGTATGACTGACTGTCTTGTTTATCTCTCTACCTGTCTCTTTGTCTGTCTCTCTTTCTCTCTTGGGTGGCTGCCATGCTGACTCTGTCCAGTTCAGGCATTAGAAACAGTCTACACTAAAAAAAATGCTGGGTTAAATACAACCCAAGTTGGGTTGAAAATGGACAAATCCAGGCTGATTTAACCCAACGATTGGGTTGTTTTAAGCAAACATTTAACCCAACCGCTGGGTTAAAACAACCCATTTACTGGGATTGTCCATTTTCAACTCAACTTGGGTTGTTTTTAACCCAGCATTTTTTTAGAGTGTAACAGCTGCTTTCAATTAATTTTCTTTCCCCTGATCCGACAGCGCTGATCGGCTCTCCTCTTTCCCATGTTCAGCCCTTACTCTCACACTCACAGCTAATCTAATCACTGGTGGACAATAACGCTCATATTCTGTATTCTCCACGTCAACTACCACATATTCTCTCTACAAAAGGATCTGACTCAAAACTTTAACATTTACTTGACTCAAAACATGTCTATTCCAATTCCTCTTAATGATTTTGGTTCTTTAAATGGTTCTAATAAATAATTGCAACAAAAAAGAAAATAAATTTCATCTCTAAATGATAATGATGAGAGATCAAGGCAAATAATATATATATATATATATATATATATATATATATATATATATATATATATATATATATATATATATATATATATATATATATATATATATATATATATACTTTCCACTCCCATCTGAGTTTTTTGGAATTGCTTATTTGCCCTGTTTAGTAAATCTGGCCCTTTTTAGGGTTTTGTTGGATCAGTGTGTTACACATGTTGGCATCTGTCGGCGTTGGCCGGCTCTCCTTTTCACTGATTGAACTGACTCACTCAAAGTATTGCTTAATGGGGTTTTTTTGGGTCATGGAATGTCTGAGAATTGATATATTGTAATCTGATGATTGTTGTCATTGGTCTATGTCTGTTGGTGACATGTGAATTGACCTACAGAAAATAATTTTTGCATTGTGCATTCAGTAGTGGCATTGAATAAATAGAGCTGGAAACTGTCTGAGAAGTACAAAATAAGTGCACATAAGAATGCACATGTGAGAACCATTAACGAAACTGAGCATCATTCAGTTCTGGTCTTATTTAATGGAACTGGTTCTGAATAGCGATTCAGTGCAACGCTAAAAAATATAGAAACTAAGTGACCGACAAAATGTCCTGTCAATCATCTAACCCTCTCTTCCTCTCTTTTTCTGGAAGCTCTTGTGCTCCAGTCTTTTGTAGAGATCACCAGCTGGGATGTGGAAACAGAAGTGAATTAGCTCAATGACCTTCTCATTACTTTCCTGATTCAGACCATTAAAGAAGCATATTTTCTATTTTACCTCATTGGCATGTATTTGCTGTTAATATTGCAAATCTAATCTTCTGTCAGTTCATATATATGTTCATGTATACATGTTAAACAGGTTATTATCAGACCCAGTGAGAAACTATTGTGAAAGCACTGCAGATTTGGAAGAGCCATCCATCCTTTACATGCATGTTAGTTTATTGAATATTTACACTAAATACATTCCATATAATTCCACAGCTTTCCATTCAGAAATCAGCAGAGATTCCCTGTAGGTCTGGTCACCCATGCAGTGTCAGTTTTGAGATTTCGTTAACAATCTTCCTCCCCCAAATACATCAAGCAGCTATTGTGTAGTGTTAAATTATTAACCTGCAGAATAATAAAGCTTGGTTGCTCCAATAGCGTGATTTACACAATGGGAGACTTTCTCTATGGTCTGGAATACCTGGTAAACCACAGAGAGCATGGGTTCGCCAGATGAACAAATACAAGGCAATTTCTCAATAATTCAACATTGTGAAGGTCATTTGTGATTGTGCAGCAGAGGAGAAAATGCATAGCAGTCCAAGGACAAAAATCCAGTGCAAACTCCAAACTTGTACTTTTCTACGGAGCCCGCACATGACATGCAGGAAAATAGTAAATTAGTAGATTTATAAATGATAATAGTAGATTTATAAATTGAGGGAACTAATTAGTAACTTGTGTAGACGATTTAGCAAATCAAGGGAACAAAATAGTAAATCGTGCACATGATTTATAAATCGAGGGAACGAATTAGTACATCGTGCACATAACTTTTTTTTTTTTCTTCTTGCATGTCATGTGCAGGGCTTTGTACTTTTTGCTTGCACTTAGGGTATACAGCAAGTCTAATGAATTAGCAACTGCCTATAATTCAAATTCATACAATATTTACTATGATAGGTCACTATACAGAAATGTTACCAATGCTAGTTCATCAGGGAATTCTTTCTTATTTTGCACTTTCTTATTTTGTTGATTTTCTTTAAACCGAAATATCATCCAACCCTCATAAAAATTCAGGGCTCACATAGCTTGTCAACTTTTTACAATGTTGTTCCTTTCCATCAAACAGATCTTAAGATCTAAGTCTTTTTGTAACACTTTGCTACAGTGCTCTACATGAAAGCATAACTTTCTGCAATCCACACGTTTCTACTTTTGGGTTTTATCAAGTTCTGAGATGTGGCGAGGATACATGGTGCTCTGGGGGTCGTCTTCCAACTACAAAGAGATTTTGATGCACAGGCCTAAATCCCCCACCCACAATCCCCCTCGGTTTCTCTGACCACCTTTCCTCTCTACATTCCTCTACCGCCTACATTCAGCCTCTTTTCACTCCAGTTGCACATTATCTTCAGGTCATTAAAAAGCAGCTATCAATTATTCAGATCTTGCCTCTTATATCAAACATATTAGCAGGATGTTCTTTTGGCTGGCTAAAGGCATTTAAATATTTCATTGCCAAGGAGTTTTTAATATCTATATTTTAGCTTGAGCTCAAAAAGGTATCTCTGCGAGGAAACTTTGTGGGAGCTCATGCAAGCTTTTCTCTTGTAAGCGTGAGGAAACACTACATAACTTCTAAGATTTCTAGAGGCAAAATCGGGGTTTAAAGTCTCCAAGTGCAAATCTGTTTTTCTCTCGCAAATATACCTCATTATTTCTCTCATTTTTGTGAAGATGGGGTATAGCGAGTCAACATGATGACAGTGAATGTGGAACTGGTTCTTGAAGAGGAATAATCCACATGCTTACCCCTTAGTACTTCTAGACAAAGTGTGGAAAAAAAACTAAAAACTAACTACCAGCCAGGTGAAACTACATGTAGTTTCCATGTAGAAAAAGAAAATGTTCTGGACCAAAACTTGGGGAGAATTTAAGCTGACTTTGCACAAGTCATTTTTTTTTTTTTCCAGCTGTAAAAATGTGCACACACATAATTGACTGACAGTTCTTAATCGCGCTGGTGTGGAAATGTGCTGTAACTTTGTACAGATGTGCTTGGAAGCATTGCATGCCCTTAGATGTGATCGGCCCCTTGGCAGTGCTTTCCGAGCATGAACGTGCACAATCGTGTGTGTATGTGTGTGTAGTCTCTGAATTTAGTGCCGTTTCTAATATAATACTTGGCTGGAGTCTCTGCCACGGTAATTAGCCACATTATCTATGCTAGTGGTATTAATATTCCATCTTTCCATCTCTCTCTCTCTCTCTCTCTCTCTCTCTCTCTCTCTCTCTCTCTCTCTCTCTCTCTCATTCATGCTGGAAGCAGTTTTTCCTCATCTTTCCAAGACCATTTGAGCAAAAGCTGCATCTCACATGGTTGAATTCATTAATCAAAAGAGAAAAACACAGCACAAAGCAACACATTGTTTAACTTTGCTTTTGATCTAACAACTGGTTGTGTTCGAAAAACTCTGAGTTGAATTAAAAGACAAGGACTAATTCTCATCATTTCAGTGGCAAAGTTTATTGCTATCTTATATCGATTGGATACAAATACTTTGCTATTATTTGCATGTTAAGCTACCTGTGTTGATCTCTTGAGAAAAAAAAAAAAAAAAAAAAAAAAGAGGCGACAAAGGTATGGAGAGGCAATCAATGTGCACGTGTTGTTGTAAGCGAGACACGGGGAAAGCAATAACACATGTTCCTCTGCCTTGGTTTCCTGTGGTGGTTGAATGAGAAACAGACATGTAAATAGGCCCAACGGAATTGCTCTGTGTATAAGTGAATGATTTGATACAGCGCATTTACACTGAATTTTTCCTTTAGGATCTCTAATGCATGTAAATAAATCAATCAACCAGCAATTATTCATCCCTTCCTTCATTCTATCTTTGAGGGTGCGTTTACACTACATCATTTTCAACTGAAAACGGAAAACTTTTAATGTGTTTTGGACAATATATCGTCATTTACACGACAATGGCATTTTGGGGGCCTGAAAATGCAAGCTTTAAAAGACGGGTTTTAAAGTGCAAGGTTAAACCAATATCTTTACCGTCTCCATGTAAACGACAAAAATGTGAATTTGTGAAAATGTTGGCATCATGTGCAAGCATTTTACGTGCTCAGTCTATAGGTCTGGGGTTTCTCTTTACAAAGTGACATTGCCAACTACTGGCCTGGCATGCATAATACAGCGTTTTTAGTTGTATTGGCAGACACATGTGAACGGTGATTGCTTTGACAATGTTGTCATCTGTTTTTAGTGCACAGTTGTTGTGTAGACATACCCTTATTATCAATCAATCAATCAATCAATAAAATGCTTAAAATAACTTATACAGCATAACATAGTAGTATTTGTTGTTCTGCCTTCAATTTATGCAACAAAATGTAAAACAAATGTATTTAAAATGTATATTTATTATTAATTTACCACTTGTATTATTGTTTTGGTGAATCTTTGGTGAATCATTGAGAAGGAAACTAACTTCAAAATGTACAACAGTATTAAAATATAGAAGGGAAAGGCACTTAACTACTTAACAAACAAATTCAATGCCAAAATTCATAAAACGAAGCTTATTTTTTATGCATTACATTTGTGTGAGGTTCATCCATTCAATCACATTTGCCAAACATAACCTGTACCATGACACAACCACCATTATGAGTCCTACAATAGTCCTAAAATTATTTATGCTTACTTACACTTGTTTGCTGGAGAACTGTTACTCCACCAAAATAATTAAGCTTAAAGTAACTTATCTTACTTTAATATAATGTATATAATATATAATGTAGATTATCAATAGATGAGTAGAATGCAGTAGCCTGTTAGACTGCGCCAGTAGATTAGCATGAGCTACGATTTATGGCCGTTCCTTTGAGAAATTTGTGTTTGCTGGAACGCATGTCCTAATTAAACAATTGAATCAGATGGCTAATGCTGAGCTGTGTTTTGCTTGTTTGTTTGCTACCCTCAAGCCAATTACGCTTGGGCTGTGTTACTTCAACATGATGTTAGCCAGGCGGACTAATTAAATTGGTGAACTGGTGTCCCTGCGAGCACAGTGGTGTTAAGACTGATGCAAGTGTGCAACCATTTTTTTTCACTCACTGCATTTGGGCAGTGTATGAAGTTAAATAACATAACAGACAGAGTGTTTGATCTGCTTTTAATTTATAATTTGCTTGCCAAAAAAATAAATAATAATAAATAAATAAAAAAGAAAGAAAGAAACAAAAAGGTTTTTTTGGACCCAGATGGTTAGTTACAGCAGAATTTTGAAGAAAGGTGAGATATTGAAGTTAGCAAATGGCTTACTTAGTTTTAAAAAAGGGATTACAAAACCGCTGTGCACTTCTGTTCCAAGATCATTAAATTATTTTCTAGATGTTCTAGCTCATTGTACTTGAGACATCAAAAGTGTGAACAAACAAGCTATGTGCAAAAAAAACTTAATTATTAATTAGTGAGTCTTGTTGCTGTGGAACAATCTTGTACAAAAGTTTAATTGCCATCTGTGACATTTGAGCACTGTATATCATTGCACACAAACAAAAAGGTAGGTCATGCAGAAATTCAAGAACAGATGATAGCAGTGTGCCTGAAATAGTTTAATGCGACATTTAATGTGGTCTTAATTCAGTTAGTAGCTTTTTTTCATTTGTCTCCATTTTGTGGAGTCTGTTCAAGAAACATTATCTTTTGATAAACTTAAAAAGGAAGGATATTTTTTTGTTTTGAAGCATCTAGAAAAATAAGATTTTAGTTCATCTTCTAAATACAAATGAAGATATTTTGAATGAAATCTGAGAGATTTCTCTCCCTCCATTGATAATCTGTTCACCCCAAACTCTGATGGTTCTACAAACCCGATTCCAAAAAAGTCGGGACACTGTACAAATTGTGAATAAAAACAGAATGCAAAGATGTGGAAGTTTCAAATTTCAATATTTTATTCAGAATACAACATAGATGACATATCAAATGTTTAACCATGTCTCCCACTGTGTGGCATCCCCTCTTCTTTTTATAACAGTCTGCAAACGTCTGGGGACTGAGGAGACAAGTTGCTCAAGTTTAGGAATAGGAATGTTGTCCCATTCTTGTCTAATACAGGCTTCTAGTTGCTCAACT
The DNA here is from genome assembly GCA_018749465.1 of Paracanthobrama guichenoti. Taxonomy (NCBI): domain Eukaryota; kingdom Metazoa; phylum Chordata; class Actinopteri; order Cypriniformes; family Gobionidae; genus Paracanthobrama; species Paracanthobrama guichenoti. Next base: position 33,290,346 of record CM031956.1, on the reverse strand, counting down.
GTCTTAGGTCTTCTTTGTCGCATCTTCCTCTTTATGATGCGCCAAATGTTTTCTATGGGTGAAAGATCTGGACTGCAGGCTGGCCATTTCAGTAGCCGGATCCTCCTTCTACGCAGCCATGATGTTGTAATTGATGCAGTATGTGGTCTGGCATTGTCATGTTGGAAAATGCAAGGTCTTCCCTGAAAGAGATGACGTCTGGATGGGAGCATATGTTGTTCTAGAACTTGGATATACCTTTCAGCATTGATGGTGCCTTTCCAGATGTGTAAGCTGCCCATGCCACACGCACTCATGCAACCCCATACCATCAGAGATGCAGGCTTCTGAACTGAGCGCTGAGAACAACTTGGGTTGTCCTTGTCCTCTTTAGTCCGGACGACATGGCGTCCCAGTTTTCCAAAAAGAACTTCAAATTTTGATTCGTCTGACCACAGAACAGTTTTCCACTTTGCCACAGTCCATTTTAAATGAGCCTTGGCCCAGAGAAAACGCCTGCGCTTCTGGATCATGTTTAGATATGGCTTCTTTTTTGACCTATAGAGTTTTGGCACATGACACGGTGGATTGTGTTCATCGACAATGTTTTCTGGAAGTGTTCCTGAGCCCATGTTGTGATTTCCATTACAGTAGCATTCCTGTATGTGATGCAGTGCCGTCTAAGGGCCCGAAGATCACGGGCATCCAGTATGGTTTTCCGGCCTTGACTCTTACGCACAGAGATTGTTCCAGATTCTCTGAATCTTTGGATGATATTATGCACTGTAGATGATGATAACTTCAAACTCTTTGCAATTTTTCTCTGAGAAACTCCTTTCTGATATTGCTCCACTATTTTTGGCCGCAGCATTGGGGGAATTGGTGATCCTCTGCCCATCTTGACTTCTGAGAGACACTGCCACTCTGAGAGGCTCTTTTTATACCCAATCATGTTGCCAGTTGACCTAATAAGTTGCAAATTGGTCCTCCAGCTGTTCCTTACATGTACATTTAACTTTTCCGGCCTCTTATTGCTACCTGTCCCAACTTTTTTGGAATGTGTAGCTCTCATGAAATCCAAAATGAGCCAATATTTGGCATGGCATTTCAAAATGTCTCACTTTCAACATTTGATATGTTATCTATATTCTATTGTGAATAAAATATAAGTCTGTAAATTATTGCATTCCTTTTTTATTCACAATTTGTACGGTGTCCAAACTTTTTTGGAATCGGGTTTGTAATTCAATCAAATAAATGTATATGAATTAAGCGGTTTAATCCAAGTCTTTTAATGAGACACAATTCTTTTATATATATCCTTGTACTCCATTTCAGATAAGATGCACATGATTATATTTTCCTTGAAATGTTATGAACAGTAGCTAAACCAAATTTTTTTCATTTGCATTTCTGTTCCTACCTTGGGAAGCTCAATCGTTTTGGTGACATGGGAAAGAACCTCATTGGTTCTTGTGCACCAAGCAAAGATTCTTGAGCTTCCCTTTACCAAATCTGAGTGCTCTACTTACATTTTTATGTGAATGAAAGCCTAAATTAAATCTATTCATCATATACAGTGATCATGTCTCTTTAGAAAACCTGGATTTAAGTACTAGTATAAAGATATGCATAGTTTTTGTATAGGCATATGGTTTTCTGGCCATTTATTTGTTTAATTTGTTGTCTTGTACCTCGTTCTTTCTCCTGCTTTGTTCCTACCTTTCACGTGTCTTGCAGGTGTCCTGCAGTGTGACACTCTTTGAAAAAGCTTCATAAAACCAGGTGAGATGTTGTTGGGTAAAGTGAGAGACACAGTGACACGCTGCAAGACTCCACTCACTGGAGAGCACAGGTAGATTTGACAGCAGCAGGCTATTTCTCCCTCTTTCCACACAGCAAAAGAGAGACAGGCTGAGAGGCAGAAAGAGACAGAAATGACTCATTGACAGAACTGGAACTTTTAACCACAGACTCTACAATACACACAGAGGTGTTTTTCAACTATGGACACTTGGCTTTGTGGACCTTTAGAAAGTAAATTAATTTAAAACACCTTTAGTGTTTCAGCATTATTTATCCACAAGAGTATATAGCCTAAAATTTCACAGTACATGTGTTATCCTAAAAATACATGAACATTTTCAGCACAATGTCATTTCCACCACATAAAAAAATAAAATAATAATAATTCACCTGATGGTGGAAATAACCTTTAAAGCATTTTTAGAATAAAAACTCTTGTCTGGCTAAAGCTTGGTTATGGAAGCTTGTTTCAACAACAGAATAAAATATTTAAAAAATAATTGTGACTTTTTATCTCACAGTTGTGTTTACATTTCGCAATTCTGACTTTATTTTCAGAATTGTGAGATATAAACCTGCATTTGCAAGTTATAAAGTCAGAATTGCATGATACAAGTTTGGAATTGTGAGACATAACGTCAGAATTGCGAGAGATAAACGCGCAAAAAAAAATTTGTCAGTCAGTCTTTTTTTTTTTTTTTCTCAGGAATGGTGTAACTATTGATCTACTGGAGCAAGATGTAATGAACCCAAATGCAGTTTTATTGAAAGTGTGAACAGATACAAAATAAACAAAAAAACTTGACAAAGCTGGACTTGACTTGACTTGATACTACATGAACTAAACTTGAACAGCCACAAAACTCACCAACAATACTACACAAAGACACATGGCAAGCATGAGGGCTAAACATGCAGACTGATGATTAACAAGGAACACCTGTGAACAAACAAACAACCAACCACTCAGAACATGACAACATAGAACACGTGACAAGGGATCACATGGCAGGAACACATGACAAAACCAGGAACATGACAATGGAAAAACAAGACAGTGATTAAACTCCAAAAAAAAAGACATGAAACATGAAGCAAAAAAACAAAACTATACATGACAAATGGACTCTATAACTGAGAATAGAAATCAGAATTGTGAGTTATAAAGTCAGAATTGTGTGGTATGAAGTCGGAATTGTGAGATATAAAGTCAAAATTGATAGAAACTCAAAAGAGACTTTTTGTCTCACAATTGCGAGTTTATATCTCACAGTTCTGACTTTATATCACGCAATTCTGACACTACAATGGCACTGTTGTCTCCTACTTTTGATAAAACTTTATTAGAGGAAAATTTTGGTCATTGTGTAAATGACGCACCAACTAAAGGAACATGGGCAATCTGAATTAAAAAAAAAAAAAAAAAAATCTGACAATAAATGTTAAAATGATTAATGCCCTCTCGGTTCAAATTCTCATAGTTTTAAATATGTAATATAAATTTTTTGTAATGATGGATAGTTTCAATAGTTCAGATTAAAAAGATTGTCTGGGGATAGAACAAGGGTAAATAATAAAGGGCATTTGACAAGTAATAATAAAGGATGAATGCATTGTTTAAAAGTTTAAGACAGTTTTATTGTGACCTTCACATAAAGAACAGAGAAAAGAAAAACAGAGAAAAACGTAAAACATAAAACATTGAAGAAACAAAAGTAGCTGACTTCAGACAAAAACTTACTGTATGTTTAGACTAGAAGAGTCAAGTCATGTTAATAAGAGACTAATGCTCCAGCAGACTACGTCTGAACAACATATAAAGAGGAGCTCTTCTCAGTCAAAACAATTCCACTGTAACAGATCTAAGAGCATGATATTCCAGTCACCACATCTTTCACATGCAATTTAATATCTGTGTGATGAGGAAACACAGTATCACAGATTCACGTATTATTGTTATTGCATTCACAGTAGAGAAGCAAATGTGTATTTCTGCTCAGGCAGGCAAAGGCAATGGCGGAAAGGTATTTTTAGATGGCATGTGATAATAGCCACTAGTGGTAAAAATGGCATTTCCTGACCACTCTACTGCCATGGTACTGAATGTTCCACACACACACATACACTTTGCCACAGTTGTAAGAACAGAAGCTGATGTTACTTGCAACTAATCTTTTTCCTCCCCTCGTGTTCCTCATTCGGTTTCTGTGCCAAAACCTGCCTTGCTGTCTACTGCTTTCATAGACAGCTGCCTTGTAAGAGCAAAAATAAAAAATTAAAAAAAATAATAATAATAACTGATCAATTTGGAATGCTCTACATAGGCAGCAACTGAACTCCTCACCTGAAGAGCACAGAATACTTAATGCACAATAAATTTTTAACAGTTTATTATTAGTAAGCTAATATAAGTCTATTCATCAACTAAGGAGGTCAGCAATATTTTTTCACCCAAGTATTTGCATGTATACCACAGCCAAACCTTGACCATCTGCAAAGAACCACTGGGATTGTATGCAATCTTAAAACTCTTGTCAGCAATAAAAAAAATAAATAAAAAAACATATTATGAAACTCGTATTATTTGAAAACTGTCCTATAATAGCAAAATTACAGCAATAACACTCTTTTGTTTAGAATTTAGTTTAGAACAATTTAGTTTTTGAAATGAAAGCAATTTAACCCAATTTAGCAATAACCCAAAAGCAAAAATAGCTTTGGTAATTACATAAGATTAACTCATTAAGTGCTGAGGAAAGCGTCTGTATTATTCAATTAAAGCAGGTTTGTATCAAGATCTTCCCATGTGAATGAGGAGAAATCATTTTAAAGTTTTGGGGTTTTTAGCATGAAAGAAGTAAAAGAGTACTATTACAGGAATACGCCTTGTGACTTTGTAGTAATGCACAATTATTATATATATGAATAAATATTATTAGCTGACTTTCAAAAGAAATATACATTAAACTGAAAATCTTTTAGTCTGTCAAATTTGACCAACAGCCCAAAATCAATGGCTTATTAAATAATGTTGATAAGGTACACAACAGCATTTTTATCTTTAGAGTAAGATGGTGAGTTAGAAATGTTCATCCTTAGTGTGTGTCAACTGCCACTGTAAACTAATGTAAATATCTACAGTAAGATAACCTTACAAAAACAGTAAAGCTACAGGCGTTGCTCATGGTTAGTTCATGTTAACTAATGCTTTGACTAATATTAACTAACTGTGCTGTTAATGTGAATAGATGCATTAATATATGTGTGAGAATGCATTAACTAATGTTAACTAATACAACCTTATTGTAAAGTGTAATTTTTTTCTTATTCACAATGAAAATTTGGAACAAATACATGTGCTGGATATGAATGGTCCTTTATTCTTTATTCCTTTAATGATCTCTCTCTCATATGTACACTTGCCCTTTAAAATTCCAGCTTTTAATTTTAGTCATGAGACAACCACATTAATCACTAAATGCAGCCAATGGCCTCTGGTGGATTTGAAACACAAATCAGTAAGATTCAGATTTATGATAAATGCTTTCTGGACTCCCCACCACTACCAGATCAGTGATTTGCGATCCCTCAGTCACCCCGCAGATCCTGGGATCTCCCGAAGCGGAATGTCTTCCCTCTTGGCGTCCATTTGGCCAGTACCCCCTCCTCCTCGAATTATCATGTGCTCGGGATGCCTGGCCCATCTTGCCCCTGACAGAGAGAAAAAAAAACACAAATTAAAAGATTAAGGGCGTACATGCCTTCTACCATACGGCCAACTGTGCACCTCTCACATGCTTTACATTTTTATTATTGGCAGTACATTTTTACTCTGCCCTCCTACGCAACTTTAATGAGATGTGTAAAGATTAGAAAACTGTTTGTATTCCTTGATTCATTCCATGACCATTCAGCAAAGTTCTTATTAAAGAACAAGGAAGACAAGACATTTTCCACTGAGCTATTTTTGATGCCAATGCAAGTCTTATGTTATGGCCTTATACCGTTAAATAGTCATGCTTATATTAGATTCAACCCAAACTTAATTAACTACTCGGCCCTCAAGTGGAACTAATCAAATTTTATTGACGCCCGAGGAATGCATTCCATTGCTGAACCAAAACAGAAACCAAGTGGTGCAATGAGACCTCAAAAATGATCCTAAAACCCCTGCAAATGTTATTTAAAGAAGATGAGCAGTGGTACCGTGTCAGTACAAAAATATAACTGCACTAAAGCACAACAGCTGGCTTTGTTTGGACATATGCTCTTGGGTGCTTTATAAGAGCAAGCGATGGTCGCTCTGGAAAAATAGGATTGTAGTAACTGGTAGCTAGTTGTCAGAACTATATCTCCCAGAAGGGTAGACAAATGGTATCACCATTCAGAATCCACAGATGTACCATCAATTACTTTTGTTTACCATTTCTTTCTTTCTGTCTTTCATTGTACACGCACAAGCACATGACCTCACACACACACTGGCCTGCAGAAAGTAAACCTTTTTTTGTTGAGTTCAGCAGAAAAAACACAATATCCTTGTGGCCCCCTAACACAAGCCATTGAAATTCAGAGACAGAAAGAGACAGAAAATGAGGGCATATAAGCTTCATTCTTGTTCAAGTTGCATGTGCACTCCCAGGTAGAATGCTTTATTGCAACTTCAAAATAATAATCATCATCATTTTTTGAAAGAAAGAATATTGTTGGTAGGCCTATAGATACTCAACCTCAAGACTTCTATGGATGGATATTGTTAAACTTTGTTCTTTTAAGAAATACAAATAAATAAAAGAGAAATACAATTCTATTTCAATAAGAAAATGACATTTACTAAAACAAGTTTTAATTCACTAAAAAGAACTGGCTCATATGAGTCATTTGTTCTGTAATGGGACTACAGTGGTTGAGAATGACTGCTTCTACAAACAATTTAAATAATAGGTCGCTCTCAGGAGCTCAGTGAATGCAAGCGTGGTACTATGACCTGTGCAATAAATCCATTTGTGAAATTTCCTCACTACTAAATATTCAACGGTCAACTGTTAGTGGTATTATAACAAAATGGAAGCAATTGGGAACAACAGCAACTCCTCCATGAAGTGGCAGACCACATAAAATCACAGAGTGGTGTCTGTGCCAGGAGAGGTTTGGTGATTGCCAGGAGAACAGTACTTTCCTGACTGCATTGTCCCAAGTGTAAAGTTTAGTGGAGGGGGGATTGTGGTGTGGGGTTGTTTTTCAGGGGTTGGGCTTGGCCTCTTAGTTCCAATGAAAGGAACTCTTAATGCTGCAGCATACCAAGACATTTTGGACAATGTCATGCTCCCAACTTTGTGGGAACAGTTTGGGGATGGCCCCTTCCTGTTCCAACATGACTGTGCACCAGTGCACAAAGCAATGTCCATAAAGACATGGATGAGCGAGTTTGGTGTGGTCCTGACCTCAACCCAATAGAACACCTTTGGGATGAATTAGAACAGAGATTGCAAGCCAAATCTTCTCATCCAATATCAGTGCCTGACCTCACAAATGCGCTTCAAGAAGAATGGTCAAAAATTCCCATAAACACACTCCTAAACCTTGTTGAAAGCCTTCCCAGAAGAGTTGAAGCTGTTAAGGCTGCAACTCCATATTAAACCCTACGTATTAAGAAATGGATGTCATTAAGGTACATGTGCATGTAAAGGCATATGTCCCAAAATGTTTAGCAATATAGTGTAAAATATGCTTCAAATGATTATTCTTGTATGTAAATATGTTGTGAAAAAGCTGTTGTGGAAAAACCAAAAAAAACGAATAAAGAACACCAGTCACAGCAGCAATCATCCTCCCTTTCCCCACGGGAAATTGGGTATCAAAATGATGCTGCTTTCATGTGCTATCAGAATTATCGTAAAATATTAGTTTCCTAAAAAGTGGACATGAACGCCTTCAAGTCAAAATTTGAATGGGAGAAGTGGTAGTAGGAAATTTCCAGCATTATCCCCGAACTTCCCAGTGGTAAATACGATTTGACGATACGACGTTCATGTCCAATTTGAAGGCAGCAATAGACTTAAATCTATTTAATTGGACCAAATTGTGGATTGAGGCAAACGCTGTTGCATCATTTGCACATTAATTCTGAGAGAGGACATGTATGCTGTCAGCCTTCTCTATCATTTGTGCAATTCCAGGGCTACCATTAATGAATGAAAATAAAAACTAACAAAATAGCCTATGTAGGCCTATTATTATTCTATAGGCGATATATTATACATTCTGTAAGCTATACTGTTTTACACTCACATAAAGAACTACTAAATATGTTTTAAGGGCACCTGACACCCAATCTGTTTTGGTTTATAGACATCATAAAGTTTGAGTTTCTTCACCCTGTTTAGTTATCACCAATAACTCAGCTTTCAGCATAGTGTCATCACCATCTAATTACTAACAGAGCCCTTTAAAAACTTTCACCAGCTATTCTTTTTTTTTATTATTGTGACAAACACAGAAATGCACAGCTTTGTTTCATTACAGTAGTCACAACAGCCACATCAGCAAAGAACAGATAAAGACATACAGAAAGGAATGTAGGAAAGTAAGCATTTGGACATGAATTTAATGAAAGAGTGGCTTCTATTATTCAACAATAAACTTCTATTTCAATAAACTTCTACAAGAAATCAGTGGTGCATCTCTGGATTTGGGTTTTCGTAATCCAATATAAATGCATGTTCCAGTTCTATCTGAAGTTTCAAAAAGTTAAAGGCTTTTGGGAGCACATTTTTGTACACTTGAGACTAACACACTGTAATATTTATAATATGATATTTCATAATTTATATTAACATACTATTTATTAAAAGTAAGTCACATTAAGCCTGTTTGAAAAATACTTAAAAATAAACATGAAAAAAAAAAAAAAACACTATTGCTTTGACATGGGTATTCAGCCAATCACAGTGATCTATCTCCCCCTCCCCCATTTCATTGCCACACTTTGGTTTCTCAGTGAGAACACATTGAGCTGAAGGGAGACAAAAGAGACTGCCTCCTTCCCTTGAACACGTTAGAAACAATAGTCCTTTGTATTATTTCTGTTCTGGCAATTAATTTCTCATTTACTCTTCCGATAAAACACCTGGTAGAACTGAATGTTTATAGGAAAAACTTAAGTGATGAGAAGGAAGAAATGAGTAAAGGAGTGAAAGAGTTCATTGTCCATCACATGAAGGAGAGCTTGGGTTTGTTTAGAGTAGAGAGGAATGGTCCGCTCATGCTTTAAGGAAAAGAGGGTGGGGAATACCGGGAGATGAGATACAGCTTCCAGACAACGTTCATCTTCAAACACTCCTATTAAAATATCTAACCCCTCTAACCTATCACTACCCCACTATGCATCCAGATGTGAGCGAGAAAGAATAACAACGAATGGTAGAGAAATGGGATGGAAAATGAACCAAGATGCTGTCTGAAGACATTTGGGTTTGCAGTTTCCAGCTGAGAGTTCAGACAGCAGATTCTCTGGGTGTTCTTTATATGTGTTCAGAGTCCTCACTATGGATGCCCTGAGACTGGAATGGAGGAGAGCAGAGAGTTGTAATTATGCCTCCCCCTAAACAGCTTGTAGGCTGTGAGCCAGAGTGCCTTCTCTGAACTGCAATTGTGTGTGTGTGTGTGTGTGTGTGTGTGTGTGTGTGTGTGTGTGTGTGTGTGTGTGTGTGTGTGTGTGAGAGAAAGTGTGTATACCAGTGGGTCCGCCAGCTGGACAGATGATTCAAGGGCCTTTAATATCCTGTGGAGGCCCTGTTAACACATACGCACGTGTGCTCACATTCAGACACAGACATATGTGTGTATACCACAATAACTGCAAACGGTGCAATTCCTGTTACAAATTTTTTTCTTTTTCTTTTTTTAAATCATGATAAATCGAGTGCAGAAAAAGATTAGACATTTCAGACAAACTAAGGAACAGAGGAATTCTGGGTTCAATACAACTTAAGCTCAATAAATTCTAGCTTGTCCCACTCTTTTCTTTTTTTTCCTTTAAAGTCTAGACTTACTGGTTGTTAGGTTAGGTGTTGACATGTAGTTGCAAAGTTATAGTCAGTAGAATGCCTGTTGGGGGGGCCATCAAATAAAGTGTTAGCAGGTATTAAGCAGACATTCTGCTAACTCTAATGACTGCTAGTTGACATGTACTTGAAAAGTTACTCATAGTTAGTTGAACATCTAAAAATTTTTCTTGGGTAACATGCTTTGGTAAACAAATGCTGCTGATTCAGCCTGAATATTCCTTTAAGGAATGAAATACAACATACAAAACCACAATCAATCTGATAGAGCATCCTAGCATAGTAACAGATGCAACCATCCATATATATATATAGATAGACAGTCTATATCTATGATAGACCTACTTTGTTAGGCACAGAAATCTGGAACTGTGCAACCCTCTCTCAGTTCTCCACCATATGGCAAGCATGGGACTTGGTGCATTGCAAGGGCCACAGGAGACAAGAAGAGGGAGACAGAGAGAGATTGGTAGAGTTTACTTTGTGCAGTGTGTGTGTCTGTGTGTGATTGTGTGCCTGGGTGAGTGATTGAGTGAGCTGGAGACAAGGAGGGCGCTCTGGAATTGATTTATCACCATTTGGAACGGGAGGGGTGTGTGTGTGTGTGAATGTGTGAAGGGATTGGGGTTTTCTGAACTTACGGCGTGCCAGACTGACAGGATACTTACTATGCTGTACCCTAGAGAAAGAGAGAGATAAAATGAAAAATAAGCTTTTAGATATTCACACGACTGAAATGATGCAATTCCATTCAGCTCATTATTCCTGCATTATAGATCACTAATATACTAGATTTCACTAACCTAGATTCCAAATCATTATGACTTTCTTCTGTGGAACACATGGAAGGTATTTTTTGTGTGTTTTTATGATGAGTGGAAAGAGAATTTTAGATTGACACAACAGTCATTTATTATATTCAACAATAGCATCAGCTCGTTCCATGTGCCATCATCTGTGGCCCTGTTTACACCTGGTATTCATATGTTTTGGTCGATCGGATCAAAGTAAACAAAATAAGCGTGCTCGATTTACAAATGGGCACAGAATTTTTTTTTTTTTTTTTTTTTTTTTTTTTTTTTTGTTAGGCACAGAAATCTGGAACTGTGCAACCCTCTCTCAGTTCCCGAAAGGAGATAGCGGAAAAACACAGAGAGCATCAGCTTTCGTTTCTGCTTTGATAGTCACAAGACCATGCCGAACACTGTGAGTGTGTGTTAAAAATCAGGAATGATAAGAGAACATTGTGCTTTGTACACGTTTTGTCTTCAAACCAAACTTTTTTTTTTTTTTTTTTTTTTTTATTTTATTTTATTTTTTTCAAATTTTAATCCCATCTGGCTAGCGCTCGATTTTTTTGCTAGTTTCAGCATGATGCAGTTATCATTTTCACATCCAGCTCCATGTTGTTTAAATAGCAAATGCACTCGCACCCATCTGTTCGCCCATGGGCGTGCTGGTCTGAAAACGAGGTGCGCTCAGGCGCATTGTTGGCGCGTTGCAATTTTTAGCATTTTTGAACTGCGGCATTGACAAAAACCTGGTCTAAAGTTAATAGCGCAGTATTATTTAAAGGGCACGTTATTAATATGACCCTATGGTTGAGTTATGAGTATGAGGTGAGTACACAATGCGCATACTCTCAGCTTGTTACACACACAGGGACGTGCAGCAGCACACAAACATTCGCATTCGCCATGTAAATAGCGAATCCGCCATGGTGTAAGCACAACTGGCTTTTAAAGGGAAGGGGAGATGAGACTCCCACTGATTCGTTTATTGCACGTTATGCCAAAAACACAAGTTTTGTCGTTAAACTAGCAAAAGAGAACGTGCTCAAATTGTTAAAATAGAGCCCTTAAGTCTTGTTTTCAAAAAAAAAGAAAAGGAGGATTGTTAGTATGCAACAATACACATATACACTCACCTAAAGGGTTATTAGGAACACCATACTAATACTGTGTTTGACCCCCTTTCGCCTTCAGAACTGCCTTAATTCTATGTGGCATTGATTCAACAAGGTGCTGAAAGCATTCTTTAGAAATGTTGGCCCATATTGATAGGATAGTAATCATCTTGCAGTTGATGGAGATTTGTGGGATGCACATCCAGGACACGAAGCTCCCGTTCCACCACATCCCAAATATGCTCTATTGGGTTGAGATCTGGTGACTGTGGGGGCCATTTTAGTACAGTGAACTCATTGTCATGTTCAAGAAACCAATTTGAAATGATTTGAGCTTTGTGACATGGTGCATTATCCTGCTGGAAGTGGAGATCAGAGAATGGGTACATGGTGGTCATAAAGGGATGGACATGGTCAGAAACAATGCTCAGGTAGGCTGTGGCATTTAAACGATGCCCAATTGGCACTAAGGGGCCTAAAGTGTGCCAAGAAAACATCCCCCACACCATTACACCACCACCACCAGCCTGCACAGTGGTAACAAGGCATGATGGATCCATGTTCTCATTCTGTTTACGCCAAATTCTGACTCTACCATCTGAATGTCTCAACAGAAATTGAGACTCATCAGACCAGGCAACATTTTTCCAGTCTTCAACTGTCCAATTTTGGTGAGCTTGTGCAAATTGTAGCTTCTTTTTCCTATTTGTAGTGGAGATGAGTGGTACCCGGTGGGGTCTTCTGCTGTTGTAGACCATCCACCTCAAGGTTGTGTGTGTTGTGGCTTCACAAATGCTTTGCTGCATACCTCGGTTGTAACGAGTGGTTATTTCAGTCAAAGTTGCTCTTCTATCAGCTTGAATCAGTCGGCCCATTCTCCTCTGACCTCTAGCATCAACAAGGCATTTTCGCCCACAGGACTGCCACATACTGTATGCATAACTAGGTAACAAGCAGAAAGAGTAAAAAAAACAAAAAACAAACAAACAAACAAACAAAAAAAACACTACTAATGCACACTGTAGAACATGCAAACAGACAAATAGTGAACAAAAAAAAGAAACAGAAAAATATAGTTTTTACCCATAGCACAAATGGTACGGAACGGGTTTCATGCCACAAGTTAAATGCTCATAATAATAGTACCACAATTAACTACTAAATAGCCCACTGATGCACACTTTATGTCCTGATTGCACTACATGTCCAAGTTTGCACTACATAGGTTTATGAAAGTGGATTCTATCTCAGCCCACACTACCATAATTTTCCATCTCTTCATCCTCAAGGGAGGTTACAACAAGCCTCCCACTGCTCCTTCTCACATCATTACTGCGCTTTGAAAATAGAGAATCTAGAAAAAAGCGTTTAATTCCAGACAAACTGATACATCATTGCACTTCTGTAGGCCACAAGGGCTCCATTGATCGGCTTGTTTTCAAGGCAGGGAAGGAAAAGTGAAAACTGAGCCACTGTTTTTTTTTTTTTTTTTTTTCTTTCTTGCTCCTGTTTCCGAATTCCTTTCATCTCCTTTAATCAACACTCTCTGATTTTGCTGAGCAATAACTGGAAATATTCATATTCTATTTTGTGTTATATCTCATTTATCATGCTTCATGTGCAATAGCTGTTAGTACTTGCTTTAGCAAGTTTGTATATTTTCACAGCTTTTCCAATAAAGCTTGCCTCTGAGATAGAAAGCGAGAGATGAAGCACATTATGCTGCACTATTTTTGTTTTTTTCTGTATTTTCGTTGTATGCCACTCAAATTCAGCAATACAAATGCACAATTATTAGTCATGCCAATAAAGCACATTAAAACTGATACAGATACGGATGGAGAGATTACAATCTACAAATCATCTTCTCATATTTATGCAGAGAAGCTTTGTCCTTGTAATTCCACTACAACAAGTCAACCTCTAAGAATACATTCATTAATTATTGAAAACTATAAAAACTATTTGAGTAACATGACTAATGATGAGGGCAGAATTATATTGATTTTCAAAGATGATGTTTCAGCACTGAGACTGCTAATTACCATCACCCAACATGTAACATCTCTAGCTTGGTATTTAAAAGTGTACAAGCTTATTAGTGGTGAACATTGGACCCCAAATAAATTAGATCTAGTAGCTGTTGCCATTCAAATTAAACTGTACTCCTTGTTTTCTCCCTTACACTCACTGAAGAGAATAACAAAGGATAACAAGCTGTTTCAAGATCCTTCATGTTAACAACTAGAATTTCACCCCAACAAAAAGCTAGCTTGACAAAAGAGATAGCGACCACAATGATGAAAAATCTCGTCAGAGCTGCAGTTTGTGTGTGTGCGCGATAAAGTGATTCAGCAGCTTTTGTTCCTCGCTCTTTCAGCCTGCTGTCCCCTCACTCTCGGGGTGTCTGATTGGCGGCTGAGTGGGAAGTCAAAGGTCATGTGAAGTATGAAAAAGGGCCCAGGCCAATACAAAAGTTACTAAGTGTGTCAGATTGGGAGGGGGTCCTGAAGGAGACCTCCTGCCTGGTCCCCTAACAAAGAACCATCAGCATGTGAACAGCCACGAGTGTCAGCACTCTGGTCTGGTGCTCCATCCCCCCACAGAGGGCCTCTCTCATGGCATGCCCTCTGTCGCTGCAGGGGGAGCTCACTGGATGAGCGTTAAATCACTAGCTGGCATAAGGGATTGTGTGTGTTTTGGGCTGGGGGTTGCTAAATGCGACGGCCGCTCTGCAACAAAGAACAAACCAAAGTGTGTCTGTTGTTTTCTTTTAAAAATACATAAAAGAACTGGGGAGGTATGGGCAACACAACATGAAACGTACAAGAGCACAGGGAATGCGAGTCAGTTAATTTGGCACTCAGATGGGAAGCCGATGGAACATTTCCAACAAAGTTACAAATAAGGCTACTTAGCTGTGCTCCTCGCTTCCAAAAAAAAAAAAAAAACCCTGTCACGGACTATGAAAACTATGTTCCCTAGGCTGGTCATTGGCCTTAAGTCACACTGTATTGAAAGTGGCTCTGTGCTGACCAGGGACAGAATGAATACCCCAAAGCCATTTAGCCTCTTAACAAATTTAGCGCTTTAACAACGCCATCCCAGCTCATCAATCTTAAACCTGGCGTACAGAATTAACGACCTTGCTTAATGACTGATAGCCAGAGCCCACACGGCCAACTTATTAGTGCCACTGTTCACTTCTTAAGCTATTCAAACAGAGATTTGACTTCTTTCTCTGTTCTCCCATGTGTTTCCCCTGCTTCTTAAGTTACAGTGATGAGACTCGGGAGCTGTTTGGGTTTGAATCGACTGTCAACAAATTATGTTTTATTAACAAGGTTCAGGAGAAGCACATTCAGATAATTGACACAGGTGAAGAGCACACTATATATATACGCAGCAGTACTACCTCCGTTTTTGCTGACAGTTTATCAGCATCCCTCCACCACCCCTTCTCCACCTTTTTCTACTTTTTAGTTCTAACCAGTTACATACACGGGGGGGTGCTCTGGGCTCAGGCCAAATTCCGAGCTCGAAGCCCTCCCCCTGGACAGCACGCCAAATACGCATTTAAATTTACTCTCTATAAATTATATGTAAGTGTGAACTTGTGAAAGCCGTAAAACTACAGAAACTGGAGATCATTGGCTGCCTTTCTGGAACTGTTCTTAATTATCAAGCCCACACTCTGATTCAATCTAATTGCCCATTAGCAAAACAATTAGCTATCATGCTAACATTGAAAAGCGCTAAAAGGATTGTAAAGTAGACTAATGGGATGTTCATTTTCTTTTTGGGTAATTATTTTGGCTTATGAATGAGAAGTATACTGCAGTAATAAATGTGACAAGACTCTTATGGTTTTAAGACTGTAATGAGCAATGAAAAGTCTTAAAGTGAATGTTGTTACACTGCCACTACACTTAAGCACTTCTGATTTGCTTTCTCTTTAGGACTGTAGACATTCATAAAAACAACATACTGCTGTTAAGAAAATAAAACTATTACAAATATTTCTGTACATTTAAATGAGAGCTAAAATAAAATATAACTATTAGATAAAAAAAAAAAAAAAAATTAAAAAAATGCCATGGCAACAAACTAAAATAAAATAAGTTTAAAGGGTTAGATCACCCAAAAATGAAAATTCTGTCATTAATTACTCTCCCTCGTGTCATTCCAAGTCCTTCGTTCATCTTCGGAACACAAATTAAGTTTTTTTTAATGAAATCCGAGAGCTCTCTGACCCCTCCGTAGAGAGCTACACTGTCAGAAAAAAAAGGTGCATTGCTGTCACTGGGGCGGTACCCTAAGGTACAAAACCGAAAAGGTACTAATATGTATCTTTGAGGTACTAATAGGCACTCTTAAAGTACTGATATGTACCTTTTAAGGTACTAATATGTACCATTTAGGGGTGAGTAAGGTAAAAAGATGTACCTTTTCAATTTTGTACCTTACGATACCGCCTCAGTAACAGCACTGTACCTTTTTTTCTGACAGTGTATTTAATGAACACTTTCAAGGTTCAGAAAGATAGTAAAGACATTGTTTAAAATAGTCCATGTGACTCCAGTGGTTCAATCTTAACTTTATGAAGCGACAAGAATACCTTTTGTGCGCAAAAAAAAAAAAAAAAAAAAAAAACTACAAAAAATTGCTGAAATTAAATTAAAAACTGAAAATATAAATATCAAAGCTAATATAAATATGAATAAATATTATAACAGTATATAAATAATACTAAAAATAACATTGCCACACACATTAGTACTAAGAAAAGCAGAAAAAGGTATAATTTTACAGTACAAATTAATAACACTGACTTTAACTTTATGGAAAAATAAAAAAGTACAAAAGTTATACCTTCACCAATGATACTGTGAAAAGACTTGTATAAACACAAAGAGTTTCAAAAATCAAACAAAGAGCGTATGTTCTGGCCTAATACACTTTCATAGCAGCCTTAAAAAGAGCCCTGTTATACAGCAGGATCTATATGGTATTCAATGACACATATTTTCCTGGATTTTCAAGCCTTAAAGCAACAGACACTGATTTCCTTCTAAATCCACAGAATGCTTGATGGAATAATGCATGAATGTTATGAATGGACAGACAGACGACGGAGGAACGCTGAGGTCTGCACATATTCGCTCTTAAGCTGACCCGAAGCCAAAAAGTGTTTGGATTAGACAGAATAGGCAGACGATCACTTCCTCTAGCTATAAAATTATCCTCTTTACTCTCCATTGGAACCAGAAAGATAAACACACTCGCTGTTTTTATAGGTGTGTGTGTATGTGTGTGTGTGTGTGTGTGTGTGTGTGTGTCTGGAGTTTTAATTGAACCCATTAGGAGGAGAGATAGAGTTACTTGGCTTAACTCAGAGGGGGTTCTGTCACTCTCTGACTCTTTCCATAAAGAACTTTTATACAGGAAACCATCACAGGCTGTAAAGAGGGAATTCTATGCTTTCATAATTTGCCAGGCGTTACTTAAGAATACGTTAAGAATACTTATTTCTCTGTTCGTTAAAGTATGTATTTCTCATTCATATTTGATAAACAGTTTTCTAAAGATCCATTTAGGGTGGAACAATATGTTCTTTCCCTTGTAAATCTCATTTAAACCCGCAGCACTGAAGGCATTCATTTGATACAAAGTGTAATCTGGGGGTGCTGAACTGCCGGCGAGAGTCTTAAACTGCTAAAAAAATCCAAAAATAACATGAAGGGAGTGTGAAGAAGAAACCGGAGAGTATGAAAAAGCGAGTCGGAAAGTAGCGGGGAGAGAAAGTGGCTCCGTTTCTTTGTGTAAGGTGATCCTTCGCTCATAAGAGTTTCCACAGAAATCAGGCTGACATTGTGAACACGTGGCACGCTGCCGTCCCAGGCTCCCCAAAAAGACCCCCACACATCTGCCAATCCAAGCAGACTGAGCAAAGGGAAAAGGGAAGGAGGGAGGCTTTAAATCTATTGCATAGTGAAAGAACCCCCTTCTGAAATATGTCACCTTTGAGCCCCCACATGCGCCGAAGTCACCAATGCCCCCAGAAGTGTGCATGCCTTTGTGCTCTCCAAGAAAAGAAGTGTGTCGAGAAGAACGAACAATAGGTTGTTTCCCCATCTCCAAATCTGTCACGTTTTGTGAAGTCGTTCTCAGAAAAAAGCATTTGAACTAAAAAGACAAGTTATTCCTCCGTGTTGAACAAAAACGCTAAGCGAGGAGGTTCCATTCGTCAATATGCAGCTCTCTGATCAGCTGGAGCAAAAGAGAGTGAAATGTTTGTTCTTGAAATCAGATAACCAGTTCAAGCTAACCGAGCTATGATGATCAAAAACAGAAGTGCAGTGTGTTATGAGCTCTAAAATAAAAACAGAAAAACTTTTTCTGAACGTGACATCAGATAGGCGCAGATTAGTGGCATGCAGACTGAAGCAAGGTATCATTCGGCTACAAAAACAAGTGATCAGGTGACAAAGCAACAGCTGCCAGACGGACGGGAATCGGCCTCTTACACACACTCTGTTGCTCAGGCACACTCTCGGGTCTTTTTAGGACAAAAATCAGAAAACAGAACATTCATGTCTTTGTGGCTTGCCGCGTTAGACTGAATTTCAAACGGCTGCTATGCCAAATGTTGGATCTCTTTGTCTTTTTGGTCAAGAGCCAATACGGGACTCCTCTTTTTATACTCTAATTCTAAGATATTAACAAAAAAGTTCATCCACATCTGAAAATTCTGTCATCATTTACTCACCCTCATGACGTTCCAAACGTGTTCCTGTGTGACTTTCTACCTCCTGTGAAAAACAAAAGAAGATTTTTTTGGCATTATTATTGGTATTTTACACTCCCTAAGTATGGTCATTACACAACTCAAACAAAACCCCAACTCATAAGAAAACATAACTATTTTTCATTCATATGAACTCGTACATTGTGATTTGTATACGGAAAGCATAAAGGTCCACCCCCAAACCTAACTTTCAGTGGTGCGTAAACAGATTGTACGAAAACGCACAAATAAGATTTTATGAATTCATATTAGCCACCAATTAACAAAATGAAAGCATGACATGAAATGAAACTCAAGTGAACTTCATTACTGCACTCTCAGCCAACTATATATACCACATTATCTGATGTTTGGTGTCAAGCTTATCAATTATAAGTGCGGATTGTTGCTGACATATCTCTGATGAGCTGATAAACCCATCCGCAATTTAGGATTCCCTGACTACAAGATGCTGACAGCACACTTTTCTATAATAATTTCCAGAAATGACACAGCAGAAAGCAGCGCAAAAACTCCTTAGAATGGCTTGACTTGCAAACAATTAAATTCAATTGGAATTTCATCCAACACCAAAATAGGTTCAGCAAAGAACTTATCAAGAACCATTTCATAAAGGGATAGTTCACACACAATCAAAAACCCCAAAACTGTATAACTTTATTTCTTCTGTTTCATGATAAAGAATATATTTTGAAAAAGGTCTCAGCGTT
The DNA here is from genome assembly GCA_018749465.1 of Paracanthobrama guichenoti. Lineage (NCBI taxonomy): Eukaryota > Metazoa > Chordata > Actinopteri > Cypriniformes > Gobionidae > Paracanthobrama > Paracanthobrama guichenoti. Next base: position 33,271,071 of record CM031956.1, on the reverse strand, counting down.
TTTGCCCATAGAATTAAAAGCAGTGTGGTTCATTGTTCTTTTGAACCCCTTTGACATTCATTGCATGGACAAATACAGTTAAAATATTCTAATACCAATTTTTTTTTTTTGTTGTTGTTGTTTTTCAGAGGAAAAAGTCATATAGATTAGGAACAGCATGGGATGGGAATGATTCTCTCCTGCACAAACTACAAACTAGATAAAAAGAGTTTTTCTATGGTATCTAATAGCAAAACCTTTTTGGTTTGTGCCTTTTTGAGTGAACATGGAGATTGTTGGAGGGCAGATTTCTTTCCATGACTCATATGGAAGAAATCAATCTTTCTCAAGTATAAGCATAAAGTGCATGATCAGTGAACTAAACAAACGCACGTGTGCATACCTAATGTCTCGAGAATGTGTGTCCTATTGCGTAAATCTCCAACTCTTCTTTGGAGACAACCCCCAAAATGTAAGACATGCGTTAATAAAACGTTCATAAAGGGCACATGCCGAACGCCTGTGACCTGCCACGAGCCGAGAGAAAGCAGAGAAAGACGGGAAGTAAAATACGGGAGGGCCGATTTGCAGAGCAAAGAAAGAACGGTATGAGAAATAAGGAGGAGGGGATATTAGTTGCCACACAGGCGGCAGATGCTCGCGTGCCTTTACAAACACCCACGGTGCCCTCTCGACCCGCGGCGCCGGAGCATTCCGCCGTGATTCCCTCCTCCCTCTGCGCTCCGCTTCCCCGCCGGTTTCCACGGTCCCTCTGCGAATTGCGACGTCCCACCTGCCATGCACCATTGTGTGCGTGATCCTTTTTCATTTAAATGACAAAGTTAATTCCCCCCACGCCCTCCCTCTCTTCCAGCCCGGGGTGACTTTACGACCACAGCTTTAAAATGCATCTCAAAAAGAAAAAAAAAAAGCCATCTGATGAGAACATATGACGCCGCCAGATTTCAACACCCGCTCATATTGTAGGCCATGCACGCTTAATTGGGCTGCTGCTGTAAAACTATTTACTTGATTATAGCTTAACAACACTCAACTGTTCGGACACTTTACGAACAAAGTAACACATGCCAACTTTTAAAATTAAAAACGTGAAGACAGACTCGATAGTTTATATAAATTCTATACGCCTACTCTTTTTCAGAGAAAGCTGGGTTAGCCTATTCCATGCACTTAATTCTAGTATGTAAATAGCATATGTGATCAGCATCACAAGTTTCGTGCATCTGTTTGGGCACATGCTGCGTCTTTCCCTTATATGGCGTGTGAATAAAACCACCCACTTGTTTAAAATGCACTGACTTGAACTTCTTTGGGCATGAAATGTAATAAGCAAGAAGTGATGAAATTACATTTCGAGGATGACTTTCACACTAAAAGTTTCCTGAATAGATAAGATACAGCAGTTTGGATGAAACATGTAACTTCAATTATGAGTGTGACAAACGCCTGAGGTTTAGATGGAAAGAAAGCTGTCACCTGCGCTTTGGCTCTAGCAACCATATGACAAATGGTATATGATGACACATTCTTGACGACATACTGAAAACACTAACTAAAATATTACATTTGGTTACACAAATCAGTGATTGATGGGCTGTAGTCAGGGTCACTGCTTTGTTGAGCAGATTTGAAGAGCACGGCTTCAGACTTCAGCTGGCCCACGACAGATGGACAGCCACAGGTCACAGGACCGAATTTCAATGCATTCTCACGGTCCATCTCATCTGTTTATCAGAACGCTTCTGGTATAAACATTACGATTCAACTCTTACTGAATTTGTTGTAGACTAATGTTTACATAGGCCTATACTTTAAGTGCGCTGCAACTGTATGCATGAACTACAAATACGTGATGCGCAAAGGATCAGATGCCTTATGGATAAAGTTCAAATGTGTTTATATAATAATAATAATAATAAACATACATACAGAGAAATTCACTAATTTTGGCTGTGTCGCGAAAAGTTGTTTCTTGCAGGACTGACTGATATAATTACTGGTGTGGGTGTTTTCTGGACGTTTGAGCCAGATGGCCGTGAAACTTCCAGAAGCTCATGTTTGCTTTTTGTTTGTGGGTGAACGCGCATGATGCTAATGCGGCAGAATCAGAGATGGTAGTCGTAAAGTGGCATTGTGCACGCGGGCGAGTGTGACCTCTGTGAGAAATCACATTGACTGCGGGTTAAAGGGAGGTTGGGGGAATCCTTTTCACAGCGCGCGATTCGCCACGCGCGCAAACTCCTCCAGCGAGACACAATAGCGCGCTGATGTGCTCTCTGATATCCTCCAGTTACCCTTCATCCTCAGAACTCTAGATGTGGTTTAGACATTTTATTATAAAGTTAGCTGGAAACTGTGCTAAGTTAAGGTTACAGGCTATACCTAGTAGGCTACATAGTACACTATAAATTATAATGTATAGCTTTTTTTCTTACTCAAGATTATAATATAATTGGTGAAATAAACAGGCATACGTTTTTAAACAGAACTCTGTAAAAGTTGCTGCTTTTTAAAGTAATATCAAAGTGAAGCCAAAGTGACATCTTGCAAGAATCGACCACAAATAAAAATGAACTAAAACTCGGAAAACGCATAAAACCGAGTAGTAATGACAGAAATAATGAGTTAAATAGATGTAAATAAATATGTTATCAAGATAAAAACATTTCTAAAGTGTGAAGTAACCCAAAGTGTGCTAGAGTGGCTCGATAAACGTTGGTATTGAATAATGTGTTTTTTTTCTATTGTTATGGCACACTTCTGAAACTCTGTCCTCCTCATGGCGAGATCTGCTTGCCAGCTTCACCTCAATCACTGCTCTTTCTTTCTTTCATTCATTCTCCCTTTTCTTTTCTTTTCAGGGATGTACAGCCGTGGGGCGAGAAGGGGAGGTTGGAGTTTGGAGAGGGTGGGGGCCACAGTCTGAGGTGGGCTGCAAGGGGCCAGTCAGTATTCTCAGAGTCACAGACAGAGCACGCACACACACACAAGGAGCTGCGCCTCCCACACACCCGAGCACTAACTCACACACAGACGAAGAGGAAAGTGTATGTGTGCAGCAGCAATACCGCGTCTTGATGCTTTCTCCAAGGCGCTGAAAACACACAGAGAGGGGAAGTGCTGGTTCCTCGACTCCATGTGCATCTGAGGATTTACCATGCTTTAATTTACATCGAACAACCGACCAGCCAGTTTTCTCTGTGTGCGGAATAAGTACCTTGCGCACGGCTTCAAAAATGGGAACAACGAAATACTCCAGCGACAGGAATGTACTGTTTTGCAAGATGCTTCTGAAACTTATAGTTCTGGCGGTCGTGGCGCACAATGTTTCGGGGAAGACTTTAAAATACAAAGTTTTGGAGGAGCAGAGAGTTGGTACGGTGATTGCCAGACTGAAAGAGGATGTAGCCGGTCTATTATCCAAACTCCCGAGCTCCGTGTCCCCGCGTTTCCGCGCGATGCAGAGAGGCAGCACCCCTCTACTCTCCGTGCGCGAGGAGGACGGAGAGATCAGCATCGCTACCAAAATCGACCGCGAGAAGCTCTGCGAGAAAAACTTAAACTGCACTATCGAGTTCGATGTGATCACTCTTCCCACGGAATATCTCCAGTTGTTTCACATTCAAGTGGAAGTGTTGGACATCAACGACAACGCTCCGCAGTTCTCGCGCGCCATAATCCCCATAGAGATATCAGAGAGCGCGTCTGTTGGCACGCGCTTCCCTTTGGATAGCGCGTTAGACCCGGATGTCGGGGAAAACGCGCTACACACCTACTCGCTCACTCGGAATAACTTTTTCAAAATCGATATCAGGACGAGAACGGATGGTGCAAAGTATGCAGACCTTGTTGTGATGAGGGAACTTGACAGGGAAACACAGTCCAGCTACCAACTACAACTCACGGCATCGGACTCTGGCGTGCCACCGAAATCTGGCTCAACACTGCTTAAAATCAGCATATCTGATTCCAACGATAATAGCCCGGCGTTTGACGAGCAGGCTTACGTGGTCAACCTCCTGGAAAATTCATCACTGGGCACGCTACTGGTGGACCTGAACGCCACAGACCCAGATGAAGGCAATAATGGCAAAATAGTGTACTCTTTCAGCAGCCATGTGCCACCCAAAATCCTAGAGACCTTTAAAATTAATCCAGATAATGGCCACATCACTCTAATTAAGAAAGTTGACTACGAAACTACTTCCTCGTATGAAATAGATGTGCAGGCCCAGGATATGGGTCCCAACTCCATTCCAGGCCACTGTAAGATAATCATCAAAGTGGTTGATGTCAACGACAACAAGCCAAAAATCAACATCAATCTTATGACTCAGGGCAAAGAGGAGGTGGCCTACATCTCAGAGGCATCCCCTGTCGATACCTTCATCGCATTAGTGCGCGTGGATGACAGCGACTCAGGTCTAAATGGTGAGGTTGTGTGCCGGCTTCATGGCCATGGGCATTTTCGCTTGCAGAAGACCTACGAGAACAACTACATGATTCTAACAAATGTGTCTCTGGACCGTGAGAAACGCTCTGAATATAGCCTGACCGTGATCGCTGAAGACCGCGGCTCACCAAGCCTATCCACCATCAAACACTTCACAGTGCAGGTGCAGGATGAAAATGACAACCCTCCTCGCTTTGAAAAGAGCCGGTATGAAATCTTCAAGTCTGAGAACAATTCACCCGGTGCATACCTGACATCAGTAGTTGCCACCGACCCAGATTTGGGCACTAACGGTCAGGTGACCTACTCAGTTGTGGAGAGCCAGGTCCAAGGTAGCTCTATTTCAACCTATGTGACCATTGACCCATCTAACGGGGCCGTCTATGCGCTACGAAGCTTTGATCGGGAAGAAGTTGGCCGGCTTTCGTTCACCGTGCAGGCGCGGGATGGTGGAGGCCCAGCTTCGCTGAGCAGCAACGCCACTGTTTTTCTCACTGTACTAGATGAAAATGATAACCCACCCATCATCATTGCTCCACTACTAATAAACCACACAGCTGAGGTGCCATTATGGCGGCATGCTGAGCCTGGTCATCTGGTGACAATCATCAAGGCCACAGATCGTGATGCAGGGGCCAACAGCGAGTTGACTTGCTCCATAGTTGGTGGTAATGATGAAGGACTCTTTGTCATTGACCCACGCAGATGTGAGTTACGAACCAATGGAAGCGTAGATGCCTCTGTGCATGAGGGATTTGATCTCGCAATCCTAGTACAAGACAGAGGGGCGTCGATTCGACTCTCAGCAAAGGCCATTCTGCACATTAGCCTGAGGGACTATCCAGAAAGCTACTCCCTGAACCCTTCAGACATAAACAACCAATCCACTCTAGACGTGTCTATGATTATCATCATCTCCCTTGGTGCCATCTGTGGCGTACTTCTCATTGTCATGGTGATGTTCGCAACCAGGTGCTCGAGAGAGCAGAAGGACCCAAGACATTCCTATAACTGCAGAGTGGCTGAGTCCACCTACCAAAACCACCCCAAAAAACCCGCCCGGCAGATCCACAAGGGCGATATCACATTGGTCCCCACAGTTAATGGGACCCTGCCTGTGAGGGCCCATCCTCGCTCCCCGTCAGCCTCGCCCGCTCCAGAGAGTCGCCAGAGCCACCACAGCCGCCAATCACTCAACAGCCTGGTCACCATCTCCTCCAATCATGTGCCAGAGAACTTTGCCCTAGAGCTTGCTCATGCCACACCACCTGTCGAGGTAAAAAAAAAAAAAAAAAAAAAAAAAATAGTGTTCAGTAACTAGTATTTGTGAATTCAATGTGAACTCTTTATTCCTGACTATTTAATTCCCCCTAAACCTGTTACAATATCCAATATATTTGTTTTATTTATAGCATGTTTATTTGTATATCCATAGATCGTTGCATCATGCTTAAGTATCCATCCATATCATTCCCTCATTCACCCCACCAACCCCCCACCCCAATCACTACCATGGTTTGTCTGTATTTGTGTTGGTTTGCTGTCTGGTCTGCCATTATTCATTTTTATTTCCATTTTTTTCTTTTTTTTTATTTGTTCCCCGCCCTGTTTCTTTTTCTTTTTGGCTATAGCAAGTCTCACAGCTTCTGTCCATACTTCATCAGGGCCAGTACCAACCCAGACCCAGTTTCCGTGGCAACAAATACACCCGGAGCTACAGGTAACCAATCACACTTCAGCCTGTTGCCACCTTCACAGACCGTCCTACAGGGGGTTCAAAGTTCTAGTCCATGAGAGTCTGGACACCCTGGAGTACTTAAGTAACAGATGCTGACAATACATGACAGCCTCATCATGTTAGCAAGTCAACTGCCCTTTAAATAAAGCCTTTTTCTTTTTTTATGCATAAACTTTCATTTTTTTACACCACCAATAAATAAAAAAAGTTTACAAAAAATATGTATGATAATGGATATACAGTAGCTAAGTGAAAGCTACTGCAATAGCTAATTGTTTGTTCTTTGTCTCCAGGTATGCTTTGAATGAGATGGATAAGTTCAGCCTGAAGGACAGTGGACGAGGGGATAGTGAGGCAGGAGACAGTGATTGTGAGATGGGGAGGGAGTCTCCTTTACTTGGAGAAGGCTTCAATGAACTCTTCACTCCTGATGGACACCACAGACTGCATCCAAGTAAGCAAGAGATGAGATGCTGATGAGGAGTCCTTTAGACTATTACTCTGACTTTATGCAGACACACACACACACACACACACACACACACACACACACACACACACACACACACACACACACACACACACACACACACACACACACTTGTGAAACATTTAAAATGTATCTCTTCAAGATGAAACACCATATAAATCAAACTAAAACTATATGTTGGAGAAAAAACATGATTTTTGATGGGAAAAAAATATGCATGCTTGATCTATAATACAATCATTAATGTGACTAGAACCAGAATTGGGTTGTGCATAGAGATGGGCCATTGATTTCTGTAAATCAGCATGTTTAATCATTCATTCTCTGCATGAGAGAGTGGGCTAAATGAGGGCCTGTTTCGCAAATGCACCAGATTGGGCATTTATTAACTCTAAGATGTATTATAAATGGCCTTTCAAAATTAATGGCGCTATAAACAGCCCCTAGAACATGAATGAGTAATGCCAAACATGTTCAATAAGCGCTATAAGTTGGCATATTTGATTTGTTTTGCATAGTCTCTAGAAAACAAAACTGAGTCGGATGGAACTGGAAAGATTTGTTTATTCATTTGGCTCCCAATTGATGTATTTGACTAGTTAAGGGTGTGTGCTGTTTTGAATGTTGTGCCAGAAAACACCAATCATTAGCTAACCTCTTCTGTCAATGCTTTTGTTTTCTTTCTGATCACTGTAGCGATGAAGCTGTGCACTGAAGAGTGTCGTGTCCTCGGTCACTCTGACCAGTGCTGGATGCCTCCATTGCCTTCTCCAGCCTCCTCTGATTACCGCAGCAACCTATACATCCCTGGAGAAGATCCCCAGCAGAAAGCCACCCCTGAAGCACCACAATCTGGCGAGTCAACACTGAGGAAAAAGAGTTTCTCCACGTTTGGCAAGGAGACAGAGGAGGGAGAGGGGGAGGCAGGTGATGGGGAAGACCTGTGCGGAACAACTTCTCTGCTGTCTGAAATGAACAGCGTGTTCCAGAGGCTCCTCCCCTCCTCGCTGGATAATTACAACGAGACTAATGAAACTGAAAAGGCAACAGCCTGTGCTGCAGGGGTGGGGTCATTGGAAAGAAGAAAGGGTCACTTACCTGGAAAGCCAAGCCCTGCCACTTATCAGCAGAATGTGGCTGTTTGGGCTGCTAATACACACTTCCAAAATCCTGGACATGGCCACGCCCCTGCTAGTCACATGACAGCCCTGGTGGCTCCGCTCCCCACCCCTCTGCCAGCTCCCATGGCAACATCAGCGTCCTCTTCAAAATGGCTCCCTGCAATGGAAGAAATTCCAGAGAATCACGAGGAAGATGAGTTAGAGTCTGTGCTCGGCCATTTGCACGGAAAGCGCTGCGACAGTCGCAGCGAAATTATGGACGCCAGCGAGCTGGTTGCAGAAATCAACAAACTCCTTCAAGATGTCAGGCAAAGCTAAAGAATAAACTCTCTCTCTCTCTTTCTCTCTCTCTCTCTCTCTCTCTCTCTCTCTCTCTACAATAAAATAAAACATTTTTATATGAGACTGAAGATGAAGATAAGAAAACAGAAAAACACAGAGACCTGCAATTGTCATTAAAGTTGCATTTCTGGATGTAATGTGTTTTGTGAATGCTAATTATCCAAATGATGTTTGTATTTTCTGGTTTTTGGCCACAGTGTACACAATGTGAGTGTATTTATCTTTGTATTTTAAAAATACAATTTGTAGTCTTTATATTTATATATGTGTATATACCTAAGTTAAAAATGTATATAAAGTTACCAGATTTCTATTTTTATATATGCATGTTGGAAAAAATAATCAAGATCAACATGCCTTGATGTAAATATTCTTATTTATGAAAAGGTTCTTTTTTGCTCTATTCAGTGGTATTGTTATATATGAGTATAATATAAGTACATGAATATTATTGAGTATGTGTTTTTTGGTGGGGTGGGACGGGTATTGAAAGCATGTTTTAGGGGTGGGAGTGGTATTTATAATGGTGTATACTTTGTGCCAACTTCTGTTTTACATTAAACAAATGACAAAATAAAGAGAAATGAAGATATGTCAAACATACACACTTGGTTTGACTTTTTTATATATACGGTTCACTGTTAATTTTGATGTATTTTTGTTTAAAGTAATTTATTTGTGGGCATAAAAAGGTTTCCCAGTAAATTACAGTAGGCCTATGTGCTACTCCATTTAGTTTTTATGTTCTTGAAATATCCAGTAAAATGGGAGTGTGCGGTTGTGTTTCTCCTCTTCACAGACAGATCTGGAGAGCAGCCTTGCAAGGAGAATGACTTTTTTTAGTCACTCTCATCAACGCTGCACTCGTAATGAGCGCCCTACTGACTGAAATAGTCAATATATTTCATTAATGATTGAAAGGGTGCAAGCAGTAAGAATAATGCGCACAGAGGTAATTGAGGTAGACAAGAGAGAGAAAAACATGCTTGTTTTTGCACTCAATTTACGATTGTAAGAAACAAAAATGTAAAGTCAGTGTGAACAATATGCCACTAAAGCAAAGGAAGTATATTTCACATATACAGTGATCACTGAGGGAGAAATTAAATTCATTGTTCTAACCAGAGCCCCCTAGAGGCGGGATAACAGAACAGCAGGGTGCAGTTGATAGTATCCTGTCTTGTTTTGTTGTTGTTGAGAACAAATAGCTCAAATAAAGTATTGCCTAAAAATAAAATTAACCTAGCACGAAGGGTTAGTAAAAAAAAAAAAAAAAAAAAAAAAAAAAAAAAAAAAATCTTAATCAAACATTATCACAATTTGTCATTATTCAGTTGAATTGATATTTAACTCATTGTCACTGGTACACACACACACACACACACACACACACACACACACACACACACACACACACACACACAGGACTCTCCATAGATGTAATGTTTTTTATACTGTACAAACTGTATATTCTCCCCCCTTACACTAACTCCTAAACCTATCCGTCACAGAAAACGTTCTGCACTTTTATATTTTCAAAAAACCTAAAGATCAGAACCTTCCTGATCTGTCCTTCAATCCGTGCAGACGTGTACAGACTCACTCGCACCATCCCACTACAACCGTCTGCCTGTCTTTATCTATCTCCTCCCCCAGTCCATACAAAAAATCCCATCACGTGACCACGTGTACTGTGTCATGTTTATGTTTATGTTTTGTTGTGTTTTGCTATGTAATGCTTGCTAAACTGCATTCTTGTATTTCTGGAGAGCGTGTGGCGGCGCCTGAATAATCGGCTGCGGCCCGGAGGCTTGCTCCAAACTCATTTCGTTACACTGTACTTGTACATGTGTAATGACAAATAAAATATTCAATTCAATTCAATTTAAAGCTTTATGATTTATAAGCATGTTTCCTCATGGGGACCTCAATTTAGTGTGTGTGATAGTGTGTTTAGTTGTGTGTTTAATTTACTTAATTCAATTTCACTGTGACACGAGCCCCCATGAGTCAGTGCATTCAGAAGTCCTCACAAGGACAGGAAAACAACCCTCATTTTCTAATTTTCTTGTCATCTTGTCAACACGTCATCATTGTTTCGGTAGTGACGAAAGGTAACACATAATCCTTTATTTGGGGGGAAATAAACAACATTTTAGTACAGTTATGCAAATCAGTAGTATTTTAGAATGTTTTAGTAGCGTTTTAGAATGTAAGTTAAAATTCTGTGATGAAATGTGGTCGCTACCAAAACATCACTGTCACAACCGAAAATGTGCAGTCACAACCAAAACATGGGATATTTTGTCAAAAATAAAGTATATTGAATTACCAGTGTTATTATGGTGTTTTATTCAATGTATATGAAACCTTAACTTTGCAGTCAGTATGATTAACCCTTCTTATTAAATTATATATTATTGTGTTTCGGTAGTGACAAATTTGGGGAGAGGAAAAACAAATCCAAAACTTTCTGAAAATACAATACGTTAATTAACTGCACAATTACTAGAAATGTGTACCTTGGATATTTTACAATTTGCATACATACTTAATTTGTAAACAAAGACACAATATGTTTCCAACTCTGACTTTGAACCAATTCTTTAGAATGGCCCTTAAATAGCAGACAATGTGACAATTACCCAAGAAATGGCTGATAAACAGTTTGGAGTCAAAATTTAGCTTGACCTTTTTCATCAAATTTCTCAATGACCAGCTTTACTTTCCTGCTAACTTAACAAGTGTTGAAATTATGGAAAACTAAATGCATAGTGATGACATTTAAAGACGGATATGACTGAATGCGAGGTGTTATTTTGTAAGCTAGGAATTTCCAAACTCATACAAAATGAGAATGTTTTGCCCCTCCTATTTGAGTAGTTCAAGGAAACTTCATGAAAAGCTCATTTTTACAAACATATATTGGCCTTGACTTTCAGCTTAAAATGAAGAAAAAAGAAAGCAAGAAGCAAAAAACTATGCTACTTTCAATCTCCCTCTCTCTGAGACTCTCACTCTCTTTATTCACTCTTACATCCTGTAACTTCTTTACTTGTATGAGAAAAACAGCATGATGTAGCCCTAAGGACACTGAGCGGACCTAATCTGCCTAATTTTGCAATCTTTTGTGCATTGTAATTCAATTCTACAGTAAACTTTTATTGCTTTAAATGAATAATTCATTCTGTTTCTCCTTTCCGTCTATCTTTTGCTGTGCCTTTTTTGCATCCGAGTAAACGTGCCATGTTACAGCACACACGTCGCATATAAAGTCATGTCACTCTCGAGAGTTCTTGTCACCAAGTAGGTTGGTAAATTGACATAATTACTGAGGTGAGTTTCTGATTAGCTTGCAGTGGAGTTGAGTGTAAATTCATGTCTTCCTCTTCATCTCTCACGTCTCCACCGCTAAAAATACACCTGTCTCCTTCTTTCGTCATTTCAAGTCTTGAGGATAAGTCTGCCAACAGTCTCTTATCATTAACACTTTGTGTAAATGTGTGTGTGTGTGTGTATGTGATAGAAGCAGCAATAACTGCGGGTGATTGTGAGTCTTTTAAAGCCTGAAACAGGTTTAGCCTTATTTGTTTCCTAGAAAAGACATCCTTATGTTTTCGCTCCTATATTTTATCATTCTTGTTCTCCCCTCGTATCTCTCAGGTGGAACATATTTTATGACCAAATGCTTCCTCCCATGATGCATTATGAAAACACCAAAACATCTGTGGCTCTTCAGTGCAGCTGTTGGCCAGAGTGCCGCCGTATGTGTGCTTTTGTGCGTTTTGTCTGTATAAATGACACTTTTGGTAGCCAGCCAGCTTTTCAGTAAAGCATGGCAAATTACAAGAATGGCATGAGCTGGTGTGTTTAATGGTCTGGAAGTGCCAATGACTGACTTGTGACTCTTTCAAGTTGTATATCCAAGCATGACAACCTCTATAAATGGACTTTCTTTCTTCAGTGGAACACAAAATAATATATCTAGAAAGAAAAAAAAAAAAACAAAAAAGTCTGTTTTTATACAGTGAAAGTCAATGGCTGATTATATGGGAAAACACAGCTGAAATAATCTCCAGAATGTATGTTCCACAAAAGAAAGCAAGTCATATAGGTTTAAAATGGCACGAGTGTAAGTAAATAATAACAAAAAGTTTCATTTTTGGATGAACTGTCCCTTCAAAAGTTGATATATTGAATATATTTCAACATGGAAGTTTCAAAACCATAAACAAAATGTAATTTACTGCAGGACTATTTCAAAAACTTTAACTTTTAAATAAAAATCTTTATTCATTAAAGCATCCATTTATTTCTAAATACAGCCATTTTTTTTATCTCAGCCATTTTTTGTATGTCGTCAAATGAACAAGAGCAGACTTGGCATTTTAAATTGGCTCATTAATTCTTGTCTAATAAGTGTGCATATTAATATAGAGCTCTTGAGCCAGAAAGGTTGCGGCGTCTTCCATTCCAGCTTCTGGGGTCATATGTGTTTAAAAATCTTTTAAGATAAACAGACTGATGAATTGTTTGGTTACATACTTATTTCTGACCCCTGTTCCTTGACATGAAAGTCATTAATTTAATGAGAATTATGAGAACTTCTATCAGAATTATCACTGTGCTGTGTTGCTGAACACTATCATTGGACATTAGAGCTTCATTCATCTTTTGTCAATTTATAGCTAGTTATATTTAATAAGAGTAGTGATTGCTGCCAGGTACTCTCTCTCTCTCTCTCTCTCTCTCTCTCTCTCTCTCTCTCTCTCTCTCTCTCTCTCTCTCTCTCTCTCTCTCTCTCTCTCTCTCTCTCTCTCTCTCTCTCTCTCTCAAAAAATTTACCTTTAGGTACCTGTAGGTAAGTAGGGCCATCTTTGTATCTCATTTACCCCTAGAAGGTTCCTAGCATTACCTTTAGGGTACATATACACCTCTCATGGGTAGATATCGCACAAAGTTGCACCAATAAAGGTGGAATTTTTGCAAAATGTTTTCTTTTCTGGCAGTGTAATTGTATAGGCCAGTGTGAGAGGCCAAAATGTTGAGCACTATGACCATGCAGCAATTCCTAGAATCACTTCCATGAGGAAAGTCTCTTCCAAATGATTATGTGCTTAGAAAGCAGTAACACACATAATGTATGTATGCATGTATCGGCATTTAATGGAGCGCACAGCTGCACGACCTGAGACCTCATGAGAAAAACATTATTGTTCGTCGTCCATAATGCATGTTCCGTTAAATTCCAGCATATGTGCTGACAGCAGTATGTTTGACTGACATAGGTGTGTGTGGTGTGTATGTCGGATATCACTGGTTCTGATTTTCACCACAAGATGGCATTATTTCTACAGATGCCCTCACTTTCCTATGCCTGACATTGCATTAATATGCACATCCAGTCAGTCATTACCATTGGCTGGGTTACTTATCAGTTCATTAAAAAATATAAAGCTGCCCAGCAGACCAACCACATGGAGATCTATGGGATCCCTACAAGCTGAATAGCAAAATCAATGCGGTCATTCTATGAAAGGCATTATTGATATAATATGTCTATATTAATAAAAAAGCAATTCTGTCGATATTAAAAGGTATGCTTTATGTCTCTCACTATCAGTAAAACTGACATTATATTAATATGAGCTGTGGCCTACAGGCAGACAGCTATTAATCTTTGATGTGGAGGAGGATGACAGGTCATATTCCACAAAGTTATTTAGCCTAATGAGAGACAAGCTAATGCTTTCTTCAGTCTCCCACAGTCCAAAAACGTAGTGTAACAGTGTAAACAAACCTCAAAGATGTATGTGCATATCATACGAAAGCACACACCTAGAAACATTGTAAACAAACCTCAAAGACATACAACACACACACACACACACACACAAATGAATGTTTGAACGTTCATCAAAGTATTCAGCTTTGCCGTCACAGGAATACATTTTATTTTTAAATATATTCAAATAGAAAACAGCTGTAATAATATTTCACTATTACTTTTTTTTTTAATCAAATAAATACAGTCAAAATCTTACCAACCTCAACTGCTGAATGGTAGTATATAGTGCCACTACAGTATAGAGGCTATGTCGAAATAAGCGAAAGAGAGAACAAGAGAGTATTTAGGCTTTTCTCAGCCACTTATTTCCAGCCATAACTCTGTTATTCTCTGCCTTGAAAAACAAGAGCTCAAAGACCAAAAGACGGGGAACCTTAAAACAAATCCAATACTAATTAGCAATAAAACACACACACATCCTCTCCAATAGTATGATTGTAAAATCACCTGGAGGACATGTGCTTGTTCAGGCAATGAAGAAACTGTTGAATGTGAAATCTCTTTTCAATTCCATGAAATTAAGATTTACCTACTGCTTTCTTAGGGATAGTAAATATGTCACTGTTAATTAATGCCTTATTTAAGGTCAATAAGATGAGTTATTTCGTCACAGTTTGGTTTGAGTTAAAGGGTCAAACTTTAGCGGTCTCAATTGTAATGTAACACACATCATGTTGTAGTCTTGCTAAGAATTAACAAATTTGCTGACCGCAGTGACCTTGATCAGCAATGGCGATCGATGTACCACAACAGCCATTCGCGAGGCAGTGGCCCTTGTGCGACCTGGCAAAAACAGAGGCATTGAGGGAAATGAATTAGCACTCGTATCCTGTACAGAAAAGCTCTTCACATGGCTGACTGCAGAGTGCATGTACATAGATAGACAGGCAGATAGAAAGATAGGGAGAGACATAGTTCATTGATCCCTAAAGTGAAATTCAGCATGTATAAATCTCAGAATTGTAACCGCATCAGAGGTAATCTGACTGGGAGCTAAAATGTGCTGAGGTGGGCTTTGTAAGTCTGCGTGTGTGTATTTGTGCACCTTCATGCATCGCCTCAGTCAAATAACTGGGAGGAGGGCAAATGAGAAATGATGGAAAAAAAGGATGTATCCCATCAGTTCTAGTGATTGGTTATCGGCAGCTCATTTGAACACAAGCAGTTTAATACAAAACAATTAGACCTGGCAATATGAGTTCAGATCATATGTTGAAATATTATGCTCAGAACAGCGTACAGGATGAGATTTAAAATTCAAAACATCTCCATTATCACATTCTCTCTTTCTCAAACACACCACGTATAACACTTTCTTAAATTTATATGCAATTTTTTTATTTTACATATTTTACATCATTTTAGATACATTATTTTTAACGCCTTACTGTAATTGTTCTCTTGATTTTAAACACCGTGAGCCTAAAATTTCACATTATTTTTAGGTGAGAATACACTCTAAAAAATGCTGGGTTAAAAACAACCCAAGTTGGGTTGAAAATGGACTAACTCAGCGATTGGGTTGTTTTAAACAAACATTTAACCGAACTGTTGGGTTAAAACAACCCAATCGCTTTTTAGAGTGTAACCTTTTTCTTTTATTTGCAATAATTGAGCTATGTATTTTAAAATGGCTGTCTGTTGAATATTTATGCTAAAAAACTAACAAACTGGCAAAATGGAGGCAAATTTAGAACCACCACGTAGCATATTTAGATATAATAACTTCATTCTTCATTCTGCTTCTGCCGCCATTTATAATAACTTTGTATAAATACGTTTATTTATACCCCACATGCAAGCGGTAACTCAATATTTATGCTGCGTGGTGTGCGGGTAAACATTTATTGAGAAATGACACACAACTCAAACAATGAGTGGCTTTGCGAGCTCTCTATTTCATTTTAAACAATATTCACTTCAAACTACCAAAGCAGAGTTTCACTGGTCCAGATGGAAGGCGAATGAAGGTTGTGCAGGGCCCTTCTCTTTGTTCACGTGTGTTTACCTTTTCTCCTCACATCGCATTAGCAAGCTAACAGATTCAGCTGTCTTAACAAATGAATAAGTGAAAGCTCAAGGTCCCTATACGTTCTTTTGGTACCCAGAATCCCTTTCTGAAGCAAAAATGAACATTTATCTTTGTTGATAGCAACTGCCCTGTCTGCAAGTGTGTCCATTAACAATCCTTTTGATTTTCTTTGAGGTAAACACATCCCAGAGCCAGCCAGGCCCTTCTAAACCCCTCGCAGCTGATGACCTAGAAAAGTACAGTGTGATCAATAGAGCTAAAAACAAAAAGATTGCGTAACACTTCTCTCTTTGCAACTGATATTTCATTTCCTCGGGTCAGGTGTTTTTATTTGCTTTTCAGTAAAATTGATGCTCTGCAGAGCATTCGCTTCATAATGACGCTAGCATTATTAAAGCGTGTCCTGGAACTGGCCATTCACACTACGTGGCTCGTCCGTTATTTAGTCGAGGCGGTGACTCATCATAATGAGACAATAAAAATTCAATGCCTGTATTTACTGTGATAATTCTGCTCAGGGAGCGTCTCCATGGAGCTGTTAGCCTACGGCACACTACAAGGTTTTCAGAGTCGGAACGCAGATGTGCTTTAACCTGCGGATAACAACAGAGCAATCGAATGGCGCATTTAACACACTTTTAACCCGAGCCAGGAGTAGTAATCGTTAATCACGGCGTAGTGGAAAGAACATAGTCTACGGTGTTTGTGGGCACTAAAACTAGGTTAAACCCAAACCCCTCTGTTTCAGATAGCCTCTCTTCTCTCAGACCAGACAGTTAATGCTAGCTGCCCGATATGACAGCCATGTCTCTCTCCATGGACATGGGTCGCATATTTTTAGCGCATTCACATTTATTTATTCAGAGTTTTTGGCACACAGAATAAACCGACCTCCTCAAGAGACCACATCACATTTTCTAGAAGGGCTTAGAGAATTGCTCGTATCCTGTACCTGGTATAACAATTACTGAGGGAATCCAGATTCAGACCCTGAGGAGAATATTAGGCTTTTGTGCAGATCTACGTGTGCAAGGTTTAATTTTAGTCATCTGTATTCATGAAAATGACATTTGGATTAGTGACAGTGTCTCGAAATGCTACATGAAAAAAATAATATCAAATTGCACAGTGCAATTTGGCAAGGTAATATTGTTCAGATTGCTTTGATTTGGCTGCACACACTTATATTCAAATATAATACATATATACAAATATATAATATTTTTTTACAGGCATGTTAGTTATTGTATGGTTTATGGAATTATGTGTTCTCTTTCTCTCTCTTCAGTGTTGAATGTGTCAGTCTGGCATGTGGTCTAGTTATGTCAAAATGAATGACTTTCTATCTGTCACCTAATAGTCAACTACACAGGAATGACAAAGAACAAAGTTTCTAAAACAAACACATTTGCCGCAAAAACTCACAAAGCCATCAATAAGTTTCATTTGTTATTTCCTGTAAAATTCAAATTATTAATTTGATCATCAATAAAGTTTTCGTGTTTTGAGAGGAATTTATATTTGTCTTTGACAAATTATGTTATAAATCTACATGGCATACTGTATGTTCAAAGACACCAAAACCTTTTTTTTGTTTTTTTTTCTCGGCCACAGGTCAATTTTGAGATTTTGGTATATTTTGCTTCCATAATAGACAAGTGGAGGGAAAAACATCCAACATACACATTTAAATTATTATTTAATTACGCTATCTACAAACCCGATTCCAAAAAAGTTGGCACACTGTAAAAATTGTGAATAAAAACAGAATGCAACGATGTGGAAGATTCAAATTTCAATATTTTATTCAGAATACAACATAGATGACATATCAAATGTTTAAACTGAGAAAATGTATCATTTTAAGGGAAAAATAAGTTGATTTTAAATTTCATGGCATCAACACATCTCAAAAAAGCTGGGACAAGGCCATGTTTCCCACTGTGTGGCATCCCCTCTTCTTTTGATAACAGTCTGCAAACGTCTGGGGACTGAGGAGACAAGTTGTTCAAGTTTAGGAATAGGAATGTTGTCCCATTCTTGTCTAATACAGGCTTCTAGTTGCTCAACTGTCTTAGGTCTTCTTTGTCGCATCTTCCTCTTTATGATGTGCCAAATGTTTTCTATGGGTGAAAGATCTGGACTGCAGGCTGGCCATTTCAGTAGCCGGATCCTTCTTCTACGCAGCCATGATGTTGTAATTGATGCAGTATGTGGTCTGGCATTGTCATGTTGGAAAATGCAAGGTCTTCCCTGAAAGAGACGACGTCTGGATGGGAGCATATGTTGTTCTAGAACTTGGATATACCTTTCAGCATTGATGGTGCCTTTCCAGATGTGTAAGCTGCCCATGCCACACGCACTCATGCAACCCCATACCATCAGAGATGCAGGCTTCTGAACTGAGTGCTGAGAACAACTTGGGTTGTCCTTGTCCTCTTTAGTCCGGATGACATGGCATCCCATTTTGATTCGTCTGACCACAGAACAGTTTTCCACTTTTCCACAGTCCATTTTAAATGAGCCTTGGCCCAGAGAAAACGCCTGCGCTTCTGGATCATGTTTAGATATGGCTTCTTTTTTGACCTATAGAGTTTTTGCCGGCAACGGCGAATGGCACGGTGGATTGTGTTCACCGACAATGTTTTCTGGAAGTATTCCTGAGCCCATGTTGTGATTTCCATTACAGTAGCATTCCTGTATGTGATGCAGTGCCGTCTAAGGGCCTGAAGATCATGGGCATCCAGTATGGTTTTCCGGTCTTGACCCTTACGCACAGAGATTGTTCCAGATTCTCTGAATCTTTGGAAGATATTATGCACTGTAGATGATGATAACTTCAAACTCTTTGCAGTTTTTCTCTGAGAAACTCCTTTCTGATATTGCTCCACTATTTTTGGCTGCAGCATTGGGGGAATTGGTGATCCTCTGCCCATCTTGACTTCTGAGAGACACTGCCACTCTGAGAGGCTCTTTTTATACCCAATCATGTTGCCAATTGACCTAATAAGTTGCAAATTGGTCCTCCAGCTGTTCCTTTTATGTACATTTAACTTTTCCGGCCTCTTATTGCTACCTGTCCCAACTTTTTTGGAATGTGTAGCTCTCATGAAATCCAAAATGAGTCAATATTTGGCATGGCATTTCAAAATGTCTCACTTTCAACATTTGATATGTTATCTATATTCTATTGTGAATAAAATATAAGTTTATGAGATTTGTAAATTATTGCATTCCTTTTTTATTCACAATTTGTACAGTGTCCCAACTTTTTTGGAATTGGGTTTGTATATGTGTCTGTAGATTTCATTCACAATACACATCTTTAAAAGATGGTTTGATTTATGGCGTGATAAAAAGGAGATATCCCAAATTTTCTGCAAAAAACCTTTATGTATATAGGTTAACAATATAAAAATAACAATATATTTTTTTTTAATCTGACTTAATCCAATATTCATATTCCCTTTCTGGAAAATGTATGCAAAATTGTGCATATTTAAAGCTGCTGTCCGTAACTTTTTTTTGCGTTCAATATTTACAAAAAATTCTATAATGATAATGTACAACATGAATCCATTTTCCAAATCACGTTTTTGTTTTATCCTGAATCATTATGGTACACTTATAATAAGTGTTTATATTGGGAATATTTCCGACCGGTCTGGTAGGAACCGCTGCGGAGGAGCACAGTCCCCGCGTGACTCGCCATAGACATAAACAGAGAGAAGTAGCTCCGGCTGCAATGTTCTTCCGCAAGACGCATTCAGTTCTGTTTGTTAACTGCTAGAGCGCAAAAAGCTTTAATTGGATAATACCTCATTTGCATATTTTAAACACTATATTTCAAGAAAACGTAATACAAAACAATTGTCTTAATGTACTGTGATTAAACAACTGGAGAAAGTATGATGATATATTTTACTGGAATTATTCTTAAAGTATTCTTATTCTTATTCTTAAAGTTGCATTCAATGTGGATCGGGTTACCTCATTGCTCGGCAAAATCACATGACCAGTGAATATACCTCATATTGTGAAAATGGCATCTGTAACTGAAAATGTTTGCTTTAGTGTGATGCTGCATCCTTGCTGTGTTTCAGTATGAGTTCAAGCCGTATCGACCGGCACAACAAAAAATACTATGTGGACCTATAACAATGTCTAAGCTATGTGCTCAGTCAAGTGTAAGAGATCCATAGCCTATCCTGTTGTTTTTTTTGTTTTTTTTTGTTTTTTCTACACTCGTTTTCACACATGGAACCTGTTAAATTGCTATAAAGTCACCAGGTAACTTTTCTAGTAAGGCGCTACATCTGTATTTCCCAAAAGCAATGAGCATATTTGTTTCATAATGCATTATATAAAATACATATTCACATATATCCACATCTATAATTCAATTGGAGCAAAATACAGAATGTCCCATATGTTTGTTTGTTTTGTTGTTGTTTGCTTTGTTGTTTGTTTGATTTTGTTTTGCTCATGGAAAAGGCCCATTAGGCTCCATCAGAACTTTGTCCCAAACTCTTTAACAGCAGATTTCTTTCATCTAATATTGATATTTTATTTTATTTCAGCTTTATTTCAATATTTTATTCATGGATTTTTTTTTTTTGTCCCTCATGTCATTCCAAACATGAGTTCCTTTCATTGTGATATGTATTTTGTGTCATGATAATGTGTTCATTTTTGGGTGAACTATCGCTGTATTTATATGTTTTATTCACATACAAATCATCAACAGCAAAACAGTGTCAAATGGTACAAAACGCTCTAATCGAACAAATAATATAAAATGTTCTCATATTTCGTTAAATGAATGGCTACTACAATAAATCATTCTTGCCATTTGACAGGATACAATAAGTGACCTCCATACAGAGTCTGATCTTTGCTTTCAGAGGGCAGAAAGTCCCGCAGGTCTCTGTGCTGAGAAGCAAGCTAATAAATGAGTATCCTCTTAATCTTAAATTCATACAATTTCAGATAACCTGAAGAACTAATTAAACTAGAAGCCTTATTGGAAGGAGTCACACTGTCTGCATTTAATAGCACAAGGCAAAGGGGTTACAAATGAACTGTCACCATTGTGTTGTGCATGATGTTCCCACAATGCTTTTCCCCTCTCAGAGAAGCCATATTTCTGAATGTATGGCACCATGAACACTGGACAAATTAAAGTGGCTCTCACAGTGTAACAGCTATAAGTCATCAGGAAGAGAGGGAGGGAGAGAGAGAAAGAGAGAGAAGGAGAAAGAGAGAGAGAGAGAATATAAGGAAAACTGAGCAGAGAGAGGTTCATCTCCCTAAGGCAAACCTATTTAATATTAAAGTTCATTCATATGGTTTTATATGAAGGCCGGGAGATGACACATTAATCTTGCATGCTTTCAGTAATGTGAGAGATGATTTCTGAGGTTGTGTAGACACAGGGGGTAATGGGCAATGTGTGGTACATTGCGTTTGACTGAATGTGTAAGACACACTGTGAAAAACACAAGGTGGAAAAGTGAGGTCACTGTCTTTTCCCATGGTTCAACCACGACTTATGTAAGCCCTGAAAACACATGCTTACCATGTCAGCCTGGTACAAGGACACTTTCCGAAACCTTCACACTCACTATTCCTTTGTGGTGGAACTAACCCACCCAACCTTCACTTGAACAAACATTGCAATCTTCAAAAAATGACTTAAGACACACCTCTTCCAGCAGCTATATTTCTACCTCAGAGTAAATAAAGGTAATTGTGAGACAAAGGTGTAAAATAAAGTCACATATAAAGTCACATTGTAGGTAAAGTCAAATCTGTGAGATATAAAGTCACATTGTGAGATATAAAGTTGGCATTAGTATTAAGCAGGGCCATAACCACCATAGACATTGAGGGGGACAAGTCCCCCTGAAAAATTAGTAATGGACAAATTGTCCCACCCATTATTTTGATATTCTTGATGTTGCTCTGCTGCACTTCATTACGAAATGTTTTGTTGGTAATTAGGATGACAAAGAGTGTTAAAAGTTAAATTTTTAGGCTGGTTTGCTTTAGCAGTCTTACAGCGCCCGTCAATGTCAAAATAATAGAGATGGCCAATCAAAGTAGGCGGGGCTTACTGTTCACAGAAGACAAGTGCGAATTCAAACACAACACTTTAGTTTTAGAGTGCATTGTAAGATGTAAGCAGATACATATATTTGACAACTGTTTACGATAGAAATGTTCAGCACCTGACAGCAATGCGATGCAAACAACTATTTTATTATTTATTTTTTAAGTTTCACCATTTTGAATTGAAAATATGCAATCATTTATATGATTCATGTAATCCATAACAAAATTTCTTTATTCCCTTTTAACCTTTAATTCTTTTAAATAAAAAAGACCAGCAACCCAATCCCACAATTATCCCAATTTGGACATGCAGTGTAAAGTAAAAATTGCAAGATATGAAGTCACATTGTGAGATATACAGTTACAGTTGTGAGAGATACAGTCTAAATTATGATATAAAGTTACATTTGGGAGAAACAGTCACATTGTGAGATGCAAATCACAATTATGAGGAATCACAATAGCAATTGTGAACATATTGTTAACATCACAGTAGTGAAATGTAAGTCACAATTACTTTTTTTTTTTAACTCTCTAAAGTGGAAACAGGCTTCCATACTTGATTGTCTTACTACCCTTTTTGCACTTTTCAATTGTAAATAAAAGCAGATAAATGCATCTGCTGAGGAATAAATGCTGATCATGGTGGGGTTTCTCTTTACACTTAGTGATGAAAGCAAAATACGTTTACACACACACTTGCACACATCCATATAAAGTTCTGCCTATTCAGACTAGAGGAGATGGTTATTGAACTCCTCTGTGTTCTTTCATCTGTAGACCATCTTATCTTCATACCAATCACCTTTTTATTCCTTTATCTGTTTCTCTTTTCATCTTTGTTCACTCAATGAAAGGTTGTCTATGACATGGAAGGGTGAGAAAAAAAAATCAAAGGGAGTATGTCAAGTTGCTGTGAAGAACACTTTATGTGGTTGGGTAAAAATGAGAGAAGAGAAAGGCATGATGAGAAGCTCTCTTTCTCTCTCTCTCTCTCTTATTCCTTATTAATTTAGTCATGCACTGCTCTGCCTTCCTCCCTTCATTTTTTTCCCTCTTTTGCTTGTAGTTTTGACCTTTGTCGACTTCTGCTGCCCTCCTTACACATTTCACAATGATTGAGGGAATATTGAGAAAGAAGAGAATAAAGAAGTCTCTGCTATCTTTCTTTTTAAACTGTCAGGCTTCTGGTCTTCAAGAAGTTCAGGTCAAAATTTCAATTTCCAAGAGCAAGCTGAGGAAAATGTGGGCATTGTACTCTGACAAATAAAATTTGGCTTCTTTGATAATCATCTGTCAGCTAATGCAAGAAATTATTAAACAAACCAGTAAATGCATTCATACCTTTAATTGTCGAAATAGTTTTTCCTTCGTTAAGAGCATCCATGCCAATTGTAGCAGGGGAAGAGAGCGAGTACTCTCTTGCCTGCTTCTATACTACACCACTGTCATATTTTTCATTCTGACTAACACATGTTTGCCCTGCTGGGCCAAGTGTTTCAGCAACAGGAGAACTACTCCAAATAATTTATGTGATGCTCTTATAGCACTCTCGACCACCAGTCCACATTTGTCGTCACTATTACACATGCCATAACCCTGACCAGAGAGATTCCTTCTGTCAAAAGATTTAGGTTTCCCAGGGGATCAGGGCCTGAATGCACAATGGCGCTATCGACACATCTGCTTAAATGTCGCGTGGCATACAGCAAGCTGCTGAGTGCTCAGTGCTGGAACCCACGCATAAATAGGAGACCCAGCCGTACTATCACTATCGAGGCCATGAGCCCCAGCATTCTCAATACTTTAAGAAAAAAACGTGCTCACCTCCCCAGCTAAAACTGAGCCAGACAGCTGCAAAAATCCTCTGCCCTGTGTCCGGCTCTGAATCTCCAGATTGAAATATAACATCCTCTGACTCTGAACCAGCGAGCCCCTTTATCAAGAATCCCAGAGCTCGTAAATGGGAAACAAGTGCATGTGTTTGTTACACTGCTTGTTCCCTGATGTCTGCAGCCAGGAGCAGGTCACCCAAATAGGCGAACAATATTATGCTCTGATGACACAGCAGAGCGAACACTGCCTCTGCACATCTTGCAAATATGCACAAGTTTTTGGCAATCCCTTCAAATAAATTTTTGGTGCCCCAGGTGGATTGTGGCAATATGCATTGGGCAAATCCTCCAATATAACACAAAATAAACTGCAGCCAATATTCCCACTGGAATCGAAGGACCCACGGTGTTAGTGCACGACAGCGAGGATTCCCTGTGTCTTTTTTCAAACATTGCTGGATATTGCATATCACTGCAATCTCCTCCTCTGTCAGCACACACCCCGATTGTGAGGTTAGTAGTAAGGTTCTCACCACTGTTTCTACAGGAGTAAAATAGAACCCGTAAGCCCAGAGGAGGGGCAGGTCACTTCGGTGCCACTCTCCGATACAGATCAATGCAAGGGCCCATCATCACTTCATTTCCAACCACCACTTCAGGGTGGGGAGCCGAGATCTACCCTGCTTGAAAATATCATCAGAACATTCTTCGCCCTCATCCAGCAAGACAGAATCATCCTCCCGAAAGTCAAAGTTCTGCTCAGACTCAGGGGCAGCCTTGTCGTGAACACTACACTGACACTCCTCTTCCTCCACACGATCACCCCAACTCTCTGTGGCCTCCAAGAATGGCAAGCGGCACATCTAGATCAGCACCCAAAGACAGGAGTGGACTGTGTCTGGCCACTGCCCCACCGAGCACATGCTACACACTGCTCGAGTGCGGAATGATAGAGCTGCCGGCAGTGCACACATGCATCGGGGTTGGAGAGATCCAGCCTAGCATTGGACAATTCCAAACACAATGTACAGTGCTTGTGAGTATACCATAAACCCCCACATTCCATAGGACATGCAAATAAAATGAGAAAATATGAATTCTACTATTTTTATTAATAGCACAAAATTATAATTTGCTCTGGTCTGAGGGGGCAGGTACCAGGAATTGCTGCAAATATAGTGAAACTGCTCTCTGTCTGCATTTTTGCTCATATAATATATTAGCAACATTAAAAACAAAACTCACACAGGATATGTTTTTGTATCAAAGAGTGTTTGAGTCTTAAATTAATCTCTATGCACAGTCTGTGTCTATAATTGTTCTTCATGCTAGTAAGTGCTAAATCCCCACTTTTACAAAGGGACATTGTTGAAAATGACATAATGTAGTGCAGTTTGCTAAGGCAGCATACTCTGCACGCAGATGCATGTGCTTGTGTGAATGCAGTCAGTTTTGACCCCAGAAGATGATTTAATTTGATTGGATGTCATGTATTTGACGTTTTTACGGTACTACCAATTTCCTGTTTTCACACTGGAAGCTGCATATTGCATGTTAGAAATACATGCTCAATTTTAATGTTATTTTTAGGTCGGGTAGAATCAAATGAATGGCAAAATTTTGCATTTTGTTTGCATATCCCCAGAGGTATGCATACCCCAGATTGTGAACCATTGATCTAAGAGAATATGACCCAGACAAAATTAAATACGAGTTACGTGTGCTACTATGTTAATCTCCACTTGATGTACAATATACAGTCAGTGTCAATTATGCAAAACAAGCAGGGAAGTTCTGATTTAGCTCATTTTGACTAATATTAGTACTAAAAATATTATAACACTGTTATAATACTAGCATTAAATTTATATTACTTTCAAAGCTAGTTTATGCTGCTGCTCATTGGAGATGCTGTTTACAAGCAAAACCCAGCTGGGTCTTGCTTGTCAATCAGAGTATTCTAGCATTTTTAGTAGTTTTTTTAGCATATTTTTTCAAGTATCCTGATAGGGACACCAGCATACCAGAATCCAAAACACAACATATGACCAACTAGATTTTCAGAGTGTATATAATTCAATAAATAACTAATTGTGTTGTATTGCTCTACTGTATTTCTTTAAATTGCACTGCTCTCATAGCTCTTAGATGTACTTCCATGGCATATATTACTGTATTTTATTTGCACTAAGAATTCAGTAAAGTTACTATTTAAATAACAATCTAATTAGCTATGTGGTTTCTACTCAGCTCTATGAGCTCTATGTGTGTGACTTTTGCCATCTGCACCAGATTTCACCAGTTGTACCCGCCGCTTCGGTCCAAAGCTACTTACTTTTGCCTGAAGCGAAAAACAACTGAACAAATGTAAGTGTATCTTACAATCGTTCTCTTTATCCCCTGTGTTCTATTTCCAGTCCCAAAATAAAATGGCTTCCATCAATGAAAGTGAGGAACCTATTCTATTAGTGCCCAGACATGTTAGAACATTAAACTCTCATAATGCTTAACTATATCAGGGATTTATTTGCGGCCGCTTCAAATGACTCCCTAGGTGAGCGCTCAAATAATGTGCACAAGCGACAGAGAACTGAAAGAGAGTGAATATAGAAAAGCAATAACACTGCGTTCCTTCAGAAGCGAATTAGATTTGCTGCCTTGCTCTTTCTCATAAGTATAATGAAGTCTTCCCCTTCCTTTAAGGTGTGCGTGCGTGTGTGTGTGTGTGTGTGTGTGTGTGTGTGTGTGTGTGTGTGTGTGTGTGTGTGTGTGTGTGTGTGTGTGTGCATCCTGAAGTCTGATAGAGTTATGGATAAATGGGGGATGGCAGAGCAATGTGTTTTGTATAGTATGATCAGAGGCTGAGGTTATAGTCTACTTCCTCTCTCTGTGCTGCAGCTGGAAGCAGCCTTTCTGTGGGCCCTGCTCCAAGATGTTCTGTGGCATTGGTCCAAAAGAACACAGAGTCAAACAATGCACTTCAATACAGCAGAATCTACAAGATACTCTTTCAGAATATGGAACATTAGAGTGCATAACCTAGTCAAAATTACTACAAAGTTAACTATCCGAAATGGCTATCATGAACATTTCAGAAGGGTCACCCAAATAGCCACTTCATTTGAACAAGTGAAGCCTCTTTGGTTTTTACAATACAATTTAAATTTCTATATTTATTGTATTTTTGTTTGCTATATTTTTCATGTTGTAATAATATATATTTAGCTAAATATTTGGTAAACCTTTACAATATGGTCTCATTTGGTACCATTAGTTAATGCATTAACTAACATAAACTAAAATTGAGCAATATATTTTTACAGCATTAATTAACCTTTTGCCACATTTTGTCAACAACTATGAGCATCCTACTTTGTCCGATCGACCTGTTGTTCTCCCTCTGCCAAAAGGGCCATCTAACTGATGAATATGTAAGAGATTTCTTAGAGCTGTCTTCCACCATGTATTTAAATAATGCATTGCTAATGGAAATATTTCACGAAGGTTTAGATGAGACATTGTATTCTATGCTTTGGGATGTGAACAACTGCACAATGGAGCAATACATTCACTTTGCTCTCCTGCTTAGTCGTTCGACCCCTGAAAGACCACTTATCCTTCCTATAATTCCTGAGCCTATTCCTGAGTCTGTTCCCAGGAGCAAGTTTGTTCCAGTGAGAGAAATTCCTGAGTCCATTCCAGTGAGAGAAATTCCAGAGTCAGCTCCAGTGTCGGCTCCCACCCCTGCGTCCACTCCAGCCCCTGACTCCACTCCAGAGTTTGCTCCAGCCCCAGTTTTCTCAACATTGCAACATTTCATATATAATCAGCTCCTGATGAACACATTAATTATTATTTGAATTATCACTCAGTGAGGCAATTAACTGTCTCTGGAAGGCTTTTGCCTTTCAAACATATTAAAGTGTTCAAATACAAATTTACATGCAATGCAAAGATTCCCTAATTTTATTTTATTTTATTTTCAGCTGAACCTCTTTGCCCTAATATATTTACTTGAAGTAAGCCCTAAGATTGTAAATTAATAAATTAGGTCAATAGTAATAATAAAGTTCACAGTTGGCTGGTGTCATGCAGGTAAACAAATCTTTTTTTTTTTAGTAAATGTTTTATTTTGATTGCTTTTATTTTAAAATTATTTTTTTATGATTATTATTATAATATGATAATATTTTTATAATAGTTTTATGATAATAATATAATTACTAAACTTATGAACTCTCTGCAGTTTCATCACAAACCCCAGTCTGGGAAACCCTGATATAAATTGTAGTATTTGTAATATTTAATTGTACATTGTAGTATTTAATATACTTTATGTTGTTGATAACAAAGAATGGGATATATTTTCTTTGTCTTTGTATTTTTATATTAATATGGTACAATATTATCACATTCAAATCAATGTGATAAATAAGTTAGGTCAAAGGTAATCTAAAAGATAATCAAAAACTAGTCAGAATACATTACCTAAAATAAGTAATCTATGTTACATTACTAACTACAATTTTTGGTCATATAATTTGGAATTAGTACATGGAGAGGAACATTTTACAATGTAAATATAAGAGTTCTGAGATGCATTTATTTGAAGTCTAATGTAACATTTAGTGCAACATTCATAATCTTGTTTCGTGCCTGTTGCCATTTCCATCAACGTTTCTCTGTTTAGTAGCAGATTGAGAAACTGCTTTTAGGAGCAACACTGCAGATCTGAAATAGATCTGAGTACACATTTTGCTATTGATAAGTGACATCTCTCCTTCCCCACTAGAGAAATGCCAGCTGCCACTGGTGAGCATCTATGCTTGATTTCATGAAGGCAAGCTTTAAGAGCAGCCTGCTTTTGATATACTGGATTAAGAACTCAGTTTTGAGCTTGATATCAATAATGTAACCAGACTGACAGGAGATCCAAGAGCTTCTAGACAGATGGGAGTAGTTTTAATATAGACAACATTGCCCCAAATTCCAAAATATATTTAGTGTTTGAATTGGGCTGCAAAATTTGCAATGCAAATACATTGTAATCCTTTCTAAATGTCGTCATTGTGGTGTATGCATGGGGCTTATTGCACCTCAGATTTTGGACAGTCAGTAATTACAATTATTGTCCAGGAATAAAAGATAGGCCTGCAGTTTATTTAACACATTCTACATGTGTCCAATCATTGTTTATGAAAAAGTCAGTTATTTGAAAGCACACAATTTACAGCAATAATTTTTTTTTTTCTTTTACCTGTCACTGTTTTTCCATGTCCTGTTTTCGCAGTCGTGTAGACCTCACACATGCAGCCTAAATCACAATTTGATAACAGCATCAGTCAATCAACTAATCAAAGAAGCAATTGATTAACCAATATATTATTTTCTCAGTAATGGGACAGGCTCAAAGCAGGAGTACAGGGGATCAGTTCTTCATAACAAGGCTTTAATGTTAGTCTTCTAAAGAAACCAGTTTATTAATTGCCTCATGCAGATCACACATACACCCCAATACCCCCTTGTTACATGTTCAAACGAGATGGATGCATCTTTAGGCTGCAATGCTCTCACTTAGGGGGAATCAATGGCCTGTTTTCATTTTAATTAAAAAATTGAAACAAATGTTTGCCTCGCCAGCTGTCTTTACCTCCCTTGAGTCTCTGCTCTTCTTCTTCTGTCTCGCAGATTCGAGTGCATAATCAAAAGACTCGACAGTCGAAGAAATGCTTTGTGTCCCGTTGCCAGTTTCCTAAAGTGAAACAAAGCACCCGAGAAGGGAGATGATGAAACTGTGAATTATTATTTTTTTATATATTACAGTCTGATGTGAATTAACCATGCTGCACTCAGAACAGGCATTCTATTAATGGAATTATAATGAATATAGTTCTGCAATCTCAGGATACAACAACATTTTTGATCTAAAAACAATACTTAAAGGGGTGTTTTAGTCATTAAATATTGCTTCCAGAACGGGGCTTCCCTGTAACATTGATGACATTGGTTTCCCCTATAACACCGGTTTTATAAACAAAAAATACTGATGAAAAGTTTTGGTAACGCTTTAGATTACAGGAAAGTACTGCGTAAGTAAAGTGAATTTACAGTATAACTTTTGGTAATTATAGTGTAATTATAAAGTAAATATGTCATGTCAAGTCATCTTTATTTATATAACGCTTTTAACAAGTCCAATTGTTTCAAAGCAGCTTCACATTGTTAACAGGAAAATAATGCAACAGAATTTGTATAGCCGTTCTGGTGAAACGGTGACATTATCCAGTTAATTTCAAGTATCATATAGTTTCAATGCGGGCAGATCGGTAATATAGATGAAATTTAGGTGTCCCCAACTGAGCAAGCCAAAAGCCAGAGGCAACGGTGGCAAGGAACCAAAACTCCTTCAGGGTCAGAATGGAGGACGACGAACAAACAGTGTATGATTATAATTCTGGCAACATTGCAGGTCTTAATTCATATTAGGTAAAGAGATATTCGTAAGATTATTTGAAAGATTGGAGTCGTCACGCCGAAGACGGGTTTAATGAGGATGTCGTGTCGATGCGGCATTTACGGGGGGAGTTTATTTGACACGCTCTCTGCAGACATTTCAGGGATGCATTGGTCATGTCCAGGCGTAGGTCCACCATCTGATCTGGATACAGCCCGGATCCGGCTGACTGCAGTAAACCTCGGGATAAACAGAGAGACTAACATTACCGTAGATGCCATTCTTCTTATGATGTAACGAGTACATCAGGTGTTATGGGAAGTGTTCCCGGTTCCGGCTGACCTAATTAATGCAGCCTAACAATCATTTACTGATTTGAATAATAGAAATTGACAATGTTTTATGTGTAAGCCATAGTAAAGAGATGTGTTTTTAGTCTAGATTTAAACTGACAGAGTGTGTCTGCTTTCCGAACAATGCTAGGAAGACTGTTCCAGGCGCTAAATAGGAAAAGGATCGACTGCCTGCAGTTGATTTTGATATTCTAGGTATTATCAACTGGCCAGAGTTTTGAGACCGCAATAGACGTGATGGAGTATAATGCGTTAAGAGTTCGCTCAAGTAATGGGGAGCTAAACCATTTAGTGCTTTGTAAGTAATAAGCAAGATTTTAAAATTTATATGATGTTTACTAGGGAGCCAATGCAGTGTTGACAGAACCGGGCTAATATGGTCATACTTCCTGGTTCTACTAAGAGCTCGAGCTGCTGCGTTTTGGACCAGCTGGAGTTTGTTTATTAAGCGAGCAGGGCAACCACCCAGTAAATCATTACAATAATCTAGCCTTGAGGTCATGAACGCATTAATTAACTGTTCAGCATTTTGCATTGAAAGGATGTGCCATAATTTAGATATATTTTTAAGATGGTAGAATGCAGTTTTACAGATGTTAGAAACGTGGCTTTCAAATGAAAGATTGGTATCAAAGAGCACACCCAGGTTCCTAACTGATGACGAGGACTTGACAGAGCAGCCATTGAGTGTTAGACAGTATTCTAGGTTACTACTTGCAGAGTTTTTTTGTCCAATAATTAAAAATAATTTTTTTTCTGAATTAAGTTGCAGGAAATTACTAGACATCCAATGTTTTATATTAGCTATGCATTCCGTTAATCTTGTGAATTAAGTAAGTTTCATCAGGGCGTGAAGAAATATAGAACTGAGTATCGTCAGCATAACAATGAAAACTAATGCCATGCTTCCTAATGATATCTCCCAGTAGTAGCATGTACAGGGTGAAGAGCAACGGTCCTAGCACTGAGCCTTGCGGTACTCCATACTGAACTTGTGATCGGTGTGACATCTCTTCATTTACTGCTACAAACTGATAATGGTCAGATAAGTATGATTTAAACCATGCCAAGGCAGTTCCACTAATGCCAACATAATTTTCGAGTCTATTCAAAAGAATGTTGTGGTCGATAGTATCGAATGCAGCGCTAAGATCGAGTAACACTAATAGAGAGATACAACCACGATCAGATGATAAGAGTAAATCATTTGTAACTCTGATGAGAGCAGTCTCAGTACTATGATACGGTTTAAATCCTGACTGGAAATCCTCACAGATACCATTTCTTTCTAAAAAGGAACATAATTGTGAAGACACTGCCTTTTTCAGTATTTTTGACAGAAAGGGTAGATTTGAGATCGGCCTGTAATTGACTAATTCTGTAGGATCAAGTTGAGGTTTTTTTAATAAGTGGTTTGATAATAACCAGCTTAAAAGTTTTCGGTACATATCCTAATGACAAAGATGAGTTAATGATATTAAGAAGAGGATCTATGACCTCTGGTAGCATCTCTTTTAATAGCCTAGTCGGTATAGGGTCGAGCATACATGTTGTTGATTTAGATGATTTAACGAGTTTAGCCAATTCTTCCTCTCCTATAGCAGTGAATGAATGTAATTTTTTCTCAGTGACACAACAATGCTCTGTCTGATGTGATAGTGTAGTAGACGGCTGCATGGTTATAATTTTCTTCCTAATATTATCAATCTTACACGTAAAGAAGTTAATAAAGTCATTACTGCTGTGCTGTTTACAACCATCAGAAGTAGAAGCTTTATTTTTGGTTAACTTAGCCACTGTATCAAATAAATACCTAGGGTTGTGTTTGTTTTCTTCTAAGAGAGTCGAGAAATAAGCAGATCTAGCAGTTTTTACGGCCTTTATGTATGCGATCATACTCTCTTTCCACAAATTACGAAAAACCTCTAGTTTTGTTTTCTTCCAGCTGCGCTCCATTTTTCTGGCTGCTGTTTTAAGGGCCCAGGTGTGCTTGTTGTACCATGGCATTGGACTATTTTCTTTAATCTTCTTTAAGCTCCGGGGAGCAACTGTGTCTAAAGTGCTGCAAAAAAAAGAGAGTCAATAGTTTCTGTTGCAAAATCGAGTACCTCTAGGCTATCTGGGATGCTGAGGAGATGAAATTGATGAGGAAGATTATTTAAAAAGCAATCTTTAGTGGCGGCAGTGATAGTTCTGCCATATTTGAAGCGAGGGGACGGCTTTGCAGCCTTAGCTAAATTAAGTATACATGATACTAGGTAATGATCTGAGATGTCGTCGCTCTGCTTCAGAATTTCAACAGTATCAACATTTATTCCATGTGACAATATTAGGTCTAGAGTATGATTAAGGATTAAGGTATGATTAAGTATAACTACACGTGTTGCCTTACTCCAATAGAGTTTAGAATGTCTCTAAATGCTAATCCCAATGCATCTTTTTCATTATCTACATGGATATTAAAATCACCAACAATTAGTACTTTATCTGCAGCCAGTACTAACTCTGATAGAAAGTCAGCAAATTCTTTGATAAAGTCTGTATTGTGCCCTGGTGGCCTGTATACAGTAGCCAGCACAAATGTCAAATGGGATTTATCAATTACACTACATAATGCTACATAAAGCACCAAAACTTCAAAATAATTATATTTGAAACTAGACTTCTGAGTAATACTGAAGATATTATAATAAATTACAGCAACCCTCCCCTTTACCTTTCAGGCCGCTGCTCGTGTTTATAACAATAATCTTGTGGGGTGGACTCATTTAAAGTAATGTAGTCGTCAGGTTTTAGCCAGGTTTCTGTCAAACACAGCCCATCTAGATTATTATCTGTAATCATATCATTAACAATAAGCGCTTTTGGGGAAAAGGATCGAATATTCAGCAACCCAAGCTTTATCATTTGATTATCTGTATTATATCTGTTGTTTATTTGATGGACATCAATTAAGTTTTTATTGTTGAATGGTCTTGATGGTTTTTTGTATTTACTAATTCGGGGAACAGACACAGAGCAGCACCACTCCAAGAAGGATGGATGCCGTCCCTCTTCAACAGGTCATGTCTGCCCCAAAAGCTTTTCCAATTGTCTATGAACCCTATGTTATTTTGCGGACACCACTTAGACAACCAGCCATTGAGTGATGATAGTCTGCTAAGTATCTCATCACTCCTTTTAACAGGGAGCGGACCAGAACAAAAAACTGCACCTGCCATCGTATTTGCGAGTTCACACACATCTTTAATGTTAATTTTGGTGATCTCCGACTGGTGAAGTCGAACATCGTTAGTGCCGACATGAATAATAATCTTAGAGAACTTACGATTAGCTTTAGCCAGCACTTTTAAATTTGCTTTGATGTCAGGCGCTCTGGCTCCCGGTAAACATGTGACTATGGTGGCTGGTGACTCTATTTTCACGTTCTGTGTAATAGAATCACCAATAACTAGGGCAATTTCAACAGGATTCTCAGTGGGTGCGTCACTGAGTGGGGAGAACCTGTTTGATGTTCTAATCGGAACGGAAGAGTGTTTTTTTGATCCGCGACTATGCCGCCTCACCATTACCCAACTGCCCTGTTGCAAGGGCTCTACAGCTGGAACCGAACAATGTACAACGTTCACTAAGCTAGTCGCATCCAAAGCAGTGTCTAAAGCTGTTACATTCTCACTACTCTCAAATAAAGTCTGGATGTCTCTAATTCTGAAATCTTCTCTGTCAGCCTGACTATCTCCTTACATTTATCACATGTGAAGCCCTGCTCGCCAGCGGAGACAGATACACTAAACATGAAACATGCGGTGCAAGTGACAATGACTGGAGAAGAAGACATGGCTTACCGTATTTGTTGATTAATCCAATTTACCAAAGTTGTTTGATGGAGTCTATTTACTAATCCAACTCACCACAGTTGTTTAATGAACTCAGAAAACAGGAAACCTGGGTGCAGATATGGCAAGCTAACAGGCTAGCGAAAAGCTAACGTTGTGTAGGTATAAGGAATCTGTGTGGTGTAAATTAAAGTGGTGTTTGTTCCCCTCTTGTTTCGTGTTGTTGCAGGGTAAGTATGAATCTACGGGCTGTAAATTAAAGTGGTGTTTGTTCCCCTCTTGTTTCGTGTAGTTACAGGATAAGTATGAATCTACGGGCTGTAAATTAAAGTGGTGTTTGTTCCCCTCTTGTTTCGTGTAGTTACAGGGTAAGTATGAATCTACGGGCTGTAAATTAAAGCAGTGTTTCTTCCCCTCTTGTTTTGTGTAGTTACAGGGTAAGTATGAATCTACGGGCTGTGAATTAAAGTGGTGTTTCTTCCCCTCTTGTTTCGTGTAGTTACAGGGTAAGTGAATATGAATCTATATATATATATATATATATATATATATATATATATATATATATATATATATATATATATATAATGTATTTATTTATTTATTGTCGAAAGAAAAAGATATGAAGAAAAAATGTGGCAATTAAAAAAACACAAGAGATATTTGTAGCTAAAAAAGTAGCTGAATATCACTTCAACAGTCAGCCATTTTTGGTTATTTGGCATCTCGCCACACAGGTTGCAGATATATTTTACTTGCCCAGTAAAAAAAAAATCCAAGTGATCACAGCCGGGTGCCCCCGGATTGAAATGACTGGCCTGAACTGAGGCGGTTGTAACACAGTGAGTGTAATTAAATGATGGCTGGCTGCTTCGATGGCCAGGAGAGGCTATTAGATGCACTGCTTAATGCGAGTGGGCAAATCCAATTGGCGTATTGATCCGGCACTTACAGATCTCAGCAGCTTCACATCCTGACCTTCCTTTCATTCTCAGACCATTACAGTCGCCAGGAAAAGATTTAGTATTGTTCAGAGAGGGAGGGAGAGAGAGAAGCTGGAGGGCAGGAGGCAAAGATGACAGGTATGGGGGACGGGTGGAGAGATTAGTAGGGCAAGATTAGAAAAAAACCAGAGAGAGCAACAAACAAACAAGAATAGAGAAACCGAATGAGCGATTCAACACCCTTCTCACCCCAGTCTGGAAATCAATGTGCAATTCGGATTGGAGAATCACTAAATGTAGTGCCACAGTCTCGTAGGTCTCTGAGCCAAATGAGCCCCAGGTTTTGAAGATGGAGGGCTGTGCCCTGAAACTAGCAGATAGGAGCCAGAGAAGCGACTTATCAATACTGTGCATTTAGGGACTTTCTGAGGGTGGTCAGGGTCAGGAGAGAAGAAGGGTCCAGTGCAAATGTTCCTCATTGATTTCAGACACACTCACTGGAATAACAGCAGGGCCCCAGTCAGGCATAATTATACTAGCTCATTTTTTGCTTCTTTCATGCTGAGCATTTTGTTTGGTCCTATCTGTTGTTTTCTTTAACCTGTCATCTCTGTTGCGGAGATTGGGTTTCCTGGGGGCAGATGGGTAGACCGAGGTAATCTATATCAGAGCGGAGTGTCTGCTTAGGGGCAGCTGTTATTCCCAAAAGGATGGTGAAAGACATGGGCACTTATCAGATTTTATTTTATTTTATTATTTATTTATTTTTTAAAGTAACTGGTTAATTTTAATATAAACAGCTTGAATATATATCTATTCCATATATCTTTTATGGAATGACAAAATGACTTTAAAGAACTGTGCAATTTTTGCCTTTCTAAAGGGATTTCCAAAGATTAAAATTATTTTTTTCCAAACAAGTTTCCTAAACACTCTTCTCATACCATTGGTCAGATAAATAGTTGGCCCCACCCCCAAACTCACATAATTGGCTGAACCAGTGCTGCTATTTTTAGTGGATCAGGATATTCAAACAAACAAACAAACAAACAAACAGTACATTTTACAATGTATACACTTTTGTTGTTTAAACTATTGAGTGGAACCAGCTGGCTTAATATGGGACAGATTTGCAGTCCACCCTGGAGTAGCTTTTGCAACCTTGAATAGTGGCACAGATCTAGAATTGGTTTCGGGAGGGCCAAGGTGGATATTGTTGCGTCTGCAGAAGACACGCACTGCCCGCTGTATTCTTGATTTTGGATAGGAGTCGCTGGGGGTGGATGCCCTGTCGCATGTATAGCCCAGGACTCTGCTGTAGCCTACACATTTTTCGATGGGGGAACTGATACAGCCCACCCTGGACAGGTATATAAGTGCACCATCCCCACAGACATCCCTTTTGCATCCAAATTACTTTTGGTGGAGTAGCGCCCGGACACAGCATATAGACCTAAAGTCATGTCGGGAGTTCCCACTTGTTCAAGCTGACTCATCTTTTCCAACTTGGCCAATGGGTCTTTTGCATTGGATTGTAGAAAGCTATGTCTATAGCATATATGGAGTTGGTTCTGCCTGCAGGGGTGCGTGCACACACTATGAGGGGTATGGAAACATCATAGGTTTAAGTTTTTTGTGCAGCTGCAAGTTGGGCATCACCACGCACATTTACCAGCAGGCTTACCGCAGGGTTTTTTTTAATCAGGGGCCATTGCTCTCTTGAAAAAGAAAAAGTGGTATGTGGTGGTGCTGTTTCCTAACATTTAGTTCAGCGACTTTGCAGGCCTTGAATATATGTCCCATAGTCATGTGTACCGAGTGAACTGACTGAATGGGTACGTTAAGTTATGTATAACTACTGTTCCGAGAGGGAGGGAAATGAGGTACAACACCTCTGAGCCCAGCACAGTCGGATGCTCGGTGAAGAGCTGGACTGAACAAAGTGAATGACACATGCAACTGGATTTATATGCTGTGGGCAGGGAACACCACCTATGTTATCATGTATCATTGGCCTTTCAGGTGTGAATAAAGCAAATGACAAAATAGCGCAATATCCCATAGTCAGGTGTTGTACCTCATTTCCCTACATCTAGGAACAGTAGTTATTTGCATAATCCACTGTTTTGTGTCTCCAGACTACACACAGCGGTGTTTTGTTAATGAACAAATCTGTGGCTTTGAGGGAATCAGAGAGTCAGTGATTCAATAACCCATTCATGAATACAGTGGCTGCATCTGAAATCGCATACTTCCCTACTATATAGGCAAACAATAGTATGTGACAAGAGTAGTATGTTTGAATTCACAGTCCTCATAAAAGAATAGGCAAAATGTACCCGGATGACCTACTTCTCCCAGCGAGATTTTGTGTATACGATGGACACTTTACTGTCTCATGAGGCCACTGGGGAGGATTTATGAATGGCTGTAATGTGACGTAACTGACGCTGATAGGTCACATGATAAAGACAGCATGGTGAATGCAGTACATCCAGATTATATTCATACTACACACATTCATTCATACTATATATAACATACTCAAGAAGTACCTACTCAAGACAGTATGCGATTTTGGACGCAGCCAGTTACTTGCTTTGTTACTGAATGAATGACTTGATGATTAAGACAGTGACTTATCGCCACCTACTTGCAATTTTAATTTAATATTTAAAAGTATTTTTTTATTATTATTTAAAACATTATTTATTTAAAAAAAAAAATTTCTATGAGCAATATCACAAGTAGCAGTGCGATATCAAGCCATATCGCATGGCTACGAGTGTGATATTGCATTTATACAACAGTTTGACGGCACAAGTGTGTAAATAAATCAGAAACAACAACGGAGTGTCTTTAAAATCTCTTTTGTGCAGAACCACTGCCTTCCTCCACGGATTCAAATCACAAGTTGACAATTTGACAGTTAAGCCCAAGCCTCTCTTACAAATTCTAAAACATCACTTTAGAACTAATAACGAAGGAACGTTGAGTCGCTTTATTCAAGCTTATTGTATTAGGTAGAGAAGAATATTATGGTATTATGAGAGAGAGAGAGAGAGAGAAAGAGAGAGAGAGAGAGAGAGAGAGAGAGAGAGAGAGAGAGAGAGAGAGAGAGAGAGAGAGAGAGAGACTAAATGAGTGTAATACCTGCATCTGATATAGCATTCATTCTTCAGGTCGATGTCCATAATAGTATATCCATTAAAAAAATCTGTTTGAATGTCTGCTAAGGAAAGCAATATCTTTGTCTTTGTCCTTTTAAAAGAGTGACAGTGCTGAAACAACTGCCTTGTTTACAACCAGTCCCTCATAAAGACAGTCTTTGCTGCCATCTAATGGTTCAATAATGTAACTGTCACAGAAGTCGACTGTTGCAATCACTGACGGACCTCTTTCTCAACACCAAATACAACACCAATTATTTTTATTTTTTTTCAAAATGGCGCTGCCGTGTTCGGTCGCCGTTCAGGTCGCTCCGCGTAGACTGTGCTTTTATTTACTATTTTACTTTCTTTTGCTCTCAATTTTTACAAACTTATCAACTGCAGTGATCTGCTATGACAGCAAAACTCTTTTGGACATTGGTTACCTCTACACTGGACTGTTTTAGGAGCACTTTCGCCGATCCTCTGTGGCCATCTGAGATTCTTCGGAACGCCGAGTTGAACAATGGCCAGACGAGTCAACGGTGAAGAATCAAGAAACACCGTGGGAAACGTGCTGGGATTCGCAACAGACTGAGGAAAAGGGCATTCAGCCCTCCTCTCCCGAGCCTTACGTAGTTCCCACTTTTGCTGTCGATGTGAGTGAGGGAGGAGTGGAGGACATGAGAGATGGCATCTTCAGTCGATCTATTGGGACGATAGGCAAACTGAAGAGGGTCCAAAGTGTCAGGAATGAAGGAGCAAATGGTGTTTTTAATGAGTCTCTCAAAGACCTTCATGACTATAGACGTGAGAGCCACTGGACGATAGTCATTTAGGCAAGAGGGTTTACTGTTCTTAGGGACAGGGATGATAGTGGATTTTTTGAAGGAGGTGGGGACTCATTAAAGATAGATGTAAACAACCCGGCGAGCTGATCAGCACAGGACCGCAGAACATGGCCTGAAATACCATCCGGCCCGGCAGCTTTCCTGACGTCCACATGCTTGAGTGCTCTCCGAACTTCATCCTCTGAGACAGAGATCACGTGGTTGTTGCTGCTCTGAGTGATTCCCTCTGACGCGTCACTTGGCGGAGTCGTGTTGCAGTGATTACAATCAAAGCGAGCGTAGAAAGAGTTTAACTCATTCACAAGTAACGGATCTGCTCTCACCTCTGCAGAGGATTTAGATCCAAAAAAGCAGATGGACCTCAGTCCCTGCCACATGTGCCAGGAGTCGTTGAGTTGGAAATGAGACTCCACTCGATCCTTATAACGGAGCTTTGCGGCTTTAACTGCGCGTCGCAGAGCATAGCAGGATGATTTGTATTCAGTCATGTTCCCCGATAGGAGACCGGCATTGTAAGTGGCAGTGCGTGTGTTCACTGCAGCGCGGATTGAATTATCCACCCACGGTTTCTGATTTGAGAAGGACGTTATTGTTATTGTTTATGTGGCTTGCTCTGTAAGCGTGTTGATGAAGCAAAGCGCCACATCCGTGAACTCGCTGACGTCAGATGAACTCGCCCGGAACATGTCCCAGTCAACGTCATCAAGAGCTGCCTGTAGCGCGGTCTCTGAGTGGGCTGACCAACGTTTAACTTCCCGCCTCACCGGGGGTTCCTGAACGAGCCTTTGTTTGTATTCAGGTGTGAGGAAAATGGCGGCATGATCCAATTTGCTGAAAGCTGGAAGTGACCGCGCTTTATAGGCGTTCTTAAATGGAGAGTAGCAATGATCCAGTGTGTTTGCTTCTCGTGTAGAACAGGAGACGTGCTGGTGAAAGTTTGGCAAGACTTTCTTTAGGTTTGCTTTGTTGAAATCGCCCGCGACGATGAACGCCGCATCGGGGTGTTTGTTAGTGAAGCCACTGGTAACATCATGAAGGCCAGATAAAGCCAGCCCTGTGTCTGCCTGTGGTGGAATGTAAACGGCGGTCGCGACGACAGAGGAAAACTCCCTCGGCAGATAGAATGGGCGGCAAATGATTGTTAAATGTTCCAGATGAGGCGAGCAGGACCGCGAGAGAATGGTGAAGTTCCTAGGGTCGCACCATTTCTTGTTGATCATGAAGCATACTCCACCGCCTTTGGATTTACCGGCCTCGGCTGTTCTGTCCATCCGAAAAACAGAGAAGTTCTCAGACGGCGTCACAGCTGTGTCTGGGACCGCGGGCGTGAGCCACGTTTCGGACAAACAATAGATGTTACAGTCTCTCATGTCCCGTTGAAAACTTATCCTGGCTCTAAGATCGTCCATCTTATTTTCCAAGGATTGGACATTTGCGAGCAGAATGCTCGGGAGAGGTGGGCTGAATGCCCTTTTTCTCAGTCTGTTACGGATCCCTGCGCGTTTCCCATGGTGTTTCTTGATTCTTCGCTGTTGACTCTGGCCATTGTTCAACTCGGCGTTCCGACGAATCTCAGATGGCCACAGAGGATCGGTGAAAGTGTCCTGAAACAGTCCAGTGTAGAGGTAACCAATGTCCAAAAGAGTTTTGCTGTCATAGCAGATCAATGCAGATGATACATTTGTAAAAATTGAGAGCAAAAGAAAGTAAAATAGTAAATAAAAGCACAGTCTTCGCGGAGCGACCTGAACGGCGACCGAACACGCCGGCGCCATCTTGGCAGTTGGACAGTGATGATGGTATAAAACATCAAACTGAACCTTCCAAGCTCAAAAAGGTAACAAAGTATGCTTTATTTTATTCTTTTGTAATTGTTACACTAATATCAGGAGAGTTTTATATTATCGCGGCACGTTGAGATCCAACCGTATTGGATATAGATCCGGGTTGCTAAAGACCTGAATATGTAAGAATGATTGGCAAAACAGTCATGCATTTAAGGGTTAAATAACTGATTACGACCCACCAGCTGATGTATTCGATTTGATTAAACAACCAGATTACCTAACTTTGCAATGCATATGAGCGAATGAAACCTCTTATTACTCCACAGAAGCCGATGATTGACAGCTCACCTCCACATACACACGCAGTGAGGGCTTGATCGGACCTTGATCTTATTACCTGCAGGCCTCCTCTCTTTGACCTAACCCCTCCTCCTTCACTTCACTCAGCGCGTGACTGGACAGATAGCCTGTCAATCAATCACACGCCAGGCTGACAGGAAGTCTAATGATTCTTGAGCCTTAAAAAACAGACACTGACCCTCACGTCTCCATGGGCTTTACAAAGCCAGCATCCCAACATCAGAGAGTGTTCTTCTATTTTCAACTTTAATCCAGCCCACTTCAATCAGCATGCAGACACTGTAGTTCCTCAAATCACAGACTACAAAAGTGCGGGCAGTTGTAATGAGCCCAGGATTCTAACAAGCATAGCACAGCTCCCAGGCAATTCCTGCTCTGAATGTCTTATCTCTACTCTTCTCTCATTCTCTCTGTTTGCTTTTCTCCATTGTTTGTGACGCTGCAACCATTAGGCAAGTGTTTCTCCACAGCTTAAGGATAAATCATGTGACCAGTATGTGATTATAGCCTCTTTCACTGAGAACAGCAAAACAGCAAGATAATGACACACATATGAATGATTTCACAAGACTATTTTACTCTATTCTTACTGCAGAAGAATAGAAGATAACTCATGTTCAGAGAGAGAGAAAGGCTTTTCAAACTGCGCCTAACCCCTGGTTATCATCATTCTAAACACTTTTAACCCAGGGTAAAGGAGCGATTCACACTTGTGATTTAGAAGTGGGGTTACGAAACCCTGGTCCAGAGCAAGGTTAGCGCTGCTTTTGTGGTGTTAACCCCACATTGTGGTGTCAAACTTGTACAGTGTGAAACAAAGCGGTGTTAGAATGCTATGACTAGATGCCTCATATTCATGTGCTTTGGACGGTCATGGAAAAGCCACACTATGTA
This sequence comes from Paracanthobrama guichenoti, assembly GCA_018749465.1. NCBI lineage: Eukaryota > Metazoa > Chordata > Actinopteri > Cypriniformes > Gobionidae > Paracanthobrama > Paracanthobrama guichenoti. The sequence continues at coordinate 33,228,470 of CM031956.1, read as the reverse complement.
TACAGCATAACAGCAGCTTCAGCGTTTGAGGAGAAATGTCAAACAGTGACAGAAAACACGACAATTAAAGTAAAAAAAAAAAGAGTCTTTCATTCTTACCTTTACAGTCCAAAAAGTCTATTCAGGATAAACTTAGTACAGTCGGCAAATTCCCCAATATATAATATGAGGTTGCGCAAAGCTAGAGCCCTTATGTAAGCATATCATGTGCGGTGTTCGTAGCAATAGGAATAGTGATACCTTACACAAAAAGGTCATTATGTAAACACATGAATCTCATCAGCCAAATCTAAAGAAACTTAGCTGAAGTTTGGGACAAGATAACTTGGATCTAACCTCAGGGATGATGAAAATAAACTTCTTAAAATAAAATTTTGTAAGAGATTATAAAGCTACATGCAAGACCTCATAGACTGCAGGCAATTTAATATCACCAAAGCCAAACTGCAAACTGTCATTTCTAATTCAAAATGGAATTATATAAGGTAAAGGCTGACAGCCAGATGAGTGTTATGAGAGGGTGATCTGTTGTTATGTGTGTACATGTGTGCACGTGGACGCGCATGTATGATGTTCCATCTGCACAGATTTGGTTTCGCCTAAGAATTGATGCATCTCTGATAACACACACGGGGACGTGGGATGTTGGCGACAGGATGGTGGCGCCGTATTGACCCTGCAGTCTCATCTCTCACAATGTCCACAAAACCTTAGAAAACCCTCAAGCAGTGTTTACTTCTGATAAAAAAAAAAAAATCAAGCAATGGTAAAGAATTGCTTTCCAGTACATCGGAAAATGGATTCCATATCTGCAAGTCATCATGATATTGGAAAACACTGCTGCGGCATAAAGTCCTTATTCTTTCACTCGCTCCATCCTGTCTTCCTGTGTCTCAGCACTCGCAACGCTACAGGTGCAGGGGTATTTCCTCTGCGTGCCTCAATAAATCGACAGTACAAAATAAAACAACACAAAAATTAGAAGAAATATTTGGAAATCACATTTCCAAGCTCACTTCAATTCACTTTCCAGAAACCCAGCAAACAATTTTGCTTTGAAAAGACATCTTATAGCTGTCCAAACACAGCCCTGATGTATAGGCTAAAACAAGGCAACATTTGGGCTGTCAGTGAAAATTCAACAGACGTCCTACCATAGCCCAATCTAGAACGGAAAGGAAACAAAACAATCACTGCTGACGTTGCTTACATGATAGAATATCATACATCTCACAAATAATTTTGGCAAGAACGACATGTAACCAAATTCAAGGTTATCTTGGCTAGAAGTGGGTTACTCATAGCCAGACTATATCGTGTCTATAGCTAACTGAGACATTGAAATGATGGCTATTGCTTGCTGGGAACCTTTGCATTAGTGTATATATAGTGAGTATATGATTTTCTAATTTGCATTAGATCTTGCATAACTGATGTCATTTAATAAGAAATATTTCATTCACCACAGTTCACCTGAAGGAGTGAATAAAAACGAGTGCGTGAAGTCGGACAGCTGTTGTATGTACATCGGCTGTACACTCGTTATTGCGGTGCAATGTGGGATTGAATGAGTGCACTCAATAACATCCACTATGGTTTCGGACACCACTACAAATGGCTGTCACCTCAAATAATGCCCTATGGGTATAAGGGGCGATTTCAGATTCAGAAAGTCATTGTTCTTTACACTAGCGCCATGCATTTGCCTAGCTCGTGGTGTTACATCCAGAAAAAATGTCAGGGTTTTCTTAGAAAATCATGATTTTTTTTTATTATTTATTTTTATTTTCAGAAATAGTAGTGTAGCAAACCGTCTTCTACCATTTAAATACAAAATGTTTCTCCCCATAAGACCAAAAACCTTTTAATGTTTGACAGATGAGGAGGACACTTTGCTATAATGTTACATGATAAGTCATTTCTATTCATTTAAGTAATTTCTAATTTCTTCTATAGTTGATATTAGATAATATGAATTACTAATGTTGGATATGTTTGAGTAAATTCCATCTAATGTTGTCTAACATTATTGACTTGTAGGGGTGTGTAGAGGTGTCTGTTAACTTGCTGAAAGGCTGAAAAAAGGAAAAAATGTTTGCTTACAGATGGCAGTAGGTAGTGAATCAGGAGGCCAGTGTCAGGGATTTCAAGGTGAGGTGGTCTGCGCTTTTCAGACATTACGAGGTATTGAAAAAATAAGTTAAAGTTCTGATTTTGCTGGCTACATGGTTTACTGAACCACATTTTATAAGTTGATATAATAAAATGTTGCATATGCAGTTTGACTGTTGTTGACTTTTTTTTTCTCTGAATTCAGATCAATGTAGAGTTCTATATTCTTATGGCTGTTCCACTGGAAGACACGTTCCTTGCCCAGTTAGATGTGTACATGAGTCAACTAATCAGAGTAATCTGTTCAAAAGGAGGAGCAACCTGTGAGAAGACTGCTGCAATTTTTAAAATCTTATATCAGGTACATCTGTGTGTTTTAAATTAATATCAACTACACAATCTTATTTTAGTCACAGTATGTTTAACAGTAACATTTAATTGTTAATGTTTTATTGCATAGAAATTTGAAATTGTCATCACCACCCAATCAAAATGGAAAATTTAAAAACAGAACATTATTTACAATATTAGTACCTGTAATCAACAGTCCTGAGTGCGTTCATGGCAATGTTGCAAGTTAATAATGTTCAGTTTCTTGCACAGACTGATGGTTTCACCTCTTTAGACCCAATGTATTGTCAGTGGCCATGGGTAATATATATATATATATATATATATATATATATATATATATATATATATATATATATATATATATATATATATATATATATATATATATATATATATATATATATATTTTTTTTTTGTCTGCATGTTTGTTTGTTTTTGTTTTTAACTAACAAACTAATAATGAACTGCATTTAAACAGCACATATTAATCTTTATGTCAATTTCAACATTTACTAATACATCATTAAAATCAAGAGTTGTATGTCACTTTGAGAGACAAAAAAAAAAAAGACAAAACAATAAAATTAAAAATAATATTACCCATGGCCACTGACAATACATTGAGTGAAACCATCAGTCTGTGCAAGAAACTGAACATTATTAACTTGCAACATTGCCATGAACGCACTCAGGACCGTTTGCTGAGGCTGTTGATTACAGGCAATGTTATTATAAATAATGTTCAGTTTCTTGCATAATGCTGATTGTTTCGCTTCATAAAACCTCAAAGATCAAAGAATCATATTCATTTTGTTTTGCCTGTATGTCTTATTTTCTTTTTACTCTTTTTAACCAGACATTTGACGGCACCCATTGACTTCCATAGCAGGAAAAAAAAAAAAATACTCTGGAAGTCACTGGGTACCACAAATTCAACACAAATAAGATGCGTGAACACGTAAGATCCAGACTGGTGAAACTGAATATTTTTGTAAAATGCATTCAAAAAGACTTCACTTGTTTCTGAAAGAATTATTCAGTGATGGATACATTTTTAGCAGTCATTTGTGTTTGGATAACGTAACATGCTGTAATTGCTTTTTTATGCTTTTTTTAAGGAGTTTGACATCAACATAGTCCGAGGCCCTTTCTCCGTCATAAATCTTATCCGTTAGAGGCCACCTGCACCGAAAAGGTAAGAAATACATTAAATGCAAACGGACAAATGGTTGAATGCTTTACATATGTATGGATATATGTTTTATTATTTGGTTTTACATAAATTAACTCTGTATTGCACATGAAAACCGGCTAACCAACGATTTCCCATCAAAATTTGTCTTGATTTGTAACGTTAATACTTATGAAACTGTTGACGTATAGTATATTATAGTAAAATTACTATAGTAAATACTGTAGTGTTTTTGAACCATACTATAGTAAATATACTACAGTAAATTTTAGGTTCAAGGTTCCCACTTAAACTTTAAGTCATAGCTTTTGTCATAGTAAATCAGCTAATAAATATCTTACAGTCATACAAATCTGTGATGGCTTAAAGGCAATTTAGGTAAGTAAATCATAACTAATGGAAGCCTGTAAGCTTTAATCCTCTCTTGTTCTGCTAAAGTTCCTACTGAAAGCTCACAAATACATGACTGCTCATGAAAGTAAACATTTGTTTTGTTTGGCATAATTTTAATCATTTAATAAATACCTGGAGAAAGCCTGCAGTACTACTTAATTGCCATATTAAAAACATTAACATTGACAATTGATAAAGTGTAAGATTATATATACTCATTTACACAAATTTGTATGTAACGATAAATGTATGTAAAGATATCAAATAATAAAGTAAATACAAACCCGATTCCAAAAAAGTTGGGACACTGTACAAATTGTGAATAAATAAGGAATGCAATATTTTACAAATCTCATAAACTTATATTTTATTCACAATAGAATATAGATAACATATCAAATGTTGAAAGTGAGACATTTTGAAATGCCTTGCCAAATATTGGCTCATTTTGGATTTCATGAGAGCTACACATTCCAAAAAAGTTGGGACAGGTAGCAATAAGAGGCCGGAAAAGTTAAATGTACATGTAAGGAACAGCTGGAGGACCAATTTGCAACTTATTAGGTCAACTGGCAACATGATTGGGTATAAAAAGAGCCTCTCAGAGTGGCAGTGTCTCTCAGAAGTCAAGATGGGCAGAGGATCACCAATTCCCCCAATGCTGCGGCCAAAATAGTGGAGCAATATCAGAAAGGAGTTTCTCAGAGAAAAACTGCAAAGAGTTTGAAGTTATCATCATCTACAGTGCATAATATCATCCAAAGATTCAGAGAATCTGGAACAATCTCTGTGCGTAAGGGTCAAGGCCGGAAAACCATACTGGATGCCCGTGATCTTCAGGCCCTTAGACGGCACTGCATCACATACAGGAATGCTACTGTAATGGAAATCACAACATGGGCTCAGGAATACTTCCAGAAAACATTGTCGGGGAACACAATCCACCGTGCCATTCGCCGTTGCTGGCTAAAACTCTATAGGTCAAAAAAGAAGCCATATCTAAACATGATCCAGAAGTGCAGGCGTTTTCTCTGGGCCAAGGCTCATTTAAAATGGACTGTGGCAAAGTGGAAAACTGTTCTGTGGTCAGACGAATCAAAATTTGAAGTTCTTTTTGGAAAACTGGGACGCCATGTCATCCGGACTAAAGAGGACAAGGACAACCCAAGTTGTTCTCAGCACTCAGTTCAGAAGCCTGCATCTCTGATGGTATGGGGTTGCATGAGTGCGTGTGGCATGGGCAGCTTACACATCTGGAAAGGCACCATCAATGCTGAAAGGTATATCCAAGTTCTAGAACAACATATGCTCCCATCCAGACGTCGTCTCTTTCAGGGAGGACCTTGCATTTTCCAACATGAGAATGCCAGACCACATACTGCATCAATTACAACATCATGGCTGCGTAGAAGAAGGATCCGGGTACTGAAATGGCCAGCCTGCAGTCCAGATCTTTCACCCATAGAAAACATTTGGCGCATCATAAAGAGGAAGATGCGACAAAGAAGACCTAAGACAGTTGAGCAACTAGAAGCCTGTATTAGACAAGAATGGGACAACATTCCTATTCCTAAACTTGAGCAACTTGTCTCCTCAGTCCCCAGACGTTTGCAGACTGTTATAAAAAAGAAAAGGGGATGCCACACAGTGGGAAACATGACCTTGTCCCAACTTTTTTGAGATGTGTTGCTGCCATGAAATTTAAAGTCAACTTATTTTTCCCTTAAAATGATACATTTTCTCAGTTTAAACATTTGATATGTCATCTGTGTTGTATTCTGAATAAAATATTGAAATTTGAAACTTCCACATTATTGCACACTGTTTTATTCACAATTTGTACAGTGTCCAAACTTTTTGGGAATCGGGTTTGTATTTTAATACGTTATGACATCTGTGCTGTCCCATTGTCGGTTAAGCAACAAGATCACAGTGCATCTCAATTCACACAAAGTTCTGTGCGTTCTGTGTCATTCGGAGGTCATTCTTTTAAGTTAGCCCGGCAAGACCGCGGTCTACATGCGAAAGTAAGCCTGTTCTTTGTTTTCATAGGTTATGTTTACATGACAAATATGTACTAAAAACAAAAAGTTTGTTCTTTGTGCAGATGTAATAATAAACACACACACAATTTAGTTTTGTTGGTTTTTGTTTGTTTACACTGTGTTTAGTCCACAGGAACTGGATGAAGAAGATGCCATCCAGATCAAAGAAGACATCACATCACAAGTGCTGAAGATCGTCTACATCCAACGCGATCACATGAGAATGCGTATCAATAGTACGAGTGTGCAATGTCGTGGAATGTATACGCCAAAATGAGTTTTGGCATGCATATGCTACGCAGTTTTTTGCATGCATATGATACACACTTTATGGCGTGTATATGACACGCAGTTTTTTGCGTGCATATGATACGCACTTTATGGCGTGTATATGACACGCTCTTGGGTAGGTTGAGGGTAGGGGGGTTTGTGGGTATAATACGGCATAAAGTGCGTATCATATGTATGCGAAAAACTGTGTACCATATCCCTTATGAAAATGAACCACGGTTTTACAACAAATAAAACCAAACAACCATGGTTATTGTAGTTAAACCATGGTAACCACAAATTAACCATGGTTTTGCTACTCTAACCATAGTTTAACCATGGTATATGTGGTAAAACTGTAGTTATATAAATGGTAATCAATTAGCCAAAAAAGCATGGTTACTACACTTTTACTACAATAAAACCATGGTTATTTTTCGTAAGGGATGCACGCTAGGGGTGAAACTGTTCTCTGTAAAAAAAAAAATCGAACCGTATGGTTGTCCACCCACGGTTCGGCACGCACTTGCACCGCGGTTCATCTCAAATCTGATGACGTATCTACAATATGGGTTGTAACTTTAAAATAACGCTTTATGTGTGTTTCTGTCGTTGGATACACATGCTGGCTCCTCAGTGATGCGTTACAAGAGCGATAATAAAAGAAAAACGTGAGCAAAATGGTCTCTCTTTGTAAACTTTGTTCAATGCATGCGAGTGCTGCCGTATGTTCGAATATGACGAGTCACTTTCGCCGTCATCACCCGGGTGTAGTGCCAGAAGACACGAATGAGAACTCGTGCGCGCTGTGAGAAGATTTGTCTCTGTGCATTCATCCGAAAGCGTGCACACATCTCACAGCGCACAAATATTGAGCTCTCTTTCAAGTCTTGCACTTGAACGGACAAACTCACACAAAAAATATGTCAACATGTCCATCTTGATGAGTACCCTAGCAAACATAGTCTGTATATCCCTTACGTAAACTTTATACAGTCGAGAAAGACGAGGCATATCCGTGCATTAGGTCTTAAAGCGGCAGTAGCCTTTACTGCTGTCTGTTTAATGTCAAAAAACAAAAGACAAGGACATCACTCACTGCTCTTGATTTGAATAACTTTTGTAAATTTAAGAAGGATTAATCTTTAATTTATACAGTCAAATATGAAATGTTATTTTACATTTGATCAATTTCTGTACCTGAAAACTAATGTTAGACCTATCTGAAAAACACTGTTGATAGTATTTATTTGTGCTGCTGCTTGTATTTAAATTATTTGTTTTTATTATTTTCTTTAATTTTATTTGACAGTAGTCCTTTTTTTCCCTGAACATAGCAAATACCGAACCGTACTGAAACCGTGAACCTAAAACCAAAGCGTGAGCAATCTGTACCGTTACAACCCTAATGCATGCCAAAACTCATTTTGGCGTATACATTCCACGACATTGCGCACTCGTATTATTTATAAGCATTTTCGTGTGATCGGGCTCCATCATCAGCAAGGGTGTCACCCCAGTCCCACAGTGGGGAATGTCGTTGAAGGAGTAGAAACGCTTACAGATGTCTCCGAGGTTTCCCAAGCATGTGCCTTCCTTATGGGTCTTGTATATGCTTTGAATCTTAGATACCCCAAGGAACTGAAATACACCTTTTAAGTGTTTCAGAAAGTATTTTTGGATCTGGACGTCAAAAATCTCACTTCAAAGGTTCACAACTTGAGAAGTAAATTAATTGTTTAAAATCATTTCTAACCAACCCTTTAAGTGTTCTCAGGTGGTTGTTAATTTCAATGTAGCATTAAATTGTTAGTTCACCCAAAAATGAAAATTCTTAGTCCATGTGAAGCGACGAGAATATGCTTTGTGTGCAAAAACAAACCAAAATAATAACTCTATTCAACAATTTTGTTCTAGTCTGTGTCAGTCTATTTTTTTTTGCTTGTGTGTTTGTTTGTTTGTTTTTGCACACAAAGCATATTCTCGTCGCTTCAAAACATTAAGGTTGAACCACTGGAGTCACATGGACTATTTAACAATGCATTTCCTACCTTTAGGGCCTTGAAAGTGTTAATTAAATTGCTGTCTATGGAGGGGTCAGAGCTCTCGGATTTCATCAGAAATATCTTAATTTGTGTTCTGAAGATAAACGAAGGTCTTACGAGTTTGGAACGACATGAGGGTGACGAATTAATGACAGAATTTTCATTTTTGGGTGAACTATCCCTTTAAATTGGTGTTCACTATTCTTAGTGATTCATTTTTATCTGCTGATGTAATGTTTCTGATGTATTTGAATTTGATGTTTTAACATTGTTCAAAACACTGTTTTAATTAGATGACTGAATTACTGTTCTCAGTGGGTTAAACGGATCAATGGTCATTGAAAAAGCTGTTATATGAATATGAAATGCTTTTGCTACCCTCTTGTATTACATAAAGGTTTTTTTTTTTTTTTTTTTTTTTTTTTTTTTTTTTTTTTTTTGAAGTCAGCTTTATAAAAAGCACTGTTGTATTGCAATTCTAAATTGAATAAATGTTTTGTATTGAGTTGCTTGTTTACGGTTTCATTGTACTTTAAAAAATAGAAAATAATTTAATTTATAGAAAAACAAAGTAACTTAATGTGTGACTTACAAGGAGACAGTTGTAAATATTACTTAAAAGTTTATGTTGGATAAACTTAAAACTATAGTTTGTAAATTGATAAAATTGAGTTGCCTTTACTTAAGAGTCCAAGTTGAAAACATGGTCTAAAAGTCTAATAGAATAAACACAAATAAAATGAGTTTAAAATACTCAAAAAGCTGATGTAAAACGTTTCCTCAATTTTACTGAGTAAAATGGGCACAGTATTTTTTACAGTGCAGACAGACTATGCATGCATGTACATTATTTAATGTTCTAACAATTTAAAATGTATTGCTTATTTTCTCTCGCTCTCTCCTTTCAGCAATGAAAACCAAAGATATATTCTAGAAGCAAAGCACAGTTATGTTTGCTTTATCATCCTTTTTTCTTTCTTTCTTTCTTTCTTTCTTTCTTTCTTTCTTTCTTTCTTTCTTTCTTTCTTTCTTTCTTTCTTTCTTTCTTTCTTTCTTTCTTTCTTTCTTTCTTTCTTTCTTTCTTTCTTTTTGTGCTTTGAGCAATAAATGCAGAACAGATACAGTAACTAAAGAAAGAAAAAGAAAATCCTGTTACCTGAACCGCTCTCCATTCGATTAGTGCCTTGGCAATGAGTTGTATAAATACGTGTTTACAGTGAAACAGTGTCTCTAATGGCTCCTGTTCACATTGATCTCTCAATTCCAGAAGCATATGCGGGCAAAATGCCTTTTAGCTTCAGAGCTGTTTTTGATGCACTAAAATGGCAGTAGAAAGAAAAGTGAATTACTCTGATTCTCCAAACAGGAAACAACATAAAGGAGGGAGAGAGAGAGAGAGAGAGAGAGAGAGAGAGAGAGAGAGAGAGGAGCCTTGTGCATGTACACCATTGTTTTAAATGTAGCAAGCGTGTGGTCTAAACACGAGTACATGAATTTTTTAGACAGACAGTTTGCCCCTAGCTTGTGCTTTCATTTAAACTATGGATGCACTGGTTTCAGGCTCGGGCCCCGATATTGTGTTCGTGTCCTGGTACTCAATAAAATGCTCCGATACCAAAAACCGATACTACACAGCGTGTGTACAGTGTTTTTGTCCAGACAAATAAACATTGACAACAGCGCAAACAGAGAGCATAATGGCGATATCAGAGGATGTCTATGAAGTAAATGTATCTAATTAACAGAATATTAAACAAATGTCATGCAAAGCTGCTGTTTGTGAGCTGATAAGTCAAACACGCAGTGGACTGAGTGTACAGTGGCACAGATGCGCAAGATCTTTTTTACAGATATCGCTGGAAAGTTAGTCATTCTTTTGGATGTGTCAATATAAAGACAGTAAAACGAGGAACATTACTAACATTGACAGTAAAGAGAGCGAGAGAGAGAGAGAGAGAGAGAGAGAGAGAGAGAGAGAGAGAAAGAGAGAGCATGCACTTCTGTTGCATGCTCTTGGTTGTTGATCACTCACTCAGCACACACGTGCAAGTAAAACATGAACTGTTGCATGACTTATGTATAACATGTGGAAAGCGGCACAGTATCACATGACATTTTCAAGAAGTTTTCAACCCGATCTCATGGCAATTCGTACATATTTTATGAGGTGGCTATTTCGTACAAATTTGTATGAACTCACTCGTATGAATTTGTAAGATTTTTGCTAAATTGTACATATTTGACGAGTTGCCAAAATCGCATGAATTCATACAAAAGACCTACGTCAAACCCCGCCCCTAAACCTATCTGTCACTGGGGTTTAGACAAAACGTACAAATTCGTAACAGTGAGGTCGTACAAATTTGTACGAATTAGCCACCTGGTAAAATACGTACGACTTGGTCGTGAGATAGCTTTGGAAGATTTCTGTGCGCAAATGTCCGAAGCGCGCGCCTAGAAATCTGCCTCTCAGACAGAGCATGAATAGACTCCATATTAACCAACTGCAGAACTGCAGAACCATACATCACAGCAATCTGAGGACAACATCACCAGGTCAGCAGCCTCACACCTGTGTTGGTGTGGAACTTAAAGCGTCATTAAGGGCATGTTTAGTGGTTGATGGAGTTTGCATTCGTTAAGGTTGAGCTTATAGTTATAGTGAATGGTAAGGTTAGTGGTTCAACATTTTAAATTTGAACATTTTTTACACACATTTTTTTTTTTTTTTTAAATAAACGACAACTTTCCTAAACATACAAATCCTCTTTGATCAAGTTGAATTAAAATGTCCAGATAAAATTGGAAATGATTAAAAAAGAAACTAAATAAACTTCAAATACTTTAAAACTGACTTTGTTCCTGAACTGAAAACTTGTTCCTGGGCTGGAGTCTTCTCCCCTGCAGTGGAAGAAATTAGTCATTAATATAATGTTAAAGGCAGGACTAATGGTTTGATGACAAAGTATACAAGTTGAATTGGCTAAATTAATGATCCAGTCAACATTAATATTACTATGGTGACCTTTCATGCATGAATTATGGAAAACATTATCTAGATTTTTTTTTTTGAAGATTATTTTTATTACTTTAATATGATGCTAAAATTTAAATCAATTTTCATTTTTACAAAATTCAGTTTTATTTAAAATTTTTAAATTGTCCATGTATGTGGACACCATGCAACAAAGGTGTAAAATTGGACAAAAAGCCACAGATGACAATATGGAATACTGTGTTTTTATTATGTCATGTTATGCTATGTATATCAGCTCAGTTATTAAAAACATTAATATTACAATATAACAACAATAAAACACATATTGTAGGAACTATAACTGTAGTTACATATATGCAGAAAGCTAGTAGCAATATGGGCTGGGCTTTGCTGGCACATAATCCTCATCAATGCTGTCACAGTCACTTCCACTGTCCTCTGGGATATTCTCTATTATTCTGTACTGAGTGCTTGTATCGGTATGTATGTGTAAAATTGCTATTTAATGCCGTAATATGTCATTTTGAATGGTTATTTATATTGCTATATTTGTTAAATGTCTGTTTTATTATGATTTAAGCCAATTCAAAACATATTTGCAAAAATAGAATAGATATACTTGAAGGTTACAGAAATCAGACTTTATGCAATCTGACTCTACTGCTGCATGACGTCCACATGTGTGGACAGTTAGTTTTTGGTGTATAAGAACTACATTTTACTCAACATTTTAGTTTATAAAATACTAACATATTCATCATACTTTACTGTACATACAAATTTTTTTTAGCTCAATTGACCTCCTTGTATAAAGGTTTTTCACAGGAATGCCTGAGGCATTTGGCACATGGCTATCGCTGTCAGCCATCTTGGATTAATTATGTCATCAAGCAATGAATATTTGGAATACAAGACAGTCGCCACTGTTACAATATTGCTGCCAATCTACTGACACTGCCCTCAAGTGTTTTGGAGAAAATTACCAAGATAAATGACCTAAATGGAGTTAAATTAACTGTCCCCAAATGTGGACACCATACATGAAAGGGTTCTAGTGGGAATGTGTTTTGTTGTGGCCATGTCCTCCGTTGAGGGACCAAATCCTCTCTCGTGATGAATGAAATCTGCTTCTGCTGCTGGTTTGTGCTGAGACTCTCGTGCGGCTCATGCTGTATTGAGCAGACACGTTCAGTTTTTAATTGTCTGTTCTCTAACTGAACTAAATGATTTTATTACTATAAAAAAAAAAATTAAAACATTTTTTTTTTTTTTTTAAATGGTGGGGGTGGTGCCACGGTGGGAAAGTGTTGTAACCGGTGTTGTGCCTGAACACCGGTAACTGACTATCTCAGCAAGACTAATCTGTAGATAATTCACTGTTGGTCTTCATACATAGCCTATGAGAGCCAATTGAATTGCAATTGAATTTAGTGTTTTGGTGAAATGAAAATTAATAATACACATTTTTGGATCAGATGGACAATGTAATTATATATCCTCCGCTACCCAGAAAAAAAAAAAAAAAAAAAAAGTTTAGTATTTTTTCATGTCATTACATTGTTTAGAGCATAATAAACTACTACTACTACTACTACTACTACTACTACTACTAATAATAATAATAATAAAATAAAAAACATTTTTGAAAAAATATCTATTTTCAGTGAAAGTAACCTACAAAGAAGTCCTACATTTTATAACAGGCATAAATAGGCATGAAAATGAAATACATTTGCTAAACGAATTAAGCCAATTCATTTGATTCATATTCTTTTGATTTGTCTATCAAATATTTAATGTAATGGATTTACAGGTATCGGTACTCAAACCAATGGTACAAAAATGAAAGTATACTCATTCACTCACTCGCTCCTGTTTTCTCCTTTCCCTGGCTCTCTCTTGCACTCCATCTCACGAAAATGAACTGTATCTCTCTCAAACACAGTGGACAGCCGCAGACGAGGTGTGATTGTTTGCTTTGTCAGACATCATGAAAGACCCGGACCCCCGTCCCCTTCTGCCCTCAATCCCATCTGAGCTCTATTGTAGTTTGTGTTTTGGAAGTCTAATGATAGAGAAAGAGAGAGAGGGAGAGGAAAAAATGCATTGAGATTATTTGTGACAGCGATGGTGATGATGATGATGGGGTGACAGTGACAAGGAAGATGGCATCAATATCAGTGCATCAGCCCCTCAGTCTGTGTGAAACACAGAAATGGCAAATAAGATACACACCATGATGCTGAAATTACTTTCCTCTGCTGGACTTAAAGGACTATTTACTCTCTCAGCACACTTCAAATGAATCACCTGCTATCACCTTTCCTAGAACTATTATAAGAATAATGAAGTTAAGCATCACATACTAAATGGGATAATCACAGAACAATCATCAATAGCTGTATTCAAAAACATCCTTATGTCCGTAAAAATCTCTCCTTTGTCTTCAGACTCTGTTTTGTTGTCTTTAATTTCAATGGAAAGGTATTAACAGTCTTTAAGATGTTTTTTTTGTTGTTTTTTTAACATAACTGCTTGGCTTGATGCATAATTAATGAGTAGTTTCAAAAATCCATCTTATTTGAAATGCTTCTCAGCAATCTGTTTCTGACTCTGAATTAAACGAGTTTTGTGGTGGTGACTACAAATTTGCTAAATACAATGTTCAACTTTAGATAAGCAATGAAACAAGTTCAAAGTAAAGGTGTGGTCACATCAGAGAAATTTTGCAGGCAAAAAAAGTCCCATTGTCTAGACTGTCAATAGCGTAGTGATGCATGAAGCACAGCTCACACAAAAGTCAAGCAGTTTTCTGTTGGTTGGTGCAGAAAATTCCTGTGTTCAACTTGAACATGGGTGAAATCTGTGTTGGGAACTTTTTAGCCCTCACACGAAACTCCCAATTGCGTAGGTTCCTAATGAAATGACTGGATTGCGAAATTTTATAGAGCATAGTAAATGTGACTGCACTTTAATTTGGCCTAACCATTATGGAATTTTCACCAGATTTAAAGCAATTGTTCACCCAAAATTGAAAATTCTGATTCCTTGTTATGATGTTGTTCCAAACTTGTTCTACAACTGACTTTCTTCAGCTAACCAGAAAATAAAATATTTTAAGGAATTATTTTTAATAATTTAATAATAATTTAATTCTCTGGCCAGGAGAAGTATCTTTCTTTTTAATTTGTAACAGGGTTGGTTCACTGTAAAAGGGACCTATGGGTGAGCAACTCAGGCACAATCACGTGTGAATATATATATATTAATAAATCAACAAACAATAAACAAACATACACAAATTAACTGAAAGCAGGAGGGAGAGAGAGAGAGAGAGAGAGAGAGAGAGAGAGAGAGAGAGAGAGAGAGAGAGAGAGAGAGAGAGAGACAAAAGGAAACGGTGGTATTACCGACACAACCTATTGAGCACAAGCAAGAAATCAGTCCAACTTATTGGTATAAGCTCAAGACTTTATAACGACAGCTTAAGGGATACTTGCATATGTTTCCTGCGTGGCTGATCGCGAATTCGTTCGTGTGGGGGAATTCCGCGATCCGTTCCGTGTTTTGAATCTTGCAGGTCGGATCCGTTGGAATCCGCGGGTAGTTCAAATTCGGTTCCTTTGTGTGGTAATGTCCTTTGGAAGATGGCGCGCTGGCAATCTGAAAATCCGCGTCGAGGAAGGGTCCAGAGAGGGGGTCAAAAGCAGGGAGAGAGAAAGAGAGGAGCGAAGAGAGAGCCGGAAAAACAGAAGAGGGCAAAGAGGCGAAGAGGGCGAAGAAGGCGAAGAAGAGCGAGAGAGGAGAGCCTGCAGGCCACTTAAGAAGGGCCCTCATGGGGCACGCCTCTTTTGTCGGAACAGCCAATCAGAGTGAAGGAACTCAGAAGCAGGAAATCTCCCATTGTCTTCGGGTCTCGCCTCATTAACATGTTTATAGCCTTCTTGAGTATGCAGACTTTGGGGTTTTGGCATAAAAGAAAGAGTTTGATGCATCATAGTACCACAGATGTTATGGCTGGTCATACAAATTGAGACACAAAGATTTTGAGACCAAGCATGGGGAGTTTAACTTACAATTAAAGGAAGGGAGGCTTGACGTTGTTCTTCATTAAGCATTTCCTGATTATACGTTTCTAACCTATCAAACACATCTAAAATGGTTATAACGTGACATGCATACATACAGGAACACAGCACATCTAAAATGAAAAATAACTAAGTTAAAAGTCATATAACCCCCTTTGGGTGCTTTGTGGTGTCCGTGGAATGCAGAAGGATGGTTTGTGTTCTTTTAGAGCCGTTAACCTGTCAGTCTGTAGACTTCATGGCTCCCGGTCTTGTTTGATTAATTTTGAATAATCAAAGTATTGGTCCGTTCGATCATTTATGAGCAACTTCGTCCATACACTACATCATAGTACACAATGTAACTATACGGTCTACAACATGTAACAAAGGAATATGAGGCCAAGCATATTTTTTAACTTATTGAGCAGTAAAGGAAGATGGAGAGGCTTGACCTTGTCTTTGTTAAGCAGGCTGGATTATGTGTCAACAGAGTTAAACACATGTATGGACTTATAACAAAAAGCATGCATACATACAGTGAACACAGCACATCTAAAATGAAAAATAACTAAGTTAAAAGTCATATAACCCCCTTTGGGTGCTTTCAAGTGTCCGTGGAATGCAGAAGGATGGTTTGTGTTCTTTGTTGAAGCTAACCTGTCAGTCTGTCAGACTTCATGGCGCCGGTCTTGTTTGATTAATTTTGAATAATCAAAGTATTGGTCCGTTACAGATCATTTATGAGCACCGTCCATACACTACATAGTACACAATGTAACTATACACGTCACAACATGTAAATAGGAATATGTTGGCGTTATTTTGTCACTTATTGAGCAGTAGGCTAGATGGAGCCATTTACCTCCAGTCTTTGTGCTAAATCTAGGCTGGCGATGTTGCTGTCTGACAGAGTTATGGCATGTATGGACTTATCTAACTCTGGGGATGTGTGAATAAGCTAAAGTCCCAAAAAGTCGGCTTGTTCCTTACACTTTGTGCTTTATTCCCTTCAATTCATAAACATATGCGCTCAAGAAAGCGGAAATGTGAGCACATGCAAAAAAGGTTAGCAAGTTCTTTGTTGAACACTAACATTTGAATTGTCATATTCAAAGGATGTTTAACCAGCAAATATATAAGCGTCAAAGATTAAATTATTGGAAAATACAGTAGAATTATAAACTTCAGTGCTGTGATGTGTTGTGGGAAAGTGTTTCAAATTAAGACAATTTAAATAATGAATCAATTCATCATCAATCCTCTTCCAAAATATTTCCTGTTTCACTAAGTTTGTAAAGTGTTTATATTTTATATGGAATCCATACGTACCAGATGTGGGCCAAATCTGAGTACAGACACTATGATTTCATTGTAAATCATTATCGATTGTGAAAGGTCTTTGCATTATGTTTTGTTGTAGCTCTGTGCTGTATTTTTTATTAAATTTTTTCAAGGACATATCATGTCTATTAACAGATATAGATACAGTAACATCTTCAGCTAGTCAGCTTAAGATAATTTCCATCTAAACTGGTTAAATCTCTTAAGCCTAGTAGGGAATGTTTTTAGTTATAATAAAGAATCACCCTGTTGAAAAAACAGCATATGCTGGTTAGGTGTGTTTCAAAGCATGGCAGCTGGTCATGAGCTGGTTTAAGCTGGTCAAGTGCTGGTTCTAAGAAACTAGCGCCCACTCAGGACTAGCTTAAACCAGTTCATGACCAACTAAGGACCAGCATATACCAGCTCAAACCAGCTGCCATGCTTTAAAACATAACCAGCTATGCTGTTTTTTTTAATAGGGCATATTCATCCACAGGGTCACACAGAGCCGAAGCACAACCAAAACAATGTCCTTCCGCAAAAAAAAAAAAAAGAAAAAAAAAAAGGTTGCAGTTTTTTTGTTTAACCGATATAGAGGGCCAAAAGTTACAGTGTACCTTTCATTTGTTCTTTCTGATTTATTATTCATTAAAAAACAGAAACCCTGTAGCATGGCATCATATCACGTGGCCAATATCTGTTGCAGTGTTCGAACCTTTTTTACATGCCCAAAGCCTAGTGTGACTACACCTTAAATCTGAATTAGAATTAGACTCAATTAGAGACACCTCCTATTTATAAAGCCCTGCCCTTCAAGTATACCGCTGTATTCAGAAACGGGGCAGGAGAGCAGCAGCGCATCATGTCAGTGTTGTCAAACTTGTCAAAAGCAAAAGAAACAAAAGTAGCATTCATGCACGACAAACTAACAACTGACAACTGCTTATGAAACTGAATGTAATGACTTGAATGATCTGTTTCAACAGTTTTCTGCTTTCCATATATGGGCTGCCCTGTGAAAGTTCAAAATGATTGACAGGCAGAAAGTGTCTCTGACTGGCTAAACAAAGACATTTTTTTTTTTTTTTAAACAGAGCCTGGGGCTGACACAAATACACATGTGATATTTTAAGACATATAATTCAGTTACATCTGTGCCATAATATGTAGTATGGAGTTCCATTCCATAAACAATAATAAAAAATAAACAAATAAAATAACATTCGTTATAAAAATTAATAAGATCATATATATGTTGGCTATGTCCAAAGACTGTATGTACAGTATGTGGCTACTGGGGAAATCCAATTATTCATCTGAAAAGTATATCTTCTGAGCACTATAGAGTCAGTAATGGATGATTCATGGGACCAGCAGCTGAAACTAGAAAACTAAAGCTGACCTTTCACACTTCATCACATGTGACTGATATTACAGAGAAAAACAATGCCCTTCTAAAGCAGAACCCAACATAGTCATGGACGAATAAAGGGACTCCTCCAGTGGGAGGTATAGAAAGGCACTGGTGTTTGTGAGGCAGGGGGAATTTAAAGTAAGACAGAGCTGGAGCAGAGTGAAGTTCAAAAGCAGGTATGTGGCTTGTCGCTCAGTAACGACAGTCCGCATGGGATCAGGGATTGTCTTCTGTGTTTGTAGATCAACTTTGAATTCTTCCTCTGTGACCTCTTCAAAAGGGCAGGTGTCAAAGGTACAGTACATACACACACAGTCAAAAAGCAAATTAGTGAGCATGTGGTGTATGTTGTGTGTATGAATGGTGTTTGATGTATGTGGATTTATAAGGGTGTGTGTACATGTGGGTGCGTTTCAGTAACACTTACTGGTTGATATGCAGCTCACATTCAGGGTTTCTCTCACAGCCAGCCAAGCAAATGACTTAGAAGAGCCACTCCAGTGCAGGGCTAAAAGCATAGTGAATTTGTGCATGTGAAGGTCTCAGTCCTGTTGAAAAGACCAGCTTTGACCAGGGTTTCGTTTTTTTTTTTTTTTTTAAAGCATACTTTTAACAGAATATTGTGAAGTTTATGCTTAAACAGTTAATGAGAAAAAAAGCATATTCAGATTTACCCAAAATCTCAGCTACTCATATGAGAACAGACACAGCTATGACATAACAGCCCTACTAATATGCTAATAATAATGCTGATATCCTTCAGTTGATTATTATGTTCTAAGAATTGGAATTTTCAAATAGTCACAGACCACGGTAGCCTGGGTAAACCCATCCCGATCTGCAGGCGAATTGATTTTGCAGGGACCAATCACAAACCGGCTTATCCACCTGGCGCGCTATTGGCGGGTTTAACACAATGACGGCTAGAGAAGCGATGGATCGTTGGTCTGATTTGTTGAAGGACTATCCAATTGCATACAGAGTCATTTGAAATATGTTCGTTGATCACACCTCTTGTGCAGAAGAAAATACAGACCAGACTCCCCAAACCAATGTTCAATCTTAAAAGATTGAGCTTGGTCTGGTGATAGCCAGACAAGGGCCACAGCACATAATGTGCTCACCATGTACATAAACACACAAACATCTGTCCCATGGCTGTGCTAAGATTTAAATAGCTGTGAAATGGCTTGCTGTTTGGGGAGCTCCACTTAGCAATTATGCTGAGTGCCAGTCATATGACAGTTCTTTAATGTGAATACTTTGTTACCGTACTAACACACACGTCATGAGTGCTACAGTGATGTTAAAATCAAACTCAAAGCATAAGGATAATGCATTTTTCTATTCAAGCTTTAGATTTTCAATGAAATCTCGAAATCTCGAATCTTCTCTCTAATGAATTGCTGAGTTCAATAGCATTCAAGTCATACATGAAAACTTGTATTGTTGAATTAATAACTACCTTCATTTCACACTGTAGATGTTAAATTTGCCTTAATTGTAAAAGAGCAGAGAGGAAAGTACATTCATTTAAATGGGCATATGAATATGCCTCTTCAGAAGCCACAAATTTCTATATTCACATCTCATTTCAAAAGCCACAGTTTCTTCCTTGCATTTAAAGCACTATTCTGACAGTACTAGTTTTCTAAAGGACATCTGAGGTATAATTATTAATATTGTGATTTTACCGATTAGGACCAGATTGGAAAGATTAGAAGATTTTTCAGAGACTCATCTTTATGACAAGCGACTGGGGTAAGTTGTAACAGGTAGACAAAATGCACAAGAGAGAGAGCAAGAGCAAATTAACGTAAACATAGGCATTCTGTAGAATTATTAAAATCACAAAAATGTTCTTAGTTGTATGTAAGTGGATGGTTGTTTCAAAACACGTGTTACAATCTACCCCGCCACTGTCACTCATTGTTTAGCTAGCTGTATTAGAATGGTGCTTCGAAATTAGCAGGAGGCTGATATACCATTCTTTACTAGAGAAACTACACTTTGACCTGATATAATTCATACAACATTATCTACAACTGTAGAAGTACTAAACAAAATATTATCTGGTTATTTTTCTTACCTCAGAATTAGATTTTCTGCTTCAGGATAGATAGCAACACAGACTGGAAAACCTCCATGTGGGATCGTAAAGGAAGCCAGAGGAAACTGAAACTGTCAAGACTCCTATCTTATCCGTGATTTGTGGAATTGGTAGTGTTACAACTCTCCCCGTGTTACAACTATACCCGGTCTCCCCTACACAAGAACTTATCTGCACTACTCTGTAATGCACATTTAATTTGCAACACAATTATCTTTGACATCTTAATGCGTGGTGTTTGCATGTGGTGTGCAGTAGCTGAGAGGGTTTTCGTGACTGTGTTTCCAAGCACGAGCTGCATGGGTTCTTTTTGTGTCTACAAATGTGTGAATGTCCAGGAAGATGCATATTTTTAGAGTCTCGTGCATGAGTCACAGTGAGTGATGTGGTTGCACACGTGTGTTACTGCGTACATTCTACAGCCCAGCTACACTCGTAGTCCTGTTGTGGTAATTGCTCGTCCTGTCCTCTCTATTGTTGAGTCTGCGCTGCGAGCTCACCCGTAGAGAGGAGATCATGCAGTCTCTGGCTAATTCATTTCATTATGGCCTAATCAGAGAGGCGCACGTGGCATTTAGCCTGATTTCTGCAGATCAAAGACACACCACTGTGTGTTCATGGGAGTCTTTCATTAAGCCACGTTCACTCTCTTGGCAACTGGACTGCACACTTCCAGGAGCGTTAACAACACAATTGTAAGGAAAACAGGGAAGAAAAAAGAAAGGTTGCACTTGAGGGGAATTGAAATTTAGCATCTGGTCTAATACCAGTTCTTAGAAATTACTCCTGCGTGGGATTTGTGCAT
This sequence comes from Paracanthobrama guichenoti, assembly GCA_018749465.1. Taxonomy (NCBI): domain Eukaryota; kingdom Metazoa; phylum Chordata; class Actinopteri; order Cypriniformes; family Gobionidae; genus Paracanthobrama; species Paracanthobrama guichenoti. The sequence goes on along the minus strand of CM031956.1, from coordinate 33,207,339 downwards.
AGTCTATTTGTATTCATATGCAGTCATATTAAAAAATTAAAAAATGAATAAAAATAATATATATAAATAAAATTAAACCCTACCCTTAATCAGTATATTTTTCTTAATCAGTATCAGACTTTTTTCCAGTGAAACAAAATAAATTTAACCTAAACCAAAACTAAACTTGAAATATACAGAGTATATATATATATATATATATATATATATATATATATATATATATATATATAATTACACTCACCTAAAGGATTATTAGGAACACAATACTAATACTGTCTTTGACCCCCTTTTGCCTTCAAAACTGCCTTAATTCTACGTGCCATTGATTCAACAAGGTGCTGAAAGCATTCTTTAGAAATGTTGGCCCATATTGATAGGATAGCATCTTGCAGCTGATGGAGATTTGTGGGATGCACATCCAGGATACGAAGCTCCCGTTCCACCACATCCCAAAGATGCTCTATTGGGTTGAGATCTGGTGACTGTGGGGGCCATTTTAGTACAGTGAACTCATTGTCATGTTCAAGAAACCAATTTGAAATGAAATGACGCTTTGTGACATGGTGCATTATCCTGCTGGAAGTAGCCATCAGAGAATGGGTACATGGTGGTCATAAAGGGATGGACATGGTCAGAAACAGGGCATGATAAGGCAGGTAACAAGGCATGATGGATCCATGTTCTCATTCTGTTTACACCAAATTCTGACTCTACCATCTGAATGTCTCAACAGAAATCGAAACTCATCAGATCAGGCAACATTTTTCCAGTCTTCAACTGTCCAGTCTTCAAGAGAAAAACAGAATGAGAACATGGATCCATCATGCCTTGTTACCACTGTGCAGGCTGGTGGTGGTGGTGTAATGGTGTGGGGGATGCTTTCTTGGCACACTTTAGGCCCCTTAGTGCCAATTGGGCATCGTTTAAATGCCACGGCCTACCTGAGCATTGTTTCTGACCATGTCACAAAGCTCGAATCATTTCAAATTGGTTTCTTGAACATGACAATGAGTTCACTGTACTAAAATGGCCCCCACAGTCACCAGATCTCAACCCAATAGAGCATCTTTGGGATGTGGTGGAACGGGAGCTTCGTGCCCTGGATGTGCATCCCACAAATCTCCATCAACTGCAAGATGCTATCCTATCAATATGGGCCAACATTTCTAAAGAGTGCTTTCAGCACCTTGTTGAATCAATGCCACGTAGAATTAAGGCAGTTCTAAAGGCGAAAGAGGGTCAAACACAGTATTAGTATGGTGTTCCTAATAATCCTTTAGGTGAGTGTATATATATATATATATATATATATATATATATATATATATATATATATGGGGATGATTACGAGGCCATGATGGACAGAGGCCAATAGGCAAATTTGTATAATTAATATATTATTTTTTTATTGTACTTTTATTTAGTAAGAGCACTTTAAATTGATCAAAAGTGACAGTAAAGGCATTTATAATGTAACAGAAGGTTTCTATTTCAATTTCAATTAAGTTTTTTGGTATAAAAGAATCCTGAAAAATATATACCACAGTTTAAATAAATAAATACATAAATACATAAATACATACATACATAAATAAATAAATAAATAAATGAATAAATAAATAAATAAATAAACATCAAAACCGCTTTCAGTATTAATAATAATAACAATGTTATTTAAGCATATAAAAATAAATATGTTACTTATATCAGCATATTAGATTTCTGAAGATTCATGTGACACTGAACACTGGATTAATAATGCTGAAAATTCAGCTTTGATCACAGGAATAAATTATTATTTTTTTAAATATATTGAAATAGAAAACAGTTATTTTAAATTCTAACAATATTTCACAAAATGACTGTATTTTTTATCAAATAAATGCAGCCTTCATAAGCATAAGAGACGTTAGTCATTACAAAAATCTTATCGACCCCAAAGCATTGAACAGTTAAGTGTGTTTGGTCTGGTTCAGTTGCTAACATGTTTCTCTTGTTTGTAGCATAAACTAAATCAATTAATAAATGTGTTTTGTAGCGTACATACAATTACACAAATAAATAGCCACATAGATAGTGGCTGTATAAACGACCATTGATACATCTGCTCTCTCTTTCTCTCTCCATGGTTAGCAGAGTGTTAATACGTGTGGAGCAGTGCACAGTGGGGAGTGAGCTTCCTGAAGAGCTGTTGACTGCTATGTCAATGAGAGGATCATTACTGAACGCTGACAGCTCTGATCACTGGGAAAAGGGCTAAATCAGACTAAATTACGTTATAGCCACCTCCACCTTCCATGCTCCAGCCCATCCCACACTCCCTCCATTCTCTGGAAAGGAACCAAGAGTGTTAATTGCAGACCTTGAGGGACACGATGAGGGGAGGAGAACAAGACGAAGAAGAAAGCCATGGGAGGAGAGAGAGGAAAGCATTTGTCTTTTGGCTACATTGATATCTCCTAACCATCTCACTATCTCAGGTTGTTTCCTCTCCATCCCACAAAGCACCACCTAAATCCCTCCTAAAACATTTTCTGATTCACTATTGAAGTGGCTTTTCTTTTTTCCCTATCAACTGCCAAGGTTTAAACTCCAAACTATAGAATTAGCTTCAAAAAATTAACCGCATAAATTACAGTAAATAGCAGTGTTTTTCCAGATAGCCTATGAGGCAAAATCCACAAAACAGACTGACAGACTTAAAAGCAAAAAAAAGCAAAAAGCAAAAAAAGACATAAAAGCAAATGTGTGACAGAGGCTTCCTGAGAACAAGCTGGAGATTTGTTGGAAGAGCGCGTGGAAAACAATCAGGTTGAGCAGAAATCGTTTCCACATCCACATTTTCCATTTGAGTGAGAAATAGCTGTTTGGGCATAATGGTATATTGGAAAAGCAACAAATGACCCTGTTAGGGGAGGTGATGGTGTCATTACACACATACACACACACAAACACACATGCACGCATACACATACGCCTGCAGTTCTAACCGGCTTTAAATGAAAAAATATGAGAGAGATTTCCAAAGCAAAAACGGCGGTGTACTGAGAATGGGAGGGAGAGAGAAAGATAAACCAGAAAAGACAAAGAGCGATAACTTCGTGCTATCTCATAAAATACTCCATGATTTCAAAGAGTTCATAATTGCTTCTCATAACCCACACATGGATATGAAGGGAAGATGTGAGAGCGCGCACAGAGAATTAGATTCACACTCGGTGGATGCTCCGTCTCCACCTCCAGTATGGTGCTAATGTGCCCAGAGGTTGACTCCTGATAAACTATGAGCGATTGGACTCAACCAGAGAAAAGCAGCCCCTTAGCACTGCACATTTCAATTTGCTGCAGTCCCACACATCCGCCAAGCAAAAACACAGATAACGGAGCAATTTTCCTACAGACATCATCTGCACATCACAGACTGCCATTGTGCCATTTATAAGTACAGCTCGGAAATGTTTTTACCTGACAAAAGGTTTTTTTAGTTGAGCTACTGTGCATCCTTGAATTAAACTCAATTCCATTTCGCTGCAAATTGGTATTTTTTCATTTACAAAGAGGCATAACGTTATTTTCACTGCAGACACATTTGCCAAAATTGAATCATTCAGATGGGGGAAATAGACTCGTAAGTAGAATCTCATTTCTTGAAATATTTTCATAATGAACTGCGCAGATAGGAGGGTTAGCATGGTGATACACACTGGCACTGCTCATTCATATTTAGCCCGCACTGACCCCTGCTTCCTATTCCTATTGCTGGAAAATCAAAGGACTGTTGGATATCGGGTCGAAGCCAAGCTGCTTTTAACTGAAGTAAAACCCCCAAAAAACCACAGATCAATCAATGATTGGGCAATTTGTGGTGTTTTGATGGCTAGTTGAACAGTGTCAGGCTTCTAAAAGAGTGAGTTAAAGTGCAAAAGAGGGAAGCTTTTGACGGTTCATTCTCTCTCTGTTTCCTACTCAGGAATACACTATATCACTAAGGCAACCTGCTAAGAGGTTACTATAGTTACAGTGTGGCGTTTCACAGTGGAGTGGTGCATTGATAAACAGTGAAGAGGAAGAAACAGAGGAGAGAATGGAGGATGAGAGAGCACTGTGTTGACAGTGATTCGTAATTTGCTCTCTCTCTCATAAAGGGTGAAAGGCAGCAAGTCAGAAATGACAATGAAGAAATGAAGAGGAAGATGAGAGCGATGACCCAGCTTCAAACGCTGAGCGCTTTATTTTAATCAGATGCACAATGAACGCACTTGCCCGAAAGGTTAATTAACAAATTTCACTCTTTTTTTATGAACCCGTCTAGAACAGCTAACAAAAGACAGCTTGCGGACTTGTCTGTATGGATCACTGTGACTGAAACATTTAGCCCGTTCTCAATACCCGTGATTGTTATATAAGCTTGTGGAATGGAACATCTAGGTAATCGGAACACGTCCGCTCTCTATGAGTTTCAGAGCCTCTATGATATTTTTTATTTTTTTATTTTTTTGCATTGGCTCAGCTAGATGCACCCACATCAATAATCTTATCTTGGTTGAACAGAGGACTGGAACACTGCCTTTCAATATCATTTAAGCCCCAAAAATAGATGAAAAAGAGGGAAAGAGAGATGAAAGGAGAGTTCCAGGAAGGGGCAGGAAACCCAAGCCCAGAGTCAGCGATTTGTCTCCGAGAGATCAGCGTAATCGGGTAGAGCTCATGGGGAATGAGAGGGGGCTTACAGGAAGATGTTTGCTTACAAGTTTGGAACTTGTAAAATGCAGCAGCAAAACTGCAAAGGGCAAAGGAGGCCACTAATTGATTTTTACTTTGAAATATGCATACTCATGAATGCCAGAGCAGGGACGCAATGGTAATGAAACGTTTCCAGTTCGTGGTGTTTGCCATCCTGCTTGCTTCTAGCAAGTTGTGAAACATCTGATTGGGCTGTTTTTAGATTTTAGTGATTTTAACTTGTCTATTGACGTATTCCTATGATGGCAAAGCTAATTTTTTAGCAGCCATTACTCTTGTAACATGATCTATTTTGTTTGCCTAAGTTAAGTTAAATTAAGTTAAGTGATAAGGTAACCCATACTAAATAACCCATACAATTTTCCTTTGTATTTAACTTATCCAAGTGAGTATTGAACACACACACACACACACACACACACACACACACACACACACACACACACACACACACACACACACACACACACACACACACACACACACACACACACACACAGACAGACAGACAGACAGACAGACAGACAGACAGACAGAGCAGGGGGCAGCCATTTGTTCTGTTATTATCAATGTTGATACAAATATTTGGTCACACTTTATTTTAGGGTCCAATTCTCACTATTAACTTTTGCTTTTGCCTAACTCTCACATAAACTCCCAATTACTGCTTATTAATAGTTAGGTAGTAAGGTAGTTGTTAAGTTTAGGTATTGAGTAGGATTAAGGGATCTAGAATATGGTCATGCATAATTATATGTTCTTTATAATTACTATTAAACAGCCAATATCCAAGTAATATGCATGCTAATAAGCAGCTAGTTAATAGTGAGAATTGGACCCTAAACTAAAGTGTTACCAAATATTTTGAAACATTATAAATGTCTTTACTGTCATTTTATGCATCCAATAAAAGTATTACTTTCTTAAAAAAAAAAATAAATAAATAAATAAATAAATAAATAAATAAATAAATAAATAAATAATAATACAAAAAAAACACAAAAAAACATGGGATCACTTTACTTAAAGACTTTTTACAATGCATTATAAAGTATTTTAATGCATCGATTATGCCTAGTAATGCCCCTTATAATACACTGTATGACATACATATAAATGACTATAACCACAGTTATAATACATTATAATACTTATCTATTTATTGTTACACCTCTATAAAGTATTATGCATTAAAACTTGTGACAAACAACCAATTCCAGATGTAGAAAAGAATAAACAGGCACTTCAGTACATCCAGCTCCTGTTATAGACATATAGAATGTCAAATTCAAATCACAGATCATACAGCTCATTCTTTAAACAGTCAGTTCTTCATCACATGCAATTTACGTTTTCCTGGAAGAGAAAGCATGTACATTTTAAATGCAATATCTGCTAAAATTTAATTTAATCAGCTGTTAAGAGTACTGTAACACACAGCTAACCAGACAGCTATACAAGACATGGACTAAATCCACAAAACTCAAGCTATTTTAAGAGACCACATAAAAAATGTGGCTGTGTATTATTCATAAAGTGAAAATAGAGATATATAAAGTCAAGGACCCATAGAGGACTCATCGTTTGAACTCTGTGCTCTGGTAAAGGGCTCCAGCCTGGACAGTGCTGATGCTTCATAAACCCTGTCTAACAGATGAGGAGAGGAGACATACTCTACAAGGGAAATTATGTATTGGTTTACTGGAGCGGGCAGCGTGTGTGTGCGAGAGAGAAATGGAGAGAGTCGAATTATGATGTGTGAGATGTACTCAGTTCCCAGCCAAGAGTGCATATGTGTGTGTGTGTGGAAAGAGAAAAGGAGAGAGAGAAAGAGAAAGAATGAGATAGAGTTCAGAGTACCGTAACATCACAGAGATGCTGACTCCTGTGATTGCTGGCCCATTACTTTTACAGGTTGTTTTTACATGCATTTGGTAAAAGCCCACACTACAGTAATTTTATAGCCACTATAGGGAGTCCTTGGCTAACCTTCATGTTAGTGAGGTTCTGTGAGTTACAAAATAAAGAAGCTATGTGCATATGATTCATATGAGCCATTGCTCTTCCAACCCTCAGTTTTTCTTCCTTTTTTCCCTCTTTTAACGTTTTCCTATTCATATGGCAGATGTATTGGATTTGCAGCATAGCCCATAATCCATAACCATTTCTCATCTTCTGCCTTTTATCACACAGATGCACACACATGCAAAGCATAACCACACACTTATAGAAGCAGGTGGCAGCTAGTCTCAGTTTCACAGTGGCCATTAGGTGGCAGTGTTGCTCTGCAATGCAATTCAAAAATCATAATCCCCTTAACCAGAACTTAACCAGGCTCCAATGAAACATCATATTTGCTTAACATGATACACCTGCACCTACTCATACCCAAATTTTTCAAATTCAATTTAAGTTACATAAATATACATTTAAATAAAATGCAATACATGCTAAGAAGTAAACTTTCTGTAAAATGGAATACTGGTTGAATGATTAATTATGTGGCATACATGAGCAAGAAAGATGTGACTTATAAGAAGAAACAATTAAAAGACATTCCCCTGGCAACACACATTGAACATGTGATGTCATTACACGCAATTGATGTTGTGACTTTAAAGGATATTTCACCCAAGAATGAAATTCTATTTTTATTTGTCTTTCAAAACCCATGACCTTAAGTCTTTTGTGGAACATATCAGAATCATACAATTAAAGTATGGGATCAGAAGACTTGAAATAAGAGCTTCACAGCCCTTTCATTGTACGTGAGGAAGCATGAAAACAGCTCTGACATTCTGCTAAAATTCTTATTTGGTGTCGAATGGGGAAAAGGCAGGTTTGGAATGACATGAGGATGAGTAAATGATGGTAACATGTACCTATCTCACACTCAATGTGAGATAGGTATAATGATAGTCTTTTTAGAGATCATCTCTGATGGGAGACACAATTGCTTATAATTTTGTTTTAGATCGGCCTTGTATGACATTTGCCTCTTAATTTCATTCTCTTTTTCTCTCCCACATTTTGTCTTTCTACTCACTTTGGTCTTTTCTCATTCTAGCTGTACCAATCTGTTGGATTGCATTCTCTTTCTCTTCTGCATCACAGTAACCCTTGCACCTTGTTATTTTTCTCTCCTGTGACAGGGGGCAGACGAGTGGTGTGGTCAGTGTGAAACCAGCCTTGGAGATTTCCTGATACAAAACAACCCAGAAGCCCCAAACTATGGAGATGAGCAAAAGAATATATATATATATATATATATATATATATATATATATATATATATATATATATATATATATATATATATATATATATATATATATATATATATATATATATATATATATATATATATATATATATATATACCTCCAGCTGTACACTCCCACTATCTCTTAGTAATTTGGGCTGGTAAGAGGCTCTGCTCTAATAAACCAATTGGATCCTCCGAGCTGGGCAGACCACGGCCATTAAAATCTGACCCTTTTTCATTCTTTTCCAAGGGTTGAGTAATTCTGTCCACCCCTTTCCTCATTCTCTCCTTCTCGTCTGTCTGCGATTCCAGTCTTCGGCTGACCCAGAGGACCAGCTATGAAAGAGTATACTAGACATTTTGAAGCATTGGTAAGAGGCTTGTTAGACAAGAGACAGCCTTTCTTTATTAACCATTTAGTGATCAGCCCTAATGGGGGACAGGAGCTCTTATACCTAATAAGTGCAACATGGAACAGACATCCATTAGCAAAGCTCTCAGCTGTAATATTTACTATTAAGCCAAATATGTTACAAAGACAAAGTGACAAAGTGAGAAGGGGGAGAGTAAGGGAAATAATAACGCAAGCAGGGGTCAGAGAGATTATGGAGCCCAACATATTGATCTGGTTGGTTAACCAGCATCTCTCTGTAGGTCTGTGGCCAAGCACACTGCTTCCTGCTGCACGGGTGGCTGGGTTTGCCCCGGCTCCTTGCGGGAGAAGCTTTAGGGAGACAAGCTGCAGGGGCAAGATTAGTCAGGGATGATCCACATACAAGCTCCGGTAATGGTTACCTCAGAAGATTGACCTCCCAGAGTCTGGCTTGGGAAGTCCCCACGTATCAACCCAGCAGGGCTCAGGAACAGAGTCAGCCATCTCACAAAGTATTATCTTCCACACAGGATGGTTTTTTTTAGGACTAGGGACAACGGTTCTCAAATGGGTCTGCCTTAAATTCAACAAAGAACCAAAATAGTTTCTTGTACAAAAGAAAAATGTTTGAGCTGTTTTAACTGAAAGCAACTTGCACTGACATATCTTAAAATATGTCAGCGCCATCTCAAGATGTACACCAGTAATTTTTGTAAAGTTTTGTTTTAAGGAACATTTAGGGGAGCACGGGGCACAACCTAACGCGGGGTTAGTTGTAACACGCATGGTTTAAAACTTTCCACACATGCCAGGATGACAAAACTTTGTGTATTTACTAGTTGCCATATCAACATTATTTAGAGAAAAAAATGTGCCAAAATTGAGAAATCTTTGGAAGATATCACTGAACATTTATTTAACCACAGCAAAAGTACATTTCTTAAGTTAATTTTTCATCTCTGTTTTTTGTGTTTATTTAAAATAAGACAAATCTGATATTATTGTAATCTTATATCTGTTGTTTAACAGTTGAGATGGTTCTGTAATGCTGATCTAACAGCAGAAGACACGAGCCGCGGTTTAAATCCCAGTTGCACAGATGGGGTGTGTAACACTGCGTTACAATGAGCCCCTATTAGAACTACGCTATTATATTCTATACTTTTATGAATTCTCTTGAGAAACCATGAGAAAAGGGTGAATAATGACTGAGAGTCAACATTCAGAAATGATTCATTATTATTATGTTTTTAACTTTGCTGTATAGCTGTATTTAGCGATGTGTTTGTTGTCAAACTCAAAAATGTGTTTCTTTTTAATTATTAAAAATGCCATTATTTTATTTAAAAATAATAATAATTGTATTTTATTGACAAAATATTTTAGTTTGTCTTGGATATTTTTTTGATTATATCAGATAACATTTTAAGCTGTCATATGCTCATGTTACATTGTGCCCCTCACATGTTACAGTGTACCCCACCTATGGGGCATGTTGTCACATTTCACTTCCATTCTTTCGGGGTAAATCAAGAAAAAAGTATACGCTGTATTAATGAAACAAAACCACATATTTGTACTAGACGTGTGAAATTAATGTGGAAAAAAATAAATACTCTGAACTGAATTTACACAAACTGAGAAAGTCAAAAAGTGTTAGGTTGTGCCCCGCTCTCCCCTATAAAAGCTACCTAAATGTCCTAATTTAACTAAGGCCTAAGCCTGGCTTAATCTAAACTCTATGTGTGAAACCAGGCATACAAGGGAATGAATGCATCACAACATTATAATGTACAGTATGAAATATGCATATTCATTTTGAGTAAAGTAATCTAAATGTAAAAATAGAGGAATTGAGCATTCACAATTAAATAGCCAATGTTAAGAGGAACATAAAATGAAATCTCTAATATATAATTTTCAAAAAAAAAAAATGACTCATGAGTTGAGAAAAACAATCTTTTGTGTCAGCCTTTTGTTTGTTGTCATGTTATTTGAAATACAATAACACTTTTCAAAAGCATATCCAGCAGTGGAAAAAAAAATATGAAGAAAAAAAAATAGAGAGAGGGTATGATTACGATTATGATTATCAAAAGAGGGAAACTATTAGAAACCCTATAACACCATTTTAACAATTTTTTTTTTTTTTTTTAAATTAATATAAATGGGTAATATAATATAGATAATATAAAGGGTAATATATAAAGGGTCATATAGGGTAATATAAAGCAAATTATGGTGACATAAATGTACATCCTTTCAAAAAAATATTTACAAAGTTAATATTTAAAATGCGTCATCACAGTCTTTACGTCCTTCACCACTGATGACAGTCAATTCATTGGCAAGTCATTACTGCTTTTGTCAAGGCTTTGTGTGAAATGTATAGTGATTGTTAATAGAGAATCTATACTATACCTGTAGATATCAATAAGACATCAATGTGTGTACAAGCTCACTGAGATGTTCTGAACCTAGAAAAACCACAGGGTCAATAAGGAAGCTCCACGTCTCACGTCAGAACCATTCCCCATGATGCACTGGAGTGCATACTCACAAGCGTCAACACACATACAAGCCAAACTATTTTATTTACACAGTGTTATGTCAAAGTTACGGTAATGTTCCCAGCTTTCAATTTGGATTCCAGAGAGCATGTAATTCCCCGTCTGTGTGATATATGATGTGAGAGTTCTCTTAATGCCTGCTAATGATTTAATGACTCGGGCTTTGCTGTACACAGGCAGTTTTGAGTCATATTCCGATTGAGTTACTCCATTAGTTTGTGTTCAGGCTGAATTTTCCACTATAAGTCAAAAGAAAAAAAAAGAAAAGAAAAAAAAAAAATAGTAAAGCTATGGCTAATTCCCCAACAAACTTCTTGCACACCCTGTTGATTAAATCACCAGCAATTTTTATATCATTTGAAGTGCTTGCCTTGCAGTAAACAGTTTTGCTGAGGGCTTGTAATGTTTGTAAAATATATGCTCAGTGCATTTAAGTATATGTGTACTCATGTTTTAATCATAGCGGGTTAATGGCCCAGTAAAAGGGGTGGTAGGCCAATGTCTACGGTTATCACATAAAAGCTGTAATCCCCAAATTTACAGCAATAATCTTTAAAAATGAAAAGCAACTTCATGCGCCTAATCAGCATTGGTTTTCCGCAGCCTGCTCCATCCGATCACGCACGTGTGGATGCTCATTTGACTGTGTAATTCTAATCTTCACAATTATAAGTAAGAGAATACAATAACATGCCAGCTGGTTTGTTTGCTAGCCTTGCACACAAGGTAAACTCCATAGGTCAAGTTCTAATTTTTACTGTCACATTGAAGCTACTTTAGAAGTGAACCCTGACAGATATATTTTTGGGGGATAATGCAGTAAATTTGACAGGTATACTGAGGGCCTTTTATAAGTATTTTTAGCAGGTAATCTGGAGAGGTAATCTGGTGGGTTAGTCGGACAGGCGTACCCAAACTGTACTGGAGATATCATCAGACTTGGCTGGAATAAAAGAACACGGAAGGCTAACTGAATGCTGAAACCATAGGAGGTTTAATCAGAGGCACTGTGCTGTACTAATTAAAACCTAACAAGCACTAACGATTCCTAACGAGCAGCTGATTGGTTCTCTCATAACAGTCTCAGCCCATGCCATATCTCACGGATTACATAAAGTACATGAATTGTTTTGCTTTGCTGCCTTCAAGTTGGTTACTCATATGGTTACTTTTCAGCAAGGATGCATTAAATTTATCAAAATTAAAGACATTTTTTAAACTGTTCATAAAAGAATCCTGAAAAATGTATCACGTTTTCCACAAAAAAATATTATAAACAGAACAATTGTTTTTAACATTTTTGATAATAATACGAATAACTAAGAATGTTTCTTGAGCACCAAATTAGCATATTAGAATGATTTCTGAAGGATCATGTGACACTGAAGACTATCAAATCAAATCAAATCACCGTTATTTATATAGCGCTTTTAACAAGTCCAATTGTTTCAAAGCAGCTTCACAGTGTTAACAGGAAAATAATGCAACAGAATTTGACACGCTTATTTGACACGCTCTCTGCAGACACTTCAGGGATGCATTGGTCATGTCCAGGCGCAGGTCCATCATCTGATCTGGATACGGCCTGGATCCGGCTGACTGCAGTAAACCTCGGGATAAACAGAGAAACTAACATTAGCGTAGATGCCATTCTTCTTATGATGTAACGAGTAGATCAGGTGTTATGGGAAGTGTTCCCGGTTCCGGCTGACCTAATTAATGCAGCCTAACAATCATTTACTGATTTGAATAATAGAGATTGACAATGTTTTATGTGTAAGCCATAGTAAAGAGATGTGTTTTTAGTCTAGATTTAAACTGACAGAGTGTGTCTGCTTCCCGAACAATGCTAGGAAGACTGTTCCAGAGTTTAGGTGCTAAATAGGAAAAGGATTGACCGTCTGCAGTTGATTTTGATATTCTAGGGATTATACACTGGCCAGAGTTTTGAGACCGCAACAGATGCGATGGAGTATAATGGGTTAAGAGCTCGCTCAAGTACTGGGGAGCTAAACCATTTAGTGCTTTGTAAGTAATAAGCAAGATTTTAAAATATATACAATGTTTACTAGGGAGCCAGTGCAGTGTTGACAGAACTGGGCTAATATGGCCATACTTCCTGATTCTACTAAGAGCTCGAGCTACTGTGTTTTGGACCAGCTGGAGTTTGTTTATTAAGCGAGCAGGGCAACCACCCAATTGAGCATTACAATAATCTAGCCTTGAGGTCATGAATGCATGAATTAACTGTTCAGTATTTTGCATTGAAAGCATGCGCCGTAATTCAGATATATTTTTAAGATGGTAGAATGTAGTTTTACAGATGCTAGAAACGTGGCTTTCAAATGAAAGATTGGTATCAAAGAGCACACCCAGGTTCCTACTACAGTAATGATGCTAAAAATTCAGCTTTGTCGTCAAAGGAATAAATTGTTTAAAAATAAAAATAGTTTACTCTTTTTTGATCAAATGCTGATGCAGCCATAATGATGTGCATAAGGAACTTCTTTTAAAAACATTTAAAATTCTTACCGACCTCTTACCGAACTATTGAATGGTATAGTGTATAAGAGGTACGGGGAAAAAGTACTAATACTAGTGATAAAACAGATTTGTCATAAGCCAGAAAATACTGCTAATAGACTGAAGCAGGGATGATGTCAAAACCTGGAAGACTATGGGTACATTTAGACGACAGTGATGTACTAAAAACATAATGTTTTTTCTTTGCTTTTTTGGCGTACAGATGACAATGTTGTTAAAAACAATTAAAAAAGCTGTATTATCTGGCCATGCCAGGCCAGTAGTTGGCGATGTCACTTTGTAAAGAAAAACTATGCGCCTATAGACTGAACATGTAATATGCATGCGCATGACGTCTTACCCAAAGATACAGAAATATTGGCATTTAAAAAGTCAATCTCCAATCCCAAGAAACTACAGTGGCTGAGAGAGCTCAACGCGCTGCAACTAAAGAAAATATATGCAAATAGAAAAAAACACCAGCAAATAAAGAAAACATCTTCATCAGTTTAACAACACATGTGCTGCAAAAGTTCACAACACAACCAAATACAGAAACAAACTGCAAATACTCACAACACAACCAAATACAGAAACACGCTGAAAAGTTCACAACACAACCAAATACAGAAACACACTGCAAACGTTCACAACACAACCAAATAGAGAAACGCACTGCAAATACTCACAACACAACCAAATACAGAAACACACTGCAAAGGTTCACAACACAACCAAATACAGAAACACACTGCAAACATTCACAACACAACCAAATAGAGAAACGCACTGCAAATACTCACAACACAACCAAATAGAGAAATGCACTACAAATACTCACAACACAACCAAATACAGAAACGCACTGCAAATACTCACAACACAACCAAATACAGAAACGCACTGCAAACGTTCACAACACAACCAAATACAGAAACGCACTGCAAACGTTCACAACACAACCAAATACAGAAATGTTCTGCAAACGTTCACAACACAACCAAATGCAGAAACGTGCTGCAAATACTCACAACACAACCAAATACAGAAACGCACTGCAAACGTTCACAACACAACCAAATACAGAAATGTTCTGCAAACGTTCACAACACAACCAAATACAGAAACGCGCTGCAACCGTTCACAACACAACCAAATGCAGAAACGTGCTGCAAATACTCACAACACAACCAAATACAGAAACGCACTGCAAACGTTCACAACACAACCAAATACAGAAATGTTCTGCAAACGTTCACAACACAACCAAATGCAGAAACGTGCTGCAAACAACACAACCAAATACAGAAACGCGCTGCAAACGTTCACAACACAACCAAATACAGAAATGTTCTGCAAACGTTCACAACACAACCAAATACAGAAATGTTCTGCAAACGCTCACAACACAACCAAATACAGAAACGCTTCTGCAACCGTTCACAACACAACCAAATGCAGAAACAAATACTCACAACACAACCAAATACAGAAACGCACTGCAAACGCTCACAACACAACCAAATACAGAAATGTTCTGCAAACGTTCACAACACAACCAAATACAGAAACGCGCTGCAACCGTTCAAACACAACCAAATGCAAAACATTCTGCAAATACTCACAACACAACCAAATACAGAAACGCACTGCAAATACTCACAACACAACCAAATACAGAAATGCGCTGCAAATACTCACAACACAGCCAAATACAGAAATGCGCTGCAAACGTTCACAACACAACCAAATACAGAAACGCGCTGCAACCGTTCACAACACAACCAAATGCAGAAACATGCTGCAAATACTCACAACACAACCAAATACAGAAATACAAATACTCACAACACAACCAAATACAGAAATGCGCTGCAAATACTCACAACACAGCACAAATGCGCTGCAAACGTACAACAAACCAAATACAGAAATGCACTGCAAACATTCACAACACAACCAAATACAGAAACGTGCTGCAAAAGTTCACAACGCAACCAAATACAAAACGTGCTGCAAACGTTCACAACACAACCAAATGCAGAAACGTGCTGCAAATACTCACAACACAACCAAATACAGAAACGCACTGCAAACGCTCACAACACAACCAAATACAGAAATGTTCTGCAAACGCTCACAACACAACCAAATACAGAAATGCGCTGCAACCGTTCACAACACAACCAAATGCAGAAACATGCTGCAAATACTCACAACACAACCAAATACAGAAACGCACTGCAAATACTCACAACACAACCAAATACAGAAATGCGCTGCAAATACTCACAACACAGCCAAATACAGAAATGCGCTGCAAACGCTCACAACACAACCAAATACAGAAATGCACTACAAACATTCACAACGCGTGCTGCAAACGTTCACAACACAACCAAATACAGAAACGTGCAAAAAGTTCACAACGCAACCAAATACAGAAATGCACTACAAACATTCACAACACAACCAAATACAGAAACGCACTACAAACATTCACAACACAACCAAATACAGAAACGCGCTGCAAAGGTTCACAACACAACCAAATACAGAAACGCACTGCAAAGGTTCACAACACAACCAAATACAGAAATGTTCTGCAAACGTTCACAACACAACCAAATGCAGAAACGTGCTGCAAATACTCACAACACAACCAAATACAGAAACGCGCTGCAAACGTTCACAACACAACCAAATACAGAAATGTTCTGCAAACGTTCACAACACAACCAAATACAGAAATGTTCTGCAAACGTTCACAACACAACCAAATACAGAAACGCGCTGCAACCGTTCACAACACAACCAAATGCAGAAACGTGCTGCAAATACTCACAACACAACCAAATACAGAAACGCACTGCAAACGTTCACAACACAACCAAATACAGAAATGTTCTGCAAACGTTCACAACACAACCAAATACAGAAACGCGCTGCAACCGTTCACAACACAACCAAATGCAGAAACATTCTGCAAATACTCACAACACAACCAAATACAGAAACGCACTGCAAATACTCACAACACAACCAAATACAGAAATGCGCTGCAAATACTCACAACACAGCCAAATACAGAAATGCGCTGCAAACGTTCACAACACAACCAAATACAGAAACGCGCTGCAACCGTTCACAACACAACCAAATGCAGAAACATGCTGCAAATACTCACAACACAACCAAATACAGAAACGCACTGCAAATACTCACAACACAACCAAATACAGAAATGCGCTGCAAATACTCACAACACAGCCAAATACAGAAATGCGCTGCAAACGTTCACAACACAACCAAATACAGAAATGCACTACAAACATTCACAACACAACCAAATACAGAAACGTGCTGCAAAAGTTCACAACGCAACCAAATACAGAAACGTGCTGCAAACGTTCACAACACAACCAAATGCAGAAACGTGCTGCAAATACTCACAACACAACCAAATACAGAAACGCACTGCAAACGTTCACAACACAACCAAATACAGAAATGTTCTGCAAACGTTCACAACACAACCAAATACAGAAATGCGCTGCAACCGTTCACAACACAACCAAATGCAGAAACATGCTGCAAATACTCACAACACAACCAAATACAGAAACGCACTGCAAATACTCACAACACAACCAAATACAGAAATGCGCTGCAAATACTCACAACACAGCCAAATACAGAAATGCGCTGCAAACGTTCACAACACAACCAAATACAGAAATGCACTACAAACATTCACAACGCAACCAAATACAGAAACGTGCTGCAAACGTTCACAACACAACCAAATACAGAAACGTGCTGCAAAAGTTCACAACGCAACCAAATACAGAAATGCACTACAAACATTCACAACACAACCAAATACAGAAACGCACTACAAACATTCACAACACAACCAAATACAGAAACGCGCTGCAAAGGTTCACAACACAACCAAATACAGAAACGCACTGCAAAGGTTCACAACACAACCAAATACAGAAATGCGCTGCAAATACTCACAACACAACCAAATACAGAAACACGCTGAAAAGTTCCCAACACAACCAAATACAGAAACACACTGCAAACATTCACAACACAACCAAATAGAGAAACGCACTGCAAATACTCACAACACAACCAAATAGAGAAATGCACTGCAAATACTCACAACACAACCAAATAGAGAAACGCACTGCAAATACTCACAACACAACCAAATACAGAAACGCACTGCAAATACTCACAACACAACCAAATACAGAAACGCACTGCAAACGTTCACAACACAACCAAATACAGAAACGCACTGCAAACGTTCACAACACAACCAAATACAGAAACGCACTGCAAACGTTCACAACACAACCAAATACAGAAACGCACTGCAAACGTTCACAACACAACCAAATACAGAAATGTTCTGCAAACGTTCACAACACAACCAAATACAGAAACACACTGCAAACGTTCACAACACAACCAAATACAGAAATGTTCTGCAAACGTTCACAACACAACCAAATACAGAAACACACTGCAAATACTCACAACACAACCAAATACAGAAACACACTGCAAATACTCACAACACAACCAAATACAGAAACACGCTGCAAATACTCACAACACAACCAAATACAGAAACGCTCTGCAAAAGTTCACAACACAACCAAATACAGAAACGCTCTGCAAATACTCACAACACAACCAAATACAGAAACACTCTGCAAAAGTTCACAACACAACCAAATACAGAAACGCTCTGCAAATACTCACAACACAACCAAATACAGAAACACACTGCAAAAGTTCACAACACAACCAGTTGTAGCGCGTTGAGCTCTCTTGGCCACCGTAAGAAACACATTGAGGTCTCTACTTTCAAATTAACCAGTTATTTATTTATTTTATTTTTTTTCAAATTTGAAACAGCAGCAATTTTTTTTTTTTACTTAAAACTTAAAATAAACATTTTGCCTTTTTTCATTTAGAGTTAAAACTTACAATCTTGCTGCATTTTTTTTTTTCATTAATTTAAATTCCTTAATGGGTTAAAATTATTTTACACAAATAAGCGCAAATAACAGAAGTAGGCCTACGTGAAGCTGTGTCATTAACGTAATTTTTCGTCACACAGTTAGATGATCTTAGAAGTCATGAGTTTCTCACAATCATACAAGTTTCTCACGATCATGAGCATCTACAGCACCTGTAACCCTGGTAGGAGGAAATATCCATTCTAACTCTTTAACTTGATTCTGCTTCTCTGTTTATGATCAGGCCATTTAAAGCTGTTAAACTCTGGGAAAGTGTTCAGTGATCCAGTAATCGAAATCATTCAAACAGTCCAAAACGGCGCCAATGTAAAGAAGGCTGGGCTGATTACATCAGACATATCAGAGAGAATCGAGACTCATGCATTTTTAGTTAATTATTCATTCCAGTGTGTGCTTTGCTTTAAAACACTAGCTGTGATCGTATTCTGCGATTGTTTCTGAAGAGCGCAATTTTGGTGACGTACCGAGTCGTACAGTGAGCGTGTGAGTGTCTGATGCAACAAACAAACAAACCATGTATGTGCGCACTCTCAATCACTGATCGCACGCTGCATTCATGTACAGCCACACAGTACATTTGCGTTGTTTCCACAACACACTCAGGAAGGATAATGTTTAATTTGTCATATGTACGTTGTTGTGATTAGTAATTGTAGGTTTTTGCAGTCAAAGCGGTTGATTTAGGAGTTGTTTTGGTGTGTCCGTGTGGTTCTTTTCGCTATCGCAGCTCGAAGTCTAAAATGAAAATCTTGTTTGTTGTTGTTGCTCTGTACATATGGGTGCTTAGGTGTGCATAAATGTATTATATAATATAATTATATGGACTCCTTATATTTCCGGAGTTCACACTTACATCAAATTAAATAGAGTAATGATTATGCGTATTTGGCGTGCTGTCCGGGGGAGGGCTCCGGGCTTGGAATTTTGGCCCGAACCCAGAGTACCCCCCCCCCTATCAATTATCTATTGACAGCCCTGTTAATATATATTAACTTGTCATACTTAAGTACAATAAACAGACCTATCACATACTTTAAAACTTTTACTCAAGTTATATTCTAACAGTGACTTTAACTTCTACCAAAGTCATTTTCTGGTAAGATATCTATATGTTTACTCAAGTGTGGCATTCAGGTACTTTATCCACCACTGTATATAAAATAGGTAAAGCATCAATACAGGCCTAATGTGCAGTCTGTGCACTTTTTATTTTGTTGCTGAAGCACTAAAACTTTACAACTTGCAAGCTCTTAAGTATAACCTTACCAGAAGCCAACATTATTTGTTGTTATATTACATCTGGGTTGTGTGTCTTTGTCATTTCAGGTGCATTTATGCTATTCAAAGGACACAAAAGTATGGACATATACAGTATTACATGTCCTAAATTTGTATGCAGACGAGGAAAGGACCGAACGAGCCAACAAATGGCAAGTTTGGAGTGGGGATAAAAAGAAGGGAAAGGAAATGAGTGGAAGAGGGGAAACAAATGTGAGAGCCATCGTGCATGAAATTAAAAAGATACCTCAAAATAGTCCTGCCAGGCAAAATGCTTCATGCCCCCAACACAACCACACACACACACACACACACACATACACTTTACCTTCTCTCTTTTCTCCTCTCACACACTCTCTTTGACATCCCCTTGCACCCAGAAACTCTCATGTTTTCCCCAGTGCATTTTCTATTATATTGAGGGTGAACCATCTTTGCTCTCAACATAGTCCCTAAGAATCCTCTTACAAAAGCACCTCCTACCCACCTCTTTCTCTTCTTTGCCCCCGGGTAGAGGTGGGGAGGAGGGGAAATAATACATAGCACTGTAACCTTTACACAGCGTCCATTCAGATCAGTCTCTTTTCCCCCTCAGTCCCTCCTCAGGAGTCTGCATTCATGCCTTTATGTTGTGTTACAAGAGGTTGGCAGTAGTCAACAGGAGACAGATCAATATCTAGCCTCAACTCCACACTCTCTCCTAAAATTGGTTTTGCAGTCTGTCACAGCGAGACCTATCACCAAATTGAGATTTATATGATGAGTGAATTCAAAATGAAAGCCTGGTTGGGTTTTATTCAATTTCTAATTCTATAGATAAGTTTCGGTAAACAGTGGGAACATTGTAATACGTTTTATTTTGATTTATTTTTCTTTAATCTTGTTATTGTTTCTGCTATATAACCTTTTACTGGTTCCCATCATGGGATCTTTTTATGGATTTAATTTCAATGAATTATTTTGTTTTCATTTATTATTAGTTTTAAATGGTAAATGGACTGCATTTACAAACCCGATTCCAAAAAAGTTGGGACTGTACAAATGGTGAATAAAAAAGGAATGCAATAATTTACAAATCTCATAAACTTATATTTTATTCACAATAGAATATAGATAACATATCAAATGTTGAAAGTGAGACATTTTGAAATGCCATGCCAAATATTGGCTCATTTTGGATTTCATGAGAGCTACACGATCCAAAAAAGTTGGGACAGGTAGCAATAAGAGGCCGGAAAAGTTAAATGTACATATAAGGAACAGCTGGAGGACCAATTTGCAACTTATTAGGTCAATTGGCAACATGATTGGGTATAAAAAGAGCCTCTCAGAGTGGCAGTGTCTCTCAGAAGTCAAGATGGGCAGAGGATCACCAATTCCCCCAATGCTGCGGCCAAAAATAGTGGAGCAATATCAGAAAGGAGTTTCTCAGAGAAAAATTGCAAAGAGTTTGAAGTTATCATCATCTACAGTGAATAATATCATCCAAAGATTCAGAGAATCTGGAACAATCTCTGTCCGTAAGGGTCAAGGCCAGAAAACCATACTGGATGCCCGTGATCTTCAGGCCCTTAGACGGCACTACATCACATACAGGAATGCTACTGTAATGGAAATCACAACATTGTCGGTGAACACAATCCACTGTGCCATTTGCCGTTGCCGGCTAAAACTCTATAGGTCAAAAAAGAAGCCATATCTAAACATGATCCAGAAGCGTAGGCGTTTTCTCTGGGCCAAGGCTCATTTAAAATGGACTGTGGCAAAGTGGAAAACTGTTCTGTGGTCAGACGAATCAAAATTTGAAGTTCTTTTTGGAAAACTGGGACACCATGTCATCCGGACTAAAGAGGACAAGGACAACCCAAGTTGTTCTCAGCACTCAGTTCAGAAGCCTGCATCTCTGATGGTATGGGGTTGCATGAGTGCGTGTAGCATCGGCAGCGTACAAATCTGGAAAGGCACCATCAATGCTGAAAGGTATATCCAAGTTCTAGAACAACATATGCTCCCATCCAGACGTTGTCTCTTTCAGGGAAGACCTTGCATTTTCCAACATGACAATGCCAGACCACATACTGCATCAATTACAACATCATGGCTGCGTAGAAGAAGGATCCGGGTACTGAAATGGCCAGCCTGCAGTCCAGATCTTTCACCCATAGAAAACATTTGGCGCATCATAAAGAGGAAGATGCGACAAAGACCTAAAACAGTTGAGCAACTAGAAGCCTGTATTAGACAAGAATGGGACAACATTCCTATTCCTAAACTTGAGCAACTTGTGTCCTCAGTCCCCAGACATTTGCAGACTGTTATAAAAAGAAGAGGGGATGCCACACAGTGGGAAACATGGCGTTGTCCCAACTTTTTTGAGATGTGTTGATGCCATGAAATTTAAAATCAACATATTTTTCCCTTAACATTTCATATGTCATCTATGTTGTATTCTGAATAAAATATTGAAATGTGAAACTTCCACATCATTGCATTCTGTTTTTATTCACAATTTGTACAGTGTCCCAACTTTTTTGGACTCGGGTTTGTATATAGCACTTTCAACAGACCGATGGCCACCAAAGCACTTTACATATTCCCTCACATTCACCAATTCATACACTGACGGCGGTGTCAGCCATGCAAGGCGCCATCCAGCTCGTCGGGAGCAGCTGGGGTTGGGTGTCTTGCTCATGGACACCTCAACACTTGGTCAGGTGGAACCACCAACCTTCCGATTTGTAGCCAACCTACATGAACCACTGCCGCGCAAATTTAGGACATTTTAATACAACTATGTGAATTAAACAGCTTTTATTTTGTCAATACAACAAAATACACTCACCTAAAGGATTATTAGGAACACCTGTTCAATTTCTCATGAATGCAATTATCTAATCAACCAATCACATGGCAGTTGCTTCAATGCATTTAGGGGTTTGGTCCTGGCCAAGACAATCTCCTGAACTCCAAACTGAATTTCAGAATGGGAAAGAAAGGTGATTTAAGCAATTCTGAGCGTGGTATGGTTGTTAGTGCTAGACGGACCGGTCTGAGTATTTCACAATCTGCTCAGTTACTGGGATTTTCATGCACAACCATTTCTAGGGTTTAGAAAGAATGGTGTGAAAAGGGAAAAACATCCAGTATGCGGCGGTCCTGTGGGTGAAAATGCCTTGTTGATGCTAGAGGTCAGAGGAGAATGGGCCGACTGATTCAAGCTGATAGAAGAGCAACTTTGACTGAAATTACCACTTGTTATAACCCAGGTATGCAGCAAAGCATTTGTGAAGCCACAACATGCACAACCTTGAGGCGGATGGGCTACAACAGCAGAAGACCCCACCGGGTACCACTCATCTCCACTACAAATAGGAAAAAGAGACTACAATTTGCACAAGCTCACCAAAATTGGACAGTTGAAAACTGGAAAAATGTTGCCTGGTCTGATGAGTCTCGATTTCTGTTGAGACATTCAGATGGTAGAGTCAGAATTTGGCGTAAACAGAATGAGAACATGGATCCATCGTGCCTTGTTCCCACTGTGCAGGCTGGTGGTGGTGGTGTAATGGTGTGGGGGATGTTTTCTTGGCACACTTTAGGCCCCTTAGTGCCAATTGGGCATTGTTTAAATGCCACGGCCTACCTGAGCATTGGTTCTGACCATGTCCATCCCTTTATGACCACCATGTACCCATTCTCTGATGGCTACTTCCAGCAGGATAATGCACCATGTCACAAAGCTCGAATCATTTCAAATTGGTTTCTTGAACATGACAATGAGTTCACTGTACTAAAATGGCCCATACAGTCACCAGATTTCAACCCAATAGAGCATCTTTGGGATGTGGTGGAACGGGAGCTTCGTGGCCTGGATGTGCATCCCACAAATCTCCATCAACTGCAAGATGCTATCCTATCAATATGGACCAACATTTCTAAAGAATGCTTTCAGCACCTTGTTGAATCAATGCCACGTAGAATTAAGGCAGTTCTGAAGGCGAAAGGGGGTCAAACACAGTATTAGTATGGTGTTCCTAATAATCCTTTAGGTGAGTGTAAATAGCCCATTAAACATGAGAGTATTATGCAATAATTTAAGACATTTCTCCTGTAGAACTTTTTTGGCATAAAGGGATATTTAAAAGGCAGTGGCTATAGCAATAGATGCTATTTGCACAAAGTGTAAATAGCAACTAGATTATTTTTACACTAAGTGAAAATAACATTTCATTGGCAATATATGATATTTACAGTAAGTGCAAATAGCGATATATGCTATTTACTAAGTCAAATATCATACTAAGTGAAAATAGTGATATATTCTATTTACACCAAGTAACTTTAGCAGTTCTTTTCAATATGTGTGAATAGTAATTTGATTATTTTGACAGATACATACTATTTGCACCTCAGTATTGTTGTACATTAACAGGATGCAATAATAACATAGTGTAAATTATTATATTTATTAAAATTATTGAATTGATGCCGCCTTAATGGGACAATAAAAGCCCTCCCTACACTTACCCCTACCCCTAACTCTACCCAGTACTTTTATTATTATTAAACATTTCGTTAGGCAATTTATTTCCACTTTTAGAACATTTTCTTAATTTTTATTGAAAGTAAATGCCTTTTCGATGTGATGGGTGATGGGAAAAGTTAGAAGAGCGAGCTCGACAAAAGGCGGATTCAAGCTTTACTTACTACACCACTAAAAACATTGAAATATGTGCGTCTTTTTTAATCTTGTTTGGCCAAACCAGGCATTGTTAGGAGGAACTAGTGCAAATAGCACTTGCCAACAAGGCACCCTATTTGCACTTGATGTAAATAGACACTCCGTATTTTAAAATCGAGTCAGGAACCCTAGAATTCTAGAACTAAGTAGAGCGATTATCAGAAAGCCATATGGTTATGGCTGGTTATGAGAAAGAAAAATGATCAGAGATCACATCACACACTGCAAAAATGCTTTTTCTTACTTAGGAAGCATTTTCTTAATGAAAATGTAATAAGTAATTTTTCTTACTTAAGAAGCATTTACTAGACAAGCAAAAGTTTTTATCTTGATTTGGGAAAAAAAATACTCAAAAATTAAGTGAGTTTTTGCTTAAAATAAGATAAATAATCTGCCAATGGGGTAAGAAAAATAATCTTGTTTTCTGTTTGAATTATTTCTGTTATATATTCTGTTATTTTGCTTACCCCATTGACAGATTATTTTGCTTATTTTAAGCAAAAACTCACTTAATTTTGAGTTATTTTCCCCCAAAACAAGACAAACAGTTTTGCTTGTCTAGTAAATGCTTCTTGTTTTAAGAGTTTTTAGATGTTTGGACTAGAAACAAGACAAAAATACTAAGTAAGAAAAGCATTTTTTGCAGTGCCTAGTCTCAGCCTCAGACGTCACGGACTGTTGGCTGAACGTCTGATGCATATGGCACATTTATCTGGAAACACTTTAGGAGTTTTGAAGTTGTCATCTGATTAGTTTAACTCTACAGGATGTCCGCAAGACGACTGTGGATTTGTTCTTTAACGGTCTGCCTGGAAACAAATGCCACAACTCCAAACTTCCTTGTGGAAGAAAAACGCTGTCGTGTTTACAACTGCGACAATGAGCACTTACCAGGATCAACTAAACGCTGGATTTTCAAAAGTATGTGAAGTTTGCGACTCCAATGTTGCAGTAAACTTGCACTATGTTCTTGAATGAATAATTTATAGATGCACGTCGGTCTGTTATTGTAGGGACATTGACTTTACATGACACGGAACAAAACAAAATGTGATTGGTTGCGTCACATATCGCTCAAAAGTCTTCTTGGGCAGTCCTTGGCCAATGAAAGCTGTGTTGGAGTCCAGATCTTCTGCCGTCAGTCTGAAGGTCTGGCTACACAAGACTACATCATACCTAATTAGGATGTGTTACAAATACAGAGTTCTGTCATGAAACTCTAGATGGCGCAGGCTACTAGGTCCTTAATTCAAACAACTTGCAATCATATAATTCTCTAAAGGGCACAGCTGATTGGTTCCTGCTGTATCAGCAGCCAATGAACCTTAAAGGCTATTTGCGTGCTCAACTTTCAAATACTTGGTCAGCAGTTTGCAGCACGCTTTCAGATCCCCTCCACATTCCCCAGCTCCACCTGTATAGACCTGCCAAGGGTAATTCATGTACGCCATATTGTTCAGCAGCATCATGTCTTACTTGCTCACAGCAGTGTGTCACATATGTATTGGCAGTAGCAAGTCGCATACTTGCTCTGCAGCAGCACTAGCCAACAGCAGCAAAAGCAACAGTAGTGTAGCAGATCTATTCCGCCAAGAAAAAAACATATCAACACTGTCATACAATCAGAGAGTTGTCATGACAAAATTACAATCTTTAGGATGAATGTAGAAATGTGTCTCTTATACTTATAATGGCTGTCACATCCCTGTTTAATTGGGCAAAAACCTTAATAGATTAATGAACAGAAAAAGAGTCTCTCATGGGTCAGGCAGTTCCCTAAAGCCCCCAACGTCTAGGATGGACAGCCATGGAGACATCCGTCTTGGGCAGGGCTCTTGATAGACCACTGGGAGGAGTATGTTGGGATGAGCAATGGACCTCCGCCCTGAAGAAGCCTGTTGCCTCCTGATAAAGTGTGCATACGTCAGATCATACATGATATATTAGCCATTTCTAGACTTCACTGGCAGGAGAGACCTAATCAAGTAGCCGGCACACACGCACTCTTCAGGCGCACACAACTGCATTGATAAGCGACTGACAGCCATGTGAACTGAAGTGGATGGAAAATGCTAAGAGTCATGTGTGAATGTAAAGGTCAGCTAGGCATTTTGCACAACTGAATGGAGGAAATGAGGGATGCAGCATTTTCCCCTCAGGGCTGGGAGGTGAACGTGACATTGATGTGTTTTCAAAGAATGGTAATATGTTAGGGGGCTAGTGTTCTTAATGTGAACGTGTCCAAGGTTAAACAAGACAGTGTAGCTATTCAGAACATATTTCACCCAAAAAAAAAAAAAAAAAAAAAAAAAAAAAAAAAATATATATATATATATATATATATATATATATATATATATATATATATATATATATATATATATATATATATATATATATATATATCTGTGACCATTTAATCACCCTCATGTTCCAAACCTGTATAACTGTATCATTTTCTTCTACTGAACACAAAATAAGATAATTTGAACAATGTTTCAAATGTTTTATTCATATCAAAAGAGTCCAAAACAACATTGGACCTCACTGACTTTCATTGAATGGACAGACATACACACATATCTTCTTTTGTGTTCTGCAGAAAATAGAAAGACATACAAGTTTGACATGAAGATGAGTTGATTTAGATTTTTAGATAAACTATTCCTTTAGCACCATTGTAAACCAAAAATGAACACTTCATTGTGTCTGTGAGTTTTGGACTATTCAAAGCCACTTCAGCAGTTATAAAAAGTTATTCACAGATGTTTGATTGTAGAACTCTGCATCACTGTTCGCTAAACTCTGCTGTTATGTGCAGACTATTTGTAGGTTTCAAATGTTAAATTTCTTTTGAATTTCAACATTATACGACTGACAAAAATGAAAGAAAATAGTTTGTTTTATGTCGACTGCTTTTCAGGGAACATGAGAGCATTGGAGTTGAATCAAAGCTCCATCTGAGGAAGATCAAAGCCGTATTGATTCTGCCGTTATTATATGCAGAACACCTGATGAGAAATGTGTGTAATCTCCCTTCAATAGCAGCCATCCTTGCTGTTTATGGTTTAAGAAAACTATCTGATAAACTAGCATCTGTGTGGATGGGGGGGTATACACCGATCAGGCATACAATTTCTTTCCTTCCTTCCTTATATTGTGTTGGTCCTCCTTTTGCTACCAAAACAGCCCTGACCAGTGGCATGGACTCCAAGGTGTACTGCGGTATCTGGCACCAAGATGTTAGCAGTAGATCCTTTAAGTCCCATAAGTTCCGACGTGGGTCCTTGGACTTGTTTGTTCAGCACATCCCACAGATGCTCGATTGGATTGAGATCTGAGGGAATTTGGAGGCCAAGTCAACACCTCAAACTCGTTGTTGTGCTCCTCAAACCATTCCTGAACCATTTTTGCTTTGTGGCAGGGCTCATTATACTGCTGAAAGAGGCCACAGCCACCAGGGAATACTGTTTCCATGAAAGGGTGTACATGGTCTGCAACAATGCATAGAAAGGTGGTACATGTCAAAGTAACATCCCCATGGATGGCAGGACCCAAGGTTTCCCAGCAGAACATTGCCCAAAGCATCACACTCCCTCTGCCGGCTTACCTCCTTCCCATAATGCATCCTGGTGCCATGTGTTCCCCAAGTAAGTGACTCACACGCATCCGGCCATCCACGTGATGTAAAAGAAAATGTGATTCCTCAGACCAGGCCACCTTCTACCATTGCTCTGTGGTCCAGTTCTGATGCTCACATGCGCACTGTTGCTTTTGGTGGTGGACCGGGTTCACCCTGGTTGGTCTGCAGCTATGCAGCCCCATACGCAACAAACTGCGATGCACTGTGTATTCTGTATTCTTTCTATCAGAACCAGCATTAACTTCTTGAGCAATATGATCTACAGTAGCTTGTGTGTTTGATCAGACCACACGGGCCAGCCTTTTTTTCTCCACGTGCATCAGTGAGCCTTGGCCACCCATGACTCTGTCACAGGTTCACCACTGTTCCTTCCTTGGACCACTTTTGATAGATACTGACCACTGCAGACCGGGAACACCCCACAAGAGCTGTGTTGGAGATGCTCTGACTCAGTCGTCTAGCCATCACAATTTGTCCCTTGTCAAACTCGCTCGAATCCTTACGCTTGCCCATTTTTCCTGCTTCTAACACATCAACTTTGAGGACAAAATCTTCACTTGCTGCCTAATATATCACACCCACTAACAGGTGCCGTGATGAAGAGATAATCAGTGTTATTCAATTCACCTATCAGTGGTCATAATGTTATGCCGATGTATAATAAAATTGTAACACTTTATTTTGATGGTCTCCTTTAGACATTCTGTTGACTATAATGAATGTTGCACCTACATGTCAACTAACACTCATTAAAGTATTAGATGAGTATTGGTAGACTGTCTACTTATCTGCTTAAACGTTGTTTTCATGGTCCCCCAACAGACATTCTACTATAAGTAACTTTGCAACTTTCTCTACTACAGTCTACTAATTCTCTAATGATTACATACATTATACATATACATACATATTAGTTGATATGTAGGTGTGACGTTACTTATAGTCAACAGAATGTCTAATGGGGACCATCAAAATAAAGTGTTACCCAATCTGGATAATTTCATACCTCATATGGTCGACAGCCTTCGAGAATATAGAGAGTATGCGTACTGTAGTCTTACCTTTGCAGATAGACATAATGTTGACATTAGCAGCGGTCACCTGTGGCACAAGTGACATATTGCAATGAGATATGTATGATTGTCTCGACATGTGGCATTAGCAACAGACTTGAATGTTCATTTGCTCAGTCATCTGTCAGCTATGCCAGGATCGGGCTTTCGCCGCCAACGTTATTTGACAGTAGCATCTATATGACCGAATTAATAGGTCCTTCCATGCCCTCATCTGCAGCTCAGATTATAACAGGGTTAATAATAAATCAAAACGTGGATTTTATTATCAGCTGTGAAAGGTTTCATCATAAGCCTATGGCACTTATGGTTAGGTAAAAGTGTTTCTGAGGTTATTTGTTGCATAAACACAGATACACACAGACACATGCACAGTTAATCATCCTTGACTAATGGAGACTCGTAGACGAAGCGGTTAACGCTCGGCTGGCTCTTCTATTCCTCTCTGTCTGTTTTTTTTTTTTTTTTTATGCCGCTGAAGTACACCAAGCAAAGATAACTTTCATTCACACACCGCCTAATCTGTTATGAACTCAGGCCAAGCCTGAAAGCTTTCTCCATCAGGTGTGTGTGTGTGTGTGAGCCTGTGCAAAAGTCTAAGGTAATAACTGGCAATTTGTCTATTAAAATTGACACACTGACATGAGTGATGCTATTACCAATACTTCAGCACACAATAAACATTTGAGTATGATTTTATTAGCATTTCAGTCTGTATTAACTAGCACTTTCAGACCTGAACAAATACAATAAAAACAACAACAACAACTTGTATTTGTTATAGGTAATGCTTTATTTATTCTAACCAAAGTTAGAAAGTCTAACTCAAAGTAACTTTTCAACTACATGTCAACTACCAGTCATTAGAGTATTAGTAGACTGTCTGCTTAATATATACCGACTCTTTATTTTGATGGTCCCCAACAGACATTCTACTGACTATAAGTAACTTTGCAAGTGTGTCAACTTATTCTACTAACCCAAACCCTAACTTAACAATCTACTAAAGTCTACTAATACTCTAATGACTGGTAGTTGAGATGCAGAGATGCAAAGTTATTATAATTAGTACAATGTCTAAAGTGGACCATTGAAATAAAGTGCAACATATATAAATTATTGAATTAATGTGATTAATTATTAATCAATTATATGTATTTGATAAATATATTCATTTGCTAGATGTGCTTTTTTTCAGAGTTCTAGGTCACTATAAACTGCAGTTGGATAGAAAGAGCTACATAACAATTCCTTAAAAGGTCACATTTTGTGTTGAATACAAAAATAATAACAATGAATGTGTTTGGAATTTATAATTTATAATAAAAGCAACATTAGTTGCTTTAGTGTTTTTAGACCTTACAAATATATGTTAAAGTGATAGTTTACCCAAAAATAAAAATTAGCCCATGATTTACTATGAGTTATATTGAAAAATTGTCCTGGCTCTTCCAAGCTTTATAATGGCAGTGAATGACTGCTTCTGTTTTGAAGGCCATAAAAGTGCATCTATCCATCATAAAGGTAATCCACTGTCGTGCGTGTGTTCACGAGAGACGAACATGGAAGCGCAGAGGATAGAGCAAAACAAAACCTGATTCTCGTGAGAACTAGCAAATTCTTACCAGAGCGTCCTACGCCACATGCTGGAAAGCCAGTCTCTCGTGAACGTGTGTACGATAGTTAGCGGAAGTTAGAGATTATAGTTTGTAAAGTTTTAAATATGGATATTTTTCTTACACAAACGCATCACTTCAGAAGGCCTTTTTTAACCCTAGACATAAATGTGGGCTAGGTACTAGTGTTTTTTTTGTTTTGTTTTTTACTATAAACTGTAGATGAATAAGCTAGATAATGCTCCTTTAATAAAGGTTTAATCTTGTGTTCAATGCAAATAAATAACAGCAAATGAGTTTGTAACAACATATAAGCAGCATTAGCTAGTACTTTTAGACCTTACCAAAATACAGCACAGTCTAGGTATAGGTTGCTTTCTTGAATCCCAAGCATTGAATAATGTGTTTCTCATAAGCGAGACAGCAAATGTGCCAATAAAAAGGCTTGCGGACAGGTAATGCTCCAAGATTTGCTGATAATTTTTCTCAGTATTATTAATGCAATTCTTTCCCATCATAGCAGACCCGACCAATGAGTTTATTGGAAAGCTAACAAGATGATATACTGCAGTCTCAAAAGCCTTTCATATCTCTAAGATTAATGTTTGTGTTTGCATGTTATGGGGTGAAGGCTAGCGATGGTGACGGCATAAAACTTTCAGGACACATTGCAGGAAAATAATTCTTTCATGAGGAGGCGAAATTCTGTTAAGAACACAAAATGGAGAAGAAAAAGTAGCTTGCTATAAAATGATTCTTGGGAACTAATAAAGCAAAGAGGAAAGGTTATGTTTTGCATTCAATCTTTGTACTCTCCAACACCTTACTTAGTCTTTTTTTTTTTTCCTTTTCTTTTTAAGTGGACTAGCCTTTGATCAGCGACCGTCAGGATTTAAAAATAAGCTCTAGGCTTTTTAGAAATCTAATAATGAGATGATGAAAAGTAGCTCGTTTTAATAGGTAGACGTTGGGAGCATTTCAAGTTCTGATGACACTCTGAGTAAATCCAAGAGGATAACAACCTCCTAAAACACATCAAGTTAGAAAGACTAAAAATGTCCATCAAGCCAATGAAAATAACTCAGCAGAAGCTCACAACTGAAAGAAAGGTGGCGTAAGCTAAACTCGAGCGGGTTTAAGGACTGTCAGAGTACGAGAGAGGAATTCTGGGAGAGATGTGAAGAAATGCCGTGCAGGTTTCTGGTGTGCTTGCAGCACTCATTCCAGAGCAGAAGGTCATGGCTCTCAGTGCCGTGGCCATAATTAAAGCCCTTGTCCACACAAGCAGAAGTCAAGTGTCCTGTCCTTGTGCTGAGGAAAGCAGTCGAAGGCTGGGAGAGAATGAGCAGTGGAAATGTTCTCTGACATTTAAACTGAATCCCTCAAGACAATGTCTTACATCCTGAAGCACAAACTCTGAGGAATGCAAAGAGCAAATGAACAATACAAATATACAATCACTATCAAAAAGATCAACCTTTTTTTACCGTTCTCGAAGCGGTACAACAAGAGCTCTTATGTCAGTCATTCAGAACTTATCAAGTGTGTGTGTGGTCTGCGAGTGTCCTCACACTCAAATGTCCTCACTAAAGCCCACTGGGGGCTTCCATCATTAGATAAAGCACTGGATAAAGAAAGAGTCATCCATAAATACATGAGTGAGGAAGATATGAGCTGGATCTCTCAGCCCCACTCACTGACCTACAGCAAGAAAGACTTTCAATCTCCTAAGAGAATGGCACATTTTATATCTCAGGTGCCGTTCCTGGACCAGCCCTGGGCTTTCAATACTTTCTCATCATCACATGCTTGAAGAGGAATCAGGAAGGGAATTAAACACACTGAAGGCCCTGAAGGCCCTTTCACACCAAATGTGGAACAAAAAAGTGCAAAATTACATGTTCACATAAAGAGCAAAATTAATATCAAAAGGGCCGAATGAAAAGCACATTTACTCCAGTGCAATAGATGGTGCTGTTGACTTTTTAGTTGGCCTGCCAGCCAGCTATCACAGAGGAGAAGAAGACTTTAGCTGAATCGCTATACATCTAGTTATATAGCCTGCTAGATAATATAAACTAAATATAGGTTTGGGGTCAGTAAAATTTTGTTTTTGAAAGAAATTACAATTTTATTCAGCAAGGATAGCTTAAGTTGATTAAAAGTTATATGATTTTTATTTCCAAATGCTGTTCTTTTGAGCTTTCTATTCATCAAATAATCATTAAAATAAACACAAATATTAAGCAGCAAAAGTGTTTTTAACATTTGATAATAATATATAACATTTCAAATCAGCATAACTAAGGTTCTTTATTGGCATCGATGGTTCCATGAAGAACCGTTAAACATCCATTGAACCTTTCCATTACAAGGTCCTTCACACTTAGAATATATTCTAAGCTTCTAGACAGAACTGTTTTCACATGGAAAGAGCTGCATAATGATTTAAAAAATAATAATAATAATAATTTATTTATCATTTACAATAATAAAACAAAAATAATAAAAGTGTACGGTTTTGGAATAACAATGAGTGAATTTTATTTTTGACTTTGAACTGGATACCTACATACAACATACTGTACAAGCACGTACTTGCATGTCAACTAGAGAAAGAGAGAGGATCATACTCAGACTTAGAGTATCAGGAGTCAATGGATTATTTAGTGCCATATGGTGGATATTTAGTGATTTTTTTTAACTTTTGCATAGTGTGTGTATGTGTGTGCGTGTGTGTGTATTGTTGCCATCAGGTGCCCATCTGTGCCATCTCTACTTCAAAGAAGTAGTTGTAATGCACTACCTTGCAGACAGATAAATTATTTACACAGCTTTTTAATGCAGCACAGACAAGCGTTTTGTTTCGTAGAGGAAATACAAAACCCTGCTAAAAATCTGTGGGTACACACTCCCATCTGGATCAATGATTAAGAGTGTCACTGCGTGTCGTTTTCAAACTCCTGCTTGCGAATTCACAAGGCAGGTTAAATCTACAGCCAGCCTCAGCGGTGAAGGCGGAATAATATGGTTGATTGTCATTGAAGTGTGAACACGCATGCTGGCAGATTCACGTCGTCGGCCAATCAGAGCTGCTTTAGAGATAAGCCTGCCCTCTTTCTGCTTTCAGTGTTAATTAAAACTCTTGCACTTCCTGAAAAAAAAACACACACACACACACAAAGATAACAGGGAAGACAACTTCCCAGCGGTGCTAAGTCTCCGTCTCCTTCACTCTTTCTTGTTCAATCCCATCCTTTTCCTCTCGTTCTGACTCTATAACAATCTCTCAATCTTTATTTAAATGGCTCCCCATAAGTCAAGCTCAAAGCCGTGTCTGCTGGCCCCATGAGAGAGGAATTAAAATCAGCCCTGTCACTCCCTCTCTCCTCATCTAAGAAAAAGAGAGAGGGGGGATAAAGCATCTTAGTGCCAGACTTACGAGCAGTCCATGCTACATCAGGCCTGACAGAGGCTGCAGTTATGAGGCCTGGCTGAGAGATTTATACTCACTTCTTCTGTGGCCTGCTGGGAGACATGTGCATGCAGAGATGCTCAGGACCCCTCTGTATTTATCTGCATTATTGCTGCTGCATTTACCCCCGACGGCACATTTCTCATGACACTGATTCCCCAGAGACAAAAAGCCAGGGTCAGGAGGTTACCTCTGATATTTCCAGATTTGAGTTTTAAGGTATCAACAGCTACCTTAAATTTTACCACTACTCAATGTGTTGGGTCTGTGTTGGCTAGTCGTGGATAACATAAATTTAGTTATGCTTGTGCATGGTGATAATAGGATGTTTTTTTGTTTTTTTACTATTTACACTAGTGGCGTGTCTTTAATTATTTTTATTTTTTTTAAATAACCTGGAATATTTGCGGCACTAACTGTAACCTAACTAGTTGGGTGGAGTGAATGATTTGAGTATTCATTTAGCATTTCATGATGAAATGTGGTGGCACACAGCATTTTGCACACAACAAAAAAGGGGAAAAAATACATAAGCCACTTGCATTTGGTCAATGGATAACAGAAAACACTCTTAATGAACAAACTGAAACGCACTTTCTGTAAAGGACATGTATGTATGAATGAAATGTATTTTGCGACATGCTGAATCCTGCAATTGAATGTATAAAAATTACAAAGCAAAATGCATAAGAGAAAAGAAAATACATACACTAATGTTCACTTGCGTATGCTGATTTGGTGCTCAAGAAACATTTCTTATTATTATCAATGTTGAAAAAGTTATGCTGCTAATAGCTGCTAGTAACTAATAACTAAACTGCTTTTTTGTGGAAACAGTGATTCCTTGACAAATAGAAAGTTCAAAAGAACAGCATCAATTTGATGTATCCATTTAATGCATCCTTCCTGAAAAAAAGAAAGACAAATAAATAACATAAAAGGTAACACTTTATAATAACTGGGAAAAGCATTTGGAAAATAGTCAATTCATCATTTATAAAGCATTATTAGACATTCATAAGCAGTTTATAAATACAGCTATAGATGCTTTGTTCTTGATTTATAAGCATATCTATAATGTGTTTTAAAATTAAATTTTCTAACTTTATTAATGATCAATTAATAATTTCTAAATTATTACATTATTTACAAACCAGTTATTTAGGAGTTGTCATAAGATCACTTAGAACGTATAAGTAAATGATTAATAAACTATTTAAATATACATTTATTCATCTTATTATTTCAACATATAGTAATAGTTACTCAGTGTGTTAATAAATGCATTATTAACATGTATTCCTACTGTAATTATTGATTAATTCGGGTAGTTATAAACATTTAACTCATCTATATTGAGGAATATGTATGCCTTGTAAAGCTTTTACGAAGGAGATTTAAAGGCTCAGTTGTCTTCTAAACAGAAAAAGGAAACAAACACAACACAGAGTGATACAGAAAACAGAAATATTTATGTAAAGATCCAAAAAATGTACAACTGTATAACATGAAAATAAACCTCTGCAATGTCATAGAACATAACAATTCCGTAGACCTCCAGAAAACATAACTGTGCAGTAAAATGAAACTAAGCCTCAAGTGTACAGTTGTAGAGTTTTGTTGTTGTTTTGTTTTTTGCATCTGTCAACCACTGACAACTCCTAAATAACTGGGTTGTAAATAATATAATGCTTAATTTAGAAATTAAATTGATTATTAATTGATCTAAATTGATCATTAATAACGTATACAAATAAAATGATTAAATACATTATAGATGTGCTTATAAATCAAGAATAAAGCATTTATACATTTATTTATAAACTGCTTACCAATGTCTGTTAATGCTTTATAAATGATGAATTGACTATTTTCTAATGCTTAACTAATGATTCATAGCATGAGCTATTATAAAGGGTTACCAAATAAAATACTCACTGACCCTAAACTGGCATTTAGTTTGTGAAAAATGTGAAATAAAAAATAAAAAGCACACTCAGCTTTATGTTCACAAAATGTAAAATATGTGATTCTTTAAAAAATAAATAAATAAATGAATAAATACGACAGCATTTTGAGTAATTTACATAAGGCAAACACTTACTTGAGTTTGGGTTTTCTGGACAACTAGTAAACATGAGTAGTTGTGCAGGCCCTACCCTATGCACCAATGTATCCAAGGGTTTGTGAGTGGACATCAAGGGCTGTGTGTGCCTGTGGGCAGGGGTGATCGTCCTTGACGTCAAACTTGGAAAGTAATGAGCTCTCAGGTGGGATTTATGGCATGCTGTAACTCTTGAACTCCAGACAGAATGGATGAGAAGAGCAGGCAGAGGCAGCTATTGGCACGAGGCCTGAGATATGTAAAGAGCCAGTCATCTCCTGAGTGATCGAGCCGCCCGCTGCTGCTCTCTCTGCCCAGCCGTCAGAGGCACTGATGTGGTTATGACTTCCTTTCCACCCTAAATCTATCAGAGCTACTATTCTTCAAACAAATCACCTGCGAAGGAATTCATTTGGGATACTTTCAAACTCCAACGCTTTGGAAGAGAAAGAGAGTGAGAGTGAGAGAGGGAGAAGATGGCTTTGACACTCTTCACTTCATGATTTTGTAATCAAAACACTGGTTTCTGCTTCACCAGGGGATACATACAGAAGAAAGTACATAAGGTAAATTGTCTTAGTCAATGAACCGTGAATGTCACATATTGCTATAAGAAATCATACTGTTTGTAGTCACAAAAACAGGCATTTTCTATTTTCTTTCGAATACAGAACTAGAATTTCATGTCTGGTTTAGCAGCCCACAGGGCCATGGGGGTGCTCTTTTACAAAAGACTTGTACAATACACTCTGCTCCTACCTCAACCCTGAGCGTGTGGTTAGGGTATACATATATATCTTTTCAGAGGTTGAATTCTCCATGTAACCTTCCCCTTCAGTTCCCTTTCTAAAGTCCTTTCTTAGCTGAGCCAGGTTTCCCCAAGGATCACCATACAACCTTGCCTGAAATTGTTCTCAGCCACTCCCAGGTGTGCATGCGTGTGTGTGTTCAAGCATCAATTTTAGGCATTTTAATTGCCTGCAACTGTTCCTTCTTATACTCAGTGTGTGTAGCGTGGTCAAGATGTTGAGACGGTTTTAGCCATGCGCATACTTCCGTATTAACACACACATACTCACATTGTGTGTATTTGTGAAGATCTTCAATAAATTAATAACACTGTGTGGAGTAAATTCTCTGACTGGTTGTAAATAACTGCAGTATTTTCAGTGATGTGGTGGGTTCAGTTCTCACTGTTAACTAGTTAATTACCTACCCATTATCTAACCTTAACATCTACCTTACTACCTATTAATAAGCAGTAATTAGGAGTTTATTGAGGCAAAAGTCATTGTTAACAGTTAGTTAATAGTGTGAATTGTACCATAAACTATATATATATATATATATATATATATATATATATATATATATATATATATATATATATATATATATATATATATATATATATATATATATATATATATATATATATATATATATATATATATATATATATGTATATATATATACATATACACATTTTTACAATATAATATATTAATATATTAATTAAATGAATCAGACTTAGTATGTAATATAAGAAAATACATTTTAGTTGAAAGTGTTTGGTTAATGCCTCAGTTTACTTGGCTGTAAGCAGGATTAAATTGTGATAATAGGATAGGAAGGTAAGCGTTTTCTCATATTACATTGAAACTTATTGGGGAAAGTAGCATGAAAACTCCCTATTGTAATAACTGCTATTGTAATGACTGAAGTCATTGTAAGCTTTTGAGGTTTTTGTAAGGTTTTGGATAGTAATTCCTTCCAATGGATTTTGTAACACTCATTACTAGTGGGTTACCATGATCTTCACTTTAGAATCAATTATACATTATGCATTACTCGCATTAATTATGAGCCTTAACAACAGTTCTTTCTGGTTCTCGAATCTGATGATCTGATGATCTGATGATCTGGCTGAGAGCCGTGCAATATTCTCCCAGTAACAGCACTTCAGTAACCGCTTCACAGTTTGTATCACTCCGCTAGCAACATTTCTCACAGAGAGTGTCATGGCTGCCTGTCTATAATTTTACAAATGTGAGCTCCAGGCCGTCAGCGGCCGTTCAGCACTCATGTACCCACCAAGATTTGCTTCATTTTGGCCAGTCATTTGGGAATTTTCCACTGGCTCCTACTGTATGTAGATAGTGGTTAAACATGAGATATAATTAATCTGGGGTATATCAAACGGGCAATCTTTGGTCTTATTAATCTATCACTTGTTCCTGAGAAAACCGATTTGGGTTAAGGGAAAAAAAAAAAAAAAGTCTGATAACTTTATATTTAGACTGTTTATCGTAAATCCTGTAGGGCCTACTAGAGCGCTGCTTTTGTATGTTTGTATTCAAGATTCAAGATTCAAGATTCAAGAGTTTTATTTGTCACATACACAGTTATATACAGAATATACAACCGGCAGTGAAATGTAAACAGGTCCGCTCCATGGACAGTGCAAATTCACAGTTAAAGCACAAGGAAGAAATTATAATAGAAATAGAATAAAAAACTTACTATATATATATATATATATATATATATATATATATATCTGTAGAATTATAAATAATCAAGTCAAGTAGAAGAAAAAAAAAGTAAAAATAAGAATAAGAAGTGGAATAAAATAATTGAAGTAGACTGTGCAGTGAGTAAACTGTAGACTTATAAATATGTGGTTAACAAATGTATAAAGAGTATAATGTGCAAACAGGTTTATAACCGGTTGTTACACAGTAACAACGAGAACAGAAAGTGCAGTGCAATGTCAGTGTATCGATGTTTATCCTGAAGTGAAGTCACGTGATGTTAAGTGACTGAGTTCAGGAGTCTGATGGCCTGGGGAAGAAGCTCCTCCTGAGTCTCTCAGTTTTGGCCATCAGGCTTGAAGCGCTTACCAGATGGCAGCAGCGTGAAATGAGGGTTTGCAGGGTGATTAGAGTCCTTGATGATCTTAGTAGCTCTACCTTTGCAGCGTTTGGTGTAGACGTCCTGCAGAGACGGGAGAGCTGACCCTGAGATACGCTCGGATAAGCGCACGATTCTTTGCAGGGCTTTGCGGTCATGACTGGTGCTGTCGCCCCTAAATAGAAAGTTTTCAGGATAGCTGGTGAAACCCTGAATTTCCTCAGCTGGCGCAGGTGGTACAGTCTTTGCCTGGCTTTTTTCACCTGTGTCTGAGTGTGAGCAGTCCAGGTCAGGTCCTCGGAGATGTTTACTCCCAGGTACTTGAAGCTGCTCACTCTCTCTACTGGTGACCCGCTGATCATGAGGGGGGAGTATGTCCGTTGCTGTCTCTTCCTGAAGTCCACAATAATTTCTTTGGTCTTGCCAACATTCAGAGAGACAGTTGTCCTGGCACCATGATGTTAGATGCTCCACCTCGTCCAAGTATGCCGTCTCATTGTTGTTGGAGATGAGGCCCAGGACAACAGTATCATCAGCAAATTTGATGATAGAGGTGGAGCTGTGTGTGGACAAACAGTCATGCGTGTAGAGCGAGTAGAGCAGGGCACTCAGGACACAGCCCTGTGGAGCTCCCACACTCAGGGAGATGGAGGTGGAGGTGGACTGGCCTGTTCTCACCACCTGAGG
The DNA here is from genome assembly GCA_018749465.1 of Paracanthobrama guichenoti. Lineage (NCBI taxonomy): Eukaryota > Metazoa > Chordata > Actinopteri > Cypriniformes > Gobionidae > Paracanthobrama > Paracanthobrama guichenoti. The sequence continues at coordinate 33,167,269 of CM031956.1, read as the reverse complement.
CCTGCCAGTGAGGAAGTCCTCAATCCAGTGGCAGAGAGAAGGATTCAGGCCGAGATCCAGGAGTTTGGAGGTTAGCTTGATGGGAACTATGGTTTTAAAGGCTGAGCTATAGTCAATAAATAGCAGCCTTACGTAGTTCCCACTTTTGCTGTCGATGTGAGTGAGGGAGGAGTGGAGGACATGAGAGATGGCATCTTCAGTTGCTCTATTGGGATGATAGGCAAACTGAAGAGGGTCCAAAGTGTCAGGAATGTAGGCGCAAATGGTGTTTTTAATGAGTCTCTCAAAGACCTTCATGACTATAGATGTGAGAGCCACTGGACGATAGTCATTTAGGCAAGAGGGTTTACTGTTCTTAGGGACAGGGATGATGGTGGATTTTTTGATGGAGGTGGGGACCACAGATGTAGCGAGGGACTAATTAAAGATAGATGTAAACAACCCGGCGAGCTGATCAGCACAGGACCGCAGAACACGACCTGAAATACCATCCGGCCCGGCAGCTTTCCTGACGTCCACACACTTGAGTGCTCTCCGAACTTCATCCTCTGAGACAGAGATCACGTGGTTGTTGCTGCTCTGAGTAATTTCCTCTAACGCGCCACTTGGCGGAGTCGTGTTGCCGCGGTTACAGTCAAAGCGCGCGTAGAAAGAGTTTAACTCATTCACGAGCGACGGATCAGTGCTCACCTCTGCAGAGGATTTAGATCCAAACGAGCAGATGGACCTCAGTCCCTGCCACATGTGCCGCGAGTCATTGAGTTGGAAATGAGACTCCACTCGGTCTTTGTAACGGAGTTTTGCGGCTTTAACTGCTCGTCTGAGAGCATAGCAGGACGATCTGTATTCATTCATATTCCCTGAAACTAGACCGGCGTTGTAAGTGGCAGTGCGTGTGTTCACTGCAGCGCGGATTGAATTGTCCACCCACGGTTTCTGATTTGAGAAGGACGTCATTGTTATTGTTTGCGTGGCTTGCTCTGTAAGCGTGTTGATGAAGCAAAGCGCCACGTCTGTGAACTCGTTTACGTCGGCTGAACTCGCCCGGAACATGTCCCAATCCACATCATCAAGAGCTGCCTGAAGCGCGGTCTCTGAGTGGGGCGACCAACGCTTAACTTCCCGCCTCACCGGGGGTTCCTGAACAAGCTTTTGTTTGTATTCGGGAGTGAGGAAAATGGCGGCATGATCCGATTTGCCAAACGCTGGAAGTGAGCGAGCTTTATAGGCGTTCTTGAACGGAGAATAGCAATGATCCAGCGTTTGCTCCTCGTGTAGGACAGGAGACGTGCTGGTGAAAGTTTGGCAGGACTTTCTTTAGGTTTGCTTTGTTAAAATCGCCCGCGACGATGAAAGCAGCATCGGGGTGTTTGTTTATGATGCCGTTAGTTGTAACACACATGGTTTAAAACTTTCCACACATGCCAGGATGAAGAAACTTTGTGTATTTACTAGTTGCCATATCAACATTATTTAGAGAAAAAAATGTGCCAAAATTGAGAAATCTTTAGAAGATATCACTGAACATTTATTTAACCATAGCAAAAGTACATTTCTTAAGTTTATTTTTCATCTCTGTTTTTTGTGTTTATTTAAAATAAGACAAATCTGATATTATTGTAATCTTATATCTGTTGTTTAACAGTTGAGATGGTTCTGTAATGCTGATCTAACAGCAGAAGACACGAGCCGCGGTTTAAATCCCAGTTGCACAGATGGGGTGTGTAACACTGCGTTACAATGAGCCCCTATTAGAACTACGCTATTATATTCTATACTTTTATGAATTCTCTTGAGAAACCATGAGAAAAGGGTGAATAATGACTGAGAGTCAACATTCAGAAATGATTCATTATTATTATGTTTTTAACTTTGCTGTATAGCTGTATTTAGCGATGTGTTTGTTGTCAAACTCAAAAATGTGTTTCTTTTTAATTATTAAAAATGCCATTATTTTATTTAAAAATAATAATAATTGTATTTTATTGACAAAATATTTTAGTTTGTCTTGGATATTTTTTGATTATATCAGGAAACATTTTAAGCTGTCATTTGGTTATGTTACATTGTGCCCCTCACATGTTACAGTGTACCCCACCTATGGGGCATGTTGTCACATTTCCCTTCCATTCTTTCGGGGTAAATCAAGAAAAAAAGTATACGCTGTATTAATGAAACAAAACCACATATTTGTACTAGACGTGTGAAATTAATGTAGTAAAAAATAAATACTCTGAACTGAATTTACACAAACTGAGAAAGTCAAAAAGTGTTAGGTTGTGCCCCGCTCTCCCTAGTTCTCAGGGAGATATGAAAAGAAAAGTTATTAATTAGCTAATAGGCCTATAGTGAACTACCACATTCAACTAAGCACTATTACTTACTAATTCGTTAATCAGAGTTTCTTGTTATTTAATAGTAGTAACTAGAATGTTAATATTGCATTACCCATTTGTTCCTGTGTAGTTATTCATTAATGACAGGACAGCATTCTAAAGTCTTACCACAATTACATATCCTTGACACCTTCCAGAAACAAAAGAACGAAGAGAGATTTTCCCTTTTATTTTTATTATATTATTTTTTGTTATGTTATCAAGAAATGTTGCTACAGACATTGCTTGGAATTCTCATTGCACGTGCCTATGTAGAATGAAAGCATAAAAGAGACACATAAAATAAAATAAATTTAAAAAAAAACAGAAAATACCCAGGTAATTAACTTGAAGACATATATTCGTCTCTTAAAATACCAGTAATTGCTGAGTGGGTGCATATAATGTCGATCGCTCTCTCTTTCTCCAGCAAAACCCCCCTCCACACTCCCTCACCCCAACTGCATGTCTTACTCTTTTTCCACGCAATTGTGAGAAGAGTAGAGGTACAAAAAAAAAAAAAAAAAAGTGAGTGATTCTTCTTTTTTTCATTTATTTTAATATAAAAGCCATCAGAAGTTCAGCTTAATTTTTGTATCCGCCTCTAAGAGCATCTCAGCTCAGCTAAGTGGCACCTTCTCAAGAAGCTTTTCAGTAAATGCTCAGAAAAGATTTTCTCTTTTCCTCATGGCTCAATGCTCCTGGAAGGAAGGAAGGAAGGAAGGAAGGAAGGAAGGAAGGAAGGAAGGAAGGAAGGAAGGAAGGAAGGAAGGAAGGAAGGAAGGAAGGAAGGAAGGAAGGAAGGAAGGAAGGAAGGAAGGAAGGGGGAAATAAAAGGGAAGAAAGAAGAGGGAGGGAGGAGGAGGAGGGAGGGAAGGAATAATGGAACATATGAAGGAAGGAATGGATGAATGAAAAGAAGGAAAGAAAAATAAGAAGAAAGAAAAGGCAGAGAGAGAGAGAAGGAAGGAAGGAAGGAAGGAAGGAAGGAAGGAAGGAAGGAAGGAAGGAAGGAAGGAAGGAAGGAAGGAAGGAAGGAAGGAAGGAAGGAAGGAAGGAAGGAAGGAAGGAAGGAAGGAAAATGGAATTGGATTGCAAAAGATGGATGGATGGATGGAAGGAATGGAAAGAAAGAAAGAAAGAAAGAAAGAAAGAAAGAAAGAAAGAAAGAAAGAAAGAAAGAAAGAAAGAAAGAAAGAAAGAAAGAAAGAAAGAGAAAGAAATGTATTATGTCTTCCCCACCCCATTTTTAGTTATTCATTGTTTTGTTGCTAAATCCATGTTAGCTCATGCTGTGCTGATGCAGGCTGGGATAGAAACAGAGAGACTCACTGGAACAGTCACTGTACAGTCACCGTGACAAATGGAAATGAAGCTTTCTAATTCAATCGCCACATACTAGAATACTAGAATGCACAACTCATAAGGCCTGACATTACGTACGGTAACAAATACCACGCATGCCTAGTTAAGGAACTTATTATGCACTCTATTCCCACATTATGATACATTAATTTTAAATTATTTAGCTTATAACAAGTATTAATGCAATTCAAAGCATAAATGCTAACATCAGTTCAAAATCAGCAAGTGAGAGTGATCTGTACGATTGCACCCAGGCCTGAAGTACACTAAACAATCTCCATAATGAATACAGCATTGGAGTCGGCGGTGTTAAAGTCGAGTTCAGAATTGGTTGTAGTTAGTGCGTGGGGTGTTTTTTACGCATAAAGAGGCTTTTCAGCCTCACTGCATTAGCTCACTGGGCACTTTCTCTACCACGCTGCCATTTATCTTGTCTCAAAGATGTATGCCACCATGGAAATATATCCCATTTTACCAGCCTTTCATAAAACATATTCTTTGGTAATGGTCTTCTGTCGAGGCCTTATGTATTATTGAACAGGTCTCATTTTCATTCAAACAACCTGTAAGTCCTTCATAGCAGAGAGGGAGGAGGGAAAAATATATAATAATAAAAAAAACTTAATAACTTTTCTCACGAAAATTAGTCACCTTGTCCTTTGCAGGCAATTTTCTTTTGGTCGGCGTGGTATTTATCAAGCAGGGGATATGCAGGTGAAAGTATGCCTCTGACGCAGTTTTATTGGCTTCTATTTACTCGGGCTCTAACCGAACACAGCCTGGCGAGCGCACACACTCTCCCTCACACACGTGTGCGCTCGCACGCAGCCAGGGTTCTGTGTGATTACATGCAGAATTCCATTTCCAATTTGACATGAGCTGTGGGTGGTTTATTAATCTTGTGGCTTTAAAGACATGCCACGTTTTCGTGACTTTGCCTCATCTCCCGAGGCTGATAATCTGTGGATTCGCGTGAGAAGGAAAAGGTGGTCCAACTGGCAAGATGCTCATGGGCTGAGACACGTCTTTTCTTCGTAACGGTCTCTGAACATGTGTTTTAGAATGTGTGTGATGATCAGAAGGAGTATTGACTGTTTTGTAAATGCATAGTGTGTGTATTTGTCTCCCATACAAAACCGTTTGCTGTCCATCCTTGTGCTAATGGAACACTAGCCTTATTATTGACAATATGAAATATGCAATGCTTTTATAAGTGTTTATTAAATTGTTCTTATTGTATTTATACTCCCTGTCATGTTCAGTCCCTTGTTGGTTCTCGTTTCTGTGGTTCCTTCTACATATTCTAAGATATCTCCTGAGTGTTTGTTATTCTAAATAACGACTTTGTTTATTAGACATTGTCTATCATCATGTGTGTTGCAACTGACATTCAAAGCAAGTAAAGATAAAAAAAAAAAACATGGGCTTGCCAGCAGTGTGTCTCCTCCTCCAACTCGAGCGGAGGACTTTGGTGGAGTACTTGGGGTGGATGCTCCTGCAAAGTGTTTCTGTTATCATCATCTGCGAGGCAGAGAAGGAGCCCGAGCCCATGCCTACCACAGACCGAGTGCTAGAGCCTACCACGTGGGTCACCTCAGACGGTCCAGTTCATCTCATCATGCCAGGAGAGGACCTAATAGATCTGTGATCCGCTGATCCAGTTCCCTCCCGAGTCCCTACCATCGAATCTTCGCCTTCCACACCGGTCCAGCTATCTGGATGCTCCGATCCAATGTTCCTGCCTGACTTCATGGCCCAATCATCTTTGCTGGTTCCGTCGTCTCCACTGGTGTCCTGCTCCTTGGTTCTGCCCGTGAGGCTAACTCAGTGCGGCCCATCAGATTCGCCTTGGGTTTTCTGATCACCAGCTCAGCATGAGGATGATTATTCCCGAGCTTCACCACAAGCCTCCAGGCCCATGTCTCCACCGCAGCCTGTCAGCACATTGGCTCCGCCCTAGCTTTGCTCTCCTTCGACTCCACTGTGGTCCGTCAGCCCAAGGACTCCTCCGGCTCCCTCATCCTTCCAGCTCAACAGACTTCCGTGTCTTCAATTGTGCTTCGACCCTCCACCTTTTCGGCTCCACCAGGCTTCTCTTTCCCTCCGGCTTCCCTGTCGTCGGCCCAGTCTGCTGAGCCACCGTCTCTGCCTCGGCCCCATGAGCCAGCAGCTCCACCTTGGGCTTGTCTGATCCATCTACCTCTCTGCTCCGGAGGATTCTCCACACATCTCATTGCATTTTGCCACAGCTTCTCCCTAGCTCCTCCCGCTGTCGGCTCCACTGTGGTGTCTCTCTCCACCGACTCCTTTTTTGCAGAACTGCTTTATAGATTAAATAAATCAATTTAATAATTGATGATCTTTACAACAGAAATGAATCAACACTGAACTGAACAACAGCCAAAATGCATAATTTTCCTGTTATCACCGTAAAGCTGCTTTGAAACGATCTGTATTGTATAAAGCGCTATATAAACAAAAGTGACTTGACTTGTTTGTTATTTTAAAGATAGACTTTTTTTTTTTTTTTTTGCATTTGGCAGACGCTTTTATCCAAAGCGACTTACATTGCATTCAAGGTACAAATTTTTACATTTTGTCAGTTCCTGTGAACTCTATCGCTGTGCGTGCTGCAGACCACTCAATCCTTTTGCTAACATTTTATTTTGATGGTCCCCCAATAGAAATTTTACTGATTTTAAGTAACTTTGCAACTACATATCAACTTATTCTACTAACCTAACCTTAATCTATAAATCTACAATTAGCGTAATTAAACAGGGAAGTGATGGGAAGTAGTTGCAAAGTTACTTATAGTTAGTAGAATGTCTTAAGTGGACCGTCAAAATAAAGTAAAGTGTTTTTTTTTGGCACTGTACTGGACAAATACAGACCATTATATGTGGATGGGAAGAAAAAGGGAAGAACAATAAAAGAAAAGAAAGGTAGAATGGACAAATGATGAAGAAAAACCAAGAAAGAAGTGCACTTATGTTCTGGAAAAAGACATGAAGATGTGAGTCGTAACTTTGCAGGCTGATGTATGGTTCCAGAATCACCAGCTCTATATAATTGCACTCTACTATCTTGAAATGCCATTGTTGCTTGTCTTCCATAACAGAATATCTACAAAATATGCAAGTCTGTCCTGTGTAATAGGCATGCACCTTGAGTCAAAACACTCACTCAAAAAGTCGGTCTTATTATGTAAGAACACTTTACACATGTCCTTCTACTTTTTCATGTGGTACAAATGGGATTGCTGAAGGAGGTAATTACATTTCATAGGGCAACAAAAATGGTGTCCATGTGGAAATCCTTTGGGGAATCTTAAATGATATCCATGTTGAAATTCTCCAGGGAGTTTGTGGCAATGTTCTCTCTGAGACAGACTGTTTTTCTCAGAGATTTTGTTTTCTGCGATGTAATGAAGTCCAGTTTGCCGTAAAGACATTTTTGCCATGAGTGGGTTGGAAGACATATTGTCTCATAAGTCCAATTCTCGTTTTGTGGCAGGGTTTGTGTGGAAGTGCATGCTTTAGTGGACTGTCTTGTTCTGCAATGAGGACTGTTCCAAATCCACACCGAAGCTCTATTCTAGTCTGGGAGATGAGTGAGTGAATGCGTCCAGAGCTTTGTGATAAAATTGCTTTGGTCGTAAATAAGTTTGGACTGTTTGTTTTTTGCCCCTTGATCTCAAGACCATCTGTGCAAAGCTGAACTACAAACTTCATTCCATCAATCCACCGCCATATTATTTCAGAGATAACATAAGGGACAGTATAGCAGTGCTGTTTCTACAAATTGAGAAATTACAAAATTGCTTTTGTGGGATTTAAGGTGTTTTGGTTTCATTCTGTTCTTTCTTCTAATATAACTTTAAATAATGAAAAAAAAAAAAAAAAAAAAAATAATAATAATAATAATAATAATAATAATATATATATATATATATATATATATATATATATATATATATATATATATATATATATATATATATATATATATACACTCACCTAAAGGATTATTAGGAACACCTCTTCAATTTCTCATTAATGCAATTATCTAATCAACCAATCACATGGCAGTTGCTTCAATGCATTTAGGGGTGTGGTCCTGGTCAAGACAATCTCCTGAACTCCATACTGAATGTCAGAATGGAAAACAAAGGTGATTTAAGCAATTTTGAGCATGGCATGGTTGTGCAACCATTTCTAGGGTTTACAAAGAATGGTGTGAAAAGGGAAAAATGTCTCGGTTACGTATGGTAACCCTCGTTCCCTGAGGGAGGGAACGGAGACGTAGGTCTCTGAAAGGGAACATCCAGTATGCGGCAGTCCTGTGGGCGAAAATGCCTTGTTGATGCTAGAGGTCAGAGGAGAATGGGCTGACTGATTCAAGCTGATAGAAGAGCAACTTTGACTGAAATTACCACTCGTTACAACCGAGGTCTGCAGCAAAGCATTTGTGAAGCCACAACGCGCACAACCTTGAGGCGGATGCGCTACAACAGCAGAAGACCCCACCGGGTACCACTCATCTCCACTACAAATAGGAAAAAGAGGCTACAATTTGCACTAGCTCACCAAAATTGGACAGTTGAAGACTGGAAAAATGTTGCCTGGTCTGATGAGTCTCGATTTCTGTTGAGACATTCAGATGGTAGAGTCAGAATTCGGCATAAACAGAATGAGAACATGGATCCATCATGCCTTGTTCCCACTGTGCAGGCTGGTGGTGGTGGTGTAATGGTGTGGGGGATGTTTTCTTGGCACACTTTAGGCCCCTTAGTGCCAATTGGGCATCGTTTAAATGCCACAGCCTACCTGAGCATTGTTTCTGACCATGTCCATCCCTTTATGACCACCACGTACCCATTCTCTGATGCCTACTTCCAGCAGGATAATGCACCATGTCACAAAGCTCGAATCATTTCAAATTAGTTTCTTGAACATGACAATGAGTTCACTGTACTAAAATGGCCCCCACAGTCACCAGATCTCAACCCAATAGAGCATCTTTGGGATGTGGTAGAACGGGAGCTTCGTGCCCTGGATGTGCATCCCACAAATCTCCATCAACTGCAAGATGCTGTCCTATCAATATGGGCCAACATTTCTAAAGAATGCTTTCAGTACCTTGTTGAATCAATGCCACGTAGAATTAAGGCAGTTCTGAAGGCGAAAGGGGGTCAAAAACAGTATTAGTATGGTGTTCCTAATAATCCTTTAGGTGAGTGTATACTGCTTTGTAATGGACCTACCAATGTAAGATTAACTAATGCTGAACAGAGAGAGGTGTTGTTTATGGTTAGTTCATGTTAACTAATGCATTAACTAATGTTAACTAATACAACCTTATTGTAAAGTGTTAGCATTTATTTTCATAAAAACATAAAAACATTTTGTATGGCTGTCAAGCTCCCAAAAAACAAAGTACCATAAAAGTACCATAGAAAGTGGTCCACAAGTTCACATTACTTGCACACTATATTGTAAGCTTTCTGAAGACAATTGATACTTTTCAGAGAACCTTTAAGCCATTATTCACTGACAATTTTCTGCTGTGGAAAACAAATCAAATATGGTGCCTGTGATGCAGGTTGGACATTAATGACATAATTTGAATCAACATCATTGATTGTCAAATATCTCGTAGCCAAAACTTATGACATCAAACCTGCACCAAATTTTATTTAATAGTTGCAGTAAATGTGAAGATTATTACTTAATGTTCTCAAATAAACAGTTTTATGGAATACGTTTATGATTTATTTTCCCCCTTTTTGGAGACTGATAGGCTAGGCTGTGGTGAAATGTTGGTGAAATGAAATGTTTAATATATGAAATAACAGCATACTGGTTTAAAACAACATGATGGTAAGCAAATAGTGAAATAATTACTATTTTAGGGGAACTGCTTTTTATAGTCAAACATTTAATAATCATCAATTTAATTCAGTAGCAAAATAGATTTATTTTTCATACGGGTCTCAAACTTTCATAACCCTCTGTACAAATGAGCAAAAATCTGTGAAATTCAGTACTTTATCAATGATTCTGCAACTAGTAAAAGGCACAGTGACATTCAAGCCTGCACAATCATTAATGGGAGAGGTAAGAAAAAAAAAAAAACATCACAAAATTGCAATTTACTATTGCTCTTGAACTATCCATCCATGCTCCCATCTCTATATTTCTGCTGACTGATTTGGCAGAGCAGTAAGTGATGATGGCTGGAGAAGCAGAGCAGTAATTTTACATACAGTATGACAACTGGCAGTGAGCTTCCCGTTTCATCTGTCACTGAGAGCCAGCTCCAGACACGGAACCGATGCAGGGCAGACATATAGAAAGCACATCAGCTCTGAAGCACTGAGCCTGGCCTTTAGCTCCGGTGGATAATATCTGTGTGTTTGGGTGACTAAACATGTCTGTGCGCTGGTCTGCATGTGCCACAATGAAAAACAATGCATTTTAAAATAATAATAATAATAATAAATATACATATTATTCATACATATTTTTCAATATATATATATATATATATATATATATATATATATATATATATATATATATATATATATATATATATATATATATATATATATATATATAATCTATTAGGCAACTAGAACTAGAACTTTTTTTTTTGCTCCATCAGTAAGACATTTTCATCTTATTAGCTCTCCATCTGTTATCCTCCCACATTGCAGAGTCTAAAAGTCACACCGCTTTTTACATTAATATCACCACCATATATCAAATCCAGGTGACAGTTATGATCATAGAACACTATATCTGATATATTAACCACAGTTAATAAACTTCATAAATAAGATTTCTATTTTAAATAAATGTTCTTCTTTTCAACTTTATATTCATCAAAGAAATTCTAACTGATTAAATCAATGCAACCTTGGTGTGCAGCCTTTTAAAAACATTTCAAAAGTCTGTGGTCAGTACGATTGTTGTATAGTAGTGTATGTAAATTATTAATTTATTTAGCACATGCAGGTTTTGTTTGCTTAGTTTTGCTGTCGCAGTTCATTTCATAAATTTCAATGAAACTGAAAACCTGTAGTCTGTCTTTTCCCAGCGACAGCAATGAAAAAATAACATTTCCAAACAAACCTCAGCATACTGCATTTGCACACTTTGGCCAAATCTGAAGCATCTATATAAGTGCTGGTCCTCTCTCTCATTAACACAGCGGCTCCCAACCATGTTCCTGGAGGCCCCTCTGTTGTGACCTATAATAAGGTCCTTTGATGCTCAGCAGCAGCTGGTGATACATTTTTGCCTCATCTGAATTAATCAATTTGGAATTCCTGTGAGGCCTTTATCAGAGTCTGGTAAATAGAATACAAATCGGCCCAATTATTCACAGCTTTGCCATCACACGCTCCAAACACAAACAAACAAATAGATACGCAAATAACTCCTCAGGCCGTATCCACATTCCTCAAGATCAGGACCCAAACAAGACACACTGAGAATTTCACAGACTAGGCTAATCAGCAAATTGTCTCTCGAAGAACTTTGAAGCCAAGTGAGAAGTCTGCGGAGGTGCCCAGAAGACTGAGACCACTAGTGAAAATGCTTCTAAACTGCTTATTTTCTAATTTAATCAAATCTTTTCATAACAAATTATATAATCAGCATAATAATTTGAGTTAAAAGTTGAACTGAAAAATTATCATTAATGTCAAAATGTCTTGGTATGTGGTATGTCTTTAATTGACAGCAGCACTCAAGCTGTATTATTGTGTACATCATGAGGATCATGTTCTCCAGCATGAATTAAGGATGAACCAAAAGAGCATATTGTGCTTCAAATGGAAGCAAGAACACCAGGCCATGTATAAAGGAAACTTCACTAAGAAACTTAGTTTGTTTACCGTGTTCACGTGCTCTAGCCGCATTGTCGAAGTCTTGTTTTCTCGTGTTTGGTCACGTTTGTAAATAGCTTCGGTAGCGAGGTGTGTCCAGCAGGGACGAGGCCAGAAATGTTCAGACCAGGCTTGTGCAAAATTCAGAATTTCAGAATTGGCCTCCATTCAATTAATTAATTGGAATTTGAATTGAATTGACTCCGCCCCACAGGAAGTTGAATTGAAATTTGAATTGGAATGACAGGAAGTGGAATTAAATTCATGACAATTCAAAGAAATTCCACACAGTCACACAACAGAAAGGATGTGTTGAATCTTACATACATTCAGTGTTAGGAAGTCAAGTCAAGTCAAGTCACCTTTATTTATATAGCGCTTTTAACAAGTCCAATTGTTTCAAAGCAGCTTCACATTGTTAACAGGAAAATAATGCAACAGAATTTGTACAGCCATTCTGGTGAAACAGTGATGTTATCCGGCTAATTTCAATTATCATATAGTGTCAATGCGAGCAGATCGGTAATATAGATTAAATTTAGATGCAACGGTGGCAAGGAACCAAAACTCCTTCAGGGCCAGAATGGAGAAAAAAAAACCTTGGGAGAAACCAGGCTCAGTCGGGGTGCCAGTTCTCCTCTGGCCGACGAAAAAACAGTGTATGATTATAATTCTGGCAACATTGCAGGTCTTAATTCATATTAGGTAAATAGATATTCGTAAGATTATTTGAAAGATTGGAGTCGTCATGCCGGAGACGGGTTTAATGAGGATGTCGTGTCGATGCGGCATTTACAGGGCAGAGTTTAATTGATACACTCTCTGCAGACATTTCAGGGATGCATTGGTCATGTCCAGGCGCAGGTCCACCATCTGATCTGGATAAGGCCCGGATCCGGCTGACTGCAGTAAACCTCGGGATAAACAGAGAGATTAACATTAGTGTAGATGCCATTCTTCTTATGATGTAACGAGTAGATCAGGTGTAATGGGAAGTGTTCCCGGTTCCGGCTGACCTAATTAATGCAGCCTAACAGTCATTTACTGATTTGAATAATCGCAATTGATAATGTTTTATGTGTAAGCCATAGTAAAGAGATGTGTTTTTAGTCTAGATTTAAACTGACAGAGTGTGTCTGCTTCCTGAACAATGCTAGGAAGACTGTTCCAGAGTTTAGGCGCTAAATAGGAAAAGGATCGACCGCCTGCAGTTGATTTTGATATTCTAGGTATTATCAACTGGCCAGAGTTTTGAGACCGCAACAGACGTGATGGAGTATAATGCGTTAAGAGTTCGCTCAAGTACTGGGGAGCTAAACCATTTAGTGCTTTGTAAGTAATAAGCAAGATTTTAAAATGTATACGATGTTTACTAGGGAGCCAATGCAGTGTTGACAGAACCGGGCTAATATGGTCATACTTCCTGGTTCTACTACGAGCTCGAGCTGCTGCGTTTTGGACCAGCTGGAGTTTGTTTATTAAGCGAGCAGGGCAACCACCCAGTAAAGCATTACAATAATCTAGCCTTGAGGTCATGAACGCATTAATTAACTGTTCAGCATTTTGCATTGAAAGAATGTGCCGTAATTTAGATATATTTTTAAGATGGTAGAATGCAGTTTTACAGATGTTAGAAATGTGGCTTTCAAATGAAAGATTGGTATCAAAGAGCACACCCAGGTTCCTAACTGACGACGAGGACTTGACAGAGCAGCCATTGAGAGTTAGACAGTATTCTAGGTTACTACTTGCAGAGTTACTTTGAAATGTACTACTTGCAAGGTTACTTTGAAATGTACTACTTGCATGTACTACTTACTACTTGCAACTTTGAAATGTAATTGCTTACTGTTATAAGTTACCCATTATAAATGTGGTTTGGATTACTTTACTTGAATTACTTTTATCAATGCAAAGCAATTTCCTTTTAATATGATTAGTAACTAATTGAATTACACATTTTACCTCAGTAATACAACTACACTGTAAAAACATATTGTTGGTTTAACTTAAAAAAGTAAGTAACCTGGTTGCCTTAAAATGTTGAGTTCATTGAAATAAAAATTTGAGTTAATACAATGAAGGAAATGGGTTTGATAAATAGAAACTCAAAATATTATTGTATCTGAACCACATAAAAAAATGTTGAAAATAGCACAATTTGGCATGTTTCACTGCATTATAACAAATAAAACATAATATGCTTACAAAATCTTTTAATACTATTTGAATAAAGGGTGATGTCAATTCTCAAAAATGTTCATTGTATTAACTCAAATTTTTTTATTTCAATGAACTAAAAATTAAGGCAACCGTGTATGACAGTGTAAATACAATTTTAATAACATAATTTCATTACATGTAACTACACTGTAAAAAAACTACTAAAAAAAAATCTACAAAAAAAAATGGTAACAATATTACACGGGTTAAGGTTTTTTTTTTTTTTTGTGGAATCTTTCTGAATAAATTCCTAAATGATTTAAATGTCATTTAAATGTCTATAGCACATGATGAATTTAATATTATTAGTAGAATGTGCTTTTTAATTTAAGTTTACTTAAAAAAAAAAAAAGGATATAAATTAGAGTAAATGGAAATGACCTGCTTACATTTGAGTTATGTTATACAATTGATAGACTGTTTGCTGTTAGCACAAGTTCAAACATACTTGTTATTGCTCACTGAACAAAGCAACATGCTTCCTAATAATAGTACTTGCTTGCAGTTATTCACATCACAACCTAACCATAAGATCTACTCTTCTGCACAATGGTAACAGTCAAAACTTCAACATTAACAGAAATTATTTCAAATGTCAAACATAACTGATCATTGAACATTAACAGATCAAAAACCCTCCCTTCACTCAAAAACACATTACATAACACTTAATTTCAATATTAACTCTCCATTTCCACTAACAATGGTGTCTCTAAATAAAATAATTGAGCAAATTCATCATATATTCATCTAAACCGGAGTGAACCGCCCACGGCCGCCACCTAGCTACTATAAAAATGAATTGCCATATTTTTCAAAATTGCATTGATCAACATAACATCCGTGAGGAATATCTCGCAATGGATTATGTTGATTTTGGTCTCATTTCAAATGGGAGCATCAACTGTAAGTACTGATGTGCTGCTTTCAACAATCGGAGCATGTTTCATGAAGTTACAATCCTAAACGCCACTTTAAAGCTACTGTTTATTTAGCTTATGTGCTCCTGTGAGGTTATAATGTGTTATAATTTCATGAGTAATAACTTTCGATCCGAGTGACGGATTATGGTGACTTTGGTCTCTTTTTAATCGTGAGAATCTGCTGTAAATAAGGCTGTGCATTTTCAACGATCAGAGCATGTTTCATGAAGTTACAAGCTTAAACGCCACTTTAGAACTACAATAGTTTATTTAGCTTACGTGCTCCTGTCAGGTTATAATGTGTTATAAATCTATGTGATTTATAAACATAGATTTATAAACAAAATTTTGTGATTTATAAACAAATTTTGTGATTTATAAACAAAATATCACATTCACAACTGAGATCATCCGCGAAGTGCATGGTAAATTGGCAACTGTCACGAGACATACATTGCTTGAATAACAATTAACCCATTTAATCCCAATGTATCGCAAATGTATAGTCGTCATTTTCCTTTTGTAAGTATTTTTCATGTTACTAATAAGTTTTTTGTTGATTTTATATATATATATATATATATATATATATATATATATATATATATATATATATATATATATATATATATATATATCTCTCGTGAAGAATTATCCAAACAAAACAAATCTTACAAAAGATCTATAGTTTTTGTATACTTAGTCAAAAGTCCAAGTGGCAACTATAGTTGCGGTGGGGAAATGACTTGTAATGATGGGGAAATGGGGTATACTGTGTTAACGGGTTAATAAATCAAGATTTTTGGTCTTGTTTAGTGCTTTTTGCATTCATAATATCCCACCTAAAACATAACTTAACCCTTTAACTGACATCTCTACTGTACAGTAGACCTTAATTCGATCGGGAAAAATATAATATTTTATTGTCTTGTAAGGGCCAAATTGAGGCCCCTTCATCCAGTTTGGATGCGTTTCATTCTAATCAGTCAAGGACCCTAATTCATTTTTATGACTAGTAGCTTATGATTCCATTATAATGTGGAAATTCAGACAAGTAATGAGTTTACATTTACATTATTATATGAAATCACCTACTACAGTCAGTCACTGAATACTATGGGACAATTTTTTTATTTATTTTTTGTTATATAGATGTATATTCTATTTCTATTTATTTCTATTTAACTTTTTGATACACAATGGCATGCACTTTGTTCTGCACTATGTTTCACCACTTTAAGACAAATGCATAGTGGGGAGAACAAGTATTTGATACACTGCCGCTTTTCCAGGTTTGCCCACTTACAAAGCATGTGAAAGTCTCTAATTTTTATCATAGGTACTCTTCAACTGTGTGACGGAATTTAAAACAAAAATCCAGTAAATCACATTGTATGATTTTTAAGTTATTAATTTGTATTTTATTGCATGACATAAGTATTTCATACATCAGAAAAGCAGAACTTAATATTTGGTACAGAAACCTTTGTTTGCAATTACAGAGATCATACGTTTCCTGTAGTTCTTGACCAGGTTTGCACACACTGCAGCAGGGATTTTGGCCCACTTGTCCATACAGACCTTCTCCAGATCTTTCAGGTTTCGGGGCTGTCGCTGGGCAATACATGATGGCGTAGTGTGTTACTAATGGCTTTCTTTGAGACTGTGGTCCCAGCTCTCTTCAGGTCATTGACCAGGTCCTGTCGTGTAGTTCTGGGGTGATCCCTCACCTTCCTCATGATCATTGATCATTACATGGTGCCCCAGACCGAGGGAGATTGACCGTCATCTTGAACTTCTTCCATTTTCTAATAATTGAGGCAACAGTTGTTGCCTTCTCACCAAGCTGCTTGCCTATTGTCCTGTAGCCCATCCCAGCCTTGTGCAGGTCTACAAGTTTATCCCCGGTGTCCTTACACAGCTCTCTGGTCTTGGCCATTGTGGAGAGATTGGAGTCTGTTTGATTGAGTGTGTGGACAGGTGTCTTTTATACAGGCAACGAGTTCAAACAGGTGCAGTTAATACAGGTAATGATTGGAGAACAGGAGGGCTTCTTAAAGAAAAACTAACAGGTCTGTGAGAGCCGGAATTCTTACTGATTGGTAGGTGATCAAATACTCATGTCATGCAAATTAATAATTCATTAATTACAGACCTAAAATTAATTAAATCAAAATTAAATTAAATTAAATTAAATTAATTACAGACCTCTACATGCTTTGTAAATAGATAAACCTGCAACATCGGCAGTGTATCAAATACTTGTTCTCCCCACTGTATTTGTTGTCTGTTGTGTTTTCATATTCAAAAGATTATAAGACAGATGCAGCTTTTTTGAGTTTGCATCGAATGTTCTTTGACTTTTATACATAATACATTTGTTTATGAATAAAGATTGATCTGTTGAAAGCAGCTATTTTGAGCTAGATGCCAAATGTTCTCCTCCTATTCATATTTGACATTGAAGGGGTGCATACAACATATTTGACCACCGGCAACTATAGTTACCGCACATTCAAATACGATTTTCAAGAAAATAAATAAATAAATAAATGCAGAACATGTTCACGTAGTTGACATGACTATATGCATGAAACCATTCAGAAATATTTGGGCACAAATGGGTTAAAAGAACATCCCCATCAGTTCTCTTAACTCAAATAAGCATGACAAAATTTGTGACTGCCAAGTCCAGTTTTGCTGTTACATGTAAGCCAATAGTGAAACGGAATTAGCTAGTAATTACGTTAATTTGTTACAGTATATTTGACTGACTGTCAGTTTAACTCAGACAATGTGACTGAATAAGATGTATTTCTTTAATAGTGTGACAGTTTGACAGCATGAGACGTATCATCTCTCCCCTGCCCGTTATTTTGAAAAAGTATGATTTACAGTATTTTGCAGTATGACGTTGTCCATTTCTAAATTATGGCTTATCATAGACTTTAGCTAACCACAAAGCTAGCTAATCCCATGGCTATCAGTGGAAGACCGCTAACATTAATGCGCTTGGAAATCACAACAAACTTATTCTGCCTAAATAAAGTAATGATTGCTGTATTTATAACTAGTATATTTGTACATATGTTAGGCATGTTAGGCATGTGAGGAGTGAACGAAAGTGCGTTGCTGACTTCATTCAGACGCAGCATTAACAAGTCAAATAATGGATTTACTGCATCACTAAGTTGTAGATTTTAGAAGGCAGGAAGCAAATTATGATTGAAAATGGTTTGTTGTATCTTGATGGATAGAATTAAGAGTGCATGTAAAGGGATAAGCAAGTTGACATTGTACATAGTTTATATTTTGCTGTTGTTGGTATTTATCAGAACTTATAGAATTTAACTGAATATTTTTTACAGTCTTGCTCAAAGTTATATTTATGAAGCTTACCATGTCTATTAATACTGGTAACTTAGATTTTTTTGTTTTGTTTTTGTTATTGTGTTTTCGTCCAAAGGACTTTAAGTTTCATATCTTAAGTTTGTATTTTTATACATTTTATTTATCAGAACATTAATACATTTTTATGTTCCTCTGTTCTGTTGTAACAATAAAACAAACAAGTTTATTTAATATAATTTTACAAACCCGATTACAAAAAAGTTAGGACACTGTACAAATTGTGAATAAAAAAGGAATGCAATAATTTACAAATCTCATAAAATATTTTATTCACAGTATAATATAGATAACATATAAAATGTTGAAAGTGAGACATTTTGAAATGTCATGCCAAATATTGGCTCATTTTGGATTTCACGAGAGCTACACATTCCAAAAAAGTTGGGACAGGTAGCAATAAGAGGCCGGAAAAGTTAAATGTACATGTAAGGAACAGCTGGAGGACCAATTTGCAATTTATTAGGTCAACTGGCAACATGATTGGGTATAAAAAGAGCCTCTCAGAGTGGCAGTGTCTCTCAGAAGTCAAGATGGGCAGAGGATCACCAATTCCCCCAGTGCTGCGGCCAAAAATAGTGGAGCAATATCAGAAAGGAGTTTCTCAGAGAAAAAATGCAAAGAGTTTGAAGTTATCATCATCTACAGTGCATAATATCATCCAAAGATTCAGAGAATCTGGAACAATCTCTGTGCGTAAGGGTCAAGGCCGGAAAACCATACTGGATGCCGTGATCTTCAGGCCCTTAGACGGCACTGCATCACATACAGGAATGCTGCTGTAATGGAAATTACAACATGGGCTCAGGAACACTTCTAGAAAACATTGTCGGTGAACACAATCCACCGTGCCATTCGCCGTTGCCGGCTAAAACTCTATAGGTCAAAAATGAAGCCATATCTAAACATGATCCAGAAGCGCAGGCGTTTTCTCTGGGCTAAGGCTCATTTAAAATGGACTGTGGAAAAGTGGAAAACTGTTCTGTGGACAGACGAATCAAAATTTGAAGTTCTTTTTGGAAAACTGGGACACCATGTCATCTGGACTAAAGAGGACAAGGACAACCCAAGTTGTTCTCAGCAC
This sequence comes from Paracanthobrama guichenoti, assembly GCA_018749465.1. Taxonomy (NCBI): domain Eukaryota; kingdom Metazoa; phylum Chordata; class Actinopteri; order Cypriniformes; family Gobionidae; genus Paracanthobrama; species Paracanthobrama guichenoti. The sequence goes on along the minus strand of CM031956.1, from coordinate 33,147,994 downwards.
TCAGTTCAGAAGCCTGCATCTCTGATGGTATGGGGTTGCATGAGTGCGTGTGGCATGGGCAGCTTACACATCTGGAAAGGCACCATCAATGCTGAAAGGTATATCCAAGTTCTAGAACAACATATGCTCCCATCCAGACGTCGTCTCTTTCAGGGAAGACCTTGCATTTTCCAACATGACAATGCCAGACCACATATGGCATCAATTACAACATCATGGCTGCGTAGAAGAAGGATCCGGGTACTGAAATGGCCAGTCTGCAGTCCAGATCTTTCACCCATAGAAAACATTTGGTGCATCATAAAGAGGAAGATGCGACAAAGAAGACCTAAGACAGTTGAGCAACTAGAAGCCTGTATTAGATAAGAATGGGACAACATTCCTATTCCTAAACTTGAGCAACTTGTGTCCTCAGTCCCCAGACGTTTATAAAAAGAAGAGGGGATGCTACACAGTGGTAAACATGGCCTTGTCCCAACTTTTTTGAGATGTGTTGATGCCATGAAATTTAAAATCAACTTATTTTTCCCTTAAATAAATGTTCTCAGTTTAAACATTTGATGTCATCTATGTTGTATTCTGAATAAAATATTGAAATGTGAAACTTCCACATCATTGCATTCTGTTTTTATTCACAATTTGTACAGTGTACCAACTTTTTTGGAATCGGGTTTGTATATAAACTGCATTACTATATTATTTTAGAGAGGCTGAGGGATCATGAATAGCTACAAATAACTAGTGTTAGGGAAATCTGTTTAAGTTTTTTACGCCTTTCTGTTTTTTTTTTTTTTTTTTTTTACATATATATCGCCAATATATCGGAATATCAGATTTTTAAATCACCAAATATGTGTATCGGTATCGGCCTTAAAAATCCTTTATCACTGTGAGTGTGTTTTTGGTTGTGAGGGAAAGATAACCTTGTTCAGCTTCCCAAATAACCCAGCTTTGAAGGGATAGTTCACCCTGAAATGAAAATAAAGTCATCTTTTGCTCACACAAGATTCAAGATTCAAGAGATTCAAGAGAGTTTTATTTGTCACATACACAGTTATATACAGAATATACAACCGGCAGTGAAATGTAAACAGGTCCGCTCCATGGACAGTGCAAATTCACAGTTAAAAACACAAGGGGGAAATTATAATAGAATAGAATAAAAAGTACTATATATATATATATATATATATATATATATATATATATATATATATATATATATATATATATATATATATAAATCTGTAGAATTATAAATAAATCAAGTAGAAAAAATAAATAAATAAAGAAGTGGAATAAAATAAGTGAAATAAACTGTGCAGTGAGTAAACTGTAGACTTATAAATATGTGGTTAACAGAAATGTATAAAGTATAATGTGCAAACAGGTTTATAACAGGTTATTACACAGTAACAACGAGAACAGAAAGTGCAGTGCAATGCCAGTATGTCAATGTTTATCCTGAAGTGAAGTCACGTGATGTTAAGTGACTGAGTTCAGGAGTCTGATGGCCTGGGGGAAGAAGCTCCTCCTGAGTCTCTCAGTTTTGGCCATCAGGCTTCGGAAGCGCTTACCAGATGGTAGCAGCGTGAAATGAGGGTTTGCAGGGTGATTAGAGTCTTTGATGATTTTAGTAGCTCTATCTTTGCAGCGTTTGGTGTAGACGTCCTGCAGAGACGGGAGAGCTGACCCTGAGATACACTCGGATAAGCGCACGACTCTTTGCAGGGCTTTGCAGTCATGACTGGTGCTGTTCCCATACCACGCTGTGATGCACTGAGTTAATACACTTTCTATCGCCCCTAAATAGAAAGTTTTCAGGATAGCTGGTGAAACCCTGAATTTCCTCAGCTGGCGCAGGTGGTACAGTCTATGCCTGGCTTTTTTCACCTGTGTCTGAATGTGAGCAGTCCAGGTCAGCTCCTCTGAGATGTTTACGCCCAGGTACTTGAAGCTGCTCACTCTCTCTACTGGTGACCCGCTGATCATGAGAGGGGAGTGTGTCCGTTGCTGTCTCTTCCTGAAGTCCACCATCAGTTATTTGGTCTTGCCAACATTCAGAGAGAGACAGTTGTCCTGGCACCATGATGTTAGTTGCTCCACCTCGTCCAAGTATGCCGTCTCATTGTTGTTGGAAATGAGGCCCAGGACAACAGTATCATCAGCAAATTTGATGATAGAGGTGGAGCTGTGTGTGGACAAACAGTCATGTGTGTAGAGAGAGTAGAGCAGGGGACTCAGGACACAGCCCTGTGGAGCTCCCACACTCAGGGTGATGGAGGTGGAGGTGGACTGGCCTACTCTCACCACCTGAGGCCTGCCAGTGAGGAAGTCTTCAATCCAGTGGCAGAGAGAAGAATTCAGGCCGAGATCCAGGAGTTTGGCGGTTAGCTTAATGGGAACTATGGTGTTAAAGGCTGAGCTATAGTCAATAAATAGCAGCCTTATGTAGTTCCCACTTTTGCTGTTGATGTGAGTGAGGGAGGAGTGGAGGACATGAGAGATAGCATCTTCAGTCGATCTATTGGGACGACAGGCAAACTGAAGAGGGTCCAAAGTGTCAGGAATGAAGGAGCAAATGGTGTTTTTAATGAGTCTCTCGAAGACCTTCATGACTATAGACGTGAGAGCCACTGGACGATAGTCATTTAGGCAAGAGGGTTTACTGTTCTTAGGGACAGGGATGATAGTGGATTTTTTGAAGGAGATGGGGACCACAGATGTAGCAAGGGACTCATTAAAGATGGATGTAAACAACCCGGCGAGCTGATCAGCACAGGACTGCAGAACACGGCCTGAAATACCATCCGGCCCGGCAGCTTTCCTGACATCCACCCGCTTGAGTGCCCTCCGAACTTCATCCTCTGAGACAGAGATCACATGGTTGTTGCTGCTCTGAGTGATTCCCTCTGACCCGTCACTTGGCGGAGTCGCGCTGCCGCGATTACAATCAAAGCGAGCGTAGAAAGAGTTTAACTCGTTCACAAGCAACGGATCAGCGCTCACCTCTGCAGAGGATTCAGATCCAAAAGAACAGATGGACCTCAGTCCCTGCCACATGCGCCGGGAGTTGTTGAGTTGGAAATGAGACTCCACTCGATCCTTATAATGGAGCTTTGCGGCTTTAACTGTGCGTCGGAGAGCATAGCAGGATGATTTGTATTCATTCATATTCCCCAATAGGAAACCGGCGTTGTATGCGGCAGTGCGTGTGTTCACTGCAGCGCGGATTGAATTGTCCACCCACGGTTTCTGATTTGAGAAGGACGTTACTGTTATTGTTTGTGTGGCTTGCTCTGTAAGCGTGTTGATGAAGCAAAGCGCCACATCCGTGAACTCGCTGACGTCAGATGAACTCGCCCGGAACATGTCCCAGTCGATGTCATCAAGAGCTGCCTGTAGAGTGGTCTCTGAATGGGGTGACCAGCGTTTAACTTTCCGCCTCACCGGGGGTTCCTGAACAAGCCTTTGTCTGTATTCGGGTGTGAGGAAAATGGCGGCATGATCCGATTTGCCAAAAGCTGGAAGTGAGCAAGCTTTATAGGTGTTCTTAAACGGAGAGAGTAGCAATGATCCAGTGTGTTTGCTCCTCGTGTAGGACAGGAGACGTGCTGGTGAAAGTTTGGCAAGACTTTCTTTAGGTTTGCTTTGTTAAAATCGCCCGTGACGATGAACGCAGCATCGGGGTGTTTGTTAGTGAAGCCGCTGGTAACATCATGAAGGCCAGATAAAGCCAGCCCTGTGTCTGCCTGTGGTGGAATGTAAACGGCAGTGGCGATGACCGAGGAAAACTCCCTCGGCAGATAGAATGGGTGGCAAATGATTGTTAAATGTTCCAGATGAGGCGAGCAGGATCGCGAGAGAATGGTGATGTTCCTGGGGTCGCACCATTTCTTGTTGATCATGAAGCATACTCCACCGCCTTTGGATTTACCGGCCTCAGCTGTTCTGTCCATCCGAAAAACAGAGAAGTTCTCCAACGGCGTCACAGCTGTGTCCGGGACCGCGGGTGTGAGCCATGTTTCCGACAAACAATAGATGTTACAGTCTCTCATGTCCCATTGAAAACTTATCTTGGCTCTGAGATCGTCCATCTTATTTTCCAAGGATTGGACATTTGCGAGCAAGATGCTCGGGAGAGGTGGGCTGAATGCCCTTTTTCTCAGTCTGTTGCAGACCCCAGCGCATTTCCCGTGGTGTTTCTTGATTCTTCGCCGTTGAATCTGGCCATTGTTCAACTCGGCGTTCCGATGAATCTCAGATGGCCACAGAGGATCGGCGAAGTGTCCTGAAACAGTCCAGTGTAGAGGTAACCAATGTCCAAAAGAGTTTTGCTGTCATAGCAGATCAATGCAGATGATACATTTGTAAAGATTGAGAGCAAAAGAAAGTAAAATAATAAATAAAAGCACAGTCTTCGTGGAGCGACCTGAACGGCGACCGAACACGGCGGCGCCATCTTTTTTCTTGACACTGCTGTTGCTCTAATGCCCTATCGTACTCGTATATTCGTCTGACCAGAGAACAGTTTTCCACTTTTCCACAGTCCATTTTAAATGAGCCTTAGCCCAGAGAAAACGCCTGCACTTCTGGATCATGTTTAGATATGGCTTCATTTTTGACCTATAGACTTTTAGCCGGCAACGGCGAATGGCTCGGTGGATTGTGTTCAACGACAATGTTTTCTAGAAGTATTCCTGAGCCCATGTTGTGATTTCCATTACAGTAGCATTCCTGTATGTGATGCAGTGCCGTCTAAGGGTCCGAAGATCACGGGCATCCAGTATGGTTTTCCGGCCTTGACCCTTACACACAGAGATTGTTCCAGATTCTCTGAATCTTTGGATGATATTATGCACTGTAGATGATGATAACTTCAAACTCTTTGCAATTTTTCTCTGAGAAACTCCTTTCTGATATTGCTCCACTATTTGGCCGCAGCATTGGGGGAATTGGTGATCCTCTGCCCATCTTGACTTCTGAGAGACACTGCCAATCTGAGAGGCTCTTTTTATACCCAATCATGTTGCCAATTGACCTAATAAGCTGCAAATTGGTCCTGCAGCTGTTCCTTATATGTACATTTAACTTTTCCGGCCTCTTATTGCTACCTGTCCCAACTTTTTTGGAATGTGTAGCTCTCATGAAATCCAAAATGAGCCAATATTTGGCATGACATTTCAAAATGTCTCACTTTCAACATTTGATATGTTATCTATATTCTATTGTGAATAAAATATAAGTTTATGAGATTTGTAAATTATTACATTCTTTTTTTTAATTCACAATTTGTACAGTGTCCCAACTTTTTTTGAAATTGGGTTTGTATTTAAAATGCTACCATTACATTACTATTGGAATAATGTGGCTTTCCAAGTATTAATCTAAGTTGTTGATGCAGTGCTCTTGTATGTATAGTATGTTCATTGCTAAATAATAATTGATTAATAATAATAATTACAACAATTAGTTCTAACAAGTATATACAAGCAAAGTGCTTTATCCACTCGAATCCAAATGAAGATGCATGCCATAGTCCAAAATTGCTTGGAAAGCCAGTATAAAGTGCAGCGTTTGTGATAATGCAAGCGTTAAGAAGCACTCTACAAACATTAGAGCTCAGCAGCACTGAAACCCCACCGATAAGTAGTCTGGTAATCTCAGGTGGGCACTGTGTTTTCAAGTACTTGACCTGCTTACATAAAGAATATTAGGGGTGCTTTTCTTTTTCTTTTTTTTTTAACACACAGATGGTTGTGTGTTTGACTAAACAAGTGGTGACTAAACAATACTCTGTCAAGACTGTGAACGAAAAAATGGCTCAGCGTAGGGAAGATCCCTGAGCCACTTTACCAAATGCCTCAAGAACCTGAAGGAGAACCGGCAGAGAGAGAGAGAGAGAGAGAGAGAGAGAGAGAGAGAGAGAGAGAGAGAGAGAGAGAGAGAGCAAGTGAGCATGCTCGGTCATTGCTCAACATGGAGTAGAACATGGGATGCATACAGTGCCATGAGCAAAAGACTCCCATAACAAACTCAACCTGACAGCTGCATGCAGAGCTCATAATCTGTTATCTGGGTATCTGGGTTTACTGCAGCATCTTAATACACATCTGTACATTGGTGTGTGATTAGAGGTGCAGTTTAAAAAGGTTAACAGAGAGGATTCAACAGGAAAGAATCTCAAAATAAACGAACCCCTTAGGTTATTTCCGGAAATATTGGGCACGTTTTGAAAATAGCAAAAGTCGCAAGCCAACAACATTTGCTTGGCAGGTTCAGGCTGAATTGAGAATTTGAATTGTGGTAGTAAAAAGATAAATTGGATGGATTAAATTCATTACAATTTAACTTCCTGTTTTGTGTGGCCAATTCAATTCAAATTCTAACACATGAACTGAAAAGGCAGCCAATTCTTTACTTGTGAAATTTGCCCAACCCTGGGGAGGAAATGGATTAGGTTGTATGGTACAGGCCAAATTTAAGAATGAACATGTATTGTATGCATTTGGATAAGGGCCACGGCACTGATCATGATTATAATGTATTAGCCAAGCATAATTTTAGAAATAAAAGAGCGCAGTGAAAGAAAAAAATTTACCTGGCGATGAGTGCATTGCATATTGTGTGTGTGTGTGTGTGTTTTTGGCCTGTTTACGAATGCATGGACTTTGCTTTTAAATCAGCCTATTGTTATTTCTGCTGAGCAAGCAGACCAGTCAGTGACTCTGTAGAGAGAGCGAGAGAGATGTTTGCTCACATCATTACGCTATATACTCCAAAATTACATATCAGGGAAATATCACCTCACCAGCAGAATGCAGGACTCTATTATCCAGCATCTCAGCAATATCATGAAGAATGGGTCATGACTTTCCAATGAATTCTGAACAGTTTAGTGTGTACGCCCCAATCTCCTGCTTTCACACAAATACACACACACCTGCTTCATACTTCACTGTGCACATATAATGCTAACTAGCATGTCTGCGGCAGAGTTGTAGCTGAAGTTAAACCCCCAAAACTCGACCTTGGATTTGTGCCTGTGTGACAAATCACTGTGTGCACGTCAAACTTTAGGAAGAAATCAGATTTTTAGAGCTAAAACGGAACAGAAAACTAAAGCTATTACCCTGCACACATTCTCCTCTAAGCTTCTTACAGTGCAGAGATACACCTAGCGTACAAGACCCCTCGGAGGAAGCTAATCCACACTGGGAAAACGTAATCGCATGTTAGGTGATCAAACGCACAACGAACCTCCACCAATATGAAGTGTAAAAGCTGAAAATCCACAGTAACTAATCTTGTTAGCTTGGCTCCCAACCAGTCAAGGACTTCAGGAATATATAGTACCAATATACAGCTTTAGGCGGCACGTGTATCAAATTTAAAGAAGAAAGAGTTTTAATTCAACAATTAGATTGATCCTTTGTAACTAGCACCAAATGTAAGTGTTTTTTTTTTTTTTTTATGTTATTATTTAAAGCGTTTAGTTCTCTCACTTGTTCAGGCTTCATTATATAAAGTGAAAAACAGCCTTATGTGTCTCTTTTTGAAGGGCACCAATTATGGTAAGACATCGCTGCTAATGATGTTCCCTACAAGACGTTCAATTCAAATGGGGACAGAGCTATGTGCTGCGTTCACTCTATTCAATTTAAAGCAAGAATTCTGAGAAAAAAAGAGCACTAACAAGTGTATAGGCAAAGAGTTTCAGAAAATGAGAATCCCAGCAGGTTTCTTAAATTCAAACACGAGGAGCCTTGATGGTGAATATAGATGTCCTTAGCTCCTCTTCTCTGTCTGTTTCTCTCCTTTGCTTGATTCAATATACTTGAATAGCTACATTCAATCGCTCAGTGTGGTGGCGCAGGGTTGCAGTGTCCAGCTCTTGAAGTATTGTAATTTCTGGATGTTTAATGCTTGTCTGGTCAGGCAGAAAGGTCATGGTTGGTCAGCAGCACGAGAGACCTGGTCACCAATAAAGACGGCTTAATTACCATGTAAATACCACAGCAGGGGTGGGCCTGTGCTCCAGCAAACTGCAAGGGGGTGCTGCTTTCATGACTGTTTGACAGATCAAAATCTTTACAGACTACCATAGTTCCTCACATGTCAAGCCTGCGGCAGCACAGCAGTTGTATGGGATTATTACCTCAAATAAACTTGATGTTACACAGCCAAGCTGGAGAAGATATATAAGGAATGTTAATGCATTAACTTATACATCTGAGCCTGAATGATTTGGTAGCATTTTCATTACATGGCCCATGTTATATGTATTATGTTTAAATACAAGACTAAATACAATATGTATTGTGCATGTTGTTCCAGGATAGTGTCATAAGAAAATGTCCATGTTATTACATTAGTGATGGGATTTTCCATTGACAGTTACACCAGTAGGTGGCAATAAGTGACTGTCCTATGAGTGAGTCATTTCAATCAGTCACTCAACCAATTCGTTCAAAAATGCTGATTCATTTAGGAACCAAACATGTCTTTATGACTGAGTCATAGTGTTATCTCCCGATCTTATCTAAGGTTGGAAGAGGCAACATTGAAATTGTGACCATAACATGTGCTGGTGGTGGCGACAAAAGACAAAACGCTACCAAACTGCCAATGAATAAAAAAATGTATTAAAAGATCAAGGAATTGCCAAATGTGAGATAATAATAATAATAATAATAATAATAATAATAATAATAATAATAATAATAATAATAATTAAAAGGTAACAATAGAAAATATATACAATAAATAGAAAGATGCAAAAATATTAAACCGAAAAGGACAAAAGTGGCACCAAAGAAAAGAACAAAACAAAACAAAACCCAATCTAACTCAAGTTCAACCTCTAACCAAACTGATGAAAATAAAAATAAGAAAAGCAAGTCTTCAGCATTTCTCACGCCCTAACTTACCTATCCTCTCTAACAAATCAAAACATACAAAAGTGGCGCTCACTTCTAAGCTGGTGTGTCTATACATTACAATCACTGGCTGTTGCAAAGTGTACGTCACGTGACATGCTACCTGTCCTGTTTTCCCACGGTCCACGGAGATAGTTAGTCCACTCAAAATAACCCAGGAGGAAATAAAAAGACAACTCGAAAACTAAGCAAAGTCAATAAATCAATAAACATAACCAAAGGCTAACTAAACCGGCAGATACACAACCAACACAAGGAAACAGGAAAACAAAGCTGTCCTCGCGTCCGTCTTTGTCGCTCTTTTAACCTCTGCCGCTGGACAGAATTCGCAGCGCAAGTCATGACGTCACATCTGTTAAGGAAGATGAACAGCTTCCTGGACCAATAGCCGTTCCGTGTAGGCGTGCCTAAGAAATTGACAGGGGGCGCGAGAAAGAAAAAGCACACACACAAGCACAAAAACTAGGGACGTAACAATAGGCTGTGTCCCAGTTCAGAGGCTGCATCCTTCAGAGGACTCAGACTGCTGAGGCTGCATCCTTCGATGACCACGAAAGTTGGACTGAGCTTCGTTAAATGGGATGGTCTAGCCTACGGAGGATTGTTCTTATCACCTAGCAACTGTGACAGCTGCTGTTGATGAGTGACAATAATGTTTGTACTGGACTTTTTTTTCTGAAAGTTAAACTGTCTAAAAACAAAACAGCGTTTGTAAACTGTCTAAATATTTTCACCATGGTCCATTTCTGTATATAATAAATAATATAAACTATAATCACATTTTAATAAGGCAACATTTGGGATAGACTTTGTCGCGTTGCGGTGATGCAATCGGCCTTTGAATATGGCCTTCGGGACTATATAGGGATGCAGCTATAATGTCCTAATGTCATTGAATCATAATGGTGCAAAACGCATTTCTGTTTAACAGTTTGAGGTTGTTGTTTTTTTTTTTTTTTTGAGAGAGAGAGAGAGAGAGAGAGAGAGAGAGAGAGAGAGAGAGAGAGAAATTCTTTTCAAGGCAACATTCATTTAATGATAAATACTATACATTTTTAAAATACTGTTTTCTTAATATAATGAGTATAATATAATTATTATATTAATATAATACAATCTTAAATAATTGTGTTTTAATATATTAGATTATTTTCATATCTATTTATCTAGTTTATTCTAGTGATTTTCAGAAGCCATTACTCCAGTATTCCATGATCCTTCAGAAATCAATCTTATATGCTGATTTGGGACTCAAACATTTCGGTAAAACTTTACAATATGGGTGCACTAATATGCATTAATTCATGCTTAACTAATGCACATATAATGTATGACTCATGAAGAACTAAACCATTTATTAATAATTACTGCATCAGTAACTAATGAACATTCTATGATTAGTAGATTAAGTAATCATTAAATTGTTATTAGTTAAATGTGTCATATTGTATTAATAACTAATAATGTAAATTAATGTGTTAATTACCACAATGGGCCAAAGCCATGCCTTTCAACTTGCAGTTGTCTGCTTTAATTAATCATTAGCTAATGATTTGTGAAGATATAATTATGCTATCACTTTACTTGTTGAGGCACATGACTATTAACTAATTGAAAACCCATAACCACAATGACATATTACTTAAAAATGTGTACTTTTCAACTTTTCAAATCATTAGCTAATGATTAATTAAAGCAGACAACTGGAAGTTGAAAGGCATGGCTTTGGCCCATTGTGGTAATTAACACATTAATTTGCATTATTAGTTAATATAATATGTTATTAGGAATTAATACATGATGTCTTATTTAATTAACAGCAATTCATGTATTACTTAATCTATTATTCATATAGAATGTTCATTAGTTGCTGATGCAGTAATCATTAATAAATGGTTTAGTTCTTCATGAGTCATTAACTCATGATTATCTGTGCATTAGTTAAGCATGAATTAATGCATATTAGTGCACCCGTATTGTAAAGTGTTACCAACATTTCTTACTATTATCAACGTTGTAAACCATTGTGTTGCTTTTTCTTTTTTTTTTTGGCTTAATATACTTTTGATACTTAAAATCTCCTTTTCAAGAGGGTCCTGGCCAACAACCAATTCATTTAAAATACCTTTAAATTAATGTAGTGTGACTAACTCTTTGAGGCATAATTTTTCTTGAAACTGATTCAAAGAAAAGAGAATGGCACAACTATATGCTAAAAATATGTTTGTGGAAACTTTTTTATTTTTATTTTTATTTATTTTAATGAATATAACAGCATTTGAAAATGTCTGTTTTGTAACTGATCAAATTAATGTGTCTTTAAGGGATAAAAAAAGTCTTATTGATCCCAAACTTATTATTTTAGATGTTATTCTTTTGATTTCAAACTTTATTTAAAGCTATTTAAAATATAACACAACAATCAGCCACAACCGGTATACAATTTTACAATGTTCATTCATTTCAATTGAACATTTAGCTTTGTGTAAACAAATCATCTGATAAGAGTTGAATACAGAAAAAAAAAAAAAAAAAAAAATGCTTCCTCATAAAAGCGTGTGTTCATTTTACTAAGGGCCAGCTAATTGTAATATAAACAGTACAGCATGCTGTGACAAAAGCTATTAAAATACCTTCACTCTATTATACAATACATTCAAGAACAGTGCTAAACAATGCAACAAGTTTTAATTACTATCATTAAATGGTTTTGTTCTGGAGCTTACTAAAGTTAATACACTAAAACAAATAAACAGATTGATTTAATTTCTATATATAAGAAAAAAAAACAAACAAACAAACAAACAAAACATCTCAATTTGATTTGTCTTGCAGCAAAGAACATAAGTTAATTATCCACACTGGATTCATTTCTTTCATCTCTGCATTCTGTGTATATTTGTGTCTGTATGTAGCTGAGTAAACAAAACCTGATGGAGAAAACTACTTTATTATGCCAACATTTCATTTCAGCCTCCTTCAAACAAAACCAAAATATGCTTGTTCTATAAGTTTATGACAGAAACAATGGATTATCACACCGAGGCTTTCGAAGTCGGGTTGCTGTGGTGCTGACAACAAAGATAGTGATCAATAATTGTCTCCTCAAGTACTCTTTCATCAGTCTTTCTCTTGTGGCAAAAACCAGCGGCCCACAAATCTAAGGCACGGCTGTTTGTGTGTATCCCACCACGCTACTTAGTGAGAATAATGAAGCTGTCTGGTTTATGGGGGCACCCTGGTGGGTGGAAAACCGTGGGGCTATGGCCTGAACATTGTGCGGTTTGGGCCCTCTCACTGGACCCTCAGAGACTCTCTCAATCTGGAGTTTTATGTGGAGAATTCCTCCGATATGAAGAAACCCCAAAAGAACTGCGGCTAATCCAATTTGAGACACTTGACTGGCAGAGCTAATTATGGCGCGAGGGCATTGTCCACACACTGGGACCAGCGGGTCGTGCTGGCATACTAAAGGGAGACAGCTGGACTAGCTGGATGCGTACAAATGCGCGTCATGCTAGAGAACCGTGCGAATGCTAATTTTCACTAACACGTACTAATCCACCACAAAGGAGGCTGGTTGCATTCTCTGCATCCTGAAAAGTCTCTCTGTGTCTTTTTGTGTCAAAATATGTTCCCAGCTCATTTAGGAGGATAAGACAGAAGGGAAGAAGGAACAAAAGCATTTTCATTGTACGTACCAGTCTAGCGTAGTATTCCTGGTCACAACGCAAGTGTTGTTTTTACGGACATGGCTCGATTTAGCGATCCAGCTAATTGAGTCTCATTGCTATGTTAACCTGTTCAGAGTGTTGGCTTGTCTTTCATCAGCGAGTCTTTATTTTTCAAAGACTGTTGGATGAGTGCACGCATACGTTCTCGACAGTCGTTTGAAGTTGTTGTTTTTTTTTTTTTTTCCTGAAGGGCTCCCCCGCTTGTGGTCCTTCTCTATTGATGTGTGATAACAGGATTCCGACATAATATCACCAAATGTTATTGTGAACAAAAAAGGAGCTTATACTGCCGTCTTTACACAGACCAACAGGATTTGCATGTTTGTGCTAGTCATTGTGGGCATTCACAGTAGTTTATGAAGCAACATACTACAATTTCCATTATGTAGCCTGAGTGGATTTGCATGTGTTTTTGTGTCGTGAGTGTGTCTGTGTGAATAGCACTTGCCTAATGTAGCTTTAACTGGATTTCCATGCCACTTGACTGCATCACTTGAGACATATGGGATTTAAAACACACACAAAACACCATAACTACTCAGAACATTTGTTACAGGCCTCCTCTTTCTCATGCTTTCAAAAATACTGGCTGTACAACCAGTGTGTGCTGCACATTTAAAGGCCATTCGGTATATAATCCACAAATAAATACCTACATATATGGAAACTACACAGCATCTGTGTGATATATGACTACGGTTAGCCATGGCCTGAAGCCAAACTTTTTAAGTAAACATTAAGGCGTATAGGTATTTTGAATGGGCATCAATCATAAACATGTCAGAAGCTCATATTCACGTGCCACATGTTCATAATATTAATCAATATGATGAATAAAGCTCTCAGTACATTAAATAACAAATACATTTTATATATATATACATACATATACACACACACACACTCACCTAAAGGATTATTAGGAACACCTGTTCAATTTCTCATTAATGCAATTATCTAATCAACCAATCACATGGCAGTTGCTTCAATGCATTTAGGGGTGTGGTCCTGGTCAAGACAATCTCCTGAACTCCAAACTGAATGTCAGAATGGGAAAGAAAGGTGATTTAAGCAATTTTGAGCGTGGCATGGTTGTTGGTGCCAGACGGGCCGGTCTGAATATTTCACAATCTGCTCAGTTACTGGGATTTTCACGCACAACCATTTCTAGGGTTTACAAAGAATGGTGTGAAAAGGGAAAAAAACATCCAGTATGCGGCAGTCCTGTGGGCGAAAATGCCTTGTTGATGCTAGAGGTCAGAGGAGAATGGACCGACTGATTCAAGCTGATAGAAGAGCAACTTTGACTGAAATAACCACTCGTTACAACCGAGGTATGGAGCAAAGCATTTGTGAAGCCACAACACACACAACCTTGAGGTGGATGGGCTACAACAGCAGAAGACCCCACCGGGTACCACTCATCTCCACTACAAATAGGAAAAAGAGGCTACAATTTGCACGAGCTCACCAAAATTGGACAGTTGAAGGCTGGAAAAATGTTGCCTGGTCTGATGAGTCTCGATTTCTGTTGAGACATTCAGATGGTAGAGTCAGAATTTGGCGTAAACAGAATGAGAACATGGATCCATCATGCCTTGTTACCACTGTGCAGGCTGGTGGTGGTGGTGTAATGGTGTGGGGGATGTTTTCTTGGCACACTTTAGGCCCCTTAGTGCCAATTGGGCATCGTTTAAATGCCACGGCCTACCTGAACATTGTTTCTGACCATGTCCATCCCTTTATGACCACCATGTACCCATTCTCTGATGGCTACTTCCAGCAGGATAATGCACCATGTCACAAAGCTCAAATCATTTCAAATTGGTTTCTTGAACATGACAATGAGTTCACTGTACTAAAATGGCCCCCACAGTCACCAGATCTCAACCCAATAGAGCATCTTTGGGATGTGGTGGAACGGGAGCTTCGTGCCCTGGATGTGCATCCCACAAATCTCCATCAACTGCAAGATGCTATCCTACCAATATTGGCCAATATTTCTAAAGAATGCTTTCAGCACCTTGTTGAATCAATGCCACGTAGAATTAAGGCAGTTCTGAAGGCGAAAGGGGGTCAAACACAGCATTAGTATGGTGTTCCTAATAATCCTTTAGGTGAGTGTATATTTTTTTATCTTTTATTTTTTATTTTATTACAGTGGCAAGTTTTAAACTCTGAAACTTCCTTTCATAACCAAGACATTGTACAAGTTGATGTGTTGCAATATATAGCTAATACTTTTTTTTTTATAAGCTCACAATTGTTGAGATTATTATTGGTCAATTGTCGGCCATCTAACGCAATAAAGCCCCAGAACATACAATAACCTCAACAGACAGTCAATGGTCCTAAGGGGTTGTTTTTCAGGATAGAAAGAGTCGCCTCACATATTGGTCATCTTTTTCTGTCACATCATATAAAACGTAGCCACCACTGACCAGGTCACCACACACACACACACACACACAGAGATCTGTACAATATGTATGTCAGTAGCATCAGACCAAGCAATGACATTTCCCAGTTGGCTATCCAATAACCCCACGTAACCCCTAAGGTGAGGCCTCTTTGTACGTTTGTGTGCATGTGTATGCGTGTATAAATTCAGTTTAAATCACATCATATTGGACCTGAGCAAGTTGTTGAGATATGGAATCGCCCATACACTTCCTTTTCATGCATCTCTTTCCCTTTTCCTCTCTCGTCAGACACACAGACATTAAATTTTGGTTGGAATAAGCGCCACACTGTAAAAAAAAAAAAAAAAAAAAAAAAAGGTGAAATGTATAGCAGCACATTAAATCTCTGAAGATCTCAGGAGAGGATTAAACAACTCCACAAACAGCATTACCAGCTTCATGCTTTACTACTAACTAACTACTAACCAGATTGACTTTATTTCTCTCATATGACTACAGAAGCTCTTATTGAGAATTAACAGAGGCTTAGATGTTGATATTTTAAACTATTGAAATAATGGTTTAGTTTGAAGGCACCATTATGGTGAGCAGCGTTTACTTTAGTGGTCTATTTCACTGATGTCATCCAGAATCTAATCTTTTGATAGATTACCATTTTGTATTATTAATTATAGTAAGTCTGTAATTCTACATTATCCACCAAACATTGTGATCTCCAGCATCTATTAGACTCACTCAGACATTAATAATCAGCGTATGAATATCAGCAATGGTGATGTACTTAATGCCACAATGCATTCTGGGAGCCATAGACTAGTCTTGTATGATTCACCCAGAATGCATTGCGGCATGAAACATGTCACCGTTATTGAGATTCATACACTGATTCTTTAATGTTTGTGTGTATCTTTAAAACTTTTTGTTACACAATCCTTCAGATTAGAACACTGCTGGACAATCACAGGACTATTATAATCAATAATTAGAAATGAATAACATGGTATGTAAACGAATAATAGACTCTGAATATGATCAGTGAATCAAACACTACATGCTGATCATATTTTTATCATCAAATAGCAACAGAAACACAATTTCTCTTGCAGTTCTTGCCATAACAAACACAGTTACAGCAGCAAGAGAAAAACTAATGTTAAAAGGTCAAGAGTCAAACTGCCAAACTAAAGCAAACATTCATTCCAATCAAAATTCAACGTCTTCCCAACATTGGAGCTTGACAAACGTTGGGTTTAGACGTCAAACCAATTTTCATTTTCAACCAAAATACAACGTCTGACTGATGTTGGAGTCTACATCCTGTGCCTGCTGAGATCCCTTAATTCACAAAAAAAGTTTTTACACTTATGTGAGGTGGTTTTTGACTTGTGCGAAAGAGTTAATGCGAATAATGGGAAATGGAAAAGCATTTGCCGAATAAATTCTGATGTAGTGAACATTAAACCCACGTGAGGGCGCTAGGGAACAGCTCAGTAATAAGAGCCGGCTCTTTCATGTCATCTCTAATGTCTGTAAGGTCATCATCACACATCACACACACATTCACATCAAAATAACATTCAGCTAGTTACTACTTGATATGTGGCAGTGTAAAAGCAGTGTAGCGAAAGGATAATGATATTATTCTGTCTTGTATTAATATCAACCCGATCTCACAGCAATTCTTACGTATTTGACGAGTTGGCCAATTCGTATGATTTTGTACGAATTACCTAACCTCAAACCCCACACCTAAACCTACCTGTCACTGCAGTATAGGGAAATCGTACAAATTCATATGAGTGAGGTAAAAATACGTGCAAATTGGTTGTGAGATAGCGTTGATTAATATACAAAAAGGGAAAACGGCTCTCAGATGGGAAAAGACTCTCACTGTACAGTTAACTTCACGAACAACACATCACTACTGTTTCCGCTGATTTTATTTACTGTTGGTAGGCCTGTCGCAATAATCAATATTTTGATATATCGCACACTATATGTACATGACCTCAATCATTTTTTGTGATGCAGTATTTCGCCCATTATGTTTACATGATAATGGATGTCACCAACATTTTACTCGATTGTGCTGTCATCTTGTATGTTTTCCATGACGGAGGCGAAAGTGGTTCTCGGGCAGTTCCTTCATACACAGAGCGGTTATCACCAGGTGAAAAAAAGGCGCCATTTTGGGCGTTATAGTGTTTTCCTGACAACTACTGACAGTTTGGAAGAATAAGCCCAAATGGACTCGATTTCAAAGCCGCAATCCCCTGTCCCGCTGCACTTATAAATGTCAATGCAGAATGACGAGTGTTAAAGCCGTTTCACAAGGGAAAATGTTTATTTACTATTTATTCAATTTTTTACATTTTTATTTAGGATAGTATATTTTTTACCCTTAATTTCCATGATCTAAATAATTAAAAGGTTGTAATTTGAAAGTGTGTACGTCTACTTGCATTATTATGCTGTTATATTAGGATTATATATTCAGTGGCATAAAATAGTCTTAACATGACAATAATATCATTTATCGCAATTATTTCTGGGACGATATATTGCGAAACAAAAAGTAGTTATCGTGACAGGCCTAACTGTTGGTTACTAGGTTACCAATACCACCGCACTCGAACAACTTGATGGAAACACACCTAATTTGCATTTGTTTGTTTTTTTCCTTTTTTTGCAAACTTTGAAAAGATTTGCTTCACGTTTGGATGGAATTATTAAAAAAAAATAATAATATATATATATATATTTTTTTATTAGCATGCAATTAGGAAATTATATAGCTATTTAAAGGTGCACTATGTAAACATTTTTCAGTAAAATATCCAAAAACCTCTAGGCCAGTGTTATATATTTTGTTCAATTGAGTACTTACAATATCCCAAATGTTTCCAAATATCTGTAAATCGTGAGAAAATTGCTATTTTAACCAATGAACCGGGACGTGTGAGGGAGTCGCCTGTAAATTGCATCATATCTGCGTTACCCTCGGTTTCCGGTTTTATTTTGCAGAAACACTTTACTCTTTTACTCAGTGTGCAACTCAGTGTCATAGCAGCCGCTGAGCGAACACACAGAGTAACGTTATAACATCGTTTTCAACACACTCGGATGTATCTAATATGATAAACAGAGCTGCGTTACCTCGGTGCCCGGAAAAAGCGGAAATGGCGCCGGCGACTGTGGCATAATAAAAGTCCCGCTGCTCACAAGGTTCGTGTTACATTCATCTTATTAACAATTGCTCCAGCGCCCTTGCTCAGCTCCCACAACACTCAGTCCTGCTCTACTTCATACTACAGAAATGTTAATAATCGCACACATGAACTTGATTTCTTCCCGAGTCCTATCCCGATTCTTTTCCACTGAATGGGAGGTGTCCCAAGATTCTGCGCTCAAGCTTGGCGTCATCAAACTACGCCTTTGTTTTGAATAGGCGACCTCTAGCGGACGGAAAAGTTACATAGTGCACCTTTAAGCATTTAACATATATAAATAAATAAATATTTTATATAATGCTTTGTAACTTTATGGAAAGAATGAAGTTAAGTTATAAGTTATAAGTAATGTGTTCATTAAACTTGGAACTACTTCAGCCACCCAGTTTCATGCAGAAACCTTGGAATGTCTTTCAACTAATCGGAATTAAGCCGTGGCACACAGAATAATTTGCAATGCTTGTGGGGAATTTTTAACAATATTCATTGAGCCAGAATATCAAAAGTGACAATAGCTTCAGCATATTACTGCCTGAAGCACTGAGTGAAGAAAGAGCTAATAGATATTTATTAGTATATCAAACAAGTACCCTTATTTATTATTTTATCCCTTCAGGTTGCACTCACTCACAACATTTAAACTAAACAGCACAGCATAAGCAAGAACAATATTCCTTAATAAATAAGAGAAACCATAATGCATGGATCGAATGTAGTACCTCATTAAAACAACATATAGAGACATGCGAGTATCCAGAGTGCTTTGGCATTAGCTGATCTTGTCCTCCATCTCTTGGAGCTAAGTCAACTATTTAAATAATTGACTTGCGGGAGGCTCAACCGGTTAGGTAATGCATAGGCAAATGAGCGTTGGCTTTTGAAATAATGAGGCGTTTGATACAAATACCTGTTACATAAGCCAGATCTTGTTTGTATTGATTCTCCATTTAGCACGGTTGCTTATTTGGAACAAAAGGCCAAAACTCTTATTTCAAAAGTTAAATTTGTTTGCATTAGATTGTAAACACATCAACTATCCACCATTTACTTGAACATGAACCCAATTTAAATGTAAACATGAGGTTGTTTGCTCATTGGGGATAACTGTTTTTCACTGCCGCCAAGAATAATCAGCCGTGTTAGTATTCTTCCTGTTTTGTTTCATTCTGGTTTGTGTTTCCCCTTTAGTTTTAAAAGGTGAGTTATCTTCGGAACCTGACGCTCTGCAAGTCAAAGGATTCTGGTTTAATTGTGTTGTCATGCACTATTGCCATGTTTGTGAGTATTTGCATTTAAATGTAAATAGATTTTCCCAGATGATGTTTTCTTGCATAAATGACAAAGAAAACACTGCACAAATCACATAAGGCCGTGTGTCCACCAAAGCGTTTTTAGCCAGCTGAAAACGCTAGGCGCTCTGTTGAAAACACCTTGCTGTGAGCGCTTGAGGGTGTTTTGGTAGCGCAGCGGGTTTTTTTTTTTTTTCAGTTGAGACTCTTTGCTTGTTATGATACGGAGTATCCGCGGAAGTGTTACTAGTATCTCATTTCACAGATAGTTTGTTTCTGTATTGATTCTATATAAAATGCCAATACAATGTAAAGTATTTGCTCTGGCTCTTGTTTTAAATTATTTTGTTCCGTTATTATGCTGCTTGTTTTCATGTGTTGATGTTGTACAAGCAGAATGTGGTGGTTGCTCTGTTATATTTATCCCGCCCCCTCCTCCACTCTGATTGGACGGTTGGATGAAAAGTGACAGTGATGAGCACTGTGTTTTACTAAAAGTTGAACATTCTTCAACTCTCGGCATCCGGTAAAAAACATGAAATGCTCGCTCAGCGCTTCGTTGCGCTCATGGCATTCTAAAAACGCAGCGCTCCCATTGAAAACAATTGGATTCTCCAGCCAGCCGCGTGAAAAAAAACGCTTTGGTGGACACACGGCCTGAGTGTCAATAAGCAGGCCAGCTAAGAATGAACCACACATTCCATACTACACATAAAAAGACATGAAAATACATAATAATCTGGAAGTATTGATTTGTTTCCCCCCTGCACAAACAAGTACCACTGTATCAGCAGGCATTTGTCTTGCCATAATATCAGAAGTGCCTTACACTTCTTACTTCTATTGTATTTTTAGTTCATAAAATCAAGGTCATTGGGACTGTTCCGTTATACCAACACAGAATGTCATAGAAGTTTGGAATGACATATAGGTGAATAAATGTTGACAGAATTTTAATTTTTGGCTGGACAATCCCTTTAAAAGGAACAATACCTACTGACACAGTTAATAATGTGTCTTTTGTATGCAAGAAAGAGAGACCTGCTGAAGTTAAAGACCCTGCTGGTATTTATATTGATAGTGACAGTGTCTGTGACTACAGGCTGTACGTGACACACAATCACTCCAAAGCACTGACAACTGCAAAAGGAAGTGGGAATATTGTAATAAAGAGCGTGATAGCAGAGGGCTCCTTGTGTTGTCACACCTTTACACATCACACACACACACTCAACTAGTCCAGCTCTTTCTATTTCTTGTTTCTTTTCTAATGAACATGTTGCACAGGCATAAATGCCATTGCTATACAAATATTGTTCAACACAAATATATAATCAGCCAATCGCATGTAAACATCGTCAAGATGATCTGCTGAAGTTCAAACTGAGCATCAGAATGGGTAAAAAAAAGAAAAAAAAGAAAAAGTGTTTTATGTGACTTTGAACATGGTTTGGTTATTGGTGTCAGACGGGCTGGTCTGAGTATTTCAGAAACTACTGATCAACTGGGATTTTCAAGCAAAACCATCTGTAGGGTTTACAAAGAATTGTCAGTAATCGATTAAAATAAGTAACTATTTAATAACAAAAAAATTCTGTAATTAATCATGATTAAAAACATCAGATTTTTTATATTGTAGTAATTTCACAGTTACACTCCAAAATTATGTAGAAACAACTTATATTTTATGTATAATGTAGACAGTATATTTAAATATTTGTTGTAATGGCATATTTTTATGACTGAAGGCCAGCATCATTGATACTTAGGGCAAGATTTACTAAACAGGGCAAATTAGCGTGAGAGCGCAATTCCAAAAAAGTTTAGAAGGGAAAGTTCAGTGCGTGATCTACTGACGATGCGCAAATTATGCTGAGTTCAGACTGCACGATTTCCAAACTTGTCGGATCATTGCTCTTTTCACACTGCATGACTATCTGGGCCAGCATTCAGTTGCTGCTGTGTTCACACTGCACAATGGATCGGCCACAGGAGGTTTTACACTGCATGACTTTACAATAGGAAGAATCACAGACAACTCTCTCTGGTGCACAAACTACGTTTCACAAGCAAACACACATGAGATGCTATTAAAAATTATAAACTGTAGAAAGCTTGCGATCTAAATGGTCTGTGTGCTGATTTGCAGCGAAAAGGAGAAAAAAAAAAAAAAAAAAAAAGATTATGGTGGAGGAAATGGTTGAGGTGACATAGGGAGCAAGGATTGTGTTCTGCAAAGAGAATTTTAGGTAAATAAATCATTTTGCAATGTGCTGCTGGTCAATCAAATGTTTGTGCTTTGTTTCTGTTTGATATAATTTATCTGTTAGAATACTGATATTCTGGTCTATAACTCTTCCCTGATCCTCCCGCTGACCTGTATCTTGCTCTCTCATTGGCTGTACACTCAAAAAAATAAGCTGTTGAACAAACTTAATTTAATTAAGGAAAACTTTTCCATGAAATTGAATTATGTTTTTCCAACAAAATCTAATTGGTTTGAAATTATTTGTTGTAATCTTGTTGTATAAACTTAAATTAATTTAGTCATTTAGTCTAGACTAGTAAAAATCATGTCATTCCAACTAGATAAAGTAGGATGAAGAGGGGTAGAACTGATGACCATATTTAGACTGTCAAATTAATTTATTTTCTTTGTTACTATAAAACCTAATAATCAACACAACACTTGTTCGCATACTAAGTGTAACATTTGTAACTTGCAAGTAATGACCAAGTAAAACATTTCTTATCACTGGCATTTGCACAGTTACGGCTCATTGAGAACAGCATATAGTTCACATAGCACCCACAGCCTAACCACAAGGTCTACAGTTCACTTCATGATAATGGTAACCTCAAAAATCGACAATATAGCACAACTTTTAAATGTCAAATATAACATCAAACTTTAACAAGTTAACCCATTTACTAAAAAAACTCATTCAACATTTACTCTCCTGATCCATCCCTATGCAAAGCATGCTGGGAACTAGAAATCCATTGCCCAGTTTCAGTCAGTGCAACAGAAATGATTCATGAAGTCCCAACGCAAATGGTTTAGGTTAACTTAACATTTTACAAATTTTATACAATGATACAATTGAGTAATGGCAAGATTTGTGTTGTTTCAGCTTATTTTATTTAAATAAACTGAGCAAACAGCTAGAATAATTTTTTTGAGTGTAGGTCAATGAGCACCGATTTGCCTATGATTTTGGCATTTGTCGGCGATTTCGCAAAACCTGTCGGCAAGTCGAAATCGGGGCTAAAACCGGGCAGTGTGAACTTGGCATTAAAGAACACAGATGCAGTCTGATCATTTCCATAATGACTAGGGCTGAATGATTTTGGAAAAGAATCTAATTGTGAATATTTTAAAAAAATGTGTACCAATATTGCGAATACGATTTAATATGCGATTAGTTTTTTATGCTCTTTATCTTCTGTATTATTCAACAAAGATGAGCAATAAATCATTGTTTAGTACTGGTGGGCATCTTTAGGCACCTCACGATCCGATTCCAAAACAATTATTGAACTTTTTTCTTATTAATTACAAACCCGATTCCAAAAAAGTTGGGACACTGTACAATTTGTGAATAAAAAACAGAATGCAAAGATGTGGAAGTTTCAAATTTCAATATTTTATTCAGAATACAACATAGATGACATATCAAATGATTAAACTGAGAAAATGTATCATTTTAAGGGAAAAAATTCCATGGCATCAACACATCTCAAAAAAGTTGGGACAAGGCCATGTTTCCCACTGTGTGGCATCCCCTCTTCTTTTTATAACAGTCTGCAAACGTCTGGGGACTGAGGACACAAGTTGCTCAAGTTTAGGAATAGGAATGATGTCCCATTCTTGTCTAATACAGGCTTCTAGTTGCTCAACTGTCTTAGGTCTTCTTTGTCGCATCTTCCTCTTTATGATGTTCCAAATGTTTTCTATGGGTGAAAGATCTGGACTGCAGGCTGGCCATTTCAGTACCCGGATCCTTCTTCTACGCAGCCATGATGTTGTAATTGATGCAGTATGTGGTCTGGCATTGTCATGTTGGAAAATGCAAGGTCTTCCCTGAAAGAAACGACGTCTGGATGAGAGCATATGTTGTTCTAGAACTTGGATATACCTTTCAGCATTGATGGTGCCTTTCCAGATGTGTAAGCTGCCCATGCCACACACACTCATGCAACCCCATACCATCAGAGATGCAGGCTTCTGAACTGAGCACTGAGAACAACTTGGGTTGTCCTTGACCTCTTTAGTCCGGATGTCATGGCTTCCCAGTTTTCCAAAAAGAACTTCACATTTTGATTCGTCTGACCACAGAACAGTTTTCCACTTTGCCACAGTCCATTTTAAATGAGCCTTGGCCCAGAGAAAACGCCTGCGCTTCTGGATCATGTTTAGATATGGCTTCTTTTTTGACCTATAGAGTTTTATCCAGCAACGGCGAATGGCACGGTGGATTGTGTTCACCGACAATGTTTTCTGGAAGTCTAAGGGCCCGAAGATCACGGGCATCCAGTATGGTTTTCTGGCCTTGACCCTTACGCACAGAGATAGATTCTCTGAATCTTTGGATGATATTATGCACTGTAGATGATGATAACTTCAAACTCTTTGCAATTTTTCTCTGAGAAACTCCTTTCTGATATTGCTCCACTATTTTTGGCCGCAGCATTGGGGGAATTGGTGATCCTCTGACCATCCTGACTTCTGAGAGACACTGCCACTCTGAGAGGCTCTTTTGTCAATCATGTTGCCAATTGACCTAATAAGTTGCAAATTGGTCCTCCAACTGTTTCTTATATGGATATTTAATTTTTCCGGCCTCTTATTGCTACCTGTCCCAACTTTTTTGGAATGTGTAGCTCTCATGAAATCCAAAATGAGCCAATATTTGGCATGACATTTCAAAATGTCTCACTTTCAGCATTTGCAGCATTTTTGTATTTGTAGCGTTTTTGTATTTGCATGTGTTATGAGTATTTGCAGCGTTTTTGTATTTGCATGTGTTGTGCGTATTTGCACTGTTTTTGTATTTGCATGTGTTGTGAGTATTTGCAGCGTTTTTGTATTTGCATGTGTTGTGAGTATTTGCAGCGTTTTTGTATTTGCATGTGTTGTGAGTATTTGCAGCGTTTTTGTATTTACAGCATTTTTGTATTTGCATGTGTTGTGAGTATTTGCACTGTTTTTGTATTTGCATGTGTTGTGAGTATTTGCACTGTTTTTGTATTTGCATGTGTTGTGAGTATTTGCAGCGTTTTTGTATTTGCATGTGTTTGAGTATTTGCAGCGTTTTTGTATTTGCAGCGTTTTTGTATTTGCATGTGTTGTGAGTATTTGCAGCGTTTTTGTATTTACAGCGTTTTTGTATTTGCATGTGTTGTGAGTATTTGCAGCGTTTTTGTATTTACAGCGTTTTTTTATTTGCATGTGTTGTGAGTATTTGCAGCGTTTTTGTATTTGCATGTGTTGTGAGTATTTGCAGCACATTTCTCTATTTTGCAGCGCATGTGTCGTCAAACTGATGAAGAGGTTTTATTTATTTGCTGGTGTTTTTTCTATTTGCATGTGTTTTTTTTTCATTTGCAGAGCACCGAGCTCTCTCGGCCACCGTACAAATGCCTTGAACAGATTGTGAAAATCAATTCAACTACAGAAACATCATTGTACAGTTGAGTCGTGAGAGTGAGAAGGAAGAGAGCCGGTGAAAGATGATGGTGAGGATGGTGCGGTGCATGGTGGGTCGAGGGACTTTGTCAGTGAATAAAACATGCTATGCCTCGCTGTCCTGAACTGACTTCTGCTCTAGTTTCAATCTAACCTTTCGCAAGAATTGTGGGCACCTGCATTTATTCATAAAACCTTTAGATTACAGGGAGCCTTGTGCAAATCACCACGTCCTTACGATAATTAGGTTAACAGGTCCCCCTTGATATCTGTGCATTAAAACGATTACAAGCAAAGCACACATATAATAGTCTCAGTTTTAAGTACAAACAGCTATTACCAGAGTGTATATAGCCACACATTTATAATAATGATTTACCGCTCAAAACTATACATAGCTACTTACATTCACATAAACTTGTATATCTTTAATTACATTAATGCATATCTTGAATATGCATAAGTGCACTAAATTCCTTCATATATTTAAGTGATTTAGTTAGTGCATATGCTAAAAATAAAATAAAATGGCAGGAATTTAATTCAAATTTAAGTGCACACTGGTAAAAAGGGATATGGTTACCATCCCTCATGAGACTGTCGGATATTATCATGCTCCACAAGTACAGGGTCTCTTTCTCTCACTCCTCTAATATGGAAATGAGTCACACAGGCCAGTCATAAAGCCATACTTTTCAAACTACACACACTGGCACATGCTTTTGAAGGTTACTGTTAGAAAGTTGGGTATGGAGACACAGAGCTTATCATGAAAATGTGTGTGTATCTGAATAAAAAACATTGGTGTGTGAGCGTGCTAGCATTAAAACCTTAAAACAACAAAGTGGCGGGTCAAGCATTGTCTGGACATCCTTCTAATGCCCATAACAGTAATAACCTCGATGTGAATTATAAAAATAAGAACAGACGTAAAGCTTTTTGTTCTCTTCCAAGATTAATCCTTCAAATAATTCCAATTTAATCTGATGGAAATGAGAAATTGAGTGCAAGACAGTCAAAACGAGTGTGTGTGAGTGAGTGAGAAAAGAGAGAGGAAGAATAATCTGGTTATTATTTTTGAAAAGACAGGGATATAAAATGCCACCTCGGTTACAGAGATTCCAAGTGCATTAAATTATTGCTGCATATGCAGTGAATTCTTATCTATTTATAACCCTTGGGCCATCATTCAAAAGCGTTGTTCATTCATACACTAAAAATATCATTACAACTATCTGTCTAACAAAACGTCTATCCTTATGTCCACAGAGGAACGTTTAAAGTCTTCTCATATCTTTCGGAGCAAATGCATTTCATTACATGACAGGCTGATCCAATACTATTAACATCTTTATATCACCTGGCTGTTTGTCAGGTTTTGGATGCGTGTGTGTATGTGGTTACAGAACGAGTGAATTGTGTTGGTTGAACCACTAAGAGCACTACTGCCAGCTCAACTTAACATCAAGGCTTCACCAGACGAGCAAGCCAAAATAATAAACATGCAGACAAACACAGAGCGGGTGTAAGTGACAAGAGGAATGTAGCGCCATCAAGACATGAAAGCCGCCCCTTCCTGCTCTGGGGTTTCTCCATTTCCAATGGCAGTCTCTGAATCACAAATAGCCCCTAAATTATTCACCTTTCTTCTTAAGTACTGCTAAATATTTACTTGTCGATTCATTTGTAAACACATTCTCACAATCACAGCTCCTTCATAATGAAGGGAGACAGAATAAAATGTGTAAATCATGATCTGACTGTGTAACGTTATCAATTTATTATCAAGAAGGCCGGTTTCAACGCCTGCACTGATTTATTATCTGACAAGGAGAATCTTGATTGTTTTGACATGTTCCCTGTTTGATATCGGGTCATTTTGGAGATTCATTTTGGCTGAAATGTACCTGAATTAAATTGAATGATAATGGATACATTTCTGCTAAATGTTAATGTGAAATATTTACGTTTCATATTAAAATTCAGCATAAAACATGTTTTTCTTCCAAAAAGAGGCATATTTATTCTGAAAATTGTTTTTTTTTTTTTTTTTACACATTTGCTGTCATCTATTAAGTAAAAAGATGACAAATTCCATAAAATAATAACAATTTATTAAGTACTTTAATTTTTTACAGTGAAATATTACAATACTAATACTGATTACACACACTCACTATATACATATTATATATATATATATATATATATATATATATATATATATATATATATATATATATATATATATATATATATATATATATATATATATATATATATATATATATATATAGGCCTGGATTTATTTTCCAAAAAGGACAATGACCCAAAACTATTGCCGGAACTACCTGTGATGGAAGGAATCTGCTGGAACATTGAAAATGATGGACTGGTCCCCTCAAAGTCTGGACCTCAACCCCAGCGAGTTGGAAAATAAAGTGGACAGATCTATTGTACATTCAAAGGAAAGCTTTTGGCTTCAGTTGCAGAAGGCATGGGATAACATTAGTGTTGAAGTTCTCAGAGGAAATATATTGACACTATGCCAGAGAGATGTGCTGCTCTAATTGCTGAAAAAGGTGGACTTACCGAATATTAAAGTTAAAAGTGGATAAAAACAGTATGACTTGCATCTGATATTTGATGGTCAGAGCAACCACCTGCATGTTTCATGAACATTATGAAATGAAATCATGTTTTGGAGGCAAAAAAGGTCAATATTTTCAGATCTGTCAGGTGTTCTAATGATTTTGGCCACCACTGTATATGAAGAGTTCAGTTGCAAAAGCCGCTAAACGTCACCTCCATCATAAATTAGATAATGATAGTGAATGCTCTCTGCAAATAGTATACGTTTATCAAATACTTTCATTTAAAATCTGCTAAATCCTAGCGTCAGCCCATTCAGAAATACCAGTAGAAACATCAGAAACCTCTAAACTCCACTTCCCTTTGTCATCAAAATTCTCTAAGTCCACAGAAACCATGAATCAAATCATATGATTTCAAGAGAATGACGCTGTTACATGACAGGATTTTGCAAGTAGCAAGTAAACACAACAGTGTTTTTTGTGCTTCTGTAAAATTCTGACAGAAATGGATGTGGCAGTCACTTTGCATCACAGCTCCCCCTACTGTGAGGATCAGTTTTTTCATTGTTACATTTTGAATTCTGCTTTCATCATTTGCAATGTTTCCAGTTGCATCTTAAGCAATTTTGCAACTGTTTACTATGTTTTTTTTTTTTTTTCTCCAAACAGGTGGACTTAAAGGATTTTGCACAAAAAAAGGCACACATAGCTTGTTTTGCAGCAAACACCAGTTACATTTGTAAAATACCCATGAATTGACTGAAGTGACATTTTTGAAAATAAGGCATTTCAACTGACTAATAACATTTTCATTGCCATTAAAGTGAAATTAATGAACCAAAACATAGGAGCCTGATATAAAATGCTAATTTAAAAGAAAACGTTAGATGGACTTAGAGGTTTTTGCATCTGAACTTTTCATATATTCAGATTGACAGATCTGAATAACTGGATTAAATTTGTCAGTTCTCCACTGACATCAACTAGATTGTGTGTGTGTGTGTGTGTGTGTGTGTGCCTTCATCTACTCTGTTTTTAAGGTGAATGCCTGTTTGACAGTCTCTCCTGTGTGTGTGTGTGTGTGTGTGTGTGTGTGTGTGTGTGTGTGTGTGTGTGTGTGTGTGTGTGTGTGTGTGTGTGTGTGTGTGTGTGTGTGTCTTCAGATCAATAGACACTGGAGAGTAAAGGGTCTGAAAAGTTCCACAATGCACCTTCAGTAATCTCCATTAGCTACTCAAACCCACTTTGCATTGATTCCCACACACCCCCTAACCATCACCGGAGATCAATAACACACACACACACACACACAAATACACACACACACACACACACACACACACACACACACACACACACACACACACACACACACACACACACACACACACACACACACACACACACACACACACACTCACAAATGCCCAACAAAAGTAAAACCAAAACTCTTCCCTAGTGTCTAAAAGTGATTCCTTCATTTGAAAGCCACATTAAAGCATTTGGTTTTCCTAAAAGGCAGACTAAGGTCGATATAGAGACAAATGCTGTGTATAAATTCTGAATATGTTCAAAGTATGTACTGAGTTTAAAGGAAAAAGGCACTTCTTGACACTTGAATTTGTCAAGTATGTTCTGTAGTTATGCTGGTGTAGTATAAATACATTCCCAGACATCATGAACTACTTCTGCCATGTTGGCAATGTCCTTCATCTGTGGTTTTTGACCTACACTTTACATACTAATAATAACCAGGTGTTCTTAAAAAGTAGAATTTAACAGTCACCTGCATCTCTTCATATCTGATGGCTCCTCAGCTCCTGTGATCTCATGAAGGTTCCACCGGTTGCACACTTCAGAATCTCAATGTATGCAGTAAGTCATTTGGGTAATATTCGCCTACATTTCCCACCATCCCACTCATTTGACATACTACTTTTTGCATAACGTGTGACAGGAAAGTAAAGTATGCATAGTTTTATTTACAACTGTTACATTTGATCAATGACCCTGAGTGAGCACACCGTGCACACAGACAGCCAGAAATCACAGTTTCTGTGTATTATTACGGACATAAAACTCCCCGCACATCAGCAGTTTTTCCAGAGCGTTCTTTATGCTCTGAAAGGTCACTGTGCATTGTGTTTGTATGTTCCCTGGCAGCGATCAGTTTAGACTGAGTTCAGAGAGATCAGGCATATGGAAAGTAATTAGCTACTTCTCATACAGCAGTGCAAACTGAACATTAAAAACACAATGTTACAGCTTATGCTTTGTAAAATGAGCAGATTGTACAGGAAATACACAGAATAACAGGAAGTGTTCATCTTTTCATTTAAAGATTAAAAAAGATTTTTAATTCACTCATCGCATTTCAGCTATTGACCACTAACAAGAGCAACAAAAAGAAATAGATATATAAATATAGGCAAATAAATATTTCTTGGAGAAATGTTGACATCTTGTTAAGCCTGGAGCACACTGTCAGATGTCATAATGCAAGATCAATATGAGTCATTGATGAATTATGATCATGTGCATGGCAGTTAATCGTGTGGCCTTACATGAATCATCATGGTGATCAATAACAACTTATCTCCTTGATTGACAGTTCGCAGTTATTATTCAGCACTGCAATGATGAATGAAGGCATTATTACCAAATACCATCATCTCACACAGATTTTCATTTCAGACAATAAAATAGAATGTAGTGATCTTAAAGGTGTCTGATTTCAAGGGGATTCATTTTACCAGCTGCTCTTGATGTAGTTTGATTGAATGGCATTTTACAAGATAACTGCAAATGTTAGAGGACTTAAAATGTTAGAGAGGGCTTGTCTAACTTATCATCGTCCCTCAAATCTCTGGAAATATCCAAAAGGCCTAAGATCTAACAACACACACAGCTTTTTCCCACTATCAGTCACAAAAAAGCTCTTTGTCACAAAAGATGAAACATTAAATTCTCTGTATGATAGATCCACATGTGGAAAAATAGTCAAAGGGCAAATGTATCTATATTTATATCAAGTTAATTGCACCAATAGTGTTTTTTTTTTCTTTCTTTTTTCTTTATTTTCTACAAAAAGCACAATCTATAAATGAGACTAGGCTACATAGAAAAAAGGCATGTGCAATATGCAAGAAGGCAATATGCAAATGAGCCCCACCTCAACTCAATCACACAAGTTCAGAATACCTGATCCACTCAGTCAACTTTACTGTAGTAAACACTGCACAATGGCAAGTGGAAATACTGGTTTAATTCAGCAGTATATGTTTGAATCAGAAACTGATTCAGAAGAAGTGGAAGAGTTATACAGGGTCATATAAGTTGATGTATCAGATTTGTAATGCGTTTTATGTATTGCTCTTCACAGCGTTGGACACATATTGGTAATTTATGATTAGCTTTTGCTTGACTACGTTATCAAACAGCTAATGTGTTTGCTAATGTTACACAAACCATGTTCCCGTTCACCATCTTAGTCTGCCTTCTATAAATCAGAATCCTTAGAAGCTCTTTGATCAACCTACATCAGTGGAGAAAGGCATATAGTTCATCATACTATTGTAATATACATCATATAGGGGAGCACGGGGCACAACCTAACGCGGGGTTAGTTGTAACACGCATAGTTTAAAACTTTCCACACATGCCAGGATGACGAAACTTTGTGTATTTACTAGTTCCCATATCAACACTTTATAAAGAAAAAATTGCACCAAAATTAAGAAATCTTTAGAAGATAATTACTGAACATTTATTTAACCATAGCAAAAGTAAATTTCTTGAGTTTATTTTTCATCTCTGTTTTTTGTGTTTATTTAAAATAAGACAAATCTGATATTATTGTAATCTTATATCTGTTGTTTAACAGTTGAGATGGTTCTGTAATGCTGATCTAACAGCAGAAGACACGAGCCATGTTTAAATCCCAGTTGCACAGATGGGGTGTGTAACACTGCGTTACAATGAGCCCCTATTAGAACTACGCTATTATATTCTATACTTTTATGAATTCTTTGAGAAACCATGAGAAAAGGGTGAATAATGACTGAGAGTCAAGAAATTATTAATTGTTATTATGTTTTTAACTCTGCTGTATAGATGTATTTAGCGATGTGTTTGTTGTCACTCAAAAATGTGTTTCTTTTTAATTATTAAAAATGCCATTATTTTATTTTTTTAAATTAATAATTGTATTTTATTGACAAAATATTTTAGTTTGTCTTGTATATATATTTTTTTGATAATATCAGATAACATTTTAAGCTGTCATTTGGTCATGTTACATTGTGCCCCTCACATGTTACAGTGTACCCCACCTATGGGGCATGTTGTCACATTTCACTTCCATTCTTTCGGGGTAAATCAAGAAAAAAGTATACGCTGTATTAATGAAACAAAACCACATATTTGTACTAGACATGTGAAATTAATGTGGGGAAAAATAAATAAATACTCTGAACCCCAAGTGGATTTACACAAACTGAGAAAGTCAAAAAGCGTTAGGTTGTGCCCCGCTCTCTCCGTGACCAAATGGGTGTCCTGTTTTCAAGTCCTGTCCTGGCTGTTTTTTATAAAGTCCTGGTTTTCATTATTTTTCATTGGGCCATTAAATTGACCGGCACTAAGGCAATCTACAAGTATCTCATTGCTAGGCAAAGTGTCCTGGTTTTCAGTAATCAAAATATGGTCACCCTACATATACCTGTCAGGGTGTGGTACATGAAAAGGGAGAGAGGACTCAATTGCAGGTTAAGATGGGATTTATTAACAATAAAATAAAACAAACACAAACAAAACATCCACAAGGGGAAAATCAGGAGCAGGAACAAGGAGCAGGACCAGAGCCCACATGACATCCGACATAAGACAACAATCCAGCACAGGGCTGCAGACACGAGGGGATTATAAAGGGTGACAAATCAGGCAGGAAATGAGGGAGAACAGGTGGGGCAAATTAAAGGGCGGGGTGACAGGAGCACACATGACACAGAAAATGTGCTAAACAAGACAAGACAGACATGTGACCATACCTACATAATTCACCCGCTATATTGCCAAATGTACCCGATTGATGGGATTGGTTGCAACATATTTGTGACGTAGAGAACAACTGTGATTTCAAACCACGTTTTTGGTTCAAAAAAGTTTTAAAGAGAAAATACTCAGCAACACTGTTGACATGAATTTGCGCATGGCTTGTCTTAAAGCATATTAAAAAACACCATATAGAAATATAAACAACATTAAAACTAACTTTAACAGTTTTTAATCCATAATGAACTATCAATTAACAATTTTAAAACATGTATTTTAGGTTCATTGACAACATAATAAATTGACAGTATACTATAATAATAAAACAGAGTTTATATTGTCCTTAACTCAATCCGCATGCAATCACATCATTCTCTATAGGGCACAGCTGTTTGGTTCCTGCTTGCTGCTCAACTTTCAAATACTTGGTCAGCGTCTGCATAGCAGTTTGCAGCAAATATATGGGACACTTTTTGTCATTGAGATGACTGATGACTAGGGAAAAGTGTACCAATCAACCTGAATTCACCATATATACACTGATCAGACATAACATTATGACCACTAACAGGTGAATTGAATAACACTGATTATTTATTCATCACAGCACCTGTTAGTGGGTGGGATATATTAGGCAGCTAGTGAACATTTTGTCCTCAAAGTTGATGTGTTAGAAGCAGGAAACATGGGCAAGCGTAAGGATTTGAGCAAGTTTGACAAGAGCCAAATTGTGATGGCTAGACGACTGGGTCAGAGCATCTCCAAAACTGCAACTCTTGTGGGGTGTTCCCGGTCTGCAGTGGTCAGTATCTATCAAAAGTGGTTCAAGGAAGAAACAGTGGTGAACCGGCAACAGGGTCATGGGAGGCCAAGGCTCATTGATGCATGTGGGGAGTGAAGGCTGGCCCATGTGGTCTGATCAAAAAAGCTACTGTAGCTCAAGTTAATGTTTGTTGGTTGGTAATTGCTGGTTCTAATAGAAAGTTGTCAGAATACACAGTGCATCACAGTTTGTTGTGTATGGGGCTGCATGGCCGCAGACCAGTCAGGGTGCCCATGCTGACCCCTGTCCACCACCGAAAGCGCCAACAGTGAGCACATGAGCATGCATATTACGAGGATATTGGATGTGTATTAGTACTGATAAAGCACATATTAATGCCTTATTCTTCATATCATACAATACCTAAACTTAACAACTACCTTACTAACTATTAATAATCAGTAATTAGGAGTTTACTGAGGCAAAAGTCATAGTTAATAGTAAGTTAAAAGTGAGAATTAGACCCAAAACTAAAGTGTGAAAATTTTTCCTACTGTACTGAAATCGCACCGGACCATGACCCCAAAACCGAGGTATGTACCGAACCCAGTCAATTTAGATGAAAGAAAACAGTTAACGTCACAGAGAAATTATATTGTTGGATTCACTTTCACAACGGTTTTATCCAGCTGATGAACAATAAAAACATTGACAGCCAATCAGAATCCATCCTGCTGTAACAAGTTTGAGTATTTAAAGTGACAGAAAAGCACACACTTAGAATAAACAGAATGATATCATCCGCTGGTGTGGACGCTAATAGTTAACTTAATCTTTATCTTTATATTTATCATTCTTGGTGTGAATGGACCTTTTCAGTAATGCAATGGTCAATTTGTTATCTCTTTACACAAACACACACTGTTCTTGGTCACCACAGGCAACATATCAGCATCAGTGTAGTAGGAATACTAGCAAGTCTGCCAGGGCATTTCTGTAATATTTCCCAGTTAGTGATACAGGTCATTTATCACCGTCATGCTCTAGTCTTGCTTCACACAAGCAGCCGCCGAGATAAGGCCCTGGACTTAAGTAAGCTACGGACTCATTTTATTTTTAGCCAGGTGCTGGCTCAGCTAAACTCCCTCACAATGGCAAATGTCTGGACTATAAAAACATTATTACACTATACATTAACATTATTAACTGTTATTTAAGCAACATGTAATGAAAAGGTCCACAACAAGTAGGTTATTCCTCTCCTGCGGATGTTTACAACAACAACAAAAAAAAAGGCAGTGCAAAGAGTATGTGACATGCAAATGTATGTGTGGACACCCCATGTAAGGCAATATTTCTTCCCCTCTCAGCGCTTGCGGGTCTGTGTGTTTAGAAATAAATAAGCCCTGCATAATGTTGTCTTCCTGAGAATGCTTGTAGTGTGTTTATCCATTTTGATGAATCATTTGGCACAGCTAGAGTAGCGAAAAGAGGCCATAGCTCCTGTTTTTCCGCTAAGTTTGATGCTCAGCACGTTGGTTTCGGGCTGCACTAGTAGCTGCCGGCCTCAGGATCGAATACGCATATGTTAAAACTATGAGTCATCTAGCTAACAGCAACTCTTGTGATGCTTAGGAAGTTCAAACATGTTATTCTGCAAGTTAACAAACCACCTGCCCCCATGTCTTACTTTTTATCAAGGATAAACCAGCAATCCATTTAAAATAAATATCTGCTAATCACATGTAGCTCAAGGAAGAGCAGAGCCAAAGATACTACTGTTTATTTCTCCCAACGTGTAGTCGTAAAGTTCTGACGCTTGGTTTATAAGTCATTAAACTTAATGATTGGCATAATGAGGTTGGGATGCTGCCAGAGGGGGGGCCGGGACATCAGGTGGAATTACCATCAGAAGTTCTCCAACACACAGTCACACATCCTGCACACCCTCTCTCTCTCTCTCTCTCTCTCTCTCTCTCTCTCTCTCACTCACTCACTCACTCACTCACACACACACACACACACACACACACACACACACACACACACACACACACACACACACGTGTCACCAGCCGTCGATAGCTGGAGTCGGTCTCGTCAGGATGATAGCGAGGGCTATCATTACTCGTCAACAAACAAACGTAAAGGGAGCGGAGCGACAGACAACAGTGAGGTAGAGAGAGTGGTAAAGAAAGCGAGGCGATTCGAGTGGACAGAGAGCTCGCAAAGCACTGTCAGCTTTGAGGAGACGTGACAGATCGCCAGATATCAAAGACATGTGTAGATGAGAACATCTCATTACCGGATCCATCTCCTCCTGTGTCTTTCTGCTCAACAGCTATTTATACCGACTTCTTGTCGCTGTCACCAGTTTGTTTGTTCCTATTGTCTATTACTGCCTTTACTGCTAATTTTGTCTCGGCTTGATTGTTTTTCTATGGCACCGTTTGATTTCACAATAAATGAAATGTGTCTCGAACGCGTCTCACCGAGTTTGGAAAAGAGGGCCGGATGCGCTTATTGTAATTTTTGAGGGTTGTTTCATCACCGTGGTATGAAATGTGCAACGAATAGTTTGTGGTGACTTTTTAAGGAGCATGTTATTGAGTGCAGATTACAATTTGTGAAAAACTGCTTTCAGTTTGTACGCATCACTATTATTTTTCCACACTAAACATAAAACGATGGTTCACTCAAATTGAAAATGATGTCGTCATCATTTACTTAAAGTGCCCCTATTATGCTATTTTAGAGTTTCATAATTTTGTTTTGGAGGTCTCCAACAACAGGTTTACATGCATCAAAGGTTTAATTTTCTCATAATATACATTGCACATCACCACAATATTCAGTGATTCTCAAACGACTCGATAGATGAATCAGACTCTCTAAATCCCTCTAAAGCCTGCTCTGATTGGTCAGATGGCTCAGTCTGTTGTGATTGGTCTACCACGTACAGTGCGGATTTCGGAAACAAACATCCATTACCATAACTGATCATCAGCTCCATCAGGATTTTACACCAAAGCCCAGTGCAAATCCGAATCGATGACGAAACAGTGGAAGAACTAGTTATTCAACCCAAACCTTGAGCAGGACGTTTCTCAGTGATGCTACTCAAGTTGAGGTACATTATGAGGTGTTTCAACTGTAATTAAATCAGCATTAACGTGCGTGGGTGTGTCTAATGTATTGGGTTGCACATGTGGGAATTGTATCAATAACAGTGCCCAGCTGATGTAAACATTAACGTTTGCAAAACAAATCTTGCGTCATCCATGACAGACAACCTGCATTAATAGACACAGTTTTAGGTAATACTGCAGCCCACAGCTGATTTACAGTAGTATTTCAGTAAGACAGCAATAACGCGAGTTAGCCGGTTAGCCAGATACTTACACAATATGAAACACAATAAATGCTATCCGGTATCCACTGCTGTGTTCAAGGTTTTCATGCGTGGTGTGCATGCGCAATAAGTGGACGGGCAATATGCTAATGTTTCGTTGTGACGTCACAACGAAATGGCTTGCTAATCATTTGAAAGAGGCGACTCTTACTTTTGAGAGACAATAACTTTATATACGCTGCACTTTCAGATTTAAAACTTTGCAGGATGTTTTCATTCACTTAGAACTATGGTTACACACTACATGAAAGGTAATTAAAAAAAATCCATAATACGGACACTTTAACTAGAAGATATTTTTCAGAATGTAAAATTTTTTTTTTGTCAATGGGGTCCAAAAGAATATTTAAATAATTTGCAATATAACAAAATTATTATGTTTTCCACAGAAGAAAGTAAGTAACACAGGGTTGGAAAGACATGAGGATATTTTCATTTTTGCGTGAACTATTCCTATGTTACGTACAGAGGGACACAGAGAACAGGAGATGGTAATGATGACAGTTTATTGAGTGACCGGGGTGCAAAGCAGATCAGGTGAGCAGTCAGATGGATGAATGGCAGGATAGGGCTGATAACAGGATAAGGATACTCAGAGTCTTTCGTAGGAGAACCAGGAGAACGGAACACAGGAGACGATGGAGACAGGAGACAGGAGACGAGGAGACACACTGGAGACAGGGAAGCAGGCAAGTAGCACGGGAGAGTCCTTGAGGTAAGTCAACATGTGATTGTTGAGCAAACGAGACCGGACAGTGACTGTATGTGTGCGCACGCGTGGGGCTTAAGTGCAAGCAGTGATGAGATGATGATGAGGTGCAGGTGTGCGTGATCAGTATTCGGGAGAGGCTGTGCGTGGTGCTTGGGAGTGGGTGGAGCCTGGCGTGCTTGTGACACTTTAAGCATCTAAGGTGTCCTATTAGTTTTTAAACCTCTGCTTTCTCTGAAAAGACATTCATTTTGCAACAGACATCACCAGGGCTATGGTTAGAGAGTCAGACTTGTAACCCGAAGTTTGCAAGCGGGATTCCCAATACTGGAAAAATTTAAGTGGGGGAGTGAGTGAAAAGTGCTCTCTTCCACCCTCAATACCCACAACTTGAGCAAATCACCTAACCCCCAATCTCTCCCCGGCGCCACAGCAAAATGGCTGCCCACTGCTCCAGTTGTGTGTATGTCCATGGTTTGCAGTGTGTACGTGTTTACTACTCACTGCTCCTAATGTGTGTGCGCTAACTTTGATGAGTTAAATGCAGAGGACAATTTCCAAGTATGGTTGATTTTGAGCATGGTAAAGTTACCATCTGCAAGACCCACTCAGAGTGATTATTGGATCACGCTGGGAAAGCATGCCCATCTCGGAAGATGGAACACTGCGGAGCCACACCCTTCAACGGAAGGAGAGGTGGCAGATTACACATAGGGACTAGCCTATCAGGGTAGTGCTACCTATGGCGGTCTCTGGGGTGGATCCAACCTGATCCCAGGGGGGAAAGAACACCTCAGAGATGACAGAGCGGGCTCTGTCAAGGGAAAGACACAGGGCTAGCTGAGTAGGGTAGCTGGTACCATGGAGAATACACATATGGGGTTGCCGTTAGGGAACCGCTACATATGGATACCCAGCCTACACACATATTCCACACTGACCGGACTCGCTCCTCCGTGAGGCGTGCAGTCTGACCGACTGAGTCCAGCTCCATGCCGAGATAAGAGATCCTCTGTGTGGGACAGAGTTTGCTCTTCTCTCGGTTGACCCGAAGTCCCAACAGGCTGTCCTCACCCAAGAGCAGATCCCCTTCTCACTGGGCTACCTGTTTCAGGGCCGCTTGCCCTTGTGCTTGCCAGCAGACTTCGTGGGACCCTGGATGGGTTGGACGCCTGCTGCCAGGGTGGAGGCTGCTGCTTGGCTTTAGCAGGGGCAGAGGTGGATACAGGGGGACACCCTCGGTGACAAGCAGGCGGAGGTGCTGCGACCGACGACTGGGTGGAGGCAGCAGCTGGTCGTCGGGGCAGGACTTTTTTTTTTGCCTCCGTCTGCTTCTGGGCCACCAAGAACTGCTGGGCTAAGTTCTCAATGGCGTCGCCAAAGAGGCCCACCTGACAGACAGGGACGTTGAGGAACCGAACTTTGTCGGACTCACGCATATCTGCAGGTTTAGCCCCATGTGACGTTCCTGGACCACTAGTGTGGACATTGCCTGACCCAGGGAGTGTGCAATGATTTTCGTCACCCAAAGAGCGAGGTCCATCACCACACGCAATTCCTGCATAACCCCTGGGTCAGGACTACCCTCGTGCATGCAGGACAGAGGGTAGCGAGAGAGGGAAAACACTTATACAGATTATGGCCCTTTTGGTGTTCCATATTTCCCTCTCTCTGATGCGGCAATTGACATCTGTCCTCTGCCAGAGCCCCAAATGAAACGCTAGGTCCCTTGTTTTTTTTTTTTTTTTTTTAAGAACCAACAATCCCATCTGTAAGCTACCAGCAGGCATGTGAGACAGTGAGCGTGGCTGTCAGAACAGCACACGGCGCGCTGAACGCTCAAGCCCTTATGTTTTTAGAAAGGCAAGATGAACAACGCGCCGACGTGGTCATGTTCTCATGAGTTTATGTTCGGCTCCGAAGTTAAAAGCGAGGATGCGGTATTCCACTTCCGTATTTATACCCGCGGTGCGTGGACCACATGCCAATGTTATTGGCTCGTTTCTATACACTCGAAGCAGATTGGTCTCTGAACATGATCCCCAATTCGTCGGTCAGTTCCGATGTACGTCGAACGTGACTGTTTGAAAGAGAACTTTAATAATGCATTAGTAAATATTGAAATTAACATTAATTTAGATTTAGGAATATTGTAGAAGTATTGTTCATTCTTAATTCATGTTAACTAAAGTAGTTAACTAATGTTAACTAATGAAACCTTATTGTAAAGTGTTACCAAAATATCTGTCAAAAATGTCTGTCAAAAACATTAAAAAGTCATAACCCCAAACTTTCGAATGCTATAATTTTTTTTTCTTATATGTCTTGTTTCACTCAGATATGACAAATTACAGAAATGGAAATGGAAATTCATGTTGAATGTAATGGAATGTCATCTGAATCTATGGAATGTCCAAGCCACATCTAGGGACAAGGAAATCCAAGAGAGGAAAAAATAAATAAAAATAAATCATGACCATCATGGCACAGGAAAAAAGGAAAGAAAGTACAATCTAGTTCTATCATATTATTATTCAAACTGGGAGGTTATTAGCATGTATAATAATTAAGAAAATAAACAAAATGCAAAAGAACAAATAAATAGCCAATGTAAAATCAGCACAAACATGTGACAAATAAAAACCACACATACACACAGGTTGTTAGTATATAACCTCTGTCCAGTGATTAATGATGTAATTAGCACTATCCCATGCAGCGTACACTAGTCTTCTCAGAAATGTTCTAATGGACCGAATGCCACATGAACACACACACATTAAGCATGTGTTGTGTAACAGGACCCCATGCACATATACAGAAAACAGTTATTTTGCAGGATTAATTGCGCCTTTTCATCATTTTTGTTCCCCGGGAAAAGAAATAGCCTAATGAAGCAGAATATGTCCATTTCTTGGCTGGTTCGTGCTCATAAGGCTGTTATCATGCTGTTATCAGTCCACGGCAAATGTGTAGGTTTGGTTTTAACATTGGTAATGATATTTAAAATCGATCAAAGATGCACCATGTCTCCTCCTCTACATCAAAGGCTGTTCATGCTTACACATAGTATTTATAAGTTCCCCTTTTTACCTTTTTGCACACTTTTTGTCTAAACAATACATTTACTCATGTAATTTATTTACTTTTTGTCCATTCAATAAAATTAGGAATCAATGTTGTTTGGACCTCAACGTTTCGCAATGAAATTCATAGAAGTTTGGAATGATATGAAGGTACTCTTATTTGTACTTTATTTACTTTTGTTTTATACAAAATATTCAATAAACTAAATCGCAAACTATGTATCATTTGAAAGCTAAAACACTCAATATTCGTGTTCTGCACTTGTTTCTGCAATAAATATACCAGAGAGGAAAGGGTTAAATTAAATGTTGAAGCACTAGCTATTTAAACATTAGCATAATAAACGCAGTTCTCATTGATTTTGAGCATGGTAAAGTTACCATCTGCAAGACCCACTCAGAGTGATTATTGGATCACGCTGGGAAAGCATGCCCATCTCGGAAGATGGAACACTGCGGAGCCACACCCTTCAACGGAAGGAGAGGTGGCAGATTACACATAGGGACTAGCCTATCAGGGTAGTGCTACCTATGGCGGTCTCTGGGGTGGATCCAACCTGATCCCAGGGGGGAAAGAACACCCCAGAGATGAGACTAGCCAATGCCTTGCAAACAAAGGTTTGATTGATGGACGTAGTAACCAATCAAAAGGCATTATCTTGCGCAGTGTTTGTAAGCATTATTGGTGAATACCAGTTGCGCAGGACACGGCAGGACATACGGGCACGTGCTTACCATTTACGCACACACCGCAGTGGAGCACGCAGACTCTATGACAGACTGTTTTTATCCACTAAATGAGTTTTACACGTTGTAAATTCTGTAAATAGTTACTTTAGTTTTCAGGAACTGTATATCCATTATAATTAGCAGTTTATTGCAGATTTATTTGAATGAAAAACTACTCTTTACAATTACAAATGTTCTGAAATAAATGGCCTTTTTGAAAGGACGCCTAGTCGTTTCTTGACATAAAAGCTTACAGAAGCTACATTTCTGAGAGAATCATCCTCAAATTTGAATCTAAACAGATATTCAGTTTTATATTTAGGTTATTTTCAGGCCCTTAACATTAAAGTCTCAATTTTTTTACCTAAGTGAAAAAAAAAAAAAAAAAAAAAAAACTTACATGCATATTTTCCTTGCTTTACTCTGTTCCTATACTATTTTGAGTTATTATCACTCTTGGGTAACAAAATGTCAAGTGTCTAGTTTAAAATAAGACCAGATTTATGAATATAGACCACAGGGTTTAAGAGCTGCATACATTTTTATTTGGGTATGTCGTTTTCTGAAAATTTTCAAAAATAGGGGCACAGGTTCCTGTTTTTTTTTTTTTTGGAACAAAGCAAACGTCAGTACTGTTTCTAAGATGTAATCTATACAATATTAACTTTTAATAGAGTCATACAAAAGCAATATAACATTTGCACAGGGGCGGTTCTAGGATTTCATCCACGTGGGTCTTAGCCCTCAGTGAGACTGTATAGCAAGAGTCCATCGCCTCTTTAAATCAGCACCACTGCATTAATATATAATAAGTGAAAAATAGCCTACAGGTACTTAAATTGGTACCAAGTCAAAACAAAATTTGTATAAATGATATAATGACACCAGCCTTTCTGCAGTATAGTTCAAATCAGTACATATGTAGGCTACTGTTTGACTAACAGAAAATAATATAATTTTTATTAACAAGTATTACTAAAAATATTGACTCATGGCTCAAAACTAAGAATTGTTTTTATATCAGATACTTACCCTGCCAAAAATTCACTGGCCCTGCCTAAATAAATAAAGTTACTGTTTTCATAGTTTTGACCTTTGTAACCCTACAATACCAACATTTTAGACAATTCTCAATTCCAATTTATGATCGCAGCAAAAACTAATACTAACCTAACTAATGTAAAGTTCAAATATTAAAGACAAGTAAACAGTAAATAATGAAGTAATAAATAAAATAAGAACAAATAACAAGCAATAGCAAAAATAAATACAAGAGAAAAGATACAAATTAAAGAGTACCTTACAGTGCTTTTGAAAACTGTATTACTGTATGAAGTAAATATAAGTAAATATACTATATTATACTAAATATGAAAAGATACCCACAAATCTGTTATATTTACACACATTCTTAATTTACTTTAACGGTTTACGTGGATACTCGTCAAGATGGGAATTTTGACATAATTTTGTGTGTATTTGCTCAAGAAGACACAAAAGAGAAATCAGGGGTGCGTTTCCCGTACGACGACGTAACTCACTGCTTAACTACCATAGTACATTGCTTTGTTGAAAAAATCAACTAGCTAGTCACGACTGTTTCCCGAAACCGTATTGTCACAAATTTGCCGTTCAACCACGTTGGTTAGTGATGTCACGCAGGTGGTGGAGTAATAACTGCTTTTAATGAATTATTTTGAGATCGAATTCATGCTAGACTTTTTGCTATAAATTATGGCACCTGAGCACTAATTCAAATTTTTCTCAGTTACTTTGCTTTATTTCCAGATTCAAATAGGCTTGTTCTTACGTACTAGAGCACGTCCGCACATGCGCACTCTTCAAAAAAGGTGCTTTAAATCTCTTGACAAACTAAAAGACATAAATTACTTTTGTATGTATTCGAAATAAAAGATATAGATTGTACTAAATGCTTATTTTGCTCAAAATAACACAGGCAATATACTCATCAACGATGCACCAAGTGTTTTCAATTAATTCCTATGGAAACTGAGCTTCAAACTTGCAGTATATTGTTGGATTAACAGCGGACCAGAGAAAGCA
The DNA here is from genome assembly GCA_018749465.1 of Paracanthobrama guichenoti. NCBI lineage: Eukaryota > Metazoa > Chordata > Actinopteri > Cypriniformes > Gobionidae > Paracanthobrama > Paracanthobrama guichenoti. Next base: position 33,104,284 of record CM031956.1, on the reverse strand, counting down.
TTGAGAGTGTCAAAGGTTTGGGCAGTTCTCAATTTTATGCAAATATCAAGCAAAAAACATGGTCGGCAACTGTGAGGCTCAGGTAGTGAGGTCTGTCTTGAGCTTTTAAAAATATGCAGGATGTGCCGGAGTTTATGCAGGATTTACTGCATGAATCATATTGTTTACACATTGGATACAGCACTGTTGCGTGTGTGATATTGCTTAAATATTATTTCTACCGTAATTTCATTCAGTCACATCTGTGATTTCTAGAAATCACAGATCTGCATGTTTGAGCTGCTTTAACTGAAAACAACTTAATCTTAAAATTAATCAGTACCATTGTTTTGGCTCAAGATGCACATCAGTTATGTTTTTTTATACGCCATGTATAGGATGAGGCATAGGGCTGTGCAAGCTTTGGGGGTGTTGATGGACTCGATTTAGATATTCATACAACAACGTATTCTGGGGACCATGAAAATTGTGTGTAAATGATCAAAAATGCTGGTGGTGGTTGGCAACTTAAAAAAAAAAAAAAAAATGCTGGCAGGGAAAGAGTTAAATGTCATAATTGAACTAAGGCCTCATCCCGGCTTAGTCTAAGCCCTGTCTGTGAAACTGGGCCATAGATTATTATAGTCTCACAACTTTGGTTCGATCTCATAAAATGTCTCTACTCTCCATACCCAAATGTATGCTCTTTCTGAATGGCTTGTCATCCCATTGTGGTCAGCTCTGTTACGTAATTGTGAATTTGAGAATGCAAAACTACAGCAACAAGCTTTTGAATATTTTAACAGGATAAAGAGCCAGTTGTAAAACTTTGACTCAGACTCAGTACTGACTGAGCAGCAAACTAAACTTAGCTAAAAGTACAGGCAGAAAATACAGTGAGAGATTGCTAATATATATGGGAGAAGTCAGACTGTGTCTGCAAAAACCCGCCATGACAAGACAGGCCTAGTGAAACGCTCCAATAGCTTTTCCCATTACCCCCTCACAACACACTTACCCTGCTCTGGCTCTCATACACACATACACACAGTCTGCTTTTGTAGCTTGTGTAGAAAACTTTGCCATCTGCAATTTGTCCATGCACTGTGTGTCTGAGTGGGCACACTGTGTGACAGAGCGGTCTGTGACATGAGGGTGAATGTTTTTGACACTCACTCTAACCCCAAACTACTGCCTTTCTCCTCACCGATGTTTACAGCAACATGGCTTTATAAACCTTATTTACCCATCAGCCACTATTCAGAGAGAGTCAGACAGGAGCAATCATTAGGTCTATGTGTATTTTACATGTTTACTTTGTGCATTCATGCTAGTGTCTCAGTTTTAGTGGATTTTTAAATTGTAGCTGTTTGTGTGAGTGTCTGAAAGCAAACTGGCATTGATTGTCTCTCTCACACCTTGTATATCCCCTGAATGAAGTGAGTTGACACCGTGAACCCACTCAAATGAAACGGCCATCATTCCTGACGGCTGAGAACAGTGAGCTAAGAGTGTGTGTGCTACAGCAGAACCACAGCGGACGAGAAGCTGTCATTTTGACACAACCTTAGCAACAGTCAACCGAATCAGCATCTATGCCAGTTTAAGATGGCTGCCGTGCTATTCACCCTTGAAAAAGGTACAACTCAGAAAACGGTTTAATTCTTCAAAACTAAACAGAGATATAGAAAATAAGTTACAGTAATGGAAAAACCTTAAGAAACTGATTGATATCTAATGGACTCCAAATCATTGTATCTATAAATATGGGTCATTCACTGACATGTGGTCAAAAAGAAAAACAAAAAAAGTTATTTGTTTCAAAATGAAAATTGTTCCTTTTAGTTAATGTTATTTCTGTTGAAACTGTTGATATTTTGAAAGTGCTAAAAGTGGGAAAAGTATCAAGGTCAAAGTTCAGAGTAAGAAGAGAATCTGGAGTTGTCTTTTATCATTAGCAATAATGTCAAATGTTAATAAACAACAGTGAATTGAACTGATTTTATAACACTGTGCATTTTTTTTTTTTTTTATTTTTTTAGAATGATGTCATTCCAAACCCATATGACATGTTTTCCATTGGTTTTTTTTTTTTGTTACTAACATTTTCAAAATATCTTTTATGTCTCATAGAGGAAAGAAAGTCATAAAGATTTGGAACAATATGGGGGTAATTAAATAACTTTTTTAGGTGAACTTAAGACGGAGTTTTGGCAAAATAATGACTATAGACAGTTATGAAACTATTGTGCATCCCTAGTGATTCAAACTCCTTTGTTTTATTTTTGTTGATTACAGTGGTGGCAAATACTAAGTTACTACAGGTTTTACTATAATGGCAATAATTTTAATGTAGTTATAGATGGAATTTATATATAGGATTCATTCAGACAAAATTCATTTCAGAAGGGACAAAAAGACAATGAGGCAACTCAAATGCAACGCAATAAAAATGTGTGTATCAGTATTTGAATTTAGACTGAAAGATGAAAGGAGATCTACTGGCACGTTAAACATGTTTGTGTCATGTTTGTGTATGTGTGTTTTGGGGCAGTGCCCATGCTGAGGTTTTGGCTCATTCTCAGTTACTAAGGTTGATGCCAGTCGCCCGCTGGTTATGGCACATCATAAGGGGCCTAATGGAATGGGAGCATATCCATGGCGATTAACCGGGAGAGTGGCTATCTGGCTGGGCCTGTCCTGGCTCTTTGCCTAGCGGTTCAGTCGGAGCATAGCTCAGCTACACAAACACACAGAATCAACTGTCCTGCATAGACACAATCAGCCAAACACAGCACTCACATACACATATAAATTCAGACACAAGCCTCATCTATCTGCCCATTGCAACAGCCAGTGGCAGCAATGCTGAAATGTTGCAGTCCACAGCCATTAGTACAGAAGGCTCTACACAATGAAATACATTAGTGTGATTGCTCTGGGTGCAGACAGGCTGCGGGACAAGGGTTTGCTGGATTTGTACTTATTTTCCCCTCAGTGGAAAGTCCAAAAATACCTCTGTATTATCAAATATATTAGAGATCTTTGACATAATAGCATAAGTTGACAATAACATTGATTACAGAGTAAAACCTTTTTTTTTAATAATCATTAGGGATGCAATGACATCAGTCAATAATCGGTGTAGAATATAGTAGGGGAAAAATATATGTGACAAAAGAAGTATGTCTGAATTCACAGTAGGACTGCTCATGAAATGGTAGACAAAATGCACCTGGACGACTACTTCCGATGAGATTCTGAAGTATGCATGATGGGTAATTTACTATCCCATGAGGCCAGCAGGCCACAGAAGAAGATTTGTGAATGGCATTGAAGCGATGCAACTGACACTGGTATATCACATGATAATGACAATATGGCGAATTCATACATAGGCTACTACACAGATTTATACTAGGTATAGAATGTACTTTTTTAGTAGTCGTGAAGTAATTACATATTCAAAATAAGTACCTACTCAAGAGAGTATGCGATTTCAGATGCAGCCAATGTCTCTTGCTTGAATTTAGGCCTGTCGACTGACAATAACACATTAACAGGTTTTTATTTTTATTTTATTTTTAAATAGAAACGTTTAAGAAAGGCTCTATTGACCCTATGAATCACCCATAGTTCAAGCCAGTGTTACCTGGGGCCTATACCATGAAGCCGGTTTAGCTGGCTAGCCAGATATGTTTAAGCTTAGTTTGTGCTAATCCTGGGTTTTAGGTACCATGAAAGTGACTTGGCTTTTAGCAGTGTTCATCTCCATAGTAACTTACGCTCCACACTAACCTGCTCCAGGGCAGGTTACATTCTGGATAAGAGATCTCAAACTGAAATTGGAGCTGTGAAATCAGCTGTGAGCAAAGTGACACATCTCTGATGCAATAATGTCAATCCCAGAGTTTCTGATCCATCTTTAGTCACCACATAGCAAATGGGTTTTTAAAGACTAAAGCGTCTGGCTTTTAAGTTTGTTAAACTACCATCATGGTGCAGGCCCCAGGTCTGCAGTTTTTCACTATACCAAACATTTTGTAGTGCACCTCTCATTCAATAATCGCAAAGAGCTTTGCTATTTCTTATAAGAAACATAGTCTCAGCTTTCAAATTCTTTCCATTTTATCACAACATTCAAATCATATAAATGCCATTTAAATGTCCCATATTGTCAAATCTGAAATTTCCCCGCTTTTTTTCATGATAACTGAGGTCTAGGGGCTATGTAACTACCAAATAATGGTCAATCCACAGTCAAATGCACACAGCCTGCATAAAGTAGCTGTGCCTTTTCACGAGCCGTTTTGACTTCCGTGAAAATGTGACGTCAGAACTACTCAGTCACCCCTTTCAGTCACCACCTCGAGCACTGCCCACCGTCCCACCCTCCTTTTGCCAATCCCCAGTCAACATCGTGTCCATGCCATTGCTGAGCAACAACAACGTGGAAACATGTCGAGAAAACGCTGTTCAGTTGATGGATGTCAGGAAACTACATCATTGCACAGGCTTCCGGACATCATTAATATAAGAGACCAGTGGCTAATGTTTATTTCTTTGAAAATACCCAAGCAATTTAGTTCGACCTTAACCATCTGTTCTGGACATTTCACAAGTGATTGCTTCATCAGTCAAGCACAGTTAAAATTTTCATTAACACAAGTTTACCTTGGGCGTCTCATTGCAGCATATGTTCTCGCGTTCTGTGGGCGTCCTTGCACAGTTACCACAAGTAACATTTTAAAATAAATTTTACTTTACTGTAAAAGGGAAACTTACTGTTTCAGCAGGAAAGCAATAGTTATGTAGCTTACTGCATTCGGTGTTTGCTAACGTAACATATTATAAAGCAGGTAAGTGTTTCAAATTCAGCGTATAACTTAACGTACATATTTTGGAGATTTACACCAAATTTGACAAACAAAAAAAGTTTGTTTACAGACCGTTTAAATTACAGTTAATGTTAATTCTGCGTGCAGCATTGCTGTAATGGTAATTATATGTAAAAAAATGAGCATCAAAAGGTATGTTGTACAGCACAACTTACACTTGTCAGCTTATATCACTAACATTGCATTTACCTCAGGAAGTTAACTAATGTTCACAGTTTGGTAGTTAGGAGCTTATTTACTGTTAATTATATATGTTTATATACATTTGTCAAGTGTTTATGAAAACATTATATGCAACTGAGTTGTATGCAAACATTTATTTGTAATTATTATATCTGCAAATAAATAGAAGTTTGGGCTCTGTTGTTAATTTTAACCTCTAATATTATAGTAATTTACCAAATTGGAGGGTTCCTGTATAGTTTACAGCTTTAGTTGGGGATTTTTTCTTCTTAATTCAATTCAATTCACATTTATTTGTATATCACTTTTCACAATACACATCGCCTCAAAGCAGCTTCACAGAAAATGCAAGCATCTACATTACAATTTAAAGTGATTTGTCCACGTTATGTATATCAGAAATGTGCATAAAGCACACAGATTAGCAAACAATGTATTGCTAATCAATATAATAATTAAGGCACAAAAAAAAAGTGAATAAGAATACATGTTGTTAATGATTAGGGTATACAGAAATGAGCATGCTTAAGCAAATCAAACTATCAGTATCGAAGATATTAGTCGGCTATATCAGATAAATGAAGTATCAGTTCATCTCTAATCATCATAATACATGTTTTGACTTTTGACTTGAATTTTTTATGCAAAAAAAAGATTTGACAAATAATTTAATCAGTATTTAAATGTTTGCTATGCTGGTTAAATTAGACCTGTTAGACTACCTAGCTGAGAAGTTCAAGATGATCTGAGTGGGTCTTTTCAGCAAGGTGTAGATTTAAAACATACTATTCTTGTCTAAAATACTGGTTTTACTGAAGGAGCAGACATTTATTTAACATGAAGTGCAAATAGTATGCAAAGGAAGCAAAATTTTAGGTCTTAGACAGCTGTGCGACAGCAACTTCAGGGAGAGGAGACGACAAGCAGACAGACAGAAATTTGTTAAGTGCAGTAAGAGTCAGCACTGAAATCGAGGAGTACACCACAAAGAGAGAGAACATCTCCACCGCCATTCACATTGTTAGAGGAAAAAAAATTGAACAGAACATTTCAGAAGGTTCCAGAGCTCCCATCTCCACAGTCCACTTCTTTTGTCCACTGCCCAGCTGAGTTCTTTGCCAAAGCAAAAGTGATTTTCCTTTCCTGTCTTTTATGCTCCCTGTTTCTCCTCAGTTCTCTTTCTCTCTCGCTCGCTTTTCAACCGTAGCCTTCACAGGTGTCTCAGAGAGTGATGGGATGAGAAATGGAGGGAGAAGGAAGAGAGAGAGAAGGATGAAACATCTCCAGACCGGTCGGTCTGTCAATTAGACAGAACACACATAGAACAGAAAGTGCTGAACCGAGGGGGTTGGGAAGAGAGACAGAGAAAGAGAGAGACATGCATTTTGCCCAAACTAAAACGAATTCAAAAGAATTTAAGAAGGTAAGATAAAATATTGGAGTTTTTATTTTAATTTGAGACTTTTCTTGAAATTGTAACGCTTGATTTTTATTGTGATTTATTGTCCCAATGAGAAGGGAAAGATATCTTCTATCACAGTACGAGTAATTGTACAGCATTTTTAGTATGACATATTTGATCTTTTTAGATTTTCAATGCCCTAAAAATCTGTGGTTATGTGATTTCATTCATACTAACAGAAAAAGCAGCTGCAGTAAACACGTTTCAGGACAGTGCATTCTGAATCCTCTTACAATTAAATATTAGCCTATTCTTCCGTCACTTTACTGGTGGATCCTGGCATATATTACACATTAATCCCTAGAGTAGTAGCAATGTTCTCTAGCACAGGAAGACACATTCACTTATGTGACAGAAAAAAAAAGCCTCCCTAACTGATATACATCAGGTCTGATATTGAATTTGTGATTTCTAGGCATTGTATTTCATCTCACATTTTTGTTAATCTTGATTTCTTACAGCTTGTGTTTTTTCTGGGTGAGACGAAGAGAACTGCAGTGCTAATAGAGTCTCACTAGTGCGGACGTCATGCAGCTGTGCAGGAAAGACCAACGACCAAGGTCAATAATATCGTTAAATAATACATTTCATTTAGTTTGTTTTCACTAAACACATATCGTATCAGAACACTATATACGGCACGTGTAACATGCAATCATTCTGTGATACTTTTGTGTCTTTTTTTTTTAAAGCTTGATGCTGGTCGCTATTCACAGCCATTATATGGACAAATGCGAGCGGTGCATTTAAAATAAATTCTCCTTTTGTGGTGTATTAAAGAAAGAGGGGCATGCGGAATTAGAACAACACCAGGGTGAGTAAATGATTACTTAATTTCCATTTTAGAGTGAATTATCCTTTAATTTCTTTGAATTGCTTCATTTGAAATGAGGCCAATTCATATTCTAATTCCTGACATGAAAGGGAATGAATAGTTAAATTCTGAATGGTGCCCAACTCTGCTATACATTGATATACACTAGGCACATTTTTAAAATAGGTTTTTGAAAAAATGGAGTTTAATTACTTTTTTAATGTCCTGTTTTAAGCAAGGAATATACCTCTGGACTAACATATTAGCTTAACACATGATGAATTCCCTTAAAAGGATAATTTCGCTTACACTTCATTTCGATAGTCCACTTTAGACAATCTATTAACTATAAGTAACTTTGAAACTACTCTCTATAAATATAACTTCTTGCCCAATTTTGCAATTACATCACCTAACTCTCGTTAGAGTATTAGACTGTTAGGATAGGGTTAGAATAATGTCTGTTGGGGGACCATCAAAATCAAAATCTTACTCTAATGACTGATAGTTGATATGTAGTTGCAAAATACACTCACCTAAAGGATTATTAGGAACACCATACTAATACTGTGTTTGACCCCCTTTCGCCTTCAGAACTGCCTTAATTCTACGTGGCATTGATTCAACAAGGTGCTGAAAGCATTCTTTAGAAATGTTGGCCCATATTGATAGGATAGCATCTTGCAGTTGATGGAGATTTGTGGGATGCACATCCAGGGCACGAAGCTCCCGTTCCACCACATCCCAAAGATGCTCTATTGGGTTGAGATCTGGTGACTGTGGGGGCCATTTTAGTACAGTGAACTCATTGTCATGTTCAAGAAACCAATTTGAAATGATTCAAGCTTTGTGACATGGTGCATTATCCTGCTGGAAGTAGCCATCAGAGAATGGGTACATGGTGGTCATAAAAGGGATGGACATGGTCAGAAACAATGCTCAGGTAGGCCGTGGCATTTAAACGATGCCCAATTGGCACTAAGGGACCTAGTTGCTCTTCTATCAGCTTGAATCAGTTGGCCCATTCTCCTCTGACCTCTAGCATCAACAAGGCATTTTCGCCCACAGGACTGCCGCATACTGGATTTTTCATTAAGGCATTTTTCCCTTTTCACACCATTCTTTGTAAACTCTAGAAATGGTTATGCATAAAAATCCCAGTAACTGAGCAGACTGTGAAATACTCAGACCGGCCCGTCTGGTGCCAACAACCATGCCACGCTCAAAATTGCTTAAAACACCTTTCTTTCCCATTCTGGCATTCAGTTTGGAGTTCAGGAGATTGTCTTGACCAGGACCACAGCCCTAAATGCATTGAAGCAACTGCCATGTGATTGGTTGATTAGATAATTGCATTAATGAGAAATTGAACAGGTGTTCCTAATAATCCTTTAGGTGAGTATATAGGCCTCAGCTCAACCTTTGTCAACACCATCAGTATTTGTCAACTCCATCAGTATTTTACACCGTCAGGTGAAGGTTTTTGTTAATATTGAAAGAAATGTCTTATTCATTTTTTTCAATTTATTGTGTAAAAATGTTAAAACATCAATGGAACTACATTATATTATGTCTTAATTACCTAAGAACATTTGTGATATATGTTTAACAAAAGGAATTTTGAAAGTGGGTTGTTCATAATAGAAAATAAACAAAAATAAACAGAGAATGTATTTTATGATTTAGATACTTTACTGAAAACCAATATTACATAACTGAAGATTTTACATTGTTTTTGGATGGATTAAATAAAATTAGCATGCTTGTTAGCGTATCTGATGGAGTTGACACAAATTAAGTTATGGAGTGAATAAATAAATAAATATAATTTTTTAGAAAAAAAAAATATTTAGAAATAAGCCTGTTCCCTTACATGGTTCATTATCTGAGACGTTTGTCTACAAAAATGCCAATTTTTAATAATGTAGTGTTAGTTTTTTATTTTTAACATCTAAAAGATGTTTTGTCCCTTATCTCAAGAATCAGTTATTTCATTAGGCTACATATCCATACAATATATATTTCTGATAATCCATTAAATGTAATGGCTTACTTAAAAATGAAGGGTACTTTTCTTTTTATGTGAAACTTGATTGACACAAAGCAGTGGATATTTATAGCCATGATAAATGAGTGATTAGTCTGGCATCAGTACAGAAACAGCTGCTTCTCATCACAAACACTTGAGATAAAAACAAAACACTTAACAGTAAAACATAATTTATAAATGTGATTGAATGAGCCATGTTCAGAGGTGTCACACCTGTGACAGCACAAGTTGCAAAGTTGCTTGACAACTAAAAACCCTAGTGTGTCACATATTTCTACCGTCACACAATAAATAATGTTATAGCTCCTGTCCTTAGTGGCAACTACACACTCCATCCAGGTCTGTTAACCCGGGAGCTTGTAAAAGGCGCTGAGGATTTTCCCCTCTGTAAAGATGAGGTCAGCCTCACTGTGAGCTAATTGATTCACTTTTATTTCCTCAACTAAGCAAGCAGCACACAGCTTTTAAAAAGAGCCCGAGTGTCTCTGTGATTGAAAACGCTTGAAATAATTGAGCTGTTGTTTGGTTTGATGTTGCTGAGTGACTCAGTGGTTCGGTATTGAGAGACTAAAGGTAATTGATATTGACTTTCCGCCTGTGCTTTGTCATCAGCTTCCGCAATGGAACGTCCCACCTTCTGTGGCAAAAGACCGTGACTATTATCTCCTGTAAGCTCGTCCACACACACTTCTCTTGCTTTATAGCGACTGCACAATTAGCAGACAGAATGACCATGGTTGCTGGCAATAGATGCAACAATCAGACTATCGATGCCCTGAGTGACAGTATTGCGGGTTGCACAGAATTCAGACATACTTTAAAATAAAATCCAAGACTTTTTAATCCAGATTTCTGGATCACATCCCATTTGTCCTGGCTTACAGGGAGCAGTGACACTTCACTGATTAAAACAATTACAGATTGACAGCAAAAAGGGTGTTTAGACCAGTAGACCGTTATTTATTGAACAGCACGAGACTTATTACACATCTTACCCACAACAGAGGGCCTGTGAAAAATACTGAAGCTCAAGTAAAAGTTCTTTTTTTGTGGCATTGTAATAGAGCTTATAAATCAGCAGAGACAAGCACCAGCCGTGTGTTGAAAGCAAGGGGATTTTCATAATGTGACGGAGTATTAAGCAGCTATGGTATGGATTGGACCTGTAATCCACACTCATGCCAAAACACACCCGCTGACTCTGTCACTACACCACACTGATATGCGCCGTTTCCTGTCCTGCAAGGAGAGAAGAAGAGAGATGGAGCAAAAAAGAATTGAATGGGATAGAATAGAAGGTAGTGAAGGACTTAAATGAATTATGTTAGGGGAAAAAAGGAGAGCAACATCATAAGTACTTAGAGCATAAAGCACTGTAAATCTCCAAAGGTGTAGAATAATAACTCTCATTGAAGAAAACTAATCTCACGGGAACAAAAGAGCTTGGCATTGTGCATTTCTGTTTCGCTATTGTGTCTAGTAATTGTTCTCTTTATAGTTAATTGATCTAGATGCAAGGTCCAAATTTCCCCTCGGGTTTGCCTTTCAATGGCACAAAAAAAAGTCAGTATTTGAATAGTAAAGTAATTTATACTTAGATTGAACAGAGTTAGTTTGGTTGCAAAATCTATTTTATGATGTGAAATATGGAATATGAAATTAAGACAACAATATCAACTATATTAACGCTAAGCACAAATCAATAATGGTTTGAAAGGCACAAACACAATCATGTCAGCACAGCTCATTGGGAAATTTAGGACAGTAGTTTTCTATTTTAATGTATTTTAAAATGTAATTTATTCCTGTGATGGCAAAGCTGAACTTTCAGCAGCCATTCCTCCGGTCACTGATCCTTCAGAAATCATTCTAATATGCTGATTAGCTGCAATAACTATTTCTTATTATTATCAAACAGCTGTGTTGCTTAATGTTTTTTTAATTATTATTATTATTTATTTATTTTTTTTTTTTTGTGGAAGCAGTGGTTGTTCATGATTCTTTGATGAATGAAAAAGTTCAAAAGTACATTTATTTTAAATTTTGTAACAACATGAATGTCTAAACTGTCAGTTTTATCAATTTAATGCATCCTTGCTGAATAAAAGTATTGAATTACTTAAAAAACAAAAAAAAACAAAAAAAAAAAACCTTCAAACTTTTCTATATTATAAGACTTAATATATGCATTTAAGACAACATATTATTGATATCAATGCCAAGCACAACTCAGTAGTGGTTGGAAACAAATAAACAAACATCCTGTTCCCAAAGCTCCTTGGGTGTCGTGGGTATTCCTCATACACTTCTGCAACTTTTCAGACAGAGTTGAACACACCGATGGTTTTCAAACTAAAACTTTCGCATTACCAAATTGGGATTTTCACGGCTGACAGTGTGGCGTTATTGTGATGGAAATGGGTGGATTTGGTCCCCTGAGTATAGCGGTGACTGGTGACTGGAAATCTTTCAAAGTGTTTTTTTTTTTTTTTTACCACAGCATCAAAAGCGGTCTACGTGTACCTGAAACAGAGATGTTTGAGTCCTAATGTTACTGCCTCTGTCACACATGCTTCATTTGTTCTGTAGTTTGTTCCTCTCTACAACTCCAGCTATTCAGTTGCTCCCAAAAGGTAATGAACCAGTTAGTGTCTACTCTCTCATAAATTAAGTTTTTAAGCAGCTCTTGTTCTCAGTTTAGGATGCTAATGGATAAATGTAGAGGTCATGTTCGATTATAGTCACAGAATGAGGGAGCCCATAGTGGAATGGAATGAAAGAGTAATGAAGTAGTGTTTTAAGGGATCAGAAGCCAGATCGGCTCGGTCCTGAAACTCAGCACAGTATGTTCGACGCTGGGGAAAGCACGAGCCGAGGCTTATCTTTAATTGATGGGCTAAAACCACAAACTCCGCCAGCAGACAACACAACAGCTGCGATAGAGTTAGCGAGAGAGAAAATGGAGTCAGAGAGGCGAAAGCAGGAATGTAACGGAGCGAAGACAGTAGAGAATTAGAACCGAGAGTGTGAGACATAAAATAAATAGGTTGCATAGAGAATAGCATTTCTAAGGATCCACAATGACAACTCTGTCGTGTCAGATTAAGTATGTGGGATGGAAGATTCATGGCTGCGTGGTGATCAAGGCTGAGATTTGTGTGTTAATGTGCGGCTCAGCGGGACCTGCTCGTTCAGGTTGCTGTGATGAAGAGCCACCGTGGCTGATGGGAAGGAGTGAAGATGGCCGCCCTGGGGCATACACCAGTAGCATTAAGGCTGATGGATATGGTGCCCCTCACAAGCTCTCAGAACATGCAGGAATGCCACAGGCCACAGCTAATGCAGGGAGCCGAGGGAACGCGAAGAGGTTTCAGACATTCTTGTACTGTGGGCAGATGCGTTATAGCGAGCGAGAGTGCAAGAGACAGATTTCTGCTTCATTTCCTTTTGCATTGTCTTGACAAGCTTGAAATTAACGTTATAAAAGAAAATCCAGGCTGGTTTAAAAAGCTCTAGTATTCAAAATGAATTGGGAAAAATTATGATTTTTAAAATAATTTATATATGATAGGCTACATAGGGGACAGGTTTAGAGTTTATGTCAAGTTTAGGCTTACAACCAGGGTTATGTGCTTCTACATCAGTGTTAATCAACTATCATTTCACTCTAGTAGGGGTTAGGGTGTAGGTTAAATTATGGGTAGGAATAGGGTTATGATAAAATTTTCGGGGCAGGAATTTTGTTCCATGGTCAACAAAATGTCTAGGAATAACAAAATTCCTTTAAGGGTGAATTAAATTCCTTTAATTTATTTAAGGCTGGCCCACACTAAAAGATTTTAAAAATCGTATCAAATTTTCAAAATGTGAGAGACCACAACCATGATGATAAAAAAATAAAAGTCCTGACTGTGAACACGAGGAAATTTAGCAAAATCTCCCCGAGAACCAACATGGCGGACAACGGGCAAGAAATGGTGATAATAGTGTTTGGACTGTTTTTACAGAAAATTTGCAAAACACATCAAGTCATGGAGTCATGGAGATGTGTGTGAACATGGAGGTGTGATCATGGACTTTACATGGTACAGTGCCAGGTTTGTTACGTTCCACGTGGAAATCTACAGAGTGTGTCCATGTTTGTCCTTGTGGTTTTTCCCACACAACAGGATTTCTGGTGTGTTAAGAGTGACTGAATCTGCTTGGAAGAATGTTGCAGCCTCACCAATCTCAAATCGTAAATATCCAACATGTTGAATATTTACGATTTGAGATTGGTGAGGCTGCAACATTTTTCCGAGCAGATTTAGTCACTCTTAACACACCTCACACCATAGGAAAATCTAATATTTGTAAATCTGTAGAACCAACAAGATGTAGAACAGGAGAATTGGGCCCAAAATCGGCCCAAAAAAGCATGAAAAAATGGGCAAGCATAAAGATTTGAGTGAGTTTGCCAAATTGTGATGCTAGACGACTCAGTAAGAGCATCTCCAAAACTGTAGCTCTTGTGGGGTGTTCCCGGTCTGCAGTGGTCAGTATCTATCAAAAGTGGTCCAAGGAAGGAACAGTGGTGAACCGGCAACAGGGTCATGGGTGGCCAAGGCTCATTGATGCATGTGAGGAGCGAAGGCTGGTCCGATCAAGCAGATGAGCTACTGTAGCTCAAATTGCTCAAGAAGTTAATGCTGGTTCTGATAGAAAGGTGTCAGGATACACAGTGCATCACAGTTTGTTGCATATGGGGCTGCATAGACGCAGACCAGTCAGGGTGCCCATGCTGACCCCTGTCCACCACCGAAAGTGCAAACAGTGGGCACACCAGCATCCGAACTGGACCACGGAGCAATGGAATAAGGTGGCCTGGTCTGATGAATCACGTTTTCTTTTACATCACGTGAATGGCCGGGTGCGTGTGCGCCGCTTACCTGGGGAACACATGGCATCAGGATGCACTATGGGAAGCCAGCAGAGGCAGTGTGATGCTTTCGTAAATGTTCTGCTGGGAAACCTTGGACCCTGCCATCCATGTGGATGTTACTTTGACATGTACCACATATCTAAGCATTGTTGCAGACCATGTACACCCTTTCATGGAAATGGTATTCCCTGGTGGCTGTGGCCTCTTTCAGCAGGATAATGTGCCCTGCCACAAAGCAAAAATGGTTCAGGAACTCCTTCAACAAATTGAGGTGTTGACTTGGCCTCCAAATTCCCCAGATCTCAATCCAATCGGGCATCTGTGGGATGGCAGGTTGATTGGGACACTTTTTCTAAGTCATCTCATTGGTAAAAGGTGTCCCAATTAACCTGAATTAACGCCTACATATATTGTGTAGTACAATGTTTATAGTTTTATGTTAAATACAGGGCTGTCGATTTAACGCGTTAATTCGATTAATTAGTCACGGTAAAAAAATAATGTGTTAAAATTATTAACACATTTAACACACTTTCCCCGCCCTAGACCTACTTAGGTCATCTTACATTTTATTCAGTTGATTGATGAAGAATATAATGCAGGGCAACAACTCACTGTGATGAAACCTATAGAATGCAGTTAGAATGTCCATAAAATGCCCGTTTTAGTCTCAGGGTTTTTTTACACTGGGCACATTTGTTGTGGTCCGCGTCAGAGCACGATTGTTCCTGCCAGTGCTATACGCGAATACACTGCAGGCTCCCTATTGCTTGTATCCAAAGTAAATCATCAACACTATCATCCCTTATATGTGTTTTATTGAAATAAATACACAGTCATCTGATGAAACGCATGCGCAAGTTAATTTTCTTGGGCACCCGAGTCCGTGTTGCTTTCACATTCACGTGAATCACGTCACAGTTCAAGCGCAAGTTACGCAACCAAACTCAGATCAGCTTCTTCAGGCTCAATTCAGTACTCCTGAGCTCAGCTCACCCGGGTCCGCATGACAGCTTTCACATTACCAATGTGAACCATGCCCTGTTTTAAACTAAACTGGCAGTGTGAAAACACCCTCACATTTACATCATGATATAGCCTATAAGCAATATCACACACGAGTAACCACACCAGTTCTGTTTTTCTGTCCAGAATAGGACGAGGTGAGTGCAAAAGTGATACTGATCTTATACAAAAGTTTAATAAAAACAAATAAGTTCATATTGTGTTGTTTTAGACACAATATTGTCTGTTTTGCTCAGTTTTGCCAATGAAAATATAAAGACAAAGCTGTGTTCTTCAACTCCGAGCAAGACACAGTGGTGTTTCATTTCTGAATCTGTATTTTGAACGAATCGGGGTGAACCAATGATTCAATGGACCATAATGAGAACCATTTACATTTACCATTTTCATAAAGAGAGCCATTTATTTCACTCCTGAATGAATCAGCCATTTGAACAAATCAAATCAATGAATGACTCAATGACTTATAGGCTACTAAGTCATTGAATGGTTTGAGGAGCACAACAACTCCTCCAACAACTTGAGGTGTTGACTTGGCCTCCAAATTCCCCAGATCTCAATCCAATCGGGCATCTGTGGGATCTCAATGGTAAGAAGTGTCCCAATCAACCTGAATTCACCCTATATATTGTGTAGTACAATGTTTATAGTATTATGTTAAATATAGGGCTGTTTATTTAACGTGTTAATTAGATTAATTATAACACATTCAAATTAGATGCATTTAACGTTAAACATGTACCACCATCTACTGGCAGTTTTAGTTTCTTATTTAGAGTATAATTTCATTAAAAATAAATTCATATTTCAATATTAATAAAAACAAATATTAAAGGTATAGTTCACCCAAAAATATTTCTTTCTGAAGCTACTTTTTATAATGTCTATTTGATTTTTTTACACAATAATGACTAATGAATTGTGTTTTGGGAGTAATTTCTCAGCCAAATTTGATGTGTGATTAATTTGATAAATAGTAATAATAATTTAATCACTTGACAGCCCTAGTTAAATATACAAATACATTTAATAATTTAATATAAAGGATTTGTGAAGATGTTTATATTTCTAGAGCATAAAGAACAGCATATATATATTATATATATATATATATATATATATATATATATATATATATATATATATATATATATATATATATATATATATATATATATATATATATATATATATATATATATATATATAGTGACTTTTGAACTGTAGTGAATGTCCATATTGTATGTTTCAGCATATAAAATAAACTGTAAATGTTATGTACGGATATGAATATGAATGATAGAAATCTGTTCTGAGAAATCAACCTACAAATGACTCACTTTCCCTGAAAACCGTATAAGCTGGTACAGAGGAAAGACTTTTAATGTCATACAATTACAGACTACATAAATGACCCTGCAGTGTATTTTTAGCATGTATTGTAAAGGTAATATTACACAGGGTCCCAAGGTTACCAAATCATTGCCTAACATGAACTCACATTGTGGGCTGCTGCACTCCTTGAGTTGACTTTGCCTTGAGAAAATCTCCCATCCTCCTAAACAGACAGATTGAGTTTATGAGCAGCTCAAGTCAAAACGCAGCTCAGACAAGATGAACCCTAACCACCACAATACCACAAAGTCATATCCCAAATGACCGCTGGCTAATTGTGTGAGTTTGAGTGTGTGCATGTACCAGCAAGCTAAATAAATTAGGATACTGAGTGGCAGATCGCGCTCCGCTGTATCTATCTGTCTGTCTGCTCGGCACAGATTGCTTGTAGGAATTGCTGTTACACTCGTTTATTCTCTCTCTCTCTCTCTCTCTCTCTCTCTCTCTCTCTCTCTCTCTCTCTCTCTCTGGGCTGTGTAAATGTGGTATTTGTCTGTGTGTTGACACTAATTGGAGAATAGCTTTAGGCCTCCCCTGAGCACTAGCCTCTGGAGCGCAGCCTTGATTTGTGGCATCTTAAGAAAGTTAGAGAGAGGGAGATATGGGAGGAGAAAGAAAAAGGATGAAAAGAGGGTGAGAATAAAAAAAAACTGGAACAAATGAGAAGGGGGCGATGAGAGACGAGAAGTGAAGGGTTGTGAGCGAAAAGGAGAGGATGAAACAGATTATTTTTCAAGGCATGTGTCCGAGTGGGCCTACTCTTATTTTTCTCTGCACGACGGAAAACTATACCTATACAAATTGGTACATTTTATACTTAAGTTTTGATGCTAAAAGTGTCAGTGGTTTGTATTTGAGTGTGTTTGAGTGGAGTAGTGAAAAAGAAAAGAGATCAAGAGATTTGAAATGGGCACTTGAGAGAGTGAGAGGGAGTTATTTTGAGATGAGGGAGGTCTTATGTAAATGCCGATGGTGTTTATGCCTAATTTATGATAGGGGATGTCTAAGAGGGTGTATGTAGGCCAATGTCTCTTCCACATGACCAAACCATACTCAAGACCACAGAACCACACCACACACACAAACATGTTTGTTTTCTATCATGGTGAAGAGACTATGGCTACGTCTGAATTAATCTGGATCTGACAACTTTTAAAAATGCTCTCTGTCCACACTCTTAAAAATGAAATGAAACTTTTTCTCACCCACACTGAACTGTCAGAAAACGCTAAAATCATCTTACCACGCATGCATAAACTCATTGATATTGATATTGAGAGACCAGATATAATAAAGCCTAAAAAAAGCTATATCAGTGATTAAGGCAGAGAAAGTCCACTTGTGCTGTGCACATATGATTCAATTGTGTCGTTTACAGGTAAAAGTATGAATGGAAGCCCCATCTTTATGTTAAAAGAGTCAATCATCTATTTGTTTACTCATTAAAATTAGAATATGCATCAGTCATAAAAAATGGATTATGGGGCGGGGGGTGATGCTATTTCATGCATACTGAGCTTTTTACACTGTTAAAGACTTGGATTCTCATGCTAAACATGAACAAAGTAAAAAAATAAATAAAATAAATAAGTAGGACATTTGATGTAGTATTTCTGTGCCAAAAATACTCCTTCCAGTTTCTGAAAGGTTTTTTCGAGTGTGGGTCTGCGCGGTCAACAAGGGTGGAATTTCCTTGAACGTGCCGTACAGGCACTTCTTGAACGCACCCATCAACCAGAGCGCTGCACTGGTCACAGGACTTCACGAAATCAACAATGTCACCAAAGAAGTGTGTTTTTGGTTGTCAGGGCAAGACAACCCTGTATAGCTTCCCAAAGAACCAAGAGTTAAGGGGATAGTGGATGGAGTTGTGCAAGTGGTTTTGTTTGTTCCCTGCATTTCGGCAATGATTGTTTTATAAACAAGGCCCAGTTTGGATTTGTAGCTCGTCTAATGCTGAAAGATGGAGCAGTCCCAGCGATAAAGGTTCATGGTCGTGCATTGGAACCGCAGGCGGTGATTAAAACTGCTTCAAATGTCTTTTTGGCTATCACGTTTAAGGATGTCACAGCTTTCAGACACTCTATACACTCTATTTCAGACACGCAATAGCTGCACACGCTTGTGATTCTTTAGCTCCGCCCACACGATATGCTTCCATCCACTCGGTTTTATTCGGAAAGACTCGGTGCAGCGTATCTTTCTTTTATAAATATAATAAAACTAAAGAATTTTTGGAGATATGAAGGATGCAATACTACTCTATAGGTACTCAAGATTTACATGAGATTGACATAAACTGTGTGATATCCCCTTTAAAGATTAAAAACAACCAAAAAAACAATTTATTATAATTACTATCAGATTTTATTGCTGATTTGAAATTCATTACATTGACATGTAATTATTACAATAATTTAGTTAGACTTCACAGTAGATACAGTAGGTTTCATACTTGTATAACTAAAAAATAGCTGCCCAGAGATATTACCAAGATGGCTACCAAATAATTGAACTTGCCTTAAAGGGACTTTGTGTAGCTCTAACTATAACTAATAACTAACTAACTAACTAACTAACTAACTAACTAAATAAATAAATAAATAAATAAATAAATCAATCTTATTAAGGCTGCCCAATCCAGACACTGTACTCCACAAAAAAATGCACAGATTGTACCCTCTAAATCCAGAAAAGCATCAGTTTAAATCACAGACATTCCCCAAATCCCACCACAACCTGCCCACTGCACCTTAAAGTGTATCTCATTATTAAAATAAGCCACATCATCAGTAAATGTGAGGGCTTTATAAAATGATGACATTGTGTATGAGGGCAGAGGATACAGTCTGAAGGTTTCTGGTTCTCCACTCTTTTCTCTCTTTCTCTGTCCTTCGTTCTAAGTGTATTCCCCTCAAGGGGCTTTCCTTACTCCTTGGCGAAGGGCTAATTTAGATGCCTCTAATCAATATGCTCACAACTTATTTAACTAATGAGCAGTGCTTGCCATTGGGGAAGACATTTGGAGGACCTGCTATGCAGCCAGAGTTTCCAGTGCTTAACCACTGCATATCTGGGATTAAAACAGTTTGCCCAGGGATATATATATATATATATATATATATATATATATTATATATATATATATATATATATATATATATATATATATATATATATATATATACACACACACACAACATAACGCCAGTTGTTTCAAATGTGTTTCAAATCATTTTGTGAATATATGTAGAGAGCACAAATATGTCATTGAATTCAAAGAGAAAATGACAACACTGCAGGTCGCTTAAAAAGAAAAAAATATTTACTTCAAAAGTAAATTGAAACGGTGGTCAGCATTTGGATTACCACAGACTCCTTCCAAGGATTCCCTCATAGTCTTCATTATGAACTTTCAACATGAGGATGTTTTCCATTTTTTTGGTTTAACAGCCTATTACTGTCTTTATACTGTCATACTTCTAAATTACAGTGAGTTAGACTCACTTTTTATGTCAATCCCAAATTTTATGTTTTTTTTCCTGTGTTTATGTACAGTAATTATATACTGACATACATTTTATTCCAATATAGTATTTACATTTATTCATTTTGCAGACGTTTTTATCCAAAGCGACTTACAAATGAGGAATACATCAAGCGATTCATCATAAAGAGGCAAATAAACACTGGAAGTGCTCAAAATCCAAAGTTTCAGACATTGCTCAGAGTAGTTTAGGCTTGAATAGGAAGACATTAAAGGAAAGTGAAAGCATAGAATTTTATTTTATTTTTTTTTTTATGATGAGATTAACTTCTCCTGGAAGAGATGAGTCTTTTGAATATTGTCAGGGATATTGTCCTGAACTGCATTTCGGATGAAAGCGCAGAGATCATTCCACCAGCAAGGAACAGTGAACGAAAACGTCCTGGAGAATGATTTTGTACCTCTCTGTGATGGTACCACCAGCCGCCGCTAATTTACAGATCGTAGGCTTCTGGTAAGGATGTAGACTTGTAAGAGCGAGTGGATTTATGCGGGTACTGAGCCTGTGGTAGATATGTACAGGTTCCGTGATAAAGAGATAATCAGTGTTATTCACTTCACCTGTCAGTGGACATAATGTTATGCCTGATCAGTGTATGTATCACAATCTCCAGTGACCAGCCTAGTCTCCAGCACTACATTTCCCAGATTCCCTCTTGGCTCCCACATGCACACACTTCATCACCCACATATGCCACCAATTACTCACCTCATCAGCTCAACATAAAAGCACACACCTCAGCCTCAGTATTCGTCTGGCCTTGAACACGCAAATACTCCATTACTTTTATTATGTCTTTCCCTGGCATCTCATTCATCAACAGTGTATACACACATATGTGTACGTAATAAGTGTGTAAGAACAGTTTCAAGCAAAGGATCTACCAACTTGTACTTATGCGTAGGAATGTACTGTATGTGCAAATATAAGCACAATTCTTAGCATGCTTATACAGAGAATCTAGTGGTAGAATGGTGACACTACAAAAAGAAAGTGCTGCCTCTTGTTTCCTGTGTCCTTTTATTGCAAATACTCTAATAATTTAATAGTTCAAGTTAGATATTTGTCATAATTGGTATAAAAGGCAATAAAAGACAGCTGGGTAGTCATTTGAAATGTAGCTAAAGTGTCATGGCTGAAAGATTTGACAAACCATGCGCTGCACAGAGAACACATTTCAAAGACCAAGCTGATCTGTTTAGTGAGAGCACAGAAAGGCTTCTTAGTCAGTACCTTTTCTAAACATGTACTACTTGAGTTATACTGAGATTTGGATGAGGACATATACATTCACGTGATTTATAAAGGGAGATGTTGTCACCATAGTTTATTGGGAGATGTTGTCACCATAGTTTATTGGAGGCGTTTCTGAATGCAACTGACTATGAACGTGAATGAGCATGGTGCTTAAGAACATGTGGGATTTATCAACAATGATTAACTTACTGGTATGCATAAGAACCACATGCGCACATTTGATAAATACAGATTTATTTTTGTACTTAAATTTCATTCGTAGGACTAAATATAGAACCTTTTCTGCGCACTGTTGATAAATGAGGGCCCCTGGTGTTTCCCTGTTTGTTCTGTGGATATCTACCTGCAGTACTCACCTGTTGTGCCAGCAATCCGCTGATATGTGTGCTCTGCTGTTCTCGTCATCATCCAACACATCTGTAAGAGAAAGACTTATTAGCCCGGTTTCACAAACACGGCTTAGACTAAACCAGGATCAGGCCTGAGTTCAATTAAGGCATGTAAGTAGCTTTTATATACATTACATAAAAATATATACATAAAAACATTACTGGTATGCATCTTGAAACAAAACAATGGCACTGACATATTTTAAGATATGTCAGTGCAAGTTTCTTTCAGTTAAAACAGCTCAAACATGCATTTTAGTTTGGGAGTAGGCTTAAGCCTTGTCCGTGAATCCAGGGGATTATCTTCTCTGTTCAAGACTCCAACTCACCTGTTTACCCAGTGTATGCCTTGTGCCCACAATAAAGTATTCTGGATTCACTTTACATCTGCCTATTGTGTATATCCATGAAAATATGTGTCCTCAATGCAAATGAAAGTTCACAGTGTCTTTGTAAAGCTCTTCTACATGGACCCTCTGAAGTACAACATCTATGTATTTTAACGTCTAAATCTTCAAGTGTGGAATTATTTGCTTCCGAGTTCTGTGGCCATATAATGTATAAAATACCTATGTCTCAAGCACCATAAAATGTCGACCTTGGCGACCAGAAAAAGATAAAACAGACAAAAAAAGTGTAAAAGGAGAGGTAAATGAAAGCGCAAAATGGAGAGAGGAAAGAAAGAGAGCGCACACAAAAGCTGAGAACAGAAAATAGTGTTGACAGAAATAGAGTCGATAGAAAGTGCTGACCATAAGACATGATCTTTTTTTTCATGCCGCACACGTCGGCAATTTCTTCAGTCTTATGGATCTGGTGCGTGTGTAAAACGCAGAGGTATATACTTAAAGTTTTCACTTCCAATACAACTCTAGTGAGAAGTTTGAGTGAGTAATACTGAGCTCATGCAATCAACTACCACACACAGCGCCAAGAAGAGGTGTAAGCAGGTAAAGAGGACACAAGATATGAAAATTAGGAATTACCCACCTGCCGAGACCCCTAATTGCCATCCGTGTGCCACTCAAAGCCACCGTGCTTTTCTTCATTCCAATAAATGTAACGCTCTTGAATTAGACATTAACAGGAGGGAGTTCTTTAAAGCCCAAATTAGCATTTGAGGTCATTATGATCAAAGCATTTTAAGATATGACTAAATTCTGAAATTTTCTGAAAACCTGGCTCAGTCTGCTTGATTAGGGAAAGAAGACAAAATAAGTCAACATGTTATTTTACATGCAAATAAATGCAAGATGTCTCAGAATGTCTCTTTGAATGCATGCCTTAAATAAGTTCCCGTGTGTATGTGAACAGACAGAAGGCAGACAATGGCTCTGATTGGTTAAATAAGGTCCATGCTGGAGATCAAGAGGGATCATAACTGACCACTCCCGCTCTGCTTCCAGTCATGTCATGACCATTAAGAAAAAAAAAAAAAAAAAAAATCTCTTTCATACTGAGAACGTAAGACTTATTAAAACATGTATTTTTTACCACTTTGACAGATACATTTTGCTTTAAACTTAAACATAAGCAGTTTTAAAAGGAACAAATTTCTTATCAATGCCAATTTCAGACATATAAATCCATTTTACAGTCCCATTGTCAATTAGATGCAATACATACGCAACAATTTACAAACTCTTCCTTAGGGCACTGCTCTCTGTGAATCTACATGTTAAGACTTCAAGAATGTTTCACGTTAAATTGATAATATAAATTTCATGTACACTCTATGAAGAGACTATGAAAAGACGGCACAATGTACTGTTAATATGAAGGAATTTTCTGTATTGATTCGCAGGTGATTTACCTGTATTTTGAATTGGGTTTAAGGATTTTTCTTTCTTACAGTGTGTTGCTCATTTGAAGAATGTTATTCTGTTGTATTGTTATGAATGACAATTCATTCTCATTGATATTAAAATAAAAAAGGGATTCTAAACTACCAAATACTTCTATTTAAACATCTCATCAAATTTAATGAGAACTTGATGATTACAAAAATGTAGTATTTATTGGGTCAGATTATATGCAGATTATATCTACCCAGTACTGCCATATATATGCTCAGTGTGTGAGCAGGCCTAGAACAAGCATTCACATTTTGAAATTTAAAATGCAGACACACAGCTTGGCAGCACTTTAAGGATGCCATCGCTCCTTTCATTACCAGCTACGCTCATGTAAAGAAAATCTCCAACAAAGAAGGAATTTCTTTCTTACATATCTGCCTGTGATAAAATATGTGTTACAATATTCTCCGGTCTATGCAGCAGGCACAGAGACACAGCGCTGTCATTTTTCCGACACAAACTGCGTGCGCTCTGTTTTAATCATAGCTTTCTCCAAGCAGGTTTTAATGCACAATGTTCGAACCCTTCCTTGACTGGCATGCATGTCGTGGGGAGAGGAAGCTTAGCAAGTTCAGAAAGGCCAACTATTAAGTGTGACAGGCTAACTCTTCAAAGAGCCTGCATCTCGTTAGAGCTCACCACGGGAGTCGGAAATAAATAAATAACCTTTTTATGAAAAAAAAAAAAAAAAAAAAAAAAAAATCAACACTCTGACACCTAGTTTGTCTAACAATGTGCCTACTGCCTGGGTTTTAAAAGATTAAAATGTCTGTCTTTTTGCCTCTTTTTTTGTTCCTATCTCATTAGCACACGTCTTTCGTGACTTATCGCTGTCGAGTGTATTTGGAAATATTATATTTCATACAGAGGTTAGTAATTTGCAATCCTTTAAGAGAATCCTACACACAAAGACATGTGAAATGCATATACACCTTTTTCCACACTCAATTTTTTTCCCTTGGCGCTAGCCGCAAACTCGATTTTAACAGCCAATAACTCATAAATGAATGACAAACAGAGCAAATATATTGCTCTTCTGCAGTAATTAGAGGGCAAGAGCCCAGATAAGCGGCATGCTGACCTGACCCTCCTGGAAGGAAAATATGTGTTTTTCCTTTATTTGGCAGAGGAGTCAATCAGTGGCCCTAGTCAGAAAATAAGGCGGTCAGCAGGGCCACTTCAGGTTAGACCTGTGGGTTTGTGTTTGCTTGGGAACAAATAATAAGAGCTGCTGATATAGAGGTTCTCAAACGGACAGTTTTTTTTTAAAGATTTCACCAATGCACCAAGTGGCCAATAAACATCTAACTTCTTTAGCTATTAGCATTCACACTGATTCGAATAGGAATCTGACCAAATGTCCAACATGGTAACTTAAATCTGTAATGGCGCTCTAACAAGCTCAAATTTCAGTGCAGTCAAAAAGTCAAATGCCACATCAGTGGCTGATGGTGCGCTGAAATTAAACGTCTCACAGCTGTGTTTAGCAGAATTATCGCTCTCTGTGTTCATAGCCTTGCTAAAGGACAGACTCAATGGGAATAGCCAGCACATGTGGGGAATTATTGACTGAGCGATGGTGACATTTACCTAGTTTTAATTCACATTAAAAATGGCAACAGACCATGTTGGACAGCATGAAAGTTAATCCGTTTTAAGCGTGTGGACCGTGAGGTAGTGTGTTTGCGTGCGAGTCGGTCTGCAGTGTGTGTTTGTCGAATACCTTATTGTCATCCTGTCTTGCGAGGTGGGAAATTACTGGTAGCTTGTAGCCGTGGTGTGGATCTGGGATGGATGGAGAAAGGTCTTGTTGCTCTTCAGAGGAAACTGCTAATGCCAGCCGTGTGTAAGAGAGGATTAGGGACCAAAATGATGATTAAGAAAATGAATGCGGCAAAATCGCAATAAGAAAGCTCAAATCAAATGTCAGTGCTGTTTTAACGGTTGGACAAACTCAGAACGTTTCTGGAATGCATGCTTACAATTACTAAGAATAGTGTAGGGGAGAGCAGGGCACAACCTAACGCGGGGTTAGTGGTAACACGCATGGGTACTAGTCGCCATATCAACATTATTTAGAGAAAAAAAAGGGCCAAAATTGAGAAATCTTTGGAAGATATCACTGAACATTTATTTAACTATAGCAATAGAAATTATTCATTATTATTATGTTTTTAACTATGCTGTATAGCTGTATTTAGTGATGAGTTTGTTGTCAAACTCTACTAGACATGTGTGAAATTAATGTGGGAAAAAACAAATAGTCCGAACCCCAAGTGGATTTACACAAACTGAGAAAGTCAGAAAGCATTAGGTTGTGCCCCACTCTCCCCTATTGGAGATTGTTAAGTTCTTGTTACCTGTATGTGTTGTGTTTGTACAGTATGTTTTGTAAAATGCAATAAAATCATTGACTTGAGCAACTCTCTTGTATCAGCCAAGATTGGGCAAACAATCTACTTACAAAACTGCAAGAATTAGTATCCTCAATTTTTAAACTATTAAGTTGTTCAGTGAAAACATTGGAAATCTTTTTGTTGTACTTTTGTCAGTTAAATAAAGAACAAATCACAGATTCTTGATTTTATTGCATTTTTAAAAATGTCCAACATGTTCTTGATTTGGAGTTGTATTACTAAAAAATCAAATATTAGATGGCAAAATATTTTTGCAGTCAGATCAGCATTTATGTGATTTAAATAAAACATATGTTTTTTAATTGCATTAAACTTGCATATTAAACAATAAATAAAACATAGATAGGCAGCAGCATTGCTCAGATAATTTGATACAAATGTGTTTGTAAATAATTTATCACCAAAATAATTCTCACCAATGCTGCATTTATTTGGTCAAAAATACAGTAAATACAGTAATACTGTAGAATATTATTACAATATACAATTACAATTTAAAATAACTGTTTTCTATTTTCATATTTTAAAATGTAATGTATTCCTGTGATGGTAACACTGATGGCTACCATTGATCCTTCTGAAATCATCCTTATGTGAAGACTTCAAATGCAAAACCCTCTAAGTCTGTCTGACGTTTTCTTTAAAATAAGCATTTTTGTCAGGCTTCCATGTATAGGTTTCTACCTAAGTACCGGTACTTCTGAATGGGCTGAGGCTGGGATTTAGTGGGTTTGAAGTGAAAGTGTTTTATGAACTTATACTATATGCGGAGAGCATTCACTCAGTATTGTTATCTCATTTTGACCAAAGTGGCTTTTAGAGGCTTTTGCATCTGAACTCTTCATATGCTCATTTGGAACAAGAAACATTTCTTATTAGTATCTTCACAGTTTAAATCAGTTGTGCTACTTATTTTTATTTTTATTTTTTTGTGGAAACCTTGATACTTCTTATAGGATTCTGATTTTCTATATAATATGTGACCCTGGACCACAAAACCAGTCATAAGTCGCACGGGTATGTTTGTGGCAATAGCCAAAAATACATTGTATGGGTCAAAATGATAGATTTTTCTTTGATGCCAAAAATCATTAGGATATTAAGTAAAGATCATGTTCCATGAAGATATGTTTCTATGTAAATATATAAAAAAATATATACTATTATTAGTAATATGCATTGCTAAGGACTTCCTTTGGACAACTTTAAAGGAGATTTTCTCAATATTTCAATTTGTTGCACCCTCAGATTCCAGATTTCCAAATAGCAATAATTATTAATAAATAATGTATCTCAGCCAAATATTGTCCTATATCCCATAGATCAGTGGAAAGCTTATTTCAGCTTATTCATTTTCAAAAAAATGACCCTTATGACTGGTTTTGGTCCAGGGTCACATATACCAAAAGCTTTAGGGTATACTAGCAAACGTTGCTGTGTGTACACATCACTTAAGTAGTGATGGACAGGTCTGTCACCATTCCTGGACCTCCTGGACACATTGTCCATGCACTAGAACCAGGTTAACTAGGGTATAAAAAAGGAACAGTGGATTTATAGTAACGGTGACGAGGTACAATAGGAATCAGGTGTGATGTATGGTGCACAGCTTGGATTGTTTCGTTTAAAAGAAGAAACACAATTGAAGACAGGAGGAGGTCTCTATGTCATAGTTCCCACAAATGTGTTACCGCAGTAATAATAATGCCTTTTCTCTGCATTCACCATAAACAGCCCAAGCAGTAGCAATATGCACCCTTCTGAGCTTCTACTGTCTAAATCTAAAGTCAATCTGAACTTTGATCCATTTTTTTTACAGTTCCAAAATCAATCAGTTTTCCTGGAGTTTAATAAACTTAATAAAAAAAAAAAAAAAAAAAAAGAATGGAAAATAAATCTATGGCGAGTCATTTGCAATGCACAACAATATCAATTTCGAAATCCACTGTGACGCAGATTCAAAGTTAATGACCATTGTGACCTCAGAAAGCAAAGCTATAACACTGCCGCCAAATTGTATTTGAGAGGCGATAGTATATTACTTGTGAAAACAGCTATATTCTTCCATGCTTCCACCCTGTCATCTTTATGTGGTCTTTTATCTTCAGTAAAATAATGTTTTATTCCATTGTTAAGCTCTGACACCCTTCACACACATACACGCACGCACACACACACACACACACACACACACACACACACACACACACACACACACACACACACACACACACACACTCACCGTGAAAGGCAATGCATTCAGCTAAAAAGCAAAGTCATTATCCACCAATGGTGACAGCACTGTTTGAAAATGACATTGGATTTTAATGTGGTGCAAGTCAATTTCAGTGTATGAAAGGACTTGTGGAAAGATAATGCAGGGCCAATTTACACTCAATTGAAATGTGTGTTTCCTTTTGAATCTGCCCCAATTCCATCCTGGCCCAGTGAACAGCTCGAGCTGAATGTGGGATGTTGTGCCGAGAGAATATCCATTGCGCTGTTACAAAGCCATTTGAAGCTCATGGCATAGACTAACTGGCCTTCCGATTCTTGGTTACTTCGCAAGATGGAATCAATGAATGTGATATTCAGATTTCACAAACATAATTACACCACAGTGGTTCAAATGTTCCACTGTATACAAGTTGGTTGTACATCTTGTCTATCCAGCAATGTTAATGGCATAAATACAGTCAAGTGCCAAAAATATTTAAAATGCATTTATAAAATCAGACTGAGGGATGTGTTTACCAATGCAAATGTCAGTGCCTAAGGCTGTTTGCGTAGGTGTGTTTTATAAAAGCTGTCAGCTGCCTTTCTGAACTGCCTATCTTTTCTGTCAGAAATATTCAATATTCAAACCTAGATTACACCAAAGTCAGTTATCAAGACTCTTTGACTTGACGTATAATAACAGGCCATTTCTACACAATATTGTTTGCTTCCCAGTGGAAATAATTCATGGAAATTGATACTAGTCCAGATGCCAATGACAATACAAAACAGTTAAGAATATTTGTGCTTCTGATAGCAAAGATGCAATCTGTTCAGATGCATGTTGAACAGAATTCAGATCTTTTTTTTTTTCTTTTGTCTTTTCAGACTTCTGATCAACAGCAGAGATATTGTAGCCCGTCTCAGACCAGGTTGAAGCTCTTTGATATCTGTGCCGAGCTCATGGGGGCTCAACCAAGAGACCACCCACACTACAATGAGGCACAGACTCCTGAAGATGGTAGAAGATTACAAATGACATACACTCTTGAAACTTTTGTGTCACTTTTGATCATGCCAGAGAATCAATGCACAGCGTAGTGCTTGACAGCCTCTTCCTTCTAATCAAGAGAAAAGAGAGTCACTCCTCCACCCAGTTCCCTTTCCTTCTCTCTACAGTCGTCTCTTTCTTTCCACCATGTCCTTGTTCAATCCCCAATCCTCTTTTGCTTTTCTTTTTAATGTCCCCCATCTGCTTCTCTCTGTAATGCTTCATATCAGACTCTTTCTTTGGGTCTCATCCTTTCTGAAATGCATGTCCCCATTGCTAACACTATTTTGCTCATTATTACCATCGCCATTATCTCTGTCCTCTCTGTTCTGGCTCTCATTGTCCCCCAGTGATGCTGTGTGTGGAGCCAATGAGAGTCAGGGTAATTAATAATTACACAATAGGCAAAAACTACATTGGAAATGGAAAGTTATAATGAATCCCACCATTTCATTCACCTAGAGACCTTCCATCTACAGTTCCTGTGGGAGAGACACATTGGTTGTTTGATAGAGGTTATAGAATCAAATCAAAGGACAGGATTTACTAAGAATGGCAAAATTTGGAAACCTAATTCCTTAAAGGTGCAGTATGCAATCTCCTAGAATTGTTGTTGAACACTGTTGATATTTGAAATCAACCCAAACAGACCCACCACCTCTCTTCATTGCTCCACCTCCAAAATGCATGAACACTTTACAGCCTTCATCTAACTGCCTTGCTCCAAGCTGGTCTCGAACCCCGATCACCAGCATTCGAAGCCGGCACATTAATAAGGACACTAAACACTGCATTCTGTAGTCTAGTGTCACTCTGCAAAACCAAACTGCAAAACCAATGCTACTCACGTATGGAGCAGAAACAACACAACCTCGGAGTCCAATTCCAGGCTTTCCTTCATAGGTCTCTCCAGTGCCGGAAAGCTTTTCTAATATTTATTTTAAATATTGCCTGATTATAACCCTTCTTTTTCCAGTGATATTCCTTTGAGATTTTCTCTTTCTATTGTCTCTCATCTCTCTTTTAACAGTCTTTCTTCAAATCTCCCTCTTGCTCACTCTCTCTCGTTCACCATCATACAATGCTGATTGGCTAAATGTTTGTTGTGGTGCTCAGTCAAATTAACTTTTCAACAGCGTTTTTTAAAAATTGCTTACTACACCTAACTATTATTAGGGATAATTCACTCAAAAATGAAACATTTAGTCATTTGCAGGTCATTCTAATCCTGTGTGTTTTTACTTTCTTCTATTAAACACTAAAGGAGAAGTTTAATAGAATATCTGAGCTGCTCTTGCATACAATACAAGTAAATGAGGACCTTTAAATTATTATTCTGTGAAATAGACTCATGGAAATATTGTTTTCCAGACTCAGCTACTCAAACTGATAAACATAAATAACAGCTAACAGCAATCATGCAGTAATGATGTAATCTTTTGTTAAAAAAAAGCAATACAAAATAATTTAATCAAAAAAAAGTTTCAGACTAAATAGATTTGGTGGGCCAAAATTATTGACAGAGACAATGATGTTTGATTAACGCTTTTTACAATGCCGATTGACAGTGGCAGTGTCTCGAATAACAGAATATTTATATAGAATGTGTTCAAAAGATGGCTCGTTGCCAAAAACTACTGTGACTGGTTTAATGTATCACCTGAGAACACTGAAGAGCATAAAGAGTTAAAGACGAGAGGAGAGGAGAGACGACTCATGAATTATACGGAAACATCTTCGTCATTACTGTCATCAATTACACCAGCTGTTCTCATGTTGGTGAGCAGTGACTCCAGCTCCCATTTGTACCTCTTCTCTCATATTTAAACAGTCACTTAACAGGGCGGCTAGCATTCAAGGAGCACCATGTCCATGGAAACCTGCTATGGGTGTGTGTACGTGTGTGTGTGTGTGTGAGTGTGCTCTCTGGCTGCCAGCTCGGTTAAGTGCCCAGCGGTGGCGTGGATGAGTGGTCAGGTGTGAAATTACAAACTCTGCCCAGAATCCCATCAGCTGTTAATGCACACCCACACAGAGCAAGCTGAACTATGCGCTCCACTCGCAGCTAAACCAATATAACGAATCAAATGCTAAAATACCAACAGCACTTCCTTCTGAGACTTGTATAGCAAGACCACAACAAACACAAATACGGCAAGCTGCGGGTAAAATGGGTAAAGCTGATACAGGAATTCATTTGAAACGCATATACATGGATAAATTACACTTGTTCAGACTTGCCACAAAGAGATGTTATGAAAAGTATAAACGCATATCAGTTTGTGTATGTCACATGGTGTAGGCGAGGAAACCCTTGCACCTGCTTTTACTGCCTTCATATCATGTCAGAGCCCACATATCAGAATGAGCACACATGAACACCGCCACAAAGTAATTGCCTGAGGTAAACTCAGAATTATTATTATTATTATTTTTATTTTTTCTGTTTTTGCAACTTTCTGAGATGGGGATATGTCAGTGAAAGCAATCTTTGCAGAAATTGATATTCATTACAATGAAATTTAACATTGAACTGCGCAATTTAGTTGATGAAAAATAAATAATATGTTTCTGTATAATATACTATACTATACATTAGATGAAGGACAAACAGCGCATAATTAAATGATTAAACTTTTAGTTTTATCATGCAAACCTATCTAAAAGGTTTTATTACAGTATCAGTTTTTATATATATATATATATATATATAAAATTATAATTTTATTTATTTATTAATATATATATATATATATATATATATATATATATATATATATATATATATATATATATATATATATATATATATATTAATAAATAAATAAAATTATAATTTATCATTTTAATTTATTTAATTTGGAGAGAAAAAAATGTTGATGAAGTGTATGATGTCGTGGTTGACAATTGCTAGCTCTAAAATAGAACAAAAAAAAATATTGTAAAAAAATGTGAATGATGTAATGATATTTGATTGCGTGAAGAAAAGTGCAGAAAACACAACACATTTAGTAAACACCCACGCCCACCCCCCAACCCCACAACCCCACAACCCCACAAAATTACTTAGTTTGGCTACACACTGGCTGCGTGGTGTGAGCGTGGCGTTTCTGTTGCGTGGCATTCACTTTTGCGACAGCGGATTCATCAACGGATCATTTGCATAAAGATTGGCGTCGGCCGCACTTTCCCGGAATGCTTTGCGGGCGCGTTAAAGTCGCTTGGCATTAGGAAGTGGAGTGCGGTGCGACAGAAGTATCGCACGGACAAGTGGATCCGCACCTTATGTCTTTGCATACCAGAAACGTGTCTGACGTGCCGCTGCTGCTGCCAGGTGACATACAGGGAAGGCCTATACTTCATGTTAAACATAAATATATAGCCTACTGATACAGTAAAGACAACGTCGGCAGTATTGACGGCAAAATAGGCTACAGAATATTTGGTTCTGTATTGACAGGTACATTATTTGAAAATCAATAATTATATATATTTTTTTAAATGACAATTATATCTGCATTTATGTCAAAAACCTAGAAACTTTCAAACATCAAAATGCCATTTATTAATATGTATTTAATTAGTAATAAAGCATTTTATTAGTATATAAACATCATCTTTTCCTATTCTATTTTGCCTGGAAACGCTTTCAACACGCTTGCGTCTCATGAAAAATAGGCTTGCTGTTAAGTTGCTATCTGTTACATAATTTGTCAAAAATAAATCAGCTACAATGCAGAACACACAGAAATGGAGTGACACCACAACACATCCACGATTAAGAATGAATGTAAACACACACTACATACCCCATATAACATATAAAACACATATAGCACTATGTTCAGGTTTGACTGTAATATTTTAATAACTGACTGTATATGTGTCATAATTGAAAAATTATACTTCAGTACAAAAAATGCTAAACTTTGAAAAAAAATAAAAATAAATGTATACCTATGTGGAAATGGCAAATGAGCTACTGAGTAATGCTTTGAAGCCATCTACTGGCTGTAGTTGAAATTTCATGTTATTTTCGTTTTAAAAGTGTTTGTTCTCCAGTTGATGACAGCAATCTTCCATTAAACCATGGCACATTATCCGTTATCGCCATGAATGAAAATGAGAAATGTGGATCTTTTTAAAAGTGAGTTGTACAAAAAATTCTCATTACAATTTCTCATTACAAATTTTCTCATTCTCAATTTCTTATTACTCATTACATTTCTCATTACAATTTCCAAATTTGTCAGTAAGAACAATAAACTACAGAATTGAAAATGGAAGATAATAGAGACAGATAACACAAAAGAATATTGCATATAAAACATCTAAAACACAAGTACAAGTACATAACCTTAAAAATAACTTTGAAGTCCCAATTTGATAGATTTCACATTCTGAGTACCAGAGAACATCAAAATACCCACACACACCTTTTGACATACAGAATTCTGTGATTGTTGTCATCCTCACTTTAACCTTATTCTGTTCTATAAACAGCACCTCTTAACTCCAAACAGCAAAGGAAAGACCCCAGAGACACCAAAACATGGAGGTGAAAAATAAGAAAAGAGCGACAGAGAAAAAAACAAAAAAAAAACAGAGCCGGAGCGTCTTGGTAAAGAACTACCACAGCTTTTTGCTGAATGCAAGACACTGCAAGATGCAGAATTGCAGACATGTGTCAGAAAAATCATGCATCTAGAAGTAATGATGACATCAAGATATG
The DNA here is from genome assembly GCA_018749465.1 of Paracanthobrama guichenoti. Taxonomy (NCBI): domain Eukaryota; kingdom Metazoa; phylum Chordata; class Actinopteri; order Cypriniformes; family Gobionidae; genus Paracanthobrama; species Paracanthobrama guichenoti. Next base: position 33,070,089 of record CM031956.1, on the reverse strand, counting down.
AAAAGAGCGTTGGGGGCGTTTGCAACAATATTTCACCTCGGCACTGACAGGATCCGAGTTTAGACAGGGTTGCAGGGCACCAGAAATGATCACTATAGCCCTTTCTTTCTGACATGCATACTCATATTTGACTCAGATCCAATGTTTGCACACTCTGAGAAAACACACACACACGTGCACAAAGTGGCATGACAATGAGCGAGGCTGTTCTGTTGTCACTCCATTTAGCAGGCAGATTCTCCATGCTGCTTTTCTGTCATGCTTTTCCAATGTTGTCACACAACGGTTACTGTACACTGCGCTGCTAACCATATGTAACTAAGACGTGTCAAATCGGACCCCCGTGACTGTAACTCAAACCCACACCCACACAGATGAGCCACGGCTATAGAAAGAACATGGTGTTTGCGTGTGTGCGCTCGATTTTGGCATGTCTTGTCTTTTTCTCTGACTCCTTCTGTGGTTGGTTTTCATTCGAAGACCACTTTTACTGACAGCCCTATAAACAGGCTCCCACCCACAACCAAACAGCCATCCGCTCACAAACACACACACAAACACACATACACACACGTCTCCTTTATATCCTCTCTCCATACCTCATTCATTTTTCCACCCAAACATAGCCTCTCATTTCGCCGTTTCCAAATAGACACGCCGAATGGCTCTTTATCTCTCTTGTCATCTTACAGAAATTGGTGCTACTCTTCTAACAAAGTCCATCATGACTTCATCACTGTCTCTTTGTATGCTTTTTTAAGCAGACTGCTTCTTCAAAACTGAATTTTCAAATGATTTTTTAAATCTTACTAGCTTTGCTTTGCTATTCCTCTATTGCCCTTTTCCCCCATCTCTCTCTCTCTCTCTCTCTCTCTCTCTCTCTCTCTCTCTCTCTTTCTCTCTCTCTCGTTCTTTTTTTAAAAAGTCCTGCAGGGGTACCATGAAATTTGATGTATCAGATGGTAATTCTACGGTAATTATAGTATGATACATACCATGGAAAAGAGTCATAAATTAACCTTTTAGGAGCAATATTAGATTTTCAAGGGATATTTGATTTTTAAATGTTTATGTGAACTGTGCTTATATTTCAATTCATACATTTTATCAATTCATTCAATCCCTAGGAATCAAACACATGACCTTCAGCTTGAGCAATACATAATCGTATACACCACATACATGCTTCAAAACATAGGCACATCCACATATACATGCAGGATACACTCTCAAAATTGTGATGACTGACAGTGATAAATATTTATGTATTTGTGTATCGAAATCAGGCTCATTTAAATGACAGGAAAACACAATTCCTGGCTACATGTCAATGACCATGGATCACTGGATCTTTGGTAAGTTGTAAGCAACACTATATCGGTTTTAGTTATAGGTTTTCCCCTATTAAATCTAGTCACACAGCAGCTCTTCTGCCACTCAGTCCTGGCTGAGGGGCCGTGTTCCGGTGGGAAAGTGAGGTCAATGCATACTCTCTATATTGTCAAATAGAAAGTTCACAAGAACAGCATTTGCTTGAAATTAATTTTTGGAACAGTGTTTGTAAAAGTCTTAGTTATTTTAATTAACTTTAATACATCCTTGCTAAATAAAGGGTAGGCCTATCAGTTTCTTTAAAGAAAAAAAAAAGAATGGTAGTGTACTATGGAAATAATGCAAAAAATCATGGTATTACCATAGTGTCATTTTTATATCTTTTTTAATTTTTTGGCTTGTCTTTAATCGTATCCTTTAGGATTCAATTAATTTTCTCTTTTCTTCCCTCTTTTACTCCATTATCTCCCCAATGTTGTCTATTGTTGTGCTTTTCTCTCTCTGTCCTTTTGTCACTTTGGTTTCTTGTGTCCCTCAGCCCCTCACCTCAAATAGTCTCAACAACCAGCAACCATGTCTCCCTCTTCCCGCAATGGAATCTCTCTTTCCATTTCTATTATCTTTCTTTCTTTCTCTCAACTGGAGTCGGAGTTGTCCCTCTCCTCTCAGTAGTAGGTTAATGGGGTGTTGTAGATAGTTGGCTTGCCCTCTGGAGCATGACATCTCTTTCTCACACCTGGTTCTAGCGCCCAGGGTACCCACACTATAGTATACATGCTGCTAGTTTTCCGGCTGGTTGGGCAGGCCAGTACCCTTTGATCCTCAGTCCCCTTGGCCAGCACAAACATCCGCAGCCCTCTTATATAACTGACCACTAGCACGCCAGAACGTCATGGCTGAATAGCCTGAAGCTTTTGAGGGAATCTTTGCCTCTGGCTTTGTGTGAACTGTTAAAGGAAAGTTCTGTAGGAGGTTGATTCAGGCACATAAATGTGTGGGTATAGTGTGCGATACTTAATTGGGGTGTGTTTGGAGATATTTGTGTGTGTGAAAGAGAGCAAATGTTGTGTTTAGCCTTAGGTGCTTTTCTAGAAATGGATATAGCTGTATCGCTTTCATTGGTCTGTTTGGAGGGTAAGGTTAAGACTGTGAGCGTGCAAGTGGGCGTCTTGACTGACAGATCCACATTTTATTTTACATAAAAATATTTCTTTAAAAGGCTCAAGCTTGGATCAGGGGGAAAAAATCTGGGCCTTGTGAACTGTGCAAGAATAAAAAAAAATAAATAAAAAAAAGCCAAAAGCGAAGTGTATTTACTTCTAGTAGCACACAAACACCATTTTTCAGGAGAGGGAGACAGTGGCTGTGATCAGAGATGGTAGTCATGCAGAAAGTTATTTTCACAGGTTCATTTGTGTGATAAATCTTTCTCTTACACACATGTGGGGTAGGTGAGAGAGGGTGATAAGACACAAGCCACTTCCATTACTGTGGAGCGTCCTTTGCTATCTTTCAAGTTCACACTGAACTTTTGTAGGACTAAGAAAGCTCTATACAGCAACAGGAATAATTTGTATGAAGGTATAGCATCAGGATACTGACCGTCGTTTTGAAAAGTCTTTGATAGTCTATTATAATATGAACTGTATAGAAGGTTTTCAGTATTGCTGCATCTATGGAGCAACAATGGTGCTAGTTTGACATTCAAAACAAATCATTCAAGTCATCAAGACATTGGGATTCGCTATATACAAAGCTTTTCTTATGGGTTTATTGTCTGTTGTATTCACTCAATTAAATAATTATTTGTCTGAACTGAACAGTGGACAGTGCTACCTTACAAAAATAAGTATATTTAAACTTGTTTCATTAAGTGACATTACACCCTAACCCTAACCCCACTTAAGTAAAGTTCAAGTATATTTTAAGTATACTTTATGTAGTAAATATACTAATATCAATGTACACGTATACTTGTAAGGGTAGCACTTTATTTGCATAGACTAGTCGCTTTAAGCTTGACGTCGACTAGTCGCTGATCACGGCCTATAGAGGGCGCAAGTGGATAAGAAATCTTTGAAGTCCACTCTTACTCTCTGTTTCCAAACAGTTAAAATGACAAATAAAGGCATACTCCGACAGCACTCCACAAGATGTGTTGGATTATACAGCACGATCTCACTGCAAAATCGTATGTATTTTACGTGGTGGCTGACTCGTACAAATTTGTACGAACTCACTCGTATGAATTAATACGATTTTTGCTAAATCGTATGTATTTTACGAGTTGCCCAATTCCTATGAATTTGTACGAATAACCTCCCCCTACCCGTCACTGGGGTTTAGACAAATCATACAAATTTGTACAAATTAGCCACCTCGTAAAAGACATACAAATTGGTCGTGAGATAGTGTTGGATTATACCATCTGGATGCTCAAAGCTGATCAGGTGAATGCACATTTTAACTTTCACTTTCACCTCATAAATGTCGACTTTAAAAAAATCTGAAGTCATTTAACCCATAGTAAAAACGATGTACTTATTATAGTTATTACAATAATAACTGTGTACTAACTGTACTAACCCTGAACTTACCCCTAAACCTAACCGTACCCCATGTAGTTACCTTGTAATAACCAGTACTTTCTTACACTGATGTAAGTGCATGTACTGTAAAACAAAGTGCAACCCTTGTAGGTTTATTATTTCTGTACTACTTGGGACTAAATTGGTCCACTTTAAGTGCATAAAAGTATACTTTTTGAATATACTTTAAGTGTAGCCGTTATAAACGCTGAGTACACTATATTTACAACTACGTTTTCGTTTGTACTGCAACTATATTAAAAGTGAACTTAAAGATATATTGATAGTTTACTAGGTAAATACTTGTAGCACATTTGTACACTTTGATATATACTCTCAGTATACTACTAGTTTATATTACTACTACTGCATACTTGTAAGTTTTCTTTAAGTGAACTTACTTATAGATTACTATTTATATATTATGTTTGCACTTTATGTATAGTACCATGTTTCTATTTAGGTATTCATTTGTATACAACACCACTAAAAAGTGGGCCAATTTAGTATTATTGAAATAGTACACTATTACACTAAGACGTATACTCTATCCACCCTGCAAAGCTTTCTGGGATTTAGAAATCCCTTGCAGTTTCAGCAATGCTAGACATATTTTAAATTACTAGGGCAGTAAATTAAATAAATGACATAATTAAATAAACAGATGATGTTAGGTTAAAATTACCAATCAAATATCCATCTGCAGCCACAAGGTCATTTCAATAGATACATCCATTTAGTGTGGACAGAAAATAGTGTAGTTCTAACACAGATGAATTAACCCTCATCTTCTGGTGAGATTGATTGTATTATTATTTTGATGTTTGAGTTCCCAGAGATCCCGACGATGTACTATAATAACAACAATAATAGTAATCTTGAAAATAAACCACTTATTTTCCCTGCAAAACCATTTAATAGGTGCCACTGACCTAGTCAAATAGGCAGATGTTATTGAAGCGTTCTCCTTTTTGCTCAAAGCTGTCTTGCACTTTTCAGAAATGTCAGTGGTAAAAGGAAATGTCTATCTATCTTGTATTTTGAGTGCAGTCATTCTAAGGGACAGTCTAAATTTAACATGATAGTGATTTGCGCTAAAAAAAAAAAAAAAAAAAAAAGCCCTGTTCTGTCGGAGCTGTGGTTGTTTCAGTCTTTGATATTTAATACAATGTTCTCTTTATCTCTTTCTCTACACACACACACACACACACACACACACACACACACACACACACACACACACACACACACACACACACACACACACACACACACAGAGAACTCTTACCACCGGCCATTATGAGGTCATCCAAGGCACAGATTCAATTTTCCCTCATTATGATTCCCATGTAAATGGGTCGTCACAGAGACACGAAGCAAGTAGGACGTCTGTGTGTGTGTGTGCGTGCATATTACGCCTTACGGTGTTCTGTCTCTAGAACAAAAGGGCAACTTGTGCGGTGATGAGATGAGGCGTGTAATTCAAAGTATTTGAGGGTCAAAACGGCACAAAACAAACAAAAACGCACAAATCTGGAAAAAGATACAAGTTCATACATTATATGAAACTAGCTCGGTTCAACCACGGTGTGCGTGATAGAAGTGAGAGACTGCTAAAATGTCACTTGGCAAGTCGTGAAGGTGTGAAATGATCACTGTGCTTCGACCATTAGCACCTCTGTTTGTCACTCTCACACACATACACTCACGGGAACACACACTAGGACACACAGTCACCAAAAGGATATAACAGCTACTTGAGGGTCACAAATATAAATCCTGAAACTGAGATGTCATCTTTCTGCCTTAAGGCACTTTGAGAGTCAGTTCTTCTTTGTAATATTAATGAGATTAAACATGCTTGTTATGAGGAGACATTTTCCTTTCATATTTGTTTGTTTTAGCTGTCATATGTTGCTTAAACAGATGTCATAGTTGTTCAAACAACATTAAAAAAACAAGCAAAATATCCTCCTTTTAATATCTTCCCTTTATTCTGACATGAACAGTGACAGAATATTGATTTAACAACATGATATTATTAATGATATGTTTTTCTTTCATGTTGGATATTGATATGCAAGACAAATTTTACCTGTAATACCTTGAAGTCATGAGTTCTAGTTTATTATGATTAATTATAAATAATTTTTAAAAAGTGAAATATTATAGCACATCAAAGATATTTTACTCTAAAAGCATACACAATGAAGTCTGGTGCCTTCCAGAAGTATAATTTTGAGGAGGAACACGTCACTAAAGGAATGTGAAGTGAGAGTTTGTGATTTGTGGTGACAGGATGTGCGTCAAGACAGAATTGCGTGATAATGTTAAAGTATAAGTATAATGATAAGTTAATAAGCTTTTTTTAAGTGTTCTATATGATATATCATATCTCTGCCCACATACAGTATCACATACAGTATCACATCAAATTATGAATGCATCATTGCACTCATAATTCATAATGAAGCTTTCCTGTAGCTCACATAATAAGAGCGTCGCGCTAGCAATGCCAAGGTCATGGGTTTGATTCCCAGGGAAAGCAAGAACTGAAAAAAATTAAAGATGTGTACCTTGAATGCAATGTAAGTTGCTTTGGATAAAAAAGCGTCTGCCAAATGCATAAATGTAAATGCATGAAAAACAGGGTAAGAAATTGTCAGCATTCTGAATGGGTTTGATTCATGCATTGATAATTGTTCATCACATTTATGATATGATGTATTTATGCACTGCTATAATGTATATCCAAATGCCTTCCTCTGCAGAATATTAATTAACAAACAGATTGCTTGTCAAAACAGACAACTTATTTTTACCTGTAATACATCCATTTGATCAGATTTTCAATATCTATACCTCTGCGCAGCCCACAAATAGGGTTTCATAATCCAGCAAGAAAAGAGCTTCCTAGAGACTGAAATCAATGTGAATGGGTCATAATATTAAGAGCTATGACAACAATGAAGGTGCTCAATATAAATGAACAAATTGAGCCAAAAATAGAAGCGACGGCCACAACGTCTCTCGTAAACAGACCATAATCTCTCTACAGGTGTCAGTTGGGGTCATTAGGTGATGGCCTTTTAAACAAATTCACTGGCTCAACTTCATCCTCCAAAGATGAGACTAATGCATCTCTTTATATAGACTGAGTCCATAATTCACGAGCCGCTATAACATTATTATCTGCTTTGTCTTGTCAAAATGAGTGGAGTTAAATATCTGCTATAGCAGTCATTAGTTTAAAACCCATTTACCTTCCTCTCCCCCTCTCTGCTCTGAGATATGATAAAGCTCCAATTAATAATTCAACCTAATTAAACACTCATATTTAAAGAGGGCTAGGTCGCCGTATGCTTACTAGCTATTAATTGTTTCTGGCAGAGCCGCATTAGTATTCATATTTCTCAGTCGCACATATCTATTTTATTTCAGGCAGATGAGGTACAGACTACAGGTCGACATCTTTACACACTGACAAATAAAGGACCTGCGACTAAATTAGATAATTGTGTTTATGACAAATGGATGCAGCACCTAATGCTACATAATGACAAAAGTCAAAGGCAAGCATGCCTCAGTCTTTGCACCTGACAACTGCACTTACGACTCGAGAACAGAACGCCATGCTAAGGTGACATTTACTTCTGACTAATACTGTATGTGTGAAAGAGGTAATAACAGCGTGTTTGCCTGTTTTGGTTAAGCTAATTTACTCAGATAAAATAGGAAGTCATATTTTATGGACATCTTAACGTGACAGAATATCGTAATGCAATAGAACGAATGTACGATGCATTACCTTTTTCACAAGGTACAAAGTGAACCAATGTTCTTGCATATTAGCTGACCAAATCAGGGACAGCAGCCACGATCACAATGATAGTACATCAAATTACATTTCCTGTCAAGGTCTTGCTTCTTTTAATGGTCTCACGAAATCAAACCCGAAGCTTTGATGCTATCCCATACGGTAATGTTCACCTAAACATCAACGAAATTCATTTTAAAGCAGATATGCCTCTTATGCCTACCAAAGCTGTGTTTAATAAAGATAAAGTTAAAGATAAAGATAAAATATAATAAAATGTAAAATAACTGAATGTGACATATTCCTGTGATGGCAATGCTGAATTTTCAGCATGATTACTCCAGGCTTCAGTGTCACATGATCCTTCAGAAATCATTATAATATGCTGATTTGGTGTTCATTTGCTTATTATTTTTGAGGAAACCACTATACTTTTTTTTTTTCTTTTTTTTTGCAGGATTCTTTGATGAATAGAAAGTTCAAAAGAACGGCATTTATTTTGAAATGTGTTGTGACATCATACGTCTTTACTGTCACTTTTGATCAATTTTAATGCATCCTTGCTGAATAAAATTATGAAGTTTGATCCCAAACTTCTCTTCTCGAAAATAAATAAATAAATAAATAAATAAATAAATAAATAAATAAATACTGGTACTAATTCCAATTCCAAATGCAAATGTAAAAAGGGACAATGTCTTCAAAAAGTTTCACCCAATCTTCCTGTTTTTACTGGAAACAACATTTCACAGGGAAAAATAAATCACATGGTTCTGCACATTACATGCTGAGAATGAAAAACTGTAGTAAAACCAGCTAAAATTAAATTAAGGCAACACATTTTGAAATCTCACATGGTCTCCGAGCACCTCTGAACAGCCATGCAGCCACGTTACCTATATGATATTCTGCAAAGAATCTTTGGCTCCGGTACAAATCCAGAAACATCCTCCGTAATCTGGATGCAGCAGATGTCAAGTATTTGATCCGACAGGGGAAAAAAACAAACAAACAGAATAAGGAAAGAGAATGAGGATGAATAAGTATAGAAACAAAGTGTTGGCATGTGTTAGGGTGTGTGTTTGGCATTTGGCAGCTATAGACCCCATTAGCGGCAGGTCAGGCTAAGTAAAACACAGCCCAGCTGTCAGGGAAAGAGACAGAGAGACACAGAAAGTGATGTGTTTATAGGAACAGATTGTCCAGATGTTACACCTGTCTGTCTGCCTAGCCTCTGTGACCACTGTCAAGCCACCTCTGCCATAATGAGCAAAATGTCTTGTGTGTTGGTGAGAGTCTTGTGTGCGTGTTTATTCATTATTCATTTTGTTTTTGCCGTCCATGCCCTGAGATGCCTGGGTGTAAAGGTGCAATGATGTGATCAGCATTCTCATTCTCTATCGATCACAGCAGACCAGAAATGCTCTATAGGCCTACATCGATCCTAGACCCCCCCCCCGGATTTGGTTTAGGACAACACATGCAAGATTGCCCAGCTCTCTTTAGTCACCTGTATGAATGTTAATTTTGGTGCCATAATAACTTATTGAACTCAAGAGGACATCACACACACCTTTCTCTCACGCTTCACTTCAAGGAATTGTTTACCCAAAAAGTAATCTTTTACTCACCCTTCAAACTTTATTATTATTATTATTATTATTATTTAGGGCTGCACAATATATTGAAATATCGCAAATGTACATATTGCAATATGCATATCGCAACAGCACGCAATATCTGAATGATTTTAATAGGCTACTTCAATATTGTGAAAAGTATACGTTTTAGGTTGACGCATATAGCAGAGAATAGACTGGGCACACGACTGTTACTTATGAGACTTGCTTGACGTTAAAAAGAGTTATTAAACACAATAACTTGCGAAAAACAACTCCTTGCAGTCTCGCGCTGTCTGACACACACACCGAAACGTGCGCACAAGCCGTCTCTATGAAAGCATGTGATCCCTTCAGTTCTGTTTCGTGTCTTGTTACACACTCGAACTGTCAAATACACACACAGTTATGTCAGAATGGCTGTCTTGACGAGTATTCATGTAAACACAGTCGGTTATGCTTTAAGTGAACGATATCAGTTGGGGAAAGAAACCCAGTACGTGTCAATAGGATCCGTGCATTAGGTCTTAAAGTGACAGCCTGCTAATACAGTAAACCTGCTGATACAGTTAACCTGCTAATACAGTAAACCTGCTGATACAGTAAACCTGCTGATACAGTAATACAGTAAACCTGCTGATACAGTAAACCTGCTGATACAGTAATACAGTAAACCTGCTGATACAGTAAACCTACTGATACAGTAATACAGTAAACCTGCTGATACAGTAATACAGTAAACCTGCTGATACAGTAAACCTGCTGATACAGTAATACAGTAAACCTGCTAATACAGTAATACAGTAAACCTGCTAATACAGTAAACCTGTTGATACAGTAATACAGTAAACCTGCTGGTGCTGATACAGTAATACAGTAAACCTGCTGATACAGTAATACAGTAAACCTGCTAATACAGTAAACCTGCTGATACAGTAAACCTGCTGATACAGTAATACAGTAAACCTTGCTGATACAGTAAACCTGCTGATACAGTAAACCTGCCGCTGTCTGTCAAACAACAAAAGAAAAAGAGAAAATCACTCAGTGCTCTTGGCTGAATAACCTTTTGTAGCAAAGTTCGTAGAATAAGTAGGAAGGAGGCGGGTACCGGCGAACATTTAAAAGACTTTAATCAAATAAATACAAAATGAAAGTAAAAACGCACAAACGTAAACAAAACACAACATAAAATCCAGGCCTGGTCCTCTCTCGTCTTGCACTGTTGTCGCTCCTCCTTTTATGCTCCCATCACTCCTCCATGAGACGAGACCAGTGTGGTACGCAGCTGGCGCTCATCATCACTCGCCACCGGCCCGCTCTCACGGTCCCTTGCCTCGCTGCTTGCCACACCTTTGTAGCTTTATTATGTATCAGTGTATATTTAATGTGAAGACTACTGTTTTTAGTTCTTATTTTTAATAACAAAGATACATTAAAATAAAAATAATCGTCCACCCCTAGTTCAGGTGTCTTTGTTTACCTGGATGTTCTTCATGTTACGTTTTAGGTTGATATAACTATATGTTACCAAGTCAAGCAAAGAGTTTTTGGTATTTAAATATTGGCATTACATTTTTTGTTTGTTTACATTGATGAAAAAAAATAAAAATTTAAAATAAGTTACCTGGTTGCCTTAAAATTTTGAGTTCATTGAAATAAAAAGTTAATACAATGAACATTTTTGAGAATTGACATCACCCTTTATTCAAATAGTATTAAAAGATTTTGTAAGCATATTGCGTAATTGTGTTTTATTTGTTATAATGCAGTGAAACATGCCAAATTGTGCCATTTTCATGATTTATCACTTTTTTTTAATGTGGTTCAGATACAATAATATTTTGAGTTTATATTTATTAAACCCATTTCCTTCATTGTATTAACTCAATTTTTTATTTCAATGAAAGGTTACTTTAAGTATTTTTTACAGTGTACTTTTATTTAGCAAGGATGCATTAAAAATTACATTGATAAAATTTCCCACAAACAACAGCACAACTAAAAATGACACTCATATGTCAATGTCATACTCAATAATAAGAAATGAGCACCAAATCAGTATATCAGAATGATTTCTGAAGAATAATGAAACCGAAGACTGCTGGATTCAGCTTTGGAATAAAGGAATAAATAAGGTAATAGAATTAGGAATACAAAAATAAATGACATTTTAAAATGCTTTAAGATGAGTAAATGACAGAAAATGAATAAATTGCATTTTAAAATATGCATTAACACAAGCGATTCAAAATAATTCATGCGTTAAAATAATTTAACGCAAAAAAATGCAAATAAATTACTGAAGCACGTAAAATTGCGGCATTGATGTAATTTATCTCATGCAGTTAGATGATCTTAGAACTCAGGAGTTTATCATTTCAGAACGGCTATAATGTAAAGAAAACCAGACTGATCACATCAAACACATCAAAAAGAACAGAGAATTATTTAGTAAATTATTCATTCCAATGTGTGTTAATGTGTCGCTTTAAAACACGAGGTCTCTGTCATAGGCCTATTCTGTGATTGTTTCTGAAGAGTGCGAGCCCTCACGGCACACATCGTGCTGTGTGAAATACAGACTGAATGGAACTTCAAAACATCCCACCGGCCAGAGATGATATGCAAACTATGTTTCTCGGTTGGATAAAGCAAACCAGTGTCTCGCTAGTGAAGTTTTGATGGATAAGGATTGCAATCAAGGTAAAGACAATTACGATGACATACAGGAGTCGTACAGCAATGTTGCCTTCATGTGCTATCGGAAATGTCCTACTTCCAACTTCTGAAGTCGTGATTACGAGCTCGTTGCATTCAAATTTTGACTTGAGTTCAAATTTTTACTAGAAAACTATTTGCAGTAATCCCAATAGCACATAGCACATGAAACCGTATTATTTGTGCTCTTAATGCACTGATCACACATTGTATTTATACACATTGTATTTATACACAATATTTTTTAGGCCTATATATATATATATATATATATATATATATATATATATATATATATATATATATATATATATATATATACACCTAAAGGATTATTAGGAACACCATACTAATACTGTGTTTGACCCCCTTTCGCCTTCAGAACTGCCTTAATTCTACGTGGCATTGATTCAAAGGTGCTGAAAGCATTCTTTAGAAATGTTGGCCCATATTGATAGGATAGCATCTTGCAGTTGATGGAGATTTGTGGGATGGACATCCAGAAATCGAGACTCATCAGACCAGGCAACATTTTTCCAGTCTTCAACTGTCCAATTTTGGTGAGCTCGTGCAAATTGTAGCCTCTTTTTCATATTTGAAGTGGAGATGAGTGGTACTAGGTGGGGTATTCTGCTGTTGTAGCCCATCCACCTCAAGGTTGTGTGTGTTGTGGCTTCACAAATGCTTTGCTGCATACCTCGGTTGTAACGAGTGGTTATTTCAGTCAAAGTTGCTCTTCTATCAGCTTGAATCAGTTGGCCCATTCTCCTCTGACCTCTAGCATCAACAAGGCATTTTCGCCCACAGGACTGCCGCATACTGGATGTTTTTCCCTTTTCACACCATTCTTTGTAAACCCTAGAAATGGTTGTGCGTGAAAATCCCAGTAACTGAGCAGATTGTGAAATACTCAGACCGGCCCGTCTGGCACCAACAACCATGCCACGCTCAAAATTGCTTAAATCACCTTTCTTTCCCATTCTGACATTCAGTTTGGAGTTCAGGAGATTGTCTTGACCAGGACCACACCCCTAAATGCATTGAAGCAACTGCCATGTGATTGGTTGATTAGATAATTGCATTAATGAGAAATTGAACAGGTGTTCCTAAATAATCCTATATATATATATGAGTGATATATATATATATATATATATATATATATATATATATATATATATATATATATATATATATATATATATATATATATATATATATACACCAAAACAACAGTTTGATCTATGAACAAGATAGCAGCTGTCGTACTAAGTGCATGTAGTGTGTTGGTACCCAAACTGATGTGCTATATATTAGCCATCTAGCCATCACAATTGGGCCCTTGTCAAACTCGCTCAAATCCTTACGCTTTTGCCCATTTTTCCTGCTTGTAACAGCTGTCATTTCACAACTATTTACTGTAAAAATTATTACTGTGAAATTACAGTACCTTACTGTGAAAGTAATGCAATTAGTAGCCAGTATATACTGTAAAATCACAGCAGAATATATATATATATATATATATATTATAATTTGCAGACTCTTCTTTATTTTGTATAATTAATTCAACCATTTCAATGAAGAAATTAACAACTGAACATTTGTTTGTCTAATGAGTGTGAACAGACCTTAAATTGCAGCGCTCTAGACATTCCTAATGTATCTCCAGAGATAAAACGCACATCAGTTTGGGTACCAACACACTACATGCACCGAGTACGACAGCTGCTATCTTGTTCATAGATCAAACTGTTGTTTTGGTGTAGGAATATATAGCCATAAAATGACTGCAATATGTCAAACTCATCCTTGTTTGAATGAACGTGTGTGGAAACAACAGAGGAACACCACATCTAAGTTAGCACTGCTGATTCCACCAACAGATAAATGGATTCTCAGATGTGGCTCCAACATTACCACATCTGCTCCAAACAGGACCACAAAGTTTTTTTTTTTGTTTTTTTTTCTGAACGCTCTGTACTTATCCAAGAAGAGAAACAGCAACATTATCTATTTCTCTGCCAGATTAAACATCTTCCAGTGACATTATTGTAATATCAGACACATAAAAGCATCATTGGAACTTGCCTTTGGCTGTAGCTATTTTGTTTGACATCATCAGAAGAGCTTTTATTTCTTACCTAAATATCTTCATTATCACCAGAATACCAACGGCAACAGCCTTAATCAAAGATCATGAACCTGTTTTGGAAAAGTAAAAAAAAATTATCAATAATTCCAAGGGCAAAGCAGGCTCTCACTGTATAATTCCATAGAAAGAACCAAAGCTTGTATACACACTTCATATGCTGCATCGCAAGAAACGGAATTACATCTACAGAAAGATAGATGTTGAGTATGAAATACAAGAATAAATCCTATTTGCATGGTGGGAGTATATGTAAACTTTTCACGAACTGAAAGTGGTATTTCAACTGGAAAAAGACAGAGCTTGTGGGTTTGTGATTTGTAATAGAACAGATGTTCTGCAAATTGCAGAGTTCATCGGCTGACTGTGAAGTCAGGAATGATTGGCATTAGCATTGTGCTAGTTGAAGGGTGCTTATTGCAATTTCTGGTGCTGTTAACTTTGTGACACCATGATGTGACACCAGGGCACATAAAGCAATCGACGGGTCGCCAAGGCCAGTTAAACAAATGATAATGGTGTTTACCAGCACTGAATAAAGAGGAAATGTAGCTAATTTGTTTTAATTGGGAATCCATATGATGGGTTTGATGAGCAATGTGACAAGCGTTTTGAAGTCTGAAGCACTCTTCACAGCACCATCTGGAGAGTCACTCAGTGTGGGCAGTATGTGTGTGTGTGTGTGTGTGTGTGTGTGTGTGTGTGTGTGTGTGTGTGTGTGTGTGTGTGTGTGTGTGTGTGTGTGTGTGTGTGTGTGTGTGTGTGTGTGTGCATGTGTTTGACTCGTTGGAAGTCTTATGAGGCTGAGAAGTTTGTTTATGAAAAAAAGCAATTTCTCTGCTGACAGCATGACTGTCTAACTTTACCACTCTCCTGAAAGTACAACTTTCACTCCACAAATCGCATTTATGCTCTCAAAGACAAAAGGAAGAAAAAAAAAATGGAACAAAGAAATAGAGCCTTACTGAATATATGGATTTGTGGCTGTCTTATCTCTAGATGAAAGCTAGAAAGTAGTGACATGGAAATCTAGATACGTGGGCTGCACTGTAAAGAAATGCGTTGCCGGTTTGGATTGCATTAGCAGATATTAGTTGCCCCTTCCTGCATCAGTCAAACGTACTGAAAATCTTTCACTGTGGCCTATTATCACCGTTTCCATTGTGTATTTTGTTTTGAAATGTTGTAAACTAATGATCCACACACATTTCAAGTGTTTTGAACGCTCATCTTGATGTTGTAAATGACAAAACAGCCAGATATTTTACCACGTAGCTACTGTAGAAATGCCAGAATCCCCACAGTTGTATATTAGTGAGTTGTATAATACTTGGAGAGAAAAAAAAAAAAAAAACATCTGTGTATTACTTGTCATCTCAGTTAGAAATGTACAACATAATGATACCATATCAATTGTCAGACAAAAAATTTTTACTTTTTTTTTGGCTTAATACTGGATTCCGATGTGCATGTTCATATTACCCTTGTTTAAATTTAGATCATCTTTACTGTCATTTAATACTTACTTAAAGTTAAAATATGATCAGTCCCACTTTATATTAGGTGGCCTTCACTACTACGTACTTACATGAAAAAATAAGCACAATGTACTTATTGTGTTCATATTGTATTTCAAACTCTTTTGCTGATATTGAAGTGGATACGGGTGAAGTTAGGGACAGGTGTGGTGGTATGGGTAAGTTTAAGGGTAGGGTTAGGTATAAGGAAGGGTCAACAGTGTTATTATTAATGTAACTACAGAAATTAATTACAGATGTAATTACATGCAGGTCATCTTTAAACTGTAAGTACAATGTAAAAATGTGAGTACACAATACATGCATTGTATCAATTGATTAATTTAAATGTTAGTAGTAGTGGGTCCATATGATCTTTACAAATAATAATATCTTTATAAATGTAATCTTTAGCAAATCTTAAAATGAATATCCATCTTTTATACTATACATTATAATGATGTCTAAATTAATAAATATGTTGTTTTTTTTTACTGTTTTATTTTTAATCTATTTATACAAAATAATATAGAATTTTAAAATTAGCCATTTATTTTTACTATGATTTCAAAAATTTGCAGACAATGAAAAATAAGTCAATTTCATGCTTTTAAAAGTATATTAATATGTTTCTTGTAAAGAAAAAAAAAAGAAAAATCCTCAGTAACCAGCTGAACCTGACCCCTTGCATTTATTAAGAAATGACCTACTGTCCTTTACCCTCCTCAGGTTAGTTTATACAGTGCTGAGGTGTGATGAAGCCTGACATGAGAGTGTTTTGATATATCTTGTCATTAGTCCCTTTTCCCCTGAGCTTGACTTAGACCCCTGGGTCGAGCCCTTTAATGTCACCATCTTGTCAAGAAAAGGTCAAGGTTCATCATAATATCTTTTTTTCATATTTATGAATAATTAAAATCAAGATCAATGGGTGTGCAAAAAGGAGTTAAACATTAAAAAAAAGAGAGGAAAAAGACAATATCTGAATTAATTTGAAGCTTCAAAAAGCCAGAATCCCTTATGGTTTGTTCCAGTTGTAGCCGGCAAAGCGCCGTGTCACAGAGGTTACAGCGCATATGAGGCCCCGGGGCCAAACAGATGTGGGAAAGGACGTGTTTCGATTGTTTTTCTCTGACCTGTTATGATTCAGAGCCGCAAGCTATCACTCTTCAGCTAGTATTTATTTTCCCATTTCATTTTTAAACTGCCTTTGCTTTCTCCCTGCGGTAATTAAGATAAAATTATCTGAAGTATGGGCGATTGTGCTCTGCTCACTCCCTTCCCTCTCTTTCTGTTTATAGATTAGGGGAAAATACAGTTAAGATCAATGCCAAAGAGAAAATTACAAATCTATACAAGCTCTTGCCGAGAGAAATGCGAGGACAAACAAGCCATGTCTTATGGGAAAAACAAAACTGATCTTGACGCTCCACAACAAAACACTTCTGTCATGGACTGTAATGTGTAATAATGCCACATAAAAGAGATCTCATCACGCAAATTCTTGTAAAAATATTTGTTGTGTTAAAGGGTAGTTCAACCAAAAAAAATATCTTTCTTCTCTGTGTCTCACACAAAAAAAAGAAATGCATAGAGATTTGGAACATCCCGTTTTTGTTATTCAGAAAAACATATGTGAAAAATCATGTTATTGGGATACGTTGTCATACAGTAATGGAAACTGCCATTAACAGTCTTTTCCCAGCTAACAAAAATATGTTCCAAGAATGTTTTGCTAACATTCTCTTTTAGTTAGGAAACTTTGAACTTGACTGTTCTCTGAATGTTCAAAAATTCCAGTTTTGTGCATTTTCAGAATTATTTTAAAGACTATAACTCTGAATGACCATTATATTAATGTTACTTGATGAATAATTCCTCATAACTTGCCAGAACGTTAGCTAGTGTTCTGTGAACATTCCCTGTTTGCAGGGTTAAAGGATTTCCTTAAAAGTCGGCATAAAATGGAAGTTGTGATAGTATTTTCTTCTCTATTGTGAAGAGATTACTTTTGTACCATTCTCTCAAACAAGAAAAAATGTAGGTTGGGGTTTAATTTTGTCCATCGGGAATCGATTGGATCGTTGGATCCTTGTCGTTTGCTATTGCTGCAGTCACATGTGAGTGACAGGTTGTTCCGCCATTGCGCCTGTAAACACGTCACCAAAGAAGAGATTGAACATGTTAAACATGTTAATTATAAAAGAAAATAATTCATTAAACACCACTTAGAATTACTGACATCTATTCTGTGAAACAATTAGCCCTGGTTTCCTCTGCAACACAGATTAGGACAAAAAAAAAAAAAAAAAGTCTATGATTTATTTTTCTCTGTGTTTAACTAGCATAGAAGAAAAAAAAACATGCATTCAGAGGCTGAAAGAAAGGGAAGGATGAATGAATGGATGTATAAATGTTCCCCTGGAGTCAGACAAATAAAGACAAGTGGCCAAATGAGCTAAGCCTGGCGGAGGCCCCAGGAGGCGCTTGACATGTCAGCTGTGATTTGGTGAGGGGTGGGCTGGAGGGAGAGGGCGGAGGGAAAGACGAGAAGAGGTAGATGGAGGAAGAGAGGGATGTGAGAGCCCTGTCGACTCAAATAGCACCAACCCCGGCGAGGTTTGGGCCACTGCCCGTTTGAGGCTGAGCAGGTCTGGCTGCTGCCAGCCCTTGACACACACATATCCGTGCACATACACGGACGGACGGACATCCGCACAGTTGCATACAGATACACAAGCCTAGGCAAATATAGACACACTAAATACATTGTTTGCATGGGAGACAGGAACTGAGACACAGGATCAAAATTAGTGGGCCGCACTGCAAAAAAAGTTTTTAAATCACTATTTTTGTTTTGCTTTTCCAATTGAAACAAGATAAATGTACTTAAGAAGAAAAATTGCGCAAGATATTAAGACTTAAACATGTGAATAAAGTTTTCCTTTTTTATTGGTATTTTCTTTTTTGGCTATTTAGTGAGATTCAATAATTAAAAAGAAATATTTGTCAGTTGTACTAAGTAAGTAAGTAAGTAAAATAAAGTAATAGTAAGTAAGTAAATAAGTATAAGTAAGTAAGTAAGTAAATGAAATAATAAATGTAAGTGTGTAAGTAAGTAAAATAAATAAGTAAATGTAAGTAAGTAAGTAAGTAAGTAAATGTAATAAATGTATAATAGAGTGAGTAAGTAAATAAGTAAGTAAAAGTAAGTGTAAATGTAAGTAAAGTAAGTAAATGTAAGTAAGTAAGTAAGTATAAGTAAGTAATGAGTAAGTAAGTAAGTAATAAGTGTAATAAGTATAGTAATATGAGTAAGTGTGTGTGTAGTAAGTAATGTATATGTAAGTAAGTAAGTGTAAGTAAATGTATATAAATAAGTAAGTAATAATAAATGTGTAAGTAAATAAGTAAGTAAATAAGTAAGTGTGTAAATGTGTGAAGAAATAAGTAATATAATAAGTAATGTGTAGTAAGTAAGTAAATGTAATAAGTAAAATAAGTAAGTAAGTATAAGTGTAAGTGTAATGTAAGTAAGTAAGTGTATGTAAGTAAGTGAAAAAAGTGTGTAAGTAAGTAAATGTAATATGTGTGTGTGTAATATGTAAGTAAGTAATAGTAATGTAAGTAAGTAAGTAAATGTATAAATAAGTAGTATGTGTAAGTGAAATTGTAAGTGAATGTGTGTAAGTAAAGTGAGTAAAGTATAGTGTAAGTAAGTGAAATGTAAGTGTAAATAAGTAAGTAAATATGTGTGTAAGTAAGTGTAAAGTAAAGTAAGTAAATGTATGTAAGTAAGTAATAAGTAAATGTAAATGTAGTAATGTATGTAGTGATATGAGTATGTAAATGTAAATGTAGTAAGTAAGTGTGTAAGTGTATAAGTGAGTAAGTAAATGTGTGTAAGTAAATAAGTAAATAAGTAATAATGTAAGTAAGTAAATAATAAATTGTATGAGTATGTAATAAGTAAGTATAATATAATGTAAATAAGTAAGTAAAAGTAAGTAAATGTAAATGTAAATGTAAATAAATGAAGTGTGTAATATAAATGTATAAATAAGTAAATAAATAAGTAAGTAAATGTAAGTAAATGTAGTAAGTAAATATGTAATAAGTAAGTAAATGTAATGTAAATAAGTAAGTAAGTAAATGTAAGTATGTAAGTAAGTAAGTAAGTAAGTAAGTAATAAGTAAAGTAAGTAAATGAAGTAAATGTGTAAATAAAATGTAAATAAGTAGTAAATAAATAAATAAAATAAGTAAGTATGTAATGTAAGTGTAAATGTAAAATGAAATAAGTAAGTAAAAGTGTAATATGTAGTAAGTAAAAATGTAAGTAAATATGTATATAAATGTAGTAATAGTAAATGTAATGTAAATAAATAAGTAATAAATAAAGTAAGTAATATGTATATGTAATGTGTAAATAAGTAAGTAAATGTAATAAATGTAAGTAAGTAAGTAAATAAGTAAGTAAGTATGTGTAATGTAAGTAAGTAAAGTAATAAGTAAAATAAAAATAAATAAATAAGTAATGTAAGTAAATAAATGTAAGTAATGTAAGTAAGTGTAAAAGTAAGTAAATAAGTAAGTATGTAAATGTAAGTAAGTAAGTAAGTAAATATATGTAATGTAAGTAATGTAAGTAAGTAAGTAAGTAAGTAAGTAAATATGTAATGTAAATAAGTAAGTAGTAAGTAAGTAAGTAAATAAATGTAAATGTAAGTAAAAGTATGTAAGTAAGTAAGTAAGTAATAATATGTAAATAAGTATGTAAAAGTAAGTAAAGTAAGTAAGTAAATGTATAATAATGTAAATGTAAATAAGTAAATGTAAGTAAGTAATATAAATATGTAGTAAGTAAAGTAAGTAAATGTAAGTATAATAATGTAATATGTAAATAAGTAAGTAAGTGTAGTGTAATATAAAATAAGTAAGTAAATGTAAGTATATAAAATAAATGTAAGTAATGTGTAAGTAATAAGTAAATGTAAGTAAGTAAAATAAGTAAGTAAATAAGTAAATATATGTAAAAAAAAAAGTGTATGTAAGTAAGTATGTAAATGTAATAATGTAAAAATAAGTAAATGTAATGTAAGTAAATAAATGTAATGTAAGTAAGTGAAGTAATGTAAGTAAGTGTAAGTATAATAAGTAATAAGTAAATGTAAAAAGTGTAATAAGTAATAAGTAATGTAAATGTGTGTAAATAATATGTAAGTAAATGTAAGTAAATGTAAATAAGTAAATGTAATGTAATAGTAAGTAAGTAAGTGTAAAAGTAAATAAGTAAGTAAGTAAATAAGTGTAATGTAAGTAAGTAAAGTAAGTAAGTAAGTATGTAAATGAAATAAATGTAGTAATATATATGTAAGTAAGTAAATAAAGTAAATAATAAATAAGTAAAGTGTAAATAATGTAGTAAGTAAGTAAAATAAGTAAGTAAGTAAGTAAGTAAGTAAGTAAATATAAGTATGTAATATGTATATGTAGTAAATGTAAGTAAGTATGTAAATAAAGTAAGTAATGTAGTAAAAATATAAGTAAGTAAGTAAGTGTGTAATAAGTAATGTAAATGTAAGTAAGTAAGTAAATGTATGTAAGTAAGTAAAGTAATAAAAATGTGTAAGTGTAAGTAAGTAAGTAAGTAAGTAAGTAAGTAAATAGTAAGTAAGTAATAAAGTATGTATGTATAAAGTAAATGTAAATAAATGTAAATAAAAATGTAAATGTAAGTAAGTAATAAATAATAATAAGTAAAATGTATAAATGTAATGTGTAAGTAAGTGTAAGTAAATAAGTAAATGAAGTAAATGTAAGTGTAATGTAAAGTAAGTAAGTAAAATGTATGTAAGTAAGTATATGTGTAGTGTGTAAGTAAATAAAGTAAATGTAAATGTAATAAGTAAATAAGTAATATGTAATAAGTAAAGTGTAAGTAAAAAAAGTAAGTAAATGTAATAAATAAATAAATAAGTAAATAAATGTAAATAAGTAAGTAAGTAAGTAAGTAGTAAGTAAATGTAAGTAAGTAATGTAAGTAAGTAAGTAATGTAAATAATAAGTAATATATGTAGTAAGTAAGTAAGTAAGTAAATAAGTAAATAAGTAAATATAAGTATAATAAGTAAATATAATGTAATAAATAAGTAATATGTAAGTAAGTAAGTAAGTAAGTAAGTAAGTAAGTAAGTAAGTAAGTAAGTAAATAAATAAGTAAGTAAAATAAATAAGTAAGTAAATAAATAAATGTAAGTAATAAGTAATAATGTAAGTAATAAGTATGTAATAAAATAATAAGTAGTATGTAATAAATATAAATAAATGTAAGTAAGTATATGTAAATGTAAGTAAATAAGTAATGTAATAATAAGTAAGTAAATGTAATATAATGTGTATGTAAGTAAGTAAATAATAAAGTAAGTAATAAAGTAAGTAAATGTAAGTATGTAAGTAAGTAAATAAAAGTAAGTATGTAATGTAAATAAATAAAGTAAAGTAAGTAAGTATGTAAATGTAATGTAAGTAAATGAAGTATGTAAGTAATGTAAATATGTAAAGTAAGTAAGTAAATAAGTAAGTAAGTAATAAAGTAAGTAAATAAATGTAAATATGTAAGTAAGTAAAGTAAGTAGTAATAAATGTAATGTAAGTAAAAAGTAAATGTAAGTAATAAGTAAATAAGTAAGTAAGTAAGTAAGTAAATAAGTAAGTAAGTAATGTAAATGTAAGTAAATAAAAGTAAGTAAATAAGTAATAAAAATAAGTAAAGTAAATGTAAATAAATAAGTAAGTAAGTAAAGTAAGTAAGTAAGTAATAAAAATAAAATGTAAATAAAATAAAGTATGTAAGTAAGTAAATAAGTAAGTAAGTAAGTATAAGTAAATAAGTAAGTAATAAATAAGTAAGTAAATGTAAATAATAAATAAGTAAATAAGTAAGTAAGTAAATAAATGTAAGTAAATAAGTAAGTAAGTAAGTAAATAAATAAATAAGTAAGTAATAAGTAAGTAAAAGTAAGTAAATATAAGTAAGTAAGTAATAAAAAATATGTATATGTAAATAAAAATAAGTAAATAAAGTAAATGTAAGTAAGTAAATGTATATAATAATAAGTAATAAAAGTAAGTAAAAAATAAATGTAAATAAAAGTAAGTAAGTAATGTAAAAGTAAATAATAAGTATGTAAATAAAAATGTAAAAGTAAATAAAATAAGTAAAGTAAATGTGTAAGTAAATGTAAATGTAAGTAAATGTGTAAGTAATATGTAAGTAAGTAAGTAAATGTAATAAATAAATAAAGTAAGTAAATAAAAATGTAAATGTAATATGTAAGTAAGTAAATATATGTAAATGTAAGTAAATAAAGTAAAATGTAATGTAAAGTAAAGTAAATAAATGTAATGTAAGTAAATAAATAAAGTAAGTAAATGTAAGTAAAGTAAGTAATATGTAAATAAATGTAAGTAAATAAATATGTAATAAATAAATGTAAATATATGTATAAAGTAAATGTAATAAAAATGTAAGTAAGTAAAAGTAAGTAAGTAAGTAAGTAAATAAATAAGTAAAAGTAATAAAAGTAAGTAATAGTAAGTATGTAAAGTAATATATATAAAAGTATGTAAATGTAAGTAATATATAAATAAATAATAAGTAAATATAATAATAAAGTAATATAAGTAAGTAAGTAAGTAAATAAAAATGTAAGTAAAAATGTAATAAGTAAATGTAATAATAAATAAGTAAGTAAATGTAAAATAAATAAAAAGTAAGTAAGTAAGTAAATATGTGTAAATGTAATGTAAAGTAAATAAATAAATAAATAAATAAGTGTATAAGTAAGTAAGTAAATATAAAATAAATGTAAATAAGTAAGTAAGTATGTAATGTAAATAAGTAAGTGTGTAAGTAAGTAAAGTAAAGTAATAAATAAATAAAATGTAAGTAATGAGTAATATGTATAGTAATGTGTGTAATAAAATATGTAAGTAAAGTAAGTAAATAAATATGTATAAGTAAGTAAGTAAATAAGTAAGTGAATGTGTAGTAAGTAAGTAAATGTGTGATAAGTATGTAAATAAATGTAATGTGTATGTAAGTAAGTAAATGTAAGTAAGTAAGTGTAGTAAGTAATGTAAGTAAGTAATAAGTAAATAAAGTAAGTAAATGTAAGTAAGTAAATGTATGTAATAAGTAAGTAATAATATGTAATGTAAGTAATATAAGTAAAAATAAGTAATGTAAGTAAGTAAGTAAAATAAGTAAAGTAAGTAAAATAAATATGTAAATGTAAATGTAATAAATAAGTAAGTAAGTAAATGTAAGTAAATAAAATAAAGTAAATGTAAAAGTAAATATATAGTAAATGTAAATAGTAAGTAAGTAAGTAAATAATATATAATAAGTAAGTAAATGTAAATGTAAGTAAGTAAATGTGTAGTAAGTAAATGTAAGTAAATAAATAATAAATAAGTAAGTAAATGTAAAATAAAATATAAAGTAAGTAAATAAAAAAGTAAATAAATATATAATAAATAAATGTAATAAAAATAAATAAGTAAAGTAAATAAGTAAATATAAGTAAATATATATAAATATAATGTAATATAAATAAAGTAAATAAAAGTAAGTAAGTAAGTAAGTAAGTAAATGTAAGTAAAATAATAAGTAAATGTATGTAATATGTAAGTAAGTAAGTAAATAAATGTAAGTAATAAAGTGAAATAAGTAAAGTAAGTAAGTAAGTAAGTATGTAAGTAAATAAAAGTAAAGTAAGTAATAATATATGTGTAAGTAAGTAAGTATGTGTGAGTGAAAATAAGTAAGTAATAAATAAATAATAATAAAAATAATAAATAAATAAAAGTAATAAATAAAATAAGTAAGTAAGTGTAAGTAAGTAAGTGTAAAAGTAGTAAAAGTAAATAAAGTAATAAATAAGTAAATAAGTAAGTATGTAAGTAAGTAATAAAATGTAAGTAAGTAAATGTAAATAAATAAAGTAGTAATGTAAGTAAGTATAAATAATAATGTAAGTGTAAGTAATAAGTATAAGTGTAAGTGTAATAAGTAAGTAAATAAGTAGTAAATAAGTAAATAAGTGTAAGTAAATAAAGTAAATGTGTGTAAGTGATAATAAGTAAGTAAGTAAGTAAGTAAATGTATGTAAGTAATGTATGTATGTAAGTAAAAGTGTAAGTGTAAGTATGTAGTAATATGTAATAATGTAATGTAAGTAAATAATGTATAATAGTAAGTAAGTAAAATAAGTAAATGTAAGTAAGTAAGTAAATAAAAGTAAAAGTAAGTAAATAAGTATATGTAAAATAAATGTAATAATAATATGTAAGTAAATATGTATAAATGTAATAAGTAAGTAAATAAGTAAATATAAGTAAGTAAATGTAAATAAATATAAGTAAAAAAGTAAGTATAATGTAGTAAGTAAGTAAGTAAGTGTAAATAGTAATAATAAGTAAATAAATATAAATGTGTAAGTAAATAGTAAAGTAAGTAAATAAATAAAGTATAATGTAAGTAAATAAAGTAAATAAGTAGTAATGTAATGTAAAGTAAATAATAAATAAAATAAGTAAGTAAAAGTAAAGTAAGTATAATGTAAGTAAATAAGTAAATGTAAATAAGTAAATGTAAATGTAATATGTAAATGTAAGTAAAGTAAAGTAAGTAATGTAAGTAAATAAAGTAAGTAATAAAATGTAAATAAGTAAGTGTAATGTAAATAAAATGTAAGTAAATAAGTAAGTAAGTAAGTAGTAAATGTGTAATAAGTGTAAGTAATAAGTAAGTAAATAAGTGTAAATGTAGTAAGTAATGTAAATAAATGTAAATGTAAGTAAAAGTAAGTGTAAGTAAGTATGTGTGTATATGTAAAGTGTAAATAAGTAAGTAAGTAATAAAAGTAAATAAAGTAAGTAAAAAGTAAATGTAAATAATAATAAGTAATATAAGTGTATAAGTAAATAGTAAGTAAGTAAATGTGTAAGTAAGTAAGTAAGTAAGTAAGTAAGTAAATAAGTAATATAAGTAAAATGTAAATAAGTAATAAGTATGTAAAATAAAAAGTAAAGTAAGTAAAATGTAAGTAAATAAATGTAATAATAAGTAAATAAAATAAAGTAAATAAATAAAATAAGTAAATAAAAATGTAATAAATAAGTAAGTAATGTAAGTAAATAAAAGTAAATGTAATAGTAAGTAAGTAAGTAAATAAGTAAGTAAGTAAGTAAGTAAATGTAGTAATAAATAAATAGTAAGTAAGTAAATGTAAGTAAGTAAGTAAGTAAGTAAATAAGTAAGTAAGTAAATGTAAATGTAAGTAAATGTAAGTAAATAATAAGTAAGTAAATAAGTAAATATAAGTAAATGTAAGTAATAAGTAAGTAAGTAAATAAATATAATAATATAAGTAAGTAAAATAAGTAAGTAAGTAAGTAAGTAAGTAAGTAAGTAAGTAAATGTAAGTAAATAAAATGTAAATGTAATGTAAGTAAATATAAATGTAATATAAGTAAGTAAGTAAGTAAATAAGTAAGTGTAAGTAAATAAGTAATGTAAGTAATAAAATAAATAAAAAAAAGTGTAATAAAGTAAATGTAAATAAATGTAAATAAATAAAGTAAGTAAAAGTAAGTAAAAGTGTAAAGTAAGTAAATAAGTAAATAAATAAGTAAATGTAAATAAGTAATAAGTAAGTAAGTAAGTAAGTAGTAAGTAAGTAAATAAGTAAAAATAAATAATAAGTAAGTAAGTAAGTAAATGTAATAAATAAGTAAATAAATAAATAAATATAAATAAATAATAAGTATGTAAATAAAGTGTAAATAAAAAGTAAGTATGTAAAATAATAAATAAGTAAATAAGTAAGTAAAGTAAGTAAGTAAATAATAAGTAAATAAGTAAGTAAGTGTAAGTAAGTAAAATGTAAGTAAGTAATGTAAGTAAGTAAAAATAAAATGAATAAATAAGTAAGTAAGTAAATAATAAATGTAATAAGTAAATAAAATAATAAAATATGTAAGTAAATGTAATAAGTAAGTAAGTAAATGTAAGTAAGTAAAGTAAGTAAATAAATAAGTAAGTAAATAAAATGTAAGTAAGTAAAGTAAAAAATAAATAAAGTAATATGTAAATAAGTAAAATAAATAAGTAATAATAAATGTAATAAGTAAGTGTAGTAATAATAAATAAATGTAAATGTAAAGTAAATAAGTAATATGTAAATAATAAATATAAATAAAAAGTAAGTAAGTAAAATAAGTAAGTAAGTAAGTGTAAAGTAAGTAAGTGTAAATGTAAATAATAAATAAAATAAGTAAAATAATAGTAAATAAATAAATAAGTAAGTAAATAAGTAAGTAAGTAAATAAAAGTAAATATAAATAAAGTAAGTAAATGTAAATATGTAATATATAAATGTAATAAGTAGTAATAAGTAAGTAAGTAAAGTAAGTAAATAAAGTAAGTAAGTAAGTAAGTAAATAAGTAATGTCAGTAATAGTAAGTAAATAAATGAAGTAAGTAAATGTAATAAGTAAATAAATATATATATGTAAGTAAGTAAATAAAAAGTAAAGTAAGTAAATAAGTAAGTAAATAATAAGTAAGTAAATGTAAGTAAGTAAATAAATGTAATGTAAGTAAATGTAAGTAAGTAAGTAAATAATAAGTAAAGTAAATAAGTAAGTAAAAAATGTAAGTAAATAAGTAAGTAAGTAAGTAAATAAAGTAAATAAATAAGTAAGTAAGTAAGTAAAGTAAAGTATAAATAAAGTAAGTAAGTAAGTAAGTAAGTAAATAAAGTAAGTAATAAATAAATAAAATAAGTAAATGTAAGTAAGTAAATAAGTAAGTAAGTAAATAAATGTAAAGTAAGTAAGTAAGTAAATAAGTAAATAAATGTGTGTAAGTAAGTAAGTAAGTAAATAAGTAAAATGTAATAAGTAAATGTAAGTAAGTAAATGTAGTAAGTAAATAAGTAATAAAGTAAGTAATGTAAATGTAAGTGTATGTAATAGTGTAAGTAAATAAGTAGTGTAATGTAAGTAAAGTATGTAGTAAGTAAATAAGTAATGTAAGTAAGTAAGTATATAATAATAAAAGTAAGTGTGTAGTAAGTAAGTGTGTATGTAATAAATAAGTGTAAGTAAGTATAAGTAAAGTAAATAAATGTAAGTAAAATAATAAATAAATAAGTAAATAGTAAGTAAATGTAAATAAGTAATATAAAAAGTAAATGTAAGTAAGTAAATAAAAGTAAGTGTAAGTAAGTAAATGTAAAGTAAAAGTAAAGTAAGTAAATGTAAGTAAGTAAGTAAATAAGTAAGTAAATAATGTAATGTAGTGTAAAATAATAAATGTGTAAGTAAATGTAAATAAGTAAGTAAAGTAAATAAGTAAGTAAGTAAGTAGTAAATAAGTAATAAATAAATAATAAAAGTAAGTAAGTGTAATAAAGTAAGTAATGTAAATAAATAATAAATAAGTAATAAATAATAAATGTAATATAAAATGTAAGTAAAAAGTAAGTAATAAAATGTAATAAATAAGTAAAAGTAAGTAATATGTAAAGTAAGTAAAAAAAATACTAAGTAAGTAAATAAAGTAAGTAATGTAAGTAATGTAAATGTAAGTGTAATATGTAAATAAATGTAAGTAAGTAAATGTAAATAATATAAGTAAGTAATAATGTATAAGTAAATGTAAATGTAAATGAAAGTAAGTAAGTAAGTAAATAAGTAATAATAAGTAAGTAAAAAAAGTAAGTAAATAAGTAGTAAGTAAGTAAGTAAAGTAATAGTAATGTAAGTAATGTAATAAAATAAAGTAAGTAAGTAAGTAAAGTAAGTAAATGTAATAAGTAATAATGTATGTAAGTAAGTAAGTAAATGTAAATAAAATAAATGTAATGTAAATGTAAAAGTAAAGTAAATAAATGTAAATAAATGTAAGTAAGTATGTAGTAAGTAAGTAAGTAAGTGTAAATAAAATAAGTAAATAAATGTAAGTAAGTAAGTAAGTAAATAAGTAAAGTAAGTAAATGTAATAAGTAAATAAGTAAGTAATATGTAAATAAGTAAGTAAGTAAGTAAATAAGTAATAAATGTAATGTAAGTAAGTAATAAATAAGTAAAGTAAGTAAGTGTAAGTAAGTAAATGTAAGTAAATGTAAGTAAAAGTAATAAAAGTAAGTAAATGTAAGTAAATAAGTAAGTAAATAAATGTAAATAAGTAAATAAATAAGTGTATATAAGTAAGTAAATAAATGTAAGTAAATAAGTAAAGTAAATGTGTAAGTAAGTAAGTAAATATGTAAAAGTAAATAAAATATATAGTAAATAAGTAAGTAAATGTAAGTAAGTAAATAAAGTAAGTGTAAGTATATAAATAAATGTATGTAAGTAAGTAAATGTGTAGTATAGTAATGTAAGTAATAAGTAAGTAAGTAAATAAGTAAGTAAGTAAATGTAAATAAGTAAGTAAGTAAAGTAAGTAAAGTAAGTAAATGTAAATAATAATATATGTAAGTAAAAGTAGTAATAAGTAAGTAAAAGTAAATAATAAATAAATATAAGTAAGTGTAATATAAAGTAAGTAAATGTAAGTATGTGTAAGTAGTAAGTAAATAAATGTAAGTAAGTAAGTAAGTAAGTAAGTAAAGTAAATAAATGTAAGTAAGTAAGTAAATAAGTAAATAAATAAATAAGTAAGTAAAGTAAATGTAAGTAAGTAAGTAAGTAAGTAAGTAAGTAAGTAAGTAAAATAAGTGTAAGTAAATAATATAAGTAAGTAAATAAATATAAGTAAATGTAAGTGTAAATGTAAAATATGTAAAAAAAAGTAAATGTAATATATGTAGTAAGTAAGTAGTAAGTAAGTAAAAAGTAAGTAAGTATGTAATAATGTAAAGTAAGTAAAAGTAAGTAATAAAGTAAGTAAGTAAATGTAAGTAAATAAGTAAGTAAATAATAGTAAATGTAAAAAGTAATGTAAGTAAATAAGTAAATAAGTAAGTAAAATAAGTATGTAAGTAAGTAAGTGTAATATGTAGTAAGTAAATGTAAGTATGTATAAATAAGTAAGTAAATAATAAGTATAAATAAATATAAGTAAATGTAAGTAGTAAATAATAAAAGTAAAGTAATAAGTAAGTAAGTAAGTAAATAAATAAGTAAATAATATGTAAATAAATGTAAAGTAATAAATAAGTAATAAGTAAATAAGTAAGTAAGTAAATAAGTAAGTAAGTAAGTAAATAAGTAAGTGTAATAAGTAAGTAAGTAAGTAAATGTAAATGTAATAAGTAATGTGTAAGTAAATGTAAGTAAATAAATGTAAGTAAGTAAAAGTGTAAATGTAAAGTAAATAATAAGTAAGTAAGTAAAGTAATAAAGTAAGTAAGTAAATAAATAAGTAAATGTAAGTAAGTAAGTAAAATAATAAATAAAATAATAAATAAATGTAAGTAAGTAAATGTAAGTAATAAATAATAAAATAAATAAATGTAAGTAATAAGTAAGTAAATAATAATAATAAAGTAAGTAAATGTATAAGTAATAGTAAATAAAGTAAGTAAGTAAGTAAGTAAATAAAAAATAAATAAGTAAATAAGTAAGTAAGTAAATAAATAAAGTAAGTAAGTAAATAAGTAAGTAAGTAAGTAAAGTAATAAGTAATATGTAAGTAAGTAAATGTAAATGTGTAAGTAAATAAGTAATATAAGTAAATAAAATAAGTAAAGTAAGTAAAAATGTAAGTAAGTAAGTAAGTAAGTAAGTAAATGAAATGTAAGTAAGTATGTATGTAAATGTAAGTAAGTAAGTAAGTGAAATAATAAGTAAGTAAAGTAAGTGTAAGTGTAATAAATGTAATATGTAAGTAATAATAATAAATAAGTATAAAGTAAATGTAATGTAATAAATGTAAGTAAGTAAGTAAGTAAATAAGTAAATGAAATGTAAATGTAAGTAAATAAATAAATGTAGTAAGTAAGTAATGTGTATAATAATGTAATGTATGTAAAGAAGAAGTGTGTAAGTAAGTAAGTAAATGTAGTAATAAGTGAGTAAATGTAAGTAAGTAGTAAAGTAATAATAATATGTATATGTAAGTAGTAAGTAAGTATAAGTAGTAAGTAAGTGTAAGTAAGTAAGTAAATGTAAAGTAAATGTGTGTAAGTAAGTAAGTAAATGTAAATAAAGTAATGTAATAATAAGTGTAAGTAAGTAAGTAAGTAATGTGTAAGTAAATAAGTGTGTGTGTAAAGTAAGTGTAAGTAAGTGTGTAATAAGTAAGTATGTAAGTAGTAATAAATATGTGTAATAAGTAATAAAATGTAATAGTAGTAAATGTAAAGTAAAAGTAAATAAATGTAAAGTAAATGAAATGTAGTAAGTAAATATAAAATAAGTAAGTAAATGTAAATGTAAGTGTATAAAATAAGTAAGTAAGTAAGTAAATAAATAAATGTAAGTGTGTAAAGTATGTAATAATATGTAAGTAAGTAAGTATGTAATAAAGTAAATGTAAGTAAGTGTGTAAGTGTAATGTAATGTAATAAGTAAAATAAATAAGTAATAATATATGTGTGAAGTAAATAAGTAAATAAGTAAGTGTAAGTAAATGTAAATGTAAATAAGTAAATAAGTAAGTAAGTAAATGTAAATAATAAGTGAAGTAAATAAAAGTAAAAGTAATGTGTAAATAAATAAAGTATGTAAAGTAAGTAAATAAGTAAGTAAGTAAAATAAGTAAATGAAGTAAGTAAATAAATATGTAAGTAAATAATAATGTAAGTAAATGTAATGTAGTAAGTAAATAATAATATAAGTAAATAAATAATGTGTAATATGTAAGTAATATATAGTAAAATGTAGTAAGTAAATGTAATATGTAGTAAGTAAGTAATAAGTAAGTAAATAGTATAAAGTAGTAAGTAAGTAAGTATGTGTAAGTAAAGTAAATAAATAGTAAGTAAAAGTGAAGTAAAATGTAAATAAATGAAATGTAATAAGTAAGTAAGTAAAGTAAGTAAATAAATATAATAAAGTGTAAGTAAGTAAATAAGTAAATGTAATAAATATAGTAATAATAAGTAAATAAGTAAGTATGTAGTAAGTGTGTATAAGTAATAAATAAGTAAATGTAAAGTAAGTATATGTAATAAAATAAAGTAAGTAAAGTAAATATAGTATGTAAGTAAGTAAATAAAAGTAAGAATAAGTAAATGTGTAAGTAAGTAAATAAGTAAATAAATGTAAGTAAGTAAAAATAAGTAAGTAAATAAGTAAATGTAGTAAGTGTAATGTAAGTAAGTAAGTAAAGTAAATAAGTAAGTAAGTAAGTAATAAGTAAATAAGTAAGTAAATAAGTAAGTAAGTAATAAGTAAAGTATGTAAGTAATATAAATGAAAGTAAGTAAATGTAAATAAGTAAATAAATAAAAAGTAATAATGAAAGTAAATGTAAGTAAGTAAGTAAGTAAAGTAAATATGTGTGAAGTAAAATAAGTAAATGTAAGTATATGTAGTAAGTAAGTAAGTGTAATGTAATGTAAATAAAGTGTAAGTAAGTAAATGTAAATGTGTAGTAAGTAAGTAAGTAAGTAAGTAAGTAAATATATAAGTGTAATGTAAATAAGTAAATGTAATAATAAATAGTGTAAGTAAGTAAGTGAGTGTAATGTAAAATGTGTAATAAATAAAATAAAAAATGTAAATGTAATAAGTAAGTAAAAGTAAGTAAGTAAGTAAGTAAAGTAAGTAAATAAGTAAATGTAATGTAAGTAAGTAAATAAGTAAGTAAATAAGTAAGTAAAAGTAAGTGTGTGTGTATGTAATAAATAATAGTAAGTGAGTAATGTGTAGTGTAAATAAATAAGTAAGTAAGTAAGTAATGTATGTAAGTAAGTAAGTATGTAATGTAATGTAAGTAATGTGTAGTAAGTAAATGTAAGTAGTAGTAAGTGTAATGAAATAAATGTGTAATATGTAAGTAAGTGAAATGTAAGTAAATAAAGTAAGTAAGTAAATGTAAATAAGTAAATAAGTAAGTAAAGTAAGTAATGTAAGTAAATGTAAGTAAGTGTAATGTAATATGTAAGTAATGTAAGTAAATAAGTAAGTAAGTAAATGTAAGTAAATGTAAATGAAATGAATATAAGTAAATGTAAGTGTGTGTAAATGTAAATGTAATAATAAGTATAAAATAATGTAAATAAATATGTAATAAATAAGTAAGTAAAATGTAATATAAATGTAAGTAAAATAAGTAAGTAAGTAAATGTAGTAAGTAAGTATAAATAAATGTAAAGTAAATGTAAATAAGTAAATATATGTAAGTATATAATATGTATAATAAGTAAGTAAGTAAATGTAAGTAAAAATAAGTATGTAATAATAAAGTAAAGTAATAAGTAAGTAAGTGTAGTATGTAGTAAGTAAATAAATGTAAGTGTAAGTAAGTAATGTAAATGTAAGTAATGTAAGTAATATAAGTAAAAAGTAATGTAATGTAAAAATAATATGTAAATAAGTAAGTAATAATAATAAATGTGTAATAAGTGAATGTAAGTAAGTAAGTAATATGTAAATGTAATGTAATGTGTAAATGTAAGTAAGTAATGTAAGTAAATGTGTAATAAGTAAGTAATAAGTAAGTAAATGTAAGTAGTAAGTAAAATGTAAGTATATAAATAATAAGTAAATGTAAAGTGTAATGTAAGTAAATAAGTAAATGTAAATAAGTAAGTAAGTAAGTAAATGTAAAAAGTAAATGTAAGTAAGTATGTAATGTAAGTAAGTAAATGTAAGTAAGTAAGTAAATAAGTAAATAAATAAGTAAGTAAATGTAGTATAAATGTAAGTAAGTAAAATAAAGTAAGTAAGTAAGTAAGTAAATGTAAGTAAATGTAAGTATATAAAGTAAGTAATGTAAGTATGTAATATATATGTAATGAATAAGTAAGTAAATAAAATAAGTAAGTAAGTAGTGTAAGTGAAATGTAAGTAATATGTAAAAATGTATGTAATGTGTAAGTAAGTAGTGTATGTAATTAAAATAAGTAAATAAGTAAATATATGTAAATGTAAGTAAGTATGTGTGTAGTAAGTAAGTAAATATAATTGTATTATGTAAATAAGTATGTAAAGTAAGTAAGTAAGTAATTAGTGTAGTAAGTAAATGTAAATGAAATGAAATAAGTAAGTAATATAAGTGTATAAATGTATGTAAGTATAAGTATGTAAGTAAGTAAGTGTGTAAATGAAATGTAAGTGTAATATAAATGTAAGTAAGTGAGTAAATGTAGTAATATGTAAGTAAGTGAGTGAATGTAAGTAGTAAGTGAGTGTGTGTGTGTAAATGAAGTAAGTAAGTGTGTGTGTGAGTGTGTAATGTAGTGAAGTGTGATGTGTGTGTGTGTGTGTGTTGAGTGTAGTGTGAGTGAGTGAGTGAGTGAAGTGTGATGTAAGTGTGTGTGTGTGTGTGTAATGTGAATGAGTAATGTGAAGTGTAGTGTGAGTATGTGTGTGTGTGAGTGTGTGTAAGTGAGTGTGTGATTGAGTGAGTGAAGTGAGTGAGTGTGTGATATGTAAGTGTGAGTGAGTAGTGAATGTAAGTGAATGTGTGTAAAGTGAAGTGAGTGAGTAGTGTGAGTGTAGTGAGTGAGTAAATGTGAGTGAGTGGTATGAAGTGAGTGAGTGAGTGTGTGAGTGAGTGATTGAGTGTAATGTATGATATGAGTGAAGTGTGTAATTGTGAGTGGAGTAGTGAGTGAGTGATTGTATGTGAGTGTAGTAAATGTAGTGATTGGAGTGAGTGTGTGTGATTGAGTGAATGTAAATGTGTGTTGAGTGAGTGAGTGATGTAATAAGTATGTAATGAGTGAGTGTAGTTGATTATGTAGAGATTGTAGTAAAGAGTGTGTAATTGAGTGAAGAGTGTGTTGTAAATGAAATGAGTGTGATTGAGTGAGTTAGTGAGTGTATATGTGATAAGTAAGTAAATGAGTGTAGTAAATGAGTAAGTATGTGAAGTGTGTGTAAGTGTGTGTGAGTGTGTGTGTGAGTGAGTGAAATGTAGTGAGTGTGTGTGAGTGAGTGTGTGTATTGAGTGAGTGAGTGTGATTGAGTGAGTGTGTGAGTGTGTGTGATTAAGTGAGTGAGTGAGTGTGATTGAGTGTAGTGAGTAGAGTAGTGAGTGTGTATGTAGTGTAAATAGTGAGTAAATGAGTGAGTGACTGACTGTATGTGGAGTGTGTAAGTGTGTGAGTATGTGTGTGAGTAAGTGTGATGAGTGAGTGTAGTGAGTGTAAGTATGTGTGTGTGAGTGAGTGACTGACTGACTGAGTGAGTGTGATTGAGTGAATGAGTGAGTGTGTGATTTATTGAGTGATTGAGTGAGTGTGTGATTGAGTGAGTGAGTGAGTGAGTGTGTATGTGATTGAGTGAGTGAGTGAGTGAGTGTGTGTGATTGAGTGAGTGAGTGATTTATTGACTGAATGTGTGATTAAGTGAGTGAGTGATTGAGTGAATGTGTGATTGAGTATGTGATTGATTGAGTGAGTGAGTGAGTGTATGTGATTGATGAATGAGTGAGTGTGTGTGATTGAGTGAATGTGTGATTGAATGAGTGTGATTGAGTGAGTAAGAGAGTGCATGATTGAGTTAGTGAGTGATTGAGTAAGTGATTGATTGATTGATTGAGTGAATACGTGATTGGAGTGAGTGAGTGAGTATGTGATTGAGTAAGTGAGTGGTTGAGTGAATGTGTGATTAAGTGAGTGAGTGATTGAGTGAATGTGTGATTGAGTGACTGTGATTGATTGAGTGGACTGAGTGAGTGTATGTGATTGAGTGAGTGGTGAGTGAGTGTGTGAGTGATTGGAGTAAGTGAGTGATTAGTGTGAATGAGTGATTGAAATGAATGTGTGATGTGTGAGTGTGAGTGAGTGAGTGGAGTGAGTAGAGTAAGTGAGTGAGTGAGAGTGTGATTGAGTGAGTGAGTATCATTAATTGAGTGAGTGAATGAGTGTGATTGAGTGAGTGTGTGTGTGGATGAGTGAGTGTGTAGTGATTGACTGATTGAGTGAGTGATTGAGTGAGTGTGTGAGTGAGTGAAGTGAGTAGTGAGTGAGTGAGTGAGTGGATTGAGTAGTAAGTAGTGAGTGAGTGAGTGTGTGATTGAGTGAGTGAGTGTCATTGATTGAGTGAGTGATTGAGTGAGTGTCTGATTGAGTGAGTGAATGATTGAGTGAATGTGTGATTGAGTGAGTGTGTGACTGAGTGAGTGAGTGAGTGAGTCAGTGAGTGATTGAATGAGTGAGTCTTTGTGTGTGAATGATTAAGTGAATTTGTGATTGAGTAAGTGTGTAACTGAGTGAGTGAGTGTGTGATTGAGTGAGTGATTGATTGATTGATTGATTGAGTGAATGTGTGATTGAGTGAGTGAGTATGTGATTGAGTGAGTGAGTGATTGATTGATTGAGTGAATGTGTGATTGAGTGAGTGAGTATGTGATTGCGTGAGTCAGTGAGTGATTGAATAAGTGAGTCTTTGAGTGAGTGAGTTAGTGTGTGTGTGTGTGTGTGTGTGTGTGTGTGTGTGTGATTGAGTGAGTGTGTGAGAGTGATTGAGTGAGTGAGTGTGACATTGAGTGAGTGGGTGTGATTGAGTGAGTAAGTGAGTGATTGAGTGAATGTGTGATTGAATGAGTGTGTGTGTGTGATTGATTGAGTGAGTGAGTGTGTGAGTGAGTGATTGAGTAGGTGAGTGATTGAGTGAGTGAGTGAGTGAGTGAGTGAATGTGTGATTGAGTGAGTGTGTGTGTGTGATTGAGTGAGTGAGTGATTGAGTAGGTGAGTGATTGAGTGAATGTGTGATTGAGTGAGTGTGTGTGTGTGTGTGATTGAGTGAGTGTGTGAGTGAGTGATTGAGTTGGTGAGTGAGTGAGTGTGTGATTGAGTGAGTGAGTGAGTGATTGAGTGAGTGAGTGAGTGTGTGATTGAGTGAATGTGTGTGTGAGTGAGTGAGTGAGTGAGTGTGTGAGTGGAGTGAGTGTGTCGTGTGTGGAGTGAGTGAGTGAGTGAGTGTGTGAGTGAGTGATTGAGTTGGTGAGTGATTGAGTGAGTGTGTGATTGAGTGAGTGAGTGAGTGAGTGAGTGATTGAGTGAGTGAGTGAGGGAGTGATTGAGTGAGTGTGTGATTGAGTGAATGTGTGTGTTTGAGTGAGTGAGTGAGAGTGTGATTGTGAGTGAGTGAGGAGTCATTGATTGAGTGAGTGAGTGGTGAGTGAGTGAGTGAGTGATTGAGTGAGAGTGTGATTAAGTGAGTTAGTATTGTGAGTGAGTGTGAGTGAGTGAGTATGTGATTGAGTGAGGAGTGAGTTAGTGTGTTTGAGTGAGTGTGTGTGTGTGTGTGTGTGATGTAGTGAGTGAGTGTGTGTGTGATTGAGTGAGTGAGTGTGATTTAGTGAGTGGGTGAGTGTGTGTGATTGAGTGAATGTGTGATTGAATGAGTGTGATTGAGTGAGTAAGAGAGTGCATGATTGAGTTAGTGAGTGATTGAGTGTGAGTGATTGATTGAAAAGTGAGATTGAGTGAATACGTGATTGAGTGAGTGAGTGGTTGAGTGAATGTGTGATTAAGTGAGTGAGTGATTGAGTGAATGTGTGATTGAGTGACTGTGATTGATTGAGTGGACTGAGTGAGTGTATGTGATTGAGTGAGTGAGTGTGATTAAGAGTGAGTGAGTGAGTGAATGAGTGTGTGTGTGATTGAGTGAGTGAGTGATTGAGTGAGTGTGTGATAGTGTGTGAGTGTGATTGAGTGAGTGAGTGAGTGAGTGAGTGAGTGAGTGAGTGAGTGAGTGAGTGAGTGAGTGAGTGAGTGGGTGAGTGTGTGATTGAGTGAGTGTGTGAGTGATTGACTGATTGAGTGAGTGATTGAGTGAGTGAGTGAGTGAGTGAGTGAGTGAGTGAGTGAGTGAGTGTGTGATTGAGTGAGTGAGTGAGTGAGAGTGTGATTGAGTGAGTGAGTGTCATTGATTGAGTGAGTGATTGAGTGAGTGTCTGATTGAGTGAGTGAATGATTGAGTGAATGTGTGATTGAGTGAGTGTGTGACTGAGTGAGTGAGTGAGTGAGTCAGTCAGTGAGTGATTGAATGAGTGAGTCTTTGTGTGTGAATGATTAAGTGAATTTGTGATTGAGTAAGTGTGTAACTGAGTGAGTGAGTGTGTGATTGAGTGAGTGATTGATTGATTGATTGATTGAGTGAATGTGTGAATGAGTGAGTGAGTATGTGATTGAGTGAGTGAGTGAGTGATTGATTGATTGAGTGAATGTGTGATTGAGTGAGTGAGTATGTGATTGAGTGAGTCAGTGAGTGATTGAATAAGTGAGTCTTTGAGTGAGTGAGTTAGTGTGTGTGTGTGATTGAGTGAGTGTGTGAGAGTGATTGAGTGAGTGAGTGTGACATTGAGTGAATGGGTGTGATTGAGTGAGTCAGTGAGTGATTGAGTGAATGTGTGATTGAATGAGTGTGTGTGTGATTGATTGAGTGAGTGAGTGTGTGAGTGAGTGATTGAGTAGGTGAGAGAGTGAGTGAGTGAGTGAGTGATTGAGTGAGTGAGAGAGTGATTGAGTGAGTGTGTGATTGAGTGAATGTGTGTGTTTGAGTGAGAGAGAGTGTGATTGAGTGAGTGAATGTCATTGATTGAGTGAGAGTGTGTGATTGAGTGTGTGAGTGAGTGAGTGAGTGAGTGAGTGTGTGATTGAGTGAGTGAGTTAGTGAATGTGTATGTGATTGAGTGAGTGTGTGAGTGTCATTGATTGAGTGAGTGATTGAGTGAATGTGTGATTGAGTGAGTGAGTGTGTGATTGATTGATTGAGTGAGTGTGTGAATGATTGAGTGAATTTGTGATTGAGTAAGTGTGTAACTGAGTGAGTGAGTGTGTGATTGAGTGAGTGATTGATTGATTGATTGAGTGAATGTGTGACTGAGTGAGTGAGTATGTGATTGAGTGAGTGAGTGATTGATTGATTGAGTGAATGTGTGTTTGAGTGAGTCAGTGAGTGATTGAATGAGTGAGTCTTTGAGTGAGTTAGTGTGTGTGTGTGTGTGTGTGTGTGTGTGTGTGTGTGTGTGAGTGTGTGTGTGATTGAGTGAGTGTGTGAGAGTGATTGAGTGAGTGAGTGATTGAATGTGACATTGAGTGAGTGGGTGTAATTGAGTGAGTGAGTGAGTGAGTGAGTAATTGAGTGAATGTGTGATTGAGTGAGTGTGTGTGTGATTGAGTGAGTGAGTGATTGAGTAGGTGAGTGATTGAGTGAATGTGTGATTGAGTGAGTGTGTGTGTGTGATTGAGTGAGTGTGTGTGTGAGTGAGTGAGTGAGTTGTGAGGAGTGAGTGTGTGATTGAGTGAGTGAGTGAGTGAGTGAGTGAGTGAGTGATTGTGAGTGAGTGAGTGAGTGAGTGAGTGTGTGATTGAGTGAATGTGTGTGTTTGAGTGAGTGAGTGAGAGTGTGATTGAGTGAGTGAGTGTCATTGATTGAGTGAGAGATTGAGTGAGTGAGTGAGTGAGTGTGTGAGTGAGTGATTGAGTTGGTGAGTGATTGAGTGAGTGTGTGATTGAGTGAGTGAGTGAGTGATTGAGTGAGTGAGTGAGGGAGTGATTGAGTGAGTGTGTGATTGAGTGAATGTGTGTGTTTGAGTGAGTGAGTGAGAGTGTGATTGAGTGAGTGAGTGTCATTGATTGAGTGAGAGATTGAGTGAGTGAGTGTGTGATTGAGTGAGAGAGTGATTGGAGTGAGTGAGTGTGATTGAGTGAGTTAGTGAGTGTGTATGTGATTGAGTGAGGGAGTGAGTGAGTGAGTGAGTGAGTGAGTGAGTGTTTGAGTGAGTGAGTTAGTGTGTGTGTGAGTGTGATTGAGTGATTGAGTGAGTGAGTGTGATTGAGTGAGTGGGTGAGTGTGTGTGATTGAGTGAGTGAGTGTGTGTGTGATTGAGTAAGTGAGTGAGTGAGTGAGTGTGTATGTGAGTGAGCGAGTGAGTGAGTGACTGACTGACTGAGTGAGTGAGTGAGAGTGAGTGTGTGAGTGTGATTGAGCGAGTGAGTGAGTGAGTGAGTGTGTATGTGAGTGAGTGAGTGACTGACTGACTGAGTGAGTGAGTGTGATTGAGTGAATGAGTGAGTGTGTGTGATTTATTGAGTGATTGAGTGAGTGTGTGATTGAGTGAGTGAGTGAGTGAGTGTGTATGTGATTGAGTGAGTGAGTGAGTGAGTGAGTGAGTGAGTATGTGATTGAGTGAGTGAGTGATTGATTGATTGAGTGAATGTGTGATTGAGTGAGTGAGTATGTGATTGAGTGAGTCAGTGAGTGATTGAATAAGTGAGTCTTTGAGTGAGTGAGTTAGTGTGTGTGTGTGATTGAGTGAGTGTGTGAGAGTGATTGAGTGAGTGAGTGTGACATTGAGTGAGTGGGTGTGATTGAGTGAGTCAGTGAGTGATTGAGTGAATGTGTGATTGAATGAGTGTGTGTGTGATTGATTGAGTGAGTGAGTGTGTGAGTGAGTGTGTGAGTGAGTGATTGAGTAGGTGAGTGATTGAGTGAGTGAGTGTGTGATTATGTAAGTGAGAGAGTGAGTGAGTGAGTGAGTGATTGAGTGAGTGAGAGAGTGATTGAGTGAGTGTGTGATTGAGTGAATGTGTGTGTTTGAGTGAGTGAGAGTGTGATTGAGTGAGTGAATGTCATTGATTGAGTGAGAGTGTGTGATTGAGTGAGTGAGTTAGTGAATGTGTATGTGATTGAGTGAGTGTGTGAGTGTCATTGATTGATTGAGTGAATGTGAGTGAGTGAGTGTGTGATTGATTGATTGAGTGTGTGAATGATTGAGTGTATTTGTGATTGAGTAAGTGTGTAACTGAGTGAGTGAGTGTGTGATTGAGTGAGTGATTGATTGATTGATTGAGTGAATGTGTGACTGAGTGAGTGAGTATGTGATTGAGTGAGTGAGTGATTGATTGATTGAGTGAATGTGTGTTTGAGTGAGTCAGTGAGTGATTGAATGAGTGAGTCTTTGAGTGAGTGAGTTAGTGTGTGTGTGTGTGTGTGTGTGTGAGTGTGTGTGTGATTGAGTGAGTGTGTGAGAGTGATTGAGTGAGTGAGTGATTGAATGTGACATTGAGTGAGTGGGTGTGATTGAGTGAGTGAGTGAGTGAGTGATTGGAGTGAATGTGTGATTGAGTGAGTGTGTGTGTGTGTGATTGAGTGAGTGAGTGAGTGATTGAGTGAATGTGTGATTGAGTGAGTGTGTGTGTGATTGGAGTGAGTGAGTGAGTGAGTGAGTGATTGAGTGAATGTGTGATTGAGTGAGTGTGTGTGTGTGATTGAGTGAGTGTGTGAGTGAGTGATTGAGTTGGTGAGTGAGTGAGTGTGTGATTGAGTGAGTGATTGAGTGAGTGAGTGTGTGATTGAGTGAATGTGTGTGTTTGAGTGAGTGAGTGAGTGAGAGTGTGATTGAGTGAGTGAGTGTCATTGATTGAGTGAGAGATTGAGTGAGTGAGTGAGTGAGTGAGAGTGTGTGAGTGAGTGATTGAGTTGGTGAGTGATTGAGTGAGTGTGTGATTGAGTGAGTGAGTGAGTGAGTGATTGAGTGAGTGAGTGAGGGAGTGATTGAGTGAGTGTGTGATTGAG
The DNA here is from genome assembly GCA_018749465.1 of Paracanthobrama guichenoti. Taxonomy (NCBI): domain Eukaryota; kingdom Metazoa; phylum Chordata; class Actinopteri; order Cypriniformes; family Gobionidae; genus Paracanthobrama; species Paracanthobrama guichenoti. Next base: position 33,028,624 of record CM031956.1, on the reverse strand, counting down.
TGAATGTGTGTGTTTGAGTGAGTGAGTGAGTGTGATTGAGTGAGTGAGTGTCATTGATTGAGTGAGAGATTGAGTGAGTGAGTGTGTGAGTGAGTGAGAGTGTGATTGAGTGAGTGAGTGTGATTGAGTGAGTTAGTGAGTGTGTATGTGATTGAGTGAGGGAGTGAGTGAGTGAGTGAGTGTTTGAGTGAGTGAGTGAGTTAGTGTGTGTGTGAGTGTGATTGAGTGATTGAGTGAGTGAGTGAGTGAGTGAGTGTGTGATTGAGTGAGTGTGATTGAGTGAGTGGGTGAGTGTGTGTGATTGAGTGAATGTGTGATTGAATGAGTGTGATTGAGTGAGTAAGAGAGTGCATGATTGAGTTAGTGAGTGATTGAGTGAGTGATTGATTGATTGATTGAGTGAATACGTGATTGAGTGAGTGAGTGAGTATGTGATTGAGTGAGTGAGTGGTTGAGTGAATGTGTGATTAAGTGAGTGAGTGATTGAGTGAATGTGTGATTGAGTGACTGTGATTGATTGAGTGGACTGAGTGAGTGTATGTGATTGAGTGAGTGAGTGAGTGAGTGTGATTGAGTGAGTGAATGAGTGTGTGTGTGATTGAGTGAGTGAGTGATTGAGTGAGTGATTGTGTGAGTGTGATTGAGTGAGTGAGTGAGTGAGTGGGTGAGTGAGTGAGTGAATGAGTGAGAGTGTGATTGAGTGAGTGAGTGTCATTGATTGAGTGAGTGAGTGTGATTGAGTGAGTGTGTGTGATTGAGTGAGTGTGTGAGTGATTGACTGATTGAGTGAGTGATTGAGTGAGTGTGTGAGTGAGTGAGTGTGTGTGAGTGAGTGAGTGTGAGTGAGTGAGTGAGTGAGTGAGTGAGTGAGTGAGTGAGTGAGTGAGTGAGTGAGAGTGTGATTGAGTGAGTGAGTGTCATTGATTGAATGAGTGATTGAGTGAGTGTCTGATTGAGTGAGTGAATGATTGATTGATTGATTGAGTGAATGTGTGATTGAGTGAGTGAGTGAGGGAGTGATTGAGTGAGTGTGTGATTGAGTGAGTGATTGATTGATTGATTGATTGATTGAGTGAATGTGTGATTGAGTGAGTGAGTATGTGATTGAGTGAGTGAGGGAGTGATTGAGTGAGTGTGTGATTGAGTGAATGTGTGTGTTTGAGTGAGGAGGAGTGAGAGTGTGATTGAGTGAGTGAGTGTCATTGATTGAGTGAGAGATTGAGTGAGTGAGTGTGTGATTGAGTGAGAGTGTGATTGAGTGAGTGAGTGTGATTGAGTGAGTTAGTGAGTGTGTATGTGAGTGAGTGAGTGAGTGTTTGAGTGAGTGAGTTAGTGTGTGTGTGAGTGTGATTGAGTGATTGAGTGAGTGAGTGAGTGAGTGTGTGATTGAGTGAGTGAGTGTGATTGAGTGAGTGGGTGAGTGTGTGTGATTGAGTGAGTGAGTGTGATTGAGTAAGTGAGTGATTGAGTGAGTGAGTGAGTGGGTGAGTGAGTGGGTGAGTGAGTGAGTGAGTGAGTGAGAGTGTGATTGAGTGAGTGAGTGTCATTGATTGAGTGAGTGAGTGTGATTGAGTGAGTGTGTGATTGAGTGAGTGAGTGATTGAGTGAGTGAGTTATTGAGTGAATGTGTGATTGAATGAGTGAGTGAGTGAGTGTGTGATTGATTGAGTGAGTGAGTGAGTGAGTGTGTGAATGATTGAGTGAATATGTGATTGAGTAAGTGTGTAACTGAGTGAGTGTGTGATTGAGCGAGTGAGTGATTGATTGATTGATTGATTGAATGAGTGAATGTGCGATTGAGTGAGTGAGTATGTGATTGAGTGAGTGATTGATTGATTGATTGATTGATTGATTGAGTGAATGTGTGATTGAGTGAGTCAGTGAGTGATTGAATGAGTGAGTCTTTGAGTGAAAGTTAGTGTGTGTGATTGAGTGAGTGTGTGAGTGATTGAGTGAGTGAGTTTGACATTGAGTGAGTGGGTGTGATTGAGTGAGTGAGAGATTGAGTGAGTGAGTGAATGTGTGATTGAGTGAGTGTGTGATGGAGTGAGTGAGTGAGTGAGTGAGTGGGTGAGTGAGTGAGTGAGTGTGTGAATGAGTGATTGAGTAGGTGATTGAGTGAGTGAGTGTCATTGATTGAGTGAGTGAGTGATTGAGTGAGTGAGTGAATGTGTGTGTTTGAGTGAGTGAGTGAGTGAGTGTGTGTGTGATTGAGTGAGTGAGTGTGATTGATTGAGTGAGTGAGTGAGTGACTGTGATTGAGTATGTGATTGAGTGATTGAGTGAGTGAGTGTGTGATTGATTGAGTGAGTTATTGAGTGTGTGATTGAGTGAGTGAGTGAGTGAGTGTGTGAGTGAGTGTGACATTGAGTGAGTGGGTGTGAATGAGTGAGTGAGTGTGTATGTGATTGAGTGAGGGAGTGAGTGAGTGTGATTGAGTGAGTGAGTGAGTGAGTGTTTGAGTGAGTGAGTTAGTGTGTGTGAGTGTGTGATTGAGTGAGTGAGTGAGTGAGTGTGTGTTTGATTGAGTGAGTGTGATTGATTGAGTGAGTGTGTGAGTATGGGATTGAGTATGTGATTGAGTGAGTGAGTGAGTGTGTGTTATTGAGTGAGTGAGTGAGTGAGTGTGAGTGAGTGAGTGAGTGAGTGAGTTGAGTTGTGTGTGTGAGTGTGTGATTGAGTGAGTGGATGAGTGAGTGAGTGTGTGATTGATTGAGTGAGTGTGATTGATTGAGTGTGAGTGTGAGTATGGGATTGAGTATGTGATTGAGTGAGTGGAGTGAGTGAGTGTGTGTTGATTGAGTGAGTGAGTGAGTGAGTGAGTGAGTGAGTGAGTGAGTGAGTGAGTGAGTGAGTGAGTGAGTGAGTGTGATTGAGTGAGTGATTGAGTGAATGTGTGATTGCGTGAGTGTGTGATTGAGTGAGTGAGTGAGTGTGATTGAGTGAGTGAGTGAGTGATTGAGTGAATGTGTGATTGAGTGAGTGTGTGAGTGAGTGAGTGAGTGTGATTGAGTGAGTGTGTGATTGAGTGAATGTGTGATTGAGTGAGTGTGTGATTGAGTGAGTGAGTGAGTGAGTGTGATTGAGTGAGTGTGTGATTGAGTGAATGTGTGATTGAGTGAGTGTGTGATTGAGTGAGTGAGTGAATGTGTGATTGAGTGAGTGAGTTAGTGAGTGTGTGATTGATTGAGTGAATGAGTGTGTGAATGATTGAGTGAAATTGTGATTGAGTGTGTATGTGATTGAGTGAGTGAGTGTGATTGAGTGAGTGAGTGAGTATGTGATTGAGTGAGTGAGTTAGTGAGTGTGTATGTGATTGAGTGAGTGAGTGTCATTGATTGAGTGAGTGAGTGATTGAGTGAGTGAGTGAATGTGTGTGTTTGAGTGAGTGAGTGAGTGAGTGATTGATTGAGTGAGTGAGTGTGATTGATTGAGTGAGTGAGTGAGTGAGTGACTGTGATTGAGTATGTGATTGAGTGATTGAGTGAGTGAGTGTGTGATTGATTGAGTGAGTTATTGAGTGTGTGATTGAGTGAGTGAGTGAGTGTGTGAGTGAGTGTGACATTGAGTGAGTGGGTGTGAATGAGTGAGTGAGTGAGTGTCTGTGATTGAGTGAGTGAGTGAGTGTGATTGAGTGAGTGAGTGAGTGAGTGTTTGAGTGAGTGAGTTAGTGTGTGTGAGTGTGTGATTGAGTGAGTGAGTGAGTGAGTGTGTGTTTGATTGAGTGAGTGTGATTGATTGAGTGAGTGTGTGAGTATGGGATTGAGTATGTGATTGAGTGAGTGAGTGAGTGAGTGTGTGTTATTGAGTGAGTGAGTGAGTGATTGAGTGAGTGATTGAGTGAATGTGTGATTGCGTGAGTGTGTGATTGAGTGAGTGAGTGAGTGTGATTGAGTGAGTGAGTGAGTGAGTGATTGAGTGAATGTGTGATTGAGTGAGTGTGTGAGTGAGTGAGTGAGTGAGTGAGTGAGTGAGTGTGTGATTGAGTGAATGTGTGATTGAGTGAGTGTGTGATTGAGTGAGTGAGTGAGTGAGTGTGATTGAGTGAGTGTGTGATTGAGTGAATGTGTGATTGAGTGAGTGTGTGATTGAGTGAGTGAGTGAGTGAGTGAGTGTGATTGAGTGAGTGTGTGTGATTGATTGAGTGAGTGTGTGATTGAGTGAGTGAGTGAGTGAGTGTGTATGTGATTGAGTGATTGAGTGAGTGATTGAGTGAGTGTGTGTGATTGATTGAGTGAGTGTGTGATTGAGTGAGTGAGTGAGTGAGTGTGTATGTGATTGAGTGATTGAGTGAGTGATTGAGTGAGTGTGTGTGATTGAGTGATTGAGTGAATGTGTGATTGAGTGAGTGAGTTAGTGAGTGTGTGATTGATTGAGTGAATGAGTGTGTGAATGATTGAGTGAAATTGTGATTGAGTGTGTATGTGATTGAGTGAGTGAGTGTGATTGAGTGAGTGAGTGAGTATGTGATTGAGTGAGTGAGTTAGTGAGTGTGTATGTGATTGAGTGAGTGAGTGAGTGTGTGATTGATTGATTGAGTGAGTGAGTGTGTATGTGATTGAGTGAGTGAGTGAGTGAGTGTGTGAATTTGTGATTGAGTAAGTGTGTGATTGAGTGAGTGATTGATTGATTGATTGAGTGAATGTGTGATTGAGTGAGTGAGTGAGTGAGTGTGATTGAGTGAGTGAGTTTGTGTGATTGAGTGAGTGAGTGATTGAGTTAATGTGTGATTGAGTGAGTGAGTGATTGAGTTAATGTGTGATTGAGTGAGTGTGTGATTGGGTGAGTGAGTGATTGAGTGAATTTGTGATTAAGTAAGTCTGTGACTGAGTGAGTGAGTGTGTGATTGAGTGAGTGAGTGAGTGAGTGATTGATTGAGTGAATGTGTGATTGAGTCAGTGTGTGATTGAATGAGTGAGTGTTTGAGTGAGTGGGTTAGTGTGTGTGTGTGTGTGTGATTGAGTGAGTGATTGAGTGAGTGAGTGTTTGAGTGAGTGAGAGAGTTAGTGTGTGTGAATGTGTGATTGAGTGAGTGAGATAGATAGATAGATAGATAGTTAGATAGATAGATAACCTATATACATATGAGTGAGTGATTGATTGATTGAGTGAATGTGTGATTGAGTGAGTCAGTGAGTGAGTGTGATTGAGTGAGTGAGTGTGTATGTGATTGAGTGAGTGAATGCGTGAGTGTGATTGAGTGAGTGTGTGTGATTGAGTGAGTGAGTGATTGAGTGAATGTGTGATTGAGTGAGTGTGATTGAGTGAGTGAGTGTGTGTGATTGAGTGAGTGAGTGTGATTGAGTGAATGTGTGATTGATTGATTGAGTGAGTGAGTGTGTGAATGTACGAATGTACATTCCTACAATCACCTGAAAACAGGATAATCTACAATTCTTGGGATTTGGGAAAAATGAGAATAATATTAAAATAAATAATAAATATATATATTTTTTTTTACCTAGCCCTACTATCTACATAAGAGCCAGCAGCAAATTCCTGAAGGACTGGCCGAGGTGAAGCTGTTCTCTGCAGGTGCATGATCCCAACTGACAGCCTGGAGCTCACATCTGCGAAAACATCTAAACAAATTGTAAAATAGCAACTATGTTTATATACGAGTCACATATTTGATTTAAATAACTACAATCTCACCTAAACAATTCTTAAAACTACTTTTTGTGACACAACAACAGTATTATTTTTTATTTTGTTTAAATGTCATGACAGTCACACGGCTGGAAAACACTCTCAGCTAATCAGATTTGAGAAGCAGAAAGAACTGTTGCATGTGTGTATGTATATATGTATATATATATATATACACGCACGCACACACACACACACACACACACACACACACACACACACACACACACACACACACACACACACACACACACACACACACACAACATGTTGTTCTGCCTAAAGGGCAGTGTCATGTAGTGTCACAGGAAACTAATTCATGCCACATGGGCTGTTGCATCTGCTGCATGTATATAGTATTCCATTCAAAATATGTGCAGTTGTAATCAGCAAGTTTTCACTATTGATTTGCAAGGAGTGAAAATAGAGAGGGTCTTTTGAAGCTGCGGGCTGTCAGAGGCTGACCTCGGTCTGTGCACTCCTTCACCTCCAAGTTCTAATCCGCCTCAGAGACCAACCGTCTGCTTGTGTCAAACCTACGCACCATCAGTCTGACAGCAAGACGAGAGAGAAGAAGGAGGACAAAGGAGGAGGAGAGAGAGAGAGAGAGAGAGAGAGAGAGAGAGAGAGAGAGAGGGAGATAGCTAACATCAGCAGCACTCAACACTAACTGAAGCAGCCAGAGCCAAACCTGCTCTTTAGCTTGAGTTAAAATTTGAAAAGCCGTCTTTCTCTCAGAGTGTAATGTATTGTTACAGTTCGGCCCCTCAGTTTACCCAGACAAGGATGTAGAAAGTTTGCTGAGAGATGCGTGTGCGCTAGATGAACGAGAGGGAGGAAGGCAATTAAAATTCAAGCCCCGTTAGTCCTGCCATAAACATGCAGTGTAGTGTGCGGAAACAGGGCCAAGCCCCGAGCGTGTTTTATTTAAGTGTGTGTGTGTAAAAGAGCCTACAGTGGTTTGATGTCTCAATTGGCTTCCACTGCCTCCTCCCTCACCCGTACAATCCCGTATCTCCATGTTTTTATTTTTTTTGTTTTTTTGTTTTATTTTTTATATTACACAGTAAAACACTTTTACCCTTTTATCTCCCAACTACCCTCTTTTTGTATTTACTTATTTACACATCTGTAGCTTTTGGCTCTCTCTACCTCCCCCTATAGCTTGCAGTTAAATATTTACAGAATTCCTCTATCTCTGAGGACCGGCCCACTCCGGCTGTGACAGGCACCAGCCTCTGACAGTAATGGAATGAGAGCGTGCGTTTAGAAAACACATCAAGACACAGACATGCAATGAGGCCGAATCATGACACCAAGGCTAATGTCAGCTAGTCAACGCATTGGTGTTTCGCTGTCATGAGACCGACCTGGTTCACCCTGATTTTAGTTACAGACACTAATGTGACCTTGTGGATGTTATGGTGAAAAAAAAAAAAAAAAAAAAAAAAGGTTGAGATAGTTTAAAGAAAAAAACAAAACAACAACAATATAAGATGCACTAATTGAATGGGGCCATTTATGTTGCTTTCATCTTGACATTTAATTTCTGTCCTTGAAAGCTTTTGGTGTACCATTATATTGTAGGACATTCACAGCTTGAAAGGAAAGTATGCACTGCTACATGGTTACATTTGTAAATCTAAGTGTGTGTGATGTTGGGAGAGCACATTAGTGTCCCTTATAGCACTGAGTGGAATGTCAAACTAAAACATCTTTGGAACGCAGGGTGACGTTTTCGTGCACAGACACTGTCCCAGTTCATGCAAATAAAGCCATGAATATTTAAAAGCAATGCAAATGAGAATGCATGACAAACAAGGCTTTTAGCTGGAAATTTAATTTGATGTGTACTTGCTTGCAAATGAGTTTACTTTCTCACTCGTTCTCTTCCTGTCTCTCTCTCTCTTTATACTTTCCCTCATTTTTAGAGACTATTCTGACTGCTGTTTTGAATTCAAGCTGTTTTAGAATGCCAATGAAACATCATTCATATCCTGAATTTCACATACACTGCAGAATTAATGTTTTATTTTATTTTTTACTTTACTTATTTAAGGCCAGATTTCCTAACAGCTTGTGTCAGTGGAAACCCTTTTGCGTAAAAAAACCCCCCAAAACAAAACAAACTACTGTCAGGATTTACTAAAGATGTGCAGTGATAAATTAGTGCTGAAAAGGCATGGACAGGGTTATTTTTTGTGGCTGACATTATTGTATATGTATTTGTAGGAGTTTCCCTTTCAGGCACAAAATCTGTGGGAGGAGAGTATTAAAATTAATCAGGTGCTTTACAAAGGTTTGCGCTCGTAAATTTACTAGCGCTTGAGCCATTATTTACAGCCAAAAAAAAAAAAAAAAAAAAAAAAGGTAACGCTAACCACTAACGAATAGACTGGGTCGTCATGGAAATAATCCGGCTGTGTTCCTTAATATGCACGTCATCAGTAGATCACACGCATAACATTCCACTCCCATCTGCGTTTTTATGGAATTACGCTCTCATGCTAATTTGCCCTGTTTAGTAAATCTGGCCCTAAATTGTAAAAACTCCACATCTGTGGTTAAAAATACAGTGAAGGCACTATGGGATGTAGGTTATTTAGTAACACCACTAAAACTATATAACATGAAATATAACTTAAATCTAATGCATACTGCCACTTAAAAGTTTTGGGTCAGAAAAACTTTTAATGTTTTCAGAACAAAATAAATAAATAAATAAATTAAAATAAATAAATAAATAAAAACACTGGGTCACATTTACCATTAAAAACTAAAATGCCACCATCGGCAGGAGTGACTGTGGTTACGCCCACTGAGTGGCAAAAAGACTGAGAGGCAGCATTGATTCCCTTTCGAAAGGGAACTCGCACTGCATCCTAGAACGCTTTGGGGAACGCCTCAGCATCTGAAGCTACTATCGAATCGCAGCAATCCTATTGACTGGCGACAGTCCATGATGCCATCAGTGTGCGACCAGGAAGTATATGAGGGTGCCTTGCACCATGGCATACACCTTTTTTGTCTTCAGGGACTGTTTGTCTGAAGTGATATTCGTTTCGATGTAATCCCACAAAAATAAGATGCACAGAGAGAAAGTTTTCGTAAGTGTTCTGACCTGTATCTCAGGTTTCTGACGCCTCAAGACACACACACACTGTTTTCTGCCTGGGAAGAGCACACGCAGGCAGTTCCCATGGGGGCGGCTTGTGTGAACTGTGAGCGTCTGACCACGAGAACGTTCTGCTCTCGTCTGGCCCTCTTCTCGAGGGAAGAGGGTGTGGCATCCGGGACCGGTCCCTCTCGCGCTGAGGCAGAGAGGGCATGGAAGGACCCATATTCGACCCGTGTTCACCGACATCGGCGAGTTAACTTCGCTGATGTCGAGAGGATAGGGGAATATGGGTATGTGTCGATGCCACTGTTTGACGGGAAGTTTGTAAACTTGCATATGAGTAGGCATCAACACTGTGAGTGCCAACCCTGCCATTTAAGTTCTAAAACGATTTTGTGCTTAAATGGCAGGCATACATGGCAGCAGATCAGGCTGGTACTGCATTTCAGGCATACCAGGCAGATCTGCTGGAGGATACCACTGAGATCCGGATCCACGGCCAGGCAGGTGGGAGGGCCTGGCCCGCCACGGTCCGAGGACCGGGGTTGAGGGTTGAGGGGATCATTGTGTTTATCAAGGAGGATTTTTAGGGCCCCGAAGCTCCCCTGTTAGGTGGCCAGAATGATGTATTTAAGCACCAGTCATAATATGGCTTTTATGAGAATATGGCTGGCTGGTTGAGCCGCTGCTTTTTGAAACTGTGCGCAGTATTTAGGCTTCCTCTACAGTGTAGAGTAGTTTGAGGCCATTATTTATTTTTTTTTCAGAATTTTAGGCCTTTTTCGGCTTAGCCACCTCAGGGTAAAGTAATTTTGTCTTCTCTCTATTGAAATATTGGCGAGTATGTGATACTAGAGACTAACGCTTGAGCTTCAGTTAAGATCTTAATGTCCAGCCCCCGGGGCTGTGAACATTGCTCCGCCTGAGTGCCTTTTATCTGGGACTGCTACCCCTTCAGGCCGCTGCTCTTACGAGACTCAGGTTAAGATCTATGCTTGCAGGCTGGCCCTCACCAGGGCCACCTCGGTAGCTGGCCTAGGCTATATTAGGGATGTTGGAGGCGCTTTGCTGAGCACTGACGCCTCTGGCCAGGCCTTGTTGAGTATCCCTAATGTTAGCCTCCTCTCATGAGAGTCGTCCGGCCAAGGCCCGCCCCCTTTTTCTGCATTCTGGGGTCACATGGGTAATGCAGTTAGGTGTAGAGGCAGAATCGATAGCATCCTTATGCTTGAGGCAGGGTTAGGCCATCTTTCGCTTTGCAAAGTGGTTTGACCAGCCTGACCCGCCTCCCAGAGCTAGGTTTTGGGAGCATAGGCTGCCAGGCGCATGTGAGCCATAGGTAGGCCTCACCCTGTATATTCCAGGGTCGTGTGGCTAGCACTCCCCTGATAAGCAGGGTATATTTGAATGCTCCACTTCAGTTTATGTTCGTTTTGTTATCGTTTTGTTCAGTTTACATTTTGTATTGTTCTGCTTCCACCATGAAGGCTCGGGTAGAGTGAGAATTTTAACCTTCATTTTATGCTGGTTTTAGAATTGCGCTCCCTTGTAGCCACAGCATTGCCATGAGCTGACACCCATGCTCGCTTTTATCTTGCTATCAGGAAGTTGGCCTCACCAGGCCACCCTGAAGGCAAGCTCTGAAGCTGAACATTCTTGCAGCTAGCATGATTCACTATAGACCAGATAGTAGGCCTCACCAGGCCTCTCTGGAGGTGAGTTCCACGGTTCTCAGTCTCTGTGACAGGTAGCATTGGCTGCTAACAGGTAGCAGGCTTCTGCAGGCCTCCCTGAGGGCTCACTATCAGATAGTAGGCCTCACCAGGCCTCCCTGAGGGCGGGCTTCCGAGTCTGGATGCTCAGGCAGCTAGCATGATCTGCTATCAGGTAGTAGGCCTCACCAGGCCTCCCTGAAGGCAAGTCCCTAAGTTTGGTTGCTATGGTGGCTGGCATTGTTTGCTGTCAGGTGGTAGGCCTTACTGGGCCTCCCTGATGACAGGCTCCCAAGGACGGGATGCTCTGGCAGCCAGCATGAACTGCTATCAGGTCGTAGGCCTCACTGAGGGCTTGCTATCAGGTAGTAGGCCTCACCAGGCCTCCCGAGGAGTAAGCTCGGCAGTCTCAGCCCTTGTGACAGCTAGCATGTTTTGCTAGCAGGTAGCAGGCCTCTCTAGACCTCCCTCAAAGTAAGCCCTGAGGGCGAGTTCCCAAGTTTAGTCACTGTGATTTTAACATTAAAAGGCTATCAGGTTGTAGGCCTCACCAGGCCTCCTGGAGGGCGAGTTCCAGCGACACATCTTTTCTGCTGCTGGTTCCCTGCGAGAGGGAACCTATTAGCCTACAGCTTGGTCTACCTACCAGGCAGGCTCGGTGCTCTCTTCACTGAAGGTCGCCCATGAGTACACAGCCGCCTGAGTCTGGTCAGGTGGTCGCAGGCCTCTCGTAAAAGCCCTCCCAGCTAGATCAGTTCATAGGCCTGTCCGGCCTCCTTAGTGCTTTGAAACATAAGTGCTTTGTAGATCCTTGGATCGGCAGAATAACTCCCCTCACTGACAAGGGTCGTATAGCGCTATGCTGAGTACTGCTATCCAGGATACCTATCTCTGAGATTCAGTCCTAGTTGGTCACTGCCAGCTTCGTCCCTCCAGTCCCTCTGTCTGAATGCCTTCCTAAGGTAAGTGTAACCAGAGGCTCTGTTCCTGAACAGACAGGTTGGACAGAGCAATGGACACAAGGTCAGGCCTCCCTGGTGGCATTCTGGGTGAATATTTTTCCCTGATTAATGACTTAGCTGGGGCTCCCTCGGGTCCCCTAGCCACATTCCCTTAAAGGGACCCCTTCTGTCGAAGTACTTGGTCCCAGGCCTTTGAGCAGCCTGGGTTATGAGACCTCATGTTATTGTTAAGGTCCTTTCTTAGGTGGATAGTTTGGGCTATGACCGTAGGGAATGCGGTCACTGACAGCCCAATGTGATCGGAGGGGGAGAGGCTCGGCATTTCAGTTGAATTGGCTCATTCTGGCAGTCGTCACTGCCAGTAGGCATGCACTCCCCTCAGCATGGCGTAATGGGTATATCGTTCCCCAAAGTGTTCTAGGATTCAGTGCAAATTCCCTTTTGAAAGGGAACATCTCAGGTTACGTATGTAACCTCTGTTCCCTGAGAACAGGGAACGAGACACTGCGCCTTGTTGCCATGCCTCTGGGCCTGCCTGACAGTCGCTTCAGACAATAAAGGTGTATGTCATGGTGCAAGGCGCCCTTATATACTTCCTGGTCGCACATTGATGACATCATGGGCTGTCGCCAGTCAAGAGGATTGCCGTGATTCAATAGTAGCTTCAGACACCTGTCACATGTTCTAGGATGCAGTGTCTCGTTCCCTGTTCTCGGGGAACAGAGGTTACATACGTAACTGGAGATGTTTTCAGCGTGAATGCCAAAAAAAACACACAAAACTATTTTTTTTTTTTTTTTTAAATTGGAAAAAGCTTTGAAATTGAATGCACAAGTAGATTTGACAAGAAATCTGAGGTACATTTTTACAGACTGTTGAAATCTACAGAAAAAGAGAAGGAAATGGATTGCTGCAATTCAGAAACAACTGGGCTCCAGGCAGCAAAATGTGGATTTGCAGTGATCATTTTGTGCCAATGTGTTTTATTTTGGGTTAAAATTATACCCTGTATATTGTATTGAGGACTCCCGATTCTAAAAAAGTTGGGACACTGTACAAATTGTGAATAAAAAAGGAATGCAATAATTTACAAATCTCATAAACTTATATTTTATTCACAATAGAATATAGATAACATATCAAATGTTGAAAGTGAGACATTTTGAAATGTCATGCCAAATATTGGATTTCTCATTTTGGATTTCATGAGAGCTACACATTCCAAAAAAGTTGGGACAGGTAGCAATAAGAGGCCGGAAAAGTTAAATGTACATATAAGGAACAGCTGGAGGACCAATTTGCAACTTATTATTGGATTATTGTATTATTGCTAATTGGCAGTGTCTTTGGTATATATATATATATATATATATATATATATATATATATATATATATATATATATATATATATATATATATATATATATATATATATATATATAAAAAGGAACAGCATATGGTATTTTCTTTTGTCTATTAAAAGTATTTAAAAAAAAAAAAAAAGATTAAACAGTGTATTGTGCATGTGCCCTTGTGTATGCATGTGCATTAAAGACCAGTAATGAGAAAAAGAGAATGAGACAGGAAAAGGAGGAGTCACACAAAACGTTTTAAAACCATCCTCACAATAAGAGTACACTGATTCACCTTGAAGAGCGCTTGAAACAAGAGAACGTTCCTGTTTCCCTCCTTTCTCACACCATGGCCTAGTTTTTCATAAGGTCTTATGAGTCCTGACACTTCATTAGCAGCACTCAGCTCGAGTTTTGTCCACACGGTCAAGGTCAAGACATGTCTACTAAGTCATAGTCGAGTTGCCCTTACAGGAGCTTTTTTCGTCTCTTTCTCTTTCCACTTTCTTCTGGGTGTTTCAGTCTTTTGGCCAAAGACAAACTGAGTTATTGGACTAAAGGTAAAAGGTGCTCATAGCTGTTACTTGGCTCCACTTTTCTTCTAAATAACCCTCTCGCGGTTACCTTTCTTCTAATCTTGTGAAATGTCTGGATCATTTGATTCACCTGCTTTCTAAAGCTGCTTTTCTTATTGAGGTTATGTCATTACTGCAGTAACTAGAGTCACTAAAAGAGTCCTAGAATGTAATTTACATGCTTTGTGCCATGATAAAATTTCACAGAGGCAGAGAAAGAGCACTAATTAAGTTAGTCTGGGTACATAGGCAGGTGTCAGTGACACATTCAGAGCGGTGAAGCCATCAAGTGCACGGTTCCATGGCCAGAAAAGAGATTCAATATGCTATTTCATCTAGGTGTGAGGTATTTGAGAAAGCATTAAAGTCTGAAAAAAAACTGTAAATATTCTTTAATGTAAAAAGGTGTGAATGGGGACCTTGGCGCTGAGGGAAATCTTGTTCACATCAATATCGATGAAATGAATATCCGTCTACTGGAAGAACTCAGAACTCTACGGCTCAGTCAATGCATTCTAATATGAAACATTTCAAATCGCTTTATGCCAATGTGACCTGACTAACGGGATTGGTTTGCGCACTGCAGAGTATAGACAGAGGAGTGGAAGATAAAAGAGGAAAAAAGTTGGACAGAAAGAGAATAGAAAAAGTTTTAGATGGGGGTTATTAAAGGACAATCTTCTTATATGCTCATAACCAATTCACTCTGAAAGGGTCTGGCAAGTTTTCACCAAAACTAAATCTATCCACATTCGCAGCTGGAGCCCACATGGAAGTGTCTTTCTTAAATAATTGTGAACTTCCTGTTCATTTATGCTGTAAATATGGTGTAAACCAGGTTTTAACTGCAGCAGTGTCTCTCTCTGACTTTCCCTGTGTTGTTCTGAAGTTTAATTGGAGTTGATGTGTAGCTCCAAGGCCTCGACTTTCCTGCTTTTGCACTAATTCTGCTCAGTTAAACTCAGGGGGGTGAGTGTGTGAGAGAGAAGGAGAGAGAATAATAGGCTAAGGCAGCTGTAAGGGTTTTATTCCATACAAGTGTCAGTACCAGTTGTGTGTTGGGAGCCAGGGGCTGACAGGGGCCTGACCATAAATTAGCCAGTAATCAAGCCTGAGCCACCTGGACATCAATGTGTGTGTGTGTTTATGTGTGTGTGTGGCCAGGACGGGGCCCCTCCGGGATGCTGTGTATTATGGCCTTGAGTGAGTGTTGAATGTTGCTGAATTATCTTTCAGACAATAAATCACATTCTGAGACATGCCAGCACTCACCATTCAGAGCACACAGCTTCTAAATATATTCTTCGCTCTCATCTTCTTCCTGTCTTTTATTCTTCCTAAAATTGCTTCGTTTATCTCCATTTATTTATTTGTACAAGTACTAGTTGGTACAACTGCACTCAAACACACAAACAGATGGTTTAAACCAAGATTTAATTCATCTAATGTAAAAAAGAAAACAATTTTTTTTTTTAACTTGATATCAGTTTATTTTTCTTGTTTTTAATTGGAGCTCATCTAGATCGATAGTGACTCTATGAACTGAGACAACAAAAGAGACATGTTGATTCACTTAATGACCTGACTCAACAGAGCTGATTCATTTAAACAGTTCTTTCACTGTATGTGCTGTTTGAACAGAGTGATTCATTAGGGAATGTCGTGATTCAGCCAGTATCCACACAACTGACTTACCGATGCATCACCAGTACAGTGTGTCGGCACTGTCATTTCTGTAACATCTACTCAAAGGATTTTATTCCCACATAGCTACTGTTTATTCTGTCACAAACTGCTGAACTGAAAATAAAGAATATTACTTTAAATGAACTCTTTCACATCAGAATTACATCAATAAATCGCCACTGGACACCTGTCAAATGGGATTTAAGCATGGACTTTGTTAAGACGTTGACCCAATGATGGCAAGCCTGAAAGAGAAAGGCAATGTTCTTACATTTACAATGTAAGGGACCATTCACACAGTGGAACTGAGAAAAAAGTCTCAAAATAATAACCAGAGCGCAGAAATTTTAGAATGTCATGTCATGCAACATCTCCCGAGCGAGATGCTGCAAAAGAGGCAAGATGCAAGATGCGTGTGCAACGGTCAAAGTCATCCATATATTGCATCTACATAGAAAAATAATAGAAAAGAAGTGCCATGAAATGCAAAAATGTGTTCTGTGTGAACTACCCCTAACATTTGGAAACTGGAAGGGGCCATTCGCACTTTTTATGCAACTGATTATTAAGTTGAAATGACTTGAAATCAGCGACCAAAGATGTCCATCTAGCATGTTTATAAAAAAAATAAAAATAAATTAAAGCGCAGCACAGTGGAATAGGGTGAAAAAATGAGATGAATCACAGCTGAATGGAAAATAAACAAAGGGTGTTTTTTTTTTGTTTTTTTTACTTCTTTCAACTTGACAGCCTCTTAAAAAAATGTGGTACCAATGCACAAGTCTCTAAAAAAAGAAGCGAGATGCAGCACGATGATCACACACACACACACACACACAAGTGTGCAGAGGAACGAAAAAAAAAAAAAAAAAAAACATTTTATGTGATCTGGCCATAAATGTTTTAGAGAAAACTTGCATTTTATTTTATTTATTTTTTATTTTTTTATACTTTAAAATTGTCATACTGCCTAACATTTTCTCTATGAAAAAAAGAGGACTGAAATACACTATGCTATATCTGCTGAAAATATACATGTTCTCATTTCTCATAAACAAAGTCTTTCACATTATCCTGCTGAAAGAGGCCACAGCCACCAAGGAATACTGCTTCCATGAAAGGGTGTACATGGTCTGCAACAATGCTTAGGTAGGTGGTACGTGTCAAAGTTACATCCACATGGATGGCAGGACCCAAGGTTTCCCAGCAGAACATTGCCCAAAGCATCACACTCCCTCTGCCGGCTTGCCTTCTTGCCATAATGCATCCTGATGCCATGTGTTCCCCAAGTAAGCGATGCACACGCACCTGGCCATTCACGTGATGTAAAATAAAACGTGATTCATCAGACAAGGCCATCTTCTTCCATTGCTCCGTGGTCTAGTCAGTGGCTATGCAGCCCCATACGCAACAAACTGCGATGCACTGTGTATTCGGACACCTTTTTATCAAAACCAGCATTAACTTCTTGAGCAATTTGAGCTACAGTGGCTTGTCTGTTTAATTGGACCACATGGGCCAGCCTTCGCTTCCCATGTGCATCAAAGAGCTGTGGCCACCCATGACCCTGTTGCCAGTTTAAAACTGTTCCTTCCTTGGACCATTTTTGATAGATACTGATAGATACATCCCACAAGAGCTGCAGTGTTGGAGATGCTCCGACCCAGTCGTCTAGCCATCACAATTTGGCCTTTGTCAAACTCGCTCAAATCCTTACACTTGGCCATTTTTCCAGCCTCTAACACATCAGCTTTGAGGACAAATTGTTCACTTGCTGCCTAATATATCCCACCCACTGCTGTGATGAATCACTTCACCTCATAATGTTATGCCTGGTCGGTGTATACTTTGTCTTCTGGTTTATATGGTAGCATAATATCAAATCCCACTGTATGTGAAAACAAAGTACCTGCTAAATCATTGCTTTTGTTCAATAGTATGCATTTAGAAGATTTCTACAGATATCAAG
This sequence comes from Paracanthobrama guichenoti, assembly GCA_018749465.1. Taxonomy (NCBI): domain Eukaryota; kingdom Metazoa; phylum Chordata; class Actinopteri; order Cypriniformes; family Gobionidae; genus Paracanthobrama; species Paracanthobrama guichenoti. The sequence goes on along the minus strand of CM031956.1, from coordinate 33,011,599 downwards.
TATAGCTTTGTCTGTGGTCTTTGTGTACTTAAATCAATTATCAATTTATGTGTTCAGCTGACAAATCTTAATTCAAAGAGCCACTGAACATTGTTGAGTTTCCTCATCTGTTGTGTGCCTGAGGGCCAATTACCTCCTCCATTAGTACAGATGTTTTTGTCCTTGATGGCTGATATATTTGGGCTTGGAGAGGACTACTGATCCCTTTAGGACATTAGAGAAAGAAAAGCACAAAAGAAGAAACGAGAGACTCTTCAGTCATTATTCTAGCCTGATGAGAGCTGCCAGGCCATTACAAGCATATTCATGGCTGCCTCGCCAGTAATGAGGACCCACATTCAGAGGACAAGAGGGTCATTAGAAAGCCTTTAAGGAAGCACCCACTCTCTTGAATATACAGCTTGATCTAGACACACACACACACAGATAGAAACATCTCAATAATTGGACTTTTTTCAGAGCTCCGTGTTTATAGAAAACAGACAGTTATAATTTTATTCATTCATTTTTGTGGGGATTGAACCTGGAAATTGTGACCTGCTAGCACCATGTCAACTACTAGTTTAAATACAGCAACCGATGGTGTGCACAGACCTCTGTGGGGGCAGGGGCAAAATAAACTTGCAATTACGTTATATAAAGTCACAATTCTGACTTTTTTTCTCACAATTGCGAGATATAAAGTCAGAATTGTGTGATATAAAGTCAGAATTCTGAGATATAAACTCACAATTGCGTGATATAAAGTCACAATTCTGACTTTTTTTCTCACAATTGCGAGATATAAAGTCAGAATTCTGAGATATAAACTTGCAGTTGCATGATGTAAAGTCACAATTCTGAGATATAAACTCGCAATTGCGTGATATAAAGTCACAATTCTGAGATATAAACTCGCAATTGCGTGATATAAAGTCACAATTCTGAGATATAAACTCGCAATTGCGTGATATAAAGTCACAATTCTGAGATATAAACTCGCAATTGAGAGATATAAAGGCACAATTCTGAGATATAAACTCGCAATTGCGTGATATAAAGTCACAATTATGACTGAGAAAAAAGAAAAAATTCTGACTTTATATCACGCAATTGCGAGTTTATATCTCAGAATTGTGACTTTATATAATGAAATTCTGACTTTATATCACGCAATTGCGAGTTAATATCTCAGAATTCTGACTTTATAACTCGCAATTGTGAGAAAAAAAGTCAGAAATTTGCAAGAAGTTGCAATTACTCTTTTTATTTTTTATTTAGTGGCATAGTTTTGTGGTTGAGAAAAAAATTAAAAAATTGTAATGCTGGGGTCCAAGGAAGATGAAGACAAAGATCAGGTAAATACAAGGTTTATTAGCAAAGAAGAAGGCAATGTGCGTAACAGTGTGCACTTAAGCACAGACAATACCAGACCACGGAACTGAAAACAAACAGGAACTTAAATACACAGATGATTAACTAAAATGACGAACAGCGTGACTGATGGTGACTGATTGTGGCGGGAAAACAGAACAAAGGAAGACATGTGACCAATGAAAACAACTGATAGTCCATGAAAACGAACACAAAACGAACGTGGCTGTGAAACAAATTCTTCCCTTGTGGGACAATTTGACCCCATAGGAATGAATGGAATGCAAGGAAAGCTTCAGTAGACATAGAAAAATCTAAAAATGCTCAAAATGTAAACAAAAAATACTAAAAATACAAAACAAAATTTTATAAAATGTCAACGTGTGTTTAAATGCATACTGAAGAGAAACTGACTTTAGGATCCAGTGGAACAGCACATTTGCTCCATATAGAGCTATAAGACCATCTACCCTAGTGAAAAATAAATATACTAAAGTGTATTTGAAATACATTTATTTTATGCTAAATATTCTACAAATACATTTATATTTGTGTACTTAATATAAATACCCTGCAATTGTACTTTTAGTATACTCAGTTGGTACACTTAAAGTCTGTTACAAAATTACTTGTTCCAATCTATTTAATGCATTTTAGTTATCCATAAATAGTTCTGAGGTCCAATTAAAGATATACTTAAGTAATTGATTGTGCTAAAGTGGAACTATTATGAGTATACTTTAGGTGTGCTTTAAATATCTTGTATTAAAATGATACAGCGATCATACTATCCTTAGTAATAGTGATATTAAACACATGTTGGGCTTAATATTAAGAAATATGCATTGTGCAATACAGAAGAACTCCAAATTGAAGTATAATATTTATATCAGTAAGTCTCAAGCGATATGTCAGTAAGTATATGAATGGGTTTGTAATATAGTTAGTATGAAATAGATGTAGGCCTATTTTAAATACATTTTGGCAGAGTTTTTATTTTTATTTTTTTACTTTTTAATAATCATGACCTTTACCTTTTCAATAATTTGCCCACACTTTGAATATCAGGTAGGCTATTGTTTAATTCAATTCAAATTTATTTCTATCACTTTCCACAATTTTGCATGGTTGCAAAACAGCTTTACATACAAGTAGTTATAAAAGTCATATGTAGGCTAATTATGACAAAATTAAAGAAAACAACATATATAGTTAGTCTGAAATGGTGAAAGAAAGTACCTGATCAGAAATTGTATTACTTTAGTGTATTCCTAACACACTCCAAAGCACCTGTACTAATGCACTTTTCTCATTAATGGTACTTTAATGGCCCATTGCATTATGTTTATTATTTCCTGACCAGTCCTCAAAATTTACACAAAAATCAGAAACGTTAACTGCATGAAAAGCAAATAATTTCAATTCATGCGTCACATTTAAATCTGCAGCGTAATGCGAGAATAGCTCGCCAAATCATTTCATAGCGTTTTCCATCAGGAGCAGTTGTGCTGTACATTGAGAGTTTAAGTGCACAGAGACAATAGACAGAGACATGTTACCATTTTTTTTCCATTCGTGCGCACTGAAACACAAGCTGTAGCACAAGCTGTAGCAGTACTTGTAACAGTATAAAAGAACACAAAGTAACACCAGTGGGAGTAGATGGCCCATATCTGCGTGGTGGCCTAAATGGTAACGCAAAAGCATTTGTGGTGGCAACCCGGGTTCGATTCCAGTCCGTACTGGATCCTACAATTAATATACATAAATCTGTTGCTATTGTCTCACTGATGTTCACCGGATAAGCAAGTTAATGGTATACTGCATGGTGACTATAAAATGTCAGTAAAAGGCAAATTCATAAGCTGTGCCATTATTTATAAAGATTACTTTTAGTAGCCTATTTGAAGCACGCTATAATGATGCCATTAGCACACTTCAAGTTTACTTGGAATGCCATTGCAGTGTATTTTAAAATAACCAAAAGTTTGTTATTAGTATAATATTAATGTATGTTCAACACTCTTGCAGTGAAATTGAATTGCAATTGTAATGTACATTTGAAGTTTATGCTGAGTGAGTTCTGCATTTATACAAGAATATATTTAAATTGTACTAACTTGGAACAGTTCCACTTTAGCACAAACAAGTATATTTAATACCACTTTAGTTGAACTTTAGCATGGCTTTTGTACAACTAAAATGCATTTAGTACAAAATTAGTTCTTCCAATTTAACAGACTTTAAGCATACCAATTTATAGTGTGTCACAAATACATTTAGTTATACTAAAGTAAATACGAATAAATTGTGCTGATGATTGTTATATTATCTTTTTCAATAAGAGGTTGACAAAGACACCCAATGTAAGACATTTTGAGCTGAATTAAAAGGGTTATGCATGCAATAAGAATGAAAAAATAATATAATGAATGTGCTTAAATGACTATTTATTTATTATTTATTGATAAAAAAATGCATTATAAAAAAATTAAGTATAATTTTAGGGCTTCAGGTCATGTTGACCCATGAGGGAAGGATTTGTTACAAAGTGGAAAAGAAGGATGAGGGTTAAAAGTCAATGGGGTCCAAAACAATACTGACAAAAACAATATATATATATATCTTACTAAAGAAAAACAATCAAACAGGTTTGGAACAACATGGATAGACAGAATTTTCATTTTTAGGTGAACTGCCCCTTTAATGCTAATGAAGCACTTATGAATACTTCAAATGCAACCGCAGGAAATATGTTTCACAAAATATCAATGCTTTAACATGCACTGTTACACAATTAGGACAATTTGCTTCATACGTTAATGACTATGTATATACACACAAGTACGTACAGGGCGCGCTTATTCAGGTGCGAGATGCAAGTTTAGTTGCACCTGTTTCCCAGGTGGCCCTTGGCACTCAAACTCAGGTGTGCATGAACTGAGATGGCCACCGGGCGGGCATGCTCTAATAATTCACAGCCTCTTCGACAGACATGAACGCCTCTCATCCATCTTTAAATGTCTCCTCACATCAGCCCTGAGAGAAACATCTGGAAGAGTCTTCTTCTGCTTTCACTATATAATGTTATGTTCCCTTTTTTATAATAATTATTTGAGTCTACCTTTTGAAGCATTTTTAAATAGATTATATGACCGAATGTCAATATTTCCTTGAGCTACACATACTGTATTTCCTTGCCTGTAAACCCCAAATTGAAAGCCCAAAAAAATGAGTTCAGCCTATTCCTAAACTAACTTGTTTATATTTTTGGAGGCTGTCTGGCTTCATCTTCATCTGCTGTCAATTTAACATGGGGACACTGGTTGTTTTTCAGGAACTACATTTTACATTGGACATCAAGTGGCAACCCAACATAGCACCAACATGTTAAAAAATCAAACAATGAAATCCATTAATATCACTACTGCATTGGCTCAACAATACCTCTCCAATTTCAGGTTTCATGCTCTCAACAGTCAATAATTCACTGCTCAAAACACTTGTAGTTGGCACAAATCATGTTTATCCTTGTCCATGATGTTGAAGTATGAGAGCATGTCACACAGCCCATCCATGCTAGCATCTTGTCTGATTTGGCGAAATTCTATCAAATGACGGATGCATTTACGACAAAATGCTGTACAGTTTGAGTTGCCAACAATCTTTAATGTCAACAACAAAATGTTAAAGTTAAAAAGCATATTTTGTTCAATTATATGGATATTTGCATGTTCTTATTTCCATTTAGCATTCTCAGTCCTTGTTTAACTGATCCTACCTGCACTGCTCTGAGCGGGTTTCAAATCAGCGTCAACCGGCACTGAGACAGCCATGCTAACAAGGACACTAAAGACCACAAACTGTAACGTCAGTCGCAAGCATACCTCTTGGTGTCAGGGGAATGAGGTTTACCGGCTGGCCTCGATCCTTGATTGCAGTCCACGATCCAACCAATTTTTGGGTTACATTCCAAAGGTTGAGAACCAATGAAGTCTAGCACTCATCTGAAGCCTGGACCTGAGGAAACAAGTGTGAAAGAAAGGTTAATTCTGAATAATTGGGCCATTTTTTCCCCAGTCATCTCAAATGGCAAAAAGTGTCCCAATTCAATTCTGACTTTAAATATAAGAATGACTTTTTGTTTCCTCAGTTCCAGACACATTTCAATTTAATTGTTCACAATTGCAATGCTAAATCTCACAGTGTGATTTTGACTATCCTGAATTGCAATTATATTTTCTTACAATTATCATTACTTTTGTCCCCTCAACATAGGCTCAACAAAGTACCTACACCTATTATTCACTGCAGTTTCCAGCTGAAATGACCAATAGTGGCAGTAAAACAGACTTTTACAAACAAAAACTTCCTTCTCTCACAAGGCACAATTGCAGACTAGTAACACAGGAATACATGAGTAATGCATAATGCTCTGATTAACATATTAGTAAGTAATAGTGCTTAGTCGATTAACACTTTGGAGCAAGCCTCTAGTAAAGCATTACTACAACAAAACATATTAACTAACAAGGAACTCTGATTAACATGGGATTTTTTATATTAGTAAGTATGGTGCGAGTGAGTCTGAGATTGTGTTGTGTGAGAATGTTAGCCATAACTTCAGATGTTTTCGAGTTCAGTTCTATGGTTTGTCCTACCTCCCAACCGAGAGATAGGGACCAAGAATGATTAGGTCAGGTTCACTATTAGCTCAAATCAATATCTCTGGTCTATGTTTTTTCATACCTCATCCCAGAGTACTACTAAGAACTACTATATTCAGGTTCATAATTAACATGAATAATGTTAATTGAACAATGCATAATATATAATTCATTCTAATGTGAAGGTAATGGTAACCCATCAATAATAATGAATAAATTATTACTAAATCCTTCCCTCATAAAGGTCCCGTCCGGGCAAGTACTTCCTTAATTATTTGCTGATTAGTATTATATGGTGAAAAGCAGCATACAACCCGATTCCAAAAAAGTTGGGACACTGTAGAAATTGCACGGATAGAATAAAAAGGAGGAATACACTATAATTTCTACAAACCTCTCATAAACTTATATTTTACTCACAATAGAATATAATGATAACATATCAAATGTTGAAAGTGAGACATTTTGAAATGCTTCATGCCAAATATTGGCTCATTTGGATCCTTCATGCTATTATATGGTGAAAAACATACAACCCGATTCCAAAAAAGTTGGGACACTGTAGAAATTGTGAATAAAAAGGAATACAATAATTTACAAATCTCATAAACTTATATTTTACTCACAATAGAATATAGATAACATATCAAATGTTGAAAGTGAGACATTTTGAAATGCCATGCCAAATATTGGCTCATTTTGGATTTCATGAGAGCTACACCTTCCAAAAAAGTTGGGACAGGTAGCAATAAGAGGCCGGAAAAGTTAAATGTACATATAAGGAACAGCTGGAGGATCAATTTGCAACTTATTAGGTCAACTGGCAACATGATTGGGTATAAAAAGAGCCTCTCAGAGTGGCAGTGTCTCTCAGAAGTCAAGATGGGCAGAGGATCACCAATTCCCCCAATGCTGCGGAGAAAAATAGTGGAGCAATATCAGAAAGGAGTTTCTCTGAGAAAAACTGTAAAGAGTTTGAAGTTATCATCATCTACAGTGCATAATATCATCCAAAGATTCAGAAAATCTGGACCAATCTCTGTGCGTAAGGGTCAAGGCTGGAAAACCATACTGGATGCCCATGATCTTCAGGCCCTTAGACGGCACTGCATCACATACAGGAATGCTACTGTAATGGAAATCACAACATGGGCTCAGGAATACTTCCAGAAAACATTTTTGGTGAACACAATCCACCGTGCCATTCGTCGTTGCCGGCTAAAACTCTATAGGTCAAAAAAGAAGCCATATCTAAACATGATCCAGAAGCGCAGGCGTTTTCTCTGGGCCAAGGCTCATTTAAAATGGACTATGGCAAAGTGGAAAATGTCTTGTTTTCCTGCAGGGTTTGTAATTCATTTTTATCTGACATTTGCTTTTGCTTACACTATCGGTAAGGTTTCGGTTATGGTTTAGTGTTGGTGGTACGCTATCTTAAAATGCAATGAAACTTATAGAGCCTCATACAACAAACATACAACAAACAATGTAATAAACCATTACCAGATTCACATTCCTATTTTCGAGATAAAACTGAACACGCTTTTAGCTCCACTCACTGGACATTTCTTTTCAAGTGTGTCGTGAAACTGATGTAATATCATTTTACAGAAATGTCATCATAGCCGCGTTTCTCCAATAATCTTGGGAAATGGCGGAAATGGGCTTCCATAAGACAAAAACCAGACTCCTAGTCTAGATCTAGACTAACAGCCGTTAACAAAAAGACAATAGAAAACCAGAAGTTCGTCTGTAAGTGAGATTTGCTTTGACATCTGACAACCATAAATTAATCCAATCGTTTCATGCAACATGCGGGGGCAGTACCTTAGTCTGCGAGTAGCATGCTGATGATTCTCTCAGTGTCTGTTGCTGCCTAATGAAACGAGATGAAAATGAGTTTGTTTTTGGCTCGAGATAACAGGCCATGTCATTCACATGCAAACCTCCTCTGAAACGTCAAGTCTCTTTGATCCTAGACATGAAACAAAAAGACGTTCACTTGTACCAGGAGATGAGCTAATTTGGTAACTCTTTTCATGTCTACTCGAGTGCGTGCGAGCTCGGAGACGAAAGCTTGAAAATATTAACAAAGTCACTTTTAAATGATCAAATAACCATGTGAGACAAATTATCAGACAAAGCAATGGGCAATCATAGTCAAGTCCTCTTCCTAACTACACATACACCTTGTCAGCAGTGTTGATACAGTGCTGAAGTTTTGAGGCAGGTTTAAGCACAAGTAGCGTAGCAACCACCTTGGTATAAATGTGTTGGTTGATTTGCTTCTGGTGCTGTAGCAGTGCAAAATCCACAGGTGGCCCATTTGGATTACTCGGATTTACCCCTAACCAATGAACCGCACATACTGCTTTTTTAACTAAATATGCACAGGTATCTTTGAATTACAGAACCACTGATCCAACAAAACCCAACCTGGTTTTGCCTGATTTATTGGGGCAGTGCGAACTAGCCAACAGTTTTTATTACACTTTTAAGGGCAAAATATGTACTTCCTGTCCACATTCAACTGGGTCACTGCACTAACTCACCCATTCTCATATCTTATTTGATCATGTTTTGTATCTGACCTCATCTGGCACTTTTTTTTTTTCTCCAGTCTGGGCATTTTATCACCGGGGACAGGAGATCAGAACTACTGCCAAACATGCTTGACCTTGGCAAAGCAGTAGGCAGCAGACAAGCATGCCTGCCTTCCACAGCTTCCTTTGGCTTCGCTCCATGCCTGACACTGTCCTAGATTGGCATGACAGTGCCCTGCTTGGCACAGATAACATACTACTGGGTGGTAGTTCACCATGCCATGCCACAGATCCTGTGCCAACAGAGCTCTAATCAAGCTTGGATTATTGTGTGTGTCAAAGCATGTACACAGGCAATTAAGCACTTATGATAGCAAACAAGGACTAAAACACACTGAACAACAGTAATTTAAAAATAAAACTTGTAAAACACAGAACATCAGAATTGGAGCTTTTTTGGCTTTTAGCGTGTGTGTTATCAATTCTAGTGTACTCGTAAAAGCATACAAAATTATCTTTTAGCAGATTTTTTATTTTATTACCATCTCTTCTCCAGAAAAGTGGACCAAATACATCTAGTGTCCATGTTGCACTACATTTTTGTCCTAATTTCCTGTTTGAATAGGAGGAGAGAAAAAAAAAGAAAGAAAGAAAAAAAAGAATACTTCCAGAAAACATTGTCGGTGAACACAATCCACCGTGCCATTCACCGTTGCCGGCTAAAACTCTATAGGTCAAAAAAGAAGCCACATCTAAACATGATCCAGAAGCGCAGGCGTTTTCTCTGGGCCAAGGCTCATTTAAAATGGACTGTGGCAAAGTGGAAAACTGTTCTGTGGTCAGACCAATCAAAATTTGAAGTTCTTTTTGGAAAACTGGGATGCCATGTCATCCGGACTAAAGAGGACAAGGACAACCCAAGTTGTTATCAGCGCTCAGTTCAGAAGCCTGCATCTCTGATGGTATGGGGTTGCATGAGTGCGTGTGGCATGGGCAGCTTACACATCTGGAAAGGCACCATCAATGCTGAAAGGTATATCCAAGTTCTAGAACAACATATGCTCCCATCCAGACGTGCGTCTCTCTTTCAGGGAAGACCTTGCATTTTCCAACATGACAATGCCAGACCACATACTGCATCAATTACAACATCATGGCTGCGTAGAAGAAGGATCCGGGTACTGAAATGGCCAGCCTGCAGTCCAGATCTTTCACCCATAGAAAACATTTGTCACATCATAAAGAGGAAGATGCGACAAAGAAGACCTAAGACAGTTGAGCAACTAGAAGCCTGCATCAGACAAGAATGGGACAACATTCCTATTCCTAAACTTGAGCAACTTGTCTCCTCAGTCCCCAGACGTTTGCAGACTGTTATAAAAGAAGAGGGGATGTTTACAGTGGGAAACATGACCTTGTCCCAACTTTTTTGAGATGTTGATGCCATGAAATTTAAAATCAACTTATTTTTCCCTTAAAATGATACATTTTCTCAGTTTAAACATTTGATATGTCATCTATGTTGTATTCTGAATAAAATATTGAAATTTGAAACTTCCACATCATTGCATTCTGTTTTTATTCACAATTTGTACAGTGTCACAACTTTTTGGAATCAGGTTTGTATATTTATTTATTTGTTTATTCAACTTAACAATTAGCTATGTATTATCAAATCTCAACTGTAATTTAGAAACAAAAACAACAGCTGCAGAATAACTTAAGATTTTAGAGTAAAATCTAAATAAATAAATTAATCAATTTCTGACAGGTGAGATATTGGCAAACCACATCTTAGCCATGTTCCAAATGCCACACTAATGCTCAAAAACATAATTTTAGCACAAACAAATGTTTGAAGTTGTTTTTTTTTTTTTATTAATTAATTTATTATTATTATTTTATTATTATTATTTTTTTTTTATGGGCTTACTTTTTTCTTTCTTTTTTCACGTTTTTCATTATTGTTTCAAGATGAGAACTTTCTAACTAGTTAATGTTCACTTAAATTGTCAACCTTGCTACTATGAAAAACAACTGGCAAATTAAAAGCAGATATTTGTAGAAATAGCAGCATTTTCTAAAAACAACACTGTAGCAAAAGTAGTTTCACTAGCTTGAGCGCAGTGCTTGTAATGTGAAATTAAACTAAAACAGTCAACCTTGAAAATGATATCCTAGCGTATAATGAAGGCATTAATTTAGCTTGAGACAACACAATGCAATTGAGTTACATTAGAGTTACATTGTTGTTCTGATGAAATAATACAAATCTCACAAAAAGGACCTCAAAAATCTCTGTATAGCAAACTGGAAAGGGCACGTGTTTCACAGAATGACCTAAAGATGGATTAACAAGAAAAGCATTTAGACATGGGGAATGATTGGAAACAAGCTAGTCTGCCTTCAAGATTAAATTTCTATGGTTTAATTTAAGCTTGAAGTAAAGCCAAACTTGCATATGATGTGAAGGGGTTTCAGCTCATTTCATATGACAGATTGCATTTGTATGTTTTCCAGTAAGGTTGCAGGTGTGTGTGTTATAAGAAAATAAGTAGGTTGCATAAGTGAGCTCTCCTGATATAGAATAAAAGCAAAAATATGATTCTCTTGTGCATCACGCCATCACCCACGCATGACCTGTGCCTGGCATAACCACATGGAAACACCACTTAAAACAAACGCTGCTGTGCTTGCAATTTCACAAGTGTAAATTTGTAAAAGCTTAAAACTTAACAATGCTCTCTGCTGATGTGGACGACTCAATGGCCCTTCTCCATCTGTGATCTGAGTAAAATCTCACTTCTGATCTTCAGAAACGACTGCACAAACAGAAAAAAAAAAAAAAAAAAAAAAAAATACACCCTTGCTGAGGAACCATTTTGTTCCAAGAACCAGCTTGTCTCCTTTGAGACGTTCTTGATTTAAGTTACAGAGTTAGGTTTCATTAGCTTTTGATTTTTAAACACTTCCCTTGTTTGGCATCACTCTCCAGTAGATTAAACCAATGCTCTGCACTTAGCATACTATTCATCTAGGTTTAATTAACTGTTTAATGTTGTTGATTGTGCTATTTTAAATATACACATATGCTAACATTTGTTTCTGCTTCTTTTTCCTCTGTGTTTTGATCCAGAGATTATTTACTCTTTCAGAAGATGTGTAATGGTGCCCCCTACCGTATAACAGTGAAAATATGTTAATATGGAAAGCCTGAAATTTCCGCCAATAGTGGGGAATCGTTGTCTCATAAATGACGAAAATGTTGGGGGAAGAGTTAAAAAGCTAAAATTAGTGATTTGCTTAGCCAGTTTTAGCTGGTTCCAGCTTTTCTAGTTGGTCTTGCAGCCTTAAGTACCCAAATACCCTCAAAAACAGACCAGCTTGTCTAGCAGTCCAGTTAACCAACTAAGGCTGGTTTAAGCTGTTCATTATAAGGTATAAATGAGTTTAAATTGCATTACAAAATATTAAATGTGTTTAGATGTTAGAAACATTGTTAAAAGAAGTTGTTTGGTAATGCGATCAATATCCTCAAATCTAAAGACGCTGTAATAATACACATTATAAAGATCAACATGCCAAAGCTACATAAATCCAAATTTACTAAGAGGTGTATTCAACAAATGTCAAAAGCATTTTATCAATGTCTTAGTCACAACATGATGATATTAAAATTCGTATTTAGGTATAGTTATTCAGAACTTTGGCATATTGAGATCTTCTGCATTCACAAAAAAAAAAAAAAAAAAAAAAATTGCAAAAAATTGCTCTGAATGAAAAATATTCATGCAAAAATGTATCTAAAGACATTGATTTTTGTCACGAGTTAAGGCTGATTTATATTCCTGCGTCGGACCTGCGCCGTAGCCTCTACGCCGTGGACTACGCGTCGATTTTCATTTATACACTCACCTAAAGGATTATTAGGAACACCATACTAATACTGTACATACATACATACGAAGCTCCTGTTCCACCACATCCCAAAGATGCTCTATTGGGTTGAGATCTGGTGACTGTGGGGGCCATTTTAGTACAGTGAACTCATTGTCATGTTCAAGAAACCAATTTGAAATGATTCGAGCTTTGTGCTATGGTGCATTATCCTGCTGGAAGTAGCCATCAGAGAATGGGTACATGGTGGTCATAAAGGGATGGACATGGTCAGAAACAATGCTCAGGTAGGCCGTGGCATTTAAACGATGCCCAATTGGCACTACAGGGCCTAAAGTGTGCCAAGAAAACATCCCCCACACCATTACACCACCACCACCAGCCTGCACAGTGGTAACAAGGCATGATGGATCCATGTTCTCATTCTATTTATGCCAAATTCTGACTCTACCATCTGAATGTCTCAACAGAAATCGAGACTCATCAGACCAGGCAACATTTTTCCAGTCTTCAACTGTCCAATTTTGGTGAGCTCATGCAAATTGTAGCCTCTTTTTCCTATTTGTAGTAGAGATGAGTGGTACCCGGTGGGGTCTTCTGCTGTTGTAGCCCATCCGCCTCAAGGTTGTGCGTGTTGTGGCTTCACAAATGCTTTGCTGCATACCTCGGTTGTAACGAGTGGTTATTTCAGTCAAAGTTGCTCTTCTATCAGCTTGAATCATTCGGCCCATTCTCCTCTGACCTCTAGCATCAACAAGGCATTTTCGCCCACAGGACTGCCGCATACTGGATGTTTTTCCCTTTTCACACCATTCTTTGTAAACCCTAGAAATGGTTGTGCATGAAAATCCCAGTAACTGAGCAGATTGTGAAATACTCAGACCGGCCCGTCTGGCACCAACAACCATGCCACGCTCAAAATTGCTTAAATCACCTTTCTTTCCCATTCTGACATTCAGTTTGGAGTTCAGGAGATTGTCTTGACCAGGACCACACCCCTAAATGCATTGAAGCAACTGCCATGTGATTGGTTGATTAGATAATCGCATTAATGAGAAATTGAACAGGTGTTCCTAATAATCCTTTAGGTGAGTGTACTTCTGCGTCCTTGTCCGTGTTAATGTGCAGTTACACATGCAGAGGGAGCATATGTACCCCTGAGGGAGGGTTTCTGGCAGACCAATCACAACGCTTACGGTCCGCGTAGAATCGGCGCGTTGATCATTTTTTGGAGAGGTGCACGTCAGGTTACATCTTAGGCTACGCGTGCAACAGACAGCCTACGACGTAGCTAAGGTAGCTAACTCGACGCAGAAGTATAAATTGGGCTTTATTAATACAATATAAACTAAATATAAAATAAAAGTTCTACTTAAATTATAAGTAACACAATGTTTTCCAGCAAACTTGCTCTAAAAGAATCTGAGTGATGTACATTTTTACAAGTGATGCCTTCATCACAACTGAAGCAGACCACAGCAGAGGATTAAAAAAAAAAAAAAACACAAAAAAACCGGCAGACATATTTTGTTGGGTTTTTGAGTCGTTGGTCCACTTGAAGCTCAGTGGCAATTAAGGAGATGGCTCTTAAACAGATTGCTGTAAGAGGTTTTCAAGTAGCTGTATGGTTAGCCTTTCCGGCAGGCTGCCCTTTATAATTCTGTGCACTGAACCTTTCTCTTCAGTGGCAGGTCACTATATCACCACACCTTTCTATGAACTATGTGTGTATGTTCATTTTTCCGATTGACTGGCTCCTGAGACCAACTGAATAGAATGAAAGCATTTCCATTTTCATTTCAGAGTTATATATATATAATTATTTTATTATTTTTGTATTCCTTGCCACTGCTTCATTTGGTTGTGGAGAGTTAGCAGGCATGCAAGAAATGAAGAGGTAGTGTGGGAAACGGTGGCAATGAAAGTGAATGAGGTGTAAAGACATAACCGTTCAGACTGCGACCCCAGGCCATTACATAAGAATTACCTCTAACAGGGGAGTGAATGAGGGAGTGAGAGAAAGAGAAACACTGACAGAAACATAAAGAGGGAAGAAAACGATGTGCCATAGGTGCAGACCGGAGTGCCAAATGAATGCAGAGAGCAGATGTATAGTGTATAATTTAATTAACCTTTCTTCTTCTTCTTCTTCTTCTTCTTCTTCTTCTTTTTCTTTTTCTTTTTCATTGTTACAGCTATTTGGTAGTGTATTTAATAAAGTCAGGGAAAAAAAATAAATAAAAAGATCATGTGCTAAGCGATTTGTGTACACAGGCAAATCTGAAAAAAAAAAAAATAGGCAGCCATTTTAACTTTTAACCATTTTATCTAGATTAAATACAAGTAACATTTTTTTTTTTAAAGCCAGCATGAAATGCATAATTGCATGTTATAGATATTATTGCAAAAATAAATAAATAAAGGAAATCCCGCACACTATCAATGCTTGCAGAAAATATCAAGAACTTTTTATTAGCAACTTTCAGTCTCATGACCTTCATCAGGCATATATATGACCTTCATATCGGCGGCTGACTTGAAGCAGTGCATGCCGGTTCCAAATTTTGTCCGACTTGAGGCAGCGCCGACGCCACGTGACTGTGACATATGTCAACAAAGTGCCGTGAGAGCGATTCGAGATCAGCCGGGTAGTACATTTTGTGCAGCTTCTCCAGAGCGACTGCACAAGCAGTTGATGACAACACAGCTGTTTCACGATTGGCCGGATTCGCCGCATGACAACGATCACGTGTGTTTCGTGTTTATTCTAAAACCTTCAGTTCCACTAATGCTCACAAATCTTGTTTTTCATAACAGTAAAACCTTGTTTCATGTAGTCGCAATGTTATATTGTCACGTAGACCCCACTTCATTGATAGTGTAGGCTTATATGTTGAACTTTATTCTTGTACAAACAGATGCCTACATAAAGTACTGAATGAAAATGTCTTCTGAAACATCTGTGTTTTTGAGAAGTATTGCATTTATTTCACGTCAGCTGTGATAAAGTATGTAAACAGTGCGAGCGTCACTGCGGGAAGCAGAAAGTGTCCAACTTCACGTTTCCATTTGCAGCTCCTCCCCGCCTGCACACGGCTACTCTCGCCGATCGGTTACATCCAGCCGCAACCGATGTCAAACACATCTTACGTGTCCCGTTTCAGCACATGTGCACAGGTCACATGGCTCCATATTTTCTCCACTAAAAAGTGAATTTTTCACTAATATGCATCCAGTTCCCTTTCAGTCGGTCACGTTCGACGTACGTCGGAACTGACCGACGAATTGGGATCTGTTTTCAGAGACCAATCTGCTTCGAGTGTTTCTAAACGAGCCAATATCGATTGGCATGCGGTCCACGCTCCGCCCGCTGTCTTGGTATAAATACGAAGTGGAATACCGCATCCTCGCTTTCTTCGAGCCGAACCCTGTTGTTGGTCTAACGCTGGGTATCTTGCGAAGAGTGTTCTTTCAAAAGACGAGTCGGGAAGGATCGCTCGACTTCCGGTGCGGTGTGGCGCGCGATTCAGCGGGTGGTCGCTTCGAGGATCAGCTGTTCTCAGCCTGCCTGGGCGTCCTCTGAGTGCTCACAGCAGGCTTGCACCTTTGAACTGCTGTGAGCCGCGGCCATCTCCCCTGTGTGCTTCAGCACTATTAGAGCTTTCTTTCCTCTAAAGAGCAAAACACGGTTTGACCCTGCATCTCCAAGATGTCATTGAAACCGTGTGTTTCTGGATGCAGTCGCTTCCTGTCCCCAGTTGACGGTCACGATCGTTGCCTCACGTGTTTGGCCGAGGGCGTCCCCCTGCGTCTGCCTCCGCCCCTGCTAAGCCCAAGCAGCAGCCTCCACCCGGGCAGCAGGGCGCCGGACGAAAGGGGGGCGCCCAACCCGCTCAGGGCTCCGCTAAGCCTGCCGGCAAGCGTAGGGGCAAGCGGCCCTGAGACGGGCAGCCCAGGGACGAGAGGGACTGCTCGACGGGAGGTGGTGTCCGCACCTCTCCCCACCCCCCTGGGAGGAGGACCGGGGGGTCTACACACACACACACACAACACCCCTGCCGCTGGCTCTTCGGAGACTAGCGGTACCCACATACTCACTAAGAGAGCAGTTTCCTCCCTCCCTGGGCTCCAGGAGGCCCAGGCGGGCAGTGTGCGACGCCCCCGGGCCTTGCCACTCCTCGCCTCCCCTCCTTTCGCCAGTGGGCAGCAGTGTGGGCACCGAGGACGCCTCCAGGCCTTCTCACCCACACTCTGTCCAACCCAGGAATGCTCAGTCGATTTTCCGGGCCGCCTCCGGGCCTCCCGGGTCGAGCTTGAGTACTCCTCCCTCCTGCCTTCCCCAGGCAGGGGGCAGCAGAGTGGGCACCGAGGACGCAACCAAGCCTTCTCACCCACTCTCTGCCCCTCCTGCGTGTCCTGAATCGGGCCCTGCACAAGCTCCCGTTCAGAATGTTGACGCAGAAACGCATTTTCGAATGCATCCGTCCCCAAGATTGGTTCGCAGCGATCGACCTGAAGGACGCGTACTTTCATGTCTCCATTCTCCCGAGACACAGACCGTTCCTACGCTTTGCGTTCGAGGAGAGGGCATATCAGTACAAAGTCCTGCCCTTCGGGCTGTCCCTGTCACCCCGTGTCTTCACGAAAGTCACGGAGGCAGCCATTGTTCCGCTCAGAGAACGCGGCGTTCGGATTCTCAACTACCTCGACGACTGGCTCATACTCGCCCAGTCCAGAGAGCAGTTGTCAGCGAACACAGGGACCTGGTGCTCCGTCACCTCAGCCTGTTGGGCCTTCGGGTCAACCGAGAGAAGAGCAAACTCTGTCCCACACAGAGGATCTCTTATCTCGGTATGGAGCTGGATTCGGTCAATCGAACTGCGTGCCTCACAGAGGAGCGAGAGTTCGATCAGTGCTGAACTGCTTGAATACGTTCAAAGGCAGGACAGCGGTCCCACTGAAGTTCTTTCAGAGGCTCCTGGGGCATATGGCATCTGCAGCCGCGTAACGCCGCTCGGATTGCTACATATGAGACCGCTTCAGCACTGGCTTCACGGCCGAGTCCCGAGATGGGCGTGGCAGAGCGGCAAGTGCCGGGTCTCAGTTACCCCTTACTGCCGCCAAACCTTCAGCCGTGGGCGGACCCGCCGTTTCTACGGGCGGAGTGCCCCTAGAACAGGTGTCCAGGCATGCTGTGGTCTTCATGGATGCCTCATCCACCGGCTGGGGGCCACGCATACAACGGGCATGCAGTTTCGGGTCTGTGGACGGGCCCCAACTGCATTGGCATATCAATTGCCTAGAGCTACTGGCAGTACGTCTTGCTCTGGGCCGCCTAAAAAGCCGCTACAGGGCAAGCACGTGCTGGTCCGCACGGACAGCACTGCGCCGTTGCGTACATCAACCGTCAGGGTGGTCTACGCTCCGTTGCATGCTCCGGCTCGCCCGCCATCTCCTCCTTTGGAGTCAGAAGCATCTGAGGTCGCCGGCGCCATTCACATCCCAGGTGCGCTCAACCGGACAGCCGACGAGCTCTCACGGCAGCCGACACCTCCGGGAGTGGCGACTCCATCCCCAGGTGGTCCAGCTGATATGGGGCCTCTTCGGGCCGCACAGGTAGACCTGTTTGCCTCTCCAGAGTCGACCCATTGCCAGCTGTATTACTCCCTGACCGGGGGCACCCTCGGCACGGATGCACTGGCACACAGCTGGCCCCGGGCCTCGCAAAGTATCGTTACCCCCAGTGAGCCTTCTCGCACAGACACTGTGCAAAGTCAGGGAGGACGAGGAGCAGGTCTTGCTAGTTGCGCCCTACTGGCCCAACCGGACCTGGTTCTCCGAACTAACTCTCCTCGCGACAGCACCTCCCTGGCCCATTCCTCTGAGGAAGGACCTACTTTCTCAGGGGCGGGCGCACTATGGCACCCGCGTCCGGACCTCTGGAAACTCCATGTCTGGTCCCTGGGCGGGACGCGGAGGTTCTAGGTGGTCTACCACAGGCAGTGGTGGACACCATCACTTCCGCTAGAGCCCCCTCTACGAGGCGCCTCTATGCATTGAAGTGGAACCTGTTCGTTGAGTGGTGTTCTTCTCGCCGCGAAGACCCCCGAAGGTGTTCGGTTAGTGCCGTGCTTTCCTTCCTGCAAGATGGGTTGGAGCGAAGGCTGTCTCCCTCCACCCTTAAAGTGTATGTCGCGCAATAGCGGCATATCACGATGCAGTTGATGGTAAGTCCTTAGGGAAGCACGACCTAATCGTCAGGTTCCTCAGGGGTGCGAGGAGGCTGAATCCTCCTCGTCCAAACCCGGTACCCTCTTGGGACTTAGCTCTGGTGCTGAGAGCACTCCAGAGCCCTCCCTTCGAGCCTCTGCAGTCCATTGAGCTGAATATCCTGTCCATGAAGACAGTACTCTTGGTTGCATTGGCCTCCATCAAGAGGGTAGGGGACCTGCACGCACTTTCGGTCAACGAATCGTGCCTAGAATTCGGGCCAGGTAACTCTCACGTTGACCTGAGACCCCGGCCCGGATACGTGCCCAAGGTTCCCACCACTCCTTTCCGGGACCAGGTGGTGAACCTGCAAGCGCTGCCTTCGGAGGAGGCAGACCCAGCCCTGGCTTTGCTCTGTCCCGTCCGCGCTCTCGGCGCCTCGTGGACCGAACTTCGAAGCCTTAGGACCTCAGAACAGCTCTTCATCTGTTACGGAGGCCAGCAGAAGGGAAAGGCTGTCTCCAAGCAGAGGTTAGCCCACTGGATAGTGGATGCTATTGTCTTGGCGTACCAGTCCCAAGATGTGCCCTGCCTGTTCGGGTTGTGAGCGCACTCAACTAGGAGTGTAGCCTCCTCCTGGGCGCTGGCTCAGGGCGCCTCGCTAACAGATATATGTAGAGCTGCGGGCTGGGCGACACCTAACACGTTCGCTAGATTCTATAGCCTCCGTGTAGAGCCGGTATCTTCCCGTGTACTCGCCCCCAGTGGCCAGTAGCGCGAAGTGCCCGTTCTAGTGTCGGCTTGTGACGCCATTCCCGCCCCCTGGGCTGGATGCGTGCGTTATTTATCTCCAGTCGTGTTCCCCAGAAAATGGCGAACCCTGTCGAGCTCCTCCGTCACCCCTTCGTGTCAGGCGTTGCGCGGCCGTCTGACGCCAGGCCTGCACCCGTATGCTTGTGGAACGTGTGTGTAGGCTGGGTTCCATATGTAGCGGTTCCCTAACAGCAACCCCATATGTGTATTCTCCACGGTACCAGCTACCCTACTCGGCTAGCCCCGTGTCTTTCCCTTGACAGAGCTCGCTCTGTCGTCTCTGGCGGTGTTCTTCCCCCCTGGAATCAGGCTGGATCCACCCCAGAGACTGCCATATGTTGTACTACCCTGATAGGCTAGTCCTTATGTGTAATTTGCCACCTCTCCCTCCGTTGAGGCACGTGGCCCCGCAGCGTTCCGTTCCCAAACGGGTACGCTTTCCCAGTGTTATCCAATAGTCAATCTGAGTGGGTCTTGCAGGAACAGCAGTGACTGTCCTTCCCTGCCTGGAGCCCTGATTTCCTCTCCAATGATGGAGCGGTCCAGTGAGCTCAAGCAGGGCGCTGGAAGGGCCAGCATCCTGGCATGTTGGTAGGGATCCCAATTCGTCGGTCAGTTCCGACGTACGTCGAACGTGACCGACTGAAAGGGAACGTCTCGTTACGTATGTAACCCTCGTTCCCTGAAGGAGGGAACGGAGACGTCGTCCGTCCGTCGCCAGGTGCTGTGCTTCAGCTGAAGGCCGAGCCACTTGTTTCGGCTCCTCAGTTGGCGAGGATGCGGTATTCCACTTCCATATTTATACCGCTTTTAGCGGTCGGAGCGTGGACCGCATGCCAATCGATATTGGCTCGTTTAGAAACACTCGAAGCAGATTGGCCTCTGAAAACAGATCCCAATTCGTCGGTCAGTTCCGACGTACGTCTCCGTTCCCTCCTTCAGGGAACGAGAGTTACATACGTAACCGAGACGTTAATCAAAACTGGTGAGTTCACTGGTAAGTAAAGAAGTATTTCAAAAACTTTACATTATATATCAAATGTTTTAGAGTAAATAACAAAAAACTGTGTTGCCTCAAGACGACATTGTACCATAATGGAATCGCACAAGGCCATACCAGACACACTAGGTTGGCTACAAATATAGTATATTTGTATGGAAAAGAGTTAGAATTCTCTAAATATATTTGCATTGTTGTAATGCACTTATAAGAATAGTAATTCACATACTATAACTGCACATATTATGATCTGCACATTTTCAATAGCATTTTTAAAAAGGTATAAAACACAACTGCAAGTTGATGAGGGTGATGATGAGGTGTCATACCGTGATGAGGAAGATGAGGTCATAGTAACATTCCGGCAGGGAGAGAGTGAGGGTGAGATTGAAGATGGAGATGAGGATGAAGATGGTTATGAGAACTTGATACGATGGTTTTGTGTTCCACATTGCTACAATGTTGCCTGAGAGCAACAGCTGAATTTGAAATTTTACTTTATATTAAATATGAAATTTGTAATACATTAAAAACTAGATAAATATGCTTGTTCAGGTGTCTGGTTAAAGAAATTTATGTTTTTAATAAATATATTTCCTTTTTCTACATGAAAATGTAAAATGTTTCAATTTGTCCGTTGTGGTACAATATTGCCTTGAGGCAACATTTAAAATAAATAAATACAATTATTAAAATCTTTATTGCTATTGTTAGCGTCGAATTTTAAGCAGAAAAAAATAAAAGATAATAATTCCTCCTCAATTGAAATCATATTGCATACAAGGGTTAAAATTATTTACTCACCATGTTGTCCCAAACCTGTGTGAATTTCTTCTGTGGAACACATAATACATTTTGAAGAATGTCAGTGTTTTTTATTATTATTATTTATTTATTTCCCCCTCTCCATCTCTATAGACAAACATAATTTAAATATTTTTGTGTTCAGCAGTAGAAGGGAAGTTATTTGGAACAACATGAGAGTGAGTAAATTATGACTGAATTATTAATTTATGGTTGAACTGTCCCTTTAAGATCCACAAAATCACAATTTACAAGGTAAAAAAGAAATCAATGTCAACAAGGTTCCTACAAAGTGCACAGTAATTCTCACATTCATGCTAGGTGTCTTTTATAGACATCTCCAGAGTATCTGAGCAGCTCTTTGTTATTTTCTAGAGGGGAGACGTGACGACAAGTGCCGAGAGAACATGGCATCAAGAGATGGCGTTGGCAGCTGACTAGAAGGCTTCAGAGAGCCTCTCTCTCCTCTTGTGCTCTGTCCCTCTCGGGCACCAGTTCGACAAACAGTCGAGTTCTGACAGCTGTCATTCAGTATAATGACATATCCGTGAACCTTTGTGTTGGCAAAATAACCCACATACATGTAGGCAGAAAGAATGGCCAAAAAAAAAAAAAAACGGGTGGATTGGAAAAAAAATGGTGTTGTCCGTTGTTTTTAATACTATTGTTGTATAATAACTCACTTGTCTCAGAGTTTCAGCAAAGATGGTGCAGACCTTTCATCAAGTTTGACAACTCAGGAACACACGGGAGGAGGAAAAAAGGCTTGCCGTTTTCCTCACAAGGGCCGATTCCTCTCCAAATCGATTTTCTCAGACAACATAAGTAGTTCTCTCTATTGAAATGAAGAGAAGTTGTCCCTTTTTTCTCCTCACTCACAACTCCAGCCATTTTTCCTTGCTTTCCTGGTGTCCGGTACCCTCCTGCTCTTGGCAGCTTTGTGCAATCAATCAATCACTATAACTGAACTGTCTTCCACCCCAAGGGTAGTGCCTTTTCTCTTGCTCTATCTCGCTTTCTCTCTCTTTCATCTGTGTCAGGCCATGGCAGACCCCTCTCTCCTACAACAGATCCAACAAATAAAATGCAACGGACAGTTAGTTAAACTCAACGTCTTCATTATTTTACATATTCACTTTTGACTAACGATGCCTTTTTATGCTCTTAATCATAACTACCCCCTGGTTATTTATTGATTGGTTACTCCTCACAAAGCATCAAACCACAATTAAAACATTGCCACTAATGGCATATTGATTCCACCACAGTTCAACCACATTACCCCATTGCCTTAACGACTTAACCACGGGTCATCTGACATTAACTACCATCTACTTAACTCCGTAATCAGACATGGTTTATTGCAAACAACCAATTAGGCTCGAGCAGCCAGACACAGAGGTATTCTACAATAAAATGAGTGACCTCCTTTCAACAAAACAGTGGCTGCATCTGAAAACTTATGAGAGGAAGAAGAGGAAGAATCACCGACAGCTCTGTCCCGTCCACAAACTACGTTTGACAAGCAAACACACGCGAGAAGTGACAAAGAAACAGCTTGAGATCACCTGTGCGTCAGACGAGACTGGAATTGTTATTAAAAATATAGACTGCAGAAAGCTTGCGATCCAAATTGTCTGTGTGCTGATGTTCAGCTTAAAGGTGAAAAAGTAAAAAAAAAAAAAAAAAGCTTATGGTGGAGGAAATGGTTGTGGTGACATAGGGAGCAATGATTGTGTTCTGCAAAGAGAGATGGAGGTAAATAAATCATTTTGCAATGTGTTGCTGTTGTTTGTGCTTTGTTTCTGATGTAATTGTACATTTATCTATTAAAATACTGATAATCTGGTCTATAACTCCTCCCTGAACCTCTCGCTTCCTTGTATCTTGGTCTCTCGTTGGCTGTACGTCATCGCCGATGTAATTTTCAGTCAGAACACACAGCAGGATTTTGAATCGCCGAGAGGTTCAGATATTTAGCATGCCAAATATCTCACAGGCGTCAGCGACTATCTGATCACATCTTTGATCATTCACACTGCGTGATTGTCACTCACGTGCAAGAGCACCAATTTGCCTATGGTTTTGGGTATTTGTCTGCGATTTCGTAAAGCCTGTCGGCGAGTCAAAATCGGGGCTAAAACCAGGCAGTGTGAACTCTGCATTAGGCAGCTAACTTGTTGCCTCGCTACCTTATTAGGCAGTGATTCTGCAGACCGTGTTTGTGTACGAAGGTACCTCACAAAACTGATTTCGGACAGACTTCTAAGGCAGTGTAACAGTTCAATGATCTATAACTAAATAGAGTGAGCTTTGGTGAGAACTAGACAAATATTTAATTACTGCAGTAGTAATTTCTCGCTAGCAATGAAATCAGAAATGGAAAACAACATACGTTTACACACAAACTGACCAGCAACCGCGACTTTCAGACACCATTTTTCTTTTTCTAGCTCAACTGTCACCGAATGGAACGCACAGGATTGTGGGATATCAAAGGCAGCAAAGGATACATTTATGCTGCCTTCAAAACTTGATCAGATATGTCAGGAGACAGGCAGTGAAGCTAACATTGGATTTGGACGTTCCTTGCCTTCTTACCTTGAAAAGGCAGCATTTTCCAGTTTTTGGACGCAACCAATGTTTATATAGCTTTAACCAAGCAGCACACTTAAAGTTGTTGTGAGCGATTTCTGAGAAACACTGTTGATATTTGAAATCAACCCAAACACACACACCCTTTGTTGAAAAGGCTCAGTAAGTTGATTTGTATTGGTCTTTTGGGAATTATTGACAGTTGTAACTTTAGTCCCGCCCCCAGAGTTTCTTGAATACACAGGGCTTGCATGTATTCAAGACATAGATGAGTGTGCATAACGCTGAATTTAAGGTTTTTTTTTTCCACAAGTATGGCCTTAAACCTTTGAATGTTTATATTGATATTTGTTGTGTTCTGTTTAAACGCTCTGAAGTTGAATGAATCCGTATTTCTGTGAAGCTAATGCTAGCGGTATAACAGTGTTCACTACCTTTGCATGTGTATTCCGTTGTGCATAAGTGAAATGACGATAACGAATCATATTTTCCAGTCAATACAGTCCATGGGTCTCATTTATAAAATGTTGCATAGAGAACGTCCTACATTTGAGCTTACAATAATTTCTCAATTTCTTGAAAATTGATTTCTTGAAATTGTGCGCAGCTGAATTGTTTCAGAAAGAGCTTAGACCTGCTTAGACCATGGTGTGGTGCGAGGCACTTTTCCATGTCAAAAAAACGTTTTTATAAATATGAACATTAGTGTCGATTTTAGTGATTCAAGATTCAAGAGTTTTATTTGTCACATACACAGTTATATACAGAATATACAACCGGCAGTGAAATGTAAACCGTTATTGTTATTGTTTGCGTGGCTTGCTCTGTAAGCGTGTTGATGAAGCAAAGCGCCACGTCTGTGAACTCGCTTACGTCAGCTGAACTCGCTCGGAACATGTCCCAATCCACATCGCCCAGAGCTGCCTGTAGCGCGGTCTCTGAGTGGGGTGACCAACGTTTAACTTCCCGCCTCACCGGGGGTTCCTGGAGGAGCTTTTGTTTGTATTCGGGAGTGAGGAAAATGGCGGCATGATCCGATTTGCCAAACGCTGGAAGTGACCGCGCTTTATAGGCGTTCTTAAACGGAGAGTAGCAGTGATCCAGTGTGTTTGCTCCTCGTGTGGGGCAGGAGACGTGCTGGTGAAAGTTTGGCAGGACTTTCTTTAGGTTTGCTTTGTTAAAATCGCCGCGACAATGAATGCCGCGTCGGGATGTTGGTTTATGACGCCGCTGGCAACATCATGAAGGCCAGATAAAGCCAGCGCTGTGTCTGCCTGCGGTGGGATGTAAACGGCGGTCGCGACAACCGCAGAAAACTCCCTAGGCAGATAGAATGGGCGGCAGATGATTGTTAAATGTTCCAGATGAGGTGAGCAGGACCGCGAGAGAATGGTGATGTTCTTGGGATCGCACCATTTCTTGTTGATCATGAAACACACTCCACCGCCTTTGGATTTACCGGCCTCGGCTGTTCTGTCCATCCGAAAAACAGAGAAGTTCTCCGACGGCGTCACAGCTGTGTCCGGGACCGCGGGCATGAGCCATGTTTCAGACAAACAATAGATATTACAGTCTCTCATGTCCCGTTGAAAACTTATCCTGGCTCTAAGATCGTCCATCTTATTATCCAAGGATTGAACATTTGCTAGAAGAATGCTCGGGAGAGGAGGTCTGAATGCCCTTTTCCTCAGTCTGTTACGGATACCAGCACGTTTCCCACGGTGTTTCTTTGTTCTACGCCGCTGGCTCTGTCCATTGTTCAACTCGGCGTTCCGAAGAATCTCAGATGGCCACAGAGGATCGGCGAAAGTGTCCTGAAACAGTCCAGTGTAGAGGTAACCAATGTCCAAAAGAGTTTTGCTGTCGTAGTAGATCAATGCAGATGATAAGTTTGTAAAAACTGAGAGTAAAAGAAAGTAAAATAGTAAATAAAAGCACAGTCTTCGCGGAGCGACCTGAACGGCGACCAAACACAGCGGTGCCATTTTTCTTAGAGTGTGTACGCACACTCTAAGATCAAATCTATGCATATGCATGTTTTATAAATAAGGCCCCAGGAGCCTACTTAACATCCTTTATTGTTCTGCCCCCCAAATGCATTAACACGCAATGCAACAGTGGATGTCTGTTTATCATAGCTGAAGTAAAGCAAAATAGATTATGAATGAACAGCAAGAAATAACAGAAAATGAACAAACCATACACAAGATTACAAGCAAGTGTTTGTTATTAGTTGCCAGCACCACCAGCTCCAGATAAACAATGACACACAAAACTGTCCTGTAACTACGGCTAACATTACAACAATATATATATATATATATATCCTGGTTCTGTGAATTATATCAAAACCAATGTTACTCACGTATGGAGCAGAAAGAACAAAAGTTTCTCCAGCGCTAGAAAGCTTTTTCTAATTTTGACACGGGCCCTAAAGCTCATGCCTGATCATAACCCTTCTTTTTCCAGTGAAATTCCTTTAACATTTTCTCTTTTGTAATGTTTTTAAACCATCTCTCTTTCAACAGTCTTCAAAGTATCTTCAAATCTCCGTCTTGCTCACTCTCTCTCCTCCTCATCACGAGTGGGGCTCGTATATGGCGCCGGTCTGATCCACTTTCACCAGCGTTTCTAAGAAATCACTTACTGCACTTATAAAAATTAAAAAATAAAAAAAAAGATTACCTCTTCATACAGCAAAAATGTGTATTGCTGAAATCCAATAAATAAATAAACAAATGAAACTTGACAATGATGGACTATTTTGCTATAGGCTCAAACATTTTGATTGTGTTAGTATAATTAGTAATAAAAGGACGAGCTTTCTGATTTTATACAGTTCCAATATTTAACTTCATTCAGATTTCTATGCGTTAAAAGAAAACGTCAGGAAAATAGGAAAGTCTTGCTCCCATGCCTGAGGAAAAGCTGGACACTGAGATTGATATTATACTCTCTACATTCTTTTTCTCTTCAAGTCTTTTGTTTTCTCTCAGCCCACCATTGCTCACTGTCTCTTGCTTTTTCCTTCCGTCTCTCTCCCTCTCGTTTTCTTCCTTTCCCATTATTGTATCTTTCTTCTCTTTTGGAGGTGAGATAAAGGATTATAGAGCTTATATTTTCTCAGATGGAGTGAGGAGCACAACCTGTGAGTGTGTGTCTGCATGTAAGCTTGTGTTTGCTCCCAAGGCGTGTGAGCATACAAGTGTGTGTGATTGATTTCTTCTTTTTCAGCTCCCTTGAGGCAGCGGAAACCCCACTTTAGCACCATCTCTCCCTCAGGTCAGCTGTGTTCTTCAAAGGTTAAGCTCTCTTTGCTCTCTCCTTCTTTCACTATATGTTACTATTTCTCTCTATTTTCTCCCACTCTCCTGTTTTAGTAGAAACAAGTACCACTTTGAAAAGACCAGCATGTGTTCTCTGTGGATGCTGGTTCCCCATCCAAGGTTTTTCAAACAGAAAGTCTTCTTTTTTCAACCAGCTTCATCAGACAGACCAAGCTGGTTAATGTAAGGAATGCCTTTTGAACATTCTGTTGACTATAAGTAACTTTGCAACTACATGAAAACTTATTCTAACCCTAACCCTACCAGTCTACTAATACTACTAAGGGCCAGATTTACTAACAGCTTGCGCCAGTGCAAACCCTCTTTTGGCATTAAAAAAACTATACTGTCAGTATTTAATAAAGACATGCAGTGATAAATTAGTGCTGAAAAGGCATGGGCACAGTAATTTTTGTGGCTGACCTTATTGCATATGCATTTGTAGGAGTTTCCCTTTCAGAATCAAAATTTATGGGAGGAGAGTATTTAAATTAATCACAGGTTTAGGTTTGCACTCGTCTTTTTCTGGTGTTTGCGTCATTATTTACCGCCCCAAAAAAAGCATGTCTTAAACCAGACGCTAACTGGTAGATTGCGTTGGTTATTATGGAAATGATCCGGCTGCGTCTGTGTGCTCTAAATTGTGTGTCGTCAGTAGATCATGTGCAGAACTTTCCACCCCCATCAGCATTTTTTTATTAATTTTTTTTGGAATTGCGATCTCATGCTAATTTGCCCTTTTAGTAAATCTGGTCCCAACACTCTGAGAGTTAGTAGACATGTAGTAGACAAGCGTTTGCTTGTTTTTAACAACAAAAAGCTCTATTTTGGCAAATTAAAGACTCATTCACACAAAAGTGAAATGAATAAGACTCAGACTGAAGGAAATGCAAATGTATGCCCTATTTATGCCTGCCATTTTGGAATGCAGAAAAATAAGATGCAGAAGAAGAAAGTTCAACACTCCTCAGCAATAAAGCCAAAAATATTATATTTAATAAAGTCATTTTTAGTAGGGTTGAATTTAATCATCGAAGGAGCAAAGACTTTGGTTAATAAAGTAAGATTAAATACTTAAAGCATATTTGTGTAATTTAATTATTTTAACTATTTAATTATTGCAGGTTTGCGTTTTTATTTTGAGGAAAATTTTGTCTATTTGTGCAAGTGAGATGAGTGCATGTACACATTCAGACTATAACTACAATAAGCATGATTTTCACACAAAACTTTTGCCTCTTACTCCTGATTATTCTCAACATGGGCACATAAAAGATGTCAGTCAATAAATGGGAAAACAAAGTAACCTACATTACTTATTTGAAAAAGTTACATATATTTTGTAAATTTAAAAGTAATGCATTACTTTACTAGTTCCTTGAAAAAATAATCTATTACATAACAGTGCTAAATGACAATTGAGCCACTTGACTTTTCCTTTTTTCAAACGATAAGTATTAAAGTTTTTTCTTATTGATCTTACTCCCCAAAAAATAGTCACTGATGCCCACACATCCATTCACCAATCAATCAATCAATCAATCAATCAATCAATCAATCAATCAATCAATCAATCAATCAATCAATCAATCAATCAATCAATCAATCAATCAATCAATCAATCAAATTGTGACTTTTCTAAACCAGCTTGGACTAAAGATAGAGAGGAGTATGGTTAGAGATCCCTACTATATGAGTGAATGGTTGTACAGACATGTATATGACAGACTGTGGTTTAATTGAGCGAGAAACACGTTTTTGTTCTTAAGCTAATGCACCTAGTGACAACATAATGAACTCCAAAGCCCATGATACCCAGTGTTAACCTCATTTACTCAAAGTGATTAGGCTTTTGTTGCATATTTTATGGACCATGGAGAGTCTGGATCATGCCAGGGAGAAAAATAAGCAAGCAACATAGAATGAGAGTTGGTTATTATAAGACACAATTCTAATGGGGAAACCGAGGAACTATCTTCACTCCAGCGTACAGAGATCAATAGAAGCTCTATCCATGTTTGACTGGCTGGACTATTGAGCTTATTCTTCAAATGTCAAACGCTGGTCTTTTGCTGTTATCGGACGGGAGTTATTGAACCATAGCCTCTGCTAGCAGGTGCTATAGATCTCCGGGAGAGAACTGCATCAACACCTGAGAAATGACACGTGGACACATCAGTGCACTCTGCTATCTAGCCTGTCCCCTGCAGAATTAAGTCATCACTTTGAGAAAAAAAAATAAAATAAAATAAAAAAAACCTGTTTGTACCTTTGCAAATCAGCCAGAGGCTCGAAGCAATGTAAATAAAAAAAAGAAAAAGAAACACAAAACACGGGAAAAGTCACTGCGGACTAGCATTTCACAAGGTCAACGTGACCAATAACGGTCATATGTTTCCAACACATGACTCGGACATACCTCTAGTAGCGGGATTATCCCTCCAGCATCTGGACTTCAGCTAATTAGATCACCATTCCAAAACTGCACACGTCTATGTGTCACTGCAGCCTGCATGTTAAACAGCATGTAGGCAAATAATTAGGGATTACCCTGATAATATTCTAGGTTTTACGGTGCCATTACTAGGGATAATAAGCCATTGTCTCTTGAATGAATATTTCATTTTCTGTGTAGGAGCCAAAACTTTTGCCAAATTTGGTATTGCCAAATGCCAACATTTTTAATAGACATCCAAATAGTCATTCTTATTTTTTAGAATGGATGGATGGATGGATGGATGGATGGATGGATTGGATTGGAATGGATTGCATGGATGGATGGATGGATGGATGGATGGATGGATTGGATTGGATTGGATTGGATTGGATTGGATTGGATTGGACGGATGGATGGATGGATGGATGGATGGATTGGATTGGATTGCATGGATGATTGGATGGATGATGGATGGATGGATGGATGGATGGATGGATTGGAATGGATTGCATGGATGGATGGATGAATGGATTGGACGGATGGATTGGAATAGATTGCATGGATGGATGGATTGGATTGGACAGATGGATGTATGGATTGGATTGCATGGATGATGGATGGATGGATGGATGGATGGATGGATGGATGGATTAGAATGGATTGGATGGATTGATGGATGGGATTGGATTGGATGGATGGATAAACTGCATGTAGGCAAATAATTAGGGATTACCTTGATAATATTCTAGGTTTTACGGTGCCATTACTAGGGATAATAAGCCATTGTCTCTTGAATGACTATTTAATTTTCTGTGTAGGAGCCAAACCTTTTGCCAAATTTGGTATTGCCAAATGTTAACATTTTTAATAGACATCTATAGACATCAAATAGTCATTCTTATTTTTATTTTATTTATTTATTTATTTTTTTTTGGATTGGGATGGATGGATGGATTGGATGGATTGGATTGGATTGGATTGGATGGATGGATGGATGGATGGATGGATGGATGGATGGGATTGGATTGGATGGATGGATTGGATTGGAATGAACTGCATGGATGGATGGATGGATGGATTATATTGGATGGACGGACTATAGTTCCAGTGATTGGCGGAGTGACGGGATATAAGTGTCCGCAGACCTGGGACAGAGAAAGAGAGAGACTGATTGAACCTTTGTTTTCATCCTGTGTTTGTGACTGTGTTTGGTAGAGAGCCCACAGGTTTTGGTTTGTTTATTTTTTGAGGCTAATAAAGTTTTTATTACTTGCCAAACCTCTTAATTCGAATTTTGTTACAATGTTGTACTTTTATTAACTAATGTTAATAAAGATTAATAAATACTGTAACAAATGAACAGTCAAAAATTTTGCTCATAGTTAATGTTATTAACTAACATTATCTAATTGGACTTGTTACCAATAAAGGTAAAAGCACTTAACCAACACAATCACCCAAATAAGATTTGGGTGCTGTCATTTGATTGTAAATGTAATCACTCAAAGTACAAATGGCCCACAATATTTTAAATAAATAAATAAATAAATGGAATAAATCTGTTTTAGCAATGTCCTTATATTGCAGAGTTAAAATTGCACAGCGATGAAGGTGATTAGAGTCTAGATTTCATTTCAGTAATGGTAGATTAGAATCTGTGTGGATTTAATGTTTGTGAGCATTGTTATTTTTTTTTGTCTGAGCATCTCTGAGGACTATCAATATAACAATGAGATTATCCGTCAGCTGTTGGGTCACCATAGAGATTACACAGTAGCCAGTGATGATTATCATGAGGAATGCAGTAATATGAAATTGGGGTGGAATCCAACAGCTTTAACGGTTGTAAAATTAGTGTTTATAGATGTGAATGGAATGCTGGACATGTATAGTATCAGTATAACAGGAGGTATAACACCATGATAATTGCAAATTGTTTGTTAAACAATTGTTGGATGCTTTCTGGTTGTTCTTTCAGAGATATTCAATAAATTAAAGAGTTAGTTCACCCAAAAATGAAAATTCTTAATTATTACAATTATTCTTAGAAATGAATTACTTACCCTCATATCATTCCAAACCCGCAAGACCTTTGTTAACCAGCAGCCATATCACCCTGTAGCCCCAGACTGGTTTCCCACTGAAGCTAAGCAGGGCTCTACCTGGATGGGGGACCTGCTGAGAAAACTAGGTTGCTGCTGGTAGAGCTGTCAGTGAGGCAAGCAGGAGGTGCTCACTCTGTGGTCTGTGTGGGTCCTAACACCCCAGTATAGTGGTGGGGTCCTTCGGATGAGACGCTAAACCAAGGTCCTGACTCTCTGTGGTCATTAAAAAATCCCAGGATGTCCTTCGATAAAGAGTAGGGGTGTAACCCCGGAATCCTGGCCTAATTTGCCCATTGGCCTCTGTCCATCATAGCCTCCTAATATATCCCCATATATATATATATATATATATATATATATATATATATATATATATATATATATACACTCACCTAAAGGATTATTAGGAACACCTGTTCAATTTCTCATTAATGCAATTATCTAATCAACCAATCACATGGCAATTGCTTCAATGCATTTAGGGTTGTGGTCCTGGTCAAGACAATCTCCTGAACTCCAAACTGAATGTCAGAATGGGAAAGAAAGGTGATTTAAGCAATTTTGAGCGTGGCATGGTTGTTGGTGCCAAACGGGCCGGTCTGAGTATTTCACAATCTGCTCAGTTACTGGGATTTTCACACACAACCATTTCTAGGATTTACAAAGAATGGTGTGAAAAGGGAAAAACATCCAGTATGCGGCAGTCCTGTGGGCGAAAATGCCTTGTTGATGCTAGAGGTCAGAGGAGAATGGGCCGACTGATTCAAGCTGATAGAAGAGCAACTTTGACTGAAATAACCACTCGTTACAACCGAGGTATGCAGCTAAGCATTTGTGAAGCCACAACACGCACAACCTGGAGGTGGATGGACTACAACAGCAGAAGACCCCACCGGGTACCACTCATCTCCACTACAAATAGGAAAAATAGGCTACAATTTGCACAAGCTCACCAAAATTGGACAGTTGAAGACTGGAAAAATGTTGCCTGGTCTGATGAGTCTCGATTTCTGTTGAGACATTCAGATGGTAGAGTCAGAATTTGGTGTAAACAGAATGAGAACATGGATCCATCATGCCTTGTTACCATTGTGCAGGCTGGTGGTGGTGGTGTAATGGTGTGGGGGATGTTTTCTTGCCACACTTTAGGCCCCTTAGTGCCAATTGGGCATCGTTTAAATGCCACGGCCTACCTGAGCATTGTTTCTGACCATGTCCATCCCTTTATGACCACCATGTACCCATTCTCTGATGGCTACTTCCAGCAGGATAATGCACAATGTCACAAAGCTCGAATCATTTCAAATTGGTTTCTTGAACATGACAATGAGTTCACTGTACTAAAATGGCCCCCACAGTCACCAGATCTCAACCCAATAGAGCATCTTTGGGATGTGGTGGAACGGGAGCTTCGTGCCCTGGATGTGCATCCCACAAATCTCCATCAACTGCAAGATGCTATCCTATCAATATGGGCCAACATTTCTAAAGAATGCTTTCAGCACCTTGTTGAATCAATGCCATGTAGAATTAAGGTAGTTCTTAAGGCGAAAGGGGGTCAAACACATTATTAGTATGGTGTTCCTAATAATCCTTTAGGTGAGTGTATATATATATATATATATACATACTGGCTTCATCACTCTGTCTCCTCTCCACCAATAAGCTGGTGTGTGGTGGGCATTCTGGCGCATTATGGCTATCATCCAGGTGGATGCTGCACATTGGTGATGTTTGAGGAGATTCCCCCCTTCTATATGTAAAGCGCTTTGAGTGCCTAGAAAAGAGCAATATAAATGTAACAAATTATTAATTATTATTGTTCATCTTCGGAAGACAAATTAAGATATTTTTGATGAAATCCGAGAGCTCTCTGACCCAGACAGCTATTTAATGAACACTTTCAAGGTCCAGAACGCTATTAAAAACATAGTTAAAATAGTCACTTGTGACTCCAGTGGTTGAGAATACTTTTTGTGCGCAAAAAACAAATAAAAATAACGACTTAATTCAATAATTTCTTCACGTCTGTGTCAGTCTCCTATGCTGTTGACGTAGTAAATGCAGTCCAGCACTTCAGAGTTACACCGGACGTCGGCTTACCATTGGCTGAAGCTGTTCACGTAAGCACCATGACACATGCGTGTGATGCTGACACAGGAACAGCGTAGAAGACTGACACAGACGTGAAGAAATTGTTGAATAAACTCGTTAATTTTGTTTGTTTTTTTTGCGAAAAAAAAAAAAAAAAAAGTATTCTTGTTGCTTCATAACATTAAGGTTGAACCATTAATCACATAGTCACATGGACACATGGTCATATGGACTATTTTAACGCTGTCTTTACTACCTTCCTGGACCTTGAAAGTGTTAATTAAACAGCTGTCTATGGAGGGGTCAGAGAGCTCTCGTATTTCATCAAAAATATCTTCATTTGTGTTCTGAAGATGAACGAAGCTCTTACGGGTTTGGAACGACACAATGGTGAGTAATTAATGACAGAATTTTCATTTTTGGGTGAACTAACCCTTTAAGAAACCCTTAAAGGGACAGTTCACCCCCACATATTTGGATACGGATAGTACTGTATGTACTGAAAATGTAGAGGTTTTTATTCATTTTATGAAATAAAAAAAAAAATCATGTGGCATTTAAATCATCTGTTTTGAATTGCACATTCAATTTTACACTATAAAACAAGCAAGAGCTGTATAAGAACCAGGACTTTTAATAAAATCATCCTTCTTGCATTGTTTAGATGTTTTTATTCTATGTAGAAAATATAATGGATGAACATGTACATAAACACTCTAAACAAGAACAAGTGATGGGTAGTAACATGCATTTAGGCACAGTGTAGGCGAAAACACAGTGCATCTGCGTAGTTAGGGACATTTTCCAATCAATCACTGTTAAAACACAAACCTAAGTCTCTGGGATTTTATATTAATGCAGAAAGTTGGTACGTTGCTTGGAAACTCATAAATGGCCTACCGTTGGGCTAATGAACTATATGCCAGTGTGTCATAACCTCTATCTTACCCCAGACTGTTCAAGGAGCAGTTGTTCTAGTCTCTCTGCATTGATACTTTGAAGCTTACAAGCTGACAAATTAAATAAGAAAAGCCCCACAGTGCTCACGTATGCAATGCCGCAAAGTGTCTCCTGCCTCCAGCTCCCTTAATGTTGCAGTAATAATGTTAATGCGTCGTCTATCCCTTGCATCAATCTGATCTGCTTTGTTGT
Organism: Paracanthobrama guichenoti; assembly: GCA_018749465.1. Lineage (NCBI taxonomy): Eukaryota > Metazoa > Chordata > Actinopteri > Cypriniformes > Gobionidae > Paracanthobrama > Paracanthobrama guichenoti. The sequence goes on along the minus strand of CM031956.1, from coordinate 32,976,603 downwards.
TAAAGAGTTATAGAGAACCAGGAGACCGTTGAGCACAAAGCTCCATGCCCATGGGCCGACACACTGATTCAGACACAGATTCATGTCAGATCTGGGCCTTTAATCATCAGAGTGCCCCTACGCTCAGAGAAACACACCTAATACAGTCCCCCTAAACGGAGGCGGCCCACAGCCCAACTCAATTCAAGCACTAGATTATGGATTATGGTAATCCAACCAGCCAAAGGTCAGAGGCAGAATGCAACGCTGGCTCATTCAATCAAGATAAGGCATGCAAGTGCTTTCAGCATCCTGTTTGTTTGACCCACTTTAATCTCCAAAGGAAATAATAAAAAAATTGGTAAAAACAAACATGTTGTTATTGGTGGATTTTATTGTTTTCCCAATCAGCATGTTGCTATAAACACAATTACTGACACAGCCTGAAAAGTAATACCCTTGTTTTTGAGCCAAGTGGATTTTACATGAAACTTCCAAACCAAAATAATTTACTGAATAATACTGAAAATTATTGCAAGTTTATTGACATTAAAAAGCTGTAGCAGTCATTAGGTATTCACGTCTAAATTCAGTGCATCCAAATGACCTTTAATTTCTCTTGAAACTCAAATTACTGGAATTTATAATATCAAAACTAAACAAACAGACATACATACATCTATACAAGCATTCATAAATAAAAACAATAAATCTCCTTTTATGCTAAATAAAAACTGCACTTTTTTTTTTGTTTAGTTTTTTTAGTACTAACTAAACTATCCTAGAAATCTAGACGCAGCCTAGTGGCAGCAAATATAATTTGCAGCCAGGGCATCTAGCAACTCTCCGTTGGCTTGCAAGCTTGAAAAACCAAATTCTAGTCAGGCCAATCACATCGTGTATAGAGTCGGCAGAGTTGTGACGGTTCCGTGTGCTACTTGAAAACAAAGAAGCTGGCGAACAACGGTCTTTCGAATCGGCTTTAGCCGCGACTCTGGAAGACTTGGAGTTAAGCTTTTCTTTGAGAAAAGAACAAGGAACAGCACTGAAGTCATTCTTAAAAAAGGAAGATGTGTTCGGAGCACTTTGGTTTTTCCGCATACGGCAAAAGTTTAATCTATCAACTAGCTCCGTTTCACCTTCTTCGTTGCTCTGGTTGGTTGTAGCGCTATCCTATTGCATGCAGAGGGAATTTGAAAAACAACCATTTATCCCGCCCCTCGGATTGAACCCTGCCAATGGTGTTCCAAGACCCAACATCTTGATGTGGGTCTGGCTTGTCAGGCTACAACTAAATAGTTATTTTAATTTAACTGAACACGTGGGCATATCAGTGCATTTATTTAATTAGTGATGCACTAATTGGCCAAAACTGACAAACAATAAATGGACGAATTTGTGTGAATAAATAAACAAAATAGTTCAATGTTACACAAATCAAGAAATCCCAGTATTATAACTGAAAATATAAAATATGTATTCTCCTAAAATATTTAACAGTATCAAATTATTGAATTTAAATATTAATTTTGAGTGTTAGATGACAGTAAATAGTAAATCTGATTAAAAGCAGAAAATCCGACATGATTATAATATAATAAAATAGTCAAATATAATATGGTACTAATATGAAATGCATTCATAAAATAAATACATTTCTATTAGGGCTGTCAAAATTAACGTGTTAATAACGGATTAACGCAAATTAATTTTAATGGCACTAATTTTATTAATGCGCGATTAACGCAGCGCGCATTTTCAGTTTGATCATTGGCCTAGCCCGTAGTTGGAGAAATTGAGAGCAGCCATAGACGTAAGGAAGCAGCAGCAAACAGAAATAGGGAGAGAAAAGGGCTAGCATTAACATTACTATTCTGAAACAAGTGACGTTATATAGCCTACATAAGCTACCATTTTTTTTTTTTTTCTGTTTAACTTTTATTAGACTCCAGGTCGCAACAAAGGAAAAGGGCGTTTTTACACTGAGCACGTTTGAAGCGGTCCATGTCCGAGCGCGATAGTTCTCGGGAAACAGACTGCGGGTCAATATATTGTTTTTATAATTATTTTGAATTTAATGCTGTTATGCGCAGCTGAGTAAATGACATTTGGGTTTACTGTAGGCTATGTGTGTCGGATAAAGGGGCCTTTCCTGTTGCATGCTTGCAAAGGGACTCTGAGGAGATGCGCAATGCGCAAATACACTGCAAGCCCGCTCTCGCTCATATATCCGAGGTCAATCATTAACACCATCACCACTTGCATGTGTTTTGTGGAACTAAATGCATTACAATCGGCTAAAACGAATGCGCAGGTTACTTTTCTGATCAAGAGCGCTCCCGAGTCTGTGTTTCTCACACGGTTCGCGCGAATCACAGCACAGTTCGAGTACAACTGAACTCAGAGCACCTCCTCGTCTCAGGTTCAGTACCCTGGTGCGCTCCCAGTTCCACAGCTTTCACATTACCAATTTTTCATGTGAACCGTGCCCCGTTCTGAACTAAACTGCCAGTGTAAATACGCTTATTTCTATTTTTAAAATAAGAGAAAGTACTGCTTATTCTAAATTTTTAAGTTTAGGCTTAAGAGACACAAACAAGTTCTTAAAAAAAAAAAAAAAAACATCTATGACCTATGATCTATGATACATGTCTAGTCTTCATACTCTTTTGAGTATGGTTTCACTAATAATAAATCATGCATATTTGTCCATACCCATGCTGATTAGAGTATTAAAAACTTATTTCATAGAGTATGAAAAAGTATTTGTTTAAGGCACATTTAGAACTGATAAAATGTGCGATTAAGTTGCAATTAATTGCAAGTTAACTCATGACAATCATGCGATTAATCACAATTAAATATTTTAATCGACTGACAGCCCTAATTTCTATACACAAAGGTGCATGACACACTTAGATTTCATCCAAGGGAGCCATCATCAGGGATCTTCTCTTAGTGTGAGACCCTCATCACTATCAAACTGAAAGAGAGATAGTTAACAGGAAAAAGAAACTGAATGGTTCTCCACTGCTAAACAAAATCACACTGTGAACCTTGAATGTTGTGAGACCAGTAAAGTGAAGAACTGTAAGGTGTACACCTCATTGTTTTGCTGTTGAAAACGTCAGGCTCCTGACAGGAACAAAGAAAAGCAACAAGCGTTTACACATGGTCAGTGACCCAAACACCATGGGTAGATTTCTTCCGACTGCAGGACAGTCTAGTTGTTTAATAACCCTATCTTTCTCAGCAGAAAGGTCCGAGGGTACACGACTGCTCTCTCTTACACATATACTTTGAAAGGAGAATGTGCACATGTGTGTTTGAAAGAGAGAAAAAGAGAAAAAGAGAAGTTTGCTGGAAAACTGCTTTAGCACAACCTTGACATCCTGTTACCTTTCCAGCTCATCTCAGAGAGAAAAAAGTAATAACAGATGAATGAGAGGAATTATGTTTTCCCTTTCACTTTCTTTTTGACATTGGCAAAGACATACTCATTCCCAGCCCCCTGCTGAAGCTACTGCGAAATGTGTGCTTGTCCTAACGCAATATCCGTGACATATAGACATGTTTGCTGAAACGCGCTTTCATATCATTTGAACAGATGACACCACTGGGAGAGCTGCACACCTGTGTTTCTTAGTGTAGAGAAGAGGCTGATCTGTGATCACTGGTTCATTAAACTGTCGGCAAAGGAATAGCTCAGCCAAAAATGAAATTACCATCATTTACCATAATTGCCATGTCATTCCAAACCTGCATGTGTTGATTTGATTTCTTCTGTGGAGCACAAAAGGTGTATTTTAGAGGAACATCCTGGCTACTGTTACCATTTAATATTATAAAATTAATCAAGGACTGAGGCTGTCAAGCTTCTTAATAACAAAATGGCACCGTCAAAGTGATTCATATGATAACACTCTTCTGAATCTAACAGACATTGTTTGTTCATGAGGGAAGTATCACCAGATCCCTGAAAGAGCTGTTCTTTTGAGTCAAATCTTTTCAATGAATCTGTTGATCCAGTTGACCAAACCAGTCGTAATGAAATCAGGCTGATTTGGTTCTCCGTGATCCAGTCACAACTGTTAACAGCTCACTGGAGGGAAAATCATCAGTGATTATTGGTCTGTTCGTCAGACAAATCTATATTGTTCAGCTTCAGAAGACTTGAAATACAGAACAAGAAGTGCACCAATTTTATGGTGTTGTTGTTGTGCTTTTTGAAGCTTGACAGCCCCAAATCATCATCCACTTTCATATTGAATGAGTGACTAAAGGACAAAAAGAATATAGAATAAAAGAAAAGAAAAGAAAAGAATCAAAGTGTTTCATATGACTTATGCACTATATATATCTAGTCTTCTGAAGCCAAATAAGTTTTGTGTGATGACAGACCAAAATGTAAGTCACTATCTCTTCGTTATCCACGTATCATCAGATTCCTGAACAACTTGTTCTTTTAAATCATATATTTTCAATTGAATCAGTTGATCTAGTTCACCAAACCAGTCTGAATGATTCATTCACAAATCAGGCTGATCTGTGAATCACTAAATGATCCAAACAGCTCACGGGAGAATGAAGATCATCAGCGATTATCTGTTCATCACACAACTTTTACAGCTTCGGAAAACTTCTAAAAGTCCTTATTCAGGCCAGGATATTCCTCAAAAATTCACCTTTCGTGTTACTGTGTTTATCTACTATGTTTTGTGTTACCTACTGATTTTTAACAATATGATAGTGAATAAATAATGGCCATTTTTTTATTTTATTTTATCTGAACCACAATCTGTCAACAGCTCCAGGAACAGCTTATTTAGGCAAGAAACTCATTTGAACGATTTGTCACTCCACAAGAGGGCACTGCACCCATTTGCTGTATATGATGAAATATTCTCCATTCTCCCTCAATCACTTTTCCATACCCATACCCCCTCTCTTTCTCCCTCTTTCTCTTTCTCTCTCTCTCTCTCTCACACACACACACACACACACACACACACACACACACACACACACACACAAAGACATAGGAAATGAATCAAACAGACAGACTGGCTGTCTACAGTATGTGGGAGGCCCTTTCAACCAAGAGAACATCTCCAGGGTAAACTATCTCTAACTCTTTCTATCTTTCTCTGTCATCCCAAATCTCACTAGAGGGATTCATTGTAAACAGTCCCAAATTCATAATTCATTCGAAATAAAGAAATTGTCTTGCAGAATTGCATTTCAACTAAAATATTCCTGTGACGGGCAAAGAAAAAGAAAGCACGCGGTCTGAGTCTGCCTCAACATCGCATGATAGAGTTCACACCGCATAACAAGTCTGTCTATTAGATGCAGCTTACCAACTAAAGATGGATAAGTGAAATCAGACAGCTAACAGGCACGTCAATTCAATTTATGCTAGTTTATTATCTTCATATTATCTGAAAATAGCTTGAAATGGAAGCGGGCTTTCAAGGAGGCGTCCGTGTTTGTCAGGCCAACTTCAAATGCACCCAAAAACTTTAAAATGTGATGTAACAAAATGTTTGTGCCGCGTTGTCTGAAAGGATCAAAGGGTCAGTTAGCTCGAAGGGCTGACGGAATATACCACAGAACCGAATCAATACACACACAGAGGAAGATCAGATACAGCGGAACTGGAAACATTCTGTCAGATCTCAGTCTGCTTCAAAAAACTGTGCGTTCATATATAGGCCTACACACACACACACACACACACACACACACACACACACACACAGAAAGAGGGAGAGAGAGAATAATTTGTATTCTCCATTATTCTCCATCCATTTTTACAATCGTATGCATGCATCTTGAGGAAAACTGTGTGCATTTGAGGTTAAAACGGGAACCACGTTTCTTTTTTAAACATTTTGCATCTGGGGGCGTACATGAGTGCGCGCGGCCCATCAGTGCGGTCATACAGTTGGAGTTAAAAGCCTTGACTGCTGAGAGGATGGGGCGTACATCCACAGAATGCTTATAAATGTTGTATTCCTCGCCATCCTTTGAGACAATACCTCAGCTTTGTTCTCTTCCATACTGCTTTGTTTGTTTGTTATTGTGAGTCAGAGAGAGAAAGCACACGAGCGAGCGAGCAAGAGAGAGGGAGGGATCTATTTGCATTTAATTCAGTGTTGATAAAGTTGTACAAACAGAAAGCAGTTCAAAGCAAGCCGGCTTGGACATTTTTGAACGTGCCAGATCTGACAGACTGCTCTAAACACAACAGATTATGTAAAAACTGCTGCGTCGCTCTGTTATTACCCTGCCTCTGCGAATCCGGGGCCCTGTTCTTTGTACGTTGTTTAATACATCCGAGATAATGCGCCAGATTCCACTAATCGTACTAATTCCTCTCTGGCTAATTTGGTTCTTCAATCACACATGCAGATTTGATTAGAATAGCTGGGTTGAGTTGCCACAGATAATTGAGTATTCTTGTGTTTACTAGAAAAGACACATATATATCGACATTGGCAAAGATGTTAAGTAATGCAGTGAAATGTGATGACAATATACACTTGAAATATCTGTAGAAACATATGTTTGTTTGTACAACCCAGCTATTCTAATAAATGTAAATAATTCATAATGTACCATTCAAAAGTTATTTTTAAGAAATTAATACCTAAACTAAATAATCAAAAGTGACAAGACTTTTACATTGTTACAATATATACAGTACCGGTATATACAACATATACATTTTTTGTTTTTTTAAAGAAGTCTCTTATGCTCATCAAGTCGGCATTTATTTAATCAAAAAAAAAAAGTATTACATACAGTAATATTGTGAAATATTATTACAATTTAAAATAATGATTTTCCATTTTAATATACTAATATATACAGTAAATATAATATATTTCTGTGGTGCAAAGCTGAATCATCAGACATTACTCCAATCTTCTGTGTTCACCTTCAAAAATCATTCTAATATGCTGATTTATTATGTTGGAAATGTTGTGCTGCTTATATATATATATATATATCACTCACCTAAAGGATTATTAGGAACACCTGTTCAATTTCTCATTAATGCAATTATCTAATCAACCAATCACATGGCAATTGCTTCAATGCATTTAGGGCTGTGGTCCTGGTCAAGACAATCTCCTGAACTCCAAACTGAATGTCAGAATGGGAAAGAAAGGTGATTTGAGCAATTTTGAGCGTGGCATGGTTGTTGGTGCCAGGCGGGCCGGTCTGAGTATATCACAATCTGCTCAGTTACTGGGATTTTCACGCACAACCATTTCTAGGGTTTACAAAGAATGGTGTGAAAAGGGAAAAATATCCAGTATGCGGCAGTCCTGTGGGCGAAAATGCCTTGTTGATGCTAGAGGTCAGAGGAGAATGGGCCGACTGATTCAAGCTGATAGAAGAGCAACTTTGACTGAAATAACCACTCGTTACAACCGAGGTATGCAGCAAAGCATTTGTGAAGCCACAACACACACAACCCTTAGTGCCAATTGGGCATCGTTTAAATGCCACGGCCAACCTGAGCATTGTTTCTGACCATGTCCATCCCTTTATGACCACCATGTACCCATTCTCTGATGGCTACTTCCAGCAGGATAATGCACCATGTCACAAACCTCGAATCATTTCAAATTGGTTTCTTGAACATGACAATGAGTTCATTGTACTAAAATGGCCCCCACAGTCACCAGATCTCAGCCCAATAGAGCATCTTTGGGATGTGGTGGAACGGGAGCTTCGTACCCTGGATGTGCATCCCACAAATCTCCATCAACTGCAAGATGCTGGGCCAACATTTCTAAAGAATGCTTTCAGCACCTTGTTGAATCAATGCCACGTAGAATTAAGGCAGTTCTGAAGGCGAAAGGGGGTCAAACACAGTATTAGTATGGTGTTCCTAATAATGCTTTAGAGTATATATTATAAACTGATACTTTTTCCAGGATTCTTTGATGAAAAGAAAGAAAAAAAAAAGAACAGCATTTATTTAAAATAGAAATCGTTTGTACATTTTGTACACCTAATACATACCATTCAAAAGTGAGGTCAGTATTTTATTTATTTTTTATTTATTTTTTCAAGAGAAATTAATAATTTTATTCAGCAAGGATATGTTAAATTGATAAATGGTGATATTAAAGATTTATATTGTTGGAAAAGATTGCTATTTTAAATAAACACTGTTCTTTTTTTTTCATTCATCAATGAATCCTGAAAAAAATTATCACAGTTAAAAAAAAAAAAAAATTGTAAACAGCACAACTGTTTCCAACATTGATAATAGATAAGCATATTAGAATTATTTCTGTAGGAGCATGCGAGACTGAAGACTGGAGTAATGATGCTGAAAATTTGATTTGCATCTATATTAAAATAGAAAAACATTATTTTAAATTATAATAATATTTCACAATATTATTATTACTATTATTATTAATTTATTTTTTCTGTATTTTTAATCAAATAAATGCAGGCTTGATGAACATAAGATATTAAAAAAAGATGAAGAGATTAAAAAGATGAAAAAGATGAAATCAAATCAGACAGAAGGCCCTTATAAGAATTTAAAAGAGCCAGTACACTTCCAACACAGCCAAAACAATGAGAAAGAGCTAGAAGAAAGCTGATGATTAATTAAAGTGTTTACCTGTTACATTGTTTCTTGTGAAATTCAAGATACAACCCAAGATCTAATCTTGTTTACAGTTAAAACCTCTTCCACACATAGGGGTTTGGGTTTATGGACCGGTTGCCATCAAGACAGCTTGGAGATAAGCTTCAAAGAACAGAACATTTCATGATCATAACAAAACATCAACTACATCCAGATAACTCAAATAGATCTGTCCTCAACACACCTCACCAACCACCCCAGCTCATCTATTGCATCTTATTTAAACTCTGACAAACCTTTTCTTTGATGTTTTCATTACAAAACTGTTGTCATTAATGAAAAAATACCACGTATTGCCATTATGTTAATACGTTTTTCTTTCTTTGAAGTATCATGGGGTGCCACGATACCATATAGTGTAATCATTCGTCCTATGCTATATATCCATGCTATATATCAAATACCATGGTATTATCCCTGATTCACTGTATAATACCATCATAGTCAAATGTTGTGCATAAGTCACTAGAATAAATGTAGTTTAGAAAGTGTGTAGTCTCACCACAGTCAGATGTTGTATCAGTCATTCTGACACTCTTGCAGAGAGTAATGGGTAATGTTTATGTGACATTTAAGCATTTGATTAACTCTTGATGCATTACTAGAAGAGGTTCAGATTAATTCTAGCCATTTTGTTCTGTCTTCACCCATGATCTAGAACAGCTTTGGAATCCAGACTGGTTCTGACTTGTGATTCATTTTGATCCCGAGCAGCTTCCCTGATGTGCCACAGTAACAATTGTCAGACAAAATCAGACAGATACAGTCCACTGCAGACCCTAGAGGTGCTTGATGGGAAGAAGGAAGTAGTGACTGAAACTTGTCGGAGAGATTTTGAGTAGCGTCGCTATCGAATGTGAAAAAGCAGGCTTGGAGAAAGAGCGGGAGTGATCCTGCAGATATGAGGAATTGAAAAATATCTGGTGTTCTTCACACTTCTGGTTGAAGGACATCTTAGTATCATTACATGCAACTTTATCCCAATCTCACTGAACAGTCAGACAACTTTCATTTTCAGGCGCGTATAGGATCGCCTGGATCACATAATGGGTTAAGCCATATATTTGTATGTAATTTTAATATAAATGTGATGATAACAGCAATCAAATTCTCAACTATTCAACTATTTTTTATAGTCTTGACATAGTCATTGTGTGTGGCTCGCCGTCTGTCGCTTGGTGTGTTGTCTAGTTTGTTCATCTTATTCTATTTGATGCAGTGGTGCAGTGTCACCAGTATTAACTCTTCTTGCCATCCTAAACCTGTCAAAACCTATAATCATTTGTATATCTGACTGCTTGCAGAAATAAATTGTTCTTGGGTCTGGATGTTTTGGACTAGATGCAATTCCTCCTTAAAAACACATTTAAATAGAATTTCATGCATATAGTTACATGTCGCCTGTCAACAACCTGCAGCATAAACGTGCTTATGGCTAAAGTGGCTATGTTCAAAAACCACTATAATTTGAATAAGCAAGCATATGCGTGATTTGTCATGGCAGCCAGTTTGAGCAATAAACAGCCTAACCATTTCCTTACTAATGCAGCAATACATACAAGTTCTTCAAATTCTGAATGGATTATTACCTAGAAATTATGCCTAAAAGCAGTCCCTTTATAATCAATAAGCTGTCACTCATCTTAATTCATTGTAATCTCACAAAGTTCTGCAAATCGGTTAAGCTGACTGTACAGTGAATCACTTTTTTAGCCTACATAATGTCTACAATTTTTTTTGTTAAAAGTTAAATTATAACGAGAGAATTTGAGTGTGCAGATATCAGCACTGGACAAAAACTTGACAAGACTCACATTTTGAGTGGTGAGGGGATTTTAACTTAAACACGTCTGACTGGCCATATTCAAGAAATCATCAGGTATGTTTGTGATTGGCTACATTGCTCAATGCTGCAAAAATATTTTTTTTATAAACCTATTTATATTAGTTTCGATGCTCTCAAGAGCACAATCACCAAATCTGTTTATGTGTATCAGTTTATGATGAGAGTTCAGCTTGCGCACTGAACAAAACTCTGGCATTTCAGCGATTACTAATATTAACGTCTCTGATCGGCCATTGCATTCATAAGCTCAACAGTCATGTGTGATTGGTTATAGTGTGCAATGCTGTAGGGACGGTTTCAGATTACATAACTCAAAGGGGTATTGAATTACAGTGAAAAGAACCAAATTACATATTAATGATTCAAAATTAATATTTAACACTATCAACTATTCGATCACCCGATATGTTGAAATTAGATGATATTGTTGAATCGGGATAAGTCAACAGCAATAATATCATTAACTTTATGTTCACTGTTTGTGAGCTTAGGTAACAAAATCGATCAGTTTGAGGCAATAACTTATAAACACAAAGCCCAAGACACTTGTATTAGATGAAAAGGTAAACAAGGGAATTATTGAACTATCCTAAACACACAAACTTATCTAACGAAAAACACTCACTGGTACACATTCATACAGTTACAGGGAAAGGGATGTTTGTTAACGGAAAGGAATGAGGTCCCAAGTGTCTTGTTCAGACACGATTTCTTAACCACAACCTGAGAAAATCAATATACTAGCAATTCAACCTTAGTTTGTTCGCTTAGATACGATCTTCATCAGTTCAGCCTTAATGGAGAGTCATGTACTTGAGCATGAGCATGGGTTCCTCTCAGGACGGAGTTGCTCGGCCGGTAGTCAGTTGTTGTGCTTGGAGGGATGGATGGTTGGTTTTGCAGGTTAATGCCGAATCCTGGATAGCGTTAGCTGGTTGCTACGTGACAGGAGTTTCTCTGAGTCTCGGTGCATGGCTGTGCGGACTCCAGGAAGTCTTCTTCGGCGAGGTTCAAACGCAGTTATGAAGCATAGTGAAGAGCTCTGGGTGGCTCAGAGGGCAGTGAAACGTGCAGGCAGGGAGGTGGAAGGGCCAACACGAACCAAAACAAAAGCAAAAAGCAAAGACATCGCCTGTCCTCTGTTTTTAAGCGGGTCTCAAAGTCTGTCCTTGGAAGTGTCACCAACCAATTGGCTGTTGTTTTGGGCATGTCTTACGCCCACTTCGGCTGTGTCGGCATATCATTAGCCTAATGTCCACGTAATTATCAAGTGCTGGCATTCTTTGCAAGTTTGGTTAAACACTTTTAAGAAACCAACTTTCATAGTGATTACAGGGCATTTTACACAAATTTACCTTGCATCAAAATGATGGAAATCATTTATCCATCACACAGATATCACACAGCATACCATTCCCATGATTGGAGTAGGAGATAACCAAGATTCACATGTGGTAATTGTCTGTCATGCAGCAAACTTCACAGGTTACACAAAAACACACATAATACCTTGGTATATGTTTAAGGCATTGTTTGGGTGGATCAATTCACATTACTGGTATGAATTCAGAGGTTTGTGAAAGTCCTGGGAACTCTTTTGGTGTGGTATTCTTAGAGTCTCTGGACTGTGTCGACCGATAGGGAGGGGGAAGGCAAAGTGTCCCCGTTTGATGTTTGGGCCCACCTTTTGTTTCCAGATAACACTTGGTTTCATGTGTGAGAGTTCCTTACAGGGGACCTTACCCCTGTGGTCTTTAAGGGTTTGAAATGAGGCAGATGAGGCATCTGTTCAGGCCATTTGGTTCCATAGATTAGTTTTATGGTTCAGAGAGGGGGTATCTGGAATGCTTTGTTGTGTCGAGTCGCTGCTTGTTCATATTCCCACAATGCTGTAAACCGTGTAAAAAGTATGGTGCAATATGAGCAGATCTATTGAATGCCTTAATTTACACTTTTAATTAAATTTTAATTTTAATACTAAATTTAGTTTAAATGTGCAGGTGCATTTTTGGCCGAAGCCCCCATACATTTTTGACTAATGGCATTTTAGATAACTGTTATTATATAGAAAAGGGCTTCATATATATATATATATATATATATATATATATATATATATATATATATATATATATATATATATATATATATATATATATATATATATATATATATATATAAATAAATAAAAGTGTTCCCCATTTTGTGTTCCACATAAAAAAATAATAATTAAAAAAATAACATTAGCATACAGTTATGAATGACATTTAGGTAAGCAAATAATTATAATTTTCATTTTTGGGTTAACCATTAAGCTCTATTATAACTGTTGTTTTATAAAGTCAAAAAGTGTAAACCTTGGCCTTTACTAATTACTGAAAAGGACATTTGAGAAATAGACGCTTTTTGAAGCCGAACATTGGGTGGTATTTACAGTAGGTTGTTATTGAGTGTAGTCAGAAAACATAACATTACTAGAACACGATGCAATTAGACAGTGTCCAGGCGACACAACGGAACTCATGCTGACAGGATGTGAGACAAGATACAGGCTTATGGTCAAGGGACTGAATTGGTCTAAGAAAGATGATATTACAAATCTCTCTCTCTGTGTGTGTGTGTGTGTGTGTGTGTGTGTGTGTGTGTGTGTGTGTGTGTGTGGTAAATGTCAAGAACATGATAAGCTGTTCTTTGAGCAGATGGATCTGACAGAGCTACCGAAGGTGTGAAACACACTCCCTCAGCCTTGTCAGCCTATTTGCACACACACATGCACACTCAAAACACACACAAACACATTTAAATGTTGCACAGGAGCCAATTATATGAGACATAGTGATAGTTAAATCCTTAAACTGACAGTTTATTGGACAGACAATCTGTCAACATTTCTTTATACACAAGTATGGGCACAAGTGTGAATTTAAGGTTTAGAACGTAGACTTCATAGCCTGTCATGGTCATGCACATTTTGAACGTCACATAAAAAAAAAAAAAAAAAAATAATTATATATATATATATATATATATATATATATATATATATATATATATATATATATATATATATATATATATATATATATATATCTTTCATGTATCAAGATATGTATAGTTTTCCATACATCTCTACATGCATCTCAAGCTGACGTGTGTATGCATGTGTGTGTGTGTGTGTGTGTGTGTGTGTGTATTTCTGGTATGTAGTGGTCAGAGAAGAGGGAAAGGATTGTTAAATATTAATCCTGAGGTTTGTTTTGAGGTATGTGGTGGCAGCTGGATGTCTCCAGTGTGTGTGTGGGTGAGAGAGTGTGTGTGTGTGCTCTTTTTCTATTTGTGTGTATATCGTGTGTGTCTGTTTGCGGTGTACGTACGCTCCTTTTTGCTGATGTATTGGTGATTCCGAGAAGTAAGTGGCGCCAAGATGGATTTGGTTCAATATGATGGAGTAAACTGATAACGTCTAGGGGAAGGTGTGTGTTTGTGTGTGTGTGGGACATAAACATACAGATAATATAATTTATATTATACTTAATAGATGTATGCACACAGATTCTAAATATAACTTTAGGCCGCAATAACAAATGTGATCAGTGATTCTGTACAGAACAATTCATCCAAATATGAAATTTCCTATCAAAACATGGCCCTTTTGCCCCAGCCATCAGTAGTTCTACCTTCTCGAACACTAAACAGCATTTAAATCTTTATTGTACGGTCTCAGGGTTCGTAAAGTGCATGATCGTGCATATATATGCCCACATGAACAGTCTGTGGAACAGAAAGGGCGTGCCCTAATGTTCCCTAAGCTCCGGGGCTGAAACGAATGAGCTAATTTATCTACTGTTAATGCTTGGCCATTTATAGATTTTAATGAAATCATAATTGCCAGATTAATACATGTTTCACTTTCAACAGGGACAAAAGTAATAGAGACGAAACATAAAATTATTTTACCCGCATATTCATCACTCCTGTTGGTTTCTGTGGCGATAAAGTTTAAAATTAGACCCCCGTTAAGAGATGTCTGTGACGGATGGTGCCACATGACAGTGCTAATTAAAGTGAGTTATCTGTGCATTTTATTTCTGGGCGTGAGAGAGATTGTTTTATTTTAAAAAATCGTTAATAAAGCAAAAGGCATGGAAACGGATCAAGTGTGTAGCGAATATCTGCCTGTCATTTATCTATCTGCGAAAGAGGATAGAAACGAGTTGAAACAATGAAATTTTAATTGTAATGCAAAAAATGAGAAAATTTATATTTTCACATGTACATGTACAACATCCACCAGCTTGCATTCAGAATAATAAGGAAATAAACCAAGCTGTATGTTTTTTTTTTTTTTTTTATCAAAAACGTCACTTTTTGAACCTTACTGAACTGAACATTTGGCTAAAATGAAAAGGTTATAGTGGTTGTTCTGGCCAAAATGTCCTTAAACCTTCCAGGGAAGAACAGAAGGGAGCAGGAATGGATGACAGGCATTATTCTTGACTGTCCATGACATACCTGTGGATGCTGCTGAAAATGGCAATTTGCAGACCATTCAATTCCTTTACCATAGACAAAGTGCTTCATGTACCTGATCCACAAAACAATGTGCACCCAAGTTTCTGAAGCTGTGTCACAGCACTTGTATATTGGATTGTGAGAACACAATGTCCCAGGAAAATTAGTTTGATACAAATGTCTCACTTAAAAAGGGTCGATAAGCACTTCAATTGTACCTAAATCGATATTGTGATAAAAGTACTTATGCAGATATCAATATCTTAATAAAAGTACCCGAGAGGCAGCTTTCGGGGTTCATTATGGAGAAAAAAAAAAAAAAAAAAAAAAAAAAGATAAAAGATAAAAGCTGTACAAAGGTCAATTATGAAACATCATCATACTCTAATAAGTGAGTCATTAGTACTGAATGACCTTCAACATTTGCTGCACAAGTCACGTGGAAGACATTTTTAAATACCTGACTTACAAGACCTTTTTTAAAGATGATTAGAATATTTCACATAGGTGTTAGTTGTTATTAAATATTTATTTTATTCTTCTTTCAAACCCCACCTACCATCATATGTGATCTTCCTTACTCTAACATCCATCCATCCATCCATCCATCCATCCATCCATCCATCCATCCATCCATCCATCCATCCATCCAGTTATGCATTTCTTCTTCTCTCAAACCTTACCTCCCATCATAATAAATATGATGAAATATATGAACTAAATACAAAGATATATAGGTGGCAATTCCATCCATCCATCCATCCATGTAAAAATTCAGGCATTATAAGTTAAAGTTCAAAGTTTGGTTTCATAAACTTTGCTATTTTAGTTAAAAATACAGAAACATAGATTTCTTTAAATTTCTACTTAAAGGGATTCTACTAGTTCACCCTAAAATGAAAATTCTGTCATCATTTATTCACACTCAAGTTTGTAACCAAGCAGATCTCGGCAGCTACTGACTACCATAGTCAGTACTACACTACCCACCACCCCACATGCTGTATTCACCCTCCCTTTTAGAGTTCCTTTATGCATCTGCAAATGTTGTGATCTCTTCATCAAACATCAATATCTCATTGTCTTCTCGACACCTCTCTTAGATCAGATCAAAGTACCAGTTTTTTGCAGCACCTGCTGTGCACATTGTAAAACACTGCAATGATTCTGGGGAAAACATCTGGGGCCATATTCACAAAACGTCTTAAGGCTAAAAGTAGCTCCTAACTTGCCGATTTAGGAGAAACTCTTAAAAATAATGGGTGTGTCAGTCCTAATTTTAGGACTCCAAACTTTTTGCTCTAAGTATTTCACAAAGCATTTTAGTGCTAAAACTAGCTCCTAAATCAGTGAAAAGTAGCCAAGAGGACTCCTAAGTCACTAAGACCAAATCCTGTCTACTCACTGTCCTATCATTAAATAATATTTATTTATTAAATAAGTAATTAAATAAAAAAAAAAATGAAATAATGTCTGATTACCTGTGGCAGTTGTTTCACAAGTTCACACTTACAAATGATCAGATAGAATAAAAGAGTAAAATAAGCTTCATTTGACGTGCTGTCCGAGGGGATCGAGCTCAGAATTAAGCCCAAACCCAGAGTTCTCCCCCAAATCCCCTAGGTGATTTTGTTTTGGAACCTTCAGAAAACTTTAACTTGATTTTTCTCATGTAGCTCAGTCATATTTTTTTGTCTCATTCAAACAAATCATACATAATTTTGAAGTTTTTTTTTAATAGAGAATCTGAAAATACCAATAACTTTGGTTTTGTGACTCATTTTACCAGCACAGGTCGCATATATAGATTTCTAAAGCTGTGCATACATAAATACAAAATTATGGTGCAGGCTGATCGGTCTTTGATAGGTTAATGAGCTTGCTGTTCGACTTTCAATTTGTAGCATGCTTTCAGAAACCCCCCACCTTCCCCAGCTCCACCTGTATAGATCTGCAATGGGTAATTCATGTACGCTCTGTTGTACAGCATCAGCCTGTCTTACTCGCTTACAGCAGCTTGTCGTGTATATATTCCCGTACTTGCTCTGCAACAGCAGCAATGACAGATTGGTGGAACCTTGGTGGAACATATCGATTCCACCAAGACCAAACATATTCACAATGTTATATCCATTACCATGCCAAACACTGGACATGACAGAAATACCTTTCCCTTTCAGTCAGTACACTACGAGTTACATCAGTACTGACGAAATGGGGGTTTCGCTTAGAAGCCAATCGCCTCTGAGATCTAAAAAAACGAGCCAATGGCATGAAAAATGCCATGGGTCTGCGGAATTTGCATAACGCAACCCCGCCCCACCGCGTGGGTATAAAATAGTTGCGTTGCAGACTCGCATTATGTTTCTGCTTCAGAGCCGAGTGTTACTTGCCTTCTGAGCTTCCTCTCTTCAAGACGAGTGTCTCTCCAGAGTGTCTGTGTTATGGCGCGTTCCAGCGAGTTCCACATTTCCTGTCTGATCTGTGCAGTGATCTAGCACAGCGTGTGTGTTCTCCCTGGGCACTTCGGCATTTCTGCAGAGCTTTCTCCTCTCTAAAAGAGCTACACGCAGCACGTCTTTTTCAAGACGTTTCGCCCGTGCATTGTTTCTGGGTGCGGTCGGCTGATTAGTCCGTCTGATGGGCATGAGTGCTGTTTGGCGTGCTTGGGCCTCGTGCACACTGAGCGCACATTCATGGATGAGTCATGTTCCCACTACGGGAGCATGGCCATTGCGGTGTTGCGATTGAAACTCCATGAACTCCGTTCAGGAGAGAGGGTCCCCTCTACCACACCCCAATCTACTTTCTCCACGAGAGACAGTACTTTGGCTGGTGGTCAGGGTGATCTGTGGGCCAACCCGACGAATATTCCTTGGGCCACATCCCCCTCTAGCACACTGCAACCCGTGGGGTTTCCAGGTGAAGGCGCTGGTGTTTCCCGTCCTGGGCCCAGCGTCTCATTCGGAGCGCCGGCGGATGATGTCATGCTGATCGCTGCATCACAATGTGGGCTGGATTCCTCTGGAAATTAAGATTCGGCTGTGCTGTCTCCTCTGGGAGCTCCAGCATTGTCCAAGTTTGATCCGGAGCTCACAGCCATGCTTTCCCGGGCAGCTGCAAGCATCGGGCTTGAGTAGAACCTTTCACCATGTCCCAAGCGCTCAAGGCTGGATGATTGGTATCTGGGCTGGCCTGTGCTGAAAGTGCCCGCCAACCTTTAGTGCTTTTCTTCCCGGAAGTGCATGAGGAGGTGTCAAAGTCATGGGAGGCTTCATTGGCTTTTTGCGACCGCTCAGCAGCCTCTTCCGCCTTTACTGCTCTCGATAATGGCGCTGTGCAAGGGTACACTGGGGTGCCCCCTGTTGGGCATTCTGTTGTGATGCAACTGTGTCCGCAGAGTGCTTCAACAGCATGCAGGGACCCAAAGCACCCGTCCGAGGCTTGTGGGTTTACATGTACCTTGGTGGCGAAAACCTACAGTCGCGGGCCAGGCTGCGTCCGCCTTACATGCTATGGCCATCCTTCTAGTCTATCAGGCGAAGGTGCTCAGGAGCATGCACGAAAGCAGTACTGACCCTGCACTTGTGCGTGAGTTGCGTGCGGCTGCCGACCTCGTCCTACGGGCGACAAAGGTTACTGCATGCTCTCTCGGTCAGGTGATGTCCACTGCTGTGGTCCAGGAACGCCATCTATGGCTCAGTCTGGCAGATTTGCAGGAGGCTGAGTGAACACGTTTCCTCAACTTCCCTATCTCCCAGACTGGGCTATTCGGCGGGGCCGTCGAGAACTTTTCCCAACAGTTCTTGGCTGCACAAAAGCAGGCTGAGGTGGTTGAACACATTCTGCCCCTGCGGCCTACTGCTGCCTCCACCCAGCCGCCGGCACAGACGCCTCGGCCTGGTCCCCGCCAGGGCTGCCCTCCTGCAGCTCGACTGCCATCTCCTTGGATTCTGAAGCATCTGAGGTTGCTTTGTAACGTTCACCCTGGCAAACTGACTCGTGCAGCCTACGAGCTTTCACGGGTTCAGCCACTTAACCGGGGGAATGTAGACTCCATCCCCAGACGGCCAGCTGATTTGAGAACAGCTCAGCGACGCACAGGTAACCCTGTCACCTCCCTCTAGCTCTTCCCATTGCCTACTAGGCTCAGCAGGCCGCGGGGCCCACGCAAGCATGCATTTTCCCCAGTGAGCCGTCTTGCACAGGTTTTGTGTTGATCACGGAGGGCAAGGAGTAGCTCCTTTGGTCGCCCCGTATTGGCCCGGCCGGACTTCGTTCTATGAACTCCTACTCCTTGCGACAGCTCCTCCCTGATCAATCCCTCTGAGGTAGGACCTCCTTACTCAGAGACAGGGCACCCTTGGCACCCACGTCCCTGTCTGTGGTATCCTACTTATGTGGACCCTGATGGGATGCGGCAGGTTGTGTACCCTACCTATACATGGTGGCTACCTTCACTTCTGCCAGGGCCTTGTCTATGACAGGCCTATGTGCTGAAGTGGAACCTCTTCGTCACCTGGTCTGTGCTCTCCTTCCTCCAAGTAGGGTGGAGCGATGGCTGTCTCCTCTACCCTGAAGGTTTAGGTGGCCGCTATATTGGCTCACCACAACCTGGTGGACTCTAAAATGGTAGGACAGCACGACCTGATCTGCAGGTCTTATGCCCTCTTGTGACCTCACAGTGGTGTTATCTACCCTGCTGAGTGCTCCCTTTGAGCCTCGCAGTCCTTTTGAGTTGTAAGTTCATTTCAATGAAAAGTGATGCTTTTGATTGCCTAGCTCCTATCAAGGGGGTATGAGACCTGCAGGCTTTTTCGGTGACGAAGCATGCCTGGAATTCAAGCTGGCTTACTCTCACGTGATAACCTGAGATCCTGGCTTGAATGTGTGCCCAAGGTTCCCACCTCTTCAGGTGTGGAACCTGCAAGCGCTGCCTTGGAGGAGGCAGACCCAGCTTTGGCACTTAGGCTTATGTACATCGCAATGTTCAGAACCTCTGACCAGTTCATGTCTGTTTCGGAGAGCAGTAGAAAGGGAAGGCTCTCTCCAAGCAGAGGTTGTCACACCATTGAGCTTATGGTTCAGGGCATGCCATGCCCCCTAGGGGTCTCGGCACACTCCACTGAGTGTTGTCTCCTCTTGGGCTTAGCGCATGGCGCCTCGCTAACAGACTTAGCGCTGCAGGCTGGGCGACACCCAACACATTCGCTAGATTCCAAAATCTCTGAATGTAGCCAGTTCCTCTCGTGTACTCACCCCAAGGGGCCAGTAACTGGACAGGCTTAGGTGTCATCGCTTGCTGCGCCATTCCTCTCCACAGACTGGATGTGTGCGCTTATTTACTCAGGTGAGTTTTTCAGTAAGCCCTGAGTTCCTCCAGCACTGTTGATGCCAACACCTGAGCGCATGCCCGCTTGGTCAGCCCTCGTGTTAGGCTAGGTGCTTCCATGTGCATGGTTCCCCCTCTGGGCAACCCCCACATGTGTATTCCACGGTAAGTCTCTTCGAGCACGTGCCTTCCCTTGGCAAGACACCTTGCCTGCCCTGGGGTTGAAATATTCCACCTGTGGCTGGATACCCCAGAGTGTTCCATATGTTAGCTCCTATGAGGGCCATATGTGTGTTCCTAAGTCCTCCCTGGGGGTAGGCATTGTTTTGCATTTCTCCACAAGTGTACCTTGGTAAGCTGAGCCCAGCCCCTCGTTTGTGACAGGTTTCACGGCAGGGAGCTCAGGTCAGCACAGGATGCTGGAAGACAGCCGTTTTGGTGAGATTGAATTGGGACCCCCATTTCGTCAGTACTGACGTAACTCGTAGTGTACTGACTGAAAGGGAATGTCTCGGTTACGCATGTAACCCTCGTTCCCTGAAGGAAGGGAACGGAGACGTTACGTCCCCCTGCCACAACAGCTGTACCGCTGGAACCGCCGGGGCGCTCAGCCTCGGCTCTTCAGCAGGTAAACATAATGCGAATCTGCAACGCAACTCCCTTTATACCCACATGGTGGGGCGGGGTTGCGTTATGCAAATTCCGCAGACCCATGGCATTTTTCATGCCATTAGCTCGTTTTGTAGATCTCAGAGGATTGGCGAAACCCACATTTCGTCAGTACTGACATAACGTCTCTGTCCCCTTCCTTCAGGGAACGAGGGTTACATACGTAACTGAGACGTTACATTTAATATACGTCAGTATTGTAAGTTTTAAAATGATGACGTAAAAGTTTTATAGGAGTAACATTAACATGACAACTTTGACATACTTGTGCTTGTTAAGAGTATGTGCAAGTATCTGAAGATTAGAAGAAAAATAAAATAAAATATTTTTTATATATATATATATATATATATAGGACTTTCCTCTTCATTAAAAGGTTGTAAAACTGTGACTGTTCCCTCCATTATTTAATTGTTCCAGCTCTATAATGTCTGTCACAATCAGATTAATCAAGGATAAAAGAGAAAATGCAGTGACCTAATGTGATGTAAACAAGGGGAGGGCTGAGAGCCTGAGAACACCAGTGACCCACATTCAGACATAAAAACACACACACCCCTCAGCTGAATGAAAATGGGCAGGTAAACAAAAAAAAGGTGTATCTGAGACTACATGTGTTTGTTTGTTGAAGAGAAAAACAGTGGAGGCCAGAGAATGGGGTGCTTACTGACCAGTTTATCTGATTTTACTGCTTGTTTGTATTAATTAATATTTGATATCTGCCAAATGAATGAAGATTATTAACATTTAACATTGATTTAGCTGCTTCCAACACTCTGAAAACAGCTTTTCAATGGTGCATGAGAAGACTGGAATTCAGAGAAAGAGAGCGAGAGAGATGTTTTCTATGAGCATCTGATCAAACGAGTCAGAGTAATTAAGCTCCCCTCCAGTCAGTGAGAGTGCTCTCCTCAAATGCTCTCCTTTAATTGCTTATATTACTGCAACTTCTAAAACAATTAATTGGAAGCAATCTGAGTAAAATGCAGTGGGTAATATTACACTTTGGTCTGCAAAAATATATGAAACAGTTTATGCACTATAGCATTCACTCTGGATTAAATCCACATTAGCAGACTTGGGTACCTTTTATATAACCAATAAACACAAAGCACAGATGGCATGATGATAGCTTTTGAGTCATATAAAATCCTTAGACTGTCATTGAGATATATATCACATAGAGTGTGCAGTCAAACCAGTCGTATACACAACTTTATGGGTAGGATTTATTTATGTATTTATTTATTTATTTTTTTACATAAGGTTTGCATAACCATTTGCCTGTGACCTTGACTTTCCAGACTATAACCAGACTTTCCACAATTGTGAGGTCCACATTACAGATTATGATGCCCATTTAGACCTGAAAAGACTGCCTGAATGACAGGTCAAATGTTATTTGAATTGAAGTGCTTGTTACTGAATAATGATTAAAATAAATCAAATAATGGTGCAGTAATCACAGCAAACAGCAATAAAGAACTGCAGACTTTACTCAAAAGGTAATACACACAGATTAATTCACCAAAATATTATTATTTATTATTATTTTTTTTTAATTTATTTTTTTCGAGGCTGCACAATTCTGCCTGTAGACTAATTTCCTTGCCTTTAAGTGTTCGGGTAGAAAATCTACAATAATTTAATGAAATATTAGCACTATAAAATGTTATTAAAAATAAACCCAAAAATATAGTTTTATATATATATATATATATATATATATATATATATATATATATATATATATATATATATATATATATATATATATATATATATATATATATATATATATATATATATATATATATATATATATATATATATATATACACACACACACACACACACACACACACACACACACACACACACACACACACTATAGTATTAGTGACACTATAAAATATTTGCAAATAAATAAAAAAAATAGGCTAAATTAATTAATTAATTAATTAATTAATTAATTGGTAAAACATCTACTAATGTATAATGAAATATTAGTGCTATAAAATGTTTGCAAATAAATAAAAATAAATCAAACAACATCTGTAGGCTATATAAAAATACATAAAAAAATCAGGCAAAACATCTACTAATGTATATTGAAATATTATTGCTACATATTATTGCTACAAAATGTTATTTGCAAATAAATAAATAAATATTGAAATATTATAAAATAAACTATAATAAATAAACGCACTATAAAATAACTATAAATAAAATATTGAATTAATCTGGTAAAACATCTACTACAGTAAAGTGAAAGTTTTGCACTAATGATTGAAAATAAATACATACATAATGTTGAATGGTCATCAATGGAGAAAGATTCAGTAATTTGTATGTGCAGACTTTCCTGTGCAGTATAGATCAGAGCAGTAATAGTGGGCGATCCATGGAGACTGAGACTGGACTGGACCAGATGAGTAAGGACGAATGTAGGCTCTTTTCACACCTAAGCAAAGACTTATTGTTGTGGTTTTGCTATGCACACCTGAAGATGCTCAGACTCCTAAATAATTCATTATTCAAGTCTCCTGTTAGTCTCTCCGCCCCCCATCTCTTCCTCTCTCAGGACCCGTCTGACCCTGACCCATAAGGTGCTCTGGGCCCGAGACTAACAGTAAACCTAATTAGTGGTGATATTATCCAGAGTTTGGTCATTACACCCACTCAATAACTCTCCCTCTTGGGTCTACATGATGTATGGAGCAGGGTATTCAGAGCCTACACCCGACAAAAGACCAGCAACCAACACAGAACACACTAAAGTGAATTTGGAGATGCTGCGAGCATATATAGGGATTCAAAAACAACGTTATGTGAATTTGAGAAGATCTGTCACTCTTTTTTATCTTAAAATTGACACAAACTGTAAAAGACTCAGGGAAGAAAGTAAAAGTACATGAGCCCATTAGAGATAGCTGAGATCGTTGCCTGTTTTTATGTTCTTTGTGCAATCTGCTGCCCATAAGCACAACTCAATATCTTAAACGCAATACCCAGGGCCCTGTAATATATTACATGTGTAATCCCATAAGCTTGCAAACCTGTGTGTACAGAAGTGTATCTCTGAACAAATCTGGAACGTCACTGTCTTTTTTTTTTTTCCTTTTTTTGTTATACATTCCATAAAACACACAAGGTCTTATCGATATAAAACGCACAAAACCATATGAATCAGGCCACAGCACAATAGTGGCACCATAGAGTGCAAAAAAAGAATAGTTTTCTTTTGAAATAGTTGCATTTTACACTTTAAGTGCAAAAGGATGAGGGTCTTTTCAAAGGTAACTCTGAGCAATAAAACACTATAACGCCTTACATGTCTCTCGAGGCTTCTCCAGCTCTTGGCTTGCCTTCACTTTAGCTCCATTCTAATAAATTAAGGAATCATCGGGGTTACAGGAGGCAGATCGCTCAGCGCACAGGATTTGATTACGCTGTTATTTCCCCCTGCCGTTATTGCTTGGCGTTCACCCGAGGATGAAGTGTTGGATTTGGCGCCGATAAAGGCAGAAAGGTCCGCGGTCGAGGAGGCTGGTATGACAAGAGGTGAGCAGTTCACCGTTAATAAAAGAGAAAAGGCAGAATCTCAGTGGCAATGGAAAAAATGAGTGAACTTTGGCTAACAGAGAAAATCAATCAAACACCACCCCTAACCGATTGTCTGATAGCATGTGTCTTTAACCAAGATAATGGTCACAGTGCTGTTGCAGATGGAGCTCATTTTTTGATTGCTTATCTGTTTAAATGGACAATGATCAAAATAAACACCAGAGCTAGTACAAGATTTGCAGGCTACTGGTAATGCCCACAGTTTGTAGCATTTTTTTCCCTATACTAGAAAAAAACATATATTTTCCATTAAAAATGGAGTTGTGTGAATGAATGAATTAATGAATGGACGGACAGGTGGATGAACGAAATGACAAAATGGTTTAACGATTTATACACC
Source organism: Paracanthobrama guichenoti (assembly GCA_018749465.1). Lineage (NCBI taxonomy): Eukaryota > Metazoa > Chordata > Actinopteri > Cypriniformes > Gobionidae > Paracanthobrama > Paracanthobrama guichenoti. Next base: position 32,951,612 of record CM031956.1, on the reverse strand, counting down.
TATAATGTTACTGCATTGCAATTATTCTTAAACAAACAAACCATTTTTTTATTTGTATTTATACAGCTATGTATTATAATGTATTTATTTACACTGTAAAAGTAAATTAGGTTTCATCCATCCATCCACAATAAACACAAAAAAACAAGAAAGAAAGAAAGAAAGAAAGAAAGAAAGAAAGAAAGAAAGAAAGAAAGAAAGAAAGAAAGAAAGAAAGAAAGAAAGAAAGAAAGAAAGAAAGAAAGAAAGAAAGAAAGAAAGAAAGAAAGAAAGAAAGAAAGAAAGAAGTGATTTATGAATTTAGCCTACCTTGAAAATTTGAAAGAACTGGTCTAACATGATGCATTCAGCATATTTTTCATTTACACTTCACACATTCATTCACACACACACACACACACACACACACACACACACACACACACACACACACACACACACACACACACACACACACACACACACACACGCGCTATTCCAACTTCAACTCATAAGAAATTAATGAGCGCAAAGAGACGAGAACTAAGGAGCCAGGGTAGATTTACAGAATGTCGGTAAAATGGGGGAAATTCTCTTCAGTCTCGCTTTAAACAAAACCATTACAGTAAGACAGTTAACCTTGACCCCACTGTCCCATCTCTGAGATCTGCCCGTTCGTCCAAGCAGAGATGATTGACAGCTGTTCACAGCCAGACAAGTGGAAGACAAGCTTGCAGGCTCTTGCAGTGTTCAAGGATATGTAGCGCACAATGACAAAGACTTTGAAAATATATTTCAAAATATAGTGTTTCCAGGTTTTATGCACAGCAAATCTTGTACACACAGACAAAGAGTCTTTCTCTCACTGACTCACAAAAAGAAGAAGAAAAAAAAAAAAAAAAGATTTGAAATAGAATTATTTATGGTCTGCCGCACTAAGTAAAAATCAATCCTCTATTTTAGAAATAGGATACGCAGATGAATTAAAGCTTAATGAGGTTTTCCGGGCAAAGCCTGAGACGCTCTATATGGGTCCAAACACACATATACAATGTAAATCAAAACTATGCAGCATAAATCTCTCCTGTTAGAGATTGTGTCTGTGAAGTGATGCCCATCAATAAGGCATTAAGACACTTCTCCTAAATAATATTTATTTATCATGTTCTGGCTGTTGTATAGCTACATTTTTAAAAATGAGAATCACACTTTAATAATGCACCACAAAGCAAGAACAAGAGAAAAACAAATAGACTTGTCATTTTTGTTGTGAAAGATGCACTTACTTGCAAACTGAAAGATTTAGAACATACAGTACTGTAAAAGTTGCGATCAAAGAAGGCAGTTTTTTTTTTTTTTTTTTTGTCTGATTAGTCTGGTTTTGCTAGCTTACTATAGGATGAAAATGAGAGGGTAAAGCATATTAAATGTAATAACCTTCTTGCTCTGATTCTCTGTTATTGATCAGCCAGCCTCCAGCTCATACACTTGCCCATAAACAAATCACTGTTGTGTCATAAAGGATTATGGATTTTTACATTTGTTTATTTAAGTCAGTGACGATGATTATAATAAATGTCAGACTCCAAGATAATCTATTTTTAATTAGGAAGAAATTGAAAATGTTTGGGAGGCATATATTGTTTTCTATGAACTTTAAGTTGTCATTAAATTACACAGCAAATGAGAGCGGTTTAGTGGTTCAGCCTCAGTTCAGTCCTTTTTCTTTGCTGCAGAGCAAATAAATACATTTGTGTGAGTGGGAGAGACAGAAAGAGATGGAGCGACACCGAGAGCTGTGCGGATAAGCAATGGTTTCCAAGGAATGTAATCGCATTTTGCTTTTAGTGTTGTCTTCTCAATGCATATATTCCCACTGAAAAGAGCAGTGGAAACCTATTTTAATAAATATCATCAGTATATCAATAATAATAATAATAATAATAATGTATTATTATTATTATTATTATTATTATTATTATGGACCCACTTTATATTAGGTGGCTTTAACTACTATGTACTAACATTTAAATTAATCAATTGATACAATGCACTTATTGTGTACATGATTTTACATTGTACTTACATTTAAAAAAATATATATATATTTGCATGCAATTACATCTGTAATTAATTTCTGTAGTTACAATAATAATAACACTGCTGACCCTTCCCTTACACCTAACCCTACCCTTAAATTTACCCATCCCACCACACCTGTCCATAACTTTACCTGTATCCACCTCAATATCAGCAAGAGTGTTTTGCAATACATTATGAACACAATAAGAACACTGTACTTATTTTTTGATGTAAGTGCATAGTAGTAAAGGACACCTAATATAAAGTGGGACCATAATTATTATTATTATGGAAACAAATAAACCTAGACATATTAAATTTCTCTCACACAAACATTTTCCAATGATAATTTGTATCTACATTTCTAAAATGTCTACTACAAGTCTGAAATGAATTAAACACATATGTATTGGCTATTGGAAAATCACTACAGCTGGGAGGAATCCATCATAAGTTTCTCATCAAAGGCTGTGATTTATCAGCCTGTCAAGGGCTGTGCATACACTTCGAATGGGAAAGAGAAAGGTGGCATATGTATTTCTGCCTAATGAATGCTCTTCCCAGCTCTTGGATATGGTTAAGAAATACTGAATGTGTCTATTTAATGTGAATGCATTATAACAGCTTTACAGGAAATGTGTCTCTAAGCACATAATTCATTCTCAGCCTTATACATACAAACACAGGCACAGGCATAGTGAAAACATTCACTCTCTCAGTTCTGAAAAGAAGAGGTGAAAAACATAGCAATTAATGCATTAAGGTGTGCTAAACATCTTCTATATGTTAAAGACCTTACTTCAAATCATACTTTCGTCGGCTTGTCTGACTGCCTGTTTGAAAAATGTTCCAACTTATTGTAGCATTAAAAAACAACAACTTGCTCATTTGGTTCTTGGGTCTAATTAATGTCTCTGTTTGTGTGTCTACAGTACATATGCTTAGCATTCAAGTATGAAATTATAACATTTATGATCAGCATCAAAGGTGCTTTATTTTTTCTTCTCCATGTTTAACAGATTGGTAATGCTACAAACAACAACACCAATCTTGATAAACCCAATAACACACGCACGCACACACGCACACACACACACACACACACACACACACACACACACACACACACACACACACACACACACACACACACACACACACACACACACACAAAGTCATGCTCTCTCTATAATCAAAAGTTGCCAATAACAGTGGGAAAGGTGTTGCACAACATTTCTTCAGAATGCTTATTTTATAAGATGCCCTGAGCAACAAATTCAGCAAGGTGTGATGCAGAGCAAGCCTAATGCATCACGGTTACACAACAGAAAGAATCAAGCAAACTGAATTAATTCATTTTAATTCAGTAATTAAACTAGCAATCTTAACTGCAATGCACTAACTTGATGAGGAAAAGGGACCTTGAACATGAACCAGAATCAGAACCAAACCCAGAACCCGAATCACAACCAGAATCAAAATTACATCTAAATCCAAAACCAGGGGCCCAGTCTTCGTACAAGGATTATTCAGTTATCTGGATTTACTGTCGACAATTTAAAACGATCCAGGATTGTTAGATTCATCGAAGCTCATCCAGAGTTTTTTTTTTTTTTGTCATAGCAACAGTTCCATAAGCTCAAACCTGCTCTGGAGCAGGCTTCCTGTAAACAGGATTAGATTATTTTTAAGCAGAGGTGATACTTAAAGTCTGTCCCAGTTACTGCTAGGTAAAAAAAAAAAAAAATTAAGCCTGCCCTAGTGAAACCAAAATGTATTTAAAATGTGTTATTTCATACTAAGTATACTACAAATTCATTAACATATTTACTGCCATATCGCTTGAGACTTACTGATATAATGATTACAATTTATTTGGAGTATTTCTTTATTGCACAATGCACATTTCTTAAAGGGTTAGTTCACCCAAAATTACTCACCCTCAAGTCATCCTAGTAAAACAATGACAATGTAAAAATACGGAAAAAGTGTAGCACCTTCGCAGTTCTAAATGCTTACGCTACGTCTGATGACATTGCGTCAGACGTAGCGTAAGCATTTAGAACTGCGGAGGTGCTACACTTTTTCCGTAAATTGAATAAGGAAGGCTATCGGCTGGAAGCTAGATAAATTTGATTTTATAAAGTTTTAAATATGGATAGTTTTGTTACACAAACGCATCAATTTGCTTCAGAAGCCCTTTATTAACCCCCCGGAGCCGTGTGGAGCAGTTATGATGGCTATAGAGGCACTTTTATGGACTTCAAAAACAGAGCCACGATCACTGCCATTATAAAGCTTGGATTAGCCAGGACTTTTTTAATATAACTCTGACTGATTGTATTTGTCTGAAAGAAGAATGCCATATACACCTAGGATGACTTGAGGGTGAGTAACTCATGGGCTAATTCAAAATTTTGGGTGAACAAACTCTTTAATATTACACCTAAAACATGCTTTAACATCACTATTAAGATATAATTTTTATTAAGATATTTTTTGTACTATATTATCTGCATTGCCGATCATGGTTTCGAGTATCAATATATCTGCCCTTTCCACTTTTCTTGTGTTCAAAAGATTTTTCTGAACACAAGAAGACAACTGAGAAGACATCTCAGACAACTTAATCCAGATATTTTAATCAAATCTGCAAATTCATTAGTCAAAAATTAGTTATCACAATTAGAAGATCTGGCATCTGTCAAATCATATGAAGAATGGACCCCCAACTCACCAAGTATCAGTATAATCCACTAAGGCCTAAAGACAACAGTAATTGGTAAAGTGGAAACATTAATAAATAAAAAACTAATCTTAAAAATAGAAGACATGACTAGATTGTACAAACCCGATTCCAAAAAAAAGTTGGGACACTGTACAAATTGCAAAAACAACAACAAAAAAAAAAAAAAACACACAGAATGCAATGATGTGGAAGTTTCAAATTTCAATATTTTATTCAGAATACAACATAGATGACATATCAAAAGTTTAAACTGAGAAAATGTATCATTTTAAGGGAAAAAATAAGTTCATGGCATCAACACATCTCAAAAAAGTTGGGACAAGGCCATGTTTCACTGTGTGGCATCCCCTCTTCTTTTTATAACAGTCTGCAAACGTCTGGGGACTGAGGAGACAAGTTGCTCAAGTTTAGGAATAGGAATGTTGTCCCATTCTTGTCTGATGCAGGCTTCTAGTTGCTCAACTGTCTTAGGTCTTCTTTGTCGCATCTTCCTCTTTATGATGCACCAAATGTTTTCTATGGGTGAAAGATCTGGACTGCAGGCTGGCCATTTCAGTACCCGGATCCTTCTTCTACGCAGCCATGATGTTGTAATTGATGCAGTATGTGGTCTGGCATTGTAATGTTGGAAAATGCAAGGTCTTCCCTGGATGGGAGCATATGTTGTTCTAGAACTTGGATATACCTTTCAGCATTGATGGTGCCTTTCCAGATGTGTAAGCTGCCCATGCCACACGCACTCATGCAACCCCATACCATCAGAGATGCAGGCTTCTGAACTGAGCGCTGAGAACAACTTGGGTTGTCCTTGTCCTCTTTAGTCCGGATGACAAGGCGTCCCAGTTTTCCAAAAAGAACTTCAAATTTTGATTCGTCTGACCACAGAAGTTTTCCACTTTGCCACAGTACATTTTAAATGAGCCTTGGCCCAGAGAAAACGCCTGCGCTTCTGGATCATGTTTAGATATGGCTTCTTTTTTGACCTATAGAGTTTTGGCACATGACACGGTGGATTGTGTTCACCAACAATGTTTTCTGGAAGTATTCCTGAGCCCATGTTGTGATTTCCATTACAGTAGCATTCCTGTATGGCAGTGCCGTCTAAGGGCCCGAAGATCATGGGCATCCAGTATGGTTTTCCGGCCTTGACCCTTACGCACAGAGATTGGTCCAGATTTTCTGAATATTTGGATGATATCATGCTCTGTAGATGATGATAACTTCAAACTCTTTGCAATTTTTCTCTGAGAAACTCCTTTCTGATATTGCTCCACTATTTTTGGCCGCAGCATTGGGGGAATTGGTGATCCTCTGCCCATCTTGACTTCTGAGAGACACTGCCACTCTGAGAGGCTCTTTTCATACCCAATCATGTTGCCAATTGACCTAATAAGTTGCAAATTGATCCTCCAGCTGTTCCTTATATGTACATTTAACTTTTCTGGCCTCTTATTGCTACCTGTCCCAACCTGTCCCTGTAGCGCTCATGAAATCCAAAAACTTGCCAATATTTGGCATGACATTTCAAAATGTCTCACTTTCAACATTTGATATATTATCTATATTCTATTGTGAATAAAATATAAGTTTATGAGATTTGTAAATTATTGCATACCTTTTTTATTACAGTGTTCCAACTTTTTTGGAATCGGGTTTGTAAATCTAAAATAAAATACCATTACAGTCTGCAACATCTCAAAAAAATGTTTTAGTAATCATTCTGGGAAGAATCAATAAAACTTAACATCTTTATCGTGCACATAAACATATATGTTGCTATAATACATCCATTTTTATTTTTACATAATTTATTTTACATAATTGCATAAAAGCTGTGCTTGAGGTGATGTTGAAGGTTTAAGGTATAATGTTAATGTGATATAATATAGTTTATAAACATTTAATGAGCATTATATACACTATATTGCCAAAAGTTTTGGGACGTCTGACTTTACATGCACATGAAATTTAATGAGTCTCCCCATGTAATCATTCTGGGAAGGCTTTCAACAAGGTTTAGGAGTGTGTTTATGGGAATTTTTGACCATTCTTCTGGAAGCACATTTGTGAGGTCAGACACTGATGTTGGACGAGAAGGCCTGGCTCTAATTCATCCCAAAGGTGTTCTATTGGGTTGAGGTCAGGACTCTGTGCAGGCCAGTCAAGTTCGTCCACACCAAACTTGCTCATCCATGTCTTTATGGACCTTGCCTTGTGCACTGGTCTGCAGTCATGTTGGAACAGGAAGGGGCCATCTCCAAACTGTTCCCACAAAGTTGGCAGCATGAAGTTGTACAAATTGGCTTGGTATGCTGAAGCATTAAGAGTTCCTTTCACTGGAACTAAGAGGCCAAGCCCAACCCCTGAAAAACAACCCCACACTATAACCCCACCCCCCACCACCACCAAACTTTACACTTGGCATAATACAGTCAGACCAAGTCCTGTTATCCTGGTAACCACAAAACCCAGACTCACCCATTGCGTGATTCGTCATGTGCTTTACACCACTGCATCTGACGCTTTGCATTGCACTTTGTGATGTAAGGCTCGGATGAAGCTGCTTAGCCTTGGAAACCCATTCCATGAAGCTCTCTACGCACTGTTCTTGAGCTAATCTGATGGCCACACGAAATTTGGAGGTCTGTAGCTATTGACTGCAGAAAGTTTATGACTTCTGCGCACTGTCCGCCTCAGCATGGGCTGATCCTGATCAGCAATTTTACACGGCCCACCACTTCATGGCGGAGTTGCTGTTGTTCCCAATTGCTTCCACTTTGTTATAATACCATTAACAGTTGACCGTGGAATATTTATAGTGATGAGATTTCATGAATGGACTTATTGCACAGGTGGCAACCTATCACGGTACCACGCTTGAATTGAGAGCGAATCCTGAGAGCGACCCATTCTTTCACAAATGTTTGTAGAAGCAGTCTGCATGTCTAGGTGCTTGGTTTTATACACCTGTGGCCATGGAAATGATTGGTGGCCCAATACTTTTTGCAATATATTGTATATTTAGCAATGATTTTTATTATTTCTGTGATATTAGTGTGTATTTTGTGGTGTATTTTGTTTGATAAAAATACAGAAATTAGCATAACAATATCAAAAGCTGACATGTTTATGTACATTAATTGTCAGTTTCTCAGTGAGTAACTTTTACTTTTACTTACATTCTGCTCTTTGTGTTGACAATATGTTAAAGCTTGATTAAAACGTATTTATGGATGTCTGGTGTATCTTTTTAAAGAAATACTTCAATTATAAGGTGAGAAGCATAGTTAAGAAAAAAAAAGTTTAAAAAGTAGCCTACTGCCTAAGAGTAATAGGAGCTATATAGAAATATATTGTTTTATACTGCTATGTCGATAGACGTATTGGATATTTGAAGACAGGATAAGTTGTGTGGATCTGTTTGGCCTGTTGTGGAGAGATGTTAATTGATAGCACCTGATGAAAGGAACTGAACTGATATCCCATTGATTTAGAAGCAATCACCCAGAGATGTGTGTGTATGTGTGTAGACATGTACAATCCATCCTTGTGAGAGAGCAACAAGACACACTGATGATGGCCAATTTCCTTGAGACTCCGCGTGGATGATAACATCGACGCTCTTTCAAATGTAAATGCATCTGACAACACACACATGCGCACAAAGAGAATCGTACGCACACATCCGCAGGTGAGTAGGGGCAGTAAGTGGTGGCTTTAGCAGATGCCGGTAGTCAGATTACTGCTGTTCAATTGTGAGATTGAACAAAGAGAGCACCATTCGAGCATCCCATATGGAGCATAACTACACAAGCATGAATGATCACATACAGAGAAAAAAATCTGAGCAAGCTGAATGTGGCACTCAAGTAAACAAGCAGCCCCAGCAAGGCAACAATCTCAACATGCATGTCATGTACAAAGCAGTCCATGGCATCACTTAAATATTTTAAACAACTATGCAAGCAAATTGTTGTTGTTCTGAGGTTTTATCTTTTGTAGCCTGGGATACTTAATGGAGGTTTGCTTGTTTCATTTCATTCACATATAAACGTTTGTCTCAGATGAGACATTTATTGACATGTAGGCTACGTTGTTAATGTATGGAGTTAATGAGTGTTGATATCATGGCTAAGATTACTTGGTCTTTAAAATTGTTCAATCTCTATTGTATCTTAACCTTGTTCAGACTGTCAGTCCAAATCAGAATTATGTGCAAATCCAACTGGAATCTGATCATTATTAACAAGTATGAACAGCAGAAAACATGAAATATGATTTTTACAAATCTGTTTCAAGCTACAGTCATATCTGGTTTTAAAATAGCATTTCTGGAAATCTGTTTCAGTCTGAACGCTCTGATCAGATTTTGTCACTTTCTCACACCATGTAAAATGTTTTTTTTTTTTTTTTTTGAAGAAACAAGGTTATGTTGTTGTGAAGTGCGAGCTGAGCGAAAAATTACAATATACAGCTGGTCTAGACACTTCTTTGAATTTTGAGACAGGTGGAGATGGCAACACGAAAATAAAGCAGCAAATTCCGGCTTCTTACGTTTCTGCTGCTGCCTCATAAAAAGTAATAATCAAGTGCAACAGCAACATTATGACAATGTCTGTATTCCAAACTCTTTTGTTGTTGTTTTTTTGGCATAGGCATGCATACCATGCATATGTTGTTGCCATAGAAAAATGAAAGAGCGCCATGGGACACACAAATCGGATCTGAACATTTACGATACACAGTGTGGACTGTCAATCATTTAGATCAGATTCCAATCGGATACACTAATAATCGAATTTGGGCTGACAGTGTGAATGTACGGTAGTCTTTGAGACACAGTTGAAATCTGCCTTGATAGTCTAGAATGCAAGAGTGTAAAGTCTTGAATAACTTGCTTGTCGTTACTGAGCTAAGGTTTAATTTAGGGAATTTGTAATTGTATTTTACTTGAGTACCATAGAACATGTAACTGAGTAAGAGTGCAAGCACTAATTTCCAAGGCAAAATGACTCCTGATAATGTAATTCCTGCTTATTTTTTATGGCTTCTGTTTTCATTTAGGCTTCCAAATTACCATGTACATGAGTTGCAGGTCATCATGACCTAAAACTTTCATCTTTTTATCCATTTTTCTGAGCATACAACTCAAAGGTGGACTTGTCCACAACACAATGTGCAGTGTAACTCATATATCATGCTATACTTAGCTAGATACATCAACTAAAAGTTTGTCACAGTACCAATCATTTCACTTTAAGCAGAACTCAAACTCGGCTTACCCGAGCTGCCCACAAGGTTATCAGCACCACCGATAGGACTTGACTGCAATGTTTTAAGGCCCAGATATACGCATGGCGAAGATCTATAATAAAGCATTAGAAAAGCATCTGATCATAGCAACGTGGATATGTTTGCACAAACTCTACAGCACTCCAGTACGTCACGTTTATTGATATATTGCGTTATACAATAGATCAAGCATCTTTACCATATTAAACATGAAAAAAAAGTGTCAGTGTCTCATTTCATCAGAAGTACAACTTAATTTTCTACTATAAAGCAGTTCTCCAGTGTGTTGTCCAAAAGGTTTTCATGTGAAAGGCCTCCGCGCAGACCTATTAGTAATTGCCATGGACCAATGGTTGTACAAAGGTGTTTAGTTTACCATCCTGGAAAGTTTGATTTTGCAAGCTGTTTCTAACTCCCAAAACGAACTCCAAACAAACTTCTGTTCAAAATGACGTTACATCAGTTCATTCTTCGCTTTCGCTTTAAGTATAGCAGGGCTTTTATTCTCCATCATTCAATGCATATTGCCTTTCCATAAATTAGCCTTTATGTTATGTAATCGCAGATTAAAATATAAAAATCTAAATATTTATTGCATTTATGAAGAAAAGGCTCAGCACCCAAAACTCTATCGCCTAATTGCCTCAATGGTGTACAGTGTCTTTGGGAGGATTGCCAGCAACAGCCATTAGGATCTTGACTACTCCTAACTTTTACAGATTTAGGAGCTTTAGGACTAAAATGCTTGGTGAAATTTTTAGGAGTCCTAAAATTAGGGCTGACACACCCATTATTTTTAAGACTTTCTCCTACATCTGCAAACTAGGAGCTACTTTTACTTTACCTTAAGATGTTTTGTGAATACAGCCCCTGAAGTCTTAACCATGATATCTGCTCTAGCAGTGTGTGAGATTGGTGCACCTGTGCCTGCCCGCACCTGCACACTAATTAAGACATACAAGCTGTCACTCACCTCACCTGTCAATCACTGAGCTATAAGGTTGTCCCACAGGGAGTAACCCCCTTAGAAAATAGGCTCAATTCACACCTCATTATAACTTAATAGATGATTTAACACTCTTAATAGGGTTGCACCGTGGAGATAGGCTTTGATAAAGCCATAAAAAATTATGAACACATGCTCTCTTTCTCTTTGAAGTACATTAATGCTTTGTTACAAGACAAACTTTGCCTAGTACAATTCAGGTCGGAATTATTGGAGAGAAAAGACAAAACTGGTTTGTGATCAGTAGTCTCACTTTAATTTAAAGTGATCTGTGGTTTGATAATAATTATGGCAGGCTCTCAAAGCATTCATAAATAACTTATCAGCTCATACAGCGTCTTCTTCATTCCTAGACTTCAGATTTAAAGGGCATCTCTGTTTGCTCCAATCCTTGATGCCAGCATTGTATCGATTTTCAGTGAAGGTGAAGCATACTGAATTAAAGACACAGACAGTATTATATGTTGCATCTATGTTAAAGCAGGTTTATATTGTTACATTGTTTATATTGTATATCTTATTATAATTTTTACTAATGACATGAATTAGAATTTAATGTTATGCTTTCAGTTTTGAATTTAACTTTTAGTAATTTTACGTGCTTTTGTCATTTAATAAATATAACTTAGAAACATAAATAACTAATATATGTTATAACTATATGTTATAACTGTCCACCACAGCAAAGTACAGACACAACATACAGACACAAAGTACAGGCATTAGCACGGGCCATTCCATACAGCTAACATGATTCAGCATTCAACTGAAGTACTGTTTGTCTACTACGGTCATTGACTCTTATTATCTACTACCATGATGTTTTAATGAGATGGATGTTTTAAGACCCCCACTCTTTACCCCCTTTATTTAATTGAATTAGCTTATACATATATAGGAATGACAGTTCTCATGGGTCTCAAGCATCATGGGAAACTGGACTGGAAAACAAGTGAGGTCACAAAAAGGTTATGCCTCTCAATGGATATGATGAACCAAAGCAGCAGTGCATGCAGTGCAGCCCTCTGCCCAATATAAAATATGAGTCACTGAATGTTGCTCCACACACAAAGCGATTTGATGTTTATCTTGCCTGGCCTTCGGATGCAGTTGACATGGGGCATCTGTGCTCCGAATGTACAATGGCGAAGTAGTTTGTTAGCTGAATGATAACCTTGGACTGCCAAAAAAAAAAAAAAAAATTCTAAATCTAAATCTAATCATAAAATTATTAGATATTTAGATAATACATTTAAGCTGAAGTACTAAAATGACTACAACTAAAACATTTGCAGCTCACTTCAATGATCCAATGATTCAATGAATTGTGAATGTAAATATTCTGTAAATAAATAGAAATAAATAGAAAAGAAAGAATCGACTCTGAACCGCCTATACAAGTCGTTTGTAATTCGAATTCCACAAATTCATGCATAATGCCCGTCTATGTTGTATATTGTCCACCCGCAAACAACTTGACCCGCCCTCACTCAAACGTCATTTTACTGACGACTGCAGTTTCAATGTGGGATTCGCAAAAGTCTTGCTCTTGAAAGATGGGTCAGTATCTAGTTTACTTGGATCAGCTTGCTCATTAGAATAACCCTAACCCTACCCTTAAACTTACCCATACCACCACACCTGTCCCTAACTTTACCTGTATACACCTCAATATCAGCAAAAGAGTTTTGCAATACAATATGAACACAATAAGTACATTGTACTTATTTTTTTATGTAAGTGCATAGTAGTGAAGGCCACCTAATATAAAGTGGGGCCAGATTTGTTCAACCAAATTTGTTCCATCAGTCATTCAGGTTAGTACTGGGCTAACGAATGCACTGCTGTTGATACAGTTCTCACATGTGCACCGCAATAAATGAGAAATATACATATCAATTTGTTGATGGACATACTCTTGTTAGTGCTGATAGTGAGGAATTACAGTTGCAACATTTCATAATGTACTTCAAAATAAGTCGTGTTTTACTGAGAAACGTCCTGCATCATCGGACTCGCGCTCACATTAATATGGTAAAATCGACATCATCATTACTGTATTTACAGTGTGTACAATCTCTGAGCTTTAGGAAACCTCCGGAAGGAGCTGCAGTACAGTTATTGTAGTGACGCAGTTATGGCAGATGGTAATGCTTGAATGTTGATGACTATAAGCAAATTTATAATAATGGTAGACTGGGCTCAGACCTGACTATCCTTTTTTGTGTCTAGGACATTAGACGCCTCCCTTCTTAATTTTGTGCAGTGATATAACTTGACATATAGCAAAATGGTATCGACAATGGTCTAGTACACTTCCCTTTCATACTTAAGTGCATACATTTTTTTTTTGTTACTTTTGTAGTTTTTTGTGAAATACACTTTTACTGGATACACTTTTACTTTTTAAATACACTTTTACTGTTTCAACTACAGTTCAAGTACATGACTTACATACTTAGTCATCCATATTTGTTTTGTGGTTACCATCCTATTGTTCTATTGGATTTATCCTATTCTGTGTCCTATTGGAGTGCTACAGAATTCGAACATCCTTGAATTTATCATACAATAGTAGGCTATGCAATGAATGTATGTAAATGCAGTACAGTTGTGTGTAAGAGCGTTTTGATAGGAAGCTTTTGTGAGCCTGTGCGTGTATGTGTTTTTGTGATGAATGGCTAGGTGACAGTGAGCAGATGCGAGAGGCTGATGAATTGCAGAGACATCCGAAGTGAGAGACAAACAGCAAGCAAATGTCCGACTGCTTCTGCATGCAAACAAACACACACTGCAAAACTCTTGACGCCTACACGCTCGGCCTCAAACTCACTTAGAGTTCACATATTGCAATTTTATCACACCGGGCAATAGTCAGCATGTTAAAGATATTAATAAATCATATCTGAATCAATGTATCTCACCATCTGTGTGCAGTGACCCTGTCAGATATGCACTTGACCATCTATTTTTTATCAATCACATCCCTGTTCCAAATGCTAACTTAAGAAATACAAGAACTGACCCAATTTAGATTAAAATGTCTGTAACTTTGATTTAAAACAGCAGAACAGCAGATCACCATCATAACAGAAGCAGAAAAAGCCTATACCTGTAGCTTAAAAAAAACTGCTATATTGTAAGCAAAATTATGCACAAGCACATAAGGTCATTATAGCTATCGTTGCATTTGATGGTTTGTTTTCTGTAGCATGGGCGGCTTTTCCAGCTGATCCAAGCCATAAATTGTGATTGTGTTTTTTTAAGGTTATAAGATAGGGCTATAGTTTTGGTTTTCTGTGGAATGAAAGATTAAATTAGCATAAACTGCGTAAGTAAACATGTCCAATGGGCACTTTTGATGTATGGAAACTGTTATGGAGGCTGACGGTTAAGCAAAGCACAAGCTACAGCAAGCTGGAATATTTAAGATTAGGCTGTGTTGCCTTTGTGGACTTGCCAAGAGTATACAAAATATATTGCACATCTCTAAAGGGACAGAAATTGCGGCACAGCAGATTTACTTTGAACATGATTCAGATTCAAAACAGCAAAAAAAAAAAAAAATTTCTTTGTGAGTAATCAAGCAAAACACACCCATTGACTAATTGTTAGTCTTGAACTGTGGTTTTGCTGAGAACTTTTGTGATTTTTTTTTTTGAGATTATTATTATTATTAAAAATGTTGCCTGGTCAGATGAGTCTCGATTTCTGTTGAGACATTCAGATGGTAGAGTCAGAATGCGGTGTAAACAGAATGAGAACATGGATCCATCATGCCTTGTTACCACTGTGCAGGCTGGTGGTGGTGGTCTAATGGTGTGGGGGATGTTTTCTTGGCACACTTAAGGCCCCTTAGTGCCAATTGGGCATAGTTTAAATGCCACGGCCTACCTGAGCAGTGTTTCTGACCATGTCCATCCCTTTATGACCACCATGTACCCATTCTCTGATGGCTACTTCCAGCAGGATAATGCACCATGTCACAAAGCTTGAATCATTTCAAATTGGTTTCTTGAACATGACAATGAGTTCACTGTCCTAAAATGGCCCCCACAGTCACCAGATCTCAACCCAATAGAGCATCTTTGGAACGGGTGGTGGAACGGGAGCTTCGTGGCCTGGATGTGCGTCCCACAAATCTCCATCAACTGCA
The DNA here is from genome assembly GCA_018749465.1 of Paracanthobrama guichenoti. NCBI lineage: Eukaryota > Metazoa > Chordata > Actinopteri > Cypriniformes > Gobionidae > Paracanthobrama > Paracanthobrama guichenoti. The sequence continues at coordinate 32,936,348 of CM031956.1, read as the reverse complement.
AGATGCTATCCTATCAATATGGGCCAACATTTCTAAAGAATGCTTTCAGCACCTTGTTGAATCAATGCTACGTAGAATTAAGGCAGTTCTGAAGGCGAAAGGGGGTCAAACACAGTATTAGTATGGTGTTCCTAATAATCCTTTAGGTGAGTGTATATATATATATTAAAAAGTAAATGTGACATTTCCATTTAAATATAACCACTGTTTCTTTAAACAGGGATGGTGATACTGATTTGACATTTCACAATTACACAGCAATTACGTAAGGTGTTTTTTTTTTTTGTTTTATTTTTTTATGATGATGTTGATGATATACAAAAAAGCATCTTTCATTCTTTCTTTCTTTCTTTCTTCAACTGCAAGATTCTTTCTTTCTTTCTTTCTTTTAGTATTGTTCCTAATAATCCTTTAGGTGAGTGTATATATATATATTAAAAAGTAAATGTGACATTCTTTCTTTCTTTCTTTCTTTCTTTCTTTCTTTTCTTTCTTCTTTCTTTCTTTCTTTCTTTCTTTCTTTCTTTCTTTCTTTCTTTCTTTCTTTTTCTTTCTTTCTTTCTTTCTTTCGCCATATGTTGCTCATCATATGGGCCAGTAGGAGCAGTTATCTAACCTCAAAGAAAAATGGACAGCATGTTCTCTTATTTAAACATAAAAAAAAAAATAAAAAAACTCTAAAAAGCGCATCTGGACTGCGTATATCCTGTGTTTGTTTCTGTACATCAGAATTCTCAAGTTTGCTCTGTGCCCAAGTGATCAATTATTCGGATCTACTCTGATATATATATATATATATATATATATATATATATATATATATATATATATATATATATATATATATATATATATATATATATATATATATATATATATTTTTTTTTTTTTTTTTTTTTCTCTCACTGAATGATGGTATGAAAGGAAAGAAGGAAGGAAAATGTTTCTTTGTTCTTTTCTACATGTATTATTTATGTACAGTTATTTTGACTAATGTGGGTTAATATTATTGAAGATGTTGCAGCTTTTTTTCTCTTCTAAAATGTCTTCATTAGTCAAAATGCCATAATATATTAAACATTCTTTGGAATAGGCTTTGATTCATATGATTCATATGAGTTTGGAACCACTGACAGGTTTGTTTTGGGTGAACTATTCCATCAAGGGTGTCTAGTTTTTGGTGTTAATGTATTAGACTTCAAATAAAAGTGTATGTCTCATAATTACTCTAAAAATGTTTGGGTCTCCTCTCCTTTGGTTCTCTTTTTATTAGAGCAATCTGGTTCTTAAAGAAAAGTAGTTGCATCCTCGTGTGCGTCACTTTGGATCAAAATATGAGTGCTTATATAGGAATAATTTGTGGCCAAATGATCAGTATCGTCTTATTGATGCATGACTAGCATGTCCTCCAGCAGTGCTATAGGGTGACAACAGGGAGTCTGAACACAGCTGTGAATAGCTTGATTTTAACAGAAATGAAGTTTTGTTTGTGCCAAGTGAGCCACTTTTGCTGTTTATGCCAAATGAGCCAAAGCTAGCAAAAAAAAAAAAAAAAAAAAAGAAAATAATAATAAAAATAAATAAATAAATACATAAATAAATAAATAAATAAATAAATAATAATAATAATACTAATAATAATAATATAGATAGCGTCCAATTAAACAGTATGTTTAAATGTGATTTTTTTTTTATTTATTATTTTTTAGCAAATCTTTGTGTTTGCTCACTGTGCTATGTTGTGGTAATGCACATGCATCTGGAGGACATCTCTTGAACAACAACAATCGCATATTTTGTGCTTTTATCGACAATCCAGTATATGACTTTGTTTCTAATGATGTTTTCCCCTTTGCATGTATTAGTCGCATAAATTGCTGTCAGCATTTTGAAACCAGAGACCTGTAAGGAGCACATCAATCTTTGCACGTGTGCTGTATTTTTTTTTTTTTTATTCATCATGAGCAGATGCTAGCCTGGAGTGCTACCGCCTACAAGCCGTTTACTCCTTTCATACTAATAATGAAGGAGGGAGAGGCAGGTAGTGAAAAAAAAAAAAAAAAAAAAAACGCAGCTCTTGAAAGTTGTATGGATAGCTGGACTAAAAGGATGTGGCTGAGAGATACAATATACTGGAACTCTCACTGTATACATTTCCGTAATGTCTGAAATGCAATGTCTGAAATCACAGCTTTCTTTACATTCATAGATATTCATATAGCTATTCTTTAACCTTCAGTTTAGCATAATACAAGCAATTGAAGGCATTAGCCATTTTGCCAACTTCCACTAGACTTAATTGCTGAATTAGACAGGCCCAAATTCCTTAAAAACATGTACTCTACTGGTGTGCAGGATCCCTGTGGTGCATAGGGCCCCCTCAATGTGTTTTGATCTAATTATGGTTACATTTGCCAATTTGGAGCTATTTTACTCCACATATAAGCTGCATCAAATATACAGTGTGTTTACTGCTGCGATAAATTAATTTGCACAGGAATTACAGAAGCAGGAAACTATGTATCACATGCTCAACGTTGATTATTGATTTACTTGTACAGCGAAGCAAATACATGATGCACGCTGATTGACACAATGGAGAGGCAGTGTAAAGATCCTGTACACTCTTAAAAATAAAGGTTCCAAAAGGGCGTTTTCACAGCAATGCCGTAAAAGAAGGATTTTTGGTCACCCCAAACCTTTCAGTGATCACCTTTCTCTCTCTCTCTCTCTCTCTCTCTCTCTCTCTCTCTCTCTCTCTCTCTCTCTCTCTAATTAATATTGCTCTCTCTAATTAATATTGCTCATTAATGGGCTATTTTTACTTATTTTAAATTAAAGAATGTTAACTATTGCACTTAAATGCAATTACAAAGCAATTACTTGGTGTCACAGTGTTTTGGGGTTTTGTTCATCATGTTCACAGTCATGTTTCCTGGTTTTGTCATGTGATTCCCTTGCCCTTATGTGTTCTTGTGTCATGCTGTCATTGGTTCATTGTTTAATCATTGTTCACCGGTGTTTCTTGTCTAGTCATTAGTCTCAGTGTATTTAAACCCTCAGGTTTGCCATAGTCCTTGTGGAGTATTGTTTGGTCTAGTCTAGTCTAGTCTAGTCTAGTCTTTCATGAGTCAAGTCTAGTTTCATTTTGTATTTGTTCACGCTCTAATAAAACTGCACTTGGGTTCATTACCTCAACTTGCCTCCAGTGGACCTCTTCGTTACATTTGGTTTTACTCTGAAATGTGAAGTTATCTGCTTTTGCCAAAAAAAAAGTTATCTGTTGGAGTTATCTGTTTTTGCTAAAACTTTTTACACACACACACACACACACACACACACACACACACACACACACACACACACACACACACACACACACACACACACACACACACACACACACACAATCATACTTTCAATTAACTTTAATTTAGTAAGTAAACTTTTTTATTTTTTATTTGTAAAACTTTTTTTTTAACCCACTTTATATTAGGTGGCCTTAACTACTATGTACTAACATTTCAATTAATAATTTAATACAATGCACTTATTGTGTACACGTTTTTACATTGTACTTTTAAAAAACTGACCTGCATATAATTACATCTGTAATTAATTTCTGTAGTTACATTAATAATAACACTGTTGACACTTCCCTTACACCTAACCCTACCCTTAAACTTACCCATCCCACCACACCTGTCCCTAACTTTACCCGTATCCACCTCAATATCAGCAAAAGAGTTTTGAAATACAATATGAACACAATAAGTACATTGTACTTATTGTTTGATGTAAGTACACAGTAGGTAAGGCCACCTAATATAAAGTGGAACCAATTTGTTTAGTTATTATTACTTAATCAAAACAACCCAACTGCAGTTTGATTGATATTACTTGGAATGCACAATAAAGACACATGATTTATGAAAGTGAATAAAAACAGAGTTATCTGTTTTGCAAATGAACTCTTCAAGTGGAAGAGTGAATTCTAAAGGCTTGTCTACAAGTATTAGTATTAGAATGGTAATGTGTTTTATGCATCACTCTCTACAAAGTCGGTCACAGTAATTGATATGACTATAGCCTTTGGCTTTACTAAGTTATCAAACAGCGTAACACTTTAGAATTTTTTATTAGTTATTAGTAGCTACTAGAGTGTTAATAATGTGTTACTCATTTGTTCCTTTGTAGTTATTCATTAATGACAGAACAGTATTCTAAAGTGTTACCCAAACAGCAAATAATGTGTTGCTAATGTTACACAAACCATGTTCCCTTTCCCAGATCCAGACAGCTCTTTCTAAAAATCAGCATCCTTACAAACACTTTGAACATCATAGAAAGTCAGTGGAGAAAATCCCTGCTTAGGCCGCCCTGCACATTGGTGGGATTGGTTACGTTTGGGACGGGAGTAAACCAAAATGGTTTCAAACCTTGTTATTTAGACTTTTAGAGTGTAATGAGAAAATACTCAGTAATAGTGTTGACTGATGAATTTGCACACAGTTTTTAAAAGCATATTTAAAAAAATAATAATAATAATAATTAAAAAATATATAAAGTTTTACATTTAAATACTGCTACATTTTAGATACTCTTAATACATATTACTGCTGGCACAGATTGTGGCACATCAGCTAGGGCATTATTCTATTAGAGTTTCTGAGTAACAACATTGTACAAGGAACAGTGCAAAAATAACTCCCTGTAATCATAATTTGTGTGAAAAGAGAGAAAGAAAAAAAGCTGTTGGTCTTTTACTGCACTAGTGTTTATTTCAGATGGAAATAACCTGTACAGGTACCAACTGTACAGGTACATTTTTGGAAAAAAATGTACGTAGAGGAATGTTTACCAATGAGTTTTGCATGCAACAAAACAAATAAAACCATGCTAAAGCTGTTCTTATAATTCAATTCAACAGCCTAACCTCAACTTTTTCAGCATGCACACATTCTTCTCTGTGTTCAATACACCCAGTCCTCTACAAAGTCTACAATTAGCTCTGGAAGATAGTACTATTGCATCTGTTTCAGGAAGACAATGCTCCCAGGTTTATTTAGAACAGATGTGTCAGGTAAACCCATTTTAGCTGGGTTCTATGGTGATGAGTGACACAAAACTCAGCTTTTGACTGTGACTATCCGCCATATCGTTTAAAAATTCACACTACTCGATCGGAGCGCTTTTCAGAATCACCATGGTGACTAAACTGTTTGGAGTGCTTCCAGTGGCACTTCTCCTGTCTGCTTTACTCTTCTTGGGACTCCATTAAAATATGCTCAGGCTAGGGGTGTTTACTGGCACATTTGTGCCTGTTTATCGTTCTGTTAATTTGCCTTCATCTACCTGGCTAATGAGTGGAATGCAAAGCAGGGAACACAGAACAAATGAAGCTGCTTTATAATTAAACTTAAACGGTCGCCTGCTAATCTCGGCTCTGCCTCACGTGAGCACGAGCGTTCCTCGCTTGCCTTCCTAATGTACACTCACCTAAAGGATTATTAGGAACACCTGTTCAATTTCTCATTAATGCAATTATCTAATCAACCAATCACATGGCAGTTGCTTCAATGCATTTAGGGGTGTGGTCCTGGTCAAGACAATCTCCTGAACTCCAAACTGAATGTCAGAATGGGAAAGAAAAGTGATTTAAGCAATTTTGAGTGTGGCATGGTTGTTGGTGCCAGAAGGGCCGGTCTGAGTATTTCACAATCTGCTCAGTTATTGGGATTTTCACGCACAACCATTTCCAGGGTTTACAAAGAATGGTGTGAAAAGGGAAAAACATCCAGTATGCGGCAGTCCTGTGGGCGAAAATGCCTTGTTGATGCTAGAGGTCAGAGGAGAATAGGCCGACTGATTCAAGCTGATAGAAGAGCAACTTTGACTGAAATAACCACTCGTTATAACCGATGTGTGCAGCAAAGCATTTGTGAAGCCACAACACGCACAACCTTGTGGCGGATGGGCTACAACAGCAGAAGACCCCACCGGGTACCACTCATCTCCACTACAAATAGGAAAAAGAGGCTACAATTTGCACAAGCTCACCAAAATTGGACAGTTGAAGACTGGAAAAATGTTGCCTGGTCTGATGAGTCTTGATTTCTGTTGAGACATTCAGATGGTAGAGTCAGAATTTGGCGTAAACAGAATAAGAACATGGATCCATCATGCCTTGTTACCACTGTGCAGGCTGGTGGTGGTGGTGGTGTAATGGTGTGGGGGATGTTTTCTTGGCACACTTTAGGCCCCTTAGTGCCAATTGGGCATCGTTTAAATACCATGGCCTACCTGAGCATTGTTTCTGACCATGTCCATCCCTTTATGACCACCATGTACCCATTCTCTGATGGCTACTTCCAGCAGGATAATGCACCATGTCACAAAGCTCGAATCATTTCAAATTGGTTTATTGAACATGACAATGAGTTCACTGTACTAAATGGCCCCCACAGTCACCAGATCTCAACCCAATAGAGCATCTTTGGGATGTGGTGGAACGGGAGCTTCGTGGCCTGGATGTGCGTCCCACAAATCTCCATCAACTGCAAGATGCTATCCTATCAATATGCGCCAACCTTTCTAAAGAATGCTTTCAGCACCTTGTTGAATCAATGCCACGTAGAATTAAGGCAGTTCTGAAGGCAAAAGGGGGTCAAACACAGTATTAGTATGGTGTTCCGAATAATCCTTTAGGTGAGTGTATGTCTTGCACATCCTCATGTATGGCATTGACAAATTTCACAATATCAGCAGTTCCATTTAGAAAAACGTGTCCACATATTTATATCAAGCATTTGAATGAGCTCCTGTTTTTTTTTGTTTTTTGTTTTTTTCTTGTACAACACTGGCTCGCTAGTGGGCTCTCCCATACAGTCTTTCATAGTTTGTCTTTCATAGTTTTAGTTGACAAAAAGTCAAAAAAAAAAAGTTTTTTTGTCAAGTTTTAGTCATTACTTTTAGTCAAACTGCCATTACCAACATTCATTTTAGTATTTTTTTAATATATAGTCTTTAGACAAAAATGGACATTATAATTTTTCTCTATTTAGACCAATTCAATTAAGCCTGTGCGAAATTTAAATCAGGCTGTATTGACATTACATTCTTAGTAGTAGCACTTGAGTAAATGATGATAGATTTTGGGGTGAACTATACCTTTAAGACCTCATTAATAGCCTACCAGGATCTCATAGCTCCACAAATGCTTTATTTTAAACTCTTAACATTTATTTAAGACACAAATGATTTTGACATTATATGTGTTTGAACGTTCAAGCACAAGGCACGAAATAGAACTCAAGTTTAGTCAGGTGCTGTACGAGGTGCGCGCCGCGCGTATCATGCTTTTTAACTTAACACATGCATTTACCTAAATTAATTCTCCCTCGCTGCTTAATGTGTCTGAATGGTTTGCTTAAAATGTGTTTAAATGATAAGCTTACATGATGACGGCGCAACACTATTTAAATGTTTCAACCGGGCTATCGCCCACGCCTTAAGCTAATATATAGGCTAGAGTTTGTTCAAACATAAAAAGCAATATACAGCCATCAAGTTTATAATCAAACTAACCTGAAATAAGTGGGGACGATGACGCTGTGTTTTTATCTGCTTCATGTGCCCGTCATTCCACTCCATCAAGAGCTTTAGTAAAATGACCTGCTGGCTGGGGATTTTACTGACTAACTCCATCTCTGCTCTTTGTCTTTTAAGTTTTACTTTTTTAAAATGTATTTATTTATTTTTATTTAGAATAGCTGACATTTATACCTATTGAAGATCGTTCTTTGCGTAAAAATTTTCAGATTAGTCTACACTAGAATGCTGTGTTGCAGCGAGCTCTCTAGATCGAGTTTTGGTAGCCTACACTACCCGTACCTGTGACGTCAGCTGCCGCTGCGGCTGTCTGAGATGGACGCACATTTTTGAAAGACAGCATAGGAAGAGATCATGTATTTTTAATGTCCGATATTCGTCAAATAACATTCTAGTCCCCTCTCATCTTGTAAACAAAGAAACAGCATACGTTTCGTCATGGTTTTTATCATCAGATATTAGTTTAGCTTGTCAACATCTCATTTTAGACACAGAAAAAGTGGACGTTGACGAATATTTTTCGTCATCGTCTTCGTTAACAAAATTTACACTGCTGTTCATTGACAGTTTATCAGCATCCCTCCACCACCCCTTCTCCACACTTGTAGTTCTCACCACCCCTTCTCCACACTTTTAGTTCTAACCACTTACATACACAGGGGGTACTCTGGGTTCGGGCCAAATTCCGAGCTCGAAGCCCTCCCCCCAGACAGAACGCCAAATACGCATTTAAATCTACTCTTCATAAATTATATGTAAGTGCAAACTCGTGAATAACACATTGTGTGTAAAAGCTCTCACTCTCTTTTGCTCTCCTTCTCACCCTTTTGAATGTGTGGACAGCTATATCATGGGAAACGATGCATTGTAGTCTAAAAGTCTTCCTGCAGCATTCCGTTTCCCCAGGCGTTTCACATTGTAAACATGGAGCTCAGAGAGTGCTTTGCCTGTTTCAAAGTGTCCGTCAATGAGATTTTTTTCCATTTGCGGCAAGCCGCAATTTGAAGTGCTGATTCCCGAGAGAGCTCTTTGGACCTCGAAGTCTGTTTGGATTGTGCAAACGTTCTCTTCCATTAACCGCACTTTATGAGGGGAACAGGTTGATTCTGTTTGAAATGTGTTTTTTTTTTTCATAAAGAAAAGCAAACAGGTGAATGCAGTGAAATGATTATAAGCCTTAGCCTTTAACTTTTGTAGAGTATTTTTTGCCTTCAAGACGTATGACTATAGACTATTGGTCATTCACTTGGTACATACTGACATACTTTCTTTACTATGGACTTTTTATTTGATGGGTTGGTGGTAAAAAAAAAAAAAAAAAAAAAAAAAAAAAAAATAAAAAAAGATAAAGTACATATAGCCTAATTGAGTGTGTACCCATATCGGGTGTGTGTTGAGAATTTTACTTGAAAGTTGCCATGAATTAAAAAAAAAATCACCTTGTAATATTTAATCAAAATGTCATAACTGAACCTTTCCGGTGAAATGTCCACATCTCAAAATCCAAGCAACAAATGAAGCATAGACCCAAGTCCCCTTTCAGATAATCCGTTACACTCAGATGTAGCTACATCACATATGGGGAAAAAAAGAGATCTTTTGCTACTTCCATTCCACATCAACTTTAACAAAAATAAAATAAAGTCAGCAATCCTACCTGTGATTTATTTTCTTTTTTTATAAGCATTGAGGATCGATCACAGTAGTATGTGTACAAATGCGCTCAAATACTCACTACTGTAGTTCCCCTTTTTGGTTTAAAAAAAGCCTGTTCTTTTAGAGTGAGTTCTAACATAATCCACAGCATATGGTAAAATGACTCGAGGAGTATTGTAAAATCTGTGCAGTCAGAAGGTTTCTGTGTTTTAGGCACCACTTCCTGTCAAAACGCTTGAAGCTGCCTATCTTCATGCCTGCCTGTTTCCATCACCTTAACTGTTAGTGATATGGATTTTTCCCTTACAATGCTATCACTTATGGTAATGATATACTGAAATAGCATGCAAGCAGCCTTCACGCTTGAAATTCATCATACAGTCTGAATATTTAAACCTTGCCAGGTGTTGACTTGTGCAAAGCTGTTATGCTAATGGATATGTGTTCTGGCTGGCTTGTTTTAAGGGGTGGCTGTAATTTAAAGCAGCAAAGTAAGGAGCGCGCAAACTTACGTTGGCCATCCATCGCCCCGCACGTCACACTCTTCAACGATTTCCCGTCTGCCTTTTCATCCACGCTAATATACTGACAATATCACTTAGGCAAATCACTTGCTGGCCTTCTGTAGCTGCTCAGGATCATGATTGTTAGTGGAAAGTTCTAGAGTTCCATCATGGCAAGGTGGAATAATGGCAGATCAGTCGTTTTGTCACTAGAGCACCTGCTCAGCACCACCGTGCTTGACCTGTTGTACAGTTTGTCAGGTCGATGGCAGGAGCTCAATTTAACATTAGCTTGCCATAATTACAACTGCTGTGTCAACGCACTTTTTACTTTGCTTGCCCTTACATACATTTATCATAGTTTTAAGAAAGTAACTATTCTTCAGCTGTGGTATTAGTAAACAAAATACAGTTATAACCATGGATGACTTATCATTAGTGTTGGGGAGTAGCTAGTTACATGTAATGCAATTACGTAATTGAATTACAAATGCAACTGTAATCAGTTACAGTTACTGAGAAAAAAATGTGTTATTAAATTACAGTTTAAATTAAATGTTAACGATTAAGTTACAAGTTACAAGTAATTGTATTTGTCATTACACATGTACAAGTACAGTATAACGAAATGAGTTTGGAGCAAGCCTCCGGGCCGCAGCCGATTAGTCAGGCGCCGCCACACGCTCTCCAGAAATACAAGAATGCAGTTTAGCAAGCATTACATAGCAAAACACAACAAAACATCAACAAAACATAAACATAAACATAAACATGATACAGTACACGTGGTCACGTGATGGGATTTTTTGTATGGACTGGGGGAGGAGATAGATAAAGACAGGCAGACGGTTGTAGTGGGGGCGGGGGTAGGAAGTGTATGGTGCGAGTGAGTCTGAGATTGTGTTGTGTGAGAATGTTAGCCATAACTTCAGATGTTTTCGAGTTCAGTTCTATGGTTTGTCCTTGAAGGGAGATAAGGCAGTGCACAGGGGAAGATAGCAGACAGCTGCCCGGCTGACCTCCCAACCGAGAGATAGGGACAAGTGAGGTTCGTTGGGCTAGTTGATTAGGTCAGGCAAATACAATTTATTATTTTTTAATCCATTTGATGATCTTCGGTAATTTGTCCGGATCATAATCAATCAATCAGATCTGGTCCTCAGCGTTTCGCGTCCGGTCTGTGCAGTTTCCCTAGACATTACGTCCAGCCTCATGGCCAGACCGGTTACAGTCCGTAAAAGTTCACCGATCTGACCCCCGATGGAGCCCACTCTCCCCTGCGTATCCGCAGTCCGGACTGCGTTGTTACGGTTCAGTTCCTCAATTCCTATCACTCTCTGATCTAATTCCTTCAAACGGTCACACACAACCCCGAAGCATTCCTTAATTTCCACAGACAGCGGCTGGGTGAATTTGCTTGCAGCTGTCTTACCAATCTTCCGATAGGTCAGGGCAATCCCAAAGCCAAAGAATAGGAACCCCGCCATCAATAATCCAATCATGTATAAATCTTCCGCATCCTCCATGGACAGAGCCTCCAGGCACAGGACTTGCCAGTTGTTCCATGCGTCCCTCACGTATCCTGCGGCAAAGGTCCCATCCGGGCAGGTGGGTTCTCCCGGGGCACCCTTCCTTAGTGAGAAAATCTTGTCGATCGCGCTGATTGACCAGTTAATCAATTCCATTTCAGTATTTTCAGGAGTCCAGCAAAGCAGCAGTCAGAGAGAAAGAGAAGAGACGAAACACTAGACAAAACAAAACAGCGCAAGAGCACAGCGGGAGCAGAGTGAAAACACGTCTGCACGGATTGAAGGACAGAACAGGAAGGGACAGAACAGGAAGGTGGTTACAACTGAATATTTTCTGTAAAAAGCTAGGATATATAATAATATTAATTTGTTGCCTTGCCTGTTTTTGATGTGCACAATGCCTCCGGCCATTTAAAGGCTGTTTAGTAAAGCAATGCTATTCTGATGCTTTTGATTGGCTGTCTTGTTTGAATTTTCAGCACACCACATCTGCCAATTCAACATCAATCCACACTGCTGCTGAAAGCTTTAGGCTACAATATGTCTAAGAGTTGCCACAATGGCGAGTGATAAAAATGCGTTCCAGTGCTGGAAATTAATGCTGCGTTCCAGGCAACCCGTAACCCGTGTTTTTCCAACCTTCTACCCGTGAAAATGCACTGGAATGGCAGTCAAACCCGTGACTTCCCACCTGTGAACTCGTACTAGATTGATGTACTCCCAGTTACGCACTCTGATGTCACATAGCCTGCAAAACAGCAATGACAGCCCCTACGGATATACAAATCACGTAAAATAAAAGGTATAACAGTTTCTCTTGCCTTATATGCCGTTTTTCTCCTACATTTCCCTCAAGTAATCAAGGAGTAAGCACCTTTGGCGATAGAAATGATTGTAAATGAGCATAAGCCCCGTACGGTCTGCCGTGATTTGTTTACATCTAGCTACCACAATTTCTTGCACTCAGGCAGTTTGGCATTGCCTGGAACGCTACAAAGTTGTGAGTCGTGCTTTGAAACTTTAATAAAGTAATTTAAATAGTTACACTACTTATAACTAAGTTATAACTTATAACTTGTAATCTGTGACCTATTATATTTCCAAAGTAACCTTCCCAACACTGCTTATTGTCATGGTTGGATTAATGTAACTAAAACAAAACTGTGCCATTGGTTGTAGTAATAATAATTTGAATGAATAATTTAGTTTCATTTCTAGTAAAATTCTTCCTGGTTATCAGTTGCACACAGATTTTTGACTGCATGATGTTGAGGAAACACTTTGCAACACTTTAGCCTCGTTCAGAGGCTAAAGCAAATGTGAACAGCAAATCACATCAAATGTAATTTTTACAATTCATATGTGGTTTGAAATCCTATTCAAATTGTATTTCTGGAAATCTGCTTCAGTTTGACCCAGTAATCAGATTTCACGTCACTTTCTCACACCACGTAAAACGTAAGCATGTCAGATGTTGTTATAGGAAGCATGCTGAAAGTCGCTACAGAAACCAGGTTGTTTGTTTTGTTGAAAAGTGCCGATCGAGCAGAAAATGACAATATAATGGAGACATGTTGAATTTTTAGACCGGTGGAGACAATGACACGGAAATGAAGTCGCACATGCAGCTTATTTTTCTGCCGCTGCCTCAGAAGACAGTTTAGCTGTACATTTTAATAGCTGTTTATTGCAGTTGTCTATTTTCAGTTTGCCTAAACAATTTTGGCACTGCAAAATATAATAGTGACTACTTATTGCTAGAAAAAACGAATAAATTCTAGCTAGAGTAAAGAACAGAATTTTTTTGTTGTCATAATATTCAACCCAGTCTATATAAAAACGTATCCTGACTACGCTGGTCCAAAGTGCAAAACGTAGAGGGCTTACAATAATGGCCCTTGGATTGTATGACTGTTAATTTTTTTTGCCTATTCTTTTCCTATTGTTTTGCATCCAAGTCACGTGACTTTCAAGATTCCAGCCGTGAGAACAAAAAACATGGCAGACATTTCCCTCATTTTTAGTGAAAGAAATCTATATTTTGAGTTAGTTTCTGCCTTAAAATAAGTTTTGATTACATTTATAGCGAGAAATATATATTTTATTTGCATAATATTCACTCAGTGAATGTACAAAATTACTCGCTTGCTCGTTGTTGTGAAGATTTTTCAGATCTCGCCAGTGTGCATTCCCATTATTAAAAGTATATGTTTAATAGCAAGCTATTTCATATGAATTTATTTGAAAATGTTGATAATTCACTTGACTTTTTGATCACGTAAATGATTTACATGCAAACGGGACTTTATCAGCAGTGCAACTGATCTGGTTATGACAAAATAATCGAATATCTGATGTCATGTGAGCATTTCCACTCTTGCAAACAGAGGTAGGTCATGAGTGGTGAAAAGACATGTAACATTACATGAACAGACAGGGCCCAATTTGTAATCATTTTAAAGAATACAATGGACTTAATATAAACTTTCTGACAGTGTGTGGGACATCCGACTACTTTCCAAGAAGGGCACAACTGATTTACAAAAATCACAATAAATATGTACAGGAATTGAGGCAGTAGCCAATGGCAGGAGTCGGAGTAAAAGCTGCAGGATTATGTACAAAATATATATGTACGAGTGTCATACGAATTTGACAACTTGTGTTTAATAAAGTCATAATATATAGCATTATATACAGGAAAAAGTACTAGGCCTATTTACAATATTACAATATTTGATTTTACATTTAAAAGGCATTTAAAGCATGGTAATTGTTGTGGTTACTGTCTATTTACGACAGACATCACATTAAAACTACCAATACTGTGGTAAAAGCATGGTAATATTTGAGATTACTGTCCTTTTACTACACCTATCACATTAAAACTAAGGTTACTGTGGTAAAAGCATGGTAAGTGTTGTTTTTTTATTGTGCTTCTACAAATGCCACGTTGGAACTACACTGGTCGTTAATATTAAATATGAATAACTGTTTAAAGGTCTTTAGCACGTCACGTGATGGTGTTTAATCACCCTATTAGCAAGGTGTGTTGATTTAGAAAGCAAAGCAATGCAAAGCCTCAGTGGAGATGACAGATGTAATGCAGTGACTGAACATAATCTGATCGATAACGACAAACAGAAAATACTTTGTATCAAACATTAGGACATAATATTTATGAGTACTCACCAACATGTGTTGTCCCAGTGTAAAGGCTGCACCTCTGAAGGCCACATTTGAAGTGCGATTGCGTCACAGCGGCGCGATGAAGGCTGCCGCAATTCGAAAGCGACTTCAAAATGCGCCCTCCGTTTCTCAGGCAAAGGAAGGGTACAACAGATGGAACCTTCGCACAAGTTCGCAGCCTACCCTATCCCAGAATTCATAGCACACTGGTGACTACAGGATTTGTATAGACTGGTCTGGATTCCCGCGGCATTTCCTGCGGCGCGGGATAACATTTCCCAGTGAAAGATGGCAGCGGTCGGTAACTGGTGTAGCCTGGATACCATTGAACACAACAGCCAACCGTGAAGTAAACAGAACGCTTAGTGGTGGCATTCGCACAGTTCCCAGGTCCCTGCCCTGAGCAACCTGGCAAGATAAAGTTTAATTTCCAAATTTTAACTTGCATAAATGTAATTTATTTCTCAACCATTCTCTCAAGAAGAGAATCAGTCCATTCTCTCCCTTTGCGCTCTTTCTTTCTTTTTTTTTTTTTTTTTTTTTTTTTTTTTTTTGCACTTAAATACAAATTAGATCTGCGCGGGGCTGTTTTTTCGTCCCGCTCCCGCTATAGGATCTATTCCGCAGCCTCCCGCTCGCGCTTAAAATTCACTTGTTCACCCGCTATAAATTATTTTATTCCGGACCCGACCGATCCCGCTAAATTTAGATTTCGTTTCCAGAATCTCTCTTTTAAATTTGAATAAATTAAGTTGAATAAAAATAAGTAGCCTACTTAAATAAAGACTTGGACGTAAATATATGAATGTTAAAATATATTGCAATAGTTACATTTAACATAATAAATAAACAATTAAATATTTAACCATAGGCTACAGATTTACCTCGTTATGGTCCGGTCTCCCATCGTCTTAGGCTTTGAAGCATGTCAAAATCAAAAACAAAAAAAAATAAAAACTTTTCTGCTCCATTTCTCTTTTTAAAATCCACGCACAAACGATGGAGACAATGATTGCTTTTGGGTCTTTTCTTAACACAATTCAATCGTTTGGCCTCAGAACAGTTGGAATAGTTGCCTTTTTCAATAAAGTGTGCCTGTTGTTTGTTATATTCTTTGTTTTATATCATATAATATGCAGATGGGTAGGTTTAGGGTAGGGTGGGGTGGGGTTGGGCTACTGTTTCCAACGTGTCTGAATAGCGTAAATAAAAATAAATAAATGTAAATCAAATTGTGCTGGCTGATTAAATTGAGAATCACACTCCAACATGTCATAATGGAACAATTATAACCCAATAAATAATTTAATCGTGACGATAACATTCAGTATGTGGAATCTGGAGCCACAGCGATGCAAGGCTATAGCAGCATCCATAGCAACCAGTTTCACATTATTCTGGCGAGATCTGAAAAATCTTCGCAACAACGAGCAAGCCAGTAATTATGTACATTCACTGAGTGCATATTATGCAAATAAAATATAGATTTCTCGCTATAAATGTAATCAAAACGTATTTTTATGCAGAAACTAACTCAAAATATTGATTTTTTTTTTTTCACTAAAAATGAGAGAAATGTCTTCCATGTTTTTTTGTTCTCACGGCCGGAATCTTGAAAGTCATGTGACTTGGATGCAAAACAATAGGAAAAGAATAGGCAAAAAAATAAAATAAAATAAGTCATACAATTCAAGGGCCATTATTGTAAGCCCTCTACGTTTTCCACTTTGCTTTTTTATATGAGACTGGGTTGTAATATTTATTGATAATTTAATTTAAACTATTTTTTTTTCCTTTATTATATTGGAGAATTTTGATTTTCGATCAACAGCAAACAAAGCTGCACCAAAGCAGAAATCATTCTGAGCAAATTCAACCTTCTTTTCAACAGTTGCTTTGAAACTTTATGTCAGCTTGATCATGATGGATGCTGGTTAGATAAACTGATAAACTGCTAATAACACTGTAGAGTTCCCACTGAGATGGTGGACATGAGATAAGTGTGACACAGAAGCTGCCATCCTTCTGTTCTGCAAAACCATCAGTAAAGCATGCAAGTGATGTTTTGAAAACTTTCCTCTTAAAGTAATTCTCCATTGAGACTGCAAAAGAGTGTGAATGTAAGGTTGCTTTAAGGTTGCATTCATTTAGTATATATAAAGTATGTATGCTTGCAAATGCAAGTTCTTAAATTAATGCTGTGTATTTGCAAATGCATGTATGTTGATGGAGATAAACAGAGTAGATGAGCCGTTCACTGTGATATGTGTGAAGATAATCGAGCTGTTTTATCAGTCACCCTTCCTTCCCTGTTCTCCATCCTCATTGCAGTCTCTCTTAATTATCTGTCTCTTTACCGGTATGTTATTTACAATCATGTGTTTTCAGTCTATTTACGCATTTAATGAAAGAGACTGTAAAAGCATCATCAGTTTATATTATCCTGCCTCTCTCTCTGTTTCCCCATTACACCTTCCCATTCCTCATGGTCTCTTTCTTGAGTGCAGTGTTTTCCTGAATGCTGGTGCCAGAGTGGTATGCTAATGTGTATTGATGTGTATGAAATTAGCTGGAATTTGCAGAGGCAGCACTAATGGAATGAGTGTCTACCTCCACCTCGTCCTGCCAGCAACATCGCACCAGGTCTGAGGAGGGGGTGTGAATGTGCGTCAACATCTGTCTGTATGCTTTAAGTTCTTATTTTCAAGATCGAGAGGAACCGATTAAGAACCACGATGAATTTAAATGGCTGATTTACAACACTAAATACTACCAGTCCACCAGTTTGGTGTTGGAAGTAAAAGTTAAAGTATGTCATTTCTCCGCCATAGCATAGCAAGTAAATGGATGCTAGTGAAATGTGTCACTTTGATGATGTCATTTTACTGTGTCTTCAGGAGTAATTTGTATAAATAATAACAATTAAAATCTGCAGTGCATCCGGAAAGTATTCACAGCGCTTCACTTTTTCCACAGTTTGTTATGTTACAGCCTTATTCCAAAATGGATTAAATTCACTATTTTCCTCAAAATTCTACAAACAATACCCCATAATGACAATGTGAAAGAAGTTCGTTTGAAATCTTTGTAAATTTATAAAAAAAATAAATAAATAAAAACGAAAATAATCACAAGTACATAAGTATTCACAATAGGCTTGCTACGATAGTCAGTGTTACCGGTGTTTAGATTCAACACCGGTTACATCACATGCCCACCGTGGCACCGCACCCACTGTCATTTACATTTTTTTATAGTAATAAAATAATTTAGTTCAGTTAGAGAACAGACAATACAAATAAAAACTGAACGTGTCTGCTTAATAAAGCATGATCTGAACGAGAGTCTCAGCACAGACCAGCAGCAGGAGTCAGATTTCATTCATCACGAGAGTGAGGAGCTGACTGAGATGATCGCATAAGATTTGGTTTCAAAGCGAAATGTAAAAGCGCATATTTAAAGCAGTTTGTTATTGTAGTGTTTTGTTCTTGTGTTTTACATTAAGAATAATAGGCTAATGAACCCACAATTCAAGAAACCCACCCCCGAATTGGTGCTAATTCTAAACCAAAACCAAAATGTGCAAAAGCGCGCATTTACGGATGAACTGTCATTCACGGTGTGTGTGCACTGGCGCGTTTTCAGTTCATTGCTATGGAAGCTTAACTTTCATAGGAATTCATTGAAACCACACGCTTTCCTCCGCTCTGTTATGAATGCCCGAGCGGCTGTGTGAGCGTTTTGAGCGGCATACTCAAAAAGACTTGAGGCTGTAATTGGTGCCAAAGTTGCTTCAACAAAGTACAAACCCGATTCCAAAAAAGTTGGGATACTGTACAAATTGAGAATAAAAACAGAATGTAATGATGTGGAAGTTTCAAATTGCAATATTTTATTCAGAATACAACATAGATGACATATGAAATGTTTAAACTGAGAAAATGTATCATTTTAAGGGAAAAATAAGTTCAAAAAAGTTGTGACAAGGCCATGTTTACCACTGTGTGGCATCCCCTCTTGGCGTCTCAGTTTTCCAAAAAGAACTTCAAATTTTGATTCGTCTGACCACAGAACAGTTTTCCACTTTGCCACAGTCCATTTTAAATGAGCCTTGGCCCAGAGAAAACGCCTGCGCTTCTGGATCATGTTTAGATATGGCTTCTTTTTTGACCTGTAGAGTTTTAGCCGGCAGCGGCGAATGGCACGGTGGATTGTGTTCACCGACAATGTTTTCTGGAAGTATTCCTGAGCCCATGTTGTGATTTCCATTACAGTAGCATTCCTGTATGTGATGTAGTGCCGTCTAAGGGCCCGAAGATCACGGGCATCCAGTATGGTTTTCCGGCCTTGACCCTTACGCACAGAGATTGTTCCAGATTCTCTGAATCTTTGGATGATATTATGCACTGTAGATGATGATAACTTCAAACACTTTGCAATTTTTCTCTAAAAAAAAACTCCTTTCTGATCCTATCCTTTCAGATAATAATTATCTCCACTATTTCTGGGCGCAGCATTGACCTAATAAGTTGCAAATTGGTCCTCCAGCTGTTCCTTACATGTACATTTAACTTTTCCGGCCTCTTATTGCTACCTGTCCCAACTTTTTTGGATTGTGTAGCTCTCGTGAAATCCAAAATGAGCCAATATTTGGCATGACATTTCAAAATGTCTCCCTTTCAACATTTGATATGTTATCTATATTCTATTGTGAATAAAATATAAGTTTATGAGATTTGTAAATTATTGCATTTGTTTCTTATTCACAATTTGTACAGTGTCCCAACTTTTTTGGAATCGGGTTTGTATTGAGCAAAGGCTGTGAATCCTTATGTACATGTGATTGTATGTGTTTATTTTATTTTTTTATACATTTGCAAACAAACTTTTTTCACATTGTCATTATGGGGTATTGTTTGTAGAACATAAAATAATGAATTTAATCCATTGTGGAATAAGGCTGTAACATAACAAAATGTGGAAAAAGTGAACCACTGTGAATACTTTCCGAATGCACTGTAGGCCTATCTAAACTATATTACCAAAAGTATTGGGACACCCCTCCAAATCAGTGAATTTAGGTGTTCCAATCAATTCCATTGCCACAGGTGTATAAAATCAAGCACCTAGGCATGCAGACTGCTTCTACAAACATTTGTGAAAGAATGGGTTGCCACCTGTGCAATAAGTCCATTTGTGAAATTTCCTCACTATTAAATATTCCACGGTCAACTGTTAGTGGTATTATATATAAAAAAATAAAATAAAATAAAAGTGGAATCAATTGGGAACAACAGCAACTCATCCATGAAGTGGTAAGCCATGTAAAATCACAGAGCAGGGTCAGCGCATGCTGAGGGGCTCAGTGCACAGAAGTCGCCAACTTTCTGCAGAGTCAGTAGCTACAGTCCTCCAAACATTCTGTGTGCCTTCATGGAATCTATCTATCTATCTATCTATCTATCTATCTATCTATCTATCTATCTATCTATCTATCTATCTATCTGTCTGTCTGTCTATCTGTCTGTCTGTCTGTCTGTCTGTCTGTCTGTCTGTCTGTCTGTCTGTCTGTCTGTCTGTCTGTCTGTCTGTCTGTCTGTCTGTCTGTCTGTCATAAAATAAAGCACCAAATAAAAAAATAAAAAAAAGTATTTATTTTTCAGCTATGAATAAGTGATATGATTATAAGAGATGCATGGCGAATCTCAGTTGTGTGTGGCTTCCTTGTTTATTTCGGCAAATTAAACCGGGATAGTATAATGTATTTTAACATTGAAAATTGCCTTTATCATTTTTTTTTTTTTTTAAACGTGTTAAATATCAAACAAGATTTCAAGGAGAATGTGTCCTCTGCTTTCCTAGCATGGAAAGTAGAAATAAAGATATCTAAGGTGTCAAACTTCAAGCTACATCAGAGGAGGAAGATAAATCCAGCAAATAGAGACCATGTGGAAATCATGCTCTCTGAAACGGTAGCTCCGGAGGGTAATCTTATGAAATAGGTATAAGACAGCTAAAGCATCATAAGTCCCTTCCATGAAACCTCAGTCCCTTTAGATTTTCCAAGCTTTATTAAAGCAAAACATCTCATCTAGGCCATCAAATCACATACTATTTTCTCTGCTAAAATAATAGAGGGAACAAATTGCATTTGACAGCCATAATTACTTACACCAGCATTGTATGCAGCCTAGCTTGAATAAAAAATAAATAAAAATAAACAAAGTTAAATCTGATGCCTTTTTAAAATTAAAACAAGCTAGTGTGTATACTTACACTTTCTATAAGCTTGTGTTGCTGATAAAATACAAGGCAATTCTTCTTGGGATCTTCTGTCTGTTTTATTTGTTTGTTTATGTGTAATTTGTGTAACATATTTTTGGCATATTATTTATTTTATTAGTTTGTCAGTATGATATGTAATGATGGATGAGACCAGTTGTTTGAAGACAGATAGGAGATTTGTGAGTGTTTGTGTATGCATGTAAGAGAGAGAGAAAGAAAGAGACAGACAGCCTAACACAAATGCAAAGACTGTAGGGCCCATAATTGTCTTTGTACATAAAGTCAAGCATCAGTCCCATTATGTACGCTCTCATTGTGTATTCTGACAACATAAAACATTGTTGAATATTCATAAGATAGCCCTAAAGTAGGTTACATTGTAATTTGACCTAATAATTTTGACTGTGCAAATGCATCAGGTCACTGTATTAAATATAATACATGTCCTGAAATGTGATGTTTTTGAGCAAATAAATCCTTTGGGTATTTGACTCCATATTCAGAACACAAATGTATGCAACAGCTCATAAACACAAACAGTTGCAGGTCACAGTCGATCAAACGTGGCAATTCACCTTAGTAAACCCCTTCATTATTACATCAGTGTCAATCCAATGCGGTACACTTTTGCCTCCTTAGTGCATACAGTATACAGCCTTCAGGAAGACTTGAACGACTATTCTGACTGTTTAAAGCTGCAGTCCATAACTTTTTTTTGTGTTTGAAATTTACATTTAAATGAGCGAATACATCAGGAATCCATTTTCCAAACCGTGTATTTGTCTTATCCTGAATCACTACGGTACACCTATAATAAGTGTTTATAGGACTATTTTAGACTGCTGCGGAGTAGCAGACACATTCTTCTGCAAGTCGCATGTAATTCTGTTTATTAACCACTAGAGTGCCAAAAGTTACAGACTGCAGTTTTAATTCTGACTATTTAAATGCTTGTTTGTTTGTTTTTTGGACCGATAGTGGTAAAAATCCTTTCTAAAGCTCTTGTGCTTCTGGAATTTTCTCACAGTTCTGAACTGCATTTCCCAAAGGTTCTGCAAGCCTAAGTAGATCATAGAGACCATTGTTTTTTTCTACAATCTATTTAGGTTTACGATGCTTTTGGGAAACTCATCCCTGATCAGTTCAAGGTGAGGTGCTCACAAGGGAATTTGAGTCAAGTTTATATTGTTCAGATCCTTTACTCTGCCTTATATCCCCATTAAAACATTGAACATTTTCTTTAGATGTAAGTGTATTTTCAAGTAATTTACAAGTAATTAGCAAATAGTTAGATCATTATTATGTCATAATTATGTAAGACTTTAGTTCATCTTTGGAACACAAATTAATACATTTTTGATGAAATTCTGAGAGCTTTTTTTCCCTCCAATGTCAGCTACGAATTTACCACTTTGACACTTCAAAAAGTTCAAACTAATCCATATGAATTTGCTTTATATGATGAACACACTAAATTCAGGCTTTTGTTCACATATAAACTTTCATCAACACACATTAGTTGTGGTAAACGGAAGCTCAAGCATGTTCGCTTGGCGTGCAAGAACTAATGAGGTTCATTCTTGTGTTATGCAGCATGTTTGATCTTCCTCAAGAACCAATGAGGTTAATTCTCTTGTGTTACGCAGAATATTTGAGCGGCAAGAACCAGTGAAGTTCATTCTCGTGTGTTGCGCAGCATGTTTGTCCTTCCTCAAGAACCAATGAGCTTCATTCTCTTGTGTTACGCAGCACGTTTGAGCTTCCACAAGAACCACTGAGGTTCATTCTCTTGTGTTACACAGCATGTTTGAGCGGCAATAACAAATGAGGTTAATTTTCTTGTGTTATGCAGCATGTTTGAGCTGCAAGAACCAATGAGGTTTGTTATTGTGTGTCAAACAGGTTCTGTTGAGCTTCTGTTTATGTCCACTGATCAATGTTTAAATGTGAATAAAAGCTTAAATTAAATCTGTTCATCATATAAAGTGATTGAGTCTCTTCAGAAAATTCTGACTATGGATTAGTTTTACAATCTCTTTATTAACTAATTGAAGCATAAAAGTAGTAGTTGCATAGCTGTCTATGGAGACTACAGAAATCTCTCTTTATTTGTGTTCTGTAAATTAACAAAAGTGTTGCAGGTTTGGAACGACATGAGGGTAAGGAAATGATGACAGCATTTTCATTTTTGAGTGACCTATCCCTTATCATCATTTAAGTCTAAATTAATTAAAATATTAAAATATACCTAAATTGTATATTTTTCAGACACTTTTTTATTTTTATTTTAATGAGATAATTCAGGTCTAGATTGCAGTGAAGTTATGTTGTTCTGACTCTGTAAATTATGCCAGTGGGTGCTTCTCAATATCCCTCCTCATTTCTTCGCTCCTCCGTCCTCCATCCTATGACCCGGAAACTGATCAAGCTCAACCATCTTGTAGGACATCTCAACTCTCTAACTGCACCACGAGGAGGCGAGGAGTGACGGGTGAGGAGGCTTCCTGAGGGGTCATGAGCGAGGATATCCTTTGTGGAAGGGTTTTATCGACTAAACGTGATGCACATCTTGCCACAGTTTATTAATTATTATTAGTAGTATTATTATTAGTATTATTAGCATTATTTATACAAGACACAAATGTATGTCAAATTACAACAACTGTACAGTTGTTGAATTATATCAAAGCTAGGGTTGTCACAACATTAGATTTTTCACACCACGTGTGTGTGGGGTGGGGGGTTTGGGATGAAATCGTGATCTTATGGCATTAATTTTTATTTATTCAGATACAGACGTAACGTTGTGTATTTTATCTTTCTTTTTGTCAGTATGGGAAACTCCAACAGAATCCGTGTATCATTCGTTCAGTCATTTTTTGATTTAATATTGAAAGTAGAAAAATTAGAAAACAGCTCAGTTTTCGGCTTGATTTTTAGTTTTTTTTTTTTTTGATTTTCTAACAGTTTGAATATTCGATTTCTGCACGTGGGCGGGAATTATACACCCCTTTCTGCTGATTGGTCAGCCGAAGATCAACTATTCTGTCATCAGTTCTTCCTCAGTTTCGCACAGCAGAATAAAAGTCCTGTGCTGCTACTAAGTAACACGTTACCGGCATCACTGATCGTGTTGCATTGTGGTATATGGATCTGCCTGAAGTGTAGACTCGGTCAAAATTGAGGGAGCGAGGGTCTGTCCATATAAACTTCCATTGTCCACTTCACGAAGTGGAACGCACTTCAAAATGGCGGCAGGGAATTGCTTCAAAGTGCTTAGGGAATTGCTTAGGGAAGTTCGCAAGTGCGTATCTAAAAGTGGAGCAGAATCCTAGTGCTCCTGGATTTGTTGAAGTGCTTCCTGTTCCTTGTGTCATGTTTGAAGTCATTTTATTCATTGGTTCCCCCGTTCATTAGCTTGATTGTTCCCATATGTATCTTTTTAGATTGTTAGCCCATGTGTATTTAAACCCCAGTGTTTCTGTGCCTCAGTTTACAGCACAGATGTTTAAGGGGAAGAAAGCATGATGTCTTGTCTTTCTCTCTTTCATAGCAGACAGGTGTGATGGAACGTAGACTCACCGTCTGCTCTTCTTTTTGACACAAGCCCTCTCTTTCTCTTTCTCTCAGGCTGCAGAGGTAACATACCCTAATATATTTCATGTTTCACATGTGGCTGTGATTCAGGAAACGTGTCATGAGTGAAAAGTGCCGCAGCCGCAGGGTGCACAATACGAACCAGTTGCTTTAGATGAACCACTCGAGAGTGACAGAGAGAGAGAGAAATATTAGTGTCAGTGAGAGTAACAGCCCATTCTACTCCCTCTCAAATGAAGCATGGATCACGGACGGGGAAACGTAAAGGTCACAAGCTGAAGTTTCGTGTCCACAGTTGCGACTTTCTCTCTCTCACCCACGCAAACTCCTGTTCATTTTATTCACACTCACACACACGCACACGCTTGTGCTTGACGTAATGAACGCTCACACATACGCACTTTGATTCTCGCGAACAAACACGGAGCTGTAATAAAGCTCTGGCCTTGTTCCCATTGTATTAGTAAATGCTGTGTCCACACAGTCTCTCATCCATTTCTCTCTCATTAAAGTCGGAGCCTTAAAACGCTGTCATGTGTGACCTTTGCAGACTTCACCCACAAGTCTCATGTTCCAGAATTAATGGTCTTATCTTCCTGCATAATCTTCAAACTTATTTCTCTGATTAATTAGTGTCTAAATCACGATCCGTCCAGTCAAGTGGCTCACCTTAAATCCAATTGCTTTTATTAATGGGATTCAATTCCAATTTACAACAAGGCTGGTAACTATACAGAGTTCCTCCAACTGTACTCGAGGGAGAACGAGAAAGTGCATATGTGAGTCAGAGGCTGCTCTTTTTTGAACTAATACACCTTTTGTGTGTCTAAATTAAGAGAACCTTGTTAGCAGGGTCCCAAATTCACACTTTCAAAAGCACCAAACGCAAGTCAAAATTGGTTTTGGCGAGTAAATAAAATGTCAGGGTTATACAGAGTTTGCTGGTAACATTAACAAAAATGAATTGCAAATTGCAAATGAAATGATATAATCTGACTCTCGTCGATACAATTCAAATCAGACATCCAAACTGTTTATTAAAGAACATGTCTGTCACAACTATAAACTTTTATCTAGTTTATCTAGGATTACTGAAGTTTATATATCCAAGAATATTTTTTTTTTTCACTAAACAAACAGCTAAATCATTTTGTTGTCATAGCAACAGTTTTTGTTTATAAAAATGATTTTTGTTTATTTAGTTTAATTTATTTATGTTTTGGTAGATGTGGCAAAAGGTACATTTTGGACATTGCTGGCAGGTCTGTAGGTCTTACCAACATTTCAACAGACAACTAGCTGCTGATTGCAGATCCATTCATACAGCACATTTGAACCTAATTTAAGGACATTATGTTTGTATAGAATGTGGTTGTCACTCTCTTTGACTAAAATGAGAATGAACATAATTTTATTTAGCTCTTTAAAACAGGGCTGACAACTGTATTATGCTGTGTGAATGTAGCCATTGAGAGCTCTGGAATGAAGAAAAACGAATGGAGGAAAATCTGAGGTATAATGGCAGGTTTGAATGTTACATTGACAGATTTTGTTTATTAACTGTAATTGTGGTTATAGCTGTTTGTTTTTGGTATACATGTTGGGATTTAGCCTCTAACCGAAAAAGAAGAGCCACAGCCTGTATGCTGAAGACCTATGTTGGCAAACTTACAATAGATATGAATCTTTCTCTCTTTTGCTAACAATTACACACACAAATATCTCAAGAGACCTGGTTGTCATCTAAACAAGAACGGTTGGCATTGTGTCAGTCAGGCTGCTAATGGTGATAAATTCCTCCAGTATTAAAATGTGTACAGTACTTCGGGAATCCATTTCCCCAGAGAAGGACAATGCATCAGTTGTCACCATTCAGAGTAAAAACACAGACACGCACTTCTGCATACAGAACAGACTCCTGTTAAAAGAATAGAAATTATGATTATTCTTATTATTATTATTTTGCGTAGGTTATTTCTATAGTGATTTATTTATCGATTGTGGATGCAACATATAAATCACACATTCAATATAGTATATGTTTTACATTGCCCAATATTTATTTATCTATTTACGGTTCTTAAAAGTGTGAAATGGGCTTATAGTTTTCTGCTGCAGCTCAGGATTTTCGCTTGTTATTTTCCAGAGTCATAGTCAGCTGGCATTTCGATTCAGGGGGTTGGCTCAAAACATCTATTGCCCATGAGCAAAGATGGCAGATTTCAAATCTGCAGAGTCTTGCACCTGACCGTTGAGATGAATGTGAATGCTAACGGATGACTTTCTAATGATATTTTATAGACTTCCTCAGTGACCCCAAAAACTGGGTCACACCCAGCCCCATTTATATTTAATGGTTCTTTTCCGGTGCCTCTAACAAGTGTTTTCCAGTCCATGTTCCAACAGCAGCTGAAATGGACATTGCTGTCACCTGTTATGTTATTCCATATTTGCTGACTTCTGTGACATTATATCAAAAAGAATAAGAAGGGAAAAAAACATTTAATTAACTTCGCTTTATGCACTCATTCCACAAAACTCCCAGGTTTAGACAGTCTTATGTCTCGCCTATCAAAGCTAACACTGTGTGAACAGCAGACATAATTTATTGTGTACAAGAACAGTTCGAGCCTTAATTCATTTAGCTACAATCTGCAGCAGGTTATCACCTATTTATAAGTGTGTAATTTTTCCCTATTTAATATAATTTTTTTGAAACACTACCTTGAGGATAAAATGAAGGCTCATCCTGCAAATATTTATAACATAGCAGAGAAAATAGGTCAGTCTGACTCACAGCACAACATAAAGGTTAAAGCGTAAGTGTGTGTATGACTAGTCCATTCTGACTCTAGTTAACAATGAGAAAAAAGCTATATTATTTGTCATGAACATAATGTAAAATAATGAATAGTACGTAAAACAAGTTATTTTTACCAAATCTCACAAGGCTAAACTACACAATAAAAATGTTTTTTTTATTTATTTATTTATTTATTTATTTAATAATTAATATTACTTTTTCCCACTACTAAACTCATTAATGTAGCAAGGTGGCAGACTTTTTTTTTTTTTTTTTTACTTTAATATAATCCTTATATTTCCAAGGAGAATTTTGGAATGTGCAGTTACTTTTGGATGATGTTGTTCTACATGTTTTTTTGCTACATAAAAGTAAATTAGCAAAACAACTTGGGAGCCATATCCGTCTGGCACCACTGCCAAAACCCCCACTTAGAACATTTTCATTCCATCTGCTTATGGCCTCATATGAGTCTCCTCTTCATCATTGCATCGCTGTGATGTCCGATTCGTAGTGAAAGCACTAGCCCAAACTGGCTGCTGTCACATCCAGATGGATGCCCCATATTGGTACTTAAGGCCCTTATTACAAATAAAACAACTTCTTTGTTAGGCCAAAGCAGTGAATTCTTAATTAATATAAAACTAATTATAATTTTTAATTGTCTAAATTTAACAGAGAAAATGGATTCACCGCATTTGCAGATCTTTGACATTCATGAAAAGGGCCCAGGTCCTGGGAATACACTTTTTTTGTTGCCCTCTCACCCCCATAGGCAGCATTCCCGGTTGCCTCCCCTCCCCTGATGATGGTCTGGAGTGTGGATTACAAATCTTGGTTTGCGTTTTTATAATTCCTCTTGTTGCAGTAGACCATAGTGACCCGGTCCAAGGATCGGTTGTCATGCTGGATGCCACTGTGTAATAAAACCTCATATAGATTTGTCTCTTTTGCTGCCCAACCATGGACCCACATCTGACCTTGTATGTCTAGTAGAAAAAATGAGCACACACACAAACCTGGACTTCACTGCCAACTTCAATTTCAGTGCTTCAGGCATTGGAGCAATCTCAATATAAACTCCAACCACCTGTTTAAAAACTAATGAAAGATGCATCTGCACAAAAATATCACTTAAGGTATTACAACAGAACTAGTATGTGAAACGAAGTATTATCACTGTGCTTAATGGAACAGCTGTAGTTAACTTCAAAGCAGGTGCTATAATTGTAGGATGCTTAAAGAATAATAATGAGAGCAAAGTCATCGTTTCTGATCATAGTTGTTGCAGTTAAGTTAATCATATTCATTATGCAGTATACAGAATTAAATGAGATAGAAATGTTGGTCTAAATTTTATTGTGTGTGTGTGTGTGTGTGTGTGTGTGTGTGTGTGTGTGTGTGTGTGTGTGTGTTTTGGATTAGTTTTGACCTTGAGAGAGGGTATTTTCAGGATTTGGTCCCACCTGCTATGGTCCTATAATGCAGGCTTTTTTCAATTCTGAACCAGACCGAACATGGAAAAAGAGTAGTTTGTGCTTGTGTGTGTGTGTGTGTGTGTGTGTGTGTGTGTGTATACAGGCCTATGTGGAATCTGCCCATCGTTGGTCATTTGATTTGAGATGGGGTCAGCAGTAGGTGTGGGGTCTAACAGCAAGAAGCTAGATTGGAGTTGAGTGATCCCTACCGTCCAATACACAACCCAGCAGGAGCATAGTGCTACTATAGCAAAAAGAGAGAGGATGGGTGGGGGGATGTGTGAAATTGAGGGATTTTCTGTAAGCATGGTCTTTCTATATATTTAGTCCACTTCATGTCCATACACTCACCTAAATGATTATTAGGAACACCATACTAACACTGTGTTTGACCCCCTTTCGCCTTAAGAACTACCATAATTCTACGTGGCATTGATTCAACAAGGTGCTGAAAGCATTCTTTAGAAATGTTGGCCCATATTGATAGGATAGCATCTTGCAGTTGATGGAGATTTGTGGGATGCGCATCCAGGTCACGAAGCTCCCGTTCCACCACATCCCAAAGATGCTCTATTGGGTTGAGATCTGGTGACTGTGGGGGCCATTTTAGTACAGTGAACTCATTGTCATGTTCAAGAAACCAATTTGAAATGATTTGAGCTTTGTGACATGGTGCATTATCCTGCTGGAAGTAGCCATCAGAGAATGGGTACATGGTGGTCATAAAGGATGGACATGGTCAGAAACAATGCTCAGGTAGCCCGTGGCATTAAAACAATGCCCAATTGGCACTAAGGGGCCTAAAGTGTGCCAAGAAAACATCTCCCACACTATTACACCACCAGCCTGCACAGTGGTAACAAGGCATGATGGATCTATGTTCTTATTCTGTTTACGCCAAATTCTGACTCTACCATCTGAATGTCTCAACAGAAATCGAGACTCATCAGACCAGGCAACATTTTTCCAGTCTTCAACTGTCCAATTTTGGTGAGCTTGTGCAAATTGTAGCCTCTTTTTCCTATTTGTAGTGGAGATGAGTGGTACCCGGTGGGGTCTTCTGCTGTTGTAGCCCATCCGCCTCAAGGTTGTGTGTGTTGTGGCTTCACAAATGCTTTGCTGTATACCTCGGTTGTAACGAGTGGTTATTTTAGTCAAAGTTGCTCTTCTATCAGCTTGAATCAGTCGGCCCATTCTCTGACCTCTAGCATCAACAAGGCATTTTCGCCCACATGACTGCCACATACTGGATGTTTTTCTTTTTTCACACCATTCTTTGTAAACCCTATAAATGGTTGTGCGTGAAAATCCCAATAACTGAGCAGATTGTGAAATACTCAGACCGGCCCGTCTGGCACCAACAGCCATGCCACACTCAAAATTGCTTTCCCATTCTGACATTCAGTTTGGAGTTCAGGAGATTGTCTTGACCAGGACCACACCCCTAAATGCATTGAAGCAACTGCCATGTGATTGGTTTAGATAATTGCATTCATGATAAATTGAACAGGTGTTCCTAATAATCCTTTAGGTGAGTGTATGTGTAGTGATAGGTATTTAGCTTCTAGAACAAGAAGCATTCTTTGCAACAGTTTATTCAAGGTGCTTGTAGTGACTGAGACAAATCAGACACATAATTGCTTGCTACATTTAACAAACATGCGGTAAATGCTCTTAGTAACAGACCTTCCCCCAATAGCGCAGGAAAGGCCTCCGTTACCAGGGTTACCATCAGATAAGACTTGGTTTACGATTCAAATGAATTTCCAGAGAGAGCTGTGACTCTAAATTGATTATTTTTGAAAAAGAACCCAAAGCCCTTAAAAGGGACTTTCCTCCATTAATTTATAGAAAACTGTCCTATAAACGAACATGCACCCTAGGACTGTTACAAAACCAGTGTAGATGAATCTCACAAAGGAGAACTTGGAACAGGAACTTTAATAGACAACCTCAGGAACTCAAACACACCATTATACAGGAATGTCGACGGACAAACACTGAGGGAAACTGAGGGTTTAAATACACAGGGTAAACAAGGTGATTAACAAAGACACAGCTGGGACAAATGAACTCATGACAATGGCGGGAAAACTGAAAAAAGGAACAAACTCAAAGACAAGCAAAATAGACTAGACATGTGTCAGGCTACTAAACCAGGAAACACAGAACATCCAATAGCGAGTTCACAGAGCAGGTTTATTGAACAGATAAACTCAGAACTGTAGCAAGAGAAAGTCAAGGAAGCCAAGGACTGGTTGGTGGTGGGCTTGGTAGCGCAGGGCTGCAATGGACACAGAGACCTCCGGATAATCCTTACCAGAAACCAGGGCATCCACAAAAGAAGGCAGAGAACAGAGTCCAGGAACAGTGAGACCTGACTAAAACCACCACACCCCAGTAGGGCCTGCAATGAACTGACAAACAGAACACGTAGACACACACATTAAATAAGCAACCGAAACGAGGCACAGCTGGTGCTGACTGCAATCAACCACCAACAAGGCAACGCCCACACTCATAGGCTACTCACGCACACAATCCAACCCACAATGAGAGGACGAGTCAGTGAACCTATAAACCGTGACAACATGTAACAAGGACATTGCGTGTACAATTTAAACTGTTTTGTAAAGGGTCTCTTGTATGGTATTTTGTTTATGCATGCCTTATGAGCAACTTACTATATCATGTAACCTCATATATGTCTTGTCTCCTATTAAACTAAAGCTCATTTCACGACTTACACTTTCATGTATGTCCCTTATTCAGAGGATGCAGTGTGTGTGTCTGTTGCATCAATTAGAGTATAAATGGGCACAGACCCATTGATTCATGCTTGAAACAAAGAGCCATAAAATCTCCAGAGGAATTTCCCGCTTGGAAATCCCAACAATGTCATTGGTCAAGTCTACATCAGGAGGGTGTGACTACTCCCAGACCTTAAAACAGAGATGATCAGATTCCCTCTCTTCTCTCCTCTCTCTCTGGCTAAACCAGTACATCATCGTGGCTGGCCCTGAGCCAGGCCACATAATACAGACCCTCCAAGCAGGGTGGGCCTACAGACACAGAGCCATGTGCTGTGTGGAACTGGAAACCCGATGCCCACACGGCCGTTGGGCCAGTAGGCCCAAACTCCTCACGCTACAGGCAACTTCCTCAACCTTGACGGAGTCGAAACAACCATGCAAGCTCATCATTTCTTCTTCACTCAACATGGAAGGAAAAGATCGCAACTGTAAAATCATTGGACGGAACCCTCAAGACTTTCTCCTGCGACCGTATATCTGGATGCCTTCCCAGGTAAATGCAAGTAACGTACTATGAAATACAAATCGCTGTGTAGATAGTAAATTAAAATTTATTTTATTAAATAAATTTATTTATTTATTTGTTTATTTGTTTTTTGTTTATTTATTTAAATACATGTTTAATTGTTCATCTTGGCCACTATTTTTGCCAAAGAAGAATTTTTTTTTATTTTTTTTTATATACATTACATATAAACATTAAATTCTAAGATTAAATGGCTCTGAAGGAAAGGAATTTCAGATATGCCTATATTTTGAAGTAACACCACAGACGTAATATTACATAAAAGGTTTGTGGAGTTACTATAGAGTCTGTGGTGTTGCCAGGAAAGACAGTAACACCACAGACAAATTTGCCTAAATCCAGACTTTTCTAAAATGGAGGCTGCCATCATGATGATTTCAAGGTCAGGGGACATTTTGGAAATATGAATAAGTATGTATTTATCAAAATGTTGATTAAAATATGTAAAATCTGCAAGTTATCAACATAACACCACAGACACTAATAAAGTGCGACACATGAAACTGTCAGAAATTTAGCCAACTTTAAGAAAATTAATAAGAAAGAATGTCCTCACCAGGCACCCCTCAGATCACCCAGAACCTGCAATCATAGACATAATACATAGACGCCCTATTGACCCCTGGATCGTACGTCAACTTTCCCATAACTCTAATAACTGGAATTGGGAAAAAAGCCTGCTTCGTGTGCTTCTTGGGGCTGTACAATTGGAAACATATCTCGGGGAATTACCTTTCTCAAGTAAGACTGAACATTTGTATCTGGTTGTATTTGGTTATTATATAATTAGTAATAGTGACGTAAGCTGGCCATCGGAGTCAGCCATATTAAAATGGCTAGCGATATAGTTAACTTAGCTGTGAAAGTTTAGACATGATTTATATTATCGTTTTAGCTTATATTATATTTTATATTATAAAGTCAATTTCCTGAAATTGAAATATTAATCTATATATTTTTAAAACCGCTTTTATAACAAGTAAGTTACTCGCATCAGGTAGACAACTGACACATTGTGCCTCTTAACTTACTCATATTCTATTGCTATTATTAGTAGTATACAAACTATATGCTATTATAAATATATGAAGAGTTCAGATGCAAAAGCCTCTTAAAGCCACTTCGGTCAAAATGAGATAACAATACTGAGTGAATGCTCTCCGCATATAGTATAAGTTCATAAAACACTTTCACTTCAAACCCACTAAATCCCAGCCTCAGCCCATTCAGAAGTACCGGTACTTAGGTAGAAACCATATACATAGGAGCCTGACAAAATTCTTATTTTAAAGAAAACGTCAGATGGATTTAGAGGCTTTTGCATCTGAACTCTTCATATTATTATTATATTATTATATTTTTGATATTATATAATTACTATTCATTATTTTATTAGCTGTATACTGTTTGTTTATTTCATTGACTATTTTTTATTGACTAAACTATTTACTATTACTCCTCACTTTATCTTATATTTAATATTTGCATTGCACTGTAGTTGCACCATATCATATGTATAAAAGATCGATCAGTTATCTTTGTTATTGTATATTTGGAGTATCTGTAAATATTTATAATTTTAGTGCTATAAAATTACAGAAAGCAGCCTGCCAGTGTGATTTGTATTTGCTGATTTGTTTCATTTTCTCAATGGCGGTCAATTCTAAGCACAAGAAAAGCTAAAATCGGTTAAAGACAGAAAATGCTTTTTCCAAGAAAACTTTATTTCATTTAATGTGAAAATGTTATTATATCTCATTATGAGTATCTTCACAATTCTTATTCAAGTATAAAAAGCCAAATGCATTACAAGCCTTTGACAATTCCTTATTAAAATAAATATTTTATAAGTCTATCGAGATTTTAAAGAACTAGAGATGGAACTTTTTGTACACCATAAACCACTGAAATTGGTTGATTAATGTAAACGTTATTTTTGTTTTTATCTAGAAACACCGCAGCTCACCTGTTTAGTTGCATTTGTTTACCGCACAGTCTTGCCTTCAGCAATATGGCGAACGCGTTGACGTATTGCAGCAACATTCTAAAACGGCCAATAGAGCGTCTATGTATTTATTATGTCTATGCCTGCAATGGCCTTTACACACAGAAAGTAGTCCAAATAGAGTTCCCCCTTTTCTTAAAGGGGCGACATCCATTGTTGTAACACCACAGACATGAATTTGGGGGACACTACTTTTTTCTTAGATATTACAAAATATGTATTTTTTTCAAGCAATTTAATAAAATTGTACATGTTAAATAAAATCGATATTCACAATATAACCACTTTATTTGAGTTAAAAAATTTATAATTCACTCCATGATACCTCTCTGAGGTATGGCGGGTACATGCATATTTTGTTACAAATGCAAACTCTCAAACTCAATTAAATATGTATTTTAAAACAAAAATGTATCTATTAATACTGCACAAATTGTGTTTATCCTGCAGAATACAACCATGGAAATATTTTATAGTTTATTGGTATTTAAAGTTTATTCCAACTGTTGTAAAGTAGAGGTACACCACTTGCCACCACAAATAAAGAATGACCCATATGTTTTGTGTATGTATGTTGTATGTCTGTTTAATCTTGTCTGTAATTTAGTTATTAAAGTTTGTGCACAATATATGTTTGGTTCTGACTCCCTGCTGCAAACAAATTGTCACTTAAATGATCGATCTTGTTATACGCTCTAAGCGCTTATGTAAATACAAAGGAAGAATTATTTTTCTGTGGCCATGAAAAATATCCTTTTCTTGGAATTAATTAATAATCGATATTGAACGTTCATAGGATGAACTGAGTGACTGCTTGTAATGTTAATGTAGTTACATCAAGTTAATATATTTAACTAATTAAAATATTCATAATTAATCATAATGAATAATCATAATGAGTTATGAATAATTATTAATATTTCCCCTCTGAGCTAATTCACTACTTTTCTCAGGGAATTTGGTCCTTGCTATCTCAATAACATTAGGCTGTTTGTACTGATATTTTGGCTGCAGAATCTATTAATCTATTTTGGCCACACTACAGCGACTCTTGTTTAAGATCAGGCGACTGTGCAGGCTGCTAGCGGGAAATAGAGACCCATGCCATGTTCTTGGAACTGAAGATGAATCGAGCTTTATGACATTTTGCACTATCCTGCCGGAGCGATCCATTTGAAAACCGATGGACTGTAGCCATAAAGGGATGCACATAACAGCAACAATGCTTAAGTATGCTGTGGCATTCAAATTGTGCTTAGTTGGTATAAAGGCCCCTAATGTGCGCCATGAAACTGTTCCCCACACCATTACACACTATCTCCAAGCCTGCAAAATCAAGGGGTTGGATTTGTGGGTCAAATTGTGATTCTACCATCTGTACGCTGCAGATTTGTCAGATCAATGAAATTCTTCCAGTGTTCAGTCTTGGTTTTGGAAAACCTGTTCATAATTGACAAAAATGGTCCTTACATAACTTTCAGCTGCCCATCTGTTATCCCAAGTAAATGTAAGGAATAATATACTAGCTGTGCATTAGGCTAAGCGTTTTTAATGCACAATGTGGAGGCAAAGAACCACCCGACCGTTTAATGCACAGCTAGCTATGGATTATCCCTCTTATACCATGGTCATTTGCCAACATTGACATCTTAAAGCCATAAAACTGATGGTTATTTTCATCAGTTACAGCTCATTAGATCCAGCATTCTGCCCACTTTCAATCAGACACAGAGATAGTGCATAAGATTACATTTATTTGAATGAATTATCAAAAGAGAGATCTATTCAGCATCTCTCTCTCTCTCTCTCTCTCTCTCTCTCTCTCTCTCTCTCTCTCTCTCTCTCTCTCTCTCTCTCTCTCTCTCTCTCTCTCTCTCTCAATTAACGGCTGGGAGTATAATTACTTCAAAATAGCGATGTAACCCCTTCGAAGCTAGGAAATATAATGTAGCGGTTTAGTAGCAAAGCTATTTTATTAATAAAAGGGCAATGTTGATAAGATTCTATGCTCCTGAATTTTTCTGTCTGTGTACAGTGCAATCTCAGAGTGATGTATGTGCATGCACTTCAATGCAGCATATTAATATAGAACAGTGACTGAATTGGAACTACCTATGCATTAAATGGTTTTATTGCACACCTTCCAGCCAATCAGAGTAGAGTATTCAAACAGACCATGGTATGAAAAAAATAAAATAATAATAATAATAATAATAATAATAATATATATATATATATATATATATATATATATATATATATATATATATATATATATATATATATATATATATATATATATATATATATATATACACTCACCTAAAGGATTATTAGGAACACCATACTAATACTGTGTTTGACCCCTTTCGCCTTCAGAACTGCCTTAATTCTACGTGGCATTGATTCAACAAGGTGCTGAAAGCATTCTTTAGAAATGTTGGCCCATATTGATAGGATAGCATCTTGCAGTTGATGGAGATTTGTGGGATGCACATCCAGGGCACGAAGCTCCCATTCCACCACATCCCAAAGATGCTCTATTGGGTTGAGATCTGGTGACTGTGGGGGCCATTTTAGTACAGTGAACTCATTGTCATGTTCAAGAAACCAATTTGAAATGATTCGAGCTTTGTGACATGGCGCATTATCCTGCTGGAAGTAGCCATCGGAGAATGGGTACATGGTGGTCATAAAGGGATGGACATGGTCAGAAACAATGCTCAGGTAGGCCGTGGCATTTAAACAATGCCCAATTGGCACTAAGGAGTCTAAAATGTGCCAATAAAACATCCCCCACACCATTACACCACCACCACCAGCCTGCACAGTGGTAACAAGGCATGATGGATCCATGTTCTCATTCTGTTTACGCCAAGTTCTGACTCTACCATCTGAATGTCTCAACAAAAATCGAGACTCATCAGACCAGGCAACATTTTTCCAGTCTTCAACTGTCCAATTTTGGTGAGCTCGTGCAAATTGTAGCCTCTTTTTCCTATTTGTAGTGGAGATGAGTGGTACCCGGTGGGGTCTTCTGCTGTTGTAGCCCATCCGCCTCAAGGTTGTGTGTGTTGTGGCTTCACAAATGCTTTGCTGTATACCTCGTTGTAACGAGTGGTTATTTTAGTCAAAGTTGCTCTTCTATCAGCTTGAATCAGTCGGCCCATTCTCCTCTGACCTCTAGCATCAACAAGGCATTTTCGCCCACATGACTGCCACATACTGGATGTTTTTCTTTTTTCACACCATTCTTTGTAAACCCTAGAAATGGTTGTGCGTGAAAATCCCAATAACTGAGCAGTTAAAAGAATGCTTTCAGCACCTTGTTGAATCAATGCCACGTAGAATTAAGGCAGTTCTGAAGGCGAAAGGGGGTCAAAAACAGTATTAGTATGGTGTTCCTAATAATCCTTTAGGTGAGTGTGTATATATGCACATATACACATATATACGGCCAAACATTTTGGGATGTCTGCCTTTACATGCACATAACCTTAATGACACCCTACGGGTTTAATCTGTAGGGTTTAATATGAAGTTGGCCAACCTTTTGCAGCTGTAATAGCTTCAACTCTTCTGGGAAGGCTTGAAATCCCAGCGCATTTGTGAAGTCAGGCCAACCTGGTCTCACAGAATTCCGTGAAATGAACACAGCCCCTTAACTCAAAATCTGTGGCAGTTTCACAAAATCGCCGAAAATTCTGTGATGGGTCCACGGAAGTGATGCCTATGTAAGTCAATGACAGGCAGCATCCATGGTCCACACATGGATTTCCTGTTCCTTTTATATTTTGGAGCAACTAACTCCACCCTAAACCTACCGACTCTCAACAATATAAAACACGTAAATAAAAGTACAGTCACGGGTATTTATTGCAAAAACGGTCCAAAAACAGTATAAAAGTATTAACTCATGTTGCATTCCAAGTCTTCTGAAGTCATACAATAGATTTATATGAAGAACAGAGTTGATCCTAATGTTTTAATCGCTGAAATGATGATCCCGCTGCTCCGTGAACACACACAGTCCACTCAGTCATATTAATTCAAATGATACACCCGACTCTTTAGCATGACGCAAGAGCCAATGGCATTTTACAATCAAAGCTGACATAATGACGCAATTGCTCACGAGACATTCGACAGCCAGTGCTGTCAAAGCTGACATACTGTAACGTTTCTTCCGGCGGCAAGTTTTTAAATGTATTAATGATCTTCGGCAGATGTACTCGACACTGATCACTTTGGGGATTTTCTTCACACAAATCAATCACTTGGCCTCGGAACACTTGGAATATTTGTACTTTTTGAATAAATTGTGTCTATAGTCGTATGTGCCTGTTATATCCTGTTTTTTTTTATTTTTATATATAATACACAAATGGGTAGGTTTAGGGAAGGGATTGGGTTACGTGTTCAAAACGTGTCTGAATACCGTAAATAAAGAAAATAAATGTAAATAAAATTATGCTGGCTGATTAAATCGAGAATCACACTCCATGTCATAATGGCAAAGGGTTTCCATCATAGTCTAATATATAGTTTCATCATGACGATAACCATGCCTAACGCATCTGTATGCTGTCATTGACTTACATAGGCATCACTTCCATGGACCCATCACAGAATTTTCGGCTTTTGAGTTTTGAGTTAAGGGGCAATGTTCATTTCACGGAATTCTGTGAGATCAGGTTGGGTCAGGCACTGATTGCTCGCAGTCTCCACTATAATTCATCTCAAAGGTGTTCTGTCGGGTTGAGGTCAGGGCTCTGTGCAGGCCAGTCAAGTTCCTCTACACCAAACTTGCTGGATCTTGCTTTGTGCACTGGTGCGCAGTCATGTAGCACCATGCTAATCTGAAGGTCACACAAAGTTTGGAAGTCTGTAGCTATTGACTTTGCAGAAAGTTGGCGACTTCTGTGCACTGAGCCCCTCAGCATCCACTGAGCCCCTGCTCTGTGATTTTATGTTGCCTTCGTAGCTGAGTTGCTGTTGTTCCCAATTGCTTCCACTTTCTTATAATACCACTAACAGTTGACCGTGGACTATTTAGTAGTGAGGACATTTCACGAATGGACTTATTGCACAGGTGTAGAAGCAGTCTACATGTTTAGGTGCTATATTTTATACACCTGCAGCCATGGAAGTGATTGGAACACTTGAATTAAATTATTTGGAGGGGTGTCCCAACACTGATGAGTTTGGAGAACACCTGACAAGAGATCAGAGATGCCAGTTTAGTATGAGATACATGCGCATGCTTTCCTCTCCAGTATTGCTTTTTCATTCTCTCACTTTGACCCTACAGTTTTAGCAAGCCTGGCCATTATTTTCTATAGTCTCATATTACCATAGTAGAAGTGAGAGAACTTTCCT
Organism: Paracanthobrama guichenoti; assembly: GCA_018749465.1. Classification (NCBI taxonomy): domain Eukaryota; kingdom Metazoa; phylum Chordata; class Actinopteri; order Cypriniformes; family Gobionidae; genus Paracanthobrama; species Paracanthobrama guichenoti. Next base: position 32,896,974 of record CM031956.1, on the reverse strand, counting down.
AATCAGACTATTCCCTATTAATTAAAGACTCTGTGTGAAAATCCCAGGTGGTCAGCTGCTTCTGAGATGGTGGAGACACAACCTCAAGAACCAAATATTGTAAGTCTCCTACATCATGCACTCTCTAACTGAATTTAAACTGAATTTCTATAAAACCCCACAACCTCCTCTGCCTCTATTGTAAGTTGATATTCCGCCATATGACAAATAAAAAATTTGAATGGCCACCAAGTATTGTTACAGAGACATACTGAGATATACACTCTCACTCTCTCTCTCTCTCTCTCTCTCTCTCTCTCTCTCTCTCTCTCTCTCTCTCTCTCTCTCTCTCTCTCTCTCTCTCTCTCTCTCTCTCTCTCTCTCTCTCTTCCTCACATATACTGTTGAATAACAGCTGGAGGTGAGTGGAAAGATGCTTAATGATGTTATGTGATTGACAGGTGGGGTTACGGTGTGAGATGTGGACTTGTGAAGGCACAACCGCTGTGATATAAATTCGAAGAGATGAAATCAGCTCTAAGCAAATTTATTCATGGTTTAATCAGACATGTTATTCACTGATAACCTACTTTCTCCATATTAATGCAGAAAAGAAAGAAATGGCTTTAAAAATATGGTGAAAGTAGAAAAAAGCGAGGGAGGAAAGATGGAAGAAAAAGAGAGGGAAGAGATTGAGAGAATCAGGCGGTTTTATTCCTCATTTTCCTTCATGTCTGGGTAAGCAATCTGGTCATGCAGTGGAGCCATCCATCATGGTTATAGCCTGTGAAGAGAATGTCTGAAGCTCAGGGTCAACGCTCTTTTTCTTCTCCCTCTCTCTCTCTCCTGTTCTTACGGGGTTAAAGGGCGTAATTCTCCTGTGCTCATGCCTGTGGTGTCACCTCATAAAAACCATCCGTATGCACACCCCAACTTGTGAATGTACCACATTTGTGTGGTACTTTCTAAAGGCCATGTCTTTCTCTATGTCCTTATATGGCATCAATGATGCTGAAGATTGAAGTAGGCAGCTGTAAACGACCACCATTACCACTCACTTTGTTTCTACATTGTGTCAGAGAACTGAATCTGCACCCTGTCACCCTGAATGGACCACCAATCTGCACACATATATACACACCAAGACACATCATTACACAGTGCCATCATTCCTAAACCCCCATTAAACAGCCTACCTAGCTGGACTGACAATGAATCATCTATAGGCGATTAATACATAATTTTTAAACCTCAATTTAATTCTGTCCATTACTCCTTTAATGACTTTTAAATGGTTATTCATCTTCAAACACACACATTTACTTAGCTAAATAGATATGTGCCATAGACTTCTTTTGATATGAAGTTGAAGTTGAAGTTTATTTGTCATTACACATGTACAAGTACAGTATAACGAAATGAAGTTTGGAGCAAGCCTCCGTATAGCCATCCGATATTATGTATAGCTAATTATAATTACTACTAACCCTGACCATATCAAATATTACATATTTTATTTATTTTTATTGTGTGTGTGCTGTTTTTGTTCTGTTTGTGCTCTATATTGTTTTTTTTGTTTTGTTTTTTTGTTTGTTTTCAGGACTTCCTTGAATGTTGCAAAGGTAAGTTCTGTCAGATTTGGCTAACTTCTGGAGCCAAATTTGTCCCTAAAGTATAGCTAACACACAAATGTGCCTCTCAGGTACCATGTGTAGGGTATCAGCCCTCAGCCAAGTGCAATTGACACGGTGGAGTGTGTTTAGAGTAGTGTTTATGAATAGCTCCCTACCAGACTGCCACGGGGAACTATGCACTGTATACAAAATAAGGGCCTTCTGTGTGGTCTTAAACATATAAATTGTTCGGTTATGCTTCCAAGCCGCCCTGTTTCTCACCTCCTTCCCTGCGGGGCTTCACTTGTTTTCTCTCTTTTTTCTTTCTTGTTTTGTTAATTTTATGCACCATTGGACAAAGCTGTTGACATATTTACACATTTTCCTAGTGCAAATGTTGAAAGAAATCAAGTAAAGCCTCCTATTATTTTGATTTGTGACAGACAAAGGAAACCCCTGTGCGTAATAGACGAAAGAGATCCTCTCTGAAGGCCCAAATGTGTGTGTGTGTGTGTGTGTGTGTGTGTGTGTGTGTGTGTGTGTGTGTGTGTGTGTGTGTGTGTGTTGGAAGAGCCAAAGATCCTTACTGATGGAGTCTCAGTATGTGCGCATAGCAGAAGAGGCCTGGTAAAGAAATGGTTGTACAGCTAAGTGTCTGGGGATGAATATGAATACATTACAAATACAGAGAGAAAAATAAACAAAAGCAACAGGAACTGATGTGGTTTCACAGTTTGCTTCATTCCTCAAGACCTTACAGTGTACCGGATTGATCTCTTTCCCTCGCTCCCGCTCTCACATTTATGACTCATTTTTCTGTTGAAGTCTGGGTTTACTCCAGACTGTCTTTCGGTTCTGGCCTTTTTCCATAACTACAAAACAAAACACAGCTTTCTGCCTAGCAGGGGTGCGCCGCTCTCTCGCTAACATGGCAGTTTAGTGGGGCATTCATATGTGGAGAGGACTCAGGGTTGTGATGAAGGATGGATTTTTGCTGGAGAAGTTTTCACAGCCCCTTTGTCTCATAAAATAACCTTAACGTTGCTATAAACAGCCTCACGCCGCAAGGATCAATCCACCAACTTCAAAATTAATAGAGCAAAGCACAACCTGTTGTGGAAAGGAGAGGAGAGGGGACAAAGGAAAGATTAGGCAAAGAATGGAGAGCCGTGACGAGATGACCATAGACACTGAAGGAGGCCTGCCCACTGAATATTCAGTTTAGCAGTCAACAATACTGTTTGTAGTTTGACCAATTCATAAACTATTGCGTTTGTTTTCCTCCAATCTTTAATATGTGCTTACATTCTTTATAAGGTTGGCCAACTTAACTACATTTTTTCAGAAGAAAAACATTAGGTCAGCTGATTTTAAAATACCTTTTCCTGTAAGTAGCAGTATAGCATGAAAAAATGCTTTATACACCGATCAGGCATAACATTATGACTGGCAGGTGAATTGAATAACACTGATTATCTCTTCATCACAGCATCTGTTAGTGGGTGGGATATATTAGGCAGCAAGTGAACATTTTGTCCTCAAAGTTGATGTCTTAGAAGCAGGAAAAGTGGGCAAGCGTAAGTATTTGAGCGAGTTTGACAAAGGCCAAATTGTGATGGCTAGACGACTGGGTCAGTGGTGAGCAGTGACTTTTTTTTTACCCAGGTATGCTGGGTGACGCGTTATGTCAAAAAAGCACCTGCACGTTGGATAGGTTAGACAGAGTGTTAGCTGCTCAGTTGCTTACTCTCATGACACATAGCAACACAGCTAAAAGTTTATATAATATAATTGACCATTTATTGATAGTGGCCTACATTTACCTGTTGATGCCTTCACAAGCACCTATAAAAGCTGTTAAATTGTGTTTGAGTTGAGTTAGCCGCAAGTCATGTTTGCAAAATATGCTATATTTCTGCAATTCTGTTAGGTGGCACTAATGTCGCAGAAATTTGAAACTTCCATATCATTGCATTCTGTGTGTGTGTGTGTATGTGTGTGTGTGTGTGTGTATGTGTGTGTGTATATATATATATATATATATATATATATATGTGTGTGTGTGTGTGTGTGTGTGTGTGTGTGTGTGTGTGTGTGCATGCATGCGCTTGTTTATGTGATTTATGAGGACACAAATTTGTATAATGACATGGGTATTACACTGGTATTACAACGTAAACGTGGTTTATGAGGACATTTCATATGTCCTCATATTTCAAACAGCTTAAAAAAACATGCTAAACAATGTTTTATTAAAAATGTAAAAATGTTTCCTGTGATGGGTAGGTTTAGGGGTAGGGGCAGTGGCAGTGTAGGGGGATAGAATATATACATTTGTACAGTATAAAAACCATTATGCCTATGGCGAGTCCTCATAATGTAGTTGCACCAACGTGTGTGTGTGTGTGTGTGTATACACTGTATATTTACAAACTCAAACATTTTTATGGACCTCCTCCTGCTAAGAAATGCAATTACATGAAGCGTGTATGAAATGTCTCTACCTTTTGTGCACTTTTTAGAGATCTTTCTTGTCGTCTTCTCTGCAGGAAAGCATGCAACATTCTCGCCATTTATCCACAAATAGTCTTCAAGTTTAGCAAGAGACTTTCCCTCACTAACAAGCATCTTTTAATTTCTGTAGGCCAGGATTTCACACTTCGGGGAGGCTTTCATCTGTCAAATTATTATCATTAGGATTTGTTTCATGCTGAAATATACCAAGGGTGTAAAAATGGGCATGCTGCCCAAGCTACTTTCATAGCTTACAGCTACAGCTGATTCGACATGAGAAGCATTTGCTCTAAAATCTCAGAGAAGCCTTTTAACTATAAGTGGCATTGACCATGGGTAACAGGTGGCCTGGTTATGCTTTTTGAACCCTACAGAGCAGGATTTAAAGCTCACTTATTGCACACAGTCAGGAGATGACCTTTTAGAGAGTGAATGATTGTAATGATATACCATGATGTCATCAGCATGTGCTTTGAAATGGACCCTCAACTTTTACCACAGAATTGAAAGCGGCATGCATGGACAAAGCACACAAAAAAGTTAATTCAAGTGTGCTATTGGTATTTTTCTTTTAAATGAAAAATAATAAAATACACTTTCAGTCAATTGTTTTATGTACATCTCAGAAATATACTTTAAATTACCCTTAAGTATACTTGATTTATACTGACAGAAAAGTCTAAGCGCCAGATTTACTAACAGCTCGCATCAGCCCAAACCCTCTTTTGGCCTTAAAGGTGCCCTAGAATGGAAAACTGTATTTATCTTGGCATAATTGAATAATAAGAGTTCTGTACATGGAACTGACATATCATGAGCCTCAGACACCATTGTTTCCTCCTTCATATGTAAATCTTGTGCTTGAAAAAGACTACTGTAAATTAATATTTACACCTCCCCAAATTTGCATATAACCAGCCAGTGTTCAAGGCCAGGCAGTATTAATGTGGACCTGCACCGAATCAACAGAAGTTCTGCAGGTATTGTGAAGATGAGGACAATATAGTGAAAACGGCAGATCGTGGCTATAAATGTTATGTTATGGGATACATGTGAGCACTTTTCATACCCTTCCCACAGAACAGAACTGTCAACAGGCATTGTTGATGTTTATCTATAACAGGATACAGCACCAATTGAATTCAAAGTTGTTAGTTTGCTCTAACTAGTGTCAATTTTGTTAACGAAAATATTACGAAAAATGTTCATTGACAACCATGACTAAAACAAGACGAGATGACACAAACGTCCTTAAATGATCATCGTTGATGAAAAAAGACAAGACTAAAATGTAGTTTAAAAAATAAAAACTTGAACAAAAAGCACTTGAACGTTCAAGCTTTCAGTAATTTAAATCCCCCAATCAGAGCTTTTCTGTTAAAAGAACACGTATTCTGTCCGGTGTTTTACTTAAACGTGCAATCTGGCAACCATGTGCATGCAAGCTCTCTCTCTCGCCCGTGCGGATGATCTGAAAACACCAATAAATAAGTAAGCTGCATTTCAGCAATCTCCATTTGAGATGTTCTGCCTAAAGTGTCACGATTCAGTCTGTCTGTGTTCTGTCACGATTCACAAGCCACTTGTGCTGTTTGCGATTGTGTTAGCTGAATAACTGTACTTGTGTGAGCTACTAAAATGAGCCTTCCAATAGGCAAAAAACATTTCATTCTAGGGACAATTTCTAGAGTTGTAAATGGACCTGTAAAACCGTATCTGGACCATTTTTGCCCTTAAATAAGCCACGTACACTCTATGTAGATATCAGAGAACAAATAAAAATATTGTTTCAACTCATTCTATGGGACCTTTAAAAAAAAAACTGTCAGGATTTACTAAAGACACAGTGAAAATTATAGTTCTGAATCTGATCCGGATAGTATACAGAAATCTAGAATAATTGTGTTCTGTTTGTTTAAAAGCAGAGCACGATCTTTCTTTTGATATATTACGTTCAAATATTCATACAACAAAATATTCTGGGGGCCATGAAAATTTTGTGAAAATTATCAAAAATGCGAGACGTTAAAAGTTAACTGTATTTCAAGTATAAAATTAATACCTAAATATGAACACAGTAGTATATTTTAAGTGCTACAATAATATATAAATAGTAAACCATAAATATGATAAGTGCACTTAAAGAAAACAGTACTTGCAGAATAAAGTAGGCTATTATACTAGTATAATAGTAGGCTATTATACTACTAGTACATTGCTATTAGTATAAAGTGTGTATATACATATATATATATATATATATATATATATATATATATATATATATATATATATACACACTCACCTAAAGGATTATTAGGAACACCATACTAATACTGTGTTTGAGCCCTTTCGCCTTCAGAACTGCCTTAATTCTACGTGGCATTGATTCAACAAGGTGCTGAAAGCATTCTTTAGAAATGTTGGCCCATATTGATAGGATAGCATCTTGCAGTTGATGGAGATTTGTGGGATGCACATCCAGGGCACGAAGCTCCCGTTCCACCACATCCCAAAGATGCTCTATTGGGTTGAGATCTGGTGACTGTGGGGGCCATTTTAGTACAGTGAACTCAATGTCATGTTCAAGAAACCAATTTGAAATGATTCGAGCTTTGTGACATGGTGCATTATCCTGCTGGAAGTAGCCATCAGAGAATGGATACATGGTGGTCATAAAGGGATGGACATGGTCAGAAACAATGCTCAGGTAGGCCGTGGCATTTAAACGATGCCCATTTGGCACTAAGGGGCCTAAAGTGTGCCAGGAAAACATCCCCCACACCATTAAACCACCACCGCCAGTCTGCACAGTGGTAACAAGGCATTATGGATCCACGTTCTCATTCTGTTTACGCCAAATTCTGACTCTACCATCTGAATGTCTCAACAGAAATCGAGACTCATCAGACCAGGCAACATTTTTCCAGGCCTCCAACTGTCCAATTTTGGTGAGCTTGTGCAAATTGTAGCCTCTTTTTCCTATTTGTAGTGGATATGAGTGGTACCCGGTGGGGTCTTCTGCTGTTGTAGCCCATCTGCCTCAAGGTTGTGCGTGTTGTGGCTTCACAAATGCTTTGCTGCATACCTCAGTTGTAACGAGTGGTTATTTCAGTCAAAGTTGCTCTTCTATCAGCTTGAATCAGCCATTCTCCTCTGACCTCTAGCATCAACAAGGCATTTTCGCCCAAAGGACTGCCGCATACTGGATGTTTTTCCCTTTTCACACCATTCTTTGTAAACACTAGAAATGGTTGTGATTGAAGATCCCAGTAACTGAGCAGATTGTGAAATACTCAGACCGGCCCGTCTGGCACCAACAACCATGCCACGCTCAAAATTGCTTAAATCACCTTTCTTTCTCATACTGACATTCAGTTTGGAGTTCAGGAGATTGTCTTGACCAGGACCACACCCCTAAATGCACTGAAGCAACTGCCATGTCATTGGTTGATTAGATAATTGCATTAATGAGAAATTGAACAGGTGTTCCTAATAATCCTTTAGGTGAGTGTGTATATATATATATATATATATATATATATATATATATATATATATATATATATATATATATATATATATATATATATATATATATATATATATATATATATATATATATATATATATATAAACTTTACTAGAATATTTAATAAAATTAACTTAAGTATACTTATTTTTCTAAGTGTATGTGACTACACCTACTTGCATGTGTATGTTCACTTTTTCTCTCTCTCTCTCTCTCTCTCTCTCTCTCTCTCTAGAGAGCATCTGGCCCTGTCTGAGGCCACAGGTCTATCGATCGATCCGCTGAGTGCTATTCCTCTTCCTTAAATGAGTGCCATCTCTCTATTTCTTTCTCCTCTGTCCCCACTTCCTTCGTAACAAAATACAGGCCCAAGGGGGAAGCTAAGAGCGGAGCGGACCGTTGACATGCTCACACGCCGGCCAGAGAAGAGGCTCGCTGATCAGATCGTTTGATCACCTCATTCAACCATATCACAGTGGCCTTTAAAAAGCTGCCACATTGACCGCAAACATACCATGCTGTAGCACCCAGTCTGTCTGGAAAAAAGGAAAAAAAGAAAAGAGGATTAACATTAAAACTGCCAGGGGTCGTTGTATACCTAAAAAAAAAATGGGTAAAATTTACCCATGCAGATGATTACTGTTTTGATATGGCTAAAAAAAAGTTATGTGTCACTGTATTATGCCGCCGTCTTCACAAAGTAATGTATAAAGTCATTGAATAATTGTTTTTAGTCATCAACTGCGTTTTTGTCCCGTTGTTTTATGCTATTTTAAGCAGGTTACACTAATCACTTTTTGGTGAAAATAGGTTAAATCAGCCTGCAATGACAACGTGAATTAGAAGGAAATAAATACATTTTGGGTGGTGTAATATTATAATAAAATGTCAATCACATATTAAGATAACCCATGTTATTTTAATTAGTAAAATATCATAAATAGACAATAATCATCCACCACACTGCATAGGATGTATGACAAAGGATGATATACGATGTATGACGTGCAACGACAGCTGCAATCATGAAAAAAAAGTATTCATTCCATCACAGATCATATATATATATATATATATATATATATATATATATATATATATATATATATATATATATATATATATATATATATATATATATATATATATGGAGAGAGGTTTAATGAAGCTGTCGTGTCAATGCGGCATTTACAGGAGTTTAATTGATATGGTCTCTGCAGAAATTTCAGGGATGCGTTGGTCATGTCCAGGCGCAGGTCCACCATCTGATCTGGATACGGCCCGGATCCGGCTGACTGCAGTAAACCTCGGGATAAACAGAGAGACTAACATTACCGTAGAGGCCATTCTTTTTATGATGTAACGAGTACATCAGGTGTTATGGGAAGTGTTCCTGGTTCCGGCTGACCTAGTTAATGCATCCTAACAATCATTTACTGATTTGAATAATAGAAATTGATAATGTTCTATGTGTATGCCATAGTAAAGAGATGTGTTTTTAGTCTAGATTTAAACTGACAGAGTGTGTCTGCTTCCCGAACAATGCTAGGAAGACTGTTCCAGAGTTTAGGTGCTAAATAGGAATAGAGTTAATAGAGTTTTGAGACCGCAATAGACGTGATGGGTATAATAGATTTAAATGCATCTTCTGGGAAGGCTTTCCACAAGGTTTACCATTCTTCTGGAAGCACATTTGAATTCAGCAACCCATTCTTTCACAAATGTTTGTAGAATGTTCTGCATAGGTGCTTGATTTTATACACCTTTGGCCATGGAAGTGATTGGAACACCTGAATTCAATGATTTGGAGGGTGTCCCAATACGTTTTGCAATATAGTGTATATCTTTATTATTGCTATAGTTATAGTCCTCAATGTGAATAGTCTTTTAGCGTATTTTAAAATTCAGACTAGTCCACTTAATATTGTATGTATCTGTTTAACTCCATATATTCAGTGTTATTTTAGTATAAATTATACACTATTAAAGTATTTATTAATATTTTGAGATAATTTTTTCATAATTTCCTGTTTACATTTACATTTTATTTTTGCTTTTGTCATTTTAACTCCTAGGTAACATTTCTAATTTAGTTTTTCCAAGTAAGATTTTATTTTATTTCAGATATACCATCTGAAAATCCCATCACTTTAGGCTTACAATAATTTTGCAAACACATCACAAGCAGATTAATAGGCTAATGTTAAACTATTGGTTGGCATGTACACAAGCTTGGGCTTCAACACTTACAGAACAAGGAAGGTAACTGCTTTGTTTATGCTACCTGTTGGCTTCCTTATATCATCAAATCATTATATCATGCCATACTCCAGTTTTAGATGGTCTAAGATGTCTATTGGCATTATTCTACACACAGGTTGGCCAAACTCAAACTTTCTATGCTTCTACTGTCTGTAATTTTCCCAGTTGAGAAAAAGTTTCAGCTCTCCAACTGAGCACGTCTTTGTTCGTCCTTCGTGTTCAGCTCAGTTTTAAGAAGGTACTTTATCAGTGATCTATCAGTGCTCACAATCACTTCACTGGATTAGCATCAGGCTTACCTGAACTGCCACTAAGCCCTCCAATCACGGCTCTCTAACCACCATCAGTTTAGTTTCCAGCAGGAGTGGCGTAGTCACTCTAACTATTCAGGCCCTGCCATAAGGGAAGTAGCTCAGATGTGAAGGATTATTTTTTTAACAGTTTGTTTAGTCTGTGCTTTACAGCCAGCATGATTCTGACCTTGCTAAAAGATTGATCTTCATCTTCAGACGAAGCCAAGTCTGCCCGCACCGAGAACAGTAGGCTGCTATTAGAATATATGAAAAGATTTTCTTACTCTTGGAAAACCAACAGAGAATTTTTTTTTCTTTTCTTTTCTTCTTGTAATTGCCAAAATTAAAAGAAAGGAAAATGACATCAAAGGGAAATAGAAGTGATTTGCATGTAGATGTTGAGAGAGCGACTTTAATGTGCTGCTGTGGCATTTTATTTATTTATTAAATAATTTTTTTTGAAATCCCGGCACCAAAGCACACTCTTGCGTCCAGCAGAGAAAGATTTTAGACAGCTGCAATTAAACACAGAAGAATTAATTATAGTCAATAAGGCTTTTATGGGAATCAGCTAGGCAAGATTGGCTCTTATTTTAAATCTCTCACGCTCGCTCTAAGGCTCCCCAGCACGGCTTTCTGCGCCTATAGAGTGGCATCTGACAAAGAACTTCTCACACAGGAAAAGACAGAGACAGTTGTGTAATATGTATCGGAGACGTGAGACTTTAACAATCACTTCTGCCCCTTATGAAAATCGTCTCTACTCTAGATTAAAATAAGCTCTGCCATCTTTGTGATTATCATCATCTATCATCGTCATTCTCTGACCTCTGTTACCAGTTATGACTGTTTAATTTTATATATGTGGATATATTAATGTAATTTCTTAATACAAGTCTTTTGATACATGTTTTTTTTTTTTTTTTTGCAAAGATAATTTGATTTTAATTGATCCCTGTACTTTGTTAGAGCAGCTGTAGGATCTGTTCCATCGTCGGGCTGAATCATCCTCCTCATCAATATCACTAATGCGGCATTGATCATCACGGGAACAGCCTAAAATAAAATCATAAATGCATGTGCTTGTCCTTTCCCTCTGCACATTATTCCAAGCGTCATAATCTCAAAGGGTGACGCTTTCATTTCTCAATTGCAAAACCATGCTCTGTTTAACATTATGAATCATTAACATGTACAAATCACCTTGGTGACCGGTTGTCACAGTTGCCTGCTGTGTTGACCCAGCTGTGGTTGGCCTCCTCTGCATGCTGGGTAATTTAATATCCAATCAGGTAATAGGCTGTGTTAGGAACTGGGTTTGTGTAAATCAGGCAGGGGACCTGCAGCCAAGCGGGGGATTATTTTAGGAAATGCTGTTTAATTATGAGAGAAAATCATTGTGGAAGGCCTCAAGTTATTCAATTTAGTAATTAATTCAGCACATAAAAAAGATCATAAAATCTAAACAACCCCTTAGCAGCACTTAATATGTGATCTGCAGGAGAGAAATTGGAGAGAAAATAAAAATATATACAATAAATCTTGAACAAATACATTAGGTGTGAGTAAATGAATAAAAAGGCACTGTAAATACAACTATACAAAATAAAACTAACGTTTTGGACCCCATTTACACCTGCCTTAAAGTATACCTCTGAGTCGTGCATTTGTTATGTTCACTGATTAAAATGATTATTCATTTTTATCACTTAAAAAAAAAAAAAAAAAAAAAAAAAAACAAACGGTATAAAAACTAAATCTGTTACATAAAGCGAAAGTTCAGTGATTAACTTTATACTTGGTGTCTATCATATGACTGTTCCATACATCACCTTTAAAATAATTAAAATACAGCATGTAAAAATTAAAATAACTTGCAAAATCATTAATTGTAATTCAACACAGACTTGCTTTCCATCTCTCTACATACATTTTAGATACTGTATATTATGATACTCTATCTGGTCTCTGTTCTTTATACTATCTATACTATTACATGATATTATAGTCCAGTGTTTCTGTAATGATTCAAATCAAAATGAACTTGAACTCATGAGTCATCTAATATTCTCAGCTTCTTGTAATAATGTCTTTGTTTGGTCATTCATGCAATCAGAACTCATAATTAAAATATTTTCGACTTAGCTTGAAGGGCACATAAGTGCTTTAACATTTTTAGTACCTGGCGTAAACGGGGCCCATAATTTGAGAAAAGCTCCAGGAAGCTATGCTTATGGAAATCAAATTTACTATATTTCTGTATTTGCTAAATTTCAGACTGACCTGACTTTTTCCATGCCCTCAAACTGAATTGTACGCATTGCTGTCTGTCAAACAGTCCATCCAAGATGTCTAAATTGTGTAACCACCTTAAATATGCACCTATACAACATGCCTGTTAGTATGACACAACAAAGATGCAAACCTAGCAAAAAAAATAAATAAATAAATAAATAAAAAATAAAAAAAATGAGGAAGAGCGACAGTAAGAGAGAAGGGAGAATATAGCCGTTCTAATGAGTAGTAAGTACATCCTGAAGTCTTGCTGACCTTCTTATACTGAGACAAAGCTGTCACTAAGATTTGTGTCTACAAGTCTGTATCTGGGCTCAACCTCTGGCTGACAGCTGAAAATGCATATTTTACCCTTAAAGTGTATGCTAATATATGGCAATCAGGGCTGAATTTATCTTAGATCCTAGAAAATCTGATACGGAGAGAGAACAAGGATGAAAGACCAGGGAGGGGGAGAGAGATGCATAAAGAAACTGTGCCACTTATACAGAAATGTGTCCACTACCCAAGAAAAAGAATGTCACATTTAAACCTTTCCCCACTGTTTTGCAGAGCGAGAAAGGCAGGCAACAAGCCACAACCCCTACAGAGAGGCACAGAACACCCATGGAGCAACAACTTGAGCCTGAGGTGTGCAGAAGCCTACAAAGATGGAACTGTCATTGAGGTCTCCACACAGCAGGAAATCTGATAGACCTTTAGTTCTGCCCAGAGTGTATCACTCAAGAGATGTCATACATTTCTCTCTCTCTTCTTAATGTGATAAAACATCAAATAATTGATAAAAGAGTCATTCCAGCTTTTCACAACACTTTTAAATATGTCCATTATAATGAATAAAAATAATAATTGCATTTAAATATTTTTTATCATAAAATAATGTCTTATTTCTATTGTACACTAAGCATTCTGTCATGTCCCTGAGGCACTTTTACTTTGAAAATATTTATACATACAAACCCGATTCCAAACAAGTTTGATATATATATATATATATATATATATATATATATATATATATATATATATATATATATATATATATATATATATATATATATATATATATATATATATATATTATTATTATTATTATTAATTATAATATATTATAATTGTGAATAAAAAGGAATGCAATAATTTACAAATCTCAAAAACTTTTATTCATAATAGAATATAGATAACATATCAAATGTTGAAAGTGAGACATTTTGAAATGTCATGCCAAATATCGATTCATTTTGGATTCCATGATTTATACAGTGTCCCAACTTTTTTGGAATCAGGTTTGTATATAATAAATAAAAAAAGCAAGATATTTTATATATAAAAAAAAAACTATAATGTTATGTCCCTCAATCTGAAGTCAACTCTGTCACGCCAACCATTCTCCGCCTATAATAATTTAGACTCCACCCATATGTGACATAATTTACCAGAAATGACATAATTCGGGTCTCTTTAACTCTTTATTCATATGTTATGCCTATTACAGCCTATTATAGTCAAGGGAGGGTACTGTCAAGCCGACACGCACTCACTCCCAACTCATCACATATTGACGCTTGGTCAGGCCTCTGCGTCACTTTTTAATGTATAGGGTACCTCTTTAGCATCATTTTTTCGACGCGCAGGGTACTCCATTGATTTCAGTTGTTTGCCCAATGCGTCAGATCAAGACGCATTTAATTCTTTGCATTTGTAAAAGTAGACATAATTTTATAATATTTAGGCTACTTTTATATTTTGGAGCAACTAACCCCGCTCCTACCCTAAACCTACGCACTCTCAACAATATAAAACACATAACAGGCAAATAAAAGTACAGTCACTGGTATTTATTGCAAAAACTGACCAAAACACTATAAAAGTATTATCACATGTTGCATTCCAGGTCTTCTGAAGTCATACGATATCTTCATGTAAAGAAAAGAGTTGATCTTAATGTTTTAATCGCTGAAATGATGATCTCATTAAAAAGATACACCCGACTCTTTAGCATGATGCATTTGGTCACGAGACACACAAGAGCCAATACGAGAACCAATACAATTTCAAAATCAAAAAGCTGATGTAACGTTTCTTCGGGCTGCAATTTTTGAATGTGTGCATGATCTTCGGCGGATGGACTCGACGCTGCTGATTGCTTTTTGGGATTTTCTTCATACAAATCAATAGTTTGGCCTTGGAACACCTGGAATATTTGTACTTTTTGAATAAATTGTGACTGCAGTCGTATCTGCCTGTTACATCCTGTTTTTTTATATCATATAACACACAAATGGGTAGGTTTAGGGATGGGGTTGGGTTACGTGTTCAATTGTGTCTAAATAGGGTAAATAAAAAATAAGATAAATATAAATAAAATAATGCTGGCTGATTAAATTGAGAATCACACTCCAACATTTCGTAATGGAAAAATTATAACCCAATATATAATTTCATCATGATGATAAAATTGCCATGGCCAAAGCGTCTGTTTATGACACCAAAGGTTTCTCATTGAAATCAGTGGAGCACCCTGCACGTAGAAAATTACAATAAAGGAGTAAACTGTGCGTTAACCATACACTGTCAGAAAAAAAGGTACAGTGCTGTCACTGGGGCGGTACCCTAAGGTACAAAAGTGAAAAGGTATATCTCTGTGCCTTACTCACCCCTAAATGGTACATATTAGTACCTCAAAGATACATATTAGTACCTTTTCGGTTTTGTATCTTAGGGTACCGCCCCAGTGACAACAATGTACCTTTTTTCTGACAGTGTAGCAAAAGAAAATGTCCTAATTAAGTTTTTCATCTCTGTTTTTTTGTGTTTATTTAAAATTAGACAAATCTGATATTATTTTGATCTAACCAGCAGAAGACACGAGCTGCGGTTTAAATCCCAGACGTTTTAACACTGCGTTACAATGTGTCCCTATTAAAACTATGCTATTCTATTCTATACTTTTATGAATACTATTGAGAAACCAAGAGAAAAAGGTGAATAAAGACTGAGAGTCAGTGTTCAGAAATGAATCATTATTATGTTTTGAACTATGCTGTATAGCTGTGTTTGCAGTGTTTTTTTTTTTTTTTTTTTTTCAAACTCAAAATTTAGTTGAAATAGTTAATTTAGTTATACCTATGGGGCATGTTGTCACATTTCACTTCCATTCTTTCAGGTTAAATCATGGAAAAAGCATACACTATTCATGAAACAAAACCACGTAATTGTACTGAACGTGTGAAATTGATGTGAAAAAATGCTAGCAGTTTAATGCTTAAGTAAGTAAACAAAGACAAAACTACAATAGCCTATTTACAGATAAAACTAACCAGGGTGTATTCCAGAAAGCAAGGTTAACTTACCGTCACATATACCCTGAACTCTTGGTTGATTAACCCAAGTTGGGTTGAAAATGGACTAACCCAGCGATTGGGTTGTTTTAAGCAAACATTTAACCCAACCACTGGGTTAAAACAACCCATTTACTGGGTTAAAACAACCCAATCGCTTTAATTTTCACTTTAACTCAGCATTTTTAGAGAGCATCACTATTTGGTGGTTGTGCAATCATTTTTTTTTTTTTCAATCTCTTCATTTAATAAGTAATCTTTATTCACTGAAAATAAGGATTATATTGTTTGTTTGATCCTGATTAATAGAATGCAGATCCATGTGTGAGATGACAATAAAATAAATAATAAATATATTTGAATTGAATTGAATTAACATTAAAACATTATCTTGTTATAATAGTGCTTTAGTATTAACATATAATGTTATTATATATACTGTAACTATATAACTCATTTGGTTATATTAATATAACTATATTAATTATATAACACACATCTGAATATCTCTTAAGCAAACTAACCCTGGAACAGAGAGTTCAGAGAGTGAGTTGCTATGGCTACTTACCCTGAAAGGTACCTCCATTTTTGGATCCGAAAGTTGAGTTCCCTTTCACTCGGTCACATTCGACGTAACATGAACCACCCACGTAATGACTGTGTTTGTGGGTGGTTCGTGTTCTCTCATGAGAGCATGACCACGTCGGCGCGTTGTTCATCTTGCCTTTTTCATAAGCGTTTGAGTGTTCAGCGCGCCGTGTGCCGTCTCACGGCCACGTTCACTATCTCGCATGCCTGCTGGTAGCTTACAGATGGAATTGCTGGTTCTAAAACAAAAAAATACAAAAAAATTAATAATAAAAAATAAAAGAGAGGGACCTAGCATTTCATTTTGGTGATGTCAATCGCTGCATCGGAGAGAGTTGTGTTGAGATTGATGTGTTGAAAATGAAGATGAGGTTGAGATTCCCACTATAATAGTGGGTGATTCATGCTAAATCGGATTCATACTTGACAGCCATGCTTTTCCGTGTGGCTGAGGCATAGTGCAATGCGTAAATCGCCTTGCCCGCCCCCTTGCCTTTTCCCCAGATGTGCATTGGAAAGCTTTGGCAGTGTGGAACCATTTGGCACCAGAATATGGAACGCCAAGGGGCCATAATCTGTATAAAGTTTTCCTCTCTCTCACTAACCTCATCAGTGGGATGGCAGTGCCACTGGCAGGCCGCCTCTGCCCAGCACTCTTCGTGCATGAGGGTAGTTCTGAGCCGAGGTTGAGCTGCGCACAGTGACTGTTTTATATTTAAAGTCACAGCGCTGACCCTCGGCCAGACGATGTCCACCCTGGTCCAGAAACACCATCAGTGACCCCTCAGTCTGCTCGTCACCATGGGCATCGGTCGCACGATGCCACCTGTCTCAGCTGCCAGTCAGCTGGGATGGGTCACCCGGATTTGGTTAAGAGTTGCTCTTCCCCGGAGGAGGGCCGGGTGGAGAATCATTGGTAAATTCTGTTCTGCCACTGGTGTTAAAAACAGCCAGTGGTACCCAAATTCTAAAGAGCAGTTCCAATACCTCTGGGTGCCAAGAGAGTGTGCTTTGTGGTGTTCGACGCTTCCATGCCTTGTCACCCTCAGACGCCTCTCCTATTGCCAGCAGGGGGTGCCGGCTGTGTTTGAGAGGCACACAAATGGCCTCCCCACACTTGCGCGCCCCCTCAGCGGAAGCAGGTAGTGTTGCACAGCACACTCAGACCCCACTTCGGGCCGCTACCATGCCGTCTAAGTCTGGTCCCTGCGTGCCGCATCGCTGCGGGTATGTCTGTGCCAGTTGGTCCCACTTGCACAGTCCCTGGGAGCCTTGCTAGCACTTCCCAGCCTGTCTCGCTGGCTCATCCGTACCATCAGACTCAGCTACGCGATTCAGTTCGCGTCCCCCCAAATTCAGGGACGTTCACTTCACCTCCGTGTTGAAGGAGAATGCCCCTGTGCTCCAGGCAGAGAATGCAGTCCTACTGGCGAAGGACACAATAGAGCCGATCCCTCTAGCCGATATGAAGGCTGGCTTCTACAACCTGTACTTCATTGTACCCAAGAAAGGCGGCGGGTTACGACCGATCTTGGATCTGTGATTTCTGAACCAGCCCCTTCACAGGCTGCCGTTCAGAATGCTAGCACAGAAACGCATCCTCAGGTGTATCCGTCCCCAAGATTGGTTGCAGCGATTTGACCTGAAGGACGCGTACTTTCATGTCTCGATTCTCCCTCGACACAGACTGTTCCTCAGCCAGTTGGGGCTTCAGGTCAACTGGGAGAAGAGCAAACTCTGCCCCGCACATAGGATCTCTTTTCTCAGTATGGAGATGGATTCGGTCGCCCTGAAAGCGCGCCTCACAGAGGAGCGTGTCCAGTCGGTGTTGAACTGTGTGAATTTGTTTAAACGCAGGACAGCGGTAACACTGAAACATTTTCAGAGGCTCCTGGGGCATATGTCATCCACAGCCACAGTAACGGCGTTGGGATTGCTTCATATGAGACTATTTCAACGCTAGCTACACGACCGAGTCCCGAGATGGGCATGGCACAGCAGAACCCTCTGTGTCCAAGTGACTCCGAGGTGCCGCCAAACCTTCAGCCCGTGGTCGGACCCTTCATTTATATGGGCAGGAGGGCCTCTAGAACAAGTGTCCAGGCATGCTGTTGTCTCCATGGATGCCTCATCCACCGGCTGGGGTGCCACGTACAATGGGCTTGCAGTTTCGGGTCTGTGGACGGGGCCCTAACTGCAATGGCATATGAATTGCCTAGAGTTGCACTCTGCCGCTTCAAAACGCCGCTCAGAGGCAAGCACATTCTGGTCCATACGGACAACACTGTGGCCGTTGCGTACATCAACAAACAGGGTGGTCTACGCTCCCGTCGCATGTCACAACTCGCCCCTCATCTCCTCCTATGGAGTCAGAAGCATCTGAGGTTGCTTCGTGCCATTCACTTTCCGGGCCTGCTCATGCCACCCACTATCCAATGAGCTATCATGACAGCCAGTGCTCCTGGGAGAGTGGAGACTCCATCCCCAGGTGGTCCAGCTGATTTGGAGTCACTTCGTGACCGCACAGGTAGACCTGTTTGCCACCCTGGACATGACCCACTGCCAGTTGCTTTATTCCCTGACCGAGGGCACCCTCGGCTCAGATGCTCTGGCACTCAGCTGGCCCCGGGGTTTCCCCCAGTGAGCCTTCTTGCACAGACACTGTGCAAGGTCAGGGAGGATGAGGAGCAAGTCCTGTTGGTCGCTCCGTATGGCCAATAACAGGACTTGGTTCCTGGAACTAGTGCTCCTCCCGACAGCACCTCCTTGGCCCATTCCTCTGAGGAAGGACCTCCTGACTCAGAGACGGGGCACCCTCTGGCACCCGCATCCGGACCTCTGGAAACTCCATGTCTGGTCCCTGGACAGGACGCGGAGGTTCTAGGTGGCTGTGGTAGACACCATCACTTCCCGCTAGAGCGCCCTCTGCGAGGCACCTCTATGCATTTGAAGTGGAACCTGTTCGTCGAATGGTGCTCTTCTCGCCGAGAAGACCCCCGAAGATGTTCGATCAGTTCTGTGCTTTCCTTCCTACAAGACAGGTTGGAGTGAAGGCTGTCTACCTCCACCCTCAAAGTTTATGTTGCCGCTAATCATGATTTGGTAGGTGGAAAGACCTTAGGGAAGCACGATCTGATCGTCAGGTTCCTGAGGGGGGCGAGGAGACTAAATCTGCCTCATCCTCCCTCTGTACCCTCTTGGGACCTGCCTCTGGTGCTGAAACTGCACTGCAGAGACCTCCCTTCAAGCCTTTGCAATCAGCTGAGTTAAAAATTCTGTTTCTGAAGACAGTACTCCTAACTGCATTGGCCACCATCAAGAGGGTGGGAGACCTGCAGGCATTTTCGGTTGATGAATTATTGTGCCTGGAATTCGGGGCAGGTAACTCTCACATAATCCTGAGACCCCAGCCCGGATATGTGCCCAAGGTTCCCACCACTCCCTTCTGGGACCAGGTGGTGAGCCTGCAAGGGCTGCCTTCGGAGGAGGCAGACCCAGCCCTAGCTTTTCTCTGTCCCGTCCGTGCCCTGTGGACGTACGTGGACAGAATGCAAAGCTTCAGGATCTTAGAGCAGCTCTTCGTCTGTTACGGAGGCCAGCAGAAGGGAAAGGCTGTCTCTAAGCAGAGGATGGCCCGCTGGATAGTGGATGCCATCGTCTTGGCTTATGAAAGCCAAGACGTGCCCTGCCCGCTCAGGTTAAGAGTCCACTCCACTAGGGGTATAGCTTCTTCCTGGGCGCTGGCTTGTGGCGCCTCTCTGACAAATATTTGTAGAGCTGTGGGCTGGGCGACACCCAAAACGTTTGCTAGGTTCTATAGCCGTATATTCTATATACGTGTAGAGCCAGTATCTTCCTGTATGCTCACTTCCCATAGTCAGTAACACCGAAGTGCCTGTTCTAAGTGTCGGCTTGCTGCGCCATTCCCTTCCCCATGGAACGGATATGTGCGACAGGTTCCCCAGTATAGCGAATCTGTCGAGTCCTCCACAACCTACGGCAGTTGGACGTGGCAGAGCATCCGACGCCAGGTCTAACACTCGTATGCATTGGTGGAACTTGTGTTAGGCTGGGTTCCATATGTTGTGACCCCAAAAGGGAACATCTCGGTTACGTATGGTAACCCTCATTCCCTGAAGGAGGGAACGGAGACGTACGTCCCGTCGCCACAGTTGCTGTACCATCACTGGAGTCAATAGTTCGGCTCCTCAGTGAAAAATAAAGGTGCGCTGCATTTCTCTTCCACTTATACCCGCGTTGCGGGGTGGAGCCCAAGATGCAAATCTTGCACGCCAATTCTCATTGGCCTGTTCTCTATATCTCGAAGCTGATAGGGGCTCCCTGAAGTGATCCCAATTCGTCGGTTACGTACGTCTCCGTTCCCTCCTTCAGGAAACGAGGGTTACCATATGTAACCGAGACGGTTATCCGTTTACTTACTCTTAAACATACCCAGGTATGTCACATAACCTGCTTTCTGGAATACCCCCCTGCACTTGAAGTCCTGAAAAGATAAGTAGTTTTGCCTCTCTGCTCCACCTGGGTGCTTCAACTTCATTCTCCAGTCTCTCGTATTGATTACTCTGATCGAAAGAAACCTTTTGCAAGGATTGCGCGCGCAGCCGGTAGCATTTACTAGTCAAGACTAACCGATTCATGATTTATTAAAGATCCAACCAAATACAGATTAAAAGTAAAGTAGCCCAACGAGCCTGTTTTGAAAATGTAAGAAGTGAAAAATGTAAAGAGTGAAATTAAAAAGTTAAATATTGAAGTAAGCTACTGATAGGCAAATCAATAAATACTACCTATACCTAGTATTTGTGCTTCGTTACTTCCCATCTCTGATAATTAATGTAAGTTATGATTTAATAAACGTAATAAAAATAATAATAATCATAATAATAAATACAAAAATGACACATTTAATAATGATGCGTCTGACCTCTACATAATAAGGATCTGTAATAAGGTTTTTTTTTTTTTTTGTTTTTCAGAAAAATTCAAGCTTGTAACTCGCTTCATACACAGAATCAATAAAGAGCTTTTCACAAAGTTGTTGAGAAGACAAACAGCTAGACGATAAGAGTTTGCAGGTATGCACAGGCTATACCAACAATTAAACAAAAAGTAATTTAGTAAATGTGATGTTATCAACAGAATTTTTCATGTAGGTTAAAAATGTATAATTATTTAATAATTACTTAATAATTGAATTCCACCAAGTATTGCAAAAAAACTAATTTTTGTTAAAAGTCCCATTTGGATTATTGATAAAGTAGTTATTAAAAGTATTTTTTTTTTTTTTTTTGCATTATTTACATGTAATACAAAAAAAAAGTGTCATCAGCATCACCCAACGGAATTGCAAAAAGTCCCTTGAACACTCATTGGTCAGAAAAATAAACAGTCCTGCACCAAATTCAAGACATTGGTTGAACTAATGTTACTATGTCGAGCTATTCTAAAACAAGCATTGATATTGTCATAGAACCATCTGTTTATATTTTAAAACCTTTGAATGCTTACTTATGGTTGTCTTTTCATATTAAACTGGAGATTGCAAACAGTACTTTAACAGATAAAGTACACAGTTCACCTTTAACATGTTAACTTTGGCATCCCATTTTTTAAGCACAGCATTAAAGATTGAAGATTAATTGAAGATTAAATGAGAGCGCTTCTTTTTGCTGCACTGTCAGCAAGTGTTTGACCGTCTGCTATGTCGTATCCAAATGACCACACGTAAAAACAATCCTCGATAATCTGATTTATCTTTTGTTATCTGTGCTTACAAAGGTTCTCCCCACAGTGGCTGAAATTTACAGATTATATAAATTAGAGCTGAGATAGCTGAGGCTCAATAAAGCTTGGCTAGCTATTATTTGCATACAGCTCTTCTCTCTGTTTAATGCTGTTAGGTGTAACTGATTATATTGTTTACAATGGGGACAACCACAGGGAGCTTAAAAAGTGCAGTGGTCAGCAACGGTCCACTGGTTCTTTCTGAGCATATGTGTGAGTGTTTTAAGCCTGGCCTTATTTTAGGAACACATTTGTTGACAAATTGGCTAAATGTGACAAAAACTCCATTTAAAGTAAAAAGTGGTTCATAAATAAAGTAATCTTAAATTTACTAATTTAGATGGCTATACTGTAGAATCAGTTTTTAATCAGTACGATTGCATGCCTTTACTTAAAGATAATTACATACAATGGCAATATCAGTTGAGTTTTAAAAATACAGAATCTGTTCATTAAAAAGTTGTTTCACACTTGACATATGATTATTTAAACACTGGTAGCTTCAAGGCACTATTTTAAGTCTGATATCAAAAGAAAACATAATATCCTTGTAGTTAAAATTTGCTGGTTTGCTAATGGAAATGTTGTTGGTTCAAACCAGGAATGTGATGTAAATATTGCACCCTACCAAAACTGGTAGGTGCTTTTGAAAAGCATTTCACCTCCAGATGATCCACATACCTCCCCCTGCAAGTTTAAATAGTAGGTTGTGGTAATGTAATGTAATGGCTTAAAGGCTTGCTTTTGCACCTGAATTGTCCCTCAAGGATCAATAGTATTTATTTTATTCTGTGAATAACATGGATATTGTGCTTTATCACAGCTGTCTTTGAGAGTCATTTAATTACTGCTTACCCCGGGGCTCTGTCCTTGCAATAAATGTAAAGTTTGCAACAGAGAGAGATTATATAACCTAATGGATGAGAGTTCAAACTGCTTTTACAAATGCTGTGGGTTCAATCTAAGTTCATGGAATGCAGGTTCAATCCTAGATAAGGCACTTGAGGTGTTACAGTCACCAAGATGACAGTTCTTCCACCACGAAAAAAAAAAGCTGCCGATCCATGTGAATGTCTGAAATTGAACCGTGTGCTGTTTGCCAGTCCGTGGGAAATAAGCTGTGAGTTGAGGGTTGGGAGCTGTCAGACCCTCTCTTGAAAACTCACTAAAGCTGTCTTAGATATCCAGTCTTAGGGTGTAATTATGGTTGCGAGTTTGTGCATTCCTAACCAATTATAACTGGGTTTGTAACTTATGCCAATAAAATGTGGAATCAGCCCCAGGGAGAATATAAATATGATTAGGAACACAGGTCCTCTGTACTTTGTACTGATGAGTCCTCAGTAGTATTGAATACAGGGAGTGTGTGTAGACCCCAATTATGCTGAAACTTGACTGTGTCCCCTTAAGCCAAGACCACTTGAAGTGTTTAATGTGATTTTCTATACATTATTGTTGTCATTCTATAGTTGTTTTCCAAAACCTTGTGAGGCAGGTTATTCCAAGGCAAGATTTAGTTTTAAATTGATCAATTGATAAACTTTAAAAATACTAATTAAAAAATAAAATTAAAATTAAAATCTACCTTTTTAATATATTTAAAAGTTAAATGAACCTAAAATCTAAAAGTTAAAACCTAAAATTAATTAGGATCTCACCTTTGAGCGTAAACTAAATGAGTCAATGCACATTGGCATGTGAGATTTGCATTGTGCACCCGGCCCCGGGAAGCGTGTATGAATGGAAATGCCCTTGCATCGCACGTTCAAGTTTTCTGCCGAGGAGCCAAGACTTTCAACGGTGATACAGCAATTTTGGTGACGGGACGTAACATCTCCATTCTCTCTTTCAGGAAATGGGGGTTACAATAAGTAACCTAGACGTTCCCTTTCAGTCAGTCACGATCAACATTATGTCAGAACGACTGACGAACTGGGATTCCTACCAAGGCGCGCTATTGCTGGGGTGCTACAAAGGGATGCTACAAAGACCACATCCTACCCATAAGGAGATGTCAAGTGTAAATTACAGAAATGGACTGACCGTTAGGGCAGATCTACTGTACATATGGAAGCTCTCTGTGGTAGATTAAGCCTAGTTAGGGTGAAATCAAATGCTGAGCAGAGAGGCAGAGCAGAGTCTGCTTAGGGAAAGACACGGGCGCACTGACAGGGGAGCCATACCATGGAATAATACATATATGGGATCGCTGTAGGGATCACATCATATGGGCACCTAGCCTAGCACAGGGGTCAACCATTGGCATACTTACGAGTGTTAGGCCTGCCGTCAGATGTCTCCGCCGCAGAGTGCTGGAGGAACTCCAACAGGGTTCACCAGCTGGGGAACTCACCTGAGGAGCAAGATAAGTGCACGAGCGGGTCCCTAAAAGGAGTGGTGGGAATCTTGGGCACATATCTGTTCCAGGCACAATTCGTCAACCGATGCCTACAGGTCCCCTACCCTCTTAACAGAAGCCAGCACAGTCAGGAGTGCCGTTTTAAATGACAAGATTTTAAGCTATGCTAACTGCAGTGGTTCAAAGGGTGTGCTCCGCAAGGCTGTTAGTACCAAGGAGAGATCCCAAGAGGGTACAAGGTCAGGGCGAAGAGGATTTAACCTTAATTTACCATCTACTGCATTGTGATGTGCGGCGATAGTGGCAGCATACACTTTCAGGGTGGAGGGAAACAGCCTTCGCTCCAGCCCCTCCTGCAGGAAGGAAAGCACAGCCAGAGACCATACATGGAGGTTCCAGAGGTCTGGACGCGGGTGCCATAGGGTGCACCGTCTCTGAGAAAACAGGTCCTTCATCAGTGGAATGCGCCAGGGAGGGGCTGTCAAGAGGAGCATGAGTTCTGGGAACCAGTTCCAGTTGGACAAGTAGGGCACAACTAGCAAGACCTACTCCTTGCACAGTGTCTGTGCGAGTAGGCTCATTGGTTGAAATGCATATTTGCTTAGGGCTCAGGGCTAGCTGTGTGCCAGGGCAAATAGGTCTACCTGTGGGGCTCCGAAGCATCTCCAGAATAGCTGGACTGCTTGGGGATGGAGTCTCCATTCTCCCGGAAGCGTAGGCTGTCGTGGGAGCTCGTTGGCTGCATGATTGCGCATGCCCGGAATATGAATGGCACAAAGCAACCTCAGATGCTTTTGACTCCAGAGGAGGAGATGGCGGGCAAGTTGCAACATGCAACAGGAGTGTAGAACTCCTTAATGACAGATGTATGTAGCGGCCACAGTGCTATCGGTACAGACCCGTCTAAATGCCTGAGGCTGCATGCCCGTTGTATGTGGCACGCCAGCTGGTGGGGGAGGCATCTGTTGAGACAACAGCATGCCTGGACACTTGTTCTTGGGGAACTCCTGCCTGTAGAAACGCAAGACTCGGTCGTGAAGCCAGTGCTGAAGCCACCTCATATGAAGCAATTCCAAGTGGCGTTACTGCGGCTGCAGATGCCATATGCGCCAAGAGCCTCTGAAAAAGTTTCTGTGGAGCTGCCGCCCTGCCCTTGAGCGAACATTGATCCAGTAACATGTTGTATTGGTGAAATCACGTTCACCCTTACTGATATAAAAAAATAAAAGCATAATAAGTCCTATTTAAAAGACAGCTGCCTGTGTAGGCAGTATAGATCAAGGTATACTATAGCTCACTAGTATAGATCTTTATAATTTGGATTCTATGTAGCGACTATTCTGAAACATAGGAGAGCCTGACGAAGACCAGTCTGTCCTGCTCTGGGGTGGTACTGGGACTGACTGGGGTCTTGAACAGTCATCTGTCTTGCAGGTCTGTTGTGACCTTCTCTGCAGTCAGGACACAATGCAGCAGCTTTCTCCATAGAGTCTGTCAATGCTGGCACATGGCATGCCAGCCTGCAGCGTGCCAATGGCCTCTCCCTTACAAAGCTTTGAGAGCATGAAACACGCTCTCACCCACTCAAAACGACTCTCTCAGGCATTGATTATATCCTTCCAGAGACTTCCTATGGTGTTGGGCCCTCATTTATCTGTCATGAAAATGAACCAGATCAGAATGGAGAAGTAAATACATTCTACATTTGAATTGAATGTAGTGGAATTATGAAGTATAATAGAAAGGTTTTAATGCATCTATGCTATAGAGAAGTACACAGAGAGATTTAAATTAAACTAACTGTGTGTTAGACTATGAATGAAAGACACTAGCTGATGGTCTCAAAACAGGAATAAGACCCGTCAATAGCTTCTGGTGTTCTCATTCTCGTCGGCTTTATTTGATCTGGTGTAATTATTTGACAATATTCTCAATATCCAGCGGAAGGCCTGAACTTTGATCAAACTTTAATTTTGTGTTTTTTAAAGATTTATACAGCAAGAAAGCATGTGTGTGTCTTTATATATTTAGACAGAGAGAGGTAAACAGTTGTGACAATTTAAGATTTTTTATTTAAAGCTGAAGTCCTTAAGTTTTGCCTCTTTGTCGACATCTCTGTTTGAAACCTGCAATTGCAGTTATTTGCAGAATTATCACCTTTACGTTGGGTGTGCATCAGCACGGCTCCTCAGCCCGGATTAATCTAATGTTTTGAGGAGTATGTGTGGCTGTCACTGCACTCTACTTTGGAATCACAGATTCTACAGCTTGGAAGTATGACTAAAATAAGAATTTTCACCGGAAAATGTCATCTGAACAAGTAACATGTCTGCCACTTTTGTTCTGACCAACTGAGAAAAAAAAAAAGAAAAAAAAAAAAAAAAAATTATTACAATAATTTGTACAAATTTGTACAACCTTGTATGAATTTGTATGATTTGTCTATACTACAGTGATGGGTAGGTCTTAGGAGCGGGGTTAGGGGGAGGTCATTCATATGAAATCATACGAATTGACCAACTCCTCAAATACGAAGGTACGAGTGAGGTCGTACAAATTCGTATGAATTAGCCACCTCGTAAAATATGTATGAATTGCCTTGAGATCGGGTTGAATGATCCACCACCTGCAGCATTATGTATACAAACGTGACGTAATGATGCAAAGACAAAGTCCGGCAAGCTTGTATTTTTTTTTCCACACTTTTCAGTTATAATGAAAGTAGTGAGAATGGTGGCTTTCAGATTCCTCAGTGACAATAAAAGTGGTCCACATGACCTGTGTATTATAATCTTTAAGTTTTATATAAGTATTTATATATATATATATTCAAGATTCAAGATTCAAGAGTTTTATTTGTCACATACACAGTTATATACAGAATATACAACCGGCAGTGAAATGTAAACAGGTCCGCTCCATGGACAGTGCAAATTCACAGTTAAAAACACAAGGAGGAAATTATAATAGAAATAGAATAAAAAAGTACTATATATATATATATATATATATATATATATATATATATATATATATATATATATATATATATATATATATATATATATATATATATATATATATATATATATATCTGTAGAATTATAAATAATCAAGTCAAGTAGAAGAAAAAAAGTAAAAATAAGAATAAGAAGTGGAATAAAATAATTGAAGTAGACTGTGCAGTGAGTAAACTGTAGACATATAAATATGTGGTTAACAAATGTACAAAGAGTATAATGTGCAAACAGGTTTATAACAGGTTGTTACACAGTAACAACAAGAACAGAAAGTGCAGTGCAATGTCAGTGTATCGATGTTTATCCTGAAGTGAAGTCACATGATGTTAAGTGACTGAGTTCAGGAGTCTGATGGCCTGGGGGAAGAAGCTCCTCCTGAGTCTCTCAGTTTTGGCCATCAGGCTTCAGAAGCGCTTACCAGATGGCAGCAGCGTGAAATGAGGGTTTGCAGGGTGATTAGAGTCCTTGATGATCTTAGTAGCTCTACCTTTGCAGCGTTTGGTGTAGACGTCCTGCAGAGACGGGAGAGCTGACCCTGAGATACGCTCGGATAAGCGCACAACTCTTTGCAGGGCTTTGCGGTCATGACTGGTGCTGTTCCCATACCACGCTGTGATGCACTGAGTTAGTGCACTTTCTATCGCCCCTAAATAGAACGTTTTCAGGATAGCTGGTGAAACCCTGAATTTCCTCAGCTGGCGCAGGTGGTACAGTCTTTGCCTGGCTTTTTTCATCTGTGTCTGAATGTGAGCAGTCCAGGTCAGGTCCTCGGAGATGTTTACTCCCAGGTACTTGAAGCTGCTCACTCTCTCTACTGGTGACCCGCTGATCATGAGGGGGGAGTATGTCCGTTGCTGTCTCTTCCTGAAGTCCACAATCATTTCTTTGGTCTTGCCAACATTCAGAGAGAGACAGTTGTCCTGGCACCATGATGTTAGATGCTCCACCTCGTCCAAGTATGCCGTCTCATTGTTGTTGGAGATGAGGCCCAGGACAACAGTATCATCAGCAAATTTGATGATAGAGGTGGAGCTGTGTGTGGACAAACAGTCATGCGTGTAGAGCGAGTAGAGCAGGGGACTCAGGACACAGCCCTGTGGAGCTCCCACACTCAGGGAGATGGAGGTGGAGGTGGACTGGCCTATTCTCACCACCTGAGGCCTGCCCGTGAGGAAGTCCTCAATACAGTGGCAGAGAGAAGAATTCAGGCCGAGATCCAGGAGTTTGGAGGTTAGCTTGATGGGAACTATGGTGTTAAAGGCTGAGCTATAGTCAATAAATAGCAGCCTTACATAGTTCCCACTTTTGCTGTCGATGTGAGTGAGGGAGGGATATATATATATATATATATTTTTTTTTTTTTTTTTTTTTTTTATCAGTGTTTAGTATTACTTATGTACTATTTTCATCATGGTTCTGTCACTTCGGTCTAGTTTTACTCTTGGGTGTGTGACAGAGCCATGACACTGCTTTATTGTCATGTTTGGAGTGAGCACATGGCTTGTCGTGTTTCCCTTGTGCCATGTGGTCTATTGTCTTGACCCCGCCCCTCGTTACCTGATTATTGCTTTATTTGCCCCACCTCTTCTCCCTCATTACCAACCTTGTTTGCTCCTTTTATATTCTCCTTGTGTTTGTAGTCCTATGCTGGATTCAAACTTCCCAATCATTATGTGCTCCACACTCCTATCCAGTAGGTGGCGGGAATGCACCATTCAAGTTGGTCTGCCAACTGCCATTAACACCAGAAGAAGAACAAGAAGTCCTGTGCTGGATCGTTGTTTCTGTTACCTGTCATGTGCTTCCCGTTTGCTTCATGTTTCCCTGCTCCATGTGTTTAGTGTAAGTTTGATTTTCCCCCTCGTGGGTAGTTTTGTTTGTTTATATTTTGTATTCGCCTCATCTCTGCACCCACTACCATGACATAACGATCCAGCCACTAGAGGACTCAACAGAGAAATGGGTATCCTCCTTTTCCCATCTCCCTGGCCTTCTGCTCAACAAATGGCAGAGCAACGCAACAAACTTCTCTCTCTTCGGCAAGAGGGAGTCAGCGTGAAAGAGTTGGCATTGCATGCATCACCAATTTGTGGTTGCAGCGGAAGGGCTCAACATCAGTGACGCAGTGCTCAAGGACATTTTTAACAGCAGCTTTAATGAGCCTGTCAGAGCCTGGGAGATGGGAATGATGGGGATACTGTCTCTTTGGCAGTTTATTCTTTGCCTCGTAGGCACAGGAGAAGGAGGGCTCCTGCTGTTCACCCAGGTCCAGTGGTCCAGGAGGACCCGACTTTGAGGGTCGCTAGTCCGGTGGTCCAGGACCCACCCTGGCCCTCAGCCAGGACTCCAGATCCGCTGGAGCTGCGTGGTCCGTCCCGCCCTGGCCCTCTGCCAGGACTCCAGAGCTGCCGGAGCCCACCTGGTCCATTCCTCCAATCCCGCCCTGGTCGTACGCCAGGGTTCTGGATCAGCCGGAGCCGCCTTGGTGCCTACCTCTGGCTCCGCCCTGGCCTTTTGCCGGGACTCCAGGCTCTGGCTCAACTCTCCTGTCCTAACTCTCCTGTCCCTCTCTGTTCCCTTCTAAAGACATTCTGGGCTGTCTCATCAGCACTTTCTTTGCTCCCCTCCCTCCCTCCCTCCCTCCCTCCCTCCCTTGTGTTTTGTTCATGTCTTGTTTTTGGTGTCTCATGTGGCATCCCTTTGAGGGGGGGTAGTGTCTGTCACTTTGGTCTAGTTTTGCTCTTGGTTGTGTGACAGAGCCATGACACTGCTTTATTGTCATGTTTGGTGTGAGCAGATGGGGCAAATAAAGCAATAATCAGGTAACAAGAGGGGTGGGGTCAAGACAATAGACATGAGAGCACATGGCTTGTCATGAGTTTCCTTGTGCCAGTCTATTGTCTTGACCCCGCCCCTCTTGTTACCTGATTATTGCTTTATTTGCCCCACCTGTTCGCCCTCATTACCTACCTTGTTTGCTCCCTTTATATTATCCTTGTGTTTGTAGTCCTATGCTGGATCGTTGTTTCTGTTACCCGTCATGTGCTTCCCGTTTGCTTCATGTGTCCCTGCTCCATGTGTTTAGTGTAAGTGTTTTATTTATTTTTTTCCCCCATGGGTAGATTTGTTTGTTTTTGTTTATATTTTACTATTAATAAAACCACCCTTTCTTCGCCTCATCTCTGCATCCGCTACCATGACAGTTTTCAATCATATTTTGATTTGGCTTTTATTATTATTATTATTATTATTATTATTATTATTATTATTATTATTATTATTATTATTATTATTTTTTATTTTAAGTTTATTGCTTTGTTATGCATTTCCTTTTAATTTTAGTTCTTCAACTTAAACTTATTCAGTTAGTTGCCAAGGAACATTTCAATTAAGTTATTTAGAGATCTCAGTATCTCTGTTAATTAAAGTTTAAGCATCTCATTTAACATTTATATTTTATTTCCACTTTGTTTCAGTTACCAAAAATATTTGTAGTAATTTATAATAATTTAAGTTGTAATTAACAATGACAACACTGAGCCAAGCGATAACTGTGAGCGGGAAAAGGTAGTTATTCACTAATTATAGATTTTGTTATTCACTAATAAACTTCACTTCCATTATTTCCAGCTGTTTCAGGCTGCAAATATTATTTTACTGAGTGAGTTCTGAATAGGATCATTCTGAAGTGTAAATGAATAATTCATAGTTGGATGGAACCCAGTTTTGGGTTACATGATTTTGATGGTCCACTTTAGACATTCTAATAACTATAAGTAACTTTGCAACTATATGTCAACTAACTCTCATATTAGTAGACTGTAATAGACTGTTAATAGACTGATAGCAAATAGAATAAGCTGACATGTTGTTGCAAAGTTAGTAGAATATGTGGATGGTCCCCAACAGACAAAGTGTTAACAGGTATAAAGCAGTCAGTGCACTAATATTCCAATGAGAGTTAGTTGACATGTAGTTGCAAAGTTATTTATAGTTTGTGGAATACAAGTGGACCATCAAAATAAAGTGTTACCTGTTTTTGTGAACTGGTTCAAATGATGAATTGAAGATATACAGCTATCTGCTCACAAATCTGAATGCCAACATGCAAGTAGATGTCAAGATTTTCAGTGAATATATACATTCAGAAAACTTAGATAAAGAGTTGTAATGATTACTTTTATGGTCATTTTGTATCCTGACAGTTTCAGTTCTCGGTCACTTTCATCATATGGATTTACAAAGAAGGTCATACAGTTTTGAAACAACATAAGGGTGAATAAATGATGACAAAATTTTCATTTACGAGCAAAGTGAAACAGCCACGTCCCGCAAATGAGTCGAAGGGAAGTCTGTGCATGTGTCACTAATGAATCATTCGTATGAACTTTCACAGCATATCTGATATTACCCAATGAATAAATCAGTCTGTCCTCTTTCAACCAAGATCCCTCTCTCCCTGCTTCCACAGGATGAGGGAATCTGTGGACTGAGAAAAAATAGGACTCTCGTCTCTCACGAAGTAAGCAGGAGCAGTGCTGGGAATATTATTCTGGATGCAGCCGGATTAAAAAGCTAAAGTGGGGGAGAATTCCAGAAGGATACATGGAGATAAAGAGCACTTTATACCATATTATCTCAGTAAGCACAAAAACACATATGGAGACATTATAGATTACTTTAAAGACTCAAACAAACATAAGCACTCATAAGCACTAGATTGAGCATGTCTATCAACCCTTGTGTCAGACCGGACAATCCTTTAACACTACATATCTGTGGATGTTGCATATTCTTATGCTTACTGTCACAGCTGTACACACAAGCAACACAACATATTCCATCTGTTCTGCAAACGACACTATAGGTTAATCTGTACTTTAAAAAAATAGCTTAAATGCAATGTTACTTTTCCCTCCTTGTTTTTACAAATCCTTAAGAACTAATTACTAAGTACAGCATAGTACTTTTTCCCGTTTATATACAGTAGCTTTCACGGTAATGTTTATTACTGACCAGTCTACAAGTGTTTATCTGTATATGTGTGTGTGTGTGTGTAACTGTGTAAGATTATAAAAAGCGCTTAGACCCCTAAGAAACACATTACACAACATTAAGAGAGATTAAGACCCAAATCAGCCAAGGGTTTCCATGGAGACTTGGATCAAAGTTATTAATTTCTGATGAGCGATCTAGTCAGAGATTTGGTAACAGGGATTAGCAGAATCTTCCCCTCTTTTCCCCTCATTTTAAACAGGACAGACACAGAAACAGATGTTAGTCTCTCTTTTCTGAGCCCTTCCTTTTCCTTTTTCTGATTCCTCTTGAACTACAACATGAACTACATGAAGGTCAGTCCAACACCATTACAATCTATGCAAACTCAGGATTAATGTAGAACACTTTGCATAGCCTTTATTAATTATTATTTTGAATTACTAAAATGTTCTTAAATTGCCAAAATCCTTGATAAATCAAAGAAAGCTGGTAAGTGTTTGGAAATCTAAAGAGACAGTTCACCCAAATAAATAAATTAAGTATCTATCAAAAGTGGTCCAAGGAAGGAACAGTGGTGAACCAGCGACAAGGTCATGGGTGACCAAGGCTCAGTGATGCACGTGGGAAGCGAAGGCTGGCCCATGTGGTCCGATCAAACAGACAAGCTACTGTAGCTCAAATTGCTCAAGACGTTAATGCTGGTGTCAGAATACACAGTGCATCACTCAGGGTTGATCAGTCAGGGTGCCCATGCTGACCCCTCTCCACCGCCAAGCGCAAACAGTGGGCACGTGAGCATCAGAACTGGACCACAGAGCAATGGAATAAGGTGGCCTGGTCTGATGAATCACACTTTCATTTACATCATGTGGATGGCCAGGTACGTTTGCGTCGCTGGGGAACACTTGGCACCAGGATGCACTATGGGAAGAAGGCAAGCCAGCAGAGGCAGTGTGATGCTTTAGGAAATGTTGGAAAACCTTGGGTCCTGCAATCCATGTGGATGTTACTTTGACACGTACCACCTACCTAAGCATTGTTGCAGACCATGTACACCCTTTCTTGGAAATGGTATTCCCTGGTGGCTGTATTCAGCAGGATAATGCGCCCTGCTACAAAGCAAAAATCATTCAGAAATGGTTTGAGGAGCACAACAGCGAGTTTGGGTGTT
This sequence comes from Paracanthobrama guichenoti, assembly GCA_018749465.1. Classification (NCBI taxonomy): domain Eukaryota; kingdom Metazoa; phylum Chordata; class Actinopteri; order Cypriniformes; family Gobionidae; genus Paracanthobrama; species Paracanthobrama guichenoti. The sequence goes on along the minus strand of CM031956.1, from coordinate 32,863,204 downwards.
GACTTGGCCTCCAAATTCCCCAGATCTTAATCCAATCGAGGATCTGTGGGATGTGCTGAACAAACAAATCCAATCCATGAAGGCCCCACCTCGCAACTTACAGGACTTAAAGGATCTGCTGCTAACATATTGGTGCCAGATACCACAGCACACCTTCAGGGGTCTAGTGGAGTCCATGCCTTGATGGCCAACACAATATTAGGAAGGTGGTCATAATGTTATGCCTGATCAGTTATATATATATATATATATATATATATATATATATATACACACACACACACACACACACACACACCTAAAGGATTATTAGGAACACCATACTAATACTGTGTTTGACCCCCTTTCGCCTTCAGAACTGCCTTAATTCTACGTGGCATTGATTCAACAAGGTGCTGAAAGCATTATTTAGAAATGTTGGCCCATATTGATAGGATAGCATCTTGCAGTTGATGGAGATTTTTGATGGCACATCCAGGGCACGAAGGTCCCGTTCTACCACATCCCAAAGATGCTCTTTTGGGTTGAGATCTGGTGACTGCGGGGACCATTTTAGTACAGTGAACTCATTGTCATGTTCAAGAAACCAATTTGAAATGATTTGAGCTTTGTGACATGGTGCATTATCCTGCTGGAAGTAGCCATCAGAGAATGGGTACATGGTGGTCATAAAGGGATGGACATGGTCAGAAACAATGCTCAGGTAGGCCATGGAATTTAAACGATGCCCAATTGGCACTAAGGGGCCTAAAGTGTGCCAGGAAAACATCCCCCACACCATTACACCACCACCAGCAGCCTGCACAGTGGTAACAAGGCATTATGGATCCATGTTCTCATTCTGTTTACGCCAAATTCTGACTCTACCATCTGAATGTCTCAACAGAAATCGAGACTCATCAGACCAGGCAACATTTTTCCAGTCTTCAACTGTCCAATTTTGGTGAGCTTGTGCAAATTGTAGCCTCTTTTTCCTATTTGTAGTGGAGATGAGTGGTACCCGGTGGGGTCTTCTGCTGTTGTAGCCCATCCGCCTCAAGGTTGTGCGTGTTGTGGCTTCACAAATGCTTTGCTGCATACCTCGGTTGTAACGAGTGGTTATTTCAGTCAAAGTTGCTCTTCTATCAGCTTGAATCAGCCATTCTCCTCTGACCTCTAGCATCAACAAGGCATTTTCGCCCACAGGACTGCCGCATACTGGATGTTTTTCCCTTTTCACACCATTCTTTGTAAACCCTAGAAATGGTTGTGCGTGAAAATCCCAGTAACTGAGCAGATTGTGAAATACTCAGACTGGCCTGTCTGGCACCAACAACCATGCCACGCTCAAAATTGCTTAAATCACCTTTCTTTCCCATTCTGACATTCAGTTTGGAGTTCAGGAGATTGTCTTGACCAGGACCACAGCCCTAAATGCATTGAAGCAACTGCCATGTGATTGGTTGATTAGATAATTGCATTAATGAGAAATTGAACAGGTGTTCCTAATAATCCTTTAGGTGAGTGTAATATATATATATATATATATATATATATATATATATATATATATATATATATATATATATATATATATATATATATATATATATATATATATATATATAGAGAGAGAGAGAGAGAGAGAGAGAGAGATAAAAGAAAAAAAAGAAAATAAACTTGGCACTTGGTTTAATATTTTAATTAATGCAATGAAATTTAGACATTTGTGGCTTAAGTGTCTTAATATTTTTGGGGCCACTGTATGCATCTGTAATGGAGTTCAGTCATATTTACCATGCAGTAGCTTCTCTGATAACCAAAGAGATGAATTGATGTGTTTTCAGTCTGATGTTCTCACGGTGTCTCTCTGGGAGTCAATGTTAAAGCACTGCTTTGAAGATGAGGGCTCCAAATCAGTGTGGGAATGAGAGGGATGCTTTCTGTGGTCCACAGTGACTCCTCTTCTGATCTTTCTCTATCCGTGTGTGTATATGTGTGTGTGTGTGTGTGTGTGTGTGTGTGTGTGTGTGTGTGTGTGTGTGTGTGTGTGTGAGAGGTCAGTGGCTGCTGCTGATTTTTAATCATGTAGGGCATATGTGGTGTGTGTGTGTGTGTGTGTGTGTGTGTGTGTGTGTGTGTGTGTGTGTGTGTGTGTGTGACACTCACAGTCTGTGGAATTCAGACAGGAAGAGGGAGTAGTCTGGAAATCAGAAGGAGTGGTTTGAAGGCTGAAGTGTGTAATCTTTAATAAAATACTTGCTCTTTTCCCAGTTTAATATTCAGAATAACTATATAGGTATATTTGAGGAGTGATTTTCCCCCAAGTGCAACAGTGTAGCTCTGTCTAATCAATTTTATTTTATTTTATTTATTTTATTTTTTATTGTCAGATGGGGAGAGTTTTCGGGAAACCTGTTTGAAAGAAATAATAATTTTTCAATTGAATTTGGAGATGCTATTAGCACAGACATTGCACAGTTCAGCTTGCAATATAGATTTCTAATCTTAACCCATTCATTAGAATAAAACACACATACACATGAGCAATGAACACAGAGCCTTGTGTTCTTAAAAAAAAACAAAAAAAAAAAGAAGAGTTGCCTGCTTACACTTTATTGATCCCTGAGGGGAAATTTAGTGCTAAATGGCTGCAACATCAAACACAGAGTGCACAACACTTAGTTGCACACAAAGTTAATTGCATAAATCTATGGATAAGCAGGCTATAGACTCCTAACCCCCAAATGAACTTTCGTGAAAGAGTGGTAGAGGGTTACTCACAGTTCATTCAGGCGATTCATCAGCTACAGGAAGTCAAAGCTTTTATTTAGAGATGTTTTGTTTCTTCCATTTTTATTTTTCATTTCAGTTAATTGTTCAGAGACGAAGGCTAAAAAACACTTTATTTTTCATAGCATATCCACAGCCTTGACCTTTGAGTCTTTGTATTATTATTATTATTATTATTACTATTATTATTATTATTATTATAGATTCATTATGACATAAAATTGGATCATTAACAGCCATATATACTGTATAAGCAGTAAATTTTTATGTTCATATATTTATTTGTACTGTATGTGTTGTACTGATTGGAGTTTTTACTCCTTTTTAACTCTTAGTCTTATGCAGCACAATATATGTTTAGATTAAAAAAATATGTTAATCTCTCTCTCTCTCTCTCTCTCTCTCTCTCTCTCTCTCTCTCTCTCTCATGTGTGTTATATATGATGCTCTGTTCTTGTTTTTAGGTTGATTTTTTAACATTTCTGTCAAGGGTCTACAGATGAAAAACAGCCCTTTGAGGTAATTCTGGCACATTTACATTCATGTTTATTAATGTGCACAGCCCCTGTAAACAAAGAAACTTAAAACGTTTATAATAAAACAGATTTCTGAAACATCATGCAGTCACCATGAAATCAAAATGGACATTTCTTATATTTTATGGAATAATTCAGTATTTATTGTAAATTATCAATACACGTCATCATCATTATTACTGTTATTATTAATTATTGCGCCCTCATAATCTTTGAGTGTTAGTGATCAGTGACATCTCTTCTCTGATGACTGGCTTGAGGGCGAGACAATCTGTCACTCACATAAGATCACAGCAATAGCAAACAACAATGATCCAATCAATTCCCGATGGGAAAAAAAAAGTCTGCCATACATTTTTACTACATTACTTTAGTTTCAAGCCAACATTAAATGCCCTACTCCCTGTCAGATATCACTGAAATAGGTGTTTTGAGAAATCACACCTGTCTCTGACTATCCTGAAGCAGTGTAAACAACAAAAAGATCTGGGGGTGTGGTCTGTGCTTTTCAGAAAATGAACCAATCAGAAACTCTCTCTACTGGTCAGTAATTTTGCATGTTTGGGTCTGATCATGTCTTTTGGAGGGTTGTGTTTTGAAGGTTGGCTAATTCAAATGCTAAGTCTGGCTTAAGTTAGCAGACAGCTGAATTATTATTAATTTAATTATATAAATAATTAACTGAATCCCAGGCATTTGCTTCATATTACATGGGAAAACATTGAGAACTCAGCTTAGTTAAGTGTATGTGTGCATGTGTGTTTCTGTGTGCCTGTCACAGAGTGCCTCATCTCAGGGGGAGCACCGGATGCTTTTTGCACCGAAGTGACGGATCTCTGTCACACCCTGTCACACACTGTCACACTCGCACCCTTGCCTTGGTCCACGCTCTGTCCCTGCATGCCCCATCTGTGTGTATTTGCGATTGTGATGCTCTCAGTGTGTATGTGAGTGTTTGTGGGATGTCAGACATGCCCCATCTGCAGCATATAAGTTGTGTAATAAGCTCGCTCAGAGCCAGGCAAGGTGAAGGACAGCAAGAACGAAGGAATGTGGGAAAAGAAAGCCAGAGATTCTGAGGCTTCTACAGACACAAATGCATATTCATATCTCCAAAACTAATCCTTCAGAACATATACCACCTGACCTGATGGTGATGCTGGTATCAGCCTCTCAGTCAACTCCACAACAGGCAAACGGTAACGACTCTCTGCTTTAGACATGCGCTGACACACATGAGTCCCAATGTCTCGGTTTTATAATATTTAAATCCTCAGCAACGCATTGCTCTGATTGTCTCTGCTGTGTGCTTCCTTTAGTCTGCTTCTCTCAATGTTGATGTTGATGTTGAACTTTACGCTCTCAGGTGGCTCATCCAGCACTGCCAAACCGCGCTACACCATTTCACTTGTGCTGAAAGTATCCCTGGAGAAGTTAAGACCAGCGCATGAATTATGCATAAGGTATAAACATTGCCATAATGCTCTTATTATAGCATTCAATCAACCTGGCCAAGATATTCTGCACCAAACGTGCTGACTTCCTCTATATACGTAGATACAATTACTGAGCCTGAGATGAAGAGATTGGCTTCATGGATAATGCTGAGAATGTTCACCTCTCCATCAACTCTCCCTAACATTTTTGCCTGTCTTTCGTTCCTCCCTGTCTTTTTTCTCACTTTCTTAAGCAGATGATTTTTTTTCTTCTCCCGTCCTGTGGGCTTATAAATGAGAACGGCTGCTATCTTCATCTTAAGCTCTGAGAAATTGTATTCGTAAGAGCATGTGAATAATACGGCTGCTCCCCTGCCAATGCCAAGATCTTCTTACTCGTATTGACAAAGACCTCACAAACACGGCTGGAGGGTGGAAAGTAAAATATAAAAATATATATAAAATTCAATTAAATTAATTAAAATTATAATTTAAGGAAATTTTCACATACTGTGATGACGTGTTTTTGTTGTGTCATCAACATCATAAATCCTGCAAAGTTTAAAAAAATTTTTTTTTTATATATATTTTCATTTAAAAACAACAACAACAAAACATTTATAATACTATTCTTTGTATTATATAAATACAATTTTGAATCAAATTACAAAACCAAAAAAAAAACCTGCTGTGAAGGGGTTTCTAATTGGCTAAAGCGGCTAAAATTTACCTCTTTCTCTGTAATGACTGCCGCTATCAATCTCTCTATTTTGTCCCTCTTTTTGAAAGTTGTGAAAACACTATTGTGGTGTTTTTCTTTTCGCTATTTGAGCAAATGAGAACACAAAAAATATATATTTAGTCTCTCATTCACTGCTATAGAACTTTACCTAACTATGGTAACTTCCGCTTTGAGAAACCTGGGCCCTCATTTATCATTGGTGCGTACGCGCAGATTTGTGCGTAATGAGTGTGTAAGAACAGTTTCACGCAAAGTGTGGGATCTACCAACTTGTACTTATGCGTAGTGTAGGAATTGAGTCGAATCAAATAACTCAACGAGGAATTTAATTACAATGAAAGAGAACCAAATTACATATAAATAATTCAGAATTAATGTTTAACACCTTATCAACTTATTCGTCCACCGATATGTCGATATTAGAGTATTTGATCAATTCTGGTCAGGATATTACTTTATGGCCAACGGTAATAATATAATACATTTTATGTTCATTGATATGAGCACAGTAACAAAATCGATCAGTTTGAGGCAATAACTTATAAACACAAAGCCCAAGACACTTTTATAGATGAAAAGGTAAACAAGTGTTTATTGAACTATTCTAAACACACAATCTAATCTACTAAGACACACAAACATGCATCCATTCATACAGTTTGCAGGGAAAGTGATGTTTGTTAACGGAAAGGAATGGAGTCCCAAGTGTCTCGTTCAGACATGATTTGTTAACCGCAGCCTGAGAGTATCAATATACTAGCAATTCAACCTAGTTTGTTCGTTTAGATACGATCTTCACCAGTTCAGCCAAAATGGAGAGTTATGTACTTACGTTTGGATGCTCCTATGAGCATGGGTTCCTATCGGGATGGAGTTGCTTGGCTTGCGGTCAGTTGTTGTGTTCGGAGGTGATTGGATGGATAGTTGGTTTTGCAGGGTAGCCTCGTAGTGCCGGATCCTGGGGCACGTTCAAGCTCAAACCGGTGCGCAACGTTTTTATACGGTTTCCAGGTTGAACATCATGTTTCCATGAAACGGTGTGCAACGGGTTTGAGATACGTTTTCTTTTGTTTGGTGGGTGTGTCAAAAACGTCAGCCTAATTGGCAGCAACATGTATATAAACCGTGTAGTGTTAAAGAGACAGCTCGCATACTGGTCCAAAAAGAATACTATACATATTTATATATTTTGCTATTGTATTGTTGCGTGACACTTTCATAAACTTTTCTATATTCCTCTGATTATATAACGTTAATGGTAAATATTATGATATCATAGCACAACAGTGATCAGCAATAATGATAAGCCTAATACTCACAATAAAAATAATAAAGTCATATAGATCATAACACAGTCTCGGAGGTAAGAAGTGGATTATCCTTCACCTGAACTGTTTGTCTTTTCATCCTAAAATGCGAAGCAAATGTTGGATCACAATAATTAGGAACCAGTTTCCACAAATCCCTTCACTCGATTGGGATGTTCTCTTTTTTTTTTTTTTTTTGATGACTGTAACATTGAGCGTATTTTGCAGTATTAAACGTGTATTTATAGCTACCTATTTCATCAGGCTCTGAAAATGCTTCAAAAAGAACACAAAGAATGGTCTTCTCAGCTGCCATAGTTGCAGCACTTGCGTCATCAGAACAGGGTGTTCAACGCACCACCATTTCCATTTAAAAAACATTTGCAACGTTTTGTCGGGGCTGCACGCAGCATTGGATAGTGTTAGCTGGTTGCTACGTGACGGGGGTTTCTTAGAGTCTTGGTGAGCGGCTGCGCCGACTCCAGGAAGTCTTCTTCGGTCGAGGTTCAAACTGAGAGCTCTTGGTAGCTCGAAGGGCAGTGAAACATGCAGGCAGTGAGATGAAAAGGCCAGCACGAACCAAAGCAGAAGTCACCGCAAAACCATAGCAGTCAGCATAAGCACGAAACAAAAGCAAAAAGCAAAGACATCTTGTTTGTCCTTTGTTTATAAGCGTGTCCCAAAGTCCATCCTTGAAAGTGTCACCAACCAATCAGGTATTGTTTTGGACGTGTCTTACGCCCAAAGTAAGACACGTCTCCTGTGCTCTCCTGTGCTGGTGTATCATTAGCATAATGTCCACATTATCACATTGCTGGCATTCTTTGCGAGTTTGGTTAAATACTTTTAAGAAACCAACTTTCATAGTGTGATTATGGTCAAATGATCAAAATGATGGAAATCATTTATCCATCACACAGATATCAAACAGCATACATTTCCCATGATTGGAGTAGAAGATAATAAAGATTCATATGTGGTAAATATCTAGCATACAGCGACACTTCACAGGTTACATAAAATACACATAATACCTTGGTATATGTTTAAGGCACCATTTGGTGGCTACTTGTTATAACTAAGATAAAGAAACATGCACCAATAGGTAGCAAAAAATGTTTGCCACGCTGAGTGAACTCCACAGGTTATACGGACATACATAACACATATTGCGCATGTGTCAAAGGTCTGATGTGTGGATTAATTCATATTATCGGTATGAATTCTGAGGCTATGGCTAAGAATCATGCTTGAGTTTGATGAGGACTTTTGGTGTAATATTCAATGAGTCTCTGGATTTTGTTGACCGACAGGGAGGGGGAAGGCAAAGTGTCCCTGTTTGATGTTTGGGTGCACCTTTTGCTTCCAGATAACATTTTGGTTTCATGTGTGAGGGTTCCTTACAGGGGTTTGAGATGAGGCAGACGAGACGTCATTTGGTTCCATGGATTAGTTTTTATGATTCGTTCATGGTTCGGAGAGGGGGTCTCTGGAATGCTTTGTTGTGTCGACTCGCTGCCTGTTCATATATATATATATATATATATTCTTACAATAGAAATGTGTGTAAATATAAGAACACCTCTGAGCATGCTTACGCAGAGAATCTAGTGGTAGAACAGCGGCACTACACCTAAAAAGCATTTAAGAGTGTCACAAGATTCAAGAGTTTTATTTGTCACATACACAGTTGTGACAGTATGCATTAAGCAATCCACATATGTCCTGTGTTTCATTTAATTATAAAACACTCAATTTATATTTTTTGTAGTTTTAAACAGATGCATAATTGGTGTCAAACCCTATAAAAGACAGCTGTGACAAATGTTGGATGCAATTATTTCCTTGGTCTCAACCTACATCCAGTTCCCTTACCAAAATTCTCAACAAGCCGAAATAAAATGAGGCTTTCATACTATCGCCAGATTCCCAAACATAACTGGAGCCATAGACTGCACCCACATTGCCATAAAAGCACCATCAACCAACATATTTAATGATTTAAATCAAAAAGGGTTTCATTTTTTTTTTTAACATGAAAAGCATTTGTGATGCAAATTTGTTGTTGTTAAACGTCATTGCGTGACTCATTCTGTGTTTGTGAAGTTCCTCTTCTTTGCTTCCTTTGCCATTATTGCAGTGAGGAAAAAACACAATCACATGATTTTTAAAGGGAAGTGCTGTCACCATATATGGTTCACTGGAGGTGTTTCCGATGCTAATGACCTTGAACATGAACGAGCATGGTACTTACGCACATGTGGGATTTATCAACAATGATTGCAATTAGTAAGAACTGTGTGCGCACGTTTGATAAATACAGATTTTATTGTGCTTAGGCACATTCTAAGTTTCATTCGTAGGACAAAATATAGAACCTTTTCTACACACTGTTGATAAATGAGTCAAGTCAAGTCAACTTTATTTATATAGCACTTTTTACAATGCAGATTGTTTCAAAGCAGCTTCACAGTGCTAAACAGGAAAATAATGCAACAGAATTTGATTCGGCTGTACAGCCGCTCTGGAGAAAACGGTGAAGTCATCTAGCTCATTTCAACTATCATATAGTGACAATGTGGGCAGATCAGTAATTTAGTTGATATAGTAAATTTAGTTTAGTAATTAAATTTATTTGGATATTTAGTTGAAAATTTAGTGTCCCCAACTGAGCAAGCCAAGCCAAATGCGACAGTGGCAAGGAACCAAAACTCCATCAGGTGGCATAATGGAGAAAAATAAACCTTGGGAGAAACCAGGCTCAGTCGGGGTGCCAGTTCTCCTCTGGCCAATTAACAAACAGTGTATGATTATTATTCTGGCAACCTTACAGGTCAGAAGTCATATTAGATTGGAATAATATATCGGAGGCATCATGCCACGCCGTGCCTCGGAGAGACTAATATTAGCATAGATGCCATTCTTCTTATGATGTAACGAGTACATCAGGTGTTATGGGAAGTGTTCCCGGTTCCGGCTGACTTAGTTAATGCAGCCTAACAATCGTTTATTTTTTTTAATTAAATTAATTAATTTAATTTATGTAATTTATTTGAATTACATAAATTAAAAATGTGTATGCCATAGTAAAGAGATGTGTTTTTAGTCTAGATTTAAACTGACAGAGTGTGTCTGCTTCCCGAACAATGCTAGGAAGACTGTTCCAGAGTTTAGGTGCTAAATAGGAAACGGATTGACCGCCTGCAGTTGATTTTGATATTCTAGGTATTATCAACTGGCCAGAGTTTTGAGACCGCAATAGACGTGATGGAGTATAACCACTTTCACAGGGTGTTCCTCAGGGCTCAGTTCTTGGTCTACTTCTGTTCATCATTTATATATATCCACTTGGTAACATCATACGCAGGCCTGGACTTCAAGTTCATTGCTATGCTGATGACATTCAAATTTACCTCACCACCAGCTCTGATAGGCCATCATTGCCTGACTCACTCACTGCATGTATCAGGGATATCAAGCAGTGGATGGCCTTAAATTTCCTTAAACTAAATAATAGCAAAACTGAATTCCTGATGATTGGCTCTGCAACCTTAGTAAAAAGGATAGACCTGTCCTTTGAAATTGATGGGGTCTATGTTAAGCCTTCTTCATCTGTCCGTAATCTTGGTGTCGTCTTTGACTCATCTCTATCTTTTGCCTCTCACATTTCTTCTGTTGTTAAAAACTCTTTTTTTCCCATCTTCATAATATTGCATGTCTTCAATCTTCCCTCACTCAGGCTGATGCTGAAACATTAATTCATGCATTAATCACATCCCTTCTGGATTATTGTGATGCTCTATTTCTTGGTCTTCCTAAAAAACTTATTGCATGGTTACAATATGTTCAAAACTCAGCAGCCAGAGTTCTCACCTCCACCAGGCGCTCTGCTCACATAACTCCTCTACTGCATGATCTTCACTGGCTACCTGTAGCATCACATATTCACTTTAAGACATTACTTCTAACATTTAAGGCATTAAATGGTCTTGCACCCCCATATCTGTCTGACTTACTCCATCACTACTCTCCTGCCCGGTCCCTCAGATCATCTGCGCTTAGTCTTTTGTCCACGCCTCGTTTCCGGCTGTCCACTGTGGGTGGTAGGTCATTTAGTGTCAATGCTCCTAAATTATGAAATTCACTTCCCCTACCGTTACGCAATATCTCATCTCTGTCTACCTTCAAGACCCAACTAAAGACATACTTATTTAATTTGTATTTTGAATAATATGGCTATATAAGACCTGTGCTTGTACTGTGTATGTGGATGTGTTATGTACTATTGTGTGTGTGGACAAATGTACTGTCTAACACTATGTAAAGCGGACTTGAGCTATGGAAAGGCGCTATTTTTCTTCTTCTTCTTCTTTCTTCTTCTTCTTCTTCTTAATGAGGGCTTGACAGAGCAGCCATCGAGTGTTAGACAGTATTCTAGGTTACTACTTGTGGAGTTTTTTTTTTTTTTTTTTTGTCCAATAATTAAAAATTCTGTTTTCTTTTCTGAATTAAGTTGCAGGAAATTACTAGTCATCCAATTTTTTTATATCAGCTATGCATTCCATTAATTTTGTGAATTGGTAAGTTTCGTCGGGGCGTGAAGAAATATAGAGCTGAGTATCATCAGCATAACAATGAAAACTAACGGCATGCTTCCTAATGATATCTCCCAGTGGTAGCATGTACAGGGTGAAAAGCAAAGATCCTAGCACTGAGCCATGCGGTACTCCATACTGAACTTGTGATCGGTGTGACATCTCTTCATTTACTGCTACAAACTGATAATGGTCAGATAAGTATGATTTAAACCATGCCAATGCAATTCCACTAATGCCAACATAGTTTTCAAGTCTATTCAAAAGAATGTTGTGGTCGATAGTATCGAATGCAGCACTAAGATCGAGTAACACTAATAGAGAAATACAACCACGATCGGATGATAAGAGTAAATCATTTGTAACTCTGATGAGAGTAGTCTCAGTACTATGATACAGTACTGTCATTGCACTGCACTTTCTGTTCTCATTGTTACTGTGTAACAACCTGTTGTAAAGCTGTTTGCACATTATACTCTTTATACATTTGTTAACCACATATTTATAAGTCTACAGTTTACTCACTGCACAGTCTACTTCAATTATTTTATTCCACTTTATTCTTATTTTTTTACTTTTTTTCTCTTGATTATTTATAATTCTACAGATATATATATAGTACTTTTTTTTATCCTATTTCTATATAATTTCCTCCTTGTGTTTTTAACTGTGAATTTGCACTGTCCATGGAGCGGACCTGTTTACATTTCACTGCCGGTTGTATATTCTGTATATAACTGTGTATGTGACAAATAAAACTCTTGAATCTTGAATCTTGAATCTTGAATGATACGGTCTAAATCCTGACTGGAAATCCTCACAGATACCATTTCTTTCTAAAATGGAGCATAGTTGTGAGGACACTGCCTTTTCTAGTGTTTTTGACAGAAAGGGTAGATTTGAGATTGGCCTGTAATTGACTAATTCTGTAGGATCAAGTTGTGTTTTTTAATAAGTGGTTTAATAATAGCCAGCTCAAAAGTTTCCGGTACATATCCTAATGACAATGATGAATGAATGATATTAAGAAGAGGATCTATGACCTTCATAAGAGCATCTCTTTTAATAGCCTAGTCAGTATAGGGTCGAGCATACATTTTGTTGATTTTGATGATTTAATGAGTTTAGCCAGTTCTTCTTCTTCTTTCTTCTTCTTCTTCTTCTTCTTCTATAGCAGTGAATGAGTGTAATTTTTCCTGAGTGACACTACAATGCTCTGTCTGATGTGATACAGTAGTAGACGGCTGCATGGTTATAATTATTTTTTTTTTTTTAATATTATCAATCTTACAAGTAAAGAAGTTCATAAATTCATTATTGCTGTGCTGTTTACAAACAGAAGTTGAAGCTTTATTTTTTGTTAATTTGGCCACTCTATAGAATAAATACCTAGGGTTGTGTTTGTTTTCTTACAAGCGAGTCGAGAAATAAGCAGATCTAACAGTTTTTACGGCCTTTCTGTATGCAATCATGCTCTCTTTCCACAAAATGTGAAAAACCTCCAGTTTTGTTTTCTTCCAGCTGCGCTCCATTTTTCTGAGGGCCCTGGAGATGTGAAAAGGGTCTATTGGGTTATTTAATGTGTGCAGGTTCAGTGCTGCTATCATTACAGCAAAGGGGGTTTAAATCAAATGAAGACATTCTGAAATACATCTTAATTTTTCATTCATTCATTTTCAAATTGTTGAGCTGATAATATAATTTTAGAATTAAATATTTTCTATTCATTTACAACATAATGTAAAATTGAATTACTATGTTGTATTACGTGTTGCTATTGGCCTCACATTTTTGGATCTCACTGTATAGCTACTGAAACAGCACCTCCTGGCTTCCTTTGTCACACACTTGTTTTCTTCATTTTATCTCCTTTTCTTCATTGCATTTATTGGTTGGTACATACATGTGTTTATGTGATGTGCTTCTATTTTCATTTCCCTTCATTCCTTCTGGCTGATAACGATTGAAATATGTTTTTGGCCAGATCCAGCTGATTTGTGTCTGGAAGCATCTTGGATCCTCTCTTGGGGGAAGGTCGTGTCTGACTGTATTGAAAATACAGAGTTCTCTTTAGGCAGTGTTTGCCAATCTCTCAGCCTAAACTCTTAGATTTCTGCAGTGGAATTTGTTATACTTTTTTATCCTCAGTACTCTTGATTATTTTTAATAAAATTTCAGAGAAAACAAAACATGCAAAGTGTGACAAATAGGTTATACACCGATCAGACATAACATTATGACCATCTTCCTAATATTGTGTTGGTCCCACATTTGCTGCCAAAACAGCCCTGACCCTTCGACCTCCATTGATTGGACTTGTTTGTTGGACAGATGCTCGATTGGATTGAGATCTGGGGAATTGGAGGCCGAGTCAACACCTCAAACTCGTTGTTGTGCTCCTCAAACCATTCCTGAATAATTTTTGCTTTGTGGCAGGGCACATTATCCTGTTGAAAGAGGCCACAGCCAGAAGGGAATACCGTTTCCATGAAAGGGTATACATGGTCTGTAACAATGCTTAAGTAGGTGGTATGTGTCAAAGTAACATCTACATGGATGGCAGGACCCAAGGTTTTACAGCAGAACATTGTCCAAAGCATCACACTGCCCCCGCCGGCTTGCCTTCTTCCCATAGTGCATCCTGGTGCCATGTGTTCCCCAGGTAAGCAACGCACATATCACGTACCCGGCCATCCATGTGATGTAAAAGAAAGCATGATTCATCAGACCAGCCCATCTTCTTCCATTGCTCTACCATTAATACCTGTTTGTTACACTTTACAATTTTGACCAAAAGGAGAATTTCCATCAAACCGTGTCAATATATTTAAATCCAGAAAGTCTTTTTATGTCTGATAGCAATATACAAATCAAAGAGTTAATGAGGTAAATATTACCCACTGTATACATAATGGAACATGCATGCTATCAAATGCTACCATTCTAAAGTTTTTAAAAGAAGTTATTTTTGAAAGAAGTCTTTAATGGTCTCCAAGGCTGGAGGTAGTAACCTTGTAATTTTTTTATTTTATTTTTATTTTTATTTTTTTAACTGGTCTTGAAAAGTCGGTTGCTAATAAGAGGCTAAATTGGACTACAGTGGTTGTCAGATATATTAAACCTCATCATGTTGAAAAGGTAAACATGTTCGTTTACAGGTAGTTCACTGCCAACATTTAGATTTTTTACTTCAGTTGTAGGCTTTTAAAATCCATAAAAGTTAACCTTATTTTCTGCAATCCAAAGGCCAATGGAAAAAGTCCAGGGTGATGCTAAAATCTTCAAGATTCAAGATTCAAGAGTTTTATTTGTCACATACACAGTTATATACAGAATATACAACCGGCAGTGAAATGTAAACAGGTCCGCTCCATGGACAGTGCAAATTCACAGTTAAAAACACAAGGAAGAAATTATAATAGAAATAGGATATAAAAAAAAAATACTAATATATATATATATATATATATATATATATATATATATATATATATATATATATCTATATCTGTAGAATTATAAATAATCAAGTCAAGAGAAAAAAAAAAGGTAACAAATAAGGATAAAGTGGAATAAAATAGTTGAAGTAGACTTTGCAGTGAGTAAACTGTAGACTGGAATATGTGGTTAACAAATGTATAAGAGTATAATGTGCAAACAGGTTTATGACAGGTTGTTACACAGTAACAACGAGAACAGAAAGTGCAGTGCAATGTCAGTGTATCGATGTTTATCCTGACGTGAAGTCACGTGATGTTAAGTTCAGGAGTCTGATGGCCTGGGGAAGAAGCTCCTCCTGAGTCTCTCAGTTTTGGCCATCAGGCTTGGAAGCGCTACCAGATGGTAGCAGCGTGAAATGAGGGTTTGCAGGGTGATTAGAGTCCTTGATGATCTTGGTAGCTCTACCTTTGCAGCGTTTGGTGTAGACGTCCTGCAGAGACGGGAGAGCTGACCCTGAGATACGCCGGATAAGCGCACTACTCTTTGCAGGGCTTTGCGGTCATGACTGGTGCTGTTCCCATACCACGCTGTGATGCACTGAGTTAAAACACTTTCTATCGCCCCTAATAGAAAGTTTTCAGGATAGCTGGTGAAACCCTGAATTTCCTCAGCTGGCGCAGGTGGTACAGTCTTTGCCTGGCTTTTTTCACCTGTGTCTGAATGTGAGCAGTCCAGGTCAGGTCCTCGGAGATGTTTACTCCCAGGTACTTGAAGCTGCTCACTCTCTCTACTGGTGACCCGCTGATCATGAGGGGGGAGTATGTCCGTTGCTGTCTCTTCCTGAAGTCCACAATCATTTCTTTGGTCTTGCCAACATTCAGAGAGAGAGACAGTTGTCCTGGCACCATGATGTTAGATGCTCCACCTCGTCCATGTATGCCGTCTCGTTGTTGTTGGAAATGAGGCCCAGGACAACAGTATCATCAGCAAATTTGATGATAGAGGTGGAGCTGTGTGTGGACAAACAGTCATGCGTGTAGAGAGAGTAGAGCAGGGGACTCAGGACACAGCCCTGTGGAGCTCCCACACTCAGGGTGATGGAGGTGGAGGTGAACTGGCCTATTCTCACCACCTGAGGCCTGCCAGTGAGGAAGTCCTCAATCCAGTGGCAGAGAGAAGGATTCAGGCCGAGATCCAGGAGTTTGGAGGTTAGCTTGGTGGGAACTATGGTGTTAAAGGCTGAGCTATAGTCAATAAATAGCAGTCTTACGTAGTTCCCACTTTTGCTGTCGATGTGAGTGAGGGAGGAGTGGAGGACATGAGAGATGGCATCTTCAGTCGATCTATTGGGACGATAGGCAAACTGTAGAGGGTCCAAAGTGTCAGGAATGAAGGCGCAAATGGTGTTTTTAATGAGTCTCTCAAAGACCTTCATGACTATAGATGTGAGAGCCACTGGACGATAGTCATTTAGGCAAGAGGGTTTACTGTTCTTAGGGACAGGGATGATGGTGGATTTTTTGAAGGAGGTGGGGACCACAGATGTAGCGAGGACTCATTAAAGATAGATGTAAACAACCCGGTGAGCTGATCAGCACAGGACCGCAGAACACGACCTGAAATACCATCCGGCCCGCAGCTTTCCTAACGTCCACACGCTTGAGTGCTCTCCGAACTTCATCCTCCGAGACAGAGATCACGTGATTGTTGCTGCTCTGAGTAATTTCTCTAACGCGCCACTTGGCGGAGTCGCGTTGCGCGCGGTTACAGTCAAAGCGAGCATAGAAAGAGTTTAACTCGCTCACGAGCAACGGATCAACGCTTGCCTCTGCAGAGGATTTAGATCCAAAGGAGCAGATGGACCTCAGACCTTGCCACATGCGCCGCGAGTCGTTGAGTTGGAAATGAGACTCCACTCGGTCTTTATAACGGAGTTTTGCGGCTTTAACTGCTCGTCTGAGAGCATAGCAGGACGATCTGTATTCATTCATATTCCCTGAATGGAGACCGGCGTTGTAAGCAGCAGTGCGTATGCTCACTGCCGCGCGGATTGAATTGTCCACCCACGGTTTCTGATTTGAGAAGGACGTTATTGTTATTGTTTGCGTGGCTTGCTCTGTAAGCGTGTTGATGAAGCAAAGCGCCACGCCTGTGAACTCGCTTACGCCAGCTGAACTCGCCGAACATGTCCCAATCCACATCATCAAGAGCTGCCTGAAGCGCGGTCTCTGAGTGGGGTGACCAACGCTTAACTTCCCGCCTCACCGGGGGTTCCTGGAGGAGCTTTTGTTTGTATTCGGGAGTGAGGAAAATGGCGGCATGATCCGATTTGCCAAACGCTGGAAGTGACCGCACTTTATAGGCGTTCTTAAACGGAGAGTAGCAGTGATCCAGTGTGTTTGCTCCTCGTGTAGGACAGGAGACGTGCTGATGAAAGTTTGGCAGGACTTTCTTTAGGTTTGCTTTGTTAAAATCGCCGCGACAATGAATGCCGCGGCCGGGATGTTGGTTTATGACGCCGCTGGCAACATCATGAAGGCCAGATAAAGCCAGCGCTGTGTCTGCCTGCGGTGGGATGTAAACGGCGGTTGCGACAACCGCAGAAAACTCCTAGGCAGATAGAATGGGCGGCAAATGATTGTTAAATGTTCCAGATGAGGTGAGCAGGACCGCGAGAGAATGGTGATGTTCCTGGGATCGCACCATTTCTTGTTGATCATGAAACACACTCCACCGCCTTTGGATTTACCGCCTCGCTGTTCTGTCCATCCGAAAAACAGAGAAGTTCTCCGACGGCGCCACAGCTGTGTCCGGGACCGCGGGCGTGAGCCATGTTTCGGACAAACAGTAGATATTACAGTCTCTCATGTCCCGTTGAAAACTTATCCTGGCTCTAAGATCGTCCATCTTATTATCCAAGGATTGAACATTTGCTAGAAGAATGCTCGGGAGAGGAGGTCTGAATGCCCTTTTCCTCAGTCTGTTACGGATACCAGCACGTTTCCCACGGTGTTTCTTTGTTCTACGCCGCTGGCTCTGGCCATTGTTCAACTCGGCGTTGCGAAGAATCTCAGATGGCCACAGAGGATCGGCGAAAGTGTCCTGAAACAGTCCAGTGTAGAGGTAACCAATGTCCAAAAGAGTTTTGCTGTCGTAGTAGATCAATGCAGATGATAAGTTTGTAAAAACTGAGAGTAAAAGAAAGTAAAATAGTAAATAAAAGCACAGTCTTCGCGGAGCGACCTGAACGGCGACCAAACACAGCGGCGCCATTTTGATGGACCAAATCTGGGTTGGTTTACAGAAATACACCATCATTGCAGCTCTCTATGTATACCTCTCTATAATGAACAGAATAAAAATTAAATACAAAATATTTTCAAATAATCTTTTCTCATATTTGTACAAACTTGTTGTATCAGCTTGGCATCTTATAAACTAGACAGAGAGATAAAAGCCCATGAAGTTGCATAATATCAGATTATAGCGTTACAATTAATAATCAGCATCAGAAATGTTCATAGTCTGTATTTTCTTTTTTTAATATAATTTTAAATGTAATTTATTTTTGTGATATTTTTTGTGATGGCAAAGCTGAATTTTCAGCAGCAGTCTTCAGTGTCACATGATCCTTCAGAAATTATTCTAATGTGCTGTTTTGGTGTTTAAGAAACATTTCTTATTATCAATGTTGAAAACAGTTCTGCTGCTTAACGTGCATTTTTTTTTTTTTTTTTTTTTCGTTGATAAATAGAATGTTCAAAATAACAGGATTTTAAAATCAGACTAACAATCTTTACTGTAATTTTTGATCAATTTAATGCATCACTGCTTAATAAAATTATCCATTTCTTACTGACCCCAATAGTTTGTGTACATATATAAAATGTAACAGGCAGGTTAACTGACAGTATACGTTAATGCAATTCTCTGAATCACAGTCGTTAAAGACTTCAATTAAATTCAATCTCTATGGCGTTTTGCACATTTTTTCCAAAGCAGCTTTACAAAGAATAGTGCCTTACAAACCCCCCCCCAGTGAGCAGCCAAAGGCGATAGAGGCAAAGAAAAAAAAAAAAAAGTTTAAATAAATGAGGAAGTAATCTTGGGAGGAATGAGACCCACCTCCTCGGGCTGGCACATATTTAAACAATTTTATACAAAGCATGCATACATAAATATTTATTTGAACAGATATAATCCAGCCACATATTATTAACGATAACACTGACATCCAAACGTAACCAAAGCTCTTAAAGAGACCACAGGATGATGTTTTTGTTGAGCATGGATAAACATTGCTATAGTGACATTTCCTTGTAAGACTGAGCTTGGTGAAATTGATGACATAAGAGGTATGTAACTGGTTAGGTGGGAGAATTTGGGCCCATATAATATTCTGTGCAAGTGTTGAATTTATCTTCTGCTGGCTTGCAGACCAGTTGCTGTATCAACACTGATACTGAATGTATAATTCTATCCACCAGACACTTGGAGACAAAACCAACATAGTTACATGGTGTTTTTATTTGTTTTGTGTTCCTGTGATATTTTGGTGTGTTATTTAAATGAAACGGCTCTGCATTAGCATTGCCTGTGGCACTGTTTTATTTTGATGTCCTTCTTATTGCTACAGCAATTTAGTTAGCTAAAAAATAATTGCAAGCACCATATTGTCTGTATTGAGAATGTGCTCTGAATAGCGACAGCGATATGTAATGTTTATGATTGAGAATTTTTTAAATTATTTTTTTTTTTTTTTTTTTTCAAGGTTTCATCACTTAATCTACACAAGTTTTTTTTTTTTTTTTTTTTTTTTTACTTTTTTTCTTTTTCTGCTTCTGTTGTTGTATCTGTCAGTCTGTTTTGATGGAAAGATTTCAACAAGTATTGCAATATGCTCTGTTTTATGTTTCATCTTCTCTCATTTGTGTGTCAACTTCTCACTTTCAACATGTTTGTACACATATGGGCAAAATAAGCCAAAAATACTAATCTAATAATAACATTTAAGGTCTAAAAGCGTTGAATGTGCACATTGTTCTTTTCATACAGCAAACGTGGGCAGTGATTCACACTATCAAGCTCTAAAAAGGAAGAAAAAAAAGTATAAACACAATAAAAGTAGTCCATACAACTTATGCACTATAAGAGCTGTTAAGTTTGCATTTCTAGAGGGATTGCAGAATAGCTGTTTAATAACAGCTATATAAAATATAGTTTTCATGATATAATATAATAAACATGAATGCATTAAAAATGTTTTAAATGTGAACTGTCTGCTTTAGAAATGTAAGTTTGATAACGTGAGTTTACTTATCTGACAATTGAGGTTGTAGTCTTTATTTTTATAAGTACACAATGATTTTAAAATTCATGATTCATGAATAAACAGAAATCATGAATAAACAGCACCTTTCTGAAGCCATGTGATTTTGTGAGTGGGAAAAAGTCATTATTAACATAACATTTTATTTACAATTCATTTAGAGAATAAGTCAATTATATATGACAAGACCATTTTAGTTTTTGGATGAACTGCCCCTTTAATGGTAAAAAAAAAAAAAAAAAAAAAAAAAAAAAAGTCGGTCCTACATTTCTTAATCATATAATGGTTGTTTGCACAGAGAGACTGAGAGTAACATTCAAATGCATACAATGGCATCCCTCCAGATCTGAGAGGCAGAGACAGATGTTAGGTGTTGTGTCACATATGCTCCCCTCTCTCTCTCTCTCTCTCTCTCTCTCTCTCTCTCTCTCTCTCTCTCTCTCTCTCTCTCTCTCTCTCTCTCTCTCTCTCTCTCTCTCTCTCTCTCTCTCTCTCTCTCGTTGCTGAAGATTTCTTCCTTTAGCTCTTGCAGTGTCCCTCGCTTCCCTGGGGAGCCATTACAGCGTGGCGCTCAGTGCGAGATAATGGAAGGGTAATGAATTTCCAAACTAATCTATATTAGCGCTGTTCTCTGAGTCAGGGGCCATGGAGAGATACATAGTGAGCAGAAAGAAAGAAAGTGAGAGAGGGAATGAGGAAGGGATGAGGAAGGGACATGCTCCTTGACTTTCTGTCTTTGCTGTTTGTATGACCCTCTGAACCACACAAGAACTCACTCCAGGGTAAAGATTTTTGAAACTCTCGTGGTTAAGGTTACAGACTAGCATTAACCTTATCAGAAAGCAGCTCTCCAGACAGTGTGTTAAAACAAGGCAGGGAATTCAGTAGCACTTGGTACTGGCCTGACAATGCTCACAGATTAACTTTCGTTTGTTCTTGGGAACACTTGAGACTTGGAAATAGAAAAGCTCATTCAGCAACTTGGGAAAGAAGTTTTAATTGTATTTTAACAATATCTCACGAATAGTCCAGATTTTAAGCTGTGGTTCTCAACTGGTGGGATAGGGTTCAAATAAGGTCATGGACAGCAGGGTACAACAAGGCAGGGTAAATATTGAACAAAGGTCAAATAAAATACAAGTCTGTCTTAATGGCAATGAGGATAAACATGGCTTATTTCTGTGGTGAACTATTGGCTGCATGCTGTTTTGTTTTGTTTTGCCATGCTTGTCCCTATATTATATTATATTATATTACATTATATTATATTTTCATTTTGCCTTGTCCCTATATGTTATATTATTTTATATTTTCGTTTTGTTGGGTCCCTGCTTTTTCAAAGAATGGCAATGCAGGATATTAAATCTGTTTTTTTACAACCCAGCATAGAAGATAAGTATGAATATGTAAAATTGTTTACTTCATTAAAATAAATGAGCAACTGCATGGAAAGTAGGATTACTTCATACTACTGTCATAGAACAAATCTCATCTTTAGATGGTGCTCTTGTGTCCCAAAGGAATATTTCTGTTTTATTTTTTTATTTTTTTTTATTTATAAAACTTTGTTGATGACAGTGTAAAAATGGTTAGTTTCATCTGTAAGATATGGGAAAAAGTCCAAAACCCAAGTCTTTCAAAATCTCAGAGAAAAGTTTTATGGCCATCCCGTCAACACAATACAATAATGTTTGTTTGCAGTGCAGCTGGTTGAAGTGATTTTATTAAGATACTTGGAGGCCCAAATAAAATGTAATTAGATGCCGCACACTTTTTTTCTCATAAACATTGGCAGTAACACTAATTCAGCAACTCCAAGCTGAAGATTGCTTTCTAAAGGACTGTGTGTGTATCAGAGAAAGGAGAGAGAGAGGGGGAGAGGGAAAAGGAAGATTAGTTCTCTCACTTATGAGAGGGGCTAGTGACTTCATTAATTTGGGTCTGACTGATGAGAGGGTCAGAGGCGCTGTTTGATGCATACTAAATGACTCGGCAGGCACATCTGCACACGTGTATGTGTGTGTGGGAGTCTTTGCGCCTTACCAACTAAGGACATACACGCTTAATAACTTACTAAATACTCAAAACCACCTAAAGCCAACAAATGACATCAACCAGAACTGACAGAGGGTATGTAACATCTCACAGTCGTGTCGTTTTCAAATAACCCCCTCTGTTGTATCCCCTCCTAACTCTGGCTGGAGTTTTTAATGGACTGACAGATTAAGTAGAGTCCAGCAGACACCATCAGTCTAATGAGAAACAGATGCTGTCCAGATGAGAGCTAAGACCTTGGCACTAGCCAGCTCTCTCTGCCAGGCCAGAGAGTTGGCATGTTGACATGCAATGCAACGATACCGAAAACTACCCGTTAGACATTGCCAGTTTTGTCAGATCTCCATTTGCAGCCTTTAAAGAGTATGACTGGTGCAGCAGGTGGGCTCATCAGCCCAGACCATCCTATAATCAGACCAGCATGGTGAACCTGTATTTAAAATAGAAAACAAAATAATTTCTCTACACAGAATCAAGCCAGAGATGAAGGTCATGGTTATATTTGGTCAGAACCAGTTCAAATGGATCATTTGCATAAAACAATGATAAGCCAGCCGGATCTCACGGCAATTCGTACGTATATTACGAGGTGGCTAATTTGTGTGAATTTGTACAAATTAGAAATTTGTAGAAAATTTGTATGATTTTTGCTAAATCATACATATTTTATGAGTTGCCCAGCGTTGGATAAGCCCACAAACATATGCATCATTGGGTGAACTATCTCTGACTGTCATAGAAACAGTGGCATGATATAACAATGATAGGTAAACGTGATTTGTGTAGTAAATATTTTAGTGTCACATTTTGGGTGTTCATGTGGTTGTAGTTAAAAATGTTTATTTCATTTAGCCGAATTTAACAGTGATACAATAATACTCAAGTTCTAAATATAATTTATAGTCAAAATAATAAAGTCCTAAATGAATTTAGGTGGCATGTTCCTACAGTTCTACCTTTATTTTTTTATTCACTTACATTATTAAAGGGGATATCACACAGTTTCTGTCAATCTCATGTCAATCTTGAGTACTTATGAAGGATGCACTACTACTCTATATCTCTGAAAAGTCTTTAGTTTTATCATATCTGTCTTTTATAAATACGTTGTACCGATTCTTTCCAAATAAAACTGAGCGGCTGGAGGTGTATCGTGTGGGTGGAGCTAGAGAGTCACGTTCATGTTGTTTACTTGATGTGCACTTATGCGCCGATAGCCAACAACACACAGACAGACATTTGAAGCAGTTTTACTCACTGCCTGCGGTTCCAACGAATGACCATGAACCTTTAACGTTGGGACCACTCCATCTTTCAGCATTAGACGATCTGCAAATCCAGAGTTGAACTGGGCCTTGTTTATAAACAATCATTGCCGAAATACACTGGGTTTTTTTGGGAAGCTGAACACCCCTGAACTCCTGTACTCCAGAAAGCAAGGTTAACTTACCGTCACATATACCCTGACCTCTCGGTTGATTAACCCAAACCTTGCTTACTCGAGGTATGCTGGTTCCAAAAACAAGTCCGGGAGTAAGATCAGACAACTCAGAGTATGTTCCTGGTTAACACACGAGACATTCTCAACAGAGCGACGAATCGACAACTCACCATGGAAACAGACGCTAAGAAAGAGCGCGCCATTCTACCTCCTCTTCTTCGTTTGTTTAATGGCGAGTTACATAACGTACTTAGTGCACATCGCCACCTATGTGGTGGTTATGCAATAATTTTTTTTTTTTTCAATGTCTTTGTTTAATAAGTAATCTTTATTCACTGAGAATAAGGATTATATTGTTTGATGCTAATTAACTGAATGTAGATCCATGTGTGAGATGACAAAATAAATAATACATATATTTGAATTGAACTAACATTTTAACTTATTTTTTTCATTTATTTTTTATTCAAATTCTTTAGAAATAATATATAATATTGTATATTATATAACTGTAACTATATAACAAATTTGGTTATATTAATAACTATATTCAATATACACTCACCTAAAGGATTATTAGGAACACCTGTTCAATTTCTCATTAATGCAATTATCTAATCAACCAATCACATGGCAGTTGCTTCAACGCATTTAGGGGTGTGGTCCTGGTCAAGACAATCTCCTGAACTCCAAACTGAATGTCAGAATGGGAAAGAAAGGTGATTTAAGCTATTTTGAACGTGTCACAATCTGCTCAGTTACTGGGATTTTCACGCACAACCATTTCTAGGGTTTACAAAGAATGGTGTGAAAAGGGAAAAACATCCAGTATGCGGCAGTCCTGTGGGCGAAAATGACCTCTAGCATCAACAAGGCAGAGGAGAATGGGCCGACTGATTCAAGCTGATAGAAGAGCAACTTTGACTGAAATAACCACTCGTTACAACCGAGGTATGCAGCAAAGCATTTGTGAAGCCACAACACACACAACCTTGAGGCGGATGGGCTACAACAGCAGAAGACCCCACCGGGTACCACTCATCTCCACTACAAATAGGAAAAAGAGGCTACAATTTGCACGAGCTCAACAAAATTGGACAGTTGAAGACTGGAAAAATGTTGCCTGGTCTGATGAGTCTTGATTTCTGTTGAGACATTCAGATGGTAGAGTCAGAATTTAGTGTAAACAGAATGAGAACATGGATCCATCATGCCTTGTTACCACTGTGCAGGCTGGTGGTGGTGGTGCCAATTGGGCATCGTTTAAATGCCACGGCCTACCTGAGCATTGTTTCTGACCATGTCCATCCCTTTATGACCACCATGTTCCCATTCTCTGATGGCTACTTCCAGCAGGATAATGCACCATGTCACAAAGCTCGAATCATTTCAAATTGGTTTCTTGAACATGACAATGAGTTCACTGTACTAAAATGGCCCCCACAGTCACCAGATCTCAACCCAATAGAGCGTCTTTGGGATGTGGTGGAACGGGAGCTTCATGCCCTGGATGTGCATCCCACAAATCTCCATCAACTGCAAGATGCTATCCTATCAACATGGACCAACATTTCTAAAGAATGCTTTCAGCACCTTGTTGAATCAATGCCACATAGAATTAAGGTAGTTCTTAAGGCGAAAGGGGGTCAAACACAGTATTAGTATGGTGTTCCTAATAATCCTTTAGGTGAGTGTATAACACACATCTGAATACCTCTTAAACAAAGTAACCCTGGATCATGCTCAGAGAGTGAGTTGCCATGGTTACTTACATACCCTGGAAGTTACCTCCGTTTTTGGAACCGAAAGTTGAGGTTATCTGCTAACTTACTCTTAAACATACCCGGGTATGTCACTTAACCTGCTTTCTGGAATCCCCCCCAGGGTTGTCTTGCTCTGAAAACCAAAAACATACTTCTTTGGCGACATTGTTGATTTCGTGAAGTCCTGTGACCAGTGTAGTGCAGCCCACAACTTCCCTAAAGCCGAGCAAAGCGCATGGATGGGCGTGCTTTTGCTCTCTCGCTCTGGTCAAAGTGTGTGCGCGCCCTTCCAGGAGAAGTGCCCGTACAAGGAAATTCCGCCCTTGATGACGTCACAGGCCCATGCTCAAAAAAAACTTTCAGAAACTTGTGAGAAACTGGAAGGAGCATTTTTGGCACAGAAACAGCAGTCAAATCAAATGTCCAAGTTATTTTTTGAAACTTTGGTCATGTTTAGCATGGGAATCCAAGTCTTTAATGTGTAAAGACTCATGCATGAAATAGCATTTCACCCCCTTTAAATAGTATAGCCTTCATTAACTTGAATTTAACTAAGGTTTAAATCAACTGTTTAATTTAATGGAAAATTTATATATATATATATATATATATATATATATATATATATATATATATATATATATATACACACACACTTTTTTTTTACAATTAACAAATACAAGGACGTTTTGGCTTTACTTTGCTACTGTTGTTGGATTTCCACTTGTTCATGTATTATATTGTATTATATTATATATTGTATTATATATTATTATATATTGTGTTATAATGAACAACAGTGCTTCAGAACATTGTTTAAATGATAATAATTAAAATTATGATACATCAAGATGATAGTGTGTTTACATTTGTCAAGCCATCCTATGTAGTCCTAAGTGTTTGTTTAAACGTTTTTAAAACACCGTATGGCCTCTATCACACACTGCACAGAGACAGTTTGATGACACACTTGCATCATTGTAACTCACTGCCTGTCTGACTTGTATTTTCCTGGCTGACCGGCTCTGGTATATCTCTGGCCTCTCAGCCGGAGGGGCTTTCAATCAGGGCGCCGGGGCTGGAACAAACGATCGGAGCGGGGCTGATCCAATTCTGTGTGCCGGGCTGCGAAGGGGAGGAGGGCACTCTTAAACTGATTGTGTTTTCTCCTCAGGGTCCTGTTCCGGCCTTCCCGAGGAACGACCCGCAATTATGACTGCTGACAGGCTTTAAGTCAGTTTCAACCTGACGTCTTTATCAAAATAAAGTGCCGCTCCATTACCACTGGAGAGGAGAAAAGTGAGGAGAGGAGATGGGTTTGGAGAAGATGCTGCTTTCTGTCTGCGTGCAATATCTTCGATTGCTGCTCTCTCTAGGGTAAAAAAAAAAAAAAAAAAAAAAAAAAAAAAGAGAAAATCAACCAAACCTTAAGATATCTTCCCAAGCAGGTTTAGCTGAAGCATGGAGGCCATACATTTGACCTTGCACTGTTGAGGATGACTGCTAAATTGCTGCATTGATTGATTTATTAATCATGGTTCGTTCAACAATTCCATCGCCTGCTCCTAACTTTTCACCTGCTCAACTTTATTGCTTTATGGCTTTAAAGGTATGATTTACTACACCACATAAGGTTATCTAATGCACTCAGGCAAAGGAGCACACTCTAAATTCAAAACTGTTACTACTTCAGTGGATCAGAGAGAATTAGTGATTAGACATAAACACTGCAGTTATTTTTATTATTATTATTTATTTATTTAAGTTTAACAGATAATTACTGTTGTCTTTATCACATACCGTACACCATTCCAGAGCTGGGATATCAAAGGAGGAAAAATATAGAGATCTACAGGGAGAATAGTGCTGAATTTTTAAAATTATGAATACAAAAAATAATGACTTAGAACTCTTGAATAATGAACCACTTTTTAATTTTAGACAGCAAAAGTAATTCAGAGGCTTGTTTTCTCTTGTGTTATTTCCTAAAAATGGGGAGTAATTTGATTAATTTAATCTGCATATCATGTAATTGATTTGCTTAAAACTGAATTTCATTGACATTCCTAAACTTGATATATTCCAGTGTACAAAAATACTCCACAATGAGCTGCTGACAGTCTAGATAGTTTATTTTGCGCTCAGCAGACCATTTGCATTTTTTTAATGCTGCTATTTCCTTAATTGCATAAAGTCAGTTAAAACATTTCTAACTGTACCTGCGGTGACCTTTTCTTATGCATTAAGACACTGATGGAAAACTGCTGATTGAGAGCGAAAGAAATGAGAACAAAAGACTAGAGCGATATTTGAAAACAGAGTTAGGAGAGTTTGTGTTTATCTGTGCACACTCAGGTATTTGTGTGTATGTGTGTGTGTCTGTATACTGTAGGCATGTGTCAAAGTTTGTGTCTGGGTGACCTGGCTTTGGGCTCATTGACCCATGATACTCGCTCGGCCAGTCCAGATCTGTGTGTCACTGTCTAGGGGTCACACACATGGCTGGAGAGCATCTCTGTGTGAGACAAACTCCCCTCGTCTCTTCCACCCTGCCAATAAAGTGAGCCGTTCCGTACGCCCAGTATGTGACCTTGTCTACTATTATGCCATAAACCACAGCCAGTAGAATAGAAGCATTTAGTCCAATGCACAATAGCCCTCTTAGACTGATTCAAGCTGCCCATCTAACACACAGCCTTTTAACACACGTCACAGTGCATGCAGGCACCACACACCAAAATAGACCACAGATTGAAGAAAACAATCAGAAGGATTGATGTACTGATATGCCAGATTACTATTATTAGCTGGGCCAATTGAATACAAGTACAATACTAATATACACCTCAAAATTACAGCTGTTATTTAAGATTCATGTCAAAACTTGTCACGTTTTCAAAATTGTCACGTCAAAAGCAAGTCTGTGTTTATCAGAAAAGTGGAAACACTTTCTTACCTGCAGTTTCTAGATTTGGTAATGCTTTTCCTTTTAAATAAAACATTTATGCTATGTTAAAAGATTAAGGTAAGACTATGTGACTTGAATAGTTGCAATATTAATGGATAATGTTTTGAGAGTATGTATTCAGACCTCATTCCACTGCATGAGTGACAGGAAGAAAATTCTGTCATATTTTACTTACCCTCATGTTTTTCTGAACCTGTTTCCTTCTGCAGAACACAAAATGAAGGTCAGTTGTCATTGACTTTCATTATGTGGACAAACAAAAAAAAACATGCATTTTAAAAGAAGAAAGGAAGTCATACAGGTTTGAATTGAACTATTTTAATATTTGAGTGAACTATCTATTTAATTCATGTATTTTCTGTATTTATATGACTTGTCACACACGTAGTGGAAAGAGGTTTGAAACAAAGAAAGTTGATTTCATGTTCAAAACCACATTGTGGGTTATTAAGAGAAAGGCATTAACAATTCAGTTTGATTTACAACTTCTGAAACAAGCCAGTCCAACATCAATTCAGTCCCGTGTGCTAATTTTTGTGTTATGTTTTTTTTTTTTTTTTTTTCCAGAGGGACATCTCATCCATCATTGAAATGACATAGTACATCATGGAGTATTTTTTTCAGTCCATTGCTGTCTTTGTCAAGAGTCAAGAGAGGAGAATCCTGTGAGCATAAAATACTTGCGCCCATATTGACAGATTTACTGGTGCACTTCCAGGTTCTCTACAGTAAAACATCTAAACATGTCTGGCAGTTCTACTAGACGAGCTGCTAAAAAAAAAAAAAAAAAAAAAAAAAAAAATTAAATAAAAAAACATTGATTTCACCACCTCGCAAACGAGTAGGCAGGCGAAAAATGTTGATCAATGAAAATGAAAGATAAATCTAAATGCAAATAGCCCTGCACTTTCCAGCGCATTAATGTATGTATTTGCAAGTCTTAGAAGCTGATCGGCGCGCTGGTTTGATATCTGTTCGTTTCCTCTCATAGAAGCAATAAATATCCACATGCCATCGTGAAAATTCAGTTCCGAGGGAGAAATTTGACAGTGGATGAAGCAGAGACCATTGTAAATGAGACTGGTATGAGTGAAGGTGAAAGTATGAAGAAAGAGTTTACCTAAATTGGCTTTATATCTGTGTGCATTTTGTGTGCACAATGCATGTGGTGATTTGACTGACAGACGGACAGAAAATATCCCCCCTGCGGAAGACCAGCTGATCCAATCAGATGTCAAGGGATTTCATAAGATGTCAGAGAAAATAAGCACATCCATAGTCCTTATGCCATGTTATCACACATATCACACATATTTCCTTTGTCCCTTCTTTCCTGCTCTTTAGTATACAAAGCATAGTATAATATACATAGTATATTAAATTTGTTTGTCTAGGTCAATCTGGTCTCCACAGAACTTGCCAAAATACTCATCTGGGAAAAACTGGTTTTAGCTGGTTTAAATGGGTTACACTTTTTTGTAAGTTTATTAACCTGCTGGAGCCGTGTGGATGACTTTTATAATGGATGGATACACTTTTTGGGGGCTTCAAATGTTGGGCTGCCATAATGGTTGGAAGAGCCAGGACATATTTTAATATAACTCTGATTGTATTCGTCTGAAAAGAATGTCATATACACATAGGATGGCTATTTATGAGTAAATAATGGGGCAATTTTCATTTTTGGGTGAACTATCCCTTTAAGTTGGGATACTTGCTAAAACCAGCCTAAGTTGGTTTAAGATTGTTAAGATTGCAGTAACACATGGAATGCATGAATGATATACATGTGAGTTGCTTTGGATAAAAGTGTCTGTCAACTGCATAAAATGTAAATCTAGTTTGGTTCAGAAAAAAAAAAAAAAAAAAAAAATTATATATAAAAAATATATTATAAAATATATATATATAAGCTAGGAGCAAAAAATAATAGAAGCTAGGAGCAAAATGAAGTGCATAACTATAACCCGAAATGCCCCAAACCATATAATTAGACTGTGAGGCAAAGTGAGTGACAAATACCTTCTTGATTGGCTGTGTAAAAACAATTAGACCTCGATTAGAAATTAACCGCTATGTGGAGCGAGAGACTCCCATTCTCCCCATAAATTAAAGCATAATTGATAGGATTGAGATGATATTTAATGAAACATGTATTCCATCATTTGACAAATTATGTTAAGCACTATAGCACCTGAGCTGGAGGCCAAACTGTCCTGACCCGAGCCCAAATAATTGTACTGATTTTCTGTAATGTTATTCGAACACACTCCAGTTCATTGGAGTAGGTAATTTTAGTCAGATCCTCCTTTCTGTCTGAGCTTTAAATTCAAAAGCTATGTGCTGTCTAACATTTTCCATTTCATTTCTTCCTTTTTTTGTATTACAAAGTATGCCTTGTGATAGCTGATGTTTAAAGGGGTCAAATGTCTCTCTGCCTGTCTTATTTAGTAAAATCGGAGGGATAGGTTCCTGTTTCGAATGTCATGCTAATGATGCTAAGCTCTAGGTCTGTGTTAAACTGTGACGTGTAAATACAGATTGCCTCTCGCCTTACGAATGACCTTTTTCTGTTCATTTCAGCTGTCTGAGCTGCCCCAGGTGACACAACATTATGCTGTAAATGTGTTTGACTGAGCTTAATTTGTACAGAACCCACAATATTCCTGTAATTGCACATATCCAGCTGCCAAATTAAGATAATTCAAAGACATTACATTATTATGGCAAATGAAAGCATTGAATATGAATGACAAAAAGTGGCTTCAGAAGGCAATGTACAGTCTTGCTCAAAAGTTTACACACCCCTTGCAAAATCTGTGAAATTGTAATTTTAACAAAATAAGAGGGATCATACAAAATGCATGTCATTTTTTGAATTTAGTAAAAAAAAAGGAATAGACCCGGAACAGGAATTTAAAATATGTAAAAAAAATTAATAAAAAAAAATTGTCTTTAGTACTGCCCTTCGGAAGCAACAGAAGATATTTACATGTTTCCTGGAAGACAAATGAAGTGTAATTTACCTTCAAAATTCAAACAGATTTCACCCCCAGCTCCTAATATATCGTGTTTCCTTCTGGAGCATCAGTGAATGTTTGAACTTTTTCAAACATTCCCTCAATTGTCCTCAGTGTGAAAAGATTGATCTCAAAATCAGTCACTGCTGGAGAGGGTTCAAATATGCAAAATATGCTGGAAAACTGATGAATTTGCAGGACATGGAGGATTTTTTTTTTCTTTTCTTTTTTTCGAAGAACGTTGGGCAGTTTAACTTTGGGCAGTTGGGTACAAACAAGGGAAACTACACACAAGGTAACTACACAGTATTAAGAATCAAGGGTTCATACATTTTTGAACAAGGTCATTTTTATAAATTCAGCTTATTTTTTGTCTTGTGAACTATATGTACACATCTTTTATGTAAAATATCTTATTCAGGACAGTACTAAATAAAAAATAACATGCATTTTGAATGATCCCTCTTATTTTGTTAAACTTTTCACAGATTCTGCAAGGGGTGTGTAAACATTTGAGCAAGACTGTATGGTTTGTTTTATTTCTGTATCATTAAACATAAGCATATGAACATATGCAACTCCATTTTGCATTTGACGTAGACTACATTCTTGCATCAGTTTGCACTATTTTGTAACTTGTTTTTCTGACATCTGAGACTGTTGCGGCCCATGTCATGACCGCTATGTTTTAGAATGCCATGTCAAGTTAAAGGTAGTTCAGTTGTTAAAAACATATCTTGAGTCCCCATTCTGTTGCCAGACACAAAATATGAAAATGGCTTTAAAAGCTGGATGATAGAAAAAAAAAAAACTTATTTTGGCCTTTACATATGGCCTTTACATATGTAATTGGTATCCTTATCTCAATAGCAATAAATATCTGAAATAAGACTGTGCCTTTTTCATCACAACACGTTCTGTTCTGCAATAATTTATATCTTGATGTAAGCATCAAACGGCCAGCTTGCACGTTTACTGTCTGATTTCAATCATATGATATATTTGCCTGTAATTACCAGCAGAGGAATGCTAATGCAATCTTTTAGTGATTAGTGATTAGTGACTTTGTGGCCACAATTACATCCTCTGGCTTTTCTACTAGAAATGTTATTCACCTAGGTAGTGAAGACAAGCCCAGTGTATAAAATGAGATGAACGCTCAGATGATAAGTGCATTTGTGCTCCTTTGGCATAGCCCCCCGGCATCCCCTTGTGCTTCTTATGCCAACAGAATTTGTTACGAGGCCACAAGTTCAACCGAGCGATCGCCTGCCTTTGACTTTCCTTATTCTCAGCGGCTGTGCTGTAAGGACAATGAATTCCGCTAGTATGGCTGTAATTATTTTATAGCTTTCTGTGTCTGCTGTGCATGCTTTGAATAAGTCGTCTGTCGGGCCCATGCTACACTCATGCTGGGAGTACAGCAAACACCCTAGCGCTCATTGGGGATGAATTGAGTTGACATGCTTTTTCTTTGACTCAATCCCCGTATTTCTCTGTGTTAAGGCCAGGTCTTTTTTCCCTCCCTTATCGCACCCCAGCTTCCCTCTCTCTGCTTAAATCTCCTTAAATCCCTCGCTACCTACAGGCTACGGCTGCATCTCCTAGCGCACTAAAGCTACACTCCATTCACCAAAAGGTCTCCTAGCAACTACTTCCGTTCTTTTGCGTTCCTCCTGAAAGGGAATTTTTTTTTTTTTTTTTTTTTTGTAGAGTGTACCAAAGATGTATGTGAAGTATGTGTGAATAATGAAGCGGATATGGGAGATGTTCTGGATAATTTAATCTCCGTCTGTATGAGGAGATCTGCGTATCTGGCCTCACTGTGCTTGTTTATCTAATTGTGCAAAAAACTCTAGTTTATGACTATGAAAGTTCCATGCAGCACTGTTTTCTGTCAAATTTAGGGTCAAATCCTTGGCAGGACATCTTGTTTGTCACGGTTAGTGTTCGTGACTGTTCCATTGAGTCCTCACTGAGCTGAGCATTAAGGAAGACAAATCGTACGGATTAAGATGAGCTATAAAAATGGATCTTGTGAACTTTCGGGCAATGAACCCAGGGTTAACAAGGAGGCGGTGAGCTGCAGAGATTTCACAAGGTTGAGGTCAGTGTGCGTTCACCGAGTTACCTTCAAAGATAGCAGAACCCAAGGGAGTGTCCCTAGATTTGGCTTTGAGTTTGACTTCATACCAGGCTCGAAGATCTCAGACTCATCCCCTCCTCGGGACTTCAAAGTGTATTATTATTAAACAAATGTGTGTTAATAATAATGAATCTGTGATGGATTTCTCATCTGGTCATTGCAGGCCTACTTGATGAACATTCCAACCCTCCAGCCTGAAAACATCCATGACACCTCTGGACAGCTGGGGTTTGTTTGGCAGCCTCCTCTCTTCTTTATTCCTCCTGGGAAAGGAGGAGGAGAAGGATACAAAGTGCATTCATTCAAGAACATTCATTCACTCTGTAAACCTCCCGAATCCCTGCAAATGCAAAATCAATCCACAAAAAATGATGAGGCACCAGTTCTCCTCAAACACTGGAGTAATAAAGAAAACCATCAATATTTACTGAGCAAATGAGAGTAAGGGAATTACAAAATGTGTCTTTTCTAATGCTCTATCGATGTGGTGCCTGCTCTGCATATATAAACAAGAGCAAATCTGCCTCATCCATGAAATGAAAGTTGTATGGGGTGAATCAGAGAATGTTCTGGAAAGAATGATTTATGACGTTTTTGAGCTATGTGACCTAATTTGAGATTTGTAAAGACCTTTTTTTTTATTTTGGTTCGTATGGTTCCTTCATGATTCCATTAACAATTGTGTAATACTTTTGCAGAAGCAACAAATTCAGCAGCTCAACATGAAGCAAAATTATTTTTATTTTTTAAAGAGACATTTATTCCAGCAAAACTGTTCCGAACATACTTGGCTTTCCTTGTGGTTAATTGGGGAACTGCAGAGGTTTCATGAATTAATGCAAAGATTTGAAAGAATGAATAAAATCATAAAAATGTATATATTGATTTAAAGTTAAAATTATATTTTATTTGTTTACCTGCATGTCATTTCACCATTATCAGAAAACCGTGAACATGTGAATGTGTTACATTGAAATATTATTATTAATTATATAATTATTAATTAAATTGATCTATATTAACCTATATCAATCAAGTGAATATGGTTCAGCTGACAAAAAATATTGGCACTAAGAGCAAATAGCAATATATTCTATTTACACAAGCAAATATAAAAGTAGCAGTTCTTTGCAATAAGTGCAAATGGTTGTTAGATACTATTCATACTTGTATATAGTAGCAGATACTATTTGCACATCAGTAGTGTTGTACATTGACAGGATGCAATAATAACAGAGTGTAAATTACTATATTTATAAAAATTATTGAATGGATGCTGCCTTATTGGGACAATAAAGCCCTCCCTACACCTACCCCTAACCCTACCCAATAAATACTTTATTATTAAACACTCGTTAAGCACTTTATTTCCACTTTTCAAGTATTTTCTTCATTTTTTATTGAACATAGATGCCTTTCTGATCTGATATGTGATGAGAAAACGAAGACGAGGCGCGTTCGGCAAAGGGCGGGTTCCAACTCGGGTCGAACATGTCAAAAGCTATTTCCTCACGCCATACTCCCTACTGTCACATATCTGTTTGTTTAGTTGATCTTTCAGTTGTGTTTTCATCCTGTCACATGTTCCTTTGTCACCGTTTTCCCCCCAGTCCTTTGTTTCCATAGTTATCCTCGTTAGTTAAGTTCTGTTCAGCTGTGTGTAGTCAATTATATATCGTTTCTGTTTGCTATTTAAGTTCCTCTTGTTCACTCACTCTTGCTCTGGTCACTGTTATGTTAAGTTATGCTGTTGCCTGTCTGCATGCATTGAGTTTACTTATGCTTAAACAATGTTTGGAGCTTGATTAATCTGTATTCGTCTTCCTGCCTGCACACACCCGTGACAGATGACCAGACCTCAAAATTTCGCAGATGCTCTGTTTAGAGCAAGGGACTCTTTCCCTTGTGGAGTATGTCGCGTGGGTACTGGTGAGCTATGATTCCCCTTACGTCATCAACCAGTCCCACTGTGACTCCAGCAACGCCAGAGCCAGAGGTTGATGACTGGCTCATCAAAATCTGGACAGAACCATCCCCTGTCTCCGTCCAGAGCCCAGTGACGTGACCTGTCTCTGTCCAGAGCCCATTGGAGGACCACTGGCCCGTCCTCATCAAGTGTCCTGTGATCTCTCCTGTCCCGTCTCCAGTCCCGCATCAGTCCCTGTCCATGTCGAGAGTCCAGTGATGGCTCCAGCCCCTGACCAGAGGCGAGAGAGTGCTCCAGCCTGAGACGAGTGTCTAGAGAGGGCTCCAGCCCGCAACGAGGGTCCAGAATGGACTCCGCCTCCTGTCTCCAGTCCAGAGTGGACTCTGCCTCCTGTCCCTCCTGTAGTTCCTCCCAAGACAATTTTTGGGGAGTTGGCACCCCTCTACGGAGGCTGGCCCTGAAGGGTCTGAACCGCCATGGCCACCTGAACCCCCTGAACTGCCATGACCACCTGAACTCCCTGAGCCGCCATGGCCACCTGAGCTTCCGATGCCTCTGTGGTCTCTTGAGCTTCCAGCACTGGCACCACCCTGGAGGCTTCCCAGCCAGTCAGGACCCAGATCACCTGCCTCGGTCCTCAAAGACTCCAGGGTGTTCTTCAAAGCTAGTGCTATCGGAAACGCTGTTCTTAAAGCCGCAGTGCTATTAGAAGCACGCTATTCTTAAAGCTGCAGTGCTATTAGAAACATACTATTCTTAAAGCAACATAGTTGCTATTGAAGCAGGTGTGTTAATGTTTTTATAGTTTGCTATTGAAGCAGGGTGTTAACTAGCTGCTATTGGAAACACGCTTGTTCTTTAAGTATAGTTGCCATTTGAAACATGCTGGTCTTAAGTATAGTTGCTATTGGGAACACAATCATATTGCACATGCTGTTAATGTTAGCAACATGCTTGTGGCTTTAGCTTATCTAGAATATCGATAACATGCTGTGCTTAAATCACCGCTGAGGTCTCTTATTCAACACTAGCAACATTGTGGCTTGGTGATCCCATGATGGAGTGCGGAGTCGTGGGGGTCGTCGCCTTCTCCACAGCCGATGGAATCACCCCGACAGGAGCAGAATCATGATTGTGGTGATGAAGCACTGTATTTCATTGCTAGCTGCACGTTGCATCTACTTGGAGCTGTTGCTGCAGGTTGTATGTTACCAGACAGACTACTAGTTTACTATGTGCTTACAATATCCTTGTTGTATCAGATTTTGCTGCATTGGGGTGTAAGCTTCCCCCAATTGATACCATACCATGAATAAAAATTTGGTTAGGCTACAGCAACATGCTTGTTGCAAATATGTTCTTGCTTGCTGCGGCTTGGGGTGATGCTTCCCCTAATGGATATTATTCAATGAATTTAAACTTGTATTTTAATATTTCAAATTGAATAAGGGGCATTTGGATTTTTGCATCAGTCGTGTTTTGGGGATGTTGGCATTGGTTTTGTTTTGGGGGGGTTTTGCTGCTCTCCCTGCTCTTATCCATGCTAGGCTGCATGGATGCGCAGGGAGTTCTTGCCCAGAACAGAACCATACCGCCAATCCAAACTATATGCTAATGGTCAACCAATCGTATTTGACAATAGTGTGTGTGTGTGTGTGTGTGTGTGTGTGTCACGACCAGCTCGTTCTCGGTCATGACATAAAACAGGAAAACCATTTTAACTGGGTTTAAAGTTCTTTTATTCTAGAGTCACATAATACAAAAAAAGGATAAGGCTATTAAACGAAAAGTGTTCAAAGATGACTCTTCCTGAGGTTTGTTCGTTCCCAGGAAACGAAATAAACGGAAGTCAGTTTGTCAATCTCACTCTTCCTTTTCCTGTCTGGTGAGAGGACAAGCATCCTGTTTATCCTTGCCGCAATCAGGAGAAGATGAATTAGCAGGGGGGGGGTGCGCTCCTTCGCACTCTCCAAGAGTATATCGCCACCCACAGGCATGGAGAGGAAGCACAGGGTCGTAACACCTCCCTCCTCAAAAAAAAAAAGATTCGACACAAATCTAAAAAACAAAAAAAAAAAGGTCAAGCAATACCCTAAAGTTTGGACATAAAATAAATTTAACTGTCCAGCAACGTCTTCTACTCCTCACTCTTCAACACCTCTGGGCCCTAGAGATGCAAAAAGAGAAAAGAACAGGCAACGCAGGAATCACAAGTTAAACTCTAGAAAGGGCATCAGCTATAACATTATCTTTTCCTCGGATGTGTTTAATTTCCAAATGGAAAGGTTGTAAAATGAGACGCCATCTCATCAGCCGTTGGTTTTGATTTCTCATCCGATTCAAAAACACCAAAGGGTTATGGTCCGTATAAATAGTAATCGGTTCAGCAATTGATCCTAAATATACTTCAAAATGTTGTACAGCCAGCACTAAAGCAAGGGCTTCTTTCTCGATGGTAGAATAGACCTGTTGATGTCGATTACATTTCTTCGAGAAATAACTTACAGGATGATGAATCCCACTCGCATGTTCTTGTAAGAGTACAGCACCTGCTCCACAAGCACTAGCATCAATTGCCAGACTGAAAGACTTTTCAAAGTTCGGGGCCATCAACACAGGAGGGCAGGCCAATAAAGCTTTACAGTTTTCAAACGCCTGCTGACATGTTTCAGACCACTGAAATTTGATTTTTGGACTTAGTAAATCGGTAAGAGGAGAGACTACGCTAGCGAAATTGTCGCAGAAACTCCGATAATACCCCACCATGCCAAGAAAACCGTCGCAATTCACGACGAGTGGAGGGAACTGGGAAGTTACAAATAGTTTTTACTTCAGCCTCTATAGGTTTTACACAGCCATTTCCTACAATTTTACCCAAATAGGTAACAGTTGCCTTCACAAATTCAGATTTCGCAAAGGTTAACAGTGAGATTAGCTTTAGCTAAACGGGGAAAAAAAAAAAATCTTATCTGGTCAAGATGTTCAGACCAGGAAGAACTATACAAGACCACATCATCCAGATATACTTCACATCTGGGCATTCCACACAATAAATGATTTATCAATCGTTGGAAAGTCGCAGGTGCATTTCGGACTCGGAAAGGCATTACGGTGTATTGCAAGAACGCGTCCGGGGTAACAAAGGCGGATAACTCTCTAGCGCGATTTGTTAAAGGAACTTGCCAGTACCCCTTTAAAAGGTCAAATTTACTGACATATCGAGCAGAGCCAACATGATCGACGCAGTCATCAATTCAAGGTAACGGAAAGCAATCCGGTTTGGTCACAGAATTAAGTTTCCGATAATCCGTACAGAACCGATATGAACCATCGGGTTTGTTTACTAAAACACAAGGAGAACTCCATGAGCTGAAACTAGGTTCAGCTAGATTATGAGTAAGCAAATAATCTACTTCCTGTTTTAGTAACTCTCTTTTTAAAGGATTAAACCTATAAGCACTCTGTTTAAAAGAATGTGACATTACTACATCAATGTCATGTTCGATGACAGAAGTACAACCAGGGACGTCAAGGAAAATAGAAGGAAAGGACATCACCAACTCAGTGACATCATTTCTCTCCCTTTCGGTCAGGTAAGAAAGATGAGAAGACAGGTTAGCAAGAATCTCAGGAGTTGTTAAGTCGCCCGTCTACTTTTCCTCGAGAAAGAAAATTCCCATCCTCCTCAGCATCCTCCAAAGAATCACGACTTGTGCTGCAAAAGAGTGAAGACGGTTTTAAGGTAGAAAGAGCACAAGTATTTACCACAGTAGCAGTAGCAAAAGGAATAGGAGCTAGGTACAATTTCAACAAGTTAATGTGACAAACTTGTACTTTCCTCCTACGATCAGGAGTATCCAACAGATAATCATTATCTGAAAGACGTTTAATCACCCGGTAGGGACCCGTAAATTTTGCTTGAAATGGGTTGACAGGTAGAGGCAACAAAGGCAATACCTGATCACCTACCTGAAACTCCCTTAGCTTAGCCTTTTTAATCGAAATGATGTTGCATTTTTGTTTGTGCTTCATATAATCTACGTCGAAATCCATTCACGTAATCTGAAATATTTTCAGATGGTTTAAACGCTCGCCACTCGTCAGCTAAAACAGCTATAGGTCCTCGTACTACATGCCCGAACACTAACTCATTTGGACTAAACCCAAGGCTTTCTTGGATTACTTCACGAATAGATAATAACATCCACGGCAAACCTTCTTCCCAATCCGCATCGAGTTCCACACAATATGACCTTAAAAGAGACTTCAAGGTTTGATGAAACCTTTCAAGAGCTCCTTGACTCTGTGGATGGTAAGCATTAGAAATATTGTGGTTTACTCGAAGTTGACGCAGGGCTCTCGAAAACTGTTTTGACATAAAATTTGAACCCTGATCGGACTGAATAGTTTTTGGAATTCCAAAGGTCGACATGAAATTAGTGAGGGCCTTTAAGACAGACTTTGTAGTGATAGACCTTAACGGGTAAGCAGCAGGATAACGAGTAGTCTGACACATAACAGTGAGAAGATAGCAATGACCAGTCTTAGACCTAGGCAATGGACCAACACAGTCAATGATCAAATGTTCAAAAGGAATCGAAGCGACAGAAATAGGTTGCAACGGGGCAACAGGCACTTTTTGATTTGGTTTACCTGTGATTTGACATGTATGACAAAATCGTACATGTTTAGCCACATCACGTTTTATCTTAGGCCAATAAAACTGTCGCAGAACACGATCATATGTTTTTCGAACTCCGGTGTGTCCAGCAAGTCCTTGATGAGCCAATTTCAACACTGAATGTCTTATGGTAAGAGGAATGACAATCTGAATTTTTGGTTTCAAAGAAACATCTTTTTTCATAACCTCTGTTCGACAAAGCAGACCATCATCAAGAAAGTACGAAGACGCGAGATGATCAGGACACTTCTCAGACTCAACTGCAACAAATAAGGGTTTAAGAGTGTCGTCACTCTGTTGAGCTCTAATTAACTCCTCTCGAGAGATCTGTAACAAAGAAGTTAAAGAACAGTCATCAACATCAGAGAGATCAATATGGGTTTCCTCAGGAATAGATATAACCTCTGGTGTATCAGCAGATTCCTTTTTCAGTACCATAAGATCCCCCTGATTAGAAGACAATGGAGAACTGATTTTTAAGTCTTTCTGCTCAAGACATTTAGACACATCAGATCCTTCTTCATCCAAATTAAAGAAAGTGTCATGAAGTGAAACATCCTTGTTTTCAAACAGTGGTTTAGCCATTGAGCGAGTAACTGCACACGCTGGAAACAAATCAGAAACCCCTTTAGGATCTTCACAATTAGATTTCTTAGGTATGGATACGACTATGGGCGGAACGGCCACACCACTCCGTCCCCAAACATCTCCACCAGCCAAATAATTTTCCAAAATGAAAGTAATCCCCGGAACGGGAAGTGCAGAATGAACACCAATGACAACATCACCACTTACAATAGTAGAGGAAAGATGGAGTCGGTGCAAAGGCACCTCAACAAACCCCATCTCAAAACCTTGTACTAGTACATGAGTTCCAGTAGCAGTTTCAGAAGTTAACGGTAAAATCCCTTCTAAAAGAAACGACTGCGCAGCTCCGGTATCTCGGAGAATACGCACTGGCACCGTGTCGGACGAACCAAGCAATGACACATTTCCTTCTGTGACAAAAGGTGTATAATCAAAGGAAGTTACACACAGATCAACAGACTTATTACCAGATATAGGTAAAAGACAATCTTTCTCACCATGTGTATCAATAATAGAGGGCAAGGTAGAAACCAAGGCAACAGGTTTTAACTGTTTCTCTTTCTTCTTAAGGACAAAACAGTCAGATATTTTATGACCAGGCTTTTTACAATAAAAGCAAACCATATCTCGTGAGAGTGTATGTTTACCAACATGTTCAGCCACTGTCGCCTTAATATTCTTACTCACTACTGAAGACTTTGTCCTCGCTTGAGAACAATCCTTAGTCTTGCTCATATCGTTTTTGAGACTGAACCAATCAAATGACCCACGATGAGTTAACCCAGATTCATCAGCCATTATAGCAGCTTCAGAAAGTGTCGGTACCTTATGCTCAGTAAGATACGTAGCTACAGTATGAGGAACACAGTGTTTAAATTCTTCTAAAAGCACTAGTTCCCTTAACTGCGCTCTAGTTGTAACTTTCATTGAAGTGCACCAGCGATCAAATAAATTCTCCTTCTCTCTTGCAAATTCAACATAAGTACATTCATCAACTTTGTTCAGGTTTCTGAATTTCTGACGATATGCCTCAGGCACAAGTTTATAAGCATGCAATACAGCAGATTACACAACATCATACTCACCACTCTGTTCCAGTGAAAGAGCAGAATAAACTTCCTGTGCTTTACCTGTGAAAACACACTGTAACAATAAAGTCCAAGAACTTTTCGGCCATTTCATGGATAAAGCAACACGTTCAAAGTGATAGAAATATTCTTCCACCTCTCAGAAAATGGCGGAACCAATCTCATGTTTCTATGAACGTCAAATGCAGGTTCACCTCCGGCTAAGACAAATCCATCTGCGAAACTCCTGCAGTTTTTACTGCCAACTCCAACTCCAACCTTTTTAACTGGAATGCTCTTTTGTCTCGTTCCTTCTCCAACTCAAGCTCGAACCGTCGCATAGCTAATTGATGATCTAATTTTCTTTCAGCAAATTCTCTCTCCATTTCTCGCTCTTTCATAGCGCGATTGTCACACTCAGCACAAGTTTTTGCGGCATCTAAATACAGTTGTTTCTCTTCCAAAGGCAGATCTGGAAATTTCCTCTCACTTTCGCGATCACCATCAGCAATATACTCCAGCGAATCACTAGGAGCTACAAACTCCGTGTTTGCCTCTAAAACTCCTCGGTCAACAAGTGATCGCTTCAAAACAGTCGCAATTGTTTCCTTCAGCCTCTTATCCTGAGAAGTAAGTTCAATACTGAAGAGTTCGGCGATTTGCACCAACTGCTCCTTTGTACAACTCTCAAGTAAAACTTCTGACGGACACGCCACGAAATCTTCGACCACCGAAGACATTTTGTTCATATATACTTTGTATAATACAAACAAAATAAAATAGCTCACACACGTGAGACACTGTTTACTAAGACAAGTCCCATCAACCACTGTTTCAAAGAGGAACTACGTAAACACTGATTCAAAAGACTTCCCACTAGTCATAAACACGAACACAACAACTTTCAAAAGACTTCCCACAAGTCAAAACACAGTGCACTTATTAGATCTCTTCCCGTAACATGGTTTTATTATACTATGAGAAACTCCAGCTCCTATCTAAGAGAAGCAAATCCTAACTAATTCCTACCTAGTGTAGCGTATGGACGGTGCTCATAAATGATCAACGGACCAATACTTTGATTATTTATAATGACTCAAGCAAGACCGGCGCCGTGAAGTCTACAGACTGACAGGTTAACGGTGCTAAAAGGACACAAACCATGCTCGTGCAGCCCACGAGAGACCATTATAAAAAAACAGCCCCCACCTCACACATACCAAAGGACATCCGAACAGATTATATGACTTTTAACTTAGTTATTTTTTCATTTTAGGTGTGTTGTGGTCCCTGTATGTATGCATGCATGCTTTTTGTTATAACCATTTTAGAGGTGTTTGATAGGTTAGAAACTTATAGCCAGTAAATGCGTAAGGAAGAATGACGTCAATCCTCGCCGTTCCTTTAACTCTTAAGTTAAACTCCCCATGCTTGGTCTCGAAATCTTTGTCTCGCAATTTGTAGGCCGGCTAGGTATGTTGTGTGGTACTATGATGCATCAAACTCTTTCTTTCATGCCAAAACCCCAAAGTCTGCATACCAAAACCCCCAAGTCTGCTTATCTAAGAGAGCCATAAAACATGTTAATGAGGCGAGACCCAAGACAAAGGGAGATTTCCCGCTTCTGAGTTCCTTCGCTCTGATTGGCTGTTCCAACAAAAGAGGCGTGCCCCGTCGCGGCCCTTTAAAGCCACAAACGCTTCTCGCTCTCTTTTTCGTTTTGCTTTTTCTTCGTTCTCCTCTCTTCTTTTTGCTTCCTGTTGCCACCTCTTTTGGCTTTCCTCTTCTCCGTCGCCATCTTCCAACGGATCTCATCACACAAAGGAACCAAAGTTGAATTTCCCGCGGACTCCAAGGACCCACCCCTGCAAGATTCAAACACGGACCGGATCGCAGAATTCCCCTAAACGCACGAACTCACGACCAAGGAAACATATGCAAGTATCCCTTAAGCTGTCGTTATAAAGTTTTGAGCTTATACCAATAAGCTGAACTGTCGATAGTATTACCGTTGCCTTGTCTCTCTCTCTCTCTCTCTCTCTCTCTCTCTCTCTCTCTCTCTCTCCTTCCTTCTTTCAGTTAATTTGTGTATGTTTGTTTATTGTTTGTTGATTTATTAAAATATATATATTCACACGTGATTGTGCTTGAGTTGCTCATACATAGGTCACTTTTACGTTGAACCAACCCTGTTACAAATTAAAGAAAGATATTTCTCCTGGCCAGAGAAACGTTGTTTAAGAGTTATTAAAAGGGAGATATTTGGTGGACAATTATCTGTCCTTTGAACTCAATTCTAGAATCAAAGAAATTTCTAAAAGTTGAATCAAGCCCTAGATATTAATAATTGTTATAATCCGTTATAATCAACTGTTAATATCCAAATTCCCCTCTGTGCGGATCTGTGCATGTTTGACCGTAACACGATTAAACGCATGCATAAATCCCGCACCATTTCCCCTGGGGCTCGATATTCGCTACACTAGTCTTCAAAGGTGTACCAGACTCGGGGCGGCATTAAACACTGAACTCCGCAACAATCAGTTAAACTGAAAGTCCGAAAGTGTACCCCCTACAGAGAATTAATCTCCACCCAGGATAACCTTCAAAAATAAGAAAGGAAAAATAATAAACAAAATAACAAACAGTGTTCCCGTCGGAAGGATTGTAATCAGAACCCTGCTGGAAACGTTCTAACTAACCAGAGTTCCCATCTATAAAAGACAACCATTTACAAGAAAAGAAACTAATCACATAGCCCATACTCACCAACATTC
Organism: Paracanthobrama guichenoti; assembly: GCA_018749465.1. Lineage (NCBI taxonomy): Eukaryota > Metazoa > Chordata > Actinopteri > Cypriniformes > Gobionidae > Paracanthobrama > Paracanthobrama guichenoti. Next base: position 32,818,613 of record CM031956.1, on the reverse strand, counting down.
CTACTCCATAGGATCACAAACGAAATCCCCAATTTGGATTTAGAAAAAAAACTAAGATTCTAATTTAAAGAAATCCCGGACGAGCCCCCAAATTATGTCATGACCAGCTCGTTCTCGGTCATGACATAAAACAGGAACACCATTTTAACTGGGTTTAAAATTCTTTATTCTAGAGTCACATAATACAAATACCAAAATAATATTCAAAGTCTAGGATATAGTTCAAAGTAAATAATAATAATCAAAATAGGAAAGAAAAGGATGATAAGGCTATTAAACAAAAAGTGTTCAAAGATGACTCTTCCTGAGGTTTGTTCGTTCCCAGGAAACGGAGTAAAGGGAAGTCAGTTTGTCAATCTCACTCTTCCCTTTCTTCTCTGGGGAGAGGACAAGCATCCTGTTTATCCTTGCCGCAATCAGGAGAAGATGAATTAGCAGGGGATGCGATCCTTCACACTCTCCAAGAGTATATCGCCACCCACAGGCGTGAGAGAGAGCACAGGGGTGTGTGATGTGTTCACACTGTGTGTGTGAGTATATGTGTGTGTGTGTGTGAGAGGACACACACACACACATATATATATATATATATATATATATATATATATATATATATATATATATATATATATATATATATATATATATATATATATATATATATGTGTGTGTGTGTGTGTGTGTGTGTGTGTGTGTGTGTATACACACACACACACACATATGTGTGTGTATATATACACACACACACACACACACACACACACACACACACATATATATATATATATATATATATATATATATATATATATATATATATATATATATATATATATATATATATATATATATATATATATATATATATATATATATATTTCTATGCTTCCTCTCTCCACGCCTATATATGGCGATATACTCTTGGAGAGTGTGAAGGATCGATCCCCCCTAATTACATATCTTCTCCTGATTGTTAAACATGCTTGTATATATATATATATATATATATATATATATATATATATAAATTGACCCAGTTCTTGATTACCAATCCTTATTTAGTACAGTATATTGAATTAAAATCTTCAGCTATCATAAGTATATGAAGCATTTAATTTTCTGCATATTTGTTTATAAGATGAGATCATTATTTAAATTAGATAAGATGAAAGAATAATTTGCAGAACAGTAATATAACAGTAATGTTAGCATGGCTAATGTTCATTAACAGGGCTAAGTGTGAGCTGAATTAGGAGTTAATGATAAACATTAGATTATAACACTTGTGAATGGATTAATTAAAAACATCTCTCTTAAGAATAAAGATACTGTATATCTTTTCTCACTTTAAAGTTCAGTGAGCTTGAGGCTGTACATATGCCTGACATCAGTTTATATCTATGTTACAGGAACACTTAGGTGGAATAAATATAACAAAACCACATCAGTCTCCTCAGACGTCACACCCACACATCTGAACATCTGATGCATATGGCACACTTATCTGGAAACACTTCAGGAGTTTTGTAGTCGTCATCTGATTAGTTTAACTCTACAGGATGCTTGCGAGACGTTTGTGTTGTGTTCTTTAACGGTCCGCTTGGAAACAAATGACGCGATTCCAAACTCCCTTGTGGAAGAAGAACGCCATTGTGTGCACTTACCAGGATCAACTAAATGCTGGATTTTCAAAAGTATGTGAAATTCGTGGCTCCATTATTGCAGTTAACTTGAACAATGTTCTTGAATTAATCATTTGTAGATACATGCCAGTCTGTTATTGCATGCCCCTAAACATGACATGGAACAAACGAACTGTGATTGCTTGCGTTACATTCTCAGTCAAACGTCCTCTTGGGCGGTCCTTGGCCAATGAAAGCTGCGATAGAGTCCAGACCTTCTGCCATCAGTCTGAAGGTCTGGCTACGCAAGACTAAAACCACGTAAAATGAAACGACTCAAACAATGAACTAACGGTACAAATACACAGAAATAACCAGAAACTAACTAGCAAACAGAACTCAGGAAAAGCAGCACAGGAAACAAGATTAGACATATACATATTGCTCATGTGTCAACACCTTCAGACTGATGACCTTGTGACATGCATGTAAAAATGTGAATTTAATGCAACCTGGTCTCACAAAATTCAGTGAAATGAGCACGGCTCCTTAACTAAATCTGTGGCAATTTCACAGAATTGCCAAAAATTCTGTGATGGGTCCATTGAAGCGATGCCTATGTAAGTCAATGACAGCATACAGATGCATTAGGCATGGTTATCGTCATGATGAAACTATATATTGGACTATGATTGAAACTATGATTTTGCCATTATGACATGGGGTGTGATTCTCTATATAATCAGCCAACATAACTTTATTTTCATTTATTTTCTTTATTTACAGTATTCAGACACGTTTTGAACACGTAACCCAATCCCTTCCCTAAAACTACCCATTTGTGTATTATAAAAAAAAACAGGATATAACAGGCACATACGACTGTAGACACAATTTATTCAAAAAGTACAAATATTCCAAGTGTTCCGAGGCCAAGCGATTGATTTGTGTGAAGAAAATCCCCAAAAGCAATCAACAGCGTCAAGTCCATCCGCCGAAGATCATAAACGCATTTCAAAAATTGCCGCCAGAAGAAACATTACGTCAGCTTTTACAGCATTGGTTGTCGTATGTCTCGTGACCAATTGCATCATTATGCCAACTTTGATTGTAAAATGCCATTGGCTCTTGTGTGTCGCGTTGTATCATTTGAATGAATATGACTGAGTGAAGTGTGTGTGTTCACGGAGCGGTGGATTGGAACATCATTTCAGCAATGAACTCTGTTCTTCACATAAAGATATCGTATGACTTAAGAAGACTTGGAATGCAACGTGTTAATACTTTTATACTGTTTTTGGTCAGTTTTTGCAATAAATACCAGTGACTGTACTTTTACTTGCCTGTTACGTGTTTTATATTGTTGAGAGTGCGTAGGTTTAGGCTAGGAGTGGAGTTAGTTGCTCCAAAATATTATATAAATATTCATAAAATCATGTCTACTTTTACAAATGCAAAGAATTAAATGCGTCTTGATCTGACGCATTGGGCAAACAACTGAAATCAATGGGGTACTGTGGCGAGGTTGGCGAGCAAGAGACTTGGGAGGAGCGAGCGGCGTGTGATTGAGAATGAGCGTCGCCTGCGAGGCACACCAGGAACATCTCGAGTCCTTTCATAAGGGGGCTCAGAGGCATATAAGGGCGAACGACACCAGTAAAGGATGAGAGGTTTTATGTTGTGTTTTATTTACGCTTTGTTATGTATGTGTGTGGCAGTCGTCCGTGAGGGACTGCCACCTTTACTTTAAGTTTATTTATTTATTAAAAGTTTGTTGAACGTTTGCCGGCGGCTCCTTTCTTATTTCTACGAACATTGCTACAGGTACCCTGTGCGTCGGAAAAAGACGCTAAAGGGGCACCTTGTGCGTTAAAAAGTGACGCCGAAGGGAACTGACCAAGCGTCAATATGTGACGAATAGGAGTGAGAATGTGTTGCAGGAGTTGGAACAGGGAATCCGTGTGTGGACCACGGATGCTGCCTGTCATTGATTTTCATAGGCATCACTTCCGTGGACCTATCATGGAATTTTCGGCGATTCCGTGAAACTGCCACAGATTTAGAGTTAAGGGGCCTTGTTAATTTCATGGAATTCTGTGATACCAGGTTGATTTAATGCTTATATTATGCAGTTAGCTTTAGCTTTTAGCTCGTGCACCACTGAGTCATTTCCAATGACAATGATTTGCAGATCTTCATTATCTTCAAGTTCATTATCAAAACCTTGTACAGGTGCCGAAGTGATCGCTGTTTTACAAAGACGTGCAACAGGAAGCAAAGTGCACTGGGGTTAGCTTATTTGGTACCCACAATGCACTGCTGACACGGCAGTCCATCAAAGGTGCGGCTCTATAGAGCCCGAGCCCGAGCCCCCACAGCTGAAAAGAACAATTACCACTTCTATCACTTCCTCTAAATTAGCATTCATTTGAGATATGATTTACTACAAAGAAAAGCCATTTTCCCTAATTTTCTCTCCCTTTCTTCCTAGCCTTTCTTCTCCTCTCTTGTCTGTCGTTTCTCTGCGGGAGCGGGTTAATGTAGTAACATTTGTATTCTCCTCTTGAGTCTCAGACAGGCGATGAGGATCTACGGCAGGTCAAGTCAGACTCTCTCTCTCTCTCTCTCTCTCTTTCTTTCTCTCAGTTCCACACCGTTCCCTCCCTCCGCCTCCTCCCTTTCTCTCATCCGCGGCTCTTTGAAGAGATAAAGATGCTCTAATTGCATTTGCATATCATGGCTCGTGGGTCGTGACTCTTGGCCATGTGACGTGTGGGCAAACATGAAAAACACATCCAGCTCTCTAACTCTTTCAACTGTGCTTCTGTATTCCAGAGCCTGGGCCTGCTTCACAGAATAAAAATGGGTCCTAGATCAAGTAAACACTGCAAAGAATTGCTTGATTGGGCTGCAGATCACTCAAATGATGTTTATTCTTCAAAAATTGAAGAATAAACATTTGATTATGTCCTTAGTGTCCTCTTTCTCTGTCTTTTAGCAAAGCCTGTGAAGGTTTGTAAAAAAAACAAAAAATAACGTAAGGGAGCACGGGGCACAACCTAACGCGGGGTTAGTTGTAACACGCATGGTTTAAAACTTTCCACATATGCCAGGATGACGAAACTGTGTATTTACTAGTTGCCATATCAACATTATTTAGAGAAAAAAATGTGCCAAATTACTGAACATTTATTTAACCATAGCAAAAGTAAATTTCTTAAGTTTATTTTTCATCTCTGTTTTTTGTGTTTATTTAAAATAAGACAAATCTGATATTATTGTAATCTTATATCTGTTGTTTAACAGTTGAGATGGTTCTGTAATGCTGATCTAACAGCAGAAGACACGAGCCGCGGTTTAAATCCCAGTTGCACAGATGGGGTGTGTAACACTGCGTTACAATGAGCCCCTATTAGAACTACGCTATTATATTCTATACTTTTATGAATTCTTTTGAGAAACCATGAGAAAAGGGTGAATAATGACTGAGAGTCAATGTTCAGAAATTATTCATTATTATTATGTTTTTAACTCTGCTGTATAGCTGTATTGAGCGATGTGTTTGTTGTCAAACTCAAAAAATATATATATTTTAATTATTAAAAAATGCCATTATTTTATTATTAATAATAATAATAATAATAATAATAATAATAATAATAATAATAATAATAATAATAATAATAGTAATTGTATTTTATTGACAAAATATTTGTTTAAAAGCCAACAAAAATTTTGTTTGACAAAAATAATGTTTGTTCTGGATATTTTTTGATTATATCAGGAAACATTTTAAGCTGTCATTTGGTCATGTTACATATATTATATTACATATTGTATATATATGTACATATTCACTATATGACTTTTGCCTCAATAAACTTCTAATTTATTGCTTATAAATAGTTTTTAAGGTAGTTTTGTAGAGTTGAAATGTAGGTATTGGTAAGGGATGTAGAATATGGTCATGCAGAATAAGGCATTAATATTTGCTTTATAAGTACTAATAAACAGCCAATATCCTAGTAATATGCATGTTAATAAGAAACTAGTCAATAGCGAGAATTGAACCTTAAAATAAAGTGTTATCTTGATGACTCATCTTGGTGTATAGATTTTTGTCCAATCAGATGCTCTCTTGAATGAGAATGTCCCGTCCCTTGCAACTGATAGCAAGCTGTAACAAAGCTACAGCAAGTAGCATTTTTTCATGTTTTTAATTATAAGACAGACGTGAATGTTATTTTTTAACCTCCTCTACCTAACACACAATTATCCTTTCTTTCTACCCTCTCTCTCTCTCCTGAAGAGGTTTTAAGTTTCCCCCCATGTTTGCTTTCATAGCTAACTCTATTCCGTCAGTCTCAAACAGGTAAAAGGACACACGTCAACAAATGTGCTGGAAAGGGTCAGAACACCAGCAGGCGTTTAGTTTTCCACAGAACCTTTGCCAAAAGCCAATTAAGTGATGATAGCATAAATAATCTTAGAATATAATACCCTTTATTTGCAATCTTTAGCCTCTTGTATAAACATACTGACTTTACTTCAGTGACCTTGCGTTGGGGTCCAGAATAGGTATAATTAGGAAGTTTGTGCCAACAGATATGTTTACTATGAGCTCCAATTATGTCCAATCTGTCTCCATTTCAGAATACCAGACTGCACAGTTACGTGGCAAGAAGATGGAGTAAAATGTCAGAGTAATTTGTGTTAAATCAAGGCATGGTTTAGAAGCCCAGCACTGTTGTTGCATTTTAGGAGCATTAAAGTTGTGTTGCACTCTCCACAGATGGAAATTAATGATTTGAGTGTCGAGGTCACACGTGTGTGTGTGTGTGTGTGTGTGTGTGTGTGTGTGTGTGTGTGTGTGTGTGTGTGTCTCACACTACAGAGAGGAGGAGCATTAACAATGAGGCTCAAATTCATTATTGCACACAGCACTGTCAGAACTGCACTCAAAGAGTTTACCACTGAGAATAACACACACACACACACACACACACACACACACAGCACTTTCTATAACCCACCGCTCAAACAGAACCATTTGAGACCAGCAGTAAAGCACTGTTACAACTATACTTTGATCTGCGATATAAAATGATGCATTTCTCATACACATTCAAACAAAACACACACATACATACACACACACACACACACACTCATTGTCAAATGAGAGTTGAGAATGTAATGGTGCATTGCAGGTGTAGCCTCAACAGCCCATTTGTCAGGAGAGGCATTCAATTAGAGATGAGAGACTGAGAGCCCGCCAGAGAGAAAGAGAATGAAAAAGACAGAGAGAAAGTTAATAGAGTTAACCCTTAGATGCAGAGCTGCTGCTGTAGGCCCCAAAATCTTGTAAGGTCTTTTTAATGTACAAATAGTTTAACCTTCCAGGACACCACAGTTTACTAAAAAGTTGTAGCACTTGCAGTACTCCATTGCAAAATCTGTATTTTGTTCGCGAACCATCTTCAAACAAGTTTAACTAGGCGCTAAATATCTTTGCAAGCGACAGAAAATCGGAAAATATATAAAGCAAACTTACTTTCATGCCATTTCAAACATTTGTTTATTCTGTGGAACACAAAAGAAAATTGTTTAAAAATTCCAATGTTGTTTTGGACCCCATTGATTTTAATTTTGTGGACAACTGTTGCAACTTTCTACAAAGTATCATCTCTTGTGTTCCTCAGAAGCAAGAATGTCATACAGGTTTGTAATGACATGAGGGTGAGTAAATGCTTTCCTGCAGCTCAAACAATGAGAGCGTGGCGCTAGCAATGCCAAGGTCAAGGGTTCGATTCCCAGGGAAAGCAAGAACTAACAAAACGTAAAAATGTGTCGCTTTGGATAAAAGCGTCACATTGCATAAATGTAAATGATTACAGAATTATTTTTATTTTCCTTTTTTATTATTATTAATATTTATTCATTAGTTTTGGTTTTTTCAGAACAAGCACATCTCATTTCTAGATTACTTTTATCTTATTCAGGAAACGTAGCCCTATTTACATCTTTCAGTAAAAGTTGCTCTAATATAATCTGATAAAAGCAGACCATAAACATAATTTTGATTAAAAGAGATGATTTTGTACTTTTTTTTTTTCTCACCAAATGATCAAATGATCATCCCTTTAAAGAGTTGATTCAGGCATCTAGATATCAGCATTGAAGTGATGCAATACAGTCTTCATGGCAGTCGGTTAATATTACTTCAGTGTATTTGAATGGAATTCATGTTGTCAGACAATAGAATTAAATAAATCCAAATGACCCCATTCTAACCTTGTAATATTTCCCCAGGATGGCAAAATATGAAAGAGGGAGTGAGACACAGAGAAGCTGCACCTTATACTTTCTGTTCACACCATTTCCTTTCTCATTTTTGATTCTCGTTATTGATATTGATTATTTCTGTCTTCATATCGCTCTTTTTTTCTTCCCACTTTCTCCTCCTTGTGTTATGAGAATTGCGCTATATATATAATTTATTTATTTATTATCCCAGCACTACCCCAGATAGAAGCTACCAATTAAGCATGGAAATGGTGAGGATAGAGATACAAATGTCTCTTCTTTTTCATCTCAGATTAAACCAGGTGACAAATTGGATTTCAGCTCCAAAAAGTTTCTCCTTTCACAACTTTCCTCATACTTCTCAATTAGCAAGTTGCCATTCAGAGTGTCAAAAGGAGTTGGAGGTATTGTGTCAGTAGTGAATGGGCCCAGATGTGTGTGATGCGTATCCGTGCATGTAAAACAGGATGCCGATTGTTTTTGCTGTTTCATGGAGTCGCTCTGAATTCCGCCCACCTCAGCACTCGACTGCTGTGTCAATCCCACTCTCTAGCCCATGTGTGCGCGTTTGTGACTCAACGGGATGAATTATGAAATGAAAGACTAAAACAGTGCGAGAGGGATGTGCGCAGCTGCGTGCGGCAGAAAGAGAGGCGGAGGGAGTGATTTCAGCTACCATCCTGCCGACCTCCTGCTGAGTAAGAACTCGAGGAGCAATGCACCGTCATTTTAGAGAGGGAGAGAAACAAGAGACACTTACTCAGTGAAAGGAAACATTTTACATTCCTTCTCCAGGAGGCAAACGTTGTCTGTGTTAAACTTGATCACAGAATAGGAAGAGACACGCCTCCGTAGCTTTCGGTACTGCAGGACCGCATCTCCGCTCAAATAACTGCCAAACACAGAGCAGGAGTGAGAAGCACTTCCTGACTCTGTGGACTGTGAAAGCCAGATGGATCTGTGAATTTTCAAGGTCAAACTGAGGCAATTAAACTGAGCTGTACAGTCGGGGCTCTGGCTGTCAGTACAGCACAAATAAACACACATACATGTTGGGTTTCCATGTTTTATGGGGACATTTCATAGACGTAATGATTTTAATATTGTACAAACTGTATATTCTATCCCCCTACACTAACTACCCCTGAACCTACCCATCAAAAAAAAAAAAAAAAACAACAACTTTCTACTAAAATATTCACATATCCATCTGACTTTTCAAAAAAGGTTCTGTGTGATTTATATGCCTGTTTTCTCATGGGGACCGAAAACATGTCCCCAACTTTTCTGGTATCACTGTACTTGTGGGGACATTTGGTTCCCATAGCTTTGGGAATACCAGGACCACACACACACACACACAATATAGGATGTTTTTCCAAGTGGTGCTTCGTGAGAGAATTTTCTGGGAGAATGATGGGTAAATTAATATTGAAGAAACTTGCTCTCCTATAGTCTAACAATGAATAATAGTAATAGATAATAATATCTACCATGTATTTTGTTGAAATGTATTTTACCTTACACAGTAGATCTTTTCTTAAAACAGTCTTGAAAACTATTGATGCATTATAATCTTTTCAATTACCAATTTTAACACTTGTCAATATTGGAAAGGGAAGAGATATACAGACAAAATATGAATGTCGCTGCCTCAAACAGTCCCTTCAGTGAGTTTCTGATACTGATTCTGATTCTTAATTTTAATGCTGTGAACTGATATTATGCAACTTCTTTAGTTTGTAAGATACCAATCTGATACAAGTTTGTAGAAATATGTAGAAAAGATTATTTAAAATATTTCTTATAAAATTTGTATTCAGTCTATTATAGAGAGGTACACATAGAGAGCTGCAATGATGCTATATTTCTGTAAACCAGCCACGATATTAGTATCACCCTGGTTCCCTCAACAAAAACCCAACAGGATTTTCCCATTGGCTTTTGGATTGCAGAAAATAAGCTTTGTAACCAACAAAAGTTTATGTTTGTTCCACATTTTGCTCATCATGATAATATTCAGAAATGAACAAATTTTATGGATTTTGAAACCTAAATATAATTGGTAGAAGTAAAAAAAGCTAAATGCCGGCCATAAATAAACCACCTGTAAACAAACAGGTTTGCCTGTTCGGCATGATAAAGTTTAATGTTTCCGACAACCACTGTAGTCCTATTTAGCCACCAACCTTTTAAAGACCAGTAAAAATCCAGGCATGATTCAGGCATTTAACCTACATGTTGATCAAATCATTTACTCACTTACGAGTACAGGAACTTCAGCCTCCGCTCCTTCAAAATTATGTATGGCCTTGTCATACAATCGTTCACTTGTTTTGAGATACTTCAATAATTTGGACTCCATCAATATTTTAGTTAAAATTGAAAGTCTCCCTCAACCTGTTTATTTATTTATTGTCTCTCTCCACCTGTTGTGTTATGCACAAGCAGGCTTGATAACATGCTTTAGTGATGCTGAAAGCCAATCGTTTTCAAAGGTCACCTCTATAATAATTGGTTATATATACAGAAGGAAGCAAATTTCATTTAGTCTCCCTTTTGAATTTTTTTTTTTTTTTTTTTTCAGATGCAGTTTTTGCAGAAATAAGTTGCTTAATTTGCATATCCATTCAGATCCCAATTTACACATCAGACGAGCTTATAGATTGTCAGGGTCCTCTGTGAAGTGATTTTCACTCTTAGCATGGGGATCTATACGGGTTCTATATTCTTGACTCAATTTTAAAGAAAAATTTTAAACATAAAGGAGAAAAATTGTGTACATAGGGGTGTAACGTTACACAGAAGTCATGGTTCAGTATGTACCTTGGTTTTGGGGTCACAGTTCGATACAAGTTTGGTACAACAGGAAAAAGCTACAAATCCCCACACTGTCAGAAAAGAAAAAGAAGAAAGGAAAAAAAAAAAAAAAAAAAAAAAAAGAAAAAAAAGGTACGTCGCTGTTACTGGGGCAGCACCCTAAGGTACAAAACCAAAAAGATAATAATATGTACCTTTAAGGTACTAATATGTACCATTTAGGGGTGAGTGTATGTACCTTTATACTTTTGTACCTCAGGGTACTGCCCCAGTGACAGCACTGTACCTTTTTTTCCCCCCTCTTTCTTCTGAGAGTGACGCTAGGTTTCTTTTCATCGAAAAGACAGTAGTGGAAATTACAGTTTGTTCCACCTAGTGACATTTATATTGCCTTCACATGCTATCAGAAATGTCCTACTTTCTCACTTCTGAAGTCATGATTATGAGCTCATTGCATTTAAATTGATCAATTTTGTAAACTAGGAAACTAGTATTTAAGAATTTCGATAGCACATGAAGGCAGCATAAGTCCCACCTGAGGTAGTTGGTACAGTACAACCTCCTTTAGGCCCAGTTTCACAGACAGGGCTTAGACTAAGATAGGATTAAGCCTTAGCTCAATTAGGGAATTTAAGAAGCTTTTATAAACATGCTCTAAAAAACAAAAACATTACTGGTGTGCATTGAGACAAAACAATGCCACTGACATATTTTAAGATATGTCAGTGCAAGTTGCTTTCAGTTAAAACAGCTCAAACATGCATTTTAGTTTGGGAGTAGGCTTAATCCTTGTCTGTGAAACCGGGGGTTAGTGTATTATGCACTAAGCAGTAAAGAGAATTAGAGAATCAGCTACAAAACTGGAAAACATCTCTTGTACTATAGAAGTACAAAATACATAAAATAAAATAAAACTTGAGCAGAGACTAGGATGCACAAAATTCAATATTATGCTTTTCAAGATGGAAAGATGAGCGAGAAGGAGAAAAAGAGTTTACTACTTCACCTTTCCACACTGAGACAACTAGTGAAGCAGCACCTGAGGCTTCCCATTTCCAGGACATCCACATTCCGTCACTGGACTTTGACAAATCAGCACAATGCCAAATTATTTTATCTCATTATAGCAGTGGAAACATCATAATTTATAGTTATACAGATGAGAGTAAGACATCATTCGAAACTGTAAAGTTTGTGTTATTGTGTACATTCACAACAAAACGTCTTGGGTTACAACTGTAACCCTGGTTCCCTGAGAACAGGGAAGAAATTGCGTCAAACGCTATAGGAAACACCTCAGCGTAACTGATGACTGTAGCGCTTGTACAATCGCTGTCAGCATTAGCTGTGACAAGCACAAGAGGCTAACTTCATGGAAACTTCCATGGTTAAGTCCCCCCCACAGGTATGCATCAAACTGGCTGTCAGTGACACTACTCCCTTTGGCCAGTATGCTTAAGCTACATGTGTCAAAGAAGAATCTAATTCCAACAAGGAAGGACTCCTTCCAGGGCACTAGCTCAAAGGCCTGGAAACCTCAACCCAACCTTAAAGTCGGGCTCCTTTAAGAGAGTATGGTCCAGGCTCAAAGACCCTGTCCTGCCACTTTCAAGAGGGACCCAGTCAACCTCTATTAAGAGGGAGGCTAAAACTGATAACCGTCCCAGCCAACAACCTGTTTATTATATAAAGACAAATACATATGTATATAAATATATAGAGGCCACTTCCTGAAGGCCTACTATAACTCTACCCAGCACTCTGCATAACGACCCTTAAAACAAGAGGGGAACCAACAATCACATAACCAATCTGGAAGCCTCACGGGCTCATGTCGATAAACCAGAGCATTAAGGGTTAAACCAAAAACCTCCTAGTATACCACTGCTTAACATCAAGGAGGCTTTAACCAGAGCCTTACACTTGCCACAGGCATATACTTGGGTTTAGCATAAACTCTAGGGAGCAAACCACTCTGCAGAACGACTCTCAGAATGAGAGGAGTAACATTTTAGCTCAACCAGAGAATGCTCATATTATATGAAGCTCTAAAAAGTGGAGGCCTCAACCGTAACTCAAATCACAAGAGGAAGCCTACAACACTCACTGTCTAACAGAAACGCTCTAAACAAGAGCAACCTCCTTACCACAATTCTCACTCCAGCAGACCAAAGTCTAGATAAGCTCAAAGCCAAGCAGCAGCACAGCAACTATATAAACATGTCACAAACGCTCCAGAAGAGCGGAGATTCTAAAAAGAGGCTTCAGCAGCAAGACTCTCACATAAGAAGTGCCTACAACACTTGTATAAACAAAACAGACTCCTAAGAGTGAGATAAATAACCAGACCGGAAATATTCCTAGGGAGAGGAGGCCTCAGCAAAACGACTCCCAGATTGGGAGAATCTACAATCATAGTCAATCATACAGGCAAGGTCAAAACACAGGTAGGCAGTCCAAACAAAGCAGGGGACAAAGGCAAAAAGGTAATCCAAGCAAAAGGGTAATCCAGGAAACAGGCACTAAATCCAACAAACCAAGAGACATGAAATTGGGGAAACCGCTCAGAAATGCAGTAATACAACAAACAAGAATTTGCCGTGAATGACAGAGTGAACATGGTTTATATAGGCTGAGATAATGATGTAAATGAGATACAGGTGTAAACAATGAGTGCTGATGAGTCCGGGCAAAGGATTATGGGAAATATAGTCTTTGATGAAATGACAGTCTGGGGTGGAGTGCTTTTTTCCGCCTCAAGTTGGGCCTCAAGTTGTGCAGACTCGGACCGGCGCTATATAAACTTTGTAAATGCAGCCAAGTGTGCCTTCACCTCTCTGAACTTTCCCACCACCGCCTCAACGGAGGTACAAAAAAGTTCAGAGGGCAAAACCGAGTCATCTAGGAGAAGGACTTCTCTTTCTCCCTGATGCTCGCCAGGTTCACCCACAGATGCCTCTCCATGGCCACCATGGCCACCATCGATATTGACAATTTTCAGTGGTCTGGATGGCAGGGATGGAGCTCTCAGTGTCGATGCTTCTCCTAATAAGAGATAGCTTGCGATGTCTCATCAATAGGAGGCATCGACACATACCCGTGCTCACACATCCCCTCAACATTGGCATAGTTTGCATGTCACCTCAGAATGGAGATCGGGAAGGAATGGAAGGCTCACCGCATACACTGGCAGGGGGACTGAGTAGGTTCAGCCATCTCCGCATCCTCACCTGCTTCACCCTGCTCCTGCTCATCTTGGCTAGATGCCAACAGAGCACTGGCCGCTGGATCTGATAACGTAAGGGATCCTCCAGCAGCATGCCCTCACCAGCCGCCAAGGGGCATGAGAGATTCAATCTCTCCAACTCTTCAGCAGGAGGCTCTAGCTGCGAGCCCTACGATCTCAGTCTCCTCTCCGCCTCAGTGCGAGCGGGACCCGAGCCGCCAGGCACAGCTGCCTGTCCTCCTTGCCTCGAGAAGAAGGACAAATGAGAGAGGAGCGTCCTCATTGGAAGATGCCCAAAGTGCACACAAATGGACACCTCAAGGACCGAGTGCACATGCTCTTCACCCAGACAGGATACGCACAGATCATGTGAGTCTTCCGGTGGAAGGATTGGCACACTTTCTGAAATGCTTGTCACTTGCCATGATTATAAACATGACTACAGTAAACTCAGTCCCTAAAGATGAAGAAGTGGATGACATGTTCTCTGGGGGCCCCTTTTATACTTCCGGGTCGCACTATTATGACGTCATGGCTGTCACCCGCCAATAGGATTGCAGTGATTGAACAGGTGCATCAGTCATAAGTCACGCTGAGGTGTTCCCCATAGCGCTTTGACGCAATGCAAGTTTTCTTTGAAAGGGAAACAAAACATTATCCTTTTGTAAAATAAAGAAAACAAGCAGGATGGTGCTTTCTGTCATCCCGGTTTCTTTTCTGTGATGTTAGAACACAAAAATTAATCGAAACTCAGTGTCTATGCTACAAAAAGTTCTTGCATGCCATCTGAAGTCTTGTTGGTGCATAGACCGTATATTCTTCTTCTGCTTTTTCCTGTTGCGGCGGTTAGCAAACAGTGTTGCACTACCATGTGTGCCCCCTTTTTGGACTGGAGTATGGATCGACCTGTGATTGACTGTATTCGTCGTCTTACTGTACCGTTATAGCCCTATGCATAATACTTTCATGTTTATCAGGCTATTTCATTTTGTTCTAGTGATAATATACAGTGGGTACGGAAAGTATTCAGTCCCCCCTTAAATTTTACACTCTTTGTTATATTGCAGCCATTTGCTAAAATCATTTAAGTTCATTTTTTTCTCATTAATGTACACACAGCACCTCATATTGACAGAAAAACACAGAATTGTTGACATTTTTGCAGATTTATTAAAAAGGAAAAAAGAAAATATCACATGGTCCTAAGTATTCAGACCCTTTGCTGTGACACTCAGGTGCTGTCAATGTTTTCTCATCATCCTTGAGATGGTTCTACACCTTCATTTGAGTCCAGCTGTATTTGATTATACTGATTGGACTTGATTAGGAAAGCCACACACCTGTCTATATAAGACCTTACAGCTCACAGTGCATGTCAGGGCAAATGAGAATCATGAGGTCAATAGGAACTGCCTAAAGAGCTCAGAGACAGAATTGTGGCAAGGCACAGATCTGGCCAAGGTTACAAAAAAAATTCTGCTGAACTTAAGGTTCCTAAGAGCACAGTGGCCTCCATAATCCTTAAATGGAAGACGTTTGGGACGACCAGAATCCTTCCTAGCGCTATCAGGGGAGAAGAGCCTTGGTGAGAGAGGTAAAGAAGAACCCAAAGATCACTGTGGCTGAGCTTCAAAGATGAAGTCGGGAGATGGGAGAAAGTTATAGAAAGTCAACCATCACTGCAGCCCTCCACCAGTCGGGGCTTTATGGCAGAGTGGCCCAATGGAAGCCTCTCCTCAGTGCAAGACACATGAAAACCCGCATGGAGTTTGCTAAAAAAAAAAAAAAAAAAAAAAAAAAAAAAACACCTGAAGGACTCCAAGATGGTGAAAAATAAGATTCTCTGGTCTGATGAGACCAATATAGAACTTTTTGGCCTTAATTCTAAGTGCTATATGTGTGGAGAAAACCAGGCACTGCTCATCACCTGTCCAATACAGTCCCAACAGTGAAGCATGGTGGTGGGGGTGTTTTTCAACTGCAGGGACAGGACAACTGGTTGCAATCGAGGGAAAGATGAATGCGGCCAAGTACAGGAATATCCTGGACGAAAACATTCTCCAGAATACTCAAGACCTCAGATTGGGCCGAAGGTTCACCTTCCAACAAGACAATGACCCTAAGCACACAGCTAAAATAAAGAATGAGTGGCTTCACAACAACTCCGTGACTGTTCTTGAATGGCCCAGCCAGAGCCCTGACTTAAACCCAATTGAGCATCTCTGGAGAGACCTGAAAATGGCTGTCCACCAACGTTTACCATCTAACCTGACAGAACTGGAGAGGATCTGCAAGGAGGAATGGCAGAGGATCCCCAAATCCAGGTATAAAAAACTTGTTGAATCTTTCCCAAAAAGATTCATGGCTGTATTAGATCAAAGGGGTGCTTCTACTAAATACTGAGCAAAGGGTCTGAATACTTAGGACCATGTGATAGTTCAGTTTTTCTGTTTTAATAAATCTGCAAAGATGTCAACAATTCTGTGTTTTTCTGTCAATATGGGGTGCTGTATGTAGCGGTTGTTCCTCTGCGTTGTGTTGAATTATTTATTTTTTTTGGTAATAAGGATTTTCCCACACACAAATCTGTTTTTAACCAAAGGTTTTAATTTCAGTATATGTGTGGTAAAACACACACAGACAGGCACTGTTATCGGCAACTTTCTCTTAGCCATGCCTCTCCTCTCCAGTGTCATTGCAGGAAAGAGGACAAACTTCCGATTGCGCTGTGATTTCAACCCCGTACTCACGTAGTCAGCCGATGTGCATACTGATATGCAATAGTAAGCAATGTTTTCAAGATAAATCCCCCAAAACAAATATTAAATGAAAACAAATGACAACAAAACAGAAAATATAATAAAAATGATTTATAATCTGGTGTAACAACATACCCCTGCTACATGTACATTAATGAGAAAAAAAAAAAAAAAAAGAATTTAAATGATTTTAGCAAATGGCTGCAATATAACAAAAAGTGAAAAATTTAAGGCTGTCTGAATACTTTCCGTACCCACTGTATATATACAGGCTGTTTAACTTATACAGTTTTATTAAAGTAAAAATGAATAAAAAAATAAAAAATATTATTATTATTGAATCTAAATCCATAAAATGATCCCATAATGGGAACCCCTAAAAGGGTTTATAGGCTATTTGAAGCACCTGACAGAACCCTTTTACGTTATATATATATATATATATATATATATATATATATATATATATATATATATATATATATATATATATATATATATATATATATATATTTGGGTTTCCATTGGACCTCCGCCAATTTTCCATGATGCGTAGTTGGTTGGGGAGATCACATTCCATCCGACAACACCTTATTAGAGAATATCTCCCATAATCTACACTCCCTTTCAGAAATGCTTTGGCAATGGTCTTCTTCTAATCTCTTTTAAACATCCATCTCTCTTTGTCTCTTTCTCATGTGCTCACACCCCTCCCTCCCTCTGCTGTGTTAGTGCTTTCCGTGTCAGAGTCCTGATCATAAATAACGCACTCCCACGGCCTGCGGATCTCTTGATATATTAGCTTGACCCATCGTACGTGTGTGAGAAGGAGAGATAGAGATAGAGAGAGCCTGATGTATTAGCCATGGCTATCAGAATGAAAGACAGCTTATGTTATGACCGGGGGGCGGGGCCTTAGGCTCTTGATAAATGGAGTCTCTCTGTAGGTTATAAGGAATGAGTGATCTTCTGTCATCCATCACACAGGAAAACGAGAGAAAAAAAGAGGAGTGGAGGGAGTATTCGTGGTGTGAGGACCCAGTGGCCGAGCCAGGCCAGAGTAAATCAAACGTGCCTTATTTTCCTGATTGCCTTGGTGACAAGACAAAGAGCTAGCGCTCAGCTGATACATTAAAACCTGTCCCAACAGCCAATGCGGGAGCTGGAGCCATGTCCAAAATGCGTAAATCTATCGTAAATCTAATTGGTCGCACCGAGACACTGCCACCACGCTTGCTGATTCATTGCATATGGATATGGGTCACTCTATAAAACAGGTGTCTTTTTTGTCCCTTGCATGTTTAAAAATGTAAACTTTAGTAACTTTGATTGATTGATTGAATGATCAATCTGATTTATTAACACATTATTTGTCTAACAGAATGTTTAAAATCGCACAAAAAAGACAAAGAAAGGCACCCGTATTATTGTATGACCCATATACTCACTTAAACATATTCTATGTGGACCAACAATGGGAAGAAATATGAGCCAGAAGTCTGCAAGAACTTTAGCTCTTATATTCACTGAATGGGAATTAAGGCACAGGCAATGAATCTCCCTTTTTTTGTAAAGTAACCTAAAATTCCCCCTCCAAATCCCATTTTGCACACCCTGCTTACTTCCTCTCCTTCTTGAGCTGTCTTACTCAGTCACCATATTCCTAACCTCAGTCCATAGAGATTCTGCTCTCTTTTTTTTTTTTTTTTTTTTTTTTTTTTTTTTCACATGAGATATAATGTCATAATGGCAAAAATTGGTGAGTTTAGAAGCATTATATATTTTTTAAATAATTTATAATTAAGCTTTATTATTTATTTATTTATATTATTTTTAGGGGTCCAAGCATTGAAGGTGCTGGAACCCTATTGTGTTTGTTCTGATTTTCTTCTTCTTTTTCTTCCTTCATTTCTGCCCTGAAAGTGTTAGGGCATCAGATACTAGAGACTCCGAAATTGGCAGGATGGTCCCAATCATGCACCGCTACTCAGGCGCACAGACACACACCGGTTCAACGCTAGGTGGGGCTATAATGAGGCATAGGAAAAAAAAAAAAAAATTAAATAAAAAAAAAAAAAAAAAAAAAATCCTGCTAGGCCGTTGGTCTGATTTTCACAAAAGTAGACACAAAGTAGCTGAGGACAATGCTGGAAAAAGTTATTGTATGGGGAGTGACATTTCCCGAACACACGCTAAATGGAGTCAATCACAACACACTGGGCCAGCTAACCTATCACAGCACATTTTGTATTTCAGAAAGAGGGGCTTCATCGAAACTGGAACTAAACGGTACGTTTGGGCCAGACTGGGGAGGGAGGTGCCAACAGGGGGTACAACAAAATTATCAAATTCTGCCAACAACAACAACAAAAATGGATGAATCAACGTCATCATACGATTCATGGAGATGAAAACTGGTATGCATCTTCTCTGGTGGATATTCTAACATATATTTTAAAACGACTAGGATACTTAAAAACAATTTAGCTAATATCGCCACAATCGGTGTAACAGAATTCAAATTCTTATTTCTTGTGAATCCTTGCTTTATCCCAGAACAATAGTAAATAACATTATTATCATTATGTAAAAAGTTTATCCACCATTCTAATTTGTTAAAAATCCCTACTTTTTTCAAACTCCTCCTATTCCGTTTGTCAGACCTTCACCACACTTTGCACACATCAGCTCTAGACCATGCTGACAAAAAGGAAGTTCCGGTATGACGGTATGACCCTTTATGACTTTGGCACAAAAGCCAAACTTCTCAAAATAAAACAAGGCATTCTGAGCAAAAATGCTTAGTTTCATGCAGTTATGATGCTAACATTTGTTGTTGTGGTATGAACAAAAAAAAAAAAAAAAAAAAAAAAAAAACACTTATATGTTAAACTGCAAGCATACAGTTAGAAAGCAACACCAATAAATTAAATGCTTCAAATAAATGATATATTCACATCCATTTGAAATTGTCCTGTTACAACCTATGACATTTAAAAATATGACATTTAAATGTTGGACACATGCACCACACATATTATGATCAAACCCTAACTTTCAATGCACATTCAAGATGGAGTTTACTATAAAAACTACATCATAAGATACATTTGAATTGGATTGCTAATCATTCACATGGGCCTTCATTGTAGTTTATGATTGCCACTTAATTGTGGCTGTATTTTATTTATTTATTTATTTATTTATTTATTTATTTATTTATTTATTTATTTATTTATTTACTTACTTATTCATTCATTCATTCACTTAGATTCAGCTATTGATTAGCGTCAAGTACTTTTTATTTTATTTTTATTTTTTATCACACTTGGCATTGTCTTGCCACTTGATTTATATAGTTTTCCTCCTTATAAAGTGATCATCACAACAACATGCTTTATGCACTTTCTTGTAAAACATGTTCTTCCCACAAACTGTCAGACTACTCACCAGTCCTGTCTGACTGAAAATGTTCCCCATTCCCACCGCACTCCCATCGTTTGAGATCATTTCAATGTTGTACACACACACACACACACACACACACACACACACACACACACACACACACACACACACACACACACACACACACACACACACACACACACACACACACACACACACACACACACACACACACACACACACACACCAATTTACTGTAGTAACTTGCTGAATATTTGTTCTATGTCTGTACTGTAGCTTCCTGGAGGAACCACATTTTGTTTTTTTTTCTCTATTGCCCCTCAGAGTATCAAAAATGACATTTATACAGCAGTTAGTTGTGATCTCTAGTTCTATTGATATGTGTCCCTGTTTGTATCACTCTGCTTGTCTGTGTTTGCAGTATTCCAGACCAAAGTATGTGAGTGGTGCAGCGTGGAAGCCATTCAGAAGTTTGAGTGTGAATGTTTTCTCTCTCTTCAACACCGCTCAGGGGTGTGTTTCCCAAAAGCACTGATAGCCAACTATGGTTGCAAGTTCCATTTAACTCTATTGGTAACGATAGAACTTGCGACCATAGTTGGCTTTGGGAAATGCACCCCAGAGCAGGGTTTCTTTTACCGGTGAGCAGGGAGTGGGAAACAGAGAACCTGGAGTGGAGCTCAAAAGACACAAAGAATGATGCTTTCTATTTCCGTTAGTGCAGAGAGTGAAGAGAGAGTATATGGAATGCAAGTTACTCAACTTCTTGTTTATAAAACTACTTTATAATGCAATATCACACTCAATATTCTTTCTCATGTAATATTGCCTGATATTGCCTCATACAATAAAAAACTTTGATTTGTATGTCCATTTGAACAAAACAAATACCAAGTCGATGTAAATATAAATTCAGTGCACACATAGATAACATGTAATTTTCTTTTGATATTGCATTAAGTTTTATCGTTACAATAGGGATGAGAATAGGAACAAAAGTGAGAGAGAGAGAGAGAGATGATAGGGTCTTGTTTGCATTGTATGTGATATAATGCTAGATTGGAAAGAGCTTTTATCTTTTCAATGGGAATGTCAGAATGGCAGTCTCTCTCTCAGAAGAGGGCCAATCTCTTTGATTTTCTTTCTGCTTTCTTTCTGTAATTATGTTTTTTTTTTAATGGCTTTTTTGGCAAATGGTTTCTCTCTGCACAAGCTTTCCACCGGGGAGAGAGAGAGAGAGAGAGAGAGAGAGAGAGAGAGTGTGTAAGCAAGCTAATGGGCAAGGCCTAATGAAGTTTGTGTGTGTGTGTGTGTGTGTGTGTGTGTGAGTGTGTGTGTGGAAGGGGCAGGGAGGGGTATGTAATGTGCTTTTAATGTCTGTAATAATCCCTCACAGTGGCAATGCCAAGCTTGTACGCCTGAGAGAGAGAGAGAGAGAGAGAGAGAGAGAGAGAGAGAGAGAGAGAGAGAGAGAGAGAGAGAGAGAGAGAGAGAGAGAGAGAGAGAGAGACAAGAGCACAGGTGTGCCTCCGACAGAAGTGGAAATTAATAACCTGCCATTCTTATTAGCTAATCTATCGGTCTACACTGGCACAGATTCAGCTTGCGGGAGCAATCGCTTTATTACATTTGCTTCCTTTCATGGAGAAGATGCATTGAAGGCACTAACTGTTAACCTGTAATGAGAGGTTATCATAATCTGCTGTAAAGTAAAACGTCTCATCACAAAAACATGATATACTTTATACGTCCCTTTGGCAGGGGTGAGTCAAAGTTCAAACTTCGACATGGTGTCGGTGACTGACACTAGGGGTCACACTTGGGAGCTCAAAACACCTCTGATACTTTGAGAAAAGTCTAGTGAGAATCGGCAAGTGGAATTTGCATGCCACTCCCCTGGACATATGGGTATAATAGAGAGATGGGGTGCATCACTGGTTTAGATGTGTTCTTCGGAGCCGAGTGAGTGTGACCTCTACACAAGCACATTTCATTCAACTCTGGAAGAACCGGGTTGCTGGTGTTGTAGCTCATTTGAGTGGTCTGTATCTAAGCAGTGCATGGATAAGTGCAAAGAGAGTTCCCCTGGCCGCTTCAGCAACATTCCTCCAACAGAACAAACATAGACTGATAGCGTCTTTTTAAAGATGCCTGTGAGTTTCTGGATGCAGTCGATATCTTTCAGCCTCGGATGGTCACAATCGCTGTCTCAAGGAATCTCAGCCACGCTGAGACAGTATTTGTGGATGGCTCATGTCCTCATTGTGTGAACATCACCATTGCGAGAACATGCCTTTCAAACATGCCACATAACGCAGCCACCTGGCAGAATTGTACCAGACTTCCATCCAGGGCCTGTAAGTGTACTTTGTCTCTAATGGTGAAGGCGTACAGTGGTGCTGGACAGGCTGCTTCCTCCCTGCATTCCATGGCCATGCTTTACAGGAAGGCAACACAGCCTTCTCGCCAGGTGAGTGCTAAGAACCCCAAGAAGACTTCGAAGTGTCCCTAAGATAGGCGACCCAGAGGTGAGAGGAGCTGAGAGAAGCTTTGATTTAATTGTCTTTTTGTTCCACCGCTTGTCCAACTTCCTCATTCTCTGGGTCACATAGTTTGCAGCCCAGACATGATGGACAAGGACTTACTGCCTCCTCATGTTCAGAAGCGACTCACACAAAGCCCTGCACAGGTCAGTGTGGTAGTGTGACATGCATTTTCTTCAACTGTCACAGGCCAATTCCAGTAGGGGCTTATGAAGCAAGGTAGGTGTTCCAGTACACCCATAGCCACAGGATTGAGACATGTGGCTGCTAGTGCCACTCGTGCTGCGTTTGAAGGCCTGGTTAACACTTCCCAACCTGTCACGCTGGCTCATCAGTACAGTCAGACATGGCTACACGATTCAGTTTGCCTGGTGCCTGCCCAGGTTCAGCAGCTTTCACTTTACCTCGGTGGCAGGCATTAACACCGCTGTCCTGCTTGCAGAAATTGCAAAAATTGAGTCTTCAGGTCAACTGGGAAAAGAGCAAGCTCTCCCCAGTGCAGAGCACCTCACGATCGAGCATGCTCAGCTGATGCTAAACTCCCTGAAGATGTTCAGGGGGAAAAAAACTGCGTCAAAAATGGCATCCTCAATGGCAGTTACGCCACTCAAGTCGATGCATATGAGACTGCTTCAGCATTGGCTACAGATTCGAGTCCCTAGGTGGGCATGGCACAGAGGCACACATCACGTGACAATCACATTGATTTGTTGTTGCTTATTCAGCCCTTGGACAGTCCTTGCATTTCTATGGGCAGAGGTTCCCCTAGAACAAGTGTCTAGGCATGTTGTGGTCACAACAGATGCATCCAAGACTGGCTGGGGTGCTGTGTGCAACAGGCACACAGCATCTGGCTTATGGACAGGACCTCGACTGCAGTGGCACATCAACTGCCTCAAGTTGCTAGCAATATTGCTACCCCTGCAGATGTTTCAACCATTGATCCAGTTCAAGCATGTGTTGGTCCGGACGGAGTAGAGTGTATAAACTGTCAAGGCAGTTTATGCTCACGACGCATGTCGCAACTCTCCTGCCATCTCCTCCTCTAGACTTTTGGAAGTAGGTTCTTTTAAACTTTCTATTCATCAAAGAAATAAAAAATGCATCACAGTTTTCACAAAAATATTGATCAGCACAACTGTTTTCAACACTGATAATGATTATAAGAAATGTTTCTTGTAGCATCAGCATATTAGAATTGATCTCTAAAAGATCACGTGACATTGAAAACTGGAATAAAGCTGCTGGAAATTCAGTATTACCATTTCAAGAATAAACTACATTTTAGGATAAATTTAAATAGAAAACAGTTATTTTAAATGCTAATATTTTTTACAGTATTGCTGTTTTTACAGTTTTTAAATAATGCATATACGAAAGTGCATATATATATATATATATATATATATATATATATATATATATATATATATATATATATATATATATATATATATATATTTGGTTTTTTTGCCAGCATATATATATATATATATATATATATATATATATATATATATAAATAAATGTGTGTGTATATGTGTATGCTGGCAAAAGACTTAGGCACGTTGGTATTTTCACACAAAAAAAAATAATTAAGCCAGTTATTTATATCTCTTACTGTAGTGTGTTAGTAGGAAATATCAGTTTACATTTCCAAACATTCATTTTGCAAATAATTGTAATAATCCAGTGAGATTTATTTATTTATTTATTTATTTATTTATTTATTTATTTATTTATTTATTTATTTATTTATTTATTTATTTATTTATTTATTTATTTATTTATTTATTTTACAAGAAGTCTGACAGCAGCCGGTATGATCTGATCTCACCATCATCGTCTGTCTGTGATTACATGAAGAAACAGAAAAAACTGAGATGGATTAAATCCAGAAGAACTAAGGCAATCTTTTAATTATTATAATTGGTATAGTTTTAGTGATAAATGACTGCTGCAATTAATAACATGAAGTGAAGTGATATATTCATGTACACATTCTCATACCATTTGCAGTGCTCTTTGAACTAAGGATCCACGCTCACTATGATTTAGAGTCTCCCTTAGAAAAATGTAATACCCTGTGAAGTCAAATTAAACCTACCTACTGTTGTTAAATGAGAAATAATAACAACTTAATTGTTTGTTGCACATTTATCATTGTTTCAATAAATACCTGACTGAACACACTCTGCACTTCAGGACAATGTGGAAGTTGATTGGAAGTGTTTTTTGTAACAGTGGGCTCTGTGCATGATGTACGGTTGAGGAGCTGTGCAATGTTGTGGTGGAGAGGTCCTCCAAGCAGTTATAAATAGAGCTCTTTGGGACCTGAATTGATTAATTACATGTTAAGGACGCTGGAGAAAAGTGCTGCCTCGTCAAGAGGAACCATTTGAATTCCACTCCACACACATGCACACATACACACACCTCACATCGACTTGCACACTATAACACATGCTCCCCTCTGATACATGCTCAAATATTTGGAGATGCCCGCAAAGTCAAATGTTTGGAAGACTTCTCCACACTAAGCCAATGCTTTTGTTTAAAATGGATATAGTTGTAAAATAATCTCCACCCACCTGTGAGTGACTAGAAGAATCAGTTTTTCTATGAAAAAGACTCTACAGAGAGTATAGTATTCTTCTTATTCTATTATTTTATTTTAGTATTTTTAGCTCATCTGAGGTGTACTAAAATATATGGAAAATAAGCAAATAGACTATGCCATTGAAAAATAAAGAAAACAATAAAAACTCCTTTTTCTTCTTGCACTTCAAATATAACATGCCACTTTTTAAAATTAAATTTAATTAAATAACCCTAATAAAAAGCTAAATAATACATATCTATTTTTCCCCTAGAAATGATCGAGTAACCATGGTGACCAAGATTTGTTTTCTTCCACACTAAACCATAAGACACACTGATGACTGTATCCTATCATACCACAGAACAGGCAAAACACATTTTCATATTGCATACTCCTGCTATGTTTCATATGTTTTTTCCTTTTTTTTTATTATTCTATGTCTCACCTGTACCCCATAACCCCCTGCTTCAGCTTCTACTGTGTTTTGTTACAGGGCTGCATTAGAGAATGTACGGACCTTAGACAGATAAGGAAACAGAGAGATTGAATTCTAAGTGGTAACATGGAGAAGGGTATGAGTGGTTAAAGCGGCCATGTAAGCAAACCCTCCATCTTTTTATTCCTCTAACTTGCAGGGATGCCATATGCTGGATGGTGAAATGGAGATAAGAGAGATGGATAGACGGGAACGAAAGAGAGAGGAACATAGAGGGGAAGTTATCACAAAAACTTTCTTATCTCTTCTGTCCCTTTGCCCTTTGTTCGGAAAAGCCCTATCCACCTAACAGAGTCATCATTGTTGGAGAGCACAAACACACACACACTGAGGATGTGTGCTTGTGCATTTCTTTGCTGGTATTGTGCTTTTTTCATGTTAATTGAGATTAAGTGGCTCTCCTTGAGTGAAAACACAGCTCTGAAATGACTAGTGGAGCTTTGGGAAAACATCATACACTAATACCTCATCTTATACAGCGCTTCTAATGAGCCACCATCACATATTCACACACACACACTCGCCTCTCTGCCACCTATCTTTGCATGGTAATTAATAACACTTATTCAAGAAAGCCGATGTTTGCCACGTACTACATGCACATACTTCGTTATGTGTGGCATTGACAAAGCATTAGCCATAATAAGGCTATAATCACATCATAATTACGACATAATGACTGGTTTTCACTCGTCCTCACCCAGTGGATCCCAAATTGCAGCACAAGTGAATGACGAGCAAGCTAATAGCAAAGCCCTTCAATTGCTTGGCAATTCTCATGTTGCCTTCACTTGAGCACTGAAACAATTAGAATGACGATTAAAACCTTGAAAATATTTTAATTCCTCTTTTCATACATGATACAGAAGTAGAACTCGCAGGAATTGCAGGTGTTCTGTGTTACTGGCACCTTTGCGGTCTTTGTTTAGTGCAGATTAGTGCATCTAAAAGGGAGAATTAATATTATTTTGCAACACTTTCTGCTTGTCTATTGATGTTTGACATGAAAATATATTGCAAGCGAACCAATTGTTTGCACTGTAACTCTTTATTTGGAAAGTCCTGAGTTGACAATGCTGCTTCCTTACTGTGTTAATTCTGTCAACTGCAGCGGTTTCCCATCCTCCCATAAGTTTAGTAAGTGCCGGCACAAGGGGGTTGCTGTTGTTGAAAAGAGTCTTTCTATACGCTGGGGTATTTGGGAGTCACCAATGAAGGGCACCTTTATCTGCTACATACTGCTGAGAATTACTTGCATGAACAAGGCATTATCTTATAATTTTCTCTCAGGGACTGGAGAACGACTGAAGAGACTTGAGGCTTGACAACAGGGACAAGAGACGAGAAACAGAAATCTAGCATATTTCTTTACTTTCCTGGAGAAGGTTAAGGAGATCTCTGTCTTAGAAACAGCAGTGTGATGTATCTTGGGGTTGCTATTTTAATGGATGGTTATTTTTATAGGGATGATCCAGCGTTTTTTAGTGCCGCTCCATCCAGATGTGCTGTTGTAACATGCTCAGCTCTTCACTGACTAATTAGTGGACTTTAGCGGTCTGATGAGAGACTGTATCAGATTTTACAGGTTTCTGAGGGCCGTACAAGTAATAAAAATACATCTGTATCACTTCATCTATAACTGAGAACACCCTGGCTGTTAAATGAATACTAATTCAATTTAAGCAATGGTGTCATTTTTGCTGTTGTATATATATATATATATATATATATATATATACACACTCACCTAAAGGATTATTAGGAACACCTGTTCAATTTCTCATTAATGCAATTATCTAATCAACCAATCACATGGCAGTTGCTTCAACGCATTTAGGGGTGTGGTCCTGGTCAAGACAATCTCCTGAACTCCAAACTGAATGTCAGAATGGGAAAGAAAGGTGATTTAAGCTATTTTGAACGTGTCGTGGTTGTTGGTGCCAGACGGGCCGGTCTGAGTATTTCACAATCTGCTCAGTTACTGGGATTTTCACACACAACCATTTCTAGGGTTTACAAAGAATGGTGTGAAAAGGGAAAAACATCCAGTATGCGGCAGTCCTGTGGGTGAAAATGCCTTGTTACAACCGAGGTATGCAGCAAAGCATTTGTGAAGCCACAACACGCACAACCTTGAGGCGGATGGGCTACAACAGCAGAAGACCCCACCGGGTACCACTCATCTCCACTACAAATAGGAAAAAGAGACTACAATTTGCACAAGCTCACCAAAATTGGACAGTTGAAGACTGGAAAAATGTTGCCTGGTCTGATGAGTCTCGATTTCTGTTGAGACATTCAGATGGCAGAGTCAGAATTTGGTGTAAACAGAATGAGAACATGGATCCATCATGCCTTGTTACCACTGTGCAGGCTGGTGGTGGTGGTGCCAATTGGGCATCGTTTAAATGCCACGGCCTACCTGAGCATTGTTTCTGACCATGTCCATCCCTTTATGACCACCATGTACCCATTCTCTGATGGCTACTTCCAGCAGGATAATGCACCATGTCACAAAGCTTGAATCATTTCAAATTGGTTTCTTGAACATGACAATGAGTTCACTGTACTAAAATGGCCCCCACAGTCACCAGATCTCAACCCAATAGAGCATCTTTGGGATGTGGTGGAACGGGAGCTTCGTGGCCTGGATGTGCGTCCCACAAATCTCCATCAACTGCAAGATGCTATCCTATCAATATGGGCCAACATTTCTAAAGAATGCTTTCAGCACCTCGTTGAATCAATGCCACGTAGAATTAAGGCAGTTCTGAAGGCGAAAGGGGGTCAAACACAGTATTAGTATGGTGCTCCTAATAATCCTTTAGGTGAGTGTATATTTGTTTTATATCTCTTAAAGGAAAAATGTTGCCTCTCACCCACACCTCGTTTCTTTCTCACACAAACCATTCAGGAATTGTTCATTTGGATCAGATCTGTTCAATTAATTGGTTGATCAGTTTCACAAAAATGTCTAAATGATTATTTTACAAATTAGGCACACTATATCACAGTTTTGTTTTTTTTTTTTTTTTCCAAGGAGAACTAAGATTGATGTCAAGGTAGTGAACACCAACTTGCCAACTTAGCAACCAAATCAGTTTAATGGTTTCTGAAGACTTTAAGAAAGTAGTACAAAAGTTGCAGTATATGAACTAATATTGTGGTGCCTTTGAGTCATTGAAGATCGAACCCCTCAGCTGAACCTTTCACTTTTGTATGGTAAAGGGTGACAGGAAGAATTACATGAGTAAATGCTGGCTGTATTAGAAGTTTCTATTCCTAGAAAAAACATTTCATATAAAAACAGAAAATAAAAAACTATTCCTTTGAAGGTTTTTTTTTTTTTTTTTTGTGTGTGTGTGTGTGTGTGTGTGTGTGTGTGTGTGTGTGTGTGTGTGTGTGTGTGTGTGTGTGTAAAATAGCAGCACCAAATGTAAATGCAACCCAAACAGATATCTTTAATATCCAATATAATATTTATCTGTTCATTATTTTTATTGTATATATTTGTATAGCATATCAAAATAGCATGTCTTATTTTTTTATATTATTATATTTCATATTAATGTCAAATATAATCTGAAACCTTTTGCAACTTTATATGCAATTTGATATACAAATGTAGATATGAAAAATATTTATCTGTAGACCCACCCCTAACTAATGCCATTGCTACGAAGACCCACTAAAACAGCAGCATGTTTTGATAGAGCCACAGTGTTTATAATTTCCAGGGAAATCAACCAACAAACAGCTTGTGAAATGACTTGTAGTTGTTTACACAATGATAGGATAAAGTATGTTACATTGACATATGAGATGCGAGATAGTCAATGGGAAAGTGGGAAAAGAAAAAGAGAACAGTAGCCTAAGCAATTACTCTAAAAGAGCCTGACCTGCAACATAATAATTCAATAATCACATCAGAAGACTGCTTAAAAATCAACAGATTTCACACAAAACAATCAGCATTTGAGCTGTGTTACATTTAATGGATTATAGAAACAAGGAAAGAAAAAATCAACAATGCTGAGTGAACAGAGAAAAGAAGGTTGGCGGTGCAACACAAATGTGCACGTGCACACACATACGCACATTCTCGAGGGGCACATTTCCAAGGAGCTATGAGAACCTAATCAAGGGTGACTTGACTTTGCTTGGAGGATGTGTGTGTGATAGTGTGTGTGCGTGTGGAAGAGTGTGAGAGAGCCAGGGAATTTGCAAGGGGCAGCACAAATGGTGGGATGATTGAAAAAGAGAGAGCGAGAGATGGAGTCGAGAAGACAGAGAGGGAAGTCTGGGCCTGGCACAGCTTGAGGAGAACAAATTTGAGAAGGATAGAGACTGTCGCAGAGGGTGGTGAAGACATGAGGATGTTTTTTTTTTTTTTTGAGTGCGGTTGTTAGTGTGGACACTGCTGCCAATGCAACTGCATTTGAATAAATTCTAATATCTAATATCTCTGTGTGACCGTTCAAAGGGGAGAAACACATTGTTACGGCAAACACCAAAAAGATGGAAGAGCAAGAGAAGGCAAGAGAGATGATATATTGGAGGTCTTTGAGGTGAAGGCTTACTCATCTCTCTGTCATACTCCATGGCATTTGAGGTAAAATACTTAGAAAATGGCCCCAAATGGCAGACTCTAATAAAGCCTTGGAGATGGGTCTGGAGACATTATGGGATGTTGCCTCACAGAGAGCTGACTAATGGCGCCTGAGGTCCCAGGGAATGAAGTTTAAACCACATGGGCCTGAAAACAACAACAAGCTGTACAGAAATAGCAGAGAGAAGGATGGAAATGTCAAGCAAGCTTGTCTAAAAGATCAGAAACACTCAACATCCAGAGAAGCAGTTTTTAGCTCTAGACTCCTACACTGTTGCTTACAGTTGTTTTGGGGCATTTTTTTACTGACAGTATGGACTTTAAAAAAAAAAATGTTATGGGGTGACAGATAATGTGAGCCAGATTCAAACTCACAATGCCCATCGGCCAAGCTTACACACCTCAATGTGTCAGAGCAGTGATAATACATTTTCTGACTTTCTAATTCAATTAACAGTGAAATGTGTCTCCATCAATGTCTGAAATGTTCCAGATTTAGACTGTCATCAAAACCCACTGAAATCAACACCTGAATATCATCATCAGGTTTTTTAAAAAATCCACTACCTAATTAGAATCACATTTGTGAATGAGATTAGAGCTGAACAGTTATCTCAGTGGGGCCACTGGCCTAACCCTTTGTTAAGTGCTAAGTGAGCAGTAACAAGGTTTGTTTGCATTGTATTCGGGCCCCGGCTGCACTCTGCGACATGAATGGATGTGTGAGGAAGGCTCTTCCACCAGAGCTGACTGAGTGCTTCAGACTGCCTGACCCTTCCTCCGGCTGCCTGACCTGCTTGTGTAATTAACTTTTACAGGGCCTATTTTAGGAGTACTGTCTCTCAAATAGAAGTTCACTAGAGGGACAAGAATATGGGTTTTAGTGTGCATAGATGAGAACGAAAGGAAAAGATAGGTAGAGAAGGATGGCCTAAAAAAAGTATTTGGACACTGTACGACATTTAAAATGTATGCATTGCGTTGCATTCAATTGACTTTAAACTGGTCACATGGTGAATGTATGACGTCATTTCCCAAATATATCTCCTTTATTAAGAAATGTAATGTTTATTTTATTTTTTTAAATGTATTTATATAAAGATATATAGGTGAGATATTTAGAATATATATGAGCAATGGTATAGGTAATCACAGCATGCTGATATACAACCATATCGCACGGCTATGAATGTGATATTACGTTTATAAAACAATTCGACAGCACAAGTGTGTAAATAAATAAGAAAAACCAAAAAAAACAACAGTGTCTTTAAAATCCCTCTTTTGTGCAGAACTTCTTCCTTCCGCCACAGATTCAAGTCTCAAGTGGACGGTTTGACAGTTGAGCCAAAGCCCCCGTTACTAATTCTAAAATGTCCCTTTAGGACTAGTAACGAAGGAATGCTGAGTTGCTTCATTGAAGCTTATTATATTATGTAGGGTAGAGTATTAAGAGAGAGAGAAAGTGATGAAACAAGTGCATTACTGCATCTAGATGATATTCTTCAGGTCATTATTATATTCATAATCACAAAATCAGATCGAATGTCCACTGAGGAAAGCAATGTCTTTGTGTTTGTCCTTTTAACAGTTAAATGGATTTCCCATGACAGCGTCTTAAGGAGTTGTTTAAAGTAAAAATGACAACATCCTTCTTTCCTTGTTTCTTTCGATTTCAATATAAAAGTCTTTTCTGCCATCTAATGGTGTAATAATATAGCTAACTTTTATGGAAGTCGAAATCACAATAACAAACGGACCCTTTCGCAATACCAAATACGGCTATTTATATAAAATATAACCTATTGATCAATAAAATTTAAATAAACAATATTAGTCATTAGAAAAGTATAATAAGTACTGGGGGTATATTTAAACAATTTAGATTTAATACAAAATTGAGCACCATAAACTTGCCCCTAGATCACCCAGACCATGAGAGCATGTTAGACATTCTCTAGCACTCAATGGAACCAATAATTCTAATCTGCCTCTACAATTAATTAAGGTGGTTTAGTTTATTTCTGTTAAGCCTGGATTGCCTGCCTTAAAAATGATTTTACTGTACCCATGAGCATAGTACAGGGTATTAAATTAAAACACAACACACAAAGGTGATTAATATCTATGCCCATGTTAAACACGGGCATTATCATGTATTCTAAATAGTTATTCTCCATAATGAATGATCTCAACACAATTATCTTAATTACTTAAATATCCCACGACACTCAACACCTATGTCATGAATGTAATGGAAGTTCTACACATTAAAGAGGTCTAATGTTCCAAAAGCTCAATTTTAACAATTATAAATGCTCAAAACAATAAAACAATAGCATTACTAGAAATTACTAGAAAAGCTGCCATAGACCTCTTTCACTGTCCATCACATACAATCACATGGGCACACACACACACTCACACACAGGTTTTAGGTTGGATGAGGAATGGGTGTTACATCTCGCCGTTTTAATTATCCTTATTGATTCCCTCGGTGCCTGGGCCGTGTTTACTCCTGGGCAATAATGCATTATGTCCGCTGCTGAATTGATGAATGCATTTTAATCTAAATCTATCTGAGTAATGCAACTCCAGAATAAATCAGAGCTCTGAGCTGGCCGCCAGCTGTCCTCGTCCTATTCCCTCGGCAATTATCCATCGCACGGAAATGGACTCGTCACTCTCTCCCATCCCACATGCGCTTATTCCTTTTGTTTTTCAAAAAGAGTCTCCCAGGCGCAAACGAACAGAAAGGATCGACTAGTTTCATTTAAAAAAAAAAAAAATATATATATATATATATATATATATATATATATATATATATATATATATATATATTGAAAATAGGTCACCCCCTTAGGGAACAACAACAGAAAAAGTTACAAGAACTAGTACATGATTAACAAGAGAAATGCATAACCACTGAAGTCATTCTTTTAGTGTTTAGTTCTGACAAAATACAAATGACTTTTAGTGTCATTTACATAGGCATTTGCAGTTTACGTATGGTAAATTATTTGATAATTCAGAACCGCAGAATATTAAGAGGCCTATGAAATTTATTTGGTTTGACTATACTATATATCATGCTATCTGATTTCAATGTAGTTTGACCGTCTTCTTCAGAAAACCTTCTTTGTTTCCCTAAGCAGCTTAGCCCTGAAGCCCATTAAAAAAGGAGCGTATCATAGTCGGTGGATTTGAGTTTGTTTGAGTGTTCTAAAGTTGTCTGATTTTTACAGCACTCCTTTTGTTCCATAATGAAATGCACTGGCTTACCCTGTTGCTTGACACAGTATGTGAACAGAACAGGCGAACTTCGCCCATGAGTACAAAGGGAATAGGATTTTGTCATTAATTATGTCCTTCTAGCCAAGAGAGTAGAGGGGGTCTAACATGATTATAGAATAACAAACCTCTGTATTTGGAGTTTTGTTTAGCTTAATTGTTGGCTGTTCCCCAGTGTTCTGGACTGAAACAGCCAGCGCGTTCTGGCTGTTTTTATGTTTTGAACAATGTATCACTGTCATTATTGAGTAAATGATGGTAATTTGGAGGAATGTGCTATGGGATTTGTCAAAATCAAGCTAGAAGGCTGATGCACTGATGAGTAACTGCTTCCACTGTAGAAGCTTTACTTTTATTTATTTATTTATTTATTTATTTGTTTGCCTTTTCTTAGACTCAAAGTGACATGTAGTCTAGGGATCTATATACTGATGTTAATTAGAGTCATACAAGACACCTGATCTTTACACTTTGAAGTGTTGACGCAGTGCTGCCCACTCAAAAACCATAGAGAGTAATTAGGTTTTGTGTGTGGGAGACTTATTGTATTGGATCAGTGAGGAGGTAGTGGGGTGCTGGAGTGTAGCTGACGTCTTTCCCCCAAAGCAACCCCAGACATGTTCCAGATGAGTCACCCCGCTCCCTATCTGACAGCCTTTAATTCCATCTAGACTTAACGATAGCAAACCGAGATCCACCGCCCCTACTGCCAACGCTGGTTCTATTCCCAAATGCTCACTGACGATCCCCACATGATGGATCAACTGTAGCATCTCTCAGCAGAAAACAGGCCAAAGACGAGCAGCTCATTAAACGTATATATTTTTCTCTTCAACTGCTCCTTTCCTTCTCCTTGGTCTCCTCTCATTCTTAGTTAAGTGCCTCACGATCACTGCTACCATTGATGCCTTTGTGTGCTTTCAAGATCCACTTCCCTTCATCTGTACTTTGAGTTCCGTGCATATGGGAGCCCGTTGACCTCCTGCTTGATATGCTGTGTACAGGCTCGGTTTCTGTGCCTGGAGGTGTAGTTATGTTCGGCAGAGGGTCCCGGGTCTGCACTGGACATATGCTGAGCTTGTGATCTGCCTGACTCAAGGGCAAAAGCCTCTCATCCATAAAATATGCAGGTCAAAGGCAATAACTCCATTTTGCCCAACATATGTTACATATCTCACAGAAAAAAAAAAAATAAAGAAAAAAAATAAAAATAAAATTCACTCAGGATTTAACATGAAATGTATTTGGGTGAACTGCAATGTTGAGGGGATTGTTACCGGCATTAGTTCATGCATGATGTCATACAGTATTTACTAGTCATTTCAAACTTGTTTTTGTCCATACAATGAAAGTCAGTATGTTTACATGCACCCACATAATCCATTTATAATCCATTTTATAGACTGATGGCTCAATTTAACTGATAAACCTTCATGTACAGTGCAAAATTAGTCAAAAATGTTTGACACAATCACTTTATATGATGAACAGATTTAATTTAGGCTTTTATTCACATATAAACATTCATCAATGCACACATCAGTTATGGTAAACAAAAGCTCAAGCATGCTTGCTTAATGTGCGAGAACCAATGAGGTTCATTATCATGTATAACACAGGTTGTTTTTTCTGTAACTCAGCTGCTGGGTCATCACATACCTACCCAGTGCTGGGTCAGTGTAACCCAATGTTGGGTAGTCTGTGCCAAACAGGTTAAAACTGGTAACATTAGTCACCGGTAATTAGAACTTCCTGAGGAGAAATTCCTGAATGAAATTAAGGTTTATATTACCTTGTATTCCTATCAAATTACTATTGTACAAATAGGACAATCACTGTAGTCTCACATTTTACCTTTTGTTGTTTACATGTAAGTCACAGCTAATGTCTGCTGGGAACGCTTTACCTCCCGCCAAACAAATGGGTGACCAGGGCTGAAACACGGTGCGACACCGCTGTCCTGCCGTTGTGCGCTCTACTGACTATAATAGGTGCGCTGTTGATAGTGTGCTAGCATCACGGCTGTGGTCGCACTATGCGCCTGACAGGTTGAAACTTAAATGTCTGACAGACGAGATGGCATCACAAGGTAAAGCTGTTTTTTATGTAACTTTTAAAAAATGAATATATAAGATTGTCATTTAATGAACTGGAACAGCCTACTGATAGCAGTTTTCTTCCCACAGATTCCCATTGGCTGCTGTTGCTGCTCCTGTCACGTCCTAAAACATTTACTAAATGTATTATTTTAAAACATAATGTAATAGAGTATTTTTGACCGTAAAAGACCAACTTTCCATTGAATACAAATATAATTGTGTGTGAACTGTTCCTGTCCTATATATACAACAGAGATTTTAGAGTGCATTTTTTTTATTTATTTATTTTATGAAAAAACATCATCAAACCAAAATCAAACTGACTGACCCAGCACTTTCAAAAAACAACCCAGCAAATGGGTTAATAAAACCCAACAAGCTGGGTAAAAATAATCCAGTATATGTTCTGTCCAATATTTATTTGACTTTTAATTTACAACCCATTTTGGGTTCATTTTAAGTCAGTCATATAATACAATTATATAAATAAATAATAATAAAAAAATAAAAATAAAAAGAATAATTGGGTTAAATAAAATGGCCCAAGTTGGGCAAACATTTAACTCAACCGCCAGGTTAAAACAACCCAATCGCTGGGTTTGTCCATTTTCACCCCAACTTGGATTGTTTTTAACCCAGAATTTTTAGAGTTTATGTGAATATAAACATTTGAAATGCAAAACTTGCGAGAGAATTGTAAGCAAAGTGGCCTATAATTTTTCCTTCCACATAATATTTTTGTCCATCACATATGGTGTTTTATTAACAAAGTTCAGGAGGAACATGTTCAGATAATCAACCTAATTATCATATATACAGTAGGCATATAGCCGATTACCAATTACCTACAACACTCTGACTATAGCACACATATCAGACTGCTTCCTGTGTGTGATAACTCTGAAAGCAGCAGCTGGGCACTAGGCACTGTACAATCGCTAAAGTTTTATTCAGAATACATTTAATGCATATGTAAACAAATAGGTGAATCAGATTGCAATGTTTAGGGTTTACAGAATCTGTAAATTTTATTTTTTATTATAAACTATATGACTGCCTACACAAGAAGTTTCATAAGCCATGCTGTGCCATCACCTGAAATCACCCACAGTCTGCTTCACAGCTGTGAAACAAGCAAACAAAAAATGACAACGACAAAAACGCCAATCGTTCTCATGAAGAGTCTGACAGGCAAATCAATTTCCTGCTTTATGTTCAGGTGATGATTAAAGAGAGTGGATTTGATGCTATTTGCTTAGTTTCCTCTCAGAATTAGCTAACTCTTAGGCTAATTAACTTCCGCATGTGTAGAACAGGCTGAGAGGGGGATGTAATTACCAACTTCAGGTTTATCCATCTCAATAAGCAAGAATAATGAGAGTGGCTCTGTGAAAGGGAACAGGGAGGGGAATATCACTTTACAATCAAGACCGTAGAGTTGTTTGGTATTGTACCCACCCCCTCTACTGCCACCACTGCGGCTTTCTAACATTCCCAAAGCACACACATTAGCTAACTTTTTTTTTTTTTTCACAAAAGTGCTCTTGCAATGTCACTTGTCAATAGTTTTTGGATGTCATCTGTCACTTTGATTGGTCATGTTCCCATATGCAGTGTGATATAATAAAATAGTAAATGTTGACACCCTCATCAGTGACTTTGCGACGTCTTTGCAAGTCCTCATTCTCAACACCATCCTGTTGTGATGACAAGCTGTCCATCTGTTTGATGGGCCGTCCAGTGGCTATTATGTATCAAACTGGGCGTCTGAAAACAAGTTGATTGACAGCTTATACTGGCAGGCCCTTGAGACGAATCCCAGCTCCAATTTCAGGTGGTTGGGGTATAATAATGATCTGTCTCTACATATGACGCTGTTCTGACCACTTGAACAGAACTTAACCTCCTTACAACAACAACAGAAATGGCATTCCATCCATCCATCCATCCATCCGATAAAGGTAGAGTTGAAGAGGAACATCTGGAAACTTATGTTACACAATGACTCAAATCAGATTTTGAATTCAGTGCAAGACCGATTAAATAATTAGCAATTTTAAAAAGTGCATCAACAAATTACATAACTACATCATTGGCTTTTCTGATTTGTTTTTAACCTTTAATGAATTGTGAACATGTCAGGTTTTTCTCTCTTTTTATCCTTTGTTTTAGATATGGCAAAGCCTTTGTTGTACTTGAACCTGTCATCCAGCTTGGTCACAGAGGAATTAAATAACAAGGATGATGATTTGCTTGTTTTATTCAAGAGTAAATTAGCTGAGGGAGGTGGAATTTGGGGGCGTATCTGATTCAGAGGTTGTTAGAGAACTTCCTAGTGCATGAAAGTGTGTTGTGAAATGAGACAGCGATGTTTCTGTTTTGTCTCTATGTAACTCCATGTCTCCTTGTCTTGAATGCGACACAGTCATTAACGAACCTTCCCTGATGTCAACCTATTTAATAACTGGGGAGTGAAAATCCAATCCACAAAAACATCCACGCTGACGTCTTTGAAGCCACCTCAGGGAAAGCAAGCTGCCGTACCGTGCATTTCATGACCTCCAGCAAAACACTTTCAGTCTGGGATATACTTCTCCTGTCTGTCTGTGTGTGTGTGTGTGTGTGTGTGTGTGTGTGTGTGTGTGTGTGTGTGTGTGTGTGTGTGTGTGTGTGTGTGTGTGTGTGTGTGTGTGTGTGTGTGTGTGTGTGTGCGCGGCTACAGGGCTCTCTCCCTGGGACTCAGGTGTGTGGGTTGACAGAGAAATGAAGAATTTGTATCCGCATAGAAAATCATAATTTACTGTCTCAACCCAAGCTAACAGAGAAATAATTGCTAGTCTCACCATACACACACAAACACACAATAATTCAGCTCCAATAACACTAAAAAGCTCTCCTATTTCATTTCTGTTTTTGGAGAAAGCCTAAATGTAAAGTGTTTTGGAGGTAATATGTTTTTTTTTTTTTTTTTTTTTTTTTGTTTTATGAGTTGATGAGTTTCCTTCACTTCGATTCCTGTCATTCATGAATGATTACTTACCTGTTTTCTTGTAATGCTGCTATATGCAAGCACAGAATAACATTTAAAAAGGTTTTTTTTTTTTTTTTTTTTTTGTGTGTGTGTGTGTGTGTGTGTGTGCGTTTTGTTTTTTCTCCCTCTGGTTGTGTACTCAAACAAAAAAACACATGTAAGCAAAGCCATTTCAAATGCAGCTGTCAGTTGCGATCTTCATACATTCAGCTCTCTAATTAATGAGATGAATTGCTTCTTAACTAATAATGACTCAGGCTAAATGAGAGGCAATAATTACTGCTTGGCTTACCATTATTAAATATGTTTTAAAGGCAGAAAATCTTTTTTAAAACCCACCAAAACAGTTTTTACACCCGTATTAGAGAACCACAGGCAAGCCTGCATTAGAACAAGCTACTGTAACTTCATCTCTTATGGCAATTTTATGACCAGAAATTAATCGGAGGAAATGAAATTATAGTCATGTGAAGGATATGACATATTAACGGAGACTATCAGATTTCCTGTCTTGGCCAGGCAGATGGGATTGATTTGTCTCTGGTGTGTCTCTTTGTGTAAGGAAAGGGGTCACAGGACCCAGTTAAGCTAATAAGCAAGTCATACGGACATACAGACAGCATTTCAGTGTGTTTAAACAGAGGCTTGTTGTCAGCAGTTATCAAGACCCTCGCTCTAGGCGGAAGAGGTCTGGGTCAGTCTGGGTCACATAGGGGTCACTTGTACTGGGTGGCTTCTTTGTCTTTTACCATTTCCTATGGACATTTTTTATCTCACACTAGGGTTTTCAACCGGGGGATTTTCAAAGAAGATAAATATCAAGTATATTAATTATTATTATTATTATTATTATTATTATTATTATTATTTCATTTTAATTTCTATTTTGTAATTAAGCATTATTGTCAGGTTACACTTTATTTGGTAACACCATCAATTTTGCAGTGTACTTGTTACATATGTTACATGTACTTACCATATTAATAACAGTAAATTATGCATAATTACATGCATACCAAACACTAATCCTACCCTAACCCTGTAGTAAGTACATGTTGGTAATTAATATTACTCAGTACTTAAATGTGTAATTACACTGTAACAATTACACCTTAAAATAAAAGTATCCCTTTATTTAAGGTGTCCTTGTTACAGTGTAACTACACTTTTTAAGTACTGAGTAATATTAATTAACAACATATACTTACTATATGTCACAGTTATGTTGAGTTTTCTTCATGGACCTTCAGTTTGCTTTTCATTTGCAAATCTGTCTCCCTGGTTACCATCATTATGAGTTAATTTAGTTCAGCTGTGTCTGTTTAATCATCCTCGTTTGTATTCACTACTTAAGTTGTTCTTTCTCCTGCACTCCTTGTCTGGTCACTGTTATGTTTAGATGTTTTGTGCTGTTGCCTGTCTGCCTGCCTTAAGATTATTTGTTATTAAACTACATTTTGAACTTGATTCATCTGTATTCGTTGTCCTGCCTGCACATAGATGATATGCTGTGACAGATGACCGGACCAGCCCAAGATGGACGATAGGGCACAAATTATCATCTTGTCTCAGAAGAGCCATGATTTTGTTTTACAAACTTGATTCCAAAAAAATTGGGACAATGTACAAATTGTGAATACAAAGGGAATGCAATAATTTACAAATCTTCGGGCCCTTAGATGGCACTGCATCACATACAGGAATGCTACTGTAATGGAAATCACAACATGGACTCAGGAATACTTCCAGAAAACATTGTCGGTGAACACAATCCACCTATATAGGTCAAAAAAGAAGCCATATCTAAACATGATCCAGAAGCGCAGGTGTTTTCTCTGCCAAAGCTCATTTAAAATGGATTGTGGCAAAGTGGAAAACTGTTCTGTGGTCAGACGAATCAAAATTTTAAGTTCTTTTTGGAAAACTGGGACACCATGTCATCCGGACTGAAGAGGACAAGGACAACCCAAGTTGTTCTCAGCGCTCAGTTCAGAAGCCTGCATCTCTGATGCTATGGGGTTGCATGAGTGCGTGTGGCATTGGCAGCTTACACATCTGGAAAGGCACCATCAATTCTGAAAGGTATATCCAAGTTCTAGAACAACATGCT
Source organism: Paracanthobrama guichenoti (assembly GCA_018749465.1). Lineage (NCBI taxonomy): Eukaryota > Metazoa > Chordata > Actinopteri > Cypriniformes > Gobionidae > Paracanthobrama > Paracanthobrama guichenoti. The sequence continues at coordinate 32,777,667 of CM031956.1, read as the reverse complement.
CCCATCCAGACATCGGATACTGAAATGGCAAGCCTGCAGTACAGATATTTCACCCATAGAAAACATTTGGCGCATCATAAAGAGGAAGATGCGACAAAGAAGACCTAAGATTCAGCAACTAGAAGCCTGGATTAGACAAGAATGGGACAACATTCCTATTCCTAAACTTGAGCAACTTGTGTCCTCAGTCCCCAGACATTTGCAGACTGTTATAAAAAGAAGAGGGGATGCCACACAGTGGTAAACATGGCCTTGTCCCAACTTTTTTGAGATGTGTTGATGCCATGAAATTTAAAATCAACTTATTTTTCCCTTAAAATTAATAATTTTCTCAGTTTAGTTTAAACATTTGATATGTCATCTATGTTGTATTCTGAATAAAATATTTCAATTTGAAACTTCCACATCATTGTATTCTGTTTTGTTTTGTTTTTTACAATATGTACAGTGTTCCAACTTTTTTGGAATCGGGTTTGTATCTGTGAAGGGCTTTTGTTATTTTGCCATCACCTGCACCCTTGACGACGAGACTCTGAAGACCTTGTTCCGGATTGGGGCAACCTTCAACCACCCTATCGACCTCCCAGACACCACAGGACTGGACTGGAGGGAGACTGTCATTCGGTTTCTGGAGAGCGTCACATCCCGATCCGGTACACAGCCATACCCAGAGCCCTACACACCATCTTCGACCGCAGATCATTTGTGTGAGCCCCCCACAGATGGAGAGCTACCACCTGCCACAACGTGTCAGCCAGAGCCTGAAGAGTTCCATCATGAGTCTGACAAGGGGTGTGAGCCCACAACATCAGTGGACGAGGGAATAGTGAAGTTGGACAATGAGGACTGGATGATAACCTTCAGTGAGGAGCTAGCGACTCCCACCCTATCCTACCCAGTATTTTCATCATCGCTGTTACAAGACAGCACCATGAACTCTGACTTATTTTCATCGACCTACATGGACTGTGCAATAGCTAACATAAGTCTGTCAAGATTTCTGTCACCATGAAGCTCAGCCAGTCCTCTAGCCCTGCTGCTCCCGGATGTGTACAGCCCTGCGCCATCTCATTGGAAACCCTGTTATGACGTCGAGCTGCGGCTCCTCCTCCGGCCTCGGCTCTCTTCTCTTGGCCTGTTGACCTCTCGGCTCCGTCTTTGCTCCTCCTACCTTTGGCTCCACCGGAGACCCTCAGACTTGCAGTTCCACCAGGCTCCCTCATCCTGCCGGCTTCCCCTTGATCAGTTGTCACACCACTTCTGCCACGGACTTGCAGGCCATCCGCTGCACTCCGTTCCTCCACCCCTACGGCTGCAATGGGTTCTTCCTTCCCTTCTGTCCTCAGTCCCACCAGTTCCACCTCAGCCCTCAGGTACTCTGGCTTCACCTTTGACCATTGCCACGGTATTGCCTAGGTCTCCAGTATTTTATTTTGTTAAGGGAAAAAAAGGATCAATGGGGTTTTATTTTTACTCAGTTTTAAAGAACCCTTTATGCCAAAAAGAGAAATGCAGACATAAATTGATTGCATAATACTATCATGTTTAACTGATTATTTTATTTTTCTAGTGAATAAATGGCATGATTACAAGCTGTTTAATTCATAATATTTAATCAACATATATATATATATATATATATATATATATATATATATATATATATATATATATCAAATCAAAAGTAATTAATTAATTAAAGGTGCAGTGAGCAATTAAAAAAATAAAATAAAATAAAAATCCTGTTGAAAGTGGATCGGGCTGAGCACCACAGCAAACTTGTAGCCAATCAGCTGTAGGGGGCATGTCCACTCATGATGGGAGAGGAGAGTGAGCTGAGCAAGAGTGAGATTTGAAGACAGACTGAAAGAGAGATGGCTGAGAGAGACATTACAAAATAGAAAAGCTCAGAGGAATATCACAGGGAAAAATAAGGGTTATGATCAGGCAAGAGCTTTAGGACCTGCATTAATATTAGACAAGCTTTCCAGCATTGGAAAAAAACAAGCAGGAAGGTCTGGAAACAGATGATGAGGCTGCACTGAAAAAAGTGCACAAGGCATGTCATTACTCTAAAGAAGTTGTTATACTTTATCTAACTCAAAACATTTAATTTTCTGTCTAGCCATCAGTGTTAAGTAAACAGTTTGGTTGATTTGAATTAAAAGTAAGTCTTGTTAGCGTAAATACACTCACCTAAAGGATTATTAGGAACACCATTTCACCTTCAGAACTGCCTTAATTCTACGTGGCATTGATTCAACAAGGTGCTGAAAGCATTCTTTAGAAATGTTGGCCTATATTGATAGGATAGCATCTTGCAGTTGATGGAGATTTGTGGGATGCACATTCAGGGCACGAAGCTCCCGTTCCACCACATCCCAAAGATGCTCTATTGGGTTGAGATCTGGTGACTGTGGGGGTACAGTTTAGTACAGTGAACTCACTGTCATGTTCAAGAAGCCAATTTGAAATGATTTGAGCTTTGTGACATCACCTTCAGTTAGGCCGTGGCATTTAAATGACTCCCAATTGGCACTAAGGGGCCTAAAGTGTGCCAAGAAAACATCCCCCACACCACTACACCACCACCACCAGCCTGCACAGTGGTAACAAGGCATGATGGATCCATGTTCTCATTCTGTTTACACCAAATTCTGACTCTACCATCTGAATGTCTCAACATAAATCGAGACCATGCAACATTTTTCCAGTCTTCAACTGTCTAATTTTGGTGAGCTTGTGCAAATTGTAGCCACTTTTTCCTATTTATAGTGGAGATGAGTGGTACCCGGTGGGGTCTTCTGCTGTTGTAGCCCATCCGCCTCAAGGTTGTGCGTGTTGTGGCTTCACAAATGCTTAGCTGCATACCTCGGTTGTAACGAGTGGTTATTTCAGTCAAAGTTGCTCTTCTATCAGCTTGAATCAGTCGGCCCATTCTCCTCTGACCTCTAGCATCAACAAGGCATTTTCGCCCACAGGACTGCCGCATACTGGATGTTTTTCCCTTTTCACACCATTCTTTGTAAACCCTAGAAATGGTTGTGCGTGAAAATCCCAGTAACTTAGCAGATTGTGAAATACTCAGACCGGCCCGTCTGGCACCAACAACCATGCCACGCTCATAATAGCTTAAATCACCTTTCTTTCCCATTCTGACATTCAGTTTGGAGTTCAGGAGATTGTCTTGACCAGGACCACACCCCTAAATGCATTGAAGCAACTGCCATGTCATTGGTTGATTAGATAATTGCATTAATGAGAAATTGAAAAGGTGTTCCTAATAATCCTTTAGGTGAGTGTATAATATATATATATATATATAAAGTAGGTAAGTAAGTTCCCAGTCGGTCTTTCTCTCCTCCATGGTTATTTCCTTCTGGCTTTATACCATCTCTCCGCACCAATCACGGCAATCAAACACAGGTGTTCATCGTTTGTATTTGACCTACTTACCGCTACTCCTCGGCTCTCTCTCTCTCTGTGCAGACCTCACTAAACCACGCCCCCTCTGCCACAATATATATATATAGCAGTATGTAGATTTGCATACAGCAAAAACAAAAAAACTAAATTGTATAGTTTATTTGAGACCACACTCAAGAGTGTTACAGTGTTAAAATATGAGTGTTATATGAAAAGTGAAAAAAAAAAAAAAAAAAACAAACAAACAAAAAAACAAACAAACACTGAAAAGTGTTACATTAACACTAAATTAACGCTGATCACCATAATGGTGACTTAAACATTGTGATTTTCTCCTTTGATGATTCTGCTCGGTATCTTCAATAATAGCAATCATCACTCATCTTTAACGTTGTTTCAGTGTTCATTTAACACTCTTATTTTAACACTTTAACAGTCTTTTTAACACTGGAGTTTTTGCTGTGGTTAAAAAAATAAAATAAAATAAATAAATAAATAAATAAATAAATAAATAAATAAATAAATAAATAAATAAATAAATAAATAAATAAATAAATAAATAAATAAATAAATAAAAAATAAATAAATAAAATAAAATAAAATAGATAGTCCTCATTTAACTCTTCAAATGGGATGTGAATAAGCAATGTTACACCGATCAGTCTGTGCGCCACAATTTAAGTCCACTCACTCTGAGTGACAAAAAGGTTTGACCTCACAGTCCATGAATGCCTATAACAGTGACCCAGAAGCACTGATACCAGCACTTAATTTTGAGCATGGTATTGATGAATGATGAAACCAGTCTGACAGTAATGAAACCAGTCTGAGTTCCAAGACACTGTCCTAGACAGAGATGATTTAAGATCGACTGCTTTGCCTCAAATGTCAAAATGTATTTTTGTCTGTTTGATTCAGACAGCAAAATATGTAAATTAAGACATATTGTAACCTTTTTTACATTTTTTAAAGTATTACTCTTAATGATGGATTTGTGTGTTTTAGATAATGCTATTTAGTGGTATAGTGATAGTGGTTTTAAATAGTAATAATAATCATTATGTGTATGTTATGTACAGTCAGAGATTATGCTCAAAGATATTTAAATTTGCTTAATGCTGAAATAAATGATAGGGAAATGTATTGTATATTTGGAACAAATGTGAGACTGCAGCTAAAAGGTTTGAGAAACACTTCCTTAAAAAATAAATACTACTACTACTACTACTACTACTAATAATAATAATAACAATAATATGCATACTGAGATATGAATACTGATTGTGGGGAGGGTAGGGAATGCTCAGTATCTGAAAAGTAAGCTATACACTGGGTTTATCACAGATTATCTCTCAGCATGATTGTTCATTCATATTAAACAGAACATGACAACATCACCAAATTACCCTGAAAGAAAAACATAATTTACTCTTATGAGGAGTCCCAAAGTGCTTTCTGCCTATTTATGCACAATAGTTCCAAGCAAGAAAACTAGCAGAGATGTCATAAAACACACACAAATGTTGTAAACAATTAACAGAACAATGTTTCATGATTCAATTTGCATATCACGTAACTAAATTGAAGATGAGCGGCATTTTGGCATGCGAAATGAAGATCACACCAGCGAACATGCGCACACGCGCCAGTCACACACTAATTGGCTGGTTTCTAAAGTGTGTACGCCTGTCTGCATCACAGTGGTGCATGTGGGTGTTTGACTGAATGTGTTGTTTGGATTTGTAACCCTTATGTAGCAGTGACTGGTTCGCCAGTTTCAATTTACACCCCCTGTGCTAACGAGGTAAACCCCAAGGGAAACTTCTCCGCCCTCTTCTGCTCCCTCTCTTTCTCCTCAACTCCCTTCTCTCTCATCTTGTTTTTGACAATAATCTCCCAGCGGTGCGTCGGAAGCAGAGAGGAAGAAACATTTTGTCACAAGTGCTTGGCGTGTTGGAGTGGCCATGTTTTATTTACTCCATGGCAGGGGGAAGCTTTTCATGCCCAATTGGCTCCCAGCCAATAGTGGAACAACCGTAACCACGGTGACACTGACAGATGTAGAAATCACTCTCAAAAATATGTTTGTTTATTGATGTCTGCGGCTTGCCTCTTGTCATCATTTCCTGTCAGTTCCCCTGCAAAATAAATGCTTGGAGGACCATAGCTTGAGTGTGACAGACAAACACAGACAAAGAGGGAATTGTCATTAATATCAAAATATTTGATTCATAGTTATATTTCTCAGGTGATCTGAGTACCTCTGACTTTACCAACAACATCTGAAAATTGCACAAAACTATTTTGTATTTTTAGAGAGCTTTGTAGATCTACTTTTCACTGCTTACTCTTGGCATAATTTTATGGATTTAGTATTAAGGGTGCAGCACACCCCTCCCTTCATTCTTCCTCCTCTAAAATGCACAAATACGCAATTCAAGAATCTCTCTTTTATCATATTAGAAGCGAAGCAAAATAATGCTTCATGAAAAATAAAACAAACATATGATGAACGAATGACAAGGAAGCCCAAAAAAATTAGCATACAGTACACAAGTGTATATACAAGCAAGTTTGTTGTCAGTCACCAGCAACACACACTCAAACCATGTTACCCACACAAGGAGCAAAAACAACCCACACTGAAAAAAGTGTTTCATTGGATCAAAGTAAAAATTTTGCGTCAACTTGTTACATCTAATTACTTTACTTTTCATCAACTTTAAATTTTTACTTTGAAAAGAATTAACTATCCATTACTTAGCCAAAGCAAAAAGTATCTTTGAATCAAATAAAGTTTTTAAGTTTAATGAAATCTCCAATTATACTTTGTCTTAATGCTTTCTATTTATATTAACTTAATTATTTTACTTTACATCTAACCAAATATCCAACCAAATACAATTTAAAATATCAATTTAATATAAAAAAATGATTTACTTTCAGAATGTGTAATTTTATCATCTGTCTAAGATGAAGGACTTCAAGCATCAAACTTTTGACAATTTATTTTGTCATAATACAAAATGTTTAATACAAAAAAAAAAAGGCTTTATACAGTCCAAAATCTTCAAAGAAAGTTGCCATCAGCAGAACATTGTAGCTGGGTCAAAGGAAACAAATGTACTCCTGGAGCTTTGAAGAGAGGTCCTGCACCCTTTGGCTCATCTGCTTACTCTCTATGTTTATGATATATTTTTTAAAGGCCTCAAAAGGTATATTTGAGTCCTTCAGGATATTTTAAGTTCAGTGCATAAATGAGGCCAAACATCATGGCAGAGGCAACAAAGGGCAATTCATTTAGTACTTCCATACCGTCAATGACAATGGAAATATCCGATGCACGACTGAGAGCATCACTTTCACAGACCACAATGCCATGGTGGTCTTTTCAAATTCTTTCTCCGCTTCCTCCCTATGGTCAGCCTAAAAACATACAAGAACAGACAGTAATTAAGGGACTGTGGGAAAAAATTAAAAAAAATAAAAATGGAGGTCAATGTAGAGCCCAAACGTCTGTTGCTAACTTTCATTAAAATATCTTCATTTGTGTTCAGCGTAAAAATTTAATTTGTACGGTTTATTACAAGAGTAAAGTAAGTGATGACAATTTTCATTTTTGGGTGAAGACGTACTTTTACTCTCTCTTTGGCTTTGAAAATGCTTTTAAACACTTGTACAATCAAACACTCCCATGTGTTGACCATTGTAGACAATCACAGGCATATTTGTTGAGTGCAGTACCACAATGGCCAATCAGAGGCATTTATGAATCTACTCAACAGTGTTCAAAATGCATTTGAAAGTCACACAGGCTGATGTGTAAATGATAACACAATTACTTGAACTACTTTAATGTTTTACTCACCCTCAAGGCTTGAGAAGACCTTTGTTTAGACTACAGAGTCGTGTCGAGCATTCTTTGATCAATGGATGCACTATTTGAAGCTTAAAAAAGTCAACAATTCACTCTCATTCTACGCTTGGAAGTAAAATGATACATAGGATTATAACTTTGCCTGTATTGTTCTTCAAGAATATAACCATATTTAGTTAGGATGCCTTGAGGGCGAGTAAAACATGGGGAAGTGTTGATTTGGTAGTGAAATATCACTTTAAGGCAAGCATGGTTGGAGAAAATTTCAGTAGTTTGCATTGTCTACATTACCTGGTATTCTTTGATCAGACAGCTTGCATCTTCACCAAGGTACATGATCAGGCACTTCAGCAGGCTCTTTCTTCTGATGTATATGTCCAGACTCTACAAAATGTTCAAGATGTATTGTTTTTATTAGACCAAAACACAAGCAATGCATGCAACCAATATCTGATCCATAACTTTAATAGCGGCCTTAGTTTTTTTCACGGAGGACTCCACCTTTCCTCCCAATAACCTGGAAAAGCTCAAACCTGGAAAACCTGGAAAAGTCCAAAGAGGCCAGAAATCTCTGTCGTGATGCGCAAAAATTTGGCATTAATCTGTAAGAAAGAGAAACATAAAAAAATTATTTTACTTTGAGAACTAGTTGTAAAAATACATATAAACACAAAGCATTAAACAACAAAAGGTATAATTAGGGCATCATATTCATCATAAGATGTGTAAAAAAAAAGAAGAAAAATACAAAAATACAAAATAATAATATATACTTTTATATAAAAATACTGGAACTGAAAACATTACAAATAAAATATAAAATATTCCTAACTTTTAAGGTTTACAATACAAATCCACATATAACTTTTTTTTTTTTTTTTAAACAAAGCTAGATCTCTCTTATAGTAGATCCACTAAAAGAAAATATTACTTTATCAATTGCATTGTACACAAATCATTAAACAATTTCATATCATTCAACAATAGAGAAAAATAAATAAATACGTTCACTAAGTAAATAAATTAACGATTTTAAATAGCTATAAATAAGTGACGTTTCCTTAACTCCTCCGTGGCCAATTTTATTTTAGATGTTTTAAAATATCACTCTCACACAAAAAAAGTCACAACAATAAGCGCAACCTACTACCCCTTACAATCACGCACGCGATTGTGTTTGTGTATGCTTCTCAAATGATAGGCACTACAATCTGCGCTCACAGATTCTGTATGAGCCTGGTTATGTGTTAACATTAATCATAAATGAGAGACCATACAAGTAAGCAGAGCGAATACCTTGCGAACACGAGCGTCACAATAACTAAATAAAAATTATCATAATAATAAAGCTTCATAACAACGTTAAGCCTCCACACAAAACGTCTGAAGTGTGCATGTACTTTATACATGGCGCCGTACAGTAGGCTATTGCACTTCAGCATACCCGAAACAGTCTTTATACTACGTTTCAATATCAATCCATCTCACCTCAAGTAGTTTAACTTACATGTAAGTTATTATTATTATTTTATTTCCACTCGGTTTAACATCAACTTTTAAACCTTCTAGCCAAGTTAGAGCTGTCAAACTAGTAATATGAACCGTATGTAAAACAACAGTACAACATAATATTTTATGAAATCATACATGTACACTCACCTAAAGGATTATTAGGAACACCTGTTCAATTTCTCATTAATGCAATTATCTAATCAACCAATCACATGGCAGTTGCTTCAATGCATTTAGGGGTGTGGTCCTGGTCAAGACAATCTCCTGAACTCCAAACTGAATGTCAGAATGGGAAAGAAAGGTGATTTAAGCAATTTTGAGCATGGCATAGTTGTTGGTGCCAGACGGGCCGGTCTGAGTATTTCACAATCTGCTCAGTTACTGGGATTTTCACGCACAACCATTTCTGGGGTTTACAAAGAATGGTGTGAAAAGGGAAAAACATCCAGTATGCGGCAGTCCTGTGGGCGAAAATGCCTTGTTGATGCTAGAGGTCAGAGGAGAATGGGCCGACTGATTCAAGCTGATAGAAGAGCAACTTTGACTGAAATAACCACTCGTTACAACCGAGGTATGCAGCTAAGCATTTGTGAAGCCACAACATGCACAACCTTGAGGGGCTACAACAGCAGAAGACCCCACCGGGTACCACTCATCTCCACTACAAATAGGAAAAAGAGGCTACAATTTGTACAAGCTCACCAAAATTGGAAAGTTGAAAACTGGAAAAATGTTGCCTGGTCTCTCGATTTCTGTTAAGACATTCAGATGGTAGAGTCAGAATTTGGCGTAAACAGAATGAGAACATGGATCCATCATGCCTTGTTACCACTGTGCAGGCTGGTGGTGGTGTAATGGTGTGTGGGATGTTTTCTTGGCATACTTTAGGCCCCTTAGTGCCAATTGGGCATCGTTTAAATGCCACGGCCTACCTGAGCATTGTTTCTGACCATGTCCATCCCTTTATGACCACCATGTACCCATTCTCTGATGGCTACTTCCAGCAGGATAATGCACCATGTCACAAAGCTCGAATCATTTCAAACTGGTTTCTTGAACATGACAATGAGTTCACTGTGAGTCCACAGCTTTGGTGGAACGGGAGCTTCATGCCCTGGATGTGCATCAATATAGGCCAACATTTCTAAAGAATGCTTTCAGCACCTTGCTGAATCAATGCCACGTAGAATTAAGGCAGTTCTGAAGGCGAAAGGGGGTCAAACACAGTATTAGTATGGTGTTCCTAATAATCCTTTAGGTGAGTGTATATATATAATTTGCTTAACTATGCTAAATAAGACCCTATTCCTCAGCTGGGATCGTGAATTTGTACATTTGCGTTTATAATGCGTTTGAAAGACAAGAGCATTCCAGAGACAGTAATACATGGTTAAATCCATGATTATTCAAATCATAATTAATGTGTTTGTAGGAGTTGATTAGAGATGCAGTCTTGCAATGTTGAGAAAAATGTAAATCCAGCAATCAAATGCTGTGTGGGTCTCAGTTTCCACAAACCTGGAAGACATAAAACATATAAGCAGTAGACTTTTATAGAAAGGACATTTTAAAATATAACAAAGTAGAATCAATGAATTATGAATATATTACTGTCATTGAGAGAATAACATGTAATCATGTAATCAATAGAAAAGTAACTGTAATCTGATTACAAATATTTTAAACTGTAATATAACCTAATTACAAGTAATTCATTTTTGAAATCCGATTATGTAACCCAGATTACATGTAATCAGTTACTACCCAGCACTGATCCCCTCCAGACATGTTTACTATGGGTTGTCATAATATAAATCTACAATTTCAGCATTCTGTATTTGAAACAACAAAAGGGTGAGTTATCTTTGGGTTGTCAGTCTCGTAAAAGTTATATGGTTGTTTAGAGGCCAAAAGCCATTTAGTCAGCACATTCTATTTTCATAAATTCTTTTTGCAACAAAACACATGTAAAATCACAATCCGAAGCAAGTGAACATGAATCTTGTTGTTGCTGTTGTGTTGAACCAACTTCCCCTTTCTCTACAGGATAATAAAACATGGTCCTTTTGCAAATTGAAAAGTAAACTCTTATTTTGTAAAGCCTGGATAACAGGCTGGTTCATGTAAGAAGTAGGATTAAGATTCTGTCCCAGATTATGCATCCCTATCCCAGCTCTCCCACTGTCCATATGGAATTGCAAGGCCAAAGTAATCCAATAGTTTGTTGTACTCTTCTGATATGTGCAGCTGCAGGACAGCCTGCGTCTAAACACAAAGTCACAGGCAGGCTGAAGATAGCAGTGCAGATAGGCTCATCAAAAATGCATTAATGTGACTCTGCCTTTGTTCTGCACTGCTGCTAGCTGAGTGGGAATTGGCCACAGCGTAGAGTGCGGATACCATGTTAAAGATTTATTTCCCGGCTACGAGCATCTTGTTTCAAAACCTATGCTTATGCTTTCAACACACATCAGTGGTGATGTGAATTATTATGTGTGTGCTTATGTTTTGTGTGGGTTTGACTCCAGCCAGGATTAGGCTATTGTGTGTGCCTGTTATTGTGATTCTGTGTGTGTAAGATGATTTAATCGTTTAGCTTGCTACATACTGTCAAAAAATATGTGCCTGTGCCAAATGTGTGCATAGACAACCCATTCTCACTCCCAGGGTGTTAAATATTGCTGCTTGGGCAGGAGCCCTTGGCGTCTTTTATAGTGACATTGCCAATACTCAATACAATTGCTGTGAATGAGAAGTGGTTTGCATCACGTATCGTTGGGTTGGGAACTACAACAAAAAAGTGTCATGATTTGTCTGAGACAGGATTTTTTTTTAAATTTTTGTTTTTTATAAAAAGGCCAATGAGGAGTGTTAAATATCCTATACAAAAGAGTTTGAAACAATCATATAAGGTGTCTCTCTTCAACCACCACCAGTGTGCAGCATCCACTTGGATGATGCGACGGCAGCCACAGTACAATGGCGCCAGTGTGCTCACCACAGACCAGCTATAAGAAAGAGAGTGATAGAGGCAATTCAGTGGATGGGGATTATTAGGAGGCCATGATTGATATAGGCCAATGGAGGGAATTTGGCCAGGACACCGAGGTTTCACCCCTACTCTTTTACGGCAAGTGCCACAGGATTTTTAATGACCACAGAGAGTAGGTTTAACGACTCTTCTGAAGGACGGTGCTTGTTACATTATAGTGCCCCCGCCAGTACACTGGGACATTAGGAGCACCCCCTGCTGGCCTCACTAACACCTCTTCCAGCAGCAACCTGGTTTTCCCAGGAGGACTCCCATCCAAGTACTAACAAGGCTCAACCCTGCTTAGCTAGGGACAGGTGGATATTATTATTATTTTTATTATTATTATTGTATTTTTTTTGTATAGCTAACTAACAAGCTATCAACACTGAATAGCTATTGAGGTAAATTTGATCCCAGCTCAAAGGAATGTTCTCAGAACTTTGACTAACATTCTGGAAAATGTTCTCTCAAAGATATGAACACTCTGTAATATTTTTTTTTTTTTTTTTTTTTTTTTTTATGTTACTAATTGCTTCTGAATGTACAGCAAACATTCAAAAGTTATATTCCCAAAAATGTTTGCAGAATAATCAACATGATTCCTTAACAATGGCATAACCAAGAAAAAAAAAAAAAAAAACAACAAAAAAAAACATTCAAAACATTCAAAAAACCTGGACATTTTGAAAGTTCCGAGAACATTCAGAAATAATGTTTTCATAGCTTAATGGGAACATTAGCAATACAGTAGTAGAACATAACTTTTGTTAGCTGGGATGTCAGGTCTTTTCTTGTTCTCAAGATGTTTTATTGACGTCTTTCCACAGTTAAAACACTGACTGGGTGATTACATATATGCATTTACACAGAACATCTCTCTCAGATAATTAAATTAATTAATTTTCACAGAGCTGTAATTGTTTTGATGTTTATTATATAAATGTTCTATAGCAGACAATAATATAATTTAAGGAGTTTCAAACGAGTGGGTCTTGTTTAAAGTTACATAAGGTGACTAGCCTATGCTGGAGCAACAGCCCGGTGAGTTGAACAGCTGAACGCGACTTCACGAGATGAGCATAAACAGAGAGAGAGAGAGAAATAAATTTGGCGCTTTTATTTCCAACATGCTCTTATTCATGGCTGTTTTATTTAATTCATGTAAAGTTAAGTCTTTATTGTGACATGACGGATTACCTGACTCCTAAATTCGTCTCTATTTTTAGCGCCAAGATTAAACTACATAGTAGCATCTCATAACATATTTGTGCATATCTCATTTGTGCAGTACTGGCTGTTAAAGTTTATTCGGTCTCACAGAAGGAGATCCGGAAGGATAACAACGTCAGTGCATGATGAGAGTGTGTTTTAGCTAGTGTTTTTAGAGTGTAACAATATTGTAATGCATTACTTTTAAAAGTAACTTACCCCAACACTGATGATAAAAAGCATTGCAATATGTATATAGTGCCCTTCAAGGACCCAAGGACAATTTACAAAATAGTCAAGTAATATGGATAGTACAGCAGTTATTCTGAACTAGATAAAAGTAAGAGCCTAAGGCTGTATTCACTCTGCTAGATATGAAGGTGCTAAACCATGACAGGCATTAAAAACTAAGACAAGTTTGAACTGAATGATAGGATTGAAGATTCAAGATTCAATATTCAAGATTCAAGGCGTTTTATTTGTCACATACACAGTTATATACAGAATATACAACCGGCAGTGAAATGTAAACAGGTCCGCTCCATGGACAGTGCAAATTCACAGTTAAAAACACAAGGGGAAATTATAATAGAAATAGAATAAAAAAGTACTACTATATATATATATATATATATATATATATATATATATATATATAATTATAAATAAATCAAGTCAAGTAGAAAAAATAAAAAAATAAAGAAGTGGAATAAAATAAGTGAAGTAAACTGTGCAGTGAGTAAACTGTAGACTTATAAATATGTGGTTAACAAATGTACAAAGAGTATAATGTGCAAACAGATTTATAACAGGTTGTTACACAGTAACAACGAGAACAGAAAGTGCAGTGCAATGTCAGTATATCGATGGTCACGTGATGTTAAGTGACTGAGTTCAGGAGTCTGATGGCCTGGGGAAGAAGCTCCTCCTGAGTCTCTCAGTTTTGGCCATCAGGCTTGGGCGCTTACCAGATGGCAGCAGCGTGAAATGAGGGTTTGCAGGGTGATTAGAGTCCTTGATGATTTTCGTAGCTCTGCCTTTGCAGCATTTGGTGTAGACGTCCTGCAGAGACGGAGAGCTGACCCTGAGATACGCCTCGGATAAGCGCGACGACTTTTGCAGGGCTTTGCAGTCATGACTGGTGCTGTTCCCATACCACGCTGTGATGCACTGAGTTAATACACTTTCTATCGCCCCTAAATAGAAAGTTTTCAGGATAGCTGGTGAAACCCTGAATTTCCTCAGCTGGCACAGGTGGTACAGTCTTTGCCTGGCTTTTTTCACCTGTGTCTGAATGTGAGCAGTCCAGGTCAGGTCCTCGGAGATGTTTACACCCAGGTACTTGAAGCTGCTCACTCTCTCTACTGGTGACCCGCTGATCATGAGGGGGGAGTATGTCTGTTGCTGTCTCTTCCTGAAGTCCACAATAATTTCTTTGGTCTTGCCAACATTCAGAGAGAGACAGTTGTCCTGGCACCATGATGTTAGATGCTCCACCTCGTCCAAGTATGCTGTCTCATTGTTGTTGGAAATGAGGCCCAGGACAACAGTATCATCAGCAAATTTGATGATAGAGGTGGAGCTGTGTGTGGACAAACAATGAGTAGGAGTGATGTAAGCAGATTTTTTTTGTTAAACGTAAGGGCACAAGCTGCAGAATACTGTAGCCATTGCAGGCGATTAGGGGCTTTAGCTGGTAAACCACTAAAGAAGGAGTTGCAATAGTCCAATCTAGAGGTTATGAAAGCATGGATAAACAGTTGCAACATTTTTATGGTTAAGTGAAGGACATATGCAAACAATATTGCGAAGGTGGATAAAACAAGATTCAACAAGCTGGCTTATATGTGGTTCAAAACATAATTTAGAATCAAACAGTATTCCCGGATTACAAACAATTAGTGAAGGCCTAACCAGTGACCGGTTGCATAAAAGTTAGTCATCTATTTTATTTCTTCAAGTCTGGTCTTAACTTTTTAAAGTCAGTTACATAAAATGGTAGAATTTGGAAAATTAAGAAATATTACCTATTGTCTAACTGCAGTTGGTTAAATTAGTTCTTCTTAACACACAGTCTTAACATAGTGGCTAAGTTTATGCAACTGGCCACAGGACTCAATCAATATGTCTAAGATAATTACATGCAGATACACTGGGATGCAAGTTGTGGAGCCCGGGAATTTTCCTTCTGCTGTTGCCAATGCAACTTAAGTCACCTGGCTAGTGCAGAATTTTTAACTAATCAACACAGACCCAATGTGTAAACTAGTGGCAGAACTAATCATCTAGTTGGTAAGCTCTAGTATGTGTGCATATGCTACTTGTACATAACATGTACAACGTATGGCTAAAGATGGTGAGACAGGTGTATCCATGGTGACAGCTTGCTCCTGCTGTCTTCTGGAGTGAGTTTAGCCTGTTTAGTGACCCGCTATCTCTCTGGTGTGTGTTAGCTTCTCTTCATCTTATGTAGCTCTGGAGCTATAGATCCTCCTGGATGCTCACAGTGTGTGTTGTCTATTTTAGACCTTGTTTCCTGTTCTACGTGGATTATAAGTCTGTTTGACAGATACATGCTTGTATTTGTGTGTGTGTTGGAGAATATTGCCGTGCCTCAGGGACATGTATGTGTGTGCAGCTTTGAGTGCCTGTCCAAGAACTGTGAGTGTGTGTGTATGTGGTGCTTTTGTTGCTGACAATTCTTCTGCGTCAGGTCAAGTGGTGATTGTGCTGGTGGCAAAGGGTAGAGTGACTTTTCTCTCTCGTTTTATTGACAAAGCGTCAGCGGGGTGGCCTTGCTGATATGAGCTGGGCGCAGGCAATCAGAAGCAACGCACACACACTGAAATCACGCTCAGAGGCTTGTGTTTGTTCAGACGGTGGTAGGATAATGGCCCGAAGAGTTTATCAGACAGCCATCTCTGTTTTTCTACTGAGAGAGAGTGTCTTAATCTGTCTGGTAGCTTTTGCAAACACTAACACATAGATTGGCTTATTTAAAATCAGATCATGTGTTTGCTGATTGTTTGTCTATCGTCCATAATCTAGTGGATGTCACAGTTATTTAAACATTACATTTAAATGGCCAGAAATGACTCCCTGACAGGACAACGGAGACCCTTTCAAGGCAAATACATAAAGTTGTTTGTTATTAGTCATTAGACATCCTGTGGATGGCTTTATTTAAAGGTGAATAATGTAGTTTCTGTGACACTAGTAGCATCATAAAAATAAAGCATATTTTGCAAACCCCTCTTTCACATGCTGTGCCTTCCCCGACTCAAAAACATCACAAACACAGCTATTACTAATAGTAAAATTAGGCTAATTTCAAAAAAAAAAAAAAAAAAAAAAAAAAAATAATATATATATATATATATATATATATATATATATATATATATATATATATATATATATATATATATATATATATATTTAATATATCATTTTATATCATGTATATATATATATATATATATATCTATATATCATGTAGCCTAATCATTTAAAATAAATCTATTCTTAGTCTGTTTTTTTTTTTTTTTGCTTTCTACATTAATTAACTAACATTAACTAATTTAATTTCTGTTCTACTCTAGCTTATGCTTGTACATTTTGGGGTTTTGGCTTTGCCTAGCTTACGCTTGTAACTTATCATTAGCACCATTCTGACGGGATTAGTTTTACATGATGAGGTGGGGTAAAGAAATTATTACCAGAGCCTCTCCGTGATTTTAGTCCCGTCCGAATGTGCCATCTCAGTAATCATTACAGGCAATGTCAGTAAAGATTAAGACGACTTTTTCTTTCTGTAAAAGGTCCAGAAAATTACTTTAGATATTAATCCCGTGCGAATAGACCCGCTGTAAATATGTGCATAAATATTCTGTAACTTCCTGCTTAAATGTAGTTTCAGTCAAAAAAGTGATTGTCAAAGTCAGTCATTTTTAAACACCAAGGAGGGAGTTGTCATGCTGAAACCTCCAAACATTTGGTATCTCTGAATAGCTCTTTACAGTATCCAGACTAAAACTGTGATATGTATGGTCAATTTGGAAAAATGGAAATTTGCTAAAATATTATGTATAGGCATATAAAATATAGGCAAAAAGTTTATGCCTGGGTCTCAGAAGGATATCATATATTTGATATTTGACATATATTTTGCCTATAGAATTCATATAAGTTATCATTCTTGAACCTTCTGGCTGTAAGTAAGGTTAACTATTTGCACATGCAATTTGAGCAATTATTCTATGTGTGGTACATTGCACATTAAATTAGTGTTTTGTTTGGTATATTTGTAAATCAGTGTTTGTTTTCTGTATGTGAAAAAAAGGCCATTTGTAGTGATGAAATTAAAGTGGCCTAAATGTTTAATCCTTCATCTATTTACCCAAATTTCCCCTGGGCTGACATTAGTGATACTATTGACCTGTAATAACGGTTTACACGCAGCCAGGGCTTAGTGACATACCTCTGTCTGCTTTTATCTGTCACTCTGTAATAAACACTGTTGGGTCTAAGAGTGAGGTAAAATTTCCCCTGAGAGGGCCTGTGGTCTCAAGCCCCCAGAGCTTTTGCTCCACATGACACTGATTGCCACATATGCTCACATACACACACACACACACACACACACACACACACACACACACACACACACAACACACACACATCTCCCATTGTTTGTCAGTCAGTCTTGCACACCTTCCTTTTCTATCCCTCACACCGACAAGCCCACTCACACACAATGAAAGGGGCCTGAAGCCGTCTGACCCAAGCCATCAATGATTAATGGACCAAGCCAAACCAATGGCAGATCAACCTGATGACCAGACAAGCTGTAGGAGGTCAAAACAAGACCACCTCACACAAACAAAATATCAGCCATATCAATATTACATTGAGCCTGGCTGCAGATTACTGATATCTATAGGCCCAAATACATTTATTTCCACAAGTACAAATAGTATTAACCCTACTAACCCAATGGGAGTCTTTAAACATTATTGTGATTAAAATGAACTCTTTTTCAAAGACGCTTTTGTTTAGACTCTTTTACATATTTTTAGTATTGATTTCACATATATAAATCTAGAGTCTTTGTGACAGATTTTGGTCTTATTTTATAAATCAATACCCTTTAAGAGCTGTAGGCCTACATTACAGTAGAGGCCATGTTATATTTGATATAAATAGACAGGTAGCACATAATTCTGTAGAATGAGACTGCATGTAGCACTTAGATTTGTCTTCACTGGAATGAAGAGTTTTAGTCAAATTAAAATTGTCCATGTGTGTCCATGTCCCATAACTGTTCCTTTGTGTGAAATGTGTTTGTATTGTGGCGCTGACACTGTTTGCTGTTGTAGAAGGAGAACAAGAAACGAAGAGTTGGAGTGAGCCTTTTGGGGAAAATAGACCGTTTTGTTGTTTTTGGGGAAGTTAGGATGTCTCCTGATACCCGTATTTTAGGTTGTAAACTTTTGTAGCAGGGTGAGTAAATTTCCTCCCCTGTATTCAGAGTGACGGCCTATCAGCATTCGAGGCCTGTCTATTTAAGACCATGAGTCCGCTACCTGAGGGTGTGTCATTGCAAGCTACGCCCCGTGGCGAGGGCGCGCTGCCATTTAGTGCAGGATTGTTTGGTCTGCAGCACTGCAGTGATGTGCAGGCTGTTATTATTTGCAGGTAAGAGAAATCAGATTGTTTGTCAGTGTTAATATGGTATTTGTGGTAACTTGCGTTTATTCCATTCCAGTGGTTTTACTGTAAATGCATGTGAGCCGTGGCGACTCGTGCTGTGAGTAATTGTACAGCTAATGTTATGTGTTTCCGTGACGAAAACCAGTCCCTTCACGGATGCTCTGCCTGAATGTTGGGGCGATTGTCTCCTGCATGAAACACATTTGGGACGGCGCTGCTGTTTTGTTGCTACTACAAGTTCTGCTGTTACCACAGCTTCATTGTCTTGCTGTCATGTTTTTATGTCCATCACTGTAGTAACTTGCTGTGTTTATCGTCTGTGTTTATGTAAGGATTGTGCGGCTTTGCTGGTCGATCCGTTTCCTCCGATCGCAACCTGTTTGATTCCAGTGGCTGTACATCAACAGTGTGTGTGTGTGTGTGTGTATTTAATTAAGGTATGTTTTATTTTTTGTTCTGTTGTTTGTTCACTCAGGCTTCCGGCAGTCCAGTTACAATGCCAGAGTGAATGTTAGATTTATGTTAAGTGTGTTGAATTTGTCTTTAATTTAATTTGGTTATACTTTTGGTTTCTGTTGAGATTGTATTTTTCTTTGTGTTGATGGCATTGTTTTGTGTTTTCTTTGAGTTTTGTTATAGGAGCTGGGGGTTTCTGAAGAGTGAAGTCCAGCTGCCATAGTGTGGTGTTTACACCTAGTGCTGTGCGTTTTCTTGTATCAAAACTTCAAGTGTGGTATTGTCACTGTGTTTTTGGGTTTTGTTCATGTTTCATGTTCTTGTTTGCCATGTTCACTGTCGTGTTTCTTAGTTTGCTTTGTTCACTGCCATGCACTTCCTGGTCTTGTCATGTGATTCCTTGCCCTCATGTGATCCTGCCACGTGCTCCTTTGTCTTGTGTTCTGTTGTCATGTTCTCATTGGCTAATTGTCTCATTGTTCACAGGTGTGTCTTGTCTAGTCCTTAGTCCTTGTGTATTTAAGCCCTCATGTTTGCCATGGTTATTGTTGAGTACTGTTTGGTGTAACCTGCTCGAGTCGAGTCGAGTCGAGTCGAGTCGAGTCGAGTCGAGTCGAGTCGAGTCGAGTCGAGTCGAGTCGAGTCGAGTCGAGTCCTCATTTTGTATTTGTTCACGCTGTAATAAAACTGCACTTGGGGTCATCACCTCAACTTGCGTCAAATGGATTACATGATCTTGTGGGTTTTAATGATGTGGCACTTAAGGACATTTTTAGACCTGGATTAAATGAGCCCTTGTGCTCACAGCTGCCTGGGTGAAAAATTTATTTGATACTATCCCAGTACATTGACCATGCCCTTCTTTTGAGTGGCTCATTTACTGTGGGAATGACAGAGGAGGAGCCCTGCTATTCCACAGTACCCATCACACCAGAGTGCCTCCATGCCCCCACTGTCATGTCTGGATTTGTTCACGTCATGCCTGCCACGCCTGATTTCGCTCACGTCATGCCTGCCCTGCCACAGCCTGTCCACGTCCAGAGCCAAGCAACGTCCCATGTCCATGACCAGCGTCCAGAGATGATTCCAGACCATGACCCCATAGCTCCACCCAATAACTTTTTTTTTTTTTTTGGGGGTACCTTGAGAACTGAACTGTCTGCACTGCCTGCACTGCCATGCTCCCATGAACTGCCTGAGCCTCCATGGCTACTTGAACCACTCCGCGGCCCAGGTCCATGTTTGCCAAGGTCAATGTGGAGTATTGTTTGGTGTAACCTGCTGTTGGTGAGTGTAGTTTAGTCAAGTGTCAAGTCTGTTCATGAGTCAAGTCTAGTTTAATTTTGTATTTGTTTACACTGTAATAAAACTGCACTTGGGTTCATCACCTTAACTTGCCTCCAATGGACTACATTTTTACAGTTATGGGCATGTGTATTTTATTTTGGAACTTTCTAATTGGACAGCTGGCCCACCCCTCCAGGTGTGTGTGTGTTGCAGATTGGTGCATGTGACCATATAGCCAATTTAGGAATTCTGCTCTGAACTTTTAATTTATTATGCAACATTGAAACAATAAAGTGTTTTTTTTTTGTTTTTTTTCAGATACCAATCGCATCTCTTCACCCATTCTTTTAATGAACGTGTGCACCCTTAGGGCTGTTATTTCCCCGGTTTTACGGGGTCTAGTCAACCAGTGTAAGTGCCAATCATTAGTATTAGACAACTGAATATATGAAATTGGCCCTGCGTTCTGCTTTGCTTTTCTCCTCCCACTTTCCCTTATACTTCCCCGCTCTGTATTGCCACATTTGGCATAGTCGTCAGGGTAGGTGCCAATCATTAATATTAGACAAACAAATATGCAATTTGCCCTGTGTTCTGCTTTTTTTCCCCCCCTCCCACTTTCCCTTAGATCTCCCCACTCGGTATTGCCACACTTTCAAGAAATAAACTATGGCCCTTTGGGTGTCTGTGAATTGGATCTCCATCTCTTATATATTTCTTCTGGGAAATTGCACAACACCACTGTATGTACTGTATAGAAGGGTTGGGAAAAAAATCAGAATTGAAGAATTTGTTGATTTTTCAAGTCATAAGCTGTATTGACTTAGCCACAACCTTCAGGAAGTTAAATTTAAATGACAGGGAATTACTGAAATGCATTTAAATGACACTCGCACCTTTCAGTTTAGAAATCAGACTAATTACATTTTTCTAAATTAAGTTGCTGTCAAATTAAGTCATCAAACCATTTCCATTATTTTTTTCCATGCAACTCCCAACAATAACTTTGTTTTCAGATAGCTTTATAAAATGTGAAAATATTTACATAACATTTGGGTAAAATTAGAACATCCTGGGAAATGCAATATTTATGGTATATATTTATAATTGTAGTATTAAATGTAATGAAATACATGCAAATGTATTGAATGGCATTTCAAGCATTGATTATTTACATCTAATTAATCTAGAAATATCCCATATGTTGTTTGTACAACATGTATAAGGTAATTCATGCTGAAAATTAGTTTTATTAAAAAACAATTATTTCAGCAGTTATTGCTTTGGATTTAGTTATTTTTAAAATCTACTTGAATTTGAATTCAGATCCTGTTTCTCATTTAAATTCTGAGTGGTACATATTAGTGGCATAAGGGTCAAATGTGTGCTCACTGGTAATTCCCTATGCAAGTGGTGACATAATTTGAATTTGTAAATGGCACAGAGGAGTGGTATTTAGTCAGAATGAATCTCTCTCTTTAGGCACGAGTGATAGTCTCTTTCACTAAAAGATATGGCGCCGTGATCTCATAAACAGATGGCTTTGCTGCGCATGGCGTGGCCATTTTCTGGAGAAATCCCTCATTAGCATCGTAGACTTTCAGCCGTCTGATTTGTTCCTTTTCAGAAGGCCGATTTAAGAGTGAAGGCCTTCAGGCCATGCTGGCAGAATAAACATATGGGTGACAAATAAAATCATTAAAAAGTCTTGGATGGCCCACACAGGGGGCTCAGAACAGCTCTTCCTGCTTATCCTAAATTTCATGCTAGTCATGCCATGAGGACATGTCATCCTTAAGTGTCCTTATGTCCTCATGCACTCAATACTGATTCAGAGGGCTCTATAAAATCCTCTTATTCCTGATCTAGTGATTCCTCCTCACATCTTACTTGGAGTGTATCGACTACCTTCAGCCTTATTGCAGCCGTATGCCTGTATCTATAAAGCACTGTGAAGTGATACATTGGTAAACACACACAAACACGTAAACAGATGTACCTTTGCATCTGTGGCTGACCATGCAGTCTCTGCACAACTGCAGGTTATGAGCTGTCTTTGAAATTAGTTCTGTAAAAAAAACTTTTATGTTTGTGTTAACCCTGTATAATCTGTTCCACCCAGAAACTCTCTCTAATTAGCAGAGCGCTGTTGCTTAGTTCTGGTTAATAGTAGTCTGTCGATGTGTGTATGAGTGTGTGTGTCTCAGTGGCAGTCCAGCCTGAGCAGGTTTAATTGATGCAGGTCGTCACACTCAGTGAACCCTGCTGAGCACCTCCCTGCTCCGCCTCCACACATTACTGCTAATTGTCTGTGATGTCTCTCTCCCTGTATGCCAAAGACCTTCTATCTATCTATCTATCTATCTATCTATCTATCTATCTATCTATCTATCTATCTATCTATCTATCTATCTATCTATCTATCTATCTATCTATCTATCTATCTATCTATCTATCTATCTATCTATCTATCTATCTATCTATCTATCTATCTATCTATCTATCTATCTTAGTTAGTAGTGGTAACCATTGAAATGTGAGATTTGAATACTCTTGCAAACAACTTATTACAGTATACCTAGAGGCCATGCCTAAGGAAAAAGGAGAGAGAGAGAGAGAGAGAGAGAGAGAGAGAGAGAGAGAGAGAGAGAGAGAGAGAGAGAGAGAGAGAGAGAGAGAGAGAGAGAGAGAGAGAGAGAGAGAGAGAGAGAGAGAGAGAGAGAGAGAGAGAGAGAGAGATTCTCCTCCTTGAGTATTTTTTTTTTTTTTTTTAAATGATTTTACAAGTATCTACTAGAGGCAAATGCTCTTAAAAGACCCAACTTCTGCAATATTTTTCTCTTATTTTAAATAGTCATTTGTCTTATGATAGAAGACATTATGAACAAAAGAACGTACAGCATAAAGGTTAATGCTACAAAATTTAAATATGGTGAATGTTAGATGCAATACATTAAGCTTATGCTAGAGGTGAATATTTTATATTTAGAATCTCCAGAAATTATATCAGTTGAAATCTATATTTTTACTTGTATGACTGTGAACTGCTTTTGCAGGTTTAATATATTAGTAAAATTATGAAAAGCACTATTCAAATAAAATTTAATTGGATAAGTGATAACATGAAGTTGAAAAAAAAAAAAAAAACTAACATTACAATCACCTTTCAATAGGATATTGCAGCTAAATCAAAGGCTCTAAAACTTTAGCTGATAAATTATCTCAGACTTTCAGATACGTTTCTGTTGCATACAGACACTAAAATGCTCTGGCTCTTTGCTAGGGTTTTAAGAAGCCTCATAGAAAAAAAAAAAAAAAACAGATGGAGGGAAAGTGAGAAAGATAAGTGAGAAGTTCTGTGGCAATAGGGATTGAGTGTGGCCTATGCATGTTTTAATGCAGAAGGCATAATTTGGGCCTAGATTCACCTCTGCTGTATGGACCTCAGTCCGTTTTTTTCTTAAACCTACAGGGTCACCTTACTATCTGTATTAAAGTGTAGCTTAAGCTGGTTTAGAAAGAAACTCAGAAGCATTATAAACACACGGGCCACCAAAGAATCACACAGCATTTGAGAGGGACCAGACACAGCATAATAATCATGCCAGCTAAAAGACTCAGGCTTTCTCAAATGTAGACAGGCTATCACAATGAAAGGCTATACCTGCTTATACTGATGCATTGTCTTACAACACAGGATAAAATCTACAGACATCCATGCACATGCATAGACAGTGTTTGTCAAGGAGGTCAGTGATACTGTGATGGCATGGTTGATGCAAAGTTGAAAAAGAGCAGGATTTAACTGCAACAGTTTTTATTTATCCCTTTCCCCGCCACTAAAGGAAATTTGTGGCCAAACTCTATAGAGCTGTGGGGCAGGTCACCTCCTCCTTGCATGCTATGGCCATCCTGCAAGTTCATTAGGCACGGGTTCTCCGAGACATGCACGAGGGCAAGGCTGATCCGGGGCTCATGCAAGAGCTGTGTATAGCCACTGAGCTCGCCCTATGGGCGACAAAGGTGACGGCGTGCTCCCTGGATCAGGTGATGTCCACATGTGTGGTCCAGGAATGGCACCTTTGGCAACCTGGCAGATATGTGGGAGGCTAAGCGAACACGGTTCCTCGACTTTCCTATCTCTCAGGCTAGGCTCTTCGGCTGCACAGTCGAGGACTTCACCCATCAGTTCTCGGCCACCTAGAAGCAGACTAGAGAACTGACACCCCTATATCTGAGCCCCCAGAGGCCATGGATGACAGTGTGCGACTCTCCGCCTCGCTGCTCTCATCCCCCTCTGTCGCCAGACCCCTGTCCCTTCCCTGGCCTCCTCTGTCAGGATGCAAAACGTGGTTTGCATGACCCCACTGGTTCAGTTTTTGGGAGCCTGGCTAGAGCTTCCCAATCTGTCTCGCTGGCTCGCTCGAACAATCAGGCTCGGCAATGTGATTCAGTTTGCACGGTCTCCTCCCCAAGTTCGGGAAGTCCGCTATACCATGGTGGGTGGCAATGCCCCTGTCATTTGTGCGGAGGTCACCACCATATTGGCAAAGGGTGCAATCGAGGCCATCCCTCCAGCCGAGATGAAGTCCAGCTTCTACAGCCCCTACTTCATTGTACCCGAGAAGAGTGGTTGGTTACTACCAATCCTGGACCTGCACGTCTTGAACCGAACCTTTCACAGGTTTTTCGAATGCGTTCGTCCGTCAGATTGGTTTGCAGAGATCGACCTGAAGGATGTGTACATTCATGTCTCCATTCTTCCTCGACACAGGCTGTTTCTACAGTTTGCTTTCAAGGAGCACACATACCAGTACACTCACCCGCAATCTCTTGTTATGGAGTCAGAATCATCTGAGGTCGCTTCGTGCCATTTACATCCTGGGCGAGCTGAATCGTGCAGCCGATGAGACTCCATCCCCAAGAAGTTCAGCTGATTTGGGAACAGTTCAGCGATGCATAGGTAGATCTATTTGCCTCCCCATTGCCGCTGGTATTATTCCCTAACTGAGGGGACCCTCAACACGGATGCACTACCGTACAGCTGGCTGCAGGGCCTATGCAAATATGCATCCCCTGGGAGCCTTCTCATACAGGTCCTGTGCAAGATCATAGAGCAGGTCCTTTTGGTTGAGCCGCATAGGCCCAGCCGGACTTGGTTCTCCGACAGCCCCTCCCTGGTCAATCCCTCTGAGGAAGGACCTCCTTTCTCAGAGACAGGGCACCCTCTGGCACCCACGTCCCAACTTGTGGAGCCTACACGTGTGGGTTCTGGATGATACATGGAAGGTTTGAGTACATGGTAGCCATCACTTCAGCTAGGACCTTGTCTACTAGACACACCTATGCTTTGAAGTGGAACCTTTTCATCACTTGGTGTTCCTCTTGCAGAGAAGATCCCAGAAAATGCCTGTGCTGTCCTTCCTCTAAGAAGGGTTGGAATGACAGCTGTCTCCTTCCACCTCTGTGATCTCTGAGCACCATGACCTTGTGGAATCTAAGACGGTAGGAGAGCATGACCTGGTCATCAGGTTCAGATGCCCTCTTGGAACCTCGCAGTGGTACGATCTACCCTGCAGAGAGCTCCCTTTGAGCCACTGCATTCAGTTGAGCATAAATACCTCTCTATGAAGGCAGCACTCCTGATTGCTTTGGCCTCTATCAAGAGGGTAGGGGACCTGCAGGCATTTTCGGTTGACAAAGCGTGCCTGGAATTCGGGCCAGCTAACTCTCACATGATCCTAAGACCCCAGCCTGGATATGTGCCCAAGGTTCCCACCACTCCCTTCAGGGACCAGGTGGCTGCAAGCACTGCCCCGGGAGGAGGCAGATGAAGCCTTGGCACTGCTCTGTCCAGTACATGCTCTCCACACTTACGTAGACAGAATGCAGTGTTTTAGGACATCAAACCAGCTCTTTGTCTGTTATGGAGGGCAGCAGAAGGGAAAGGCTCTATCCCTGGATAGTGGACGCCATTGCCCTGGTATACCAGGTTTAAGGCCTGCCATGCCCCCTAGGGCTCCAGGAGTGTGGCTTCTTCTTGGGCTGTAGTGCATGGCACCTCGCTAACAGACATCTGCAGAGCTGCAGGCTGGGCAACACCTAACACCTTTGCAAGATTTTACAATCTTTGTGTAGAGCCAGCGTCCTCTCATGTACTCACTCCTAGTGGCCAGTAAGTAGGACCAACTAGGTGTCATCGCTTGCTGCGCCATTCCACTCTACGGACTGGATATTTTGCTCAGGTGAGTTTCTCAGTGAAGCCCTGAGTTCCTCCAGCACTGTTGACATCGACACCAGAGTGTATGCCCGGTTGGTCAACCCTTGTGTTAGGCTAGGTGCCTCAATGTGCATGGTTCCCCCTCTAGGCAACCCCCACATGTGTATTTCCATGGTAAGTCTCTTCAGCACATGTCTCCCTTGGCAAGACCATCTTGCCACCCTTGGGGTTAAAACTTTCTACCCCACAGGTTGGTTACCTCAGAGTTTTCCATATGCATCCCGTACTCGGGTCATATGTGTATTCTGTAAGACCTCCCTGCGGGCAGGCATTGTGTTGCATATTCCACCTGGATATGCTACCCAGTGTACCTTGGTATTCTTGCGTATAGCCTAGCCCTTCACTCGTGCTAGTCTCACGGTATAGAGCTAAGACTTGTGCAGGGCACTGGAAGATATAGGGACCAGTTGTACTGCTGGAACAGCCAGGCGTTTGGTCTCGGCTCCTCAGCAGGTAACATAATGCGAGATTGCATGCGCAGCTCCTTATATACCCACATGGGTGGACGGAGTTCGCTATGCATATTCTGCAGACCCATGGCATTGACTTGTCATTGACTCGTTTTGTAGAACTCGAAGGTGAACGAGGGTTACATAGGTAACCAAGACGGTACACACTACAAGATAATTTCAGGCCGATTTCTCCACTTCCGACAATTCTAGGTAAAGTTATCTCCCGATTATCTTGATGGTTCTATAGATTATCTTTTCCTGTGGTGTGAGGTGTGTTAAGAGTGACTGAATCTGCTCGGAAGAATGTTGGAGCCGCCCTGATCTCAAATCGCAAATATTCAACATGAATCAGAAATCATGTTGTGTGGGGGGAACCCCGAGGACAAATGTACACATGCTCTGGAGATTATCACGTGAAATGAAACAATACCAAATTAGAAAGCAAGCTGATGGAAGACTCGCCTCCAGTCCATGTTCACACCGTCTCCACGTCTTCATCTAAACATGAGGAAGTCCCCCTTCTTATCGTTATGTTTGTGGTCTCTCACATTTTGAAAATCTTACAAGATTTTAAAAATAATTTAGTGTGGCCCCAGTTTTATTTTGTCATGTTCTTTTTCATGGACTTTTAAGCTGCTGGTTCTAAGAATGGTAAGGAACTGAATCTTCTAAGAATCTGGTTTAATCAAATCACATCCATCTGCTTTCATGACCAGCCTTTAACCTTTGATACTATAAACATACACAAAGACAATCTTCTCTCTGAGTTATTGAATGATATAGACCCATAAGCTCTGCTGCATAGTTGACTGCATACTTCCTTTGGATGTGCCTAGTGGGTCAGTGAGTCAGTTATCAGTCAAACCCACAATTGCAAATGGCTTTGTCTGAATGCTAGAGTTTGGTCAGTGGCCAACAGAACGCTAGAGTTTTGGTTTCTAAATACTCACAGTCCAGCCCTCTCTCCTCAGTGCCTGTCTTTTTTTTTTCCCTCTCTACACACACACACCCCTTTCTTCATTGTAATTCAGTCACATCAGAAATAAAGACAGGCAGAAAAAAAGTGAGTGAGGATTGGTAGGAAAAGCATTGTAGAAAAGCATTCTATTATTGCAATCAATCTGCACTTTAACTGAAGACTGTTTTCTTGGGCAAGTGAGGCGTTTCACAAACACCATGCAGATGCCTTTGTGAGTAACACAGTTCAAATAACATTAATTTGATTTTTTTTGAATGTCAGACACAACCTTAAATCAGCACTACTTTACAAACAAACACCTGCACACATTGCTGCTAAACGTATTTATTTCCATAATGCATGCAACATAATGCACAGCTATACATTTGTGATTCTTGATCAGTCAATTGTTCAGCTGTTCTAGACTCCTGAGATTTCCTCAAATGGTCTTAACAATGTCCTTGCAGATTAGCTTTTTTAATGTGGGTAATTATTTTAACAACCTAAACATAATGTTGTGCCAGACAGAGATAGCAATGTTATCGGACTCTAATGATCGCGGCTGTGCCGGCACATGACTTAATCTATCAGATCTTACCTTTAAAGAACAATGACATTGACGGAAAATAAAGTCAAATTCAAAAGACTGCAGCTACCTGATTAGTTCAAAGCATGCGCCGCTTTGACACTCTGCCTCTCTCTCCCAAAGATGAACGAAAAAGGTAGAGCACGATAAAAGACACGAATCAGACTCTGTTTGCTTTTTGTTTTAAACAAAAGTTCATAGAACATGGCTCCTTTTTTCATTACATCACAATGGTTTTGTGCCGAGTGACAGAGAATAAAAACAACTTTATTCTTTATGGAGATGGAGAACAATGAATACTTTCATCTTTATTGTCGGATATGAATTTTTTTAACCTCCTCTCTGCCAACCTGTTATAGACAAACTTCCATTTCTCTTTTTGCATTTTTTTTTTTTTTCTGAAAGCCTTGAGCATTCCAGTTTGCTTGAGGCAACTAGTGCGTGTGATTGCATGTGTATGTGTATTATAACTCAGCTCCTCATATGTAAGAAGATTTCAGCCTCTTTCTTAAAGCAAAGATCCATATGTCAAAAAACATCTTCTTAGATTTATTATGAAATGGAAGAATAGGGGAAACAAGTGGGTATTCGCTGAGTTTATGCATTCATTTCCCTTTACAATGACAATACACTGACCTAGCCTAAACCCACAGCACTCCATTTGCTTGTGTTATGCAGAAATAAAGCATCTTCTGCATAAGTTGTTGTCAAGGAGATGGATGTCCTCAACGCATTCCGGTACATGGAGGGAGAGAATAAGGGGGGCTACACTGCCTCTAAAGTCTGACAAATCCTGCTTCTCCGTCGTAACGTTTTGATAAGCTTTTACTGAAGTGGTTTAACAGAGCTCTGGGAGTTAATTGTTTGCTTTTCAACTTTCTTGCATGGCAAGCGATTTCTGTAGTGGCTCGCATGTGGGGAGACTGCCAGGCGGTTTCAGAGAGACAGGGAGAGACCAAGGGATCACGATATAGCAAACTGTACATTCTGTGACTTCTCATAAAGGCCTAATTCTGTCAGTGGCTTTTGAGGGCTAATACACGTAGCACAGATTGCTTGGAAACAATGTGGTATTTGTCATGTCCCTCTATATCAGAAACATCAAAGTTAACAGAACCATCGTTTCCAGTCTCATGACAGATGGGATGGACACATATCATCATATATAGACTCCAGTGGGCAAAGAAGGATGTGTTGGAATGTAAATCAGTTCAGTATTACACAATACACCACATTACTAGCTTGGTTGTTCCTTCTTATTAAAGTTGTTATATATCTTATATAACATAATTATATTTGAAACTGTTGAACATCATGCATACTCCGATGAGATATTAATATAAGTAGCATTAGTAGCCTAATAAAAGTAGTTTTTTTTTTTTTTTTTTTTTAATGGATATGCTATATTTCATTTGAACTAAAAACATGGCTTTAAGGAATATATCTGCAGTCCACTCAATCCATGTTCCCGAACATGCCCTACAATATAGTAGGGAAATAATGTAAAAGATTAGTATCCTCCTACTTCCGGCAAGAATCTTAAGTGTGCATCCAATGGACACTTTACACTACTATGAGGTCTGTAGTATGATGTATGTAGTACGTCCAGATTTTAATTCATACTACAGTTCATACTATACATTACTTTTTAATGGTTACAAAGTTTGTTTCTCATCAAATAGTACTGTATCTACTCACAGTATGTGATTTCGGACATATCTGCATGTTCAGTGGAACATAAAAGAATACATGTTGAAAAGATGTCTCTGTTTATGTGTCTGTACAATGAGAATCAAATGGGTCCAATGTTCTTCGAATGATCTTTTGTGTTCCACAGAGCAGACGACATGAAGGTAAGTAAATGGTTTTTGGGTGAACAATCCTTAAGGTCATGTGTAATTTCCAAAACAGATTTGGTAGAGTTTTATATTTAATGTTACACTGGCTGAATGAATGGTATTTCCATCTGTTCATCAGTCTTGCTGTCATTCACTTCTTATTAAATACACCTTCTGCTCTGACTACACTCTATTTCTTGCACTTCATTACCTACTCTTCACTCCACACCGACAACACTTTGCTCCTGCTAATGAAAACACCTTCTTTTCTGGTGTTGATAAGTCTTGGATATTCCTCCTGTGTCATCCATTCATTCCCCCCAGCCATTTGATTGGCTAATAGGGAGAGTTTGTGGCAGTGCAGATTTAAGCTATTTGTCATGGCTGTGCTCCCCCAGACATGATTGATGCCCAGGCCGCTGGTGATGAGCTGCGGCTCCAATGATTCTTTATTAAAACGCTATCCAAGCTGACATTTACATATTAAAATTGTTACTTAGAGCAAATCCTCAGTGTGGAAACAACGGACTAACTGGTGGCGAACCATATTGATCATTCTGACACGCGCTTATGAATTTATGAGGGAGGTGAGGACAGTGGGACGAGGCGTCGGACTGAAATTGGAGTAGATGGTGTTATTGCATGAAGCTCCAGCCACGTGGTTGTTGAAAGCTGCTATCAAAGCATGCAGGGAGGAAAGAGGGTGGAAGAAAGAGAGAAAGCAAAGAGCAGCCTATTCTTTTTCTTTGCTTTAGCAGAGGCTTAGTTTAAGTGCTGTTGGTAATAGCCTGGGTCAATACTGTTAGATCTGCCAGCCTCAGTAAGAGAAGTAATCAAGGCAATTGAGCTCACCTCCAATTGTTTGGCTCATGATCTCTTAAGTCAGGGAACTTCTGACAATACCATTACTTTATGCAGAAGTCTTGGGTTGTTCAGAAGGTAGATTAAACTCTGTGTACAGTTACCTTCTGCAGCAATATTCATAGCCATAGTATTTTTTTAAAACTGTCAAATATATATAATTTTATTCAGCAATGATACATTAAATTTATTAACTTTTACTTCTTTTACTTCTACATTTGTTACAATACATTTCCTATTTTCATTTTTTTTTCTATTCATCAAAGAATCCTGAAAAAAATAACATTATTACATCATATTAATGTTTTTACTATATTTTGGATCAAATAAATGCATCACTGGTGAGAATAAGAGACTACTTTCCAAAAAAAAAAAAGTGTGTGTGTATATAAAATATATATATACATATATACTACATATATAACTGTGTATGTGACAAATAAAACTCTTGAATCTTGAATATATATATATATATATATATATATATATATATATATATATATATATATATATATATATATATATATATATATATATATATATATATATATATATATTCAAGATTACAGAATATACAACCGGCAGTGAAATGTAAACAGGTCCGCTCCATGGACAGTGCAAATTCATAGTTAACAACACAAGGGGGAAATTAAAATAGAAATAGAATAAAAAAGTTATTAAAAAGTTATAATATAGAATTATAAATAAATCAAGTGGAATAAAATAAGTGAAATAAACTGTGCAGTGAGTAAACTGTAGACTTATAAATATGCGGTTAACAGAAATGTACAAAGAAGTATAATGTGCAAACAGGTTTATAACAGGTTGTTGCACAGTAACAACGAGAAAAGAAAGTGCAGTGCAATGTCAGTATATTGATGGTCACGTGATGTTAAGTAACTGAGTTCAGGAGTCTGATGGCCTGGGGGAAGAAGCTCCTCCTGAGTCTCTCAGTTTTGTCCATCAGGCTTCGGAAGCGCTTACCAGATGGCAGCAGCGTGAAATGAGGGTTTGCAGGGTGATTAGAGTCCGTGATGATCTTAGTAGCTCTACTTTTGCAGCGTTTGGTGTAGACATCCTGCAGAGACGGGAGAGCTGACCCTTGAGATACGCTCGGATAAGCACACGACTCTTTGCAGGGCTTTGCAGTAAGTTAATAGAGTTAATACACTTTCTATCGCCCCTATTCAGGCCGAGATCCAGGAGTTTGGCGGTTAGCTTGATGGGAACTATGGTGTTAAAGGCTGAGCTATAGTCAATAAATAGCAGCCTTACGTAGTTCCCACTTTTGCTGTCGATGTGAGTGAGGGAGGAGTGGAGGACATGAGAGATGGCATCTTCAGTCGATCTATTGGGACGATAGGCAAACTGAAGAGGGTCCAAAGTGTCAGGGATGAAGGAGCAAATGGTGTTTTTAATGAGTCTCTCAAAGACCTTCATGACTATAGACGTGAGAGCCACTGGACGATAGTCATTTAGGCAAGAGGGTTTACTGTTCTTAGGGACAGGGATGATGGTGGATTTTTTGATGGAGGTGGGGACCACAGATGTAGCGAGGGACTCATTAAAGATAGATGTAAACAACCCGGCAGGCTGATCAGCACAGGACCGCAGAACACAACCTGAAATACCATCCAGCCCGGCAGCTTTCCTGACGTCCACATGCTTAAGTGCCCTCCGAACTTCATCCTCCGAGACAGAGATCACGTGGTTGTTGCTGCTCTGAGTAATTCCCTCTAACGCATCACTTGGCGGAGTCGCACTGCCGCGATTACAATCAAAGCGAGCGTAGAAAGAGTTTAATTCGTTCATAAGCAACGGATCAGCTCTCACCTCTGCAGAGGATTTAGATCCAAAAGCACTGATGGTCCTCAGACCCTGCCACATGCGCCGGGAGTTATTGAGTTGGAAATGAGACTCCACTCGATCCCTATAATGGAGCTTTGCGGCTTTAACTGCGCGTCGGAGAGCATAGCAGGACGTTCTGTATTCAGTCATGTTCCCCGATAGGAGACCGGCGTTCTAAGCGGCAGTGCATGTGTTCACTGCAGCGCGGATTGAATTGTCCACCCACGGTTTCTGATTTGAGAAGGACGTTATTGTTATTATTTGTGTGGCTTGCTCTGTAAGCGTATTGATGAAGCAAAGCACCACATCCATGAACTCGCTGGCGTCATATTTTTCATATATATATAAAATAATAAAATATATAATACAATTATTATTATTATTATTATTATTATTATTATTATTATTATTATTTCTTTTTTTTTTTTTTTTTCATTCCTTGGGAATCAAACCCATGATGATAGTAGCTTTGGCATAGTGCTATGCTTTAATTTGTGAACTACAGGAACATGTAACAAAAAATGTGTCTGTGAGTCACAGATTTTTCTCTTGGACTAGGGGTTGTAGTTGACCAGGATGTGTCCCCTCAGTAATCAAATTAAACCTTTACCATAGTGAGGATTCATCATTTGCAAACATTTCGGTATGACAAAACAGACAAAAGACAATAGTGACAAATGTTTTTGCTAATTAGATTCAAGAAAGCTTGTGGAGTGACTCAATCACTCCTCGCACTATTATTTTGTCTTTGTGTGTTATCCAGCCTTCTCTTCAATATATGTCTGTGATTTGCATGTGCATTTTTTTTTTCTTGTTTTTTTTTTTTTTTCTTTTTCTTGGTAAAGAGCTTAAGTCGTCTGTATGGGGAAGAGTATTTGTTAAGTGATCCCCATGGCCGTGGGCAAAGACCTAAATCTATTCTGACACGAGCTTAGCGTCTGTAATCCTATTATTCCCATCTGATCCTGGGCTCAAACACAAAAACAAGTCACATTTCTGCACTGAGTTGAAACGTTGTCCTATTGTGTTGCGCTACATCTGGACTCCACTCTCATCCTCAGCAAATCAAGGTAATGTAGAAAACATGTAGAGAGAAGGGTGGCGTACTCTTTACCGTACCGCAGGTGGACCAGCAACAGCATGCTGAGGTTCAGACAGCTGCATTACAGACAATTGAATATATGTAAGCAGGGTCATGCAATCTTTCAGTATGCTTAGTGTGAATTTGAATTGAATATATACATACAGGAAGTCAAATTGGAATGACATGAATTTGAATTACAATTGAAAGGAATTCAACATAATATGGGAAATCTTCCAAAGTTTTCTTCCACCCTAGCCCATAAAGTGTTCTGTAAGGCATAACTTTTTAGGTAGTCAAAAAAAAAAAAAAATATATATATATATATATATATATAATTTTTTTTTTTTAAAAGACTACCTAAAATATATATATATATATATATATATATATATATATATATATATATATATATATATATATATATATATATATATATATATATATATATATATATATATATATATTAAAAATATATCTTTATATAATTTCAGTCAGTTCCTTTTTGCTGCATCATTTCAAATTTAGAAATTAGATTTCAAAATGCATTGTTATACAGAACAAATCTGTTTTTTGTTTTTTTTTGCAATTTAGTTTTAATTAGTGATCTTTTTGAACTGCGGGTGAAGTTTTGGGAGTAAAACGAAGATTGTGTTTTTTACGCCTTCTGATGCCCAAACAATTTAAATCTTAGTGCAACACACACACACACACAACATCCTGCTGCTGGCTCTCCAGAGTTTCCTCCCTCCCTGGGCTCCAAGAGGGTCAGGTTGGCAGTGTGCAATGCCCCTGGGCCTTGCCACTCCTTGCCTCCCCTCCCTTCACCAGGGGGCAGCAGTGTGGGCACCGAGGACGCCACCAGGCCTTCTCACCCACAGTCTGCCCCACCCTGGAATACCCAGTGTCAACACTCCGGGCTGCCTCCGGGCCTCCCGAGTTGGGTCTGAGTATTCCACCTTCCTGCCTCTCCCCGGCAGGGGGCAGCAGAGTGGGCACCGAGGACGCCACCAGGCCTTCTCACCCACTCTCTGCCCCACCCTGGAAAGATCAGATAAGACTCTGGGCCGCCTCCGGGCCTCCCGAGTCGGGTCCGAGCATTCCACCTTGCTGCCCCACCCCGGGTATGTGGTGCCATTGGTCCTGCTTGTTCGGTCTCTGGGAGCCTGGCTAGAGCTCCCCAGGCCGTCTCGCTGGCTCATCCATACCATCAGACTTGGCTACGTGATTCAGTTCACTCACTGGCCTCCCAAGTTCAAGGGCATCCTTTTTACCTCCGTGCGGAGCAGCAATGCCCATGTCTTGCGGTCAGAGATCGAAGTCCTACTGGCAAAGGACACAATCGAGCCGGTTCCTCCAGCCGATATGAAGTCAGGGTTCTACAGCCCCTTCTTCATTGTGCCCAAGAAAGGTGGTGGGTTAAGACCAATCTTGGACCTGCATGTCCTGAATTGGGCCCTGTACAAGCTCCCGTTCAGAATGTTGATGCAGAAATGCATTTTTCAATGCATCCGTCCCCGAGATTGGTTCGATCGACCTGAAGGACGTGTACTTTCATGTCTCCATTCTCCCGAGACACAGGCCTATGCTTTGCATTTGAGGAGAGGGCATATTAGTACAAAGTCCTGCCCTTTGGGCTTTCCTTGTCACCTCGCGTCTTCACGAAAGTCACGGAGGCAGCCATTGTCCCGCTCAGAGAACGCGGCGTTGGAATTCTCAACTACCTCAACGACTGGCTCATGCTGGCCCAGTCGCGAGAGCAGTTGTGCGAACACAGGGACCTGGTGCTCTGTCACCTCAGCCTGTTGGGCCTTTGGATCAACCAAGAGAAGAGCAAACTCTGTCCCACACAGAGGATCTATTTTCTCGGTATGGAGCTGGATTCGGTCAACTGGACTGCACGCCTCACAGAGGAGTGAGTCCGGACAGTGCTGAACTGCTTGAATATGTTCAAAGTCAGGACAGCTGTCCCACTGAAGTTCTTTCAGAGGCTTCTGGGGCATATGGCATCTGCAGTCGTGGTGACACCGCTTGGATTGCTGCATATGAGACTGCTTCAGCACTGGCTTCACGGCCGAGTCCCGAGATGGGCCTGGCAGAGCAGCAAATACCGGGTCTCAGTTACTCCTTACTGCTGCCAAACCTTCAGCTCGTGGTCGGACCCTTCGTTTCTACAGGTGGGAGGGTCCCTAGAACAGGTGTCTCTAGAACACTGTGGTCTTCATGGATGCCTCATCCACCGGCTGGGGGGCCACGTACAACGGGCATGCAGTTTCCGGTCTGTGGACGGGGCCCCAACTGCACTGGCATATCAATTGCCTAGAGTTACCGGCAGTACGTCTTGCTCTGGACCGCCTCAAAAAGCCGCTACAGGGCAAGCACGTACTGGTCCACACGGTCAGCACTGCGGCTGTTACGTACATCAACGGTCAGGGTGGTCTGCGCTCCCATTGCATGCTCCGACTTGCCCGCCATCTCCTCCTTTGGAGTCAGAAGCATCTGAGGTCACTTTGTGACATTCACATCCCAGGTGTGCTCAACCAGACAGCCGACAAGCTCTCACGGCAGCCGACACCTCCGGGAGAGTGGCGACTCCATCCCCAGGTGGTCCAGCTGATATGGGACCTCTTTGGAGCCACACAGTTAGACCTGTTTTCCTCTCCAGAGTCGACCCATTGCCAGTTGTATTACTCCCTGACCGGGGGCACTCTCGGCACACAGCTGGCCCCGGGACCTGTGCAAGTATGCATTTCCCCCAGTGAGCCTTCTCGCACAGATTCTGTGCAAAGTCAGGGAGGACGAGGAGTAGGTCTTGTTAGTTGCGCCCTACTGGCCAAACCAGGCCTGGTTCTCCAAACTAACTATCCTCGTGACAGCACCTCCCTGGCCCATTCCTCTGAGGAAGGACCTACTTTCTCAGGGACTGGGCACACTATGGCACCCACGTCCAGACAGACCTCTGGAAACTCCATGTCTGGTCCACAGGCAGTGGTAGACACCATCACTTCCGCTAGAGCCCCCTCTACGACGCGCCTCTATGCGTTGAAGTGGAACCTGTTTGTTGAGTGGTGTTCTTCTCGCCGCGAAGACCCCTGAAGGTGTTCAATTAGTGTCGTGCTCTCTTTTCTGCAAGACGAGTTGGAGCGAAGACTGTCTCCCTCCACCCTCAAAGTGTACGTCGCAGCAATAGCGGCGTATCACGACGCAGTTGACAGTAAGTCCCAAGGTTCCCACCACTCCTTTCCGAGATCAGATGGTGAACCTGCAAGCACTACCTTTGGAGGAGGCAGACCCAGCCCAAGCTTTGCTCTGTCCCGTCTGCGTTCTCCGCGCCTACATGGACCGAACTCAAAGCTTTAGGACCTCAGAACAGCTCTTCATCTGTTACGGAGGCCAGCAGAAGGGAAAGGCCTCCAAGCAGAGGTTATCCCAGTGGATAGTGGATGCTATTGTCTTGGCATACCAGTCCCAAGACATGCCTTGCCTGTTTGGGTTGCAAGCACACTCGACTAGGAGTGTAGCTTCCTCCTGGACGTTGGCTCAAGGCGCCTCGCTGACAAATATATGTAGAGCTGCGAGCTGGGCGACACCTAACACGTTCGCTAGATTCTATAGCGAACTTTGTGTAGAGCCAGTATCTTCTCGTGTACTCGCCCCCAGTGGCCAGTAGCGCTATGTGCCCATTCTAGTGTCAGCTTGCAACACCATTCCTGCCCCCTGGGCCGGATGCGTGCGTCTATTGTCTACAGTTGTGTTCCCCAGAAATGACTAACCCTGTCAAGCTCCTCCGTCACCCTTTCAGTGTCAGACGTTGTGGCCGTCTGATGCCAGGTGCTGTGCTTCCACTGCAGGACCGAGTCACTAGTTCGGCTCCTCAGCAGAAAAGCGAGGATGCAGTATTCCACTTCCGTATTTATACCCTCACGGCAGGCGGAGCGTGGACCGCATGCCAATGGTCATTGGCTCGTTTCTAAACACTCGAAGTAGATTGGCCTCTGAAAACAGATCCCGATTCGTCGGTCAGTTCGTTGTTCAGGGAACAAGGGTTACATACGTAACCGAGACGTTCCACCAATTCCACCAGGTGGTTGAAACATATGATTTGTATTAATTAAAACATTTTTAAACAAATTTAACATTTAAAAACAGACATGTTCAAATTCTAAAGCTTGATTGTATTGGTAAGACTGTCTCAGTAGTGCACAACACAACTTTGGGATTTGAACGTCTTTTTTTTTTTAAATGTTAAAAGATGTACCGATACAGATACCGATTTTAACAAACAATTATTGGCTGATTCCGATACCGATACCAATATTTGTCACTGTGAAATTTTGTCATTAAAATAGACTGTTTTGACAATGTTTTAAATCAGCAAAATAAAAAAATAAATAAAAAAAAAATAAAAAACAACATGCATTACCTTATAGCCTACTAGCTAGTTTATTGCTGCATTATCAAATAATTTCTAATTAACATAGACTGGATCCATTTAACATTCAACAGGCCATCATAAATACAACAGAACAAGATACATATGAAATAAATTGTGGTAATTAATTAATTTAATGTTAAATAACACTGCATATTATTCACTGTATAAATTAAATGCATATATTATTATTACACTGAGACGTAGCTAAATTCTACTGTAGGCTACTATAAATGAAAACATGCCATTCACACAGAAACATGCAGGATTCATACAGTCTTTTTGCAGCTTGATATTCACAGACACTAGTATATATCGCTATTTGATTTAAGTGACTGACCTACGTTTTATTTATTCATAAAAACTTTTACAAATTCCCTGGCATTCCACTATGCAGTAAATTCTGTTTTTATGACTGGATTCCGTCTGCGTTGTCCGGATCGCGGAAATGAATCCTTATGAAACTTACAAAAGTTAATTTAGTAAAAACATTTTTTGGTCTTTTGTTGTTTGATTAACATTAAAACACAGACAGCAGTGCAGCGGGAATATTACATTATAATCTTGTATTATGTAGCAGACATTATACAGCTCAGTGCCTTCACGCAGTTCATTAATAAACCATCAGTTTGTTATATCGGCCTTTTTCATGCTATAGTCGATATTCCGATGGTTGTAAATTGATTTAAAAATCGGCCGATAAATATCGCCGGCCGATACATCGGTGCATCCATAGTTAAAAGTAATTTTAATTAATACAAATTATATGTTTCAACCACATGGTGGAATTGGCAAACGTTCCTTTAGGCATCATGCGCTGTGGTAGCAGGTCAAAGCATTCTCGAGTATAAATATGCAGCTATAATGCGTGTAATGTTAGGTGATTTTGAATGAACATTGCATGTCAACTCAACAGATATACAATGGTTACATACACTTAAACTGATCGTAGTATTAATATTTTTGTAAGACTGCTGAATCTATACAACAGTGGCAAGGAAATCTAACTTTACAGCGCTCTGAGTGGCCCCTAGTGGATGGGAGCATTTCCGTTGTGTTTTTGTTGTTGTTGTTGTTGTTGTTGTTGTTGTTGTTGTTGTTGTGTTGTGGCTTTTCTGTTGTGTTGTGGCTTGATTTCACTGTGTTGTGAACTTATGTTTGCTTTTTAAATTTCGTTGTGTTGTGCACTGTGCCACCGTAGAATTGTATTATATGGTTGTTTATTTTTGTACAGCACATTGGTCAACAGCATCTTTTTTTTTTTTTTTAGGTTTAAAAACCTTAATAAAACTTAATACAATTTTTTTTTTTTTTTTATTATAGGACCAAATTGATTTGCATTTGATATTATGGATATGTTTGTGAGCATATCATTGTTAGTGAGAGAGAAGAAAGATATAGAGCATCAAGGGACGGTTTGTTTGCAATCATTTCACTGTGAACAACACCTTCTGCTGTGAATGATTAGATGAATCCTCATATGGGACCAGTATGGAAATGAAAGAGACAGGAGGGAGATGTCCATGAAGGACATTTTGCACACGTGTTTAGACACAAATGTGTGTATGTGCCCTTTCAGACTCATTGACACACTTGAATTGCTGAAATTCAGTATTTGATTAAAGAACAAATGAGTGACCTGAAAAGCACACAAACCAGCAACAGTTTAGTGAGGGCCTGTTTTCACTAGGTATTAACATCCATATCGACAAGTGGACAGACCAGACAGATTCACACCTGGATTTACCCATTGAATCTGCTACTAGCATTTGTCTCTTTCTCTACTTAACACTTGTGGGGGTATGGATTGAAGGGATGGTACTGTACCTGATTTTTTGTGGCTATTTTAGTGGGATTACTGAAATTGAATCCCAGATATTTAATTTAAACTTGTAAACTAGGTCTTTTTTTATGAGTTTATTTTTTATTGTGGTGCAGTGATTGCATTGGGAGCAGTAAACTCACACAAAGGTTACATATTTACCCCTAAAGGGTGCATATTAGTATCTTGAGTGAGTAATTTATTACTTTAAGGGTGCATACTTGTATGTTAAGGGTATATATTAGAATCTCAAGGCTACATTTATACCTTTTGAGGAAACTGTCCCAGTAACAAGCTGTTGTACCCCAGAACATACAGTGCCTTCACACTAGCAGTTTAGTTTGAAATAAACCATAGTTTCGCATAAAAAATTGGTAATGTAAAAGCTATCATGTGGACCTGGGGTACCGAACCCAAGACTACCTGTAGAATGTGGTCTGAGTTCAGTGGAACTGTGGCGCGAATTAGTGTGAATGTGAAAGCAACTGGAACTCGGGTGTGCATTTGTTCAAGAAAATCTGCAAAAATTGTACTGTTAGGGGTACAACAGCTTGTCACTTGGGCAGTACTCTTAAAATGACATATTTGTACCTTGTTGTACCTGTATTGTATATTGTATATGTTTGCTTTGTATCTTTCTGGTGAGTTTTTCCTCACTATAGTCCTTTATCTTGCTCACTGGGGTGTAAGGCGGTTTTCTTAGTACGCAAGCTGCATGCTTACATATATTTATTGTGAAAGTTGCTTATACAAATAATTTTTAATTGAACATTTTCTTCTTCAGGTTTATACATCCAACATTAAGTATAGCCAATTTAAGTTTGAAAACAATATGTTGCATTTATAATGTCACACTTATTTGTCTAGGAGTTTTTTTTTTTTCATACATAAAAATATAGAGATGGATTTTAGGAAGGGGTGTCCCTCATAAAAAGTTTATCAGATTTGGGGGTCCTTGGCTTGTCTGGCTATGACCAGACCAAGCTCAATCTTTTTAGACTGAATATTAGTCTGGGGAGACTGCTCTGTATTTTCTACTGCACAAGAGGCGTGATCAACGGGCATAGTTCAAATGACTCTGTACGCAATTGCATAATTATTCAATCAATCAGACCAACAATCCATTGCTTCTCTATCCGTCATCATGTTAAACCCACCAATAGCGCGCCAAAGCCGGTTTGTGATTGGTCCCCGCAAATTTGTAACAGAAGCAGGATAAAATTTGTTTACAGGTTTCCAGCCTGAGCTGCAGGGCGAAATCAAATCGGCAGCAGGTCGGCTGCATCAGTGACAAGCTGTTCTATCCCTAAAGGTAAAAATAAATAATAATAATAATAATAATAATAATAATAATAATAATAATAATAATAATAATAATAATAATAATGTGCGGTCCATCCGTTTGCCCAAGAACGGAATCTAACGGCCTGGTCGAAGGACTTCTGCGTGTAAGCCTTTTCAGAACTTCTGTTGAATTAACTTAATTTATGACTATCGAATTTTAAATCTGACTCCATGAACAATTTTATCTGACTCCAATTCTTTGTAACTTTGTTACATTGGTTACATTTGTAACTTAACAGCTGATCATAAGTTTAGTTGTGATTTAATTTAGATCGTTGATTTCTCTTAGTATCTCTTAATTTCAAATATTTGTTCCTCCATGGGACCCGGAGTCGCTCAGAGGATAATGCTTGCGATTATAATTACATTACCTCACGGACGCAAATTAGTCAGTTCCGATATTACAGAGGATTGCAGAGTGAACTATTTTACCTTTACGTGAGTCGCACATGCTTACTCATAACAGAAAGTGTAATTTTAGCCATAGTCACAAGAGCTGCAACTTGTTAATACAGTGACAGTCAGAAATCAGATTGCCCCTCATGCTTAGCGCCATGCTCCGGTCATGGGGTCCTCGGTATGAATTTGCCCTGACAGAAAGATTTACGGAAACTCCTACAAACTCCTCACGTGACCCTACTAAAATAATGATTTCAGAAAGATACAGAATAAATCAAGATTAACATTTATTTTGGCCAGACAGAACTTAAACATCATAATTAAACATGAATCCATGGTACACAACTTTCAGCATAAAAATATAAAATACAATTAAGTAATCTGAAAATAGTTTCAAAGAGTCATATCTGGCACAATACATATAGTGTGTGTGAATGCCTCTTAGGACACTGACACAACACTGCATGGGGGCTCTGTCTACAGAATGTTCCCAAATGGCAGCCCTGCCACCCTTCCTTAAATACTCAGACCAGAACAAAGGGTTGTACATATTTGCAACACAAACACCTAGTTTGGGGGAGAGGATCAGATATCTTTGGAGAGACCACTCAAAAAGAGAACACAATTCTCATATGTTTCAATCTTTCTAACCCTACCAGTGACTTCAGTGATGTTGAGACCATTTTACCAATCGCACTGCAACCTTTAAAAAGACACCAGACATGAAAGGGATAAAACAATAGATTCACAAAATAAATCATATGTAGTGTATCTGCATTTTGTGACTTGAATCAGGGGGAAGGGGGGAAAGGGAGGTAGAGAGGGGGAGAGGGTTTTGGTCAGGGCGGTGTCCTACAGTTTCTCTGTGAGATCTTCTCTCCAGATTGTGTTTTATTGTTTTATTGCAGGGCGTTGGATCTCAGCTTTTGTCTTAGCAGTAAAACCGCTCCTTACAATAATAATAATTCTGAGAGTCAAGTAAATTAACATGTGCAGATGTTTTAACCGATGACATCATAGTTAGTTCAATGGGGGGAAAAAACAATATATTGACCAGTGTTCTGTTGTCTATCATGTTTGTGACAATGCAAGATGAACGTAAATGCACCGGGTTTCCATAGAATCAGGGGGATATTCCAGAAAGCAGGTTATGTGACACACCCTGGTATGTTTAAGAGTAAGTTAGTGGATAACTTCAACTTTCGGTTCCAAAAACGGAGGTAACTTCCAGGGTATGTAAGTAACCATGGCAACTCACTCTCTGAACATAACCTGCTCCGGAGCAGCTCATGATCCAGGGTTAGTTTGCTTAAGAGGTATTCAGATGTGTGTTATATATTGAATATAGTTATTGATATAACCAAATTTGTTTCAGTTATATAATATACAATGTTATATATTAATTCTAAAGAATTAGAATAAAAAATAAATTAAAATTATTTTAAATGTTAGTTCAATTCAAATATATGTATTATTTATTTTATTGTCATCTCACACATGGATCTACATTCAGTTAATTAGCATCAAACAATATAATCCTTATTCTCAGTGAATAAAGATTACTTATTAAACAAAAACATTGAAAAAAAAAAAAAAAGTAGATTATGTAAATCACCATTAACAAAGGAAGAAAAGTAGAATGGCGCGCTCTTTCTTAGCGTCTGTTTCCATGGTGACTTGTCGATTCGTCGCTCTGTTGAGAATGTCTTGTGTGTTAACCGGGAACATACTCTGAGTTGTCTGAACTTACTCCCGGACTCGTTTTTGGAACCAGCATACCTCGAGTAAGCATGGTTTGGGTTAATCAACCCAGAGTTCAAGATATATGTGACGGTAAGTTAACCTTGCTTTCTGGAATACCCCCCAGGTGAAAACAGACCAATACTGCGATGTGCACTTGAAATGCAATGTGGTCACATGAATTTCTGACTACCTCTGAATGGTTTTACTAATCTGATCACAAGATGTTTCGGACCCCATCTAGACCTGTATTTAGCACTGTCCACATCTGATTGGATCACCCGAAGCTGATGTTACTAAACTGAGAAATAGACTC
Source organism: Paracanthobrama guichenoti (assembly GCA_018749465.1). Taxonomy (NCBI): domain Eukaryota; kingdom Metazoa; phylum Chordata; class Actinopteri; order Cypriniformes; family Gobionidae; genus Paracanthobrama; species Paracanthobrama guichenoti. Next base: position 32,733,197 of record CM031956.1, on the reverse strand, counting down.
ACAAACATGAACATGCAATGCAGTTTTATAGTATATAACAATACCATCACCATCAGGTCATCATCGTCAATATCTTCAGTATCATCACTCCCTGCCTTATCAGACCCTGTGAACTCATTCCTTCCTAGAGGTTTAAAATCAATACTGTGGAAATTAAACTCTTGATTTTATGGTTTAAGCAGTTAAGACCTCCCTGAACCACCATCTCTGGCCTTCTCAGATGAAATAATGATGTTTGAATCACTCTCTTTTAAATGCCTTAACTCTGTCTGAGCTGTGATTGAAGAATTTTAGAATTCCCTTTTTAGTCTCTAAGGGATAGGCTAGATTGATTTGTTTTTCATTGGTTGTTATTCCATTGCTCTCCCTTTCTCATACGTGCGGCTCACTTCCAAGTGTTTCTCCGTTCCATTCCAATGTGAACAGAGCTTATCACCGAAGCTTAAAGCTTTTACTGCCCCTTTGATCCCATGGGTCATATAATACTCAGGGTGAGAAAACTCTTATTAGTGAAACTCCACCACAAACACATACATGATCAAGACAATTTACAAGTTGCTGAAATTATAAAACAAGAGCTCAGTGTTGCAAAGAAGAAGACTGTAAAACAACTAGACACTCTCTAAGGCCTGTAACTGTGAATCCAAGATCTTCAAATAGAGAAGAAAAAGCCTAGTCTTTCCTAACTTTCTCAATCACTTCAAAAAAAAAAAAAAAAAAAAAAAAAAAAAAGTGTCAGGGCCGGAATTTAATTAATTGCTGTAATTATGTATTTTGGACAACTTACTATTGAGTCACTCTCAGCTGCTTTTACATTTTTCAAATACCACTCAGCTTCTTGGCCACACCACATTAATTATGCTAATTAACCATTTTGACAGTTAATTTAAGATAATTAATAAAAAATACTAATATTAGATGGCACACAATTGGAACAGAAGGGGAAAAAGGGTTCTCGACATGCGCACAAGAGAAAAAAAAAAAAAAAAGTCCTCTCCAAACTGTTTTTTAAATTGCTTCACTTTTTCTTTCTTTTTTTTTTTTTTTTTTTTTTTTCTGAGAGTTTTACTTTTCACCAACTCTTCAGTCCTTTCTTTTCTTATTAATGGATGCATAAGAGACTTGAACCACTTGAACACTGTCAAATAATAATATCTCCTCTGACAGCCCTGCTCAGCAACATAAGCAAAAAAATTTAAAGTTCTGTAAATGAAAAGCAAAAAGAGGTTACCATAAATACAGAGCAATGCTCCGAAGTACATTAACATTGATTTTCTGATTACAGAGAGTCATTCAGTGTCATGATCTATAAAACTCAATCATAGCTTATGGCATCTGTATGTCTGCTTTTAAGAGGGTGGATTACACGTCCATTAATGAACCTGAGTGGTTGCTCTCAGACTGAGAGCTTTAGTTCCATTTGGACTACTGAAAGTTTCACCGAATTGTTAGTAAGTCTTTTTTGTGAGTTAGAGAACAGGCTTGATGTAGTATTGTTGAGTCAGTGAGTGATGGTAACTGGCGCTCCTGTGAACCTTTTTGGCAGTGGTAGACTTGGCTGCTCTTTCCCTTTCTCTTTCTGTCTTTTGTACTATTCTGCCAAATAGATGTGCACCATTGTGAGGAATTACTCACCGTCCTGTTCACACTCACAAACGTGAGCCACACACACACAACAGGACAAACGTGTGTTTTCTCAAGCTAAGTAATGCTTTTAACTCACTTTGTTCCATATTCTCCATCAATACATGTATGGTAGGCATTTACAGGTGCCTCGTGAAAACAAGTAGATCATTACAAAAGATCATTAAAATCTGCTGTATTTTGTAACTGTTGTTGTTTTTTTTTAATTATTGTCATTTATTTTAGATATTTTATTTGTTTAAAACTAGCTTTAATTCTAGGTTTATTAAACATCTACATAATCTCCCTTTAAAAGGGTTTTTTTTCCCTTGTTTTGTTCTTTTGTTTAGTTTTTTACTAAAAATGTATTATATAAATTTTTCACTTATTTATACTCTAATTTGATGTATATTTATTTATAGAAAATAGCAAAATCACACAATTCAGGATAGTAAACATGCCTCGAATTTTGCTAACAGTGTTCCAGAAATGCAAAAAGGTTTTTTGTTTTTTTACATTTTACCATCTATGGTTTATGATCAACATTTTCTGAATATTAAGCATTGCTGAACATTTGTAAAAGAAAGCAAAGAAAGACAGAAAAATATATATATACTTTTTGTGTGGAAAGTGGCTTTCTTACATCAGTTTTCTCAAAGGACAAGCCACACACAATCAATTAGTCAAACAAACAAATCAATAATATGTATTCAGATGTAAACAAGCCACCTCGTGATAGCACAGTCCTTTACATATGAATGGTAATTTTAAATTTGAATGGTTTATGAATGTCTTGTGAAAGTGTCCGTTTTTCTACCATTAATGCTTTTTAAATATAGCTTCCATTTACACTTGACAAGTGGGCCACATTAAATCATTTTAAGGAAAGTTTCAAATGTAAAAGTTCTCCTTTTATTCACTCACTCTGACAAATTGTCTTTTAAAGGGACTGAAAATGAATGTTGAAGTTGAGTGGTCTGTGGAAATGATTTATATGTTTTGGGTACATTACTGAAGTAGTCGTCCACGCCCACCAGAAACAATTAATTGTTCTGATGGCGGTTTCACTTTAGCATTGGAGAAAGGAACCTAAATCATGACCTGTGTATTTTGTAGACTGTAGTGTATTATGTTACTGTAGAGCCAGACTGGATTGTATTCCCAATAGGTCTGTGTGCCATTGTGTTTCTGGCTTCTGTACCATGTTTGCTTATTAAGGAAGTCAAAGTTGAATAAGTGATGAAGAGCTTGTTCATCAGTCCAGTCAATCCAGGCCTCCAGCTCGACCTCCGTGTGTGTACATGTGTGTGTGTACAATATATATATATATATATATATATATATATATATATATATATATATATATATATATATATATATATATCAAATGTAAATTTATGTCCCTGTTATACTTATAATTTTCCTGGTTAAATAAACCTAAAGAGAGAGACCAAATAAGTCATCTATGACCTTTCCAATGTGATGATGTAATGCGTGGCGCATAGCAAATCAGAGCAAGAAGAGCATTTGTGGTTAAAAAGTATATATTATATATAATATAATAATTATATACTAATCTATCAGAAATGCCTTAATTCTACGTGGCATTGATTCAACAAGGTGCTGAAAGCATTCTTTAGAAATGTTGGCCCATATTGATAGGATAGCATCTTGCAGTTGATGGAGATTTCTAGGAAGCACATCCAGGGCACGAAGCTCCTGTTCCACCACATCCCAAAGATGCTCTATTGAGTTGAGATCTAGTGACTGTGGGGGCCATTTTAGTACAGTGAACTCATTGTCATGTTCAAGAAACCAATTTGAAATGATTCGAGCTTTGTGACATGGTGCATTAGCCTGCTGGAAGTAGCCATCATTGAATGGGTACATGGTGGTCATAAAGGGATGGACATGGTCAGAAACAATGCTCAGGTAGGCCGTGGCATTTAAACGATGCCCAATTGGCACTAAGTGGCCTAAAGTGTGCCAAGAAAACATCCCCCACACCATTACACCACCAGCCTGCACAGTGGTAACAAGGCATGATGGATCCATGTTCTCATTCTGTTTACGCCAAATTCTGACTCTACCATCTGAATGTCTCAACAGAAATCGAGACTCATCAGACCAGGCAACATTTTTCCAGTCTTCAACTGTCCAATTTTGGTGAGCTCGTGCAAACTGTAGGCTCTTTTTCCTATTTGTAGTGGAGATGAGCCCAGTGGGGTCTTCTGCTGTTGTAGCCCATCCGCCTCAAGGTTGTGCGTGTTGTGGCTTCACAAATGCTTTGCTGCATACCTCGGTTGTAACGAGTGGTTATTTCAGTCAAAGTTGCTCTTCTATCAGCTTGAATCAGTCGGCCCATTCTCCTCTGACCTCTAGCATCAACAAGGCATTTTTAGCCACAGGACTGCCGCATACTGGATGTTTTTCCCTTTTCACACCATTCTTTGTAAACCCTAGAAATGGTTGTGCGTGAAAATCCCAGTAACTGAGCAGATTGTGAAATACTCAGACCGGCCCGTCTGGCACCAACAACCATGCCACACTCAAAATTGCTTAAATCACCTTTCTTTCCCATTCTGACATTCAGTTTGGAGTTTAGGATATTGTCTTGACCAGGACCACACCCCTAAATGCATTGAAGCAACTGCCATGTGATTGGTTGATTAGATATTTGCATTAATGAGAAATTGAACAGGTGTTCCTAATAATCATTTAGGTGAGTATATATATATATATATATATATATATATATATATATATATATATATATATATATATATATATATATTATTTTTTTTTTTTTTTTTTAAATGTTTCACTAGATAAGACCCTTATTCCTCATCTGGGATTGTGTACAGCCCTTTGAAGCTGCATTGAAACTGCAATTTGGACCTTCAAACCATTGAAGTCCATTAGGCTATATGGAGAAAAATTCTGGAATGTTTTCCTCAAAAATCCTAATTTCTTTTCAACTGAAGAAAGAAAGACATGAACATCTTGAATGACATGGGGGTGAGTAAATGATCAGGAAATTAGAATTCTGAAGTGAACTACTTCTTTAAAGAGCAACACAGCTCAGTTTACTGCCAGATGAACCACCGGACTGATTTAATTTTATTTTTAATGTTATTTTGGTTATTTTTGCAACACCCATTATTGTCTACAGTATAATGCTATCCAAGCATTATACTCAAACATGGAGGATGACTCATTTGTGATTGATCAAACCAGTTATTTTTGAAAATGTTTATGGGCTGGAAATATTCCTTTATTTAACCAACTTCCATTTGTATCCATCTAATTAAGGATGATTGCATCGTAAAGTAAGTGCATGAAAAATTATGAACATTGTTTAATGTAGGTTTCTCCCAAACCTTTAATTGAATCCCCACATAATTCATATTTTAAGAGTTGTTTAATTCCAATGCTCTTTGAAGTATTGTGCATACTCATACAGTATGGCTTGCACGCTTCCCTTTAAAATATATAGATATAATATACGTCAGAATATTATGACACCTCTTTTCTTTGTTTCACAATACTCAATTAACTGAGGTTAGTGTCTTGAGAAGAAGTGTCTGTGCTATATTTTACATAAATCATATTCCATGTTATGGGCATAGCCTTTGATATAGACTGTAACGGAAGTTTTTTTATGCTAATACTTGAAGCTTCGGTTTTTCGAATGCGGAAGTGTGATAAAGGCCCATTAAACTCACCGCACGCTTTAATGGGTCTGTTATAAGTCAATGGGGAGGAGGAGGCACAAGAGATGCAGTGGTATGTCGCTGTTGGACACTGTTACTTTATAAAAACGAGCGACACTTATACTCTGTTTACATTTTGTAATATTTAATTTTTGTTATATCAACTTTTTTGGAGGAGGCACTGCCTCCTTTTCCCCTTCGGAGGAAATGCCTCTGTTTTATATATAAGCATGGGCATCGGAACCATTGTATGTGGGTGGGACAAGATCCACCCACTTTTAAAGACAAATGATATTGGACCCACTCACTTTTATCGTTTCTAAGTCATCAGCACATGTCTGTTTACCTACCCCCTAACTGATAAACACTTATTATCTAACGCGTTAGACACTCTATTTTCAATTTTCTAATATTTTCTATTGCGAAATGCAACTGTTCTAATGCGAATAGAGCGCGTTCGGCAAAAGGCGGATTCGAATCTTGCATCGATTTGCGTCAAAACATCATGTCATGCATCTTAGCCCTACACTATTGCTACTGTTAATAATTCTGTGTTTTCCGTAATTTTGTCCGGCCCAACCAGACGTTTAGTAAACAAGGTGATATATTTGTACTTAAATGGCATCTACTCCAGTAAAAGAAAATTCTGGGAGAGGACCCACCCACATTTTTTTTGCTTCTGACGCCCATGTATACAAGTACGTGACTTGCTACTGCCAATACATACACGACAAGCTTTTGTGAGCAAGACATGCTGATGCTGTACAATAGAGCGTACATGAATTACCCATAGCAGATCTAAACAGGTGGAGCTGGGGAAGGTGGAGAGTTTCTGAAAGTGTGCTGCACTGTAAAGGCAAATGCTACCCGAGTATTTGAAGGTTGAGCACACAAGCTCTTTGGCTAATGATACAGCAGGAATCAATCAGCTGTACCCTAAAGATGACAATGTGATTACGAGCAGGTAGTTAAAGGATCTCTTAGGGTTCCATAACAGAACTTTGTATAATATATGCATATGTATGTGCATAATACTTTTTGCAGTATTTAACATAAAAAGTGTATTTCATGGTGGCATTTTAATTGACACTTTTTGCTTTAATGGACGAATGTGCTATTTATGTTTAAGATTCAAGAGTTTTATTTGTCACATACACAGTTATATACAGGATGTTTGAGGATGAAGCTTACACTTCATCCTCAAACTTGTGAAAATGTTTATTTTAGAGATCGCAGTCAATTTTTGAGCAGAGGCTGCTGACTATATTTAGGCCAGATCATTACTAAGTGTGCTTCTAGAACTTCTAAGTACAGTTTGCTTTGACTTTACGTGAAGGACGTTCTTCAGCTTGACTTTGTCTTGATGAGGTCTGTGCTTTAGGATGATGAAGTCGTCACCACTGAAAAAAAAAAAAAGCACTGTGTACTGAAGCAGCAAACCATGTGAGATTTTTTTCCTCCTTTGGCATCTCTCATCAAGATTTTTTTGACCCTATAGTGCTGGAGTGGACATAGAACAAGGGCGGGAGGAGTTTAGTGGGCATGCTAATGTGTGTATGAGTGAATGAAAAACAAGTTATGCTATTTTTGGCAGTTGAGCATAGATACGCTCTTAACAAAATGGTTTGCTTGCTCTATTTGCGACTGAGAACAGCAGTTTCAGTTGCTAGCTATGATTGTGAGCCAGAGTGGCAGGTGTCTGGGGGTTGGAAAACACACACACACGCACACACATGCATACAAGTTCCCTACTGGCTGTTGTTATGCGCTGGTAAGAGCTCAGGTAATGGTGTGGTATTGCTGATGTAATTTGCTGTAACAGATGCCAAACAGAGTTGCCTGTGTGAGCTGTCGCATTGACGCTGTTATTGTTGTGACTGCAGCCATTTTAAATCTCAGGTGTGTTTTAAAGCTGGCAACAGTTGATGAGAGGAGGCAAGATGAATCACAAATATTTATGTGTATGCGCTTGTGTGAACTCAACCCAGTACTGTCCAAACATATAGACCCTTGTGCAAACATGCTTCCGCACACAAGTATACCAGGATGAAGACATCCCGACACAACACATAAAACTCTCTTTGCACACTCAACCCTAAATAAAACCACATCTCTGCCTTCTCAAATGCCCAGCCTCTCTTTTTCACGGACAAAAAAGGCACTACCTCTGGTCTATAAAACCTGATTAGCCAAGTTTACGTAAATAACTCATGGAAATAGGTTGCAGTGACCCATTCAGACTGACATCTTTATTTGCATAGGTTGGGCTTATTTACTCAAGTAAATTATGTCAGGAGCGTTGACACCATTGTCCACAAAAAAGTTATTCTATATGAACTTGGATAATAGATATGGGGTAATAAGATGCTCTCTCTTTCCCACTCTCACTCTTTTTTTGGTGTGTGAACACACTACTCACACTATTTAAACAACAAAATAGCATATAATAGTGTATACACTCTGTTAAAAATTCAAATAAATAAAGGTTCTTTATTGGCATCTATGTTTCCATAAAGAACCTTTAACATTCATGGAAACTTTCCATTGCACAAGTACACAAGTGGAAAAAGTTTCTGTAGGGGATGCACCCTATGAAAACTACATACAACAAAAATCCAAAGCAGTACAACGTTTCAAAACAGCAAATAACAAAACCACCATGGCCATAGCCAGCTATGAGGTAATCGAGGTCCAGACCTCTGTATTTTTCCGAGGTGTATATAATAAAGGTTGTGAAATAATTGCATAATATAGTATTAACCTTGATTTAGTGCTGCAAGGATAGGCCTATTGCACAGCACCAAGATCTTCTCATCTGAGCTGCCTCAGCGGTCTGTCACCGCTCAATGTCAAAATATTTGAGATGACCAATCAAATCAAAGTAGGCAGGACTTTATGTTCACAAGAAGCTGCTGAGCGCAAATAGACCCTTTTAAAATTTCCGGACTTATTAGAAGCAGATAGTTGGGTTAAAGTATATAGCGTTGAAATATATATATATATATATATATATATATATATATATATATATATATATATATATAGTCCATAATAGTGTTTTCACAACTTTCAAAAATAATAAAAAGAGAGAGATTAATGATGGCAGTCAGAAGAGATAAAGATGTAAATTTTACTGTCACTCCCACAGCCACTCTGTATTAGAAACACCCTCACAGCAGCGTTAACCATTATGTTGACCGTTAAAATGCGTCATCACAGTTTGTGAAAAGGGTCCATTCTCGACACTTCAGTTAACAGTCATAAAGTGTGAGATAAAATGCAAGCAGCTAAACTAAACATTTCATATTTGACAGCTGTTTTAGGATAGAAACGAGTGAAAAGTAATCAGGGATGCAAACTTTAAAAAAAACTAAAAAAATATTATGTTTTAATTGAAAATAGGCCTATATAATTTATGTGATTCATGTAATATAATAATTAGTAACTAATGTGAGGGGACAATAATCAAAGCCATTTTCATCAGATTAGGCATAAGATTAATAAACGTAGTTACCTAGCTTTCCTGGTAGCTGTCAGCAAATTAACTTGTCTAAGAAAATGATTCATAAAACATAAATATCACTTGACCCTATGTTTACTTCACTGACACAGATGAAAATGAAAAGACTATCAGTCAAAGCTCAGCTTTAGGAGGGGAAGAGACAGGGCAAGATTAGGAGAACAAGTGATGGAGATGTGGAGAGAACAGGTATTGACAAATAATCTTCTGCCCTCTGACATGGTCTTAAAGCTATTATGCTTTTTGTTTCGTTTTTTGGTTTTTTGGCCTTTCAAATCTTAAAGTGGACATTTGTAGATCAGAGAAATCTACATTTTCTTGAGGGAACATGCCCCTGAACCCCCCTAACTAGCTCAAATTTGGGACCTCTGCGATTACAAAACCCTGTGTAGGCCACTGCATGTTGTCATTGGCAGAATAATAAGTTCTTGTATCATTGTATGATGTTTTATTCATAAAGTTTGATCACGTTCAAATGATCAATCCAATCAGCACAAGAGGAGATATATAGCTATATATACATAGCCGACACACCTATGTTCCTCAATAGTTTTCTGCATCCCTCCTCCACTCCGACTCTTCACTATTGGCTATTTCCTTTTCCAGCCATTGAAAACACCATTTGCTCCTTCATTCCTGACACTTTGGACCCTATTCAGTTTGCCTATCGTCCCAATAGATCGACTGAAGATGCCATCTCTCATGTCCTCCACTCCTCCCTCACTCACATCGACGGCAAAAGTGGGAACTACGTAAGGCTGCTATTTATTGACTATAGCTCAGCCTTTAACACCATAGTTCCCATTAAGCTAACCGCCAAACTCCTGGATCTCGGTCTGAATTCTTCTCTCTGCCACTGGATTGAAGACTTCCTCATTGGCAGGCCTCAGGCGGTGAGAGTAGGCCAGTTCACCTCCACCTGACGCAGTCCGGACTGCGGATACGCAGGGTAGAGTGGGCTCCATCGGGGGTCAGATCGGTGAACTTTTACGGACTGTAACCGGTCTGGCCATGAGGCTGGACGTAATGTCTAGGGAAACTGCACAGACCGGACGCAAATGCTGAGGACCAGATCTGATTGATTGATTATGATCCGGACAAATTACCGAAGATCATCAAATGGATTAAAAAATAATAAATTGTATTTGCCTGACCTAATCAACTACCCCACCGAACCTCACTTGTCCCTATCTCTCGGTTGGGCGGTCAGCCTGACAGCTGGTCTGCTATCTTCCCCTGTGCACTGCCTTATCTCCCTTCAAGGACAAACCATAGAACTGAACTCGAAAACATCTGAAGTTATGGCTAACATTCTCACACAACACAATCTCAGACTCACTCGCACCATACACAAACCTAACCCGATCCCATCCCCCCTCCAACCGTCTGCCTGTCTTTATCTATCTCCTCTCCCACTCCATACAAAAAATCCCATCACATGACCACGTGTACTGTGTCATGTTTATGTTTATGTTTTGTTGTGTTTTGCTATGTAATGCTTGCTAAACTGCATTCTTGTATTTCTGGAGAGCGTGTGGCGGCGCCTGAATAATCGGCTGTGGCCCGGAGGCTTGCTCCAAACTTCATTTCGTTATACTGTACTTGTACATGTGTAATGACAAATAAACTTCAACTTCAACCTCCATCACCCTGAGTGTGGGAGCCCCACAGGGCTGTGTCCTGAGTCCCCTGCTCTACTCTCTCTACACACATGACTGTTTGTCCACACACAGCTCCACCTCTATCATCAAATTTGCTGATGATACTGTTGTCCTGGGCCTCATTTCCAACAACAATGAGACGGCATACTTGGACGAGGTGGAGCATCTAACATCATGGTGCCAGGACAACTGTCTCTCTCTGAATGTTGGCAAGACCAAAGAAATGATTGTGGACTTCAGGAAGAGACAGCAACGGACATGCTCCCCTCTCATGATCAGCGGGTCACCAGTAGAGAGAGTGAGCAGCTTCAAGTACCTAGGTGTAAACATCTCCGAGGACCTGACCTGGAATGCTCACATTCAGACACAGGTGAAAAAAGCCAGGCAAAGACTGTACCACCTGCGCCAGCTGAGGAAATTCAGGGTTTCACCAGCTATCCTGAAAACTTTCTATTTAGGGGCGATAGAAAGTGTATTAACTCAGTGCATCACAGTGTGGTATGGGAACAGCACCAGTCATGACTGCAAAGCCCTGCAAAGAGTCGTGCGCTTATCCGAGCGCGAGATCTCAGGGTCAGCTCTCCGTCTCTGCAGGACGTCTACACCAAACGCTGCAAAGGTAGAGCTACTAAAATCATCAAGGACTCTAATCACCCTGCAAACCCTCATTTCACGCTGCTGCCATCTGGTAAGTGCTTCCAAAGCCTGATGGCCAAAACTGAGAGACTCAGGAGGAGCTTCTTCTCCCAGGCCATCCGACTCCTGAACTCAGTCATTTAACATCACGTGACCATCACTGACATTGCACTGCACTTTCTGTTCTCGATGTTACTGTGTAACAACCTATTATAAACCTGTTTGCACATTATACTTCTTTGTACATTCTGTTAACCACATATTTATAAGTCTACAGTTTACTCACTGCACAGTTTATTTCACTTATTTTATTCCACTTCTTTATTTTTATTTTTTTGTACTTGACTTGATTTATTTATAATTCTACAGATGTGTGTGACAAATAAAACTCTTGAATCTTGAATCAGCCAGGGGTACGGGGGGAGTACTCCAGGTTCAGACCAAATTCTGAGCACAGAGCCCTCCCCTCAGACAGCACGCCAAATACAATTATTTGTAAGTGTGAACTTATGAAGTTGACATTTGGGAAGATGGAAAGTCCCTTGTTATCCAACACTTCCATAAGTGTTGGGAGGCCCTAACCTGCCTTCCATTTTAGTAGCTGTATCCATGCAGTGAACTTAGCATCACCAATGTCTATGATATAGTGGAAACATGTAACTGTAAAAAGACAACAGCAGTACACGAGACCACAGGTGTCGTTATGAAAATGGCTGTTTAACTCCATGATTTGTCGATCCAATACCTCATTCCACAGATGCTTCAGATCTATGTCACGTTTAATGCTGACACTTTTCCCAAGAGAGATTTAGAAATGCATAAATCGTACTATGATGTCCTTACTTTGTAAAGATAACATAGTGGGCAGGACTAAAATAAACTGAAGGATCATATTTTATATTTAGAATCATAATTTAACTTAATATTAAAGTTTTAGTGTGAAAGTCATTTATCAATGTTGTCATTGTTGTGTATTAAATCATTTCACAACTTAAATGACGATTAAAAGTTTTCCCACTGATGCAACTATACTAAAACTTCTGTTCATTTTGGATAGTGTGACTAATAGTCTTGGGAGGCAGGAGACTTCTGGTGTGAGTGTAATGACATGCATGGTTTAAAAAAAAAAAAAATGTATGGGCCAATTATGATCCAACCATGAGTCAGATGTTCAAACTTTGTCACACTTGCAAAATGACAGACAGCAGTGATCTATTACGTCTTAGCATAATGCACATATGCGCAAGTATGTCATCTGTCGGGTAAGAATGATGCTGATAAATAATAAGAAAATAAGTATTCAGTATCCGGGCTGTAAATTGATGAACAAAGGAAATAATTAGACAAAAGACTGATTAATTATTAAAAATATTCATTATTCAATATTCAATATATAAATGGACCGACCACACACACACACACACACACACGCGCACACACACACACACACAAATATTTTGGGCCAGATTTACTAACAGCTTGCGTCAGCGCAAACTCTTTTGGCATAAAAAAAAAAAAAAAAAAACTACTGTCAGGATTTACTAAAAACACGCAGTGATAAATTAGCGCTGAAAAGGCATGGACAGGGTTATTTTTGCGGCTGACCTTATTGCATATGCATTTGCAAAAAATGCACAAATACTGTAAATAAATTAACTTACAGCTTGAAATAGCCTTTATCTTTGTTTATAGTATTGTGACAGATTAGTAAATGTATATCATTTGGAAGTCTGTGTCTTTTTTATTCCCATACCGTCATAGCTGTCCTACAGTCCACAGCTAGCCTAATTAATAATTTGTCAAAAAACACCCTCTGCTCTAACAGAATTTTCTAAGTCATCGCAGAATGTGGTTTGCAAAATATGAAAGTTGTCCACCACAATGTCCAGCAGATGTGCTGATTTCCTCCAGGAACATCCCAGAGGTACTTTTGGCCTGGCATATCCTTGCTGTTCAGGAGAGGGTTTCCTGGAAGTTAGGAGATTTGCTCAGGCTGCTGGTTTAGGCGGTGGTGTCTTAATGATGTCCTTAGGGAAAGCCTCTACCTGATACCCACCCAACGCCATGTGACCTCCTGTTTATAATGCAAGATACTGCCAGCTGATCCCTGTCTATACACACACACACACACACACACACAATGACGCAACAAATCGTAAGTGTTTACTTCAGTCACACAGACATGATTGTGCGCCAATCTGGTCTCCCAGTAATGTATGCACACCTAAACATACATGCATAAATACATATTTATGTCTAAAATGATGTTGAATTCTGTTCAAGGGTAAAAAGATTTTAGATTATGGTTTTACATGATATATGGCTATGCTAGTGTGGCATTCCCCAGTGGTGGGAAACATGAATCAGTTAAATTAATCCGACTACGCCACCATGGTGGAGGACCAGGGAAATACTCCAAATAAGGACACACGTAAGTTTTACCAACTGAAGGCAAAGGATTAATTAGGTAGTAAGATGGGCTATCATTACAAAAATATACTTAAGCATTAAAATTCTCTCTTGTGAGACATGTCCAACATCACGATAATTCTCCAGAGCCAGATTTTACTGGAACAAGGCAGGCCGGCTGCAACTCGTTCAAACCCACCTCAAACTTCACACCAAATCAGACACCACGCGCACACACCATAAGTAAGTTGTGTCAACACACACACAGCACACCGTGAAACACACACCACTGAATGAAGCAGCTAGCCTCCCCCTGTTCCACACCGAATCTACCCTGGCTCCTGGAGGGAAAAGAAACACATTAACAAACAGTCACAACCAAAAATTTACACAAATTACACCAAATAAAAACAAAATAAAAGAAGGTTTACAGACACTGTGAGCCTAAACGGCACCAGAATGACAGGACGAGTGAATTTAGGAGAAAAAAAAAAAAAAAAAACTTCTGATATTACCATGCAGTATAATACACTGCAAACAGAAAATAGATGAATCATCTACAATTGTAAATCAAGACCAAATCAACAAACAAACCAAATAACCCAGACGAGCAACAAAATAAAAAGAAATACAAAAAATAAACAAAAATATGTTTATGGACAATCAAATTTGAGAGTAATGAACAGCCTGGCAGATGCAAGGCTCATACTCAGGAAGCCAGAGCCAACAGTGCTCAACAAGGCCGTAAACAACAGGATACACAAATCATAAAATATAAAAATGGACCCTAAGTAAAACAGCAGCGGGGTCACATGTAGCGTCTTCGTTGAGTAATAAGGATTAGATATCTTGAAGTTCAATTCCCCTTCTCCGATTTGGGTTGAATAAACACCAGACGCAAAGTTGTATGGTTGCTCACAACAGGTACCGTGAATCAGTCTATAGGCAAGCGTTTCCACACCTGCTATTGGCGCTGAGCGAACTCTGCCACAAAATTGCCACAGTGCAGACGCCACCAACGGCGCTCTAAACTATAAATAGCGCATATTATAATACAGCTTAAGGAGTAACCCCAGAGTGCACTCTGGACAATTGGGGTGGGGGCGACACATTAAGGCGGCACGTGTCGCTCCGCCTACACCCTACACACGTGTAGAAAATGTATGTATTAACACATATTAGAAATTAATATATGCACATATATTGCAAATTAATGTATTAGCATATGGATATCAAAACGTATTTACATATAAAAGAAATAAATATATGCAACATGTAAACATTTACATATGTTTAATATATGTGAAAAATATTAATAAGGTGCCAAATCAAATATCTAAATGTATTTTTTATATACATTTCAAAATATTTTAATAACATTTTTGAATAACATTTTTTTTTTATTTAAGATATTTAAATATATGAAAATCTGTTATTAATATTTCAATCGGTGTGACTGCTGTGCTCAAGTGCGTATTGCAATAAATGTTAATATCACTTCTCAAGTCCTATTTTCAAGTGCAAGTGAAACTATTTTCATCCTGTTTATACATAGATTATAACATACACAATGCAAGGGTGGATAAATAAATAAATGGATTTTTAATATCTGATGTCACAGTCACAGATAGTCGTACATGTTAACCCGCTGACACTTATTTAGTCCTACAATAAAATGGGAAACTTTAAAACTATAACATAGACCTACATATGCCCACATTTCCCTTTCAGTCGGTTACGTTCGACGTACGTCGGAACTGATCGACAAATTGGGATCTGTTTTCAGAGACCAATCTGCTTCGAGTGTTTCTAAACGAGCCAATGCCCATTGGCATGCGGTCCACGCTCCGCCCGCCGTGCGGGTATAAATACGGAAGTGGAATACCGTATCCTCGCTTTTCTACTTCGGAGCCAAACATTACTGCAAGTTAGTGTGTTCCTGCGAAGAGTAATAAAAAAAAAAAAACGAGTTTGTGCGAGAGGATTGCTCTGTGGTGTTGGAGAAACGGCACATTACAGCGGCGGTCGCTAGTGTTTATACACAAAACAGCTGTTCTCACAGCTCGCTGGGCATCTCTGAGTGCTTGCAGTTGGCTTGCACTATTGAATTACTGCAAGCCGCGGCCATCTCCCCTGTGTGCCTCGGCACTAGTAGAGCAGTTTTTCCTTTCTAAAAGAGCAATACAAGATGTCATTCAAAGACGTCCTTTTCAAGATGTCATTCAAACCGTGTGTTTCTGGATGCAGTCGTTTCCTGTCTCCAGTTGACGGTCATGATCGTTGTCTCACGTGTTTGGGCGTTCAGCACGCTGAGGCAGCTTTCTCAAACGGGGTGGAGTCCCATTGCGCATCCCCCGATCTAGTGGTCCTCCCGCTGCGAAGCAGAGGGCTGCTACTTTGGCTGATGCCTTTGGTGGAGACCTGAGGGTTACTGTGAGTGCACTCCCGACGGGACACCAAGCCCCTCGGGACCCTCCTCACTCTGCTGAGCTTCTGAGAGAGCACGCTGGTCCTTCCCATGGGGGGCCAGCCGTTACTTTTGGGGCTCCGGCTGAGGATATGGTTTCGATTGCTGCATCAGGGGATGAGCTAATGGACTCTGGAGATGAAGACTCGGCTGCGTTGCCCCCTTTGGGTGTGGTAGCATTGCCTGTGTGGAACCCTCCGCCGTGTCCCAAATCTTCGTGGTTGGACGATTGGTTTCTCGGGGCGGCCCGTGCTGGTTCTCAGCGCCCAGCCCGGTGCCTTTCTTCCTGGAGGTGCATCAGGAGCTCACAAAGTCATGGATGGCGCCCTACAACGCCAGACACCGATTGAGTGGTTCCTCCATCCTCACTACCCTCGATGGCAGCATGGCTAAGGGATATGTGGGGATCCCCCCAGTCGAGTGGTCGGTTGCGATGCAACCGTGTCCTAAGACCGTCACCGACTGGCGGGGTAATCCGCGTCTCCCCTCCCGGGCGTGTAAGCTCTCATCTGCTCTGACGAGCAAGGCTTACACAGCCTGTGGAGAAGCCGCGTCAGCTTTGCATGCCATGGCGCCCCTGCAGGTCTACCAGGCCAGAGCGCTAAAGGAACTGCACAAGGGTAGTTCAGACCCAGGGGTTATGCAGGAACTGCGCATGGCGACAGACCTCGCCCTCAGGGGCGACGAAACCCACACTCCTCACCAAGCCTTTTCACCCACACTCTGCCCCACCCTGGAATACTCAGTCAACACTCCGGGCTGCCTCCGGGGCTCCCGAGTCGGGTCTGAGTATTCCACCTTCCTGCCCCGCCTCCGGGCCTCCCGAGTCGGGTCTGAGCCTTCCACCTCACTGCCCCACCCCGGGTACATCTGTGGTGCCATTGGTCCTGCTTGTTCGGTCTCTGGGGGCCTGGCTAGAACTCCCCAGGCCGTCTCGCTGGCTCATCCATACCATCAGACTCAGCTACGCGATTCAGTTCGCTCGCTGGCCTCCCAAGTTCAGGGGCATCCTCTTCACTTCTATGCGGAGCAGCGATGCCCATGTCTTGCGGTCAGAGATCAAAGTCTGACGAAGGACGCGATCGAGCCGGTTCCTCCAGCCGATATGAAGTCAGGGTTCTACAGCACTTACTTCATTGTACCCAAGAAAGGGGGTGGGTTAAGACCAATCTTGGACCTGCGTGTCCTGAATCGGGCCCTGCACAAGCTCCCGTTCAGAATGTTGACGCAGAAACGCATTTTCGAATTGCATCCATCCCCGAGACTGTTTCGTAGCGATCGACCTGAAGGACACGTACTTTCATGTCTCCATTCTCCCGAGACACAGACTGTTACTATGCTTTGCGTTCGAGGAGAGGGCATATCAGTACAAAGTCCTGCCCTTCAGGCTGTCCCTGTCATCTCGCGTCTTCATGAAAGTCGCAGAGGCAACCATTGTTCCACTCAGAGAACACGGCGTTCGAATTCTCTACTACCTCGACGACTAGCTCATACTGGCCCAGTTGAGAGCAGTTGAGCGAACACAGGGACCTGGTGCTCCGTCACCTCAGCCTGTTGGGTCTTCGGGTCAACCGAGAAAAGAGCAAACTCTGTCCCACACAGAGGATCTCTTATCTCGGTATGGAGCTGGATTCGGTCAATCGAACTGCGCGCCACACAGGGGAGTGAGTCCGATCAGTGCTGAACTGCTTGAATACGTTCAAAGGCAAGACAGCAGTCCCACTGAAGTTCTTTCATAGGCTCCTGGGGCATATGGCATCTGCAGCCGCGGTAACGCTGCTCGGATTGCTGCATATGAGACCGCTTCAGCACTGGCTTCACGGCCGAGTCCCAAGATGGGCGTGGCAGAGCGGCAAGTACCGGGTCTCAGTTACTCCTTACTGCCGCCAAACCTTCAGCCCGTGGTCGGACCCTTCATTTCTACGGGCGGGAGTGTCTTCACTGATGCCTGATCCACCGGCTGGGGCACGTACAACGGGCATGCAGTTTCGGGTCTGTGAACGGGGCCCCAACTGCATTGGCATATCAATTGCTTAGAGTCACTGGCAGTATGTCTTGCTCTGGGCCGCCTCAAAAAGCCGCTACAGGGCAAGCATGTACTGGTCCGCACGGACAGCACTGCGGCCATTGCGTACATCAACCATCAGGGTGGTCTACGCTCCCATTGCATGCTCCGACTCACCCGCCATCTCCTCCTTTGGAGTCAGAAGCATCTGAGGTCACGTCACGCCATTCACATCCCAGGTGCGCTCAACCGGACAGCCGACGAGCTCTCATGGCAGCCGACACCTCTGGGAGAGTGGCGACTCCATCCCCAGGTGGTCCAGCTGATATGGGACCTCTTCGGAGCCACACAGGTACACCTGTTTGCCTCTCCAGAGTTGACTTATTGCCAGTTGTATTACTCCCTGACCGGGGGCACCCTCGGCACGGATGCACTGGTGCACAGCTGGCCCCAGGACCTGCGCAAGTATGCATTTCCCCCAGTGAGCCTTCTCGCACAGACTCTGTGCAAAGTCAGGGAGGACGAGGAACAGGTCTTGTTAGTTGTGCCCTACTGGCCCAACCAGACCTGGTTCTCCGAACTAACTCTCCTCGCGACAGCACCTCCCTGGCCCATTTCTCTGAGGAAGGACCAACTTTCTCAGGGACGGGGCACACTATGGCACCTGCGTCCAGACCTCTGGAAACTCCATGTCTGGTCCCTGGACAGGACGCAGAGGTTCTAGGTGGCCTACCACAAGCGGTTTAGTTTTAGGAGGCTAAATCCTCCTCGTCCAAACTCTGTACCCTCTTGGGATTCCAGAGCCCTCCCTTTAAGCCTTTGCAGTCCATTAAGTTAAAGATCTTGAAGACAGTCCATGAAGACAGTACTCTTGGTTGCATTGGCCTCCATCAAGAGGGTAGGGGACCTGCACGCACTTTCGGTCAGCGAATCATGCCTAGAATTTGGGCCAGGTAACTCTTACGTCATCCTGAGACCCCGCCCCGGCTCAAGGTTCCCACCACTCCTTTCCGAGATCAGGTGGTGAACCTACAAGTGCTGCCTTTGGAGGAGGCAGACCCAGCCCTAGCTTTGCTCTGTCCCATCCGCGCTCTCCGTGCCTACGTGGACTGAGCTCAAAGCTTTAGGACCTCAGAACAGCTCTTCGTCTGTTACGGAGGCCAGCAGAAGGGAAAGGCTGTCTCCAAGCAGAGGTTAGCCCACTGGATAGTGGATGCTATTGTCTTGGCGTACCAGTCCCAAGACATGCCTTGCCCATTCGGGTTGTGAGCACACTGAACTAGGAGTGTAGCTTCCTCCTGGGCGCTGGCTCAAGGCACCTCGCTGACAGATATATGTAGAGCATATAGCATCCCTGGGCCGGATATGTGCATTTATTGTCTCCAGTTGTGTTCCCCAGAAATGGCTAAGCTGTCAAGCTCCTCCATCACCCCTCCGGTGTCAGACGTTGTGGCCGTCTGACGCCAGGTCAGCACCCGTATGCTTGTTGTGCGCAGACTGGGTATCCATATGTAGCGGTTCCCTCGGCAACCCCATATGTGTATTCTCCACGGTACCAGCTACCCTACTCGGCTAGCCCTGTGTCTTTCCCTTGACAGAGCCCACTCTGTCATCTCTGGAGGTTTTCTTTCCCCCTGGGTCCAGGTTGGAACCACCCCAGAGTCTGCCATATGTTGCACTACCCTGCTAGGTTAGTCCTTATGTGTAATCCGCCACCTCTCCTGAAGGATGTGGCTCCGCAGCGTTCCGTCTTCCAAGACGGGTACACTTTCCCAGCGTTATCCAATAGTCACTCTGAGTGGGTCTTGCAGGAACAGCAGTGACTGTCCTTCCCTGCCTGGAGCCCTGACTCCCTCTCTAATATAGGAGCGGTCCAGTGAGCTCAAGCAGGGCGCTGGAAGGGCCAGCATCCCTGGCATGTTAGTAGGGATCCCAATTCGTCGGTCAGTTCTGACATACGTCGAACGTGACTGACTGAAAGGGAACATCTCGGTTACGTATGTAACCCTCGTTCCCTGAAGGAGGGAACAGAGACGTATGTCCCGTCGCCAGGTGCTGTGCTTCCTCTGAAGGACCGAGTCACTAGTTCGGCTCCTCAGCAGAAAAGCGAGGATGTGGTATTCCACTTTTGTATTTATACCCTCACGGCGGGCGGACCGTGGACCACATGCCAATGGGCCTTGACTCAACACTCAGAAACACTCGGAGCAGATTGGTCTCTGAAAACAGATCCCAATTCGACGGTCAGTTCCGACGTACGTCTCTGTTCCCTCCATCAGGGAACGAGGGTTACATACGTAACCAAGACGATTTTATTAAAAGGGAAAAACATTGTATTAGCTCTTTATGCCAAGTAATGCAAGCACTGGACAACAATCTCATTTAAATGATTGGTCATGCTTTAAACTAAAATCAGCCGTTTGCATTCGGTGTGTTCGATGTCTTTTACTACAGTTAATTATAATTTGCGTAAAATCCAGGTTTGTGCTGATCCACCGATACTGATGAAGAAGCCAAATGTAAAACAACTCTATTAGCCTGAATTATACCAGAGGTGCCATCACCAAACAATCATTTTAAAACAATAACTTAATCTATTCTGTGTCTTAAGTTCTGTAATACGACCAAATAATTGATAAAATCTTACATAGTGCCTACGCCAATAAGATTTGTTGAATTGTAAACCAATGAACATGTCGCTCCGCCCCCATCGGTTCACATTACACCATCAGCATAATCTCAACATACCTGTACACAAACGAGTACAGGAAAGGAAGTGCCGGGGGAGAGCGAACCCAGAATCAAAAGGACCGTACAACCTTCGGAATTTAGCCCGAATCCAGAGTACCCCCCAAAAGGCTAAAGAGCATAGGACAGCCGCCTGTTAAATACCCCCCAAAGGAGTGCCAAGCTTGCCGGGCTGGCATTTTGAGCCAGGACCAGAAGGAAATGTACCAACAGGACCTGTCACGAACGGGGAGCAACTATAATTTGGAACAACCATTCGGGAGGGATCGCACCATTTCTTGATGGGAGCAGTGTGCGGCCTTGTACGTGGGAGACCACCTGAACGAGAAACCAGGAAAAAGAAAACATGAGACCTTGACTGAGAGATTTGTGGAAACGTTCCACTTTGTCGCTGAAAAAAACAGAAAAGAAAAGCATGAGTGCTTGCCCGGGAGGTTTCTCACTGCGTCCTCTCAAATGCTCGCTGGACGGGGAGAAAAAAAACCCAGAAGGTTTTAATCGATGAGGGTTTGTTTGTTTTTTTTCAGCTGCTGAGGTTGCTGCCCCGATGCAGAAAGAGTAGCTTGAGAAGTTCTTTGCTGGGATGCCTGATGGATTTGAGGTGTTTCTGGAACCAAAGCATGTAACGGGTTTGTTGGATTCATCTGTGAACAGGGGTTCCAGGGGAGATTTGGCTTGAGAACTTCTCCATTGAAGATATGCCAGAACGGACTGCTATGGTTGGATTGGCAATGAGAGGTTAAAAATGTAGATAAAATTACCTTTTTTGATTTGGTCAGTCTTACTTTGCTTAATCAGATAAGCGATTGTTTCCCCATCTAGTACTGATAAGTCTGAGATGGTGGGGTGGATTTTTGGGTCAAATTTTGAAGTGATAGTGAGTTCCTAGCATCTAAGAAAACTGAAAAAGGCTAGGGCAAACATGGCGTTGAGTGTTTGGGTGGTATTAAGGGGCTGGTAACCTGTGCGGAGGGTGTGCGTTATAAGTTGTTGGTGTCGGGACGGGTGGGCTGGGATCTTTGAATCCCTTTGATCAGGAGGGAGGTTTGTGAATTGTTTATCTCGGGAGAAGGAGTGTCGTACATCAATTTGTGGAAAAACTGAATGCCTCTCAAATAACCTTTGATGGACCTGACTTGGAGGGTCACTTCTTATAAGAGAAGTGGAATGCTTTAAAACATCTCCAGGCGGTCATGTAGGATCAGAGGTTTCTGGGAGGAATTTAGCCTGAGAAATTCAGCTCCTGTGGGAGCAGAGGGAACAGCACTGCAGTGGAGAATTAGCCAGAGAAACTGAGCTTCTCTGGGAGCAGAGGGAACAGCACTGCTGTGGCAGTGGAGAAAAATAGCCAGAGAAACTGAGCTCCTGTGGGAGCAGAGGGAACAGCACTGCTGTGGCAGTGGAGAAAATTAGCCAGAGAAACTGAGCTCCTGTGGGAGCAGAGGGAACAGCACTGCTGTGGTGGTGGAGAATTAGCCAGATAACTGAGCTCCTGTGGGAGCAGAAGGAACAGCACTGCTGTGGCAGTGGAGAAAATTAGCCAGAGAAACTGAGCTCCTGTGGGAGCAGAGGGAACAGCACTGCTGTGGCAGTGGAGAAAATTAGCCAGAGAAACTGGAGGAGAAAAAGGAGAAAGGAGAAAAAGGAGAAAAATTAGACGGACAAAGGAGAAACACACTTGTATAACCGAATGGGACTTATTATGTCTATGCCTTATTATTGCAGGATGCTCATTCAAATCCATATGAGGGTGATAAAATATACAGTCTTACAACTGTATACAACATATTACGATAAATCACAGTAAGAAAACGTTGTCATTGTTCATAAGAATTCGCTTTGAATAAATGTGTGCTAATCATTGATTGTGAAATGTTCTAAACTGAAGCATTCTGAAGCATTGTTTTGCAAGCCAGTAGAACGCACAAAAGCACCACATTCAGATTTTGAACGTGAGCGCTGACATTTATTGAAATCATAGCCTTTGAATTTTGCAGTATCGTGATATGTTTTTCCATCCCCAAAATATAAGATGGCGTACAACAATCACTGATACGCTTGTTATACAATAGCCTACCCTACTGTAAGGCATTGATGTTACATTTAAAAAACAAACAAAAAAAACGGGTGCTTCAAGATACATTGTACGGTTCGCACACATCTATTTATTGTCGTAAATGCGAGTATGGTCGCACTGTGTCGAGTCCATTGTGACCGAGCTTATGTGAGCGTCAAATTGAGAAGTACTGAATCAAAGGCAGTGATTACCAGCTGATTCCAACTAGTGGCTGATTGTTTGGCGTAATATGGGCTATTGTATTGCCATCATTTTAGGGATTTAGCCTCATGATACATTCACTCGCTTTACCAGCAATTATATTTATTGTTCATCACCACGGCAACCACGTGCATGTCCATGATGAAACATAACGTTACTTCTTGTATGTGTAAAGTATCTGTCTGTACTGTAGTACACAGAGGCGGCAAGATCACAAGAAAAGCGTAATGTGTGCTGTATACATTATCTTAAGACAGGAACTGTTCTAGTTCTTCCTGTTGCAAGTCTGTGCGATGTGCACTCTTTACACTGTCCGAGCACTGCTCTCGCAGCTGACTCTGTCGTCATGGCTCCAAACACACCACATTATTAACAGAACATCACTTATTGAAGTTTCTGAATTGATTATAATTGTTAGAAAACAGAATCGCGACTGTGAATCGTGGCAAAGACACAATTACATCTCGGGAAAAGCAGAAATTATTTTACCGTGAATGTTGATGGAAGCAGCCGAAAGGGGGTTTAAGTTAGCTTATAAATTTGAAAGGAAAAGATTTTAGCATTGTAGAATTGCTTCAGGGTGCGTGTGGAGCCGTGTAGACAACGTGAGTGGGCGGGCTGGCAGGTGGGGCGAACTGCCGGAAATGTCGTCCGCACTAATAGACTTTCAATGAACGGAGGTAGGACTTCTGCGTATATATACCTCTTATTGTTGATTAGCTGAGTGCTCTCCACTTGTGTCAATATCTGAATGTGCTTCCTCCCGAACCTTGTTAATAAAACTACATGTGTTGTGTTGAGATGTCCTCATTCATGTTAACTCCCACAGTGTGTGTGAAGGTAGGCCTACTGTATCTTTGCAAGTGTCTATATATAATAGTAAAAATAATCAATAATAACATGCAGCATCTAAATGAATATTGCATAGCTCTAATGCAGTAAGAAACCTAAGAGACAATGTAACTATATGGCCTATATAAATGGACTTTAGAAGAGTAGTTTGCTTCAGTTCATTCTCTAAGAAAAGAAGCATGATGCAATTCAAATAGCATACTGTAAGTATGATATAATAGTATAACAGCTCCAGCTAGAGAAAGGCCCAAAAAAAACATAGACTGTCCCCAAGCCAGAATTAGGTTCAACATTTAACGCAATTCAGTTTAAAGCTGCAGTCCATAACTTTTTGGGGTTAAAAATTATCCAAAATACATTTTTGAGCAAGTACATAACCAACCAGTGTTCAAAACTATCTGCTTACCTTAGCTCGATTTACAACAGTAAGCTTGTAATAATGTTTTTAATTCCAGTGGTGCTGGTGGATTTCTGTGGGAAATGCAAGCATATCTTTGCGTCATTACACCACATCTGTACACATAAAGAAGGTGTCCCGGGCTATATTGTGTGTGAGGATGTTGGAGGTGGAGATTTATAGCCTTTCTCACAGCACTTGATATAATTAAACATCAATTTGATAACGGATCCAGAAAGGTTCTGGAGATTGGAGATTCAACTGGAGATTCATCCGTTGTAAAACTTTCGGAGTGGCTACAGAAAGAAGAGACTGCAACCGGGATCATATAAAAACAAGGATAAACAAGGCGTGAACTCCGTGTTTTGAAAGGGTCAAAACGGATGCAAAGACTTGTTTTTTCTGCTGGATAGGTAAGACATTTCAGTGGTTCAATTATGTAACAGTAGCACACTTGTGTTCCTTGTTGAGCCTTTCTCATTTTGCTATGTGCATTATGGTAAATATTAATTGTTTTGTGCTAGCTATGAGAGGGAGCAATTCACCTCTACTCCACATCAATTTGTTGGTATATGACAATTAGAAATGGAAATGGAAACTGAACTACAGGTAGCCCTAATACACATTAAATGTAATCACGCAATGCTGATGTTGTTAACATTAACAATATGAAAAAGTACAATTTGCACAGTATGACATGATATGATAAGCGATCGTTAGATTTATTCATTGCGATTTATTGCAATGCCTTTTTACCCTTAGTTGATCAGAACAAAAGTGGATGTTAGCTATGTACTTGTTCAGATGACATTTTCCGGTGAAAATTCTTATGTTGGTCATACTTTCAAAAAGTAGAATCTGTGATTCCGAATGACAGTATCCACACTGGCACGATGACTGACAGCCGCACATTCTCCTCAAACATTGGATTCATCTGCGCAATTCACGTAAAGTTGATAATTCCGCAAATAACTGCAATTGCAGATTTCGAACAGAGATGGCGATAAAGAGGAAAAACTACGGACTGCAGCTTAATTGACATGGGTATAGTACATTTACCCCTCGTTTCACAGACAAGGCTTAAGCCTAGTCCCAGACTAAAATGTAAGTTTGAGCTGTTTTAACTGAAAGCACCTTGCATTGACATATCTTAAATTATGTCAGTGCCATTGTTTTGTCTCAAGATGCACACCAGTAATGTTTTTCTAAGGCACATTTATAAAAGCTGCTTAAATGTCCTAATTAGACTAAGGCCTACTCCTGGCTATGCCGTGTCTGTGAAACCAGGCCTTAAGAATTATAAAAAAATAAATAAAAAAATAAAAAAATAAAAAAACATTTAAATAAATAGTTATATTTGGTCAATCTAAATTTGGTCAGATTTGCACACACACCAACACGCATCATGTGTGTCCCATCTGCTTTCTAACTTGCTGTCTGTTACATCACAGTGTTAAAGAGTGGGCAGTGACAAGCTTTAAGGGTGATTACAGCAAGGATGAGATAGAACCTGTTGACTAATTAGAGCAATGAAAGGTTACAGTCAGATAGAAGAAAATGGTGGGCAATTAAATCTCCCCATCAGGGGACTACAACTCTTTCTGCTCAACTTCACTTTCAGCTACTCCTTAATCCTCAATTTGGCACGGCCGCCCATTTGCAGAGATGCACAGATCTTCCTCAAATCAGAATAAACTGTAAGGAGAATCTGCAGCAAACATCCAAGTACCACAATTTGTCAAAGACACAAAGGGCCTTGTGCTTGCAAATTAAACTTTATGAAACTTCCAAAACCTCTGACTCAAACGACCTGAAGGAATGTCAGGTTGAATATCAGAAACCTTTGCTTAAAGTCCCTGTAAAGTCTAAATTAAATATGTGTTCTGAGTTTGTCACACCACAGAAAAATTTGTTATTAACCACCCAGCCAAATTTGAATCTCAAAAAAATCTGCCAAGTAAATAAAATAGCTTATCAAAATATTGAAAAAATAAGCAGCATTCTCTGCTCTCAAATGCTGGGGGCGTGTCCGCTGTCTGCACTGAAACCACGCCCACTCGCGGGAAAGCTGCCGTAAGCACAAGACAACACTCACGTACAGTTCACGATGGCACCAGATGTCAGCGGGACTGGAGGATGAAGGCCGGTGAGGGAGATAATCGGTTCGGCCCCATTCTGCAGCGGATTTTCAATGAATCCCAGTTGTTTCCAATGAAACTGATGCGAATAATGCTCTAGTTAGGATAGGGTTAGGGGAGGAGCTAGGCTCAGTGGCTCCAGTGCGTCATCACAGTTATGATCCCACACTGTGGGAAACGCACTGGAATTCAAAACAGACTGAGGAAAAGGGCATTCAGTCCCCCTCTCCCGAGCATTCTTCTAGCAAATGTTCAATCCTTGGAGAATAAGATGGACGATTTTAGAGCCAGGATAAGTTTTCAACAGGACATGAGAGACTGTAACATCTTTTGTTTGTCCGAAACATGGCTCACACCCGCGGTCCCGGACACAGCTGTGACGCCATCGGTGAACTTCTCTGTTTTTCGGATGGACAGAACAGCTGAGGCCGGTAAATCCAAAGGCGGTGGAGTATGCTTCATGGTCAACAAGAAATGGTGTGATCCCAGGAACATCACCTGCTCGCCTCATCTGGAACATTTAACAATCATTTGCCGCCCATTCTATCTGCCGAGGGAGTTTTCTGCGGTTGTCGCGACCGCTGTTTACATTCCACCACAGGCAAACACAGCGCTGGCTTTATCTGGCCTTCATGATGTTGCCAGCGGCATCATAAACAAACACCCCGATGCTGCTTTCATCGTCGCGGGCGATTTTAACAAAGCAAATCTAAAGAAAGTCCTGCCAAACTTTCACCAGCACGTCTCCTGTCCTACACGAGGAGCAAACACGCTGGATCATTGCTACTCTCCGTTCAAGAACACCTATAAAGCGCGGTCACTTCCAGCGTTTGGCAAATCGGATCATGCCGCCATTTTCTCCCCCTCACTCCCGAATACAAACAAAAGCTCGTTCAGGAACCCCCGGTGAGGCGGGAAGTTAAGCGTTGGTCGCCCCACTCAGAGACCGCGCTACAGGCAGCTCTTGATGATGTGGACTGGGACATGTTCCGACCGAGTTCAGCCGACGTGAGCGAGTTCACAGAAGTGGCGCTTTGCTTCATCAACACGCTTACAGAGCAAGCCACGCAAACAATAACAATAACGTCCTTCTCAAATCAGAAACCATGGGTGGACAGAGACGTTTCTGACTGTTTCATGAACACACGCACTGCCGCTTACAACGCCGGTCTCCTTTCAGGGAATATGGATGAATACAGATCATCCTGCTATGCTCTCAGACGAGCATTTAAAGCCGTAAAACTCCGTTATAAAGACCGAGTGGAGTCTCATTTCCAACTCAACGACTCGCGGCGCATGTGGCAAGGTCTGAGGTCCATCTGCTCGTTTGGATCTAAATCCTCTGCAGAGGTGAACGCTGACCCGTTGCTCGTGAATGAGTTAAACTCTTTCTACGCTCACTTTGACTGTAACCGCGGCAACGCGACTCCGCCAAGTGGTGCGTTAGAGGAAATTACTCAGAGCAGCAACAACCACGTGATCTCTGTCTCGGAGGATGAAGTTCGGAGAGCACTCAAGCGTGTGGCGTCCAGGAAAGCTGCCGGGCCGGATGGTATTTCAGGTCGCGGTTCTGTGGTCCTGTGCTGATCAGCCTGCCGGGTTGTTTACATCTATCTTTAATGAGTCCCTCGCTACATCTGTGGTCCCCACCTCCATCAAAAAATCCACCATCATCCCTGTCCCTAAGAACAGTAAACCCTCTTGCCTAAATGACTATCGTCCAGTGGCTCTCACGTCTATAGTCATGAAGGTCTTTGAGAGACTCATTAAAAACACCATTTGCTCCTTTATTCCTGACACTTTGGACCCTCTTCAGTTTGCCTATCGTCCCAATAGATCGACTGAAGATGCCATCTCTCATGTCCTCCACTCCTCCCTCACTCACATCGACAGCAAAAGTGGGAACTACGTAAGGCTGCTATTTATTGACTATAGCTCAGCCTTTAACACCATAGTTCCCATCAAGCTAACCTCCAAACTCCTGAATCCTTCTCTCTGCCATTGGATTGAGGACTTCCTCACTGGCAGGCCTCAGGTGGTGAGAATAGGCCAGTCCACCTCCACCTCCATCTCCCTGAGTGTGGGAGCTCCACAGGGCTGTGTCCTGAGTCCCCTGCTCTACTCGCTCTACACG
Organism: Paracanthobrama guichenoti; assembly: GCA_018749465.1. Taxonomy (NCBI): domain Eukaryota; kingdom Metazoa; phylum Chordata; class Actinopteri; order Cypriniformes; family Gobionidae; genus Paracanthobrama; species Paracanthobrama guichenoti. The sequence continues at coordinate 32,704,616 of CM031956.1, read as the reverse complement.
CATGACTGTTTGTCCACACACAGCTCCACCTCTATCATCAAATTTGCTGATGATACTGTTGTCCTGGGCCTCATTTCCAACAACAATGAGACGGCATACTTGGACGAGGTGGAGCATCTAACATCATGGTGCCAGGACAACTGTCTCTCTCTGAATGTTGGCAAGACCAAAGAAATAATTGTGAACTTCAGGAAGAGACAGCAACGGACATACTCCCCTCTCATGATCAGCGGGTCACCAGTAGAGAGAGAGTGAGTAGCTTACCTGGGTGTAAACATCTCCGAGGACCTGACCTGGACTGCTCACATTCAGACACAGGTGAAAAAAGCCAGGCAAAGACTGTACCACCTGTGCCAGCTGAGGAAATTCAGGGTTTCACCAGCTATCCTGAAAACTTTCTATTTAGGGGCGATAGAAAGTGTATTAACTCAGTGCATCACAGCGTGGTATGGGAACAGCACCAGTCATGACTGCAAAGCCCTGCAAAGAGTCGTGGCGCTTATCCGAGCGTATCTCAGGGTCAGCTCTCCGTCTCTGCAGGACGCCTACACCAAACGCTGCAAAGTTAAACTCAGACTTTGACTGTAAGACCCTCATCAAGGAGCAGCAACAACTAATCTCTGTCTCGGAGGATGAAGTTCGGAGAGCACTCCCCTGCGTGTGATCGCCAGGAAAGCTCATGGTATTTCACGTGTTCTGTGGTCCTGTGCTGATCAGCCTGGGGTTGTTTACATCTATCTTTAATGAGTCCTGATGTGGTCCCCACCTCCAAAAAAATCCACCATCATCCCTGTCCCTAGAACAGTACTCAGAGGAGTGGCTTCTCCCAGGTCAATCAGACTCATGAACTCCAGTCACTTAACATCACGTGACCCTTCACTTCAGGATAAACATCGATACCATCTGACATTGCACTGTTCTCGACAGCAAAAGTTACTGTGTAACAACCTGTTATAAACCTGTTCCCATCAAGCACCTTCCTACCTTCTTCTGCCATATTGAGGACTTCCTCACTGGCAGGCCTCAGGTGGTGAGAATAGGCCAGTCCACCTCCACCTCCATCTCCCTGATTTATTCCACAGGGCTGTGTCCTGAGTCCCCTGCTCTACTTACTTTACTGTTTTCCACACACAGCTCCACCTCTTCATCAAATTTGCTGATTACTTTGTCCTTCATTTCCAACAACAATGAGATATACTTGGACGAGGTGGAGCATCTAACATCATGGTGCCAGGACAACTGTCTCTCTGATGTATACCAAAGATTAATACAGATATTAGATAGCAACGGACATATATATATCAGCGGGTCATAGAGAGAGTCTATTTCCTGGGTATAATTCTCCTCCTGACCTGTGTTTTTCAACACAGGTGAAAAAAGCCAGCACTGTCCATGGCCAGCTGAGACCTGTTTACAGCTTCCTGAAAACTTTCTATTTAGTATATTATTAACTCAGTGCATCACAGCGTGTGGGAACAACCAGTCAACTCTTGCAAGTCTTGATGATAGTGTTGGGTCAGCTCTCCGTCTCTGCAGGGGCCATATGCAAAGTGGCTACTAAGATCATGTCTAATCACCCTGCATCATTTCACAGTTATGATAGTGTTCAGGGGAGGGCAATCAGACTCCTGATCAGCACAACATGGACTCACTTCGGATAAACATCGATCACACATTATGATAGTGTTGGTGTAGGGACCATAAACCTGTTTGCACAATTATACCCCAGTAACCACATCACAGTTATGATAGTGCACAGTTGGGGAGGGCCACTTCTTTATTTTTATTTTTTTACTTTTTCTTCTACTTGACTTGATTATTTATAATTCTACAGCTCAGTGGCTCCAGTGCATCATCACAGTTATGATAGTGTTGGGGGAGGGGCCATATGCACAGTGGCTCCAGTGCGTCATCACAGTTATGATATGATAGTGTTGGGGGAGGGGCCATATGCTCAGTGGCTCCAGTGCATCATCACAGTTATGATAGTGTTGGGGAAGGGGCCATATGCTCAGTGGCTCCAGTGCGTCATCACAGTTATGATAGTGTTGGGGAAGGGGCCATATGCTCAGTGGCTCCAGTGCGTCATCACAGTTATGATAGTGCTGGGGGAGGGGCCATATGCTCAGTGGCTCCAGTGCGTTATCGAGCCACCGTTTTAGTCCCGCCTAAAAATCCTGAACACAGCAATGGTGAAAAACTGTTTAACGGTCTAACTCCACAATTCAGTACTACACAGTTCAAAGTCTTTGTAATGTGTTTCAGCAATACATTTCTAACATTTATAATGTGTTAGAAACAAATCTCAGAATTGCCTTTACAGGCACTTTAAGTCTCCTTCTCAGATGTTTCTCGTAAAAAAAAAAAAAAAAAAAAACAAATTGTTGCAGACCATGTATACCCTTCATGGAAACATTGACTTGGCCTCCAAATTCCCCAGATCTCAATCCAATCAAGCATCTGTGGGATGTGCTGAACAAACAAGTCCGATCCATAGAGACCCCACGTCGCAACTTACATACATGCTAACATCTTGGTGCCAGATACCACAGCACACCTTCAGGGGTCTAGTGGAGTCCATGTCTCGACAGGTAAGGCAGCAAAAAGGGGACTTCCACAATATTAGGATATTATATTCATAATGTAATGCCTGATCGGTGTGTATATATATATATATATATATATATATATATATATATATATATATATATATATATATATATATATATTATATTCAAAGATGCAGTCTTGCGACCAAAGATAGCCTGCAATAATTTTCTGCGAATATCTCACTATGTGTTTACTGCTACAGCCTGCATCTACTGACTAGCCAATGAAAATGCAACATGAGATGATATATTGATCAACGCGACGCAGCGGCACACTACTATACCTCAAGCTAAGTAGACCTCTTTCCCTAGCCATGACCGTGTCCATATTCGCATCTTTCGCTTCAACGTACATAAAAACCACAATTTCCAAAATTACCACTAGCGCATGCTGAAGATGTTTTATTCTTATATACTAACTTGCGTAGTAGCCTACGATTCAATAGGTGTTATCATCATACAGTCTACATGCATGTCATACTCCAATTTATTAGATCCATATTGTACAGTGTGATTTGTAATGATTTTATAGGATTACTAAAATAATCCGCAGTCTGTAGCAGGAATTAGGAAAAAAAAAATTGTTTCTCTTTGTGAATCTGGGGACGTGGCCACACCTGCAAAGAGCTCTGTGTGTTGTGTTGTTATCGCTGTAATTAGCAGCTTGTCTATGTGTGAACGCTGCATGAGATTGTGGTCCTGTGTCTATTTTCTGAGTGATTGAGTCATTTGACTGGCATTTGAAAGTAAATGCATTTCACCTTGAATGATAAATGCATGAGAGCTAGTGGCTCTAAATTACAGATTTGCCCTACACCCCAATACTGCAAAACAGCTTTAAAAATGTTGCAACTTTAGAGTCTATATTGTATAACCAGATTATATGTACAAACCCGATTCCAAAAAAGTTGGGACACTGTACAAATTGTGAATAAAAAATTAATGCAATAATTTACAAATCTCATAAACCTATATTTTATTCACGATAGAATATAGATAACATATCAAAGGTTGAAAGTGAGACATTTTGAAGGGAAAAATAAGTTGATTTTAAATTTCATGACATCAACACATCTCAAAAAAGTTGGGACAAGGCCATGTTTACCACTGTATGGGATCCCCTCTTCTTTTTATAACAGTCCACAAACGTCTGGGGACTGAGGAGACAAGTTGCTCAAGTTTAGGAATAGGAATGTTGTCCCATTCTTGTCTAATACAGGCTTCTAGTTGCTCAACTGTCTTAGGTCTTCTTTGTCACATCTTCCTCTTTATGATGCACCAAATGTTTTCTATGGGTGAAAGATCTGGACTGCAGGCTGGCCATTTCAGTACCTGGATCCTTCTTCTACACAGCCATGATGTTGTAATTGATGCAGTATGTGGTCTGGCATTGTCATGTTTGAAAATGCAAGGTCTTCCCTGAAAGAGACAACGTTTGGATGGGAGCATATGTTGTTCTAGAACTTGGATATATACCTTTCAGCATTGATGGTGCCTTTCCAGGTGTGTAAGCTGCCCATGCCACACACACTCATGCAACCCCATACCATCAGAGATGCAAGCTTCTGAACTGAGCGCTGAGAACAACTTGGGTTGTCCTTGTCCTCTTTAGTCTGGATGACATGGCGTCCCATTTTTCCAAAAAGAACTTCAAATTTTGATTCGTCTGACCACAGAACAGTTTTCCACTTTGCCACAGTCCATTTTAAATGAGCCTTGGCCCAGAGAAAACGCCTGCGCTTCTGGATCATGTTTAGATATGGGTTCTTTTTTGACCTATAGAGCTTTAGCCGGCAACAGCGAATGGCACGGTGGATTGTGTTCACCGACAATGTTTTCTGGAAGTATTCCTGAGTCCATGTTGGGATTTCCATTACAGTAGCATTCCTGTATGTGATGCAGTGCCGTCTAAGGCCCAACTTTTTTGGAATGTGTAGCTCTCATGAAATCCAAAATGAGCCAATATTTGGCATGACATTTCAAAATGTCTCACTTTCAATTTTATATATTTTATTCACTATAGATAACATAATGAGATTTGTAAATTATTGCATTCCTTTTTTATTCACAATTTGTACAGTGTCCCAACTTTTATGGTACCGGGTTTGTATATGTAATTAAATAGAAAACATTGCTTTGAAACTGTAGTGATGTCTCACAATATTACTTTTTTTTTACTGTATTTTGATCAAATCCGGTTGTTGTGAGCTTAAGAGATTTCGTTCCAAAGCATAAAAAAAAACACTGACCCCAAAATTTTACCTGTGGTGTATATTATATATTTTTATTCATACATGATATATTTTGGTTTATATTATTAATAATAATAATAATAATAATAATAATAATAATAATAATAATATAATAATATTATTATTGTTATTGCTACTACTACTTCCACTACTCGCTGACCATAAACGGATGCTACGCTCCATTTCTGATGCACTCTATCCGCGCTCTTGCGCTATTGAGGACAAATTAATTTTGAACGTTCGCTTTGTGTCCAAAGGTGTATGTTTCCAGATAATTTTCTTTTGCAAGTAGTTACACATTTCATCTCTTAAATCTTTGGCATTTACGCCTTAAACAAACACCCTCCTTTAGAAGATATTGCTTCCAGCAGCCCCTGATGTTCTCCGCATGCCCCCTTTTAGAAGTCATTTTTCATAGTGGTCCATTAGAATGTCAAATAGACAATTTTTTGGTGTGTGTTTTTGGAGTCCCTGAGCATGGTGTACTATCGTTGGATGTGAAAAGGTTTTATTTATTTTTTTACAACAGCATATGGGTTTGTAATTACATGAGTAAACAACTATTTTAACAGGTAGGCAAAAGCAATAGATTTCTAGAGATTGTTCTATTCTAAAGGGTCCTTGACATTAATGCATAGGTGAGCTTGGGTTCTCAAGACTGCTCTCTAGACATACCCTGAGGCTGTAGGTTTTTGAAGCCATGAGGGCAAAATAAATGCACAGTTATCTGAGCTATCTGCCATGTGGGTGAGCACCCAAATTGCCTCCGGGCTGGTACAAAGCTGGGTAAAGGTTCCAGAAAACATTAGTTATTCTGCAGCGGTTGAAGGTGCCAGGACCCGACCACTTTACTCATGCGGGTAATGATGCATGTTGTTTGCCTGTGACTCCTGCCTGCCTCCTGCGATAAGAAAGAGGAAATGCCAAAGAGCCCACCTGAAAAAAAAAAAAAAAAAAAAAAAACAGAAAGAGGAGGAAGAGACACAAGATGAGGGAGGAATGCATGAAAGGCGAGGATGGATGGACATGCTCGTTTCCGTTCAGCCTAGGATCTGTCAGCGCTCCCTCACATGGAGGAAGAGCAAATGGGGTTGGTGGTGTAGCAAGGAGGTGGGAAAGCAAGTGAAGGAGAGATGTATTAAGTAAGAATGACTTTGAACCAAAATGATGCGTGACTTCATAGAAAAATCCTTAAAAGCGGAGTTGAAAGGGATAGTTCATCCATAGATTAAATAGTATCTTCATTTACTTGCCCTCATGTAATTCCAAAACCATTCATCAAGGTTATTTTTTTTAATTTTTTTTTTTCCCATGCAATTTTAGCTCATTGAGCCATTGAGTTGCATTTGTGAACTGCATCTGTCTGATTTGTGAATTAATATTTCAGAACTGTTTAGTAAACCAGATCAACCAAAAATAACCAATTCAAAATTGCTTTTTTTTTTTTTTTTTTTTTTTTTTTTTTTTACAAATCAGGTATTCCTGGGTCTTAAAGCTATTTAACAGCCAATAATATAGCATTCAGACTCATGTGGAGTCCTGCTTGATAAAATGACCAGTACATTTTTCAAAATGTCTTCTGTAGAAGAAAGTCATATACACAAAAATAAAATTCTCTATTGACATTTATGGTTCCATGAAGAACATTTAATATCCAAGGAAACTTCTCAATGCACAAAAGGTTCTTTATACTGGAAAATGTTCTTCACACTAAAAAAGAAACAGAGATGAGAAAAGAATATAGACAAGTACATGGAGGGTGGTAAGGTAGATTAATGAATGAGCCTTTTCCCTGTGCAGTTCCGGCTCCAGACAACCAGCAACCTTCCAACCGGGGGGCCATGTCTCTCTCGGCATGCCCACAAGAGAGGCGTCTGTGTGGGATGCAGTGCTGCCAGACCCCCTGCTCAGCCTCTTCATCATCCACTTCAACCCCTGCACAGCTCTGGCAGAAAACCTCTCAAAGAAGAGAGGGAAGGGAGAGAGGTAGGAGGGGCAGAGAAAACAGAAAAATAAAGCAATTACTTAAAGTCAAAGTAGTGCTCTTTCACGAACTTTGTGCTTGATTATCACTTTTCCATTACAGGGTGCCACAAGGTTATACATCAAATATGAATGTTTATTAATCTGATAAATGACACAACAGCCTCTGTTTAGTCTCCGCTTCATCCACTGTGGACAAATGTCAACATCTTTATTCTCTGCATCTGTGGTGCAGTTAGTGTTTGATAGATTGTTATGATCTATGATCTCTGGATGGTCCTTCAAATGAGTCATCACTCCCTGAATAACGCTCATAATAATATATAATAAAGTTTCTCACATCTGAGGTGTGTGGTTAGAAATGATAGTATAGCTGTTGTAATAAAAGGGTGCTAGGTGGGTAGAGGATAAATATACATTATGCTAAATAAAATACATTACCTAATACATTACCAAGTGAGTGCATTACCTGCATCTAGCTGATATTATTCAGGTCAATCTTATATTCATAATCACAAAATCAGTTTGTTGATATCTTCTTTGTCTTTGTCTTTTTAACAGTTAAAGGGATTTCCCATGACAGCGCAAGTCAATGCATTTGTAAAATTTGTCTTATAAGGTGCTGTTTAAAGTAAAAACAATGTCCTTGTTTACAACCTTGTTTTAGTCCCTTTCAATATAAAAGTCTTTGCTACTGACACAAATACAGTCTTTGCTGCCATCTAAAGGCACAAATGTAATTTTCACTGAAGTCGAAATCACAATCACTAACATTTTTTCAACAAACACGGCATGTGATTTATATAAAATATTATTTACATAAACATTTATAAAAGACATTATGAAAAGTATAAGAGTTTTAGTACATAGAAATTTGTTAAAAATATGCTAAAACATATGAAGTTATGAAACATAACTTTAGCCACATCGATTTGATTCTGTCTGCCTGGAGCTCACATCTCCGAAAAAGTCAAAACAAATGGTCAAATATATACACAAGTCGCATATTTGATGTCTAAATAACTACATTCTCGCCTAAATAGAACTCTTAAAACTACATTCCTTGATGCAACAAAAGTAGTATTTGTAAAATGACACTTGCTGTGAGAAATGTTGCATGTGGACTGATAAAAACTGTGAAATGGTTCCCGTGTTGATACTAGTAGAATATATCATGGCTGGAAAAGACTCTCAGCCAATCAGATTCGAGAACCAGAGCGAACTGTTGTATAAAGAGCAATAGAGCAATATTTCACAGTTACGGCTCAAATAATAATAATACATGAAATAAATGGGTTTACAGATGGTGCAGGTATGACATCTACAAGAATGGATTAACTGGACTATGTTAACAGCTAAAACTTGATCTCATATTTGATTTCTGAATAACTACATTCTCGCCTAAACTCTTAAAACTACATTCTGTGATGCAAGAGTCCAAATTTTATTTAAAGTGTAAAACAAGTGTAAAATCTCTATTTTGTCATCGGTAAGTTGATAGGAATGATTTTTGTGTTCTTATTCATGTGAATATTCATTCTTAGAGTGCATAGGACTTGAATCCAAAGCAGAAGCAGATACACATGTACACTGATATAATAAGATAATTCACACTGGCGAAGAATGTGTGCTTGGATATCCACCATCAACTTGTCAGGACTGATACAGCATTCAGCTTATTAAAGATTAACAGGGAGCAACACTGGAATGCCAATCTTTGTTAATTCACCTTGAACATAATGAGTTCATGTGAAATTGCAGCGGCAAAAACTGCTTTCCTTTCATAGCCACAACTTAATTTATGAACAAACTCATATTCATGAAAGAGATGAATACTGATTATGAACATGTTGCCTGTTGTGTTGACCTCAGTAGAGGAATAATAAAAAAAAAACATGGACTCAAAAACATTGTGTGGGTCAGTGCTGAGCTGTAGGAGTGTCAAGGCTTGTGGGTTTTCAGACAGCCCATATTTCAAACAACAAATGCTAGTAACGAGTACTGCTTTATTATAATACCTCATAATGTAATCAATGCCACTCAAAAGCTGTGAATGCCATTGAAAAGCCTAAAAATACCACCTTTGATTAAGTTCACGTCAAGTTGGTGATAAATGCAGCGAGTGTATACATTTTCTACATAATTATACATTTTCTGAGTTGTGTTCTACAGTGTTTGTGATTTCTCAAACACCAGCTGCTGAAATATGTCAAATGCTTATGACTTAGTTAAATGTATTTGCAAACAGGGTTGACTGGAATTATCCTGTGCATACAATAGCTTAGATCAGAGGTCTTCAACCCTGCTCCTGGGGACCCACTGTCCTGCAAAGTTTATTTCCAACCTGCTTCAGCACACCTGCCTGTGTATCTTCAACAAGTGATCCTGAAGATCTTGATTAGCTTCACCTGTCTTTAATTAGGGTTGGAGCTAAACTCTGCAGGACAGTGGAGATGAGTGGTTTAATGTTGCCTGAATGAATGAAAAGACCACCATTTCAAGTGCTGTCTTTCATGGATAGCATCCATTATTGACAATTAAGTAATATCATATTTTCTGACCAACAGCATGGCTGTGAACATGGTATTGATTTTATTTAACAATTCCGTAAATAAGAAGTTTGATTAAGTTTGATTTTAATACACAATTAGCTTTGCGTGGAATTAGCAAGTGAAGTGTGAATGATTAAATGATTAAAGAATGATTAAAATCACTTACAGGCAGTCATACGTTTCATTTTTTTTTTTTTTTTTTTTTTTTTTTTTTTTTACGAATCAGTATTTTTGAATGAATCGGTGGGGACACTCAATTACTTGTTTGTTCATGGATAAAATAGCATTTCTGAACAAATCATAAATGAATGAATGATTCAGTGACATCACTTGTTGCCACCTACTGCTGTAACAATGTAACTTGCAGAAAGAGTCACTGAAGAGTCCTATTTGGTTATTGAAAAACAGGGACACTGTAATGTGGAGGAATATTCCAAAGACCCTGATCAGAGAGATGTCCCGACTTGAACTCCTTGTGGACAACCGCCCCTCAACGGTGGCCAGAGCCAATAAACTGTCCAGTGGTCCCAAAAACCTGTTGAATGCAGTCAAGTCACCGTTTAAATCCTGTGAATAAATGTCAACATATAAATATACCATGCTGCTATGTTAGCATGTCCTATATGAAGTAGTGTTTCACTGGGTTGAGTGTCCATCTAATACTTGAAAGCAAAAACAAATGGGCTTGCTGTCTATAAAGGAGGGAGCATCTTGAGCAAGGAGGGAGAAACTCAAGCTTACTTAACTAATGGTGGTTAATATTAAAAGGGAAGGTGGAGAGATACTGAATAAATGTCTTTAAGAACTATGTTTTTTTTTTTTTTTTTTTTTTTTTTTTTTTTAAACTGACTTTAAAAGTTTTTTTTTTTTAGGTTTAATGATGTCTTCCTTCAATTTGTGAAAAACTCTGAGTTCTCCACACTGTCAGTGTTCGGTGTGAATGATGACTCATTTGTGCAGACGGTCACTTCACATGTAGGCAGCAAATCACTGTCTGATGACCACAGAGTTATGAAACACTGTGAAACCATCAAAAACTCACTTAAAATACAGCCATCGACATCCATCTGTGAAGACTTTAAAAACACACGCTGACGTACAGTACCAAAACACTCTACTTTGATCTGCAAATAACAACTTGTGTAAATAGTTTTGGTTTATCATTATAAGTCTTTAAAAAAAAAGTTTGAGTGCATGCTAAAACTACAGGCAATCCTGAATTATGACCGTTAGAGTTTCCACAGTGGCTAAATGTGGACCTCCTGAGGCAATAGCGAATAATAAGTAGCGGTGACATTGATGGATGGCCACTCCACAAGGATAGACACACCAATTGTTCTTGTGATAATGGTTTCTCCTGAAGTGGATTAATCAGACCATCAGACTCTTTTTATGTGAGTGCATACATGTCTCCATAAAAGATGTGGAATGAATATTAGACTCCAATCTAACACTCAAGACTTGGCAGTCTCTTAATAGAAAGAGTGGTTAAGGTGGTGTTACAAATGTTGTTGTCACTAAAACAATCACACAAATGTTTCTAAATATGTTTGCAGCCTCATACCAAAGTAAAGCAACTATTCTTATGTTACACTAATGGAAATTTAAGGATTCAGGATGACCTTTTTCAGAAAGCCTTTCAATAGTTCAGCTAACCAGGGCCTCTTTAACATTTTAAATCAACTTTGTGTTCAGGATGACCTGCTTTGACAAACCCCAGCTCACTGTACATTATGATCTGTGGTCATTCAGACTCAAGCAAGCACTCAAGTACAAAGACGGCATACAGAAATGGACATTCGCGCTATCAATCTGACCTACCAAAACGCAAATACCAAACTGTCCTGATTTCCCTAGTGGTGTATCATCTGAGTATTTGATAGAGATATCAGACAAGATTACTGGATCAGTTTTTGCTCCTTGGTGTGTGATCACAAAATATGAGAGCTTTAGTGGGAGCATCAACCAGATTAACTGCGAAAGCTGTGGGAGTGATGTCCAATGGGGTTTTGGGCCCCAAACCAGAATCTCTGTTTCATCTGACTTCAGAGCAGAAGTATTACCTCTGTGTCTTGGAGACACACTTTCAGCCACAACAGACAGAGTTCTTCATCTGTTCTAGCTGATACGTGGATTGATGTCCCTTGAGCGACATAAAAAGCACACGCGCAAATCTCCTTCTCAAGATTCCACATTGATACCTCATAAAAAATTAAGGGCCCCAAAATTAAACCCCGCACTACGCCACTGAGAATCTTCATCTAGCAAGTGTGGAGGCGTCGCTCTAATTGTTCAAACTGATATCTATCTGATGGGTGGTCGCTACTACGGGGCAGGCGTGGGGGCTTACACACACAGGCTCGCACAAACACAAACACACGCAGAGACTCCAGAGCGTGCCAGTGTGATTTCAATCTCCCTCTTATCTCTGTTTGTTTTCATTTAGATCAGTATCTCATCCACTGTGGCAGCCACTGTTATCTCCTGGGGGCTACACTGTTCTCTCCTCCTGTTCCACCATTTGGTTCTGTTCAGCTCCATCATATCCTACTCTACAAAAGAGTCAGTTCATGTGTTCGTCATGATAGGGATGCACCTTCTGTCAACTTGATAAGTGATGGTGGTCTGGTAAAATTCGATGCCAGAGTTAGACTTTGAAGAGTCAATACAAACGTTGTGGATGAAGTCAATGCTAAAATTAGAGCTCCAAAGACTCAAAAGCAATTAGAGTGTTTATACTAAAATGTGTTGGGTTGACTTCCAGTCGCTTCACTGAATAGTCTCTGGTGCTGTACTAAAAAGCTTTAGCTTGTTTTTACACTTGCTGCATTGAAATGTAGACTGAAATTAATAATAAAAGGAACTCAAGAAGCATTTCTTTCAAAGGAGATGTAGAAAGATATGTTGTATTGCAAGGATAGAATCACACACTGAATCACTCAATATTTATCAACTAAAAGTCAGAAAATATGAATATATATGAATGCCAGGAAGAATAGAATGTTACCATTTTGAGGACAATTAATAATTATTATTTTTAATTATATTTGTAACGTAGTTTGTATGTTCAGGGAAGAAGGAGGCGGGAACCGGCGAACATTTAAAAAACTTTAATAAACAACCAAAACAAAATGAAAGTAAATCGCGGGCAGCCCCTCACGGACGACTGCCACGCACACAGATAATAAAACGCAACATAAAGTCCAGGCCTAGTCCTCTCTCGTCCTTCACTGGCGTTGCTCGTCCTTACATGCCTACGAGCTCCCTCATGAGAGGACTCGAGATGCTCATTCTCAATCACGCACCGGTCTCACTCGCTCCTCCCATGTCTCTCGCTCGTCTACCTCACCATAATATCATTCTAACTTTATTCTATCTATATCTATATCTATATCTATAGATAGATAGATAGATAGATAGATATATATAAACAAAAAACTTACATAGAATTATATATGTGCATTGTGTAACTGTGCATTTATAATTATAAAATGTGTTCAACCTTGAAATATTTATTTTTTGGTTTTTTATTACAATATTTGTTGGCTAAAACAGTAGTTTGATATGTCTGTACATTACCGTTTACATTGTTGCTTTTTCATGCTTTGTTTTATATTTTATAATTGTTTATTATAAATTGTTTATAACTGAAATTCCAATAGGCCGTTTAGTAGCAGGTTACATTGTGACAACTTAGCCTATATAACATGACAATCTTCTGTTTGGAAATGCTGTCACACAAGGTAAATGTATGTACGTAATTAACTTTTTCTTGATCAATAGCGGTGGAAAACCTTAGGGTTCCATATAAAAACATGCTGAACGCTTTCTTTTTTTTTTCTTTTTTTTCTAAGAGAGACACAATATGCTGTCATAACCAGTCAAGGTTCTTCAAATAATCCCTTTGCATATTTATTTATTTATTTATTTTCCAATCTCTTCCTCTGTGATTAATAATGTTCTTATAAACATTTTTTAGTTTCTGTGTGATTAAATTATGAACTTAAAATCATGGTCTTGGATCATTATCATAACAGACCATGGGTCATTATTAAAACATAATTAAAGTTAACACAAGGCTCTCTGACAGCTTGAATGACCTGAAAAGTTACAGCCCTACCTGGACTCACCTTATCAGACAGAGCCGAATAAAAACTTGACACAAATTCACCCTGCTGGACGCTAGCAGAAATATTGCCATCCCTTTTAGCCAGAGGACAGGGACCAGGCTGAAGATGAATGGATGCTCCCTACGAGATTATGCTGTGAAAGGGTTAGTGCAGAGATGTCAATAGAGACTATCTTTAACAACTTTTAACGTGTTACACAAATCAGTATAGCTAATGACCGGGACACAGACGGCAGAGCTTGGGACCTGCCGTGGCCGATAAAATTGATTTACCTGCTAACACAGAGATCAGTGCTGCCTGAGAAAAAAATAGCCCAGAAGCCTTGAACAAATAATAGCACTTTCATCTGAAGAAGGGAAGCTGTGCCTATAAGTATAATAAGAATAATGGCCTCAAATCAGTATGTCAATACTGCCTGAGCTAGAAGCTTGTGGTCCTCAGGGTTTGCATTTGTTTGCTTCATATGTCCTACTGTATATGTTTTCTCTAGTCAAGTCACGTCAACTTTATTTATATAGTGCTTTTTACAATGCAGATTGTTTCAAAGCAGCTTCACAGTGTTAACGGGAAAATAATGCAACTGAATTTGATTCGTTCTGAAGAAAACAGTGATGTCATCCAGTTCAGTTCAGTTGTCATATAGTGTCAATGCGGGCAGATCAGTAATATAGTTTAATATTTAGTGTCCTCAACTAAGCAAGCCAAAAGCCAAAGGCAACAGAGCCGCCGGTGGCAAGGAACCAAAACACCATCAGGTGACATAATGGAGAAAAAAAAAAAAAAAAAAAAAAAAAATCTTGGGAGAAACCAGGCTCAGTCGGGGAGGCCAGTTCTCCTCTGGCCAATGAACAGACAGTGTATGATTATGATTCAGACAACATTACAATTCAGAAGGCAGATTAAATCAGAACATTCAGAGTATTTGTCCAGTTCCTTCTGGTCTACTACTGCAGTAGACTATAGTCAAGTGTTATTTCATTATTGTACTAAAGTACATTTTTCAAGTATCTGTATTTTATTAGATACATTTCATTTTAGCAAACCTTTACCTGTACTTAACATTCTAAAGCACAATCTCTGACGGTTTACTCTAGAACATTTGATAAAAACCTATATTTTTTGAAATATTTCAAACTACAGAGAATGGGCTTTGAGAGAATGAGAAATAATAGTTTAGGGGTTTTTCCAAGCCAAATCCTTGAATCCTTTTCAGTCTACATTTACTGAAATGACTGAATTGTTCTGATGCAAAAATGAGACATGAACCCAAAAAAAAAGTACCTTTTCAAAGCTCGAGTGTGCTAACAATTTGACTGATGGCATGGAAAGTTATAATGCTGAATTTAACTATAAAGCAAATCACATTTAGGCATATTTATAAGTTAATCTTAGTAAACTTTGATGTTAGTAAACTTAATCTAAGTCTTAAAGGTAACTGTATGAAATGCTTAAATGTGAAGACTAGTTGACAATTTATTATAAATCAGAATAATTTCAGACTCAACTCAGGTGGGGGGTGGGGGTGGTAAACACCACTGCTCTTCAAGTCACTTAAGTATCACCAAATGGCCAAATGACTCCCTTGCTGTCCTTCCTGCAGAGTTTGCTTGAGGTAACGTTACACGACGGCAGCCACCAGGAGCAGATGGTTAAGCATATTTGTGTATGTGTGTGTGTTTTCTCTGTCCCACAAATGGCCAGAATGTGACCCAGAAATGACTTGTGCTTGTCAAGAGCAGAGGATATGTGAATGGTATCTTCTGTATGGGACTTTGTTAATGCATTTCACAGTGGGAAGGGACAACATTTCAGAAGCGGACAAACTAATAGACTCATCAACATTTGGCTAGCATCTGTTGATTTTACATGCTCATAAAAGCAGTTGAAAGAACATTTTCTCCCCAAGTTTTCTCTAAAGTCTTTAACTTTGTGCTGTGCTGTGCTTTCAACCTGTAAAAATAAATCAAACCACTTTAATCCTTGACTATACCGACCCCAGCCCAGGATTACCCTTTTTTAAGAACACACCCTTTTCTTTGTTAGCATCCTGAATGTGTTTGAGATCAGGCTACACTGGTATGAATAGAGCTGGCACTTAGCAAATTACCAGGTTTACTTTCATCATTCTCCTGTGGTATTTACTCCGTTGGTCAATGATTTTTAAATGCTTCTATCTGAAAAGGACATGCAATTTTATGGCAAGGGTCAAAATGTTCAGAAAGAGTGCTGCTATAAGGAAGGAGCTGAGGTTTTCTTTTCACTTACTTTCTCTTTCTTCTAGAGTTTTTGGCAAGTTGAGCTCCCAACTGGTGCAGCATATGGTGGCTGGGGTCCTGAGGAGCGAGGTGTGGCTGTCTGTGCATGTGCCAGAGCCTAATTACTCACTCATTAGTACCCAGGTGGCACCTACAGTCCATTCACACACACACAAACACACAGGTTATAACCACCATTCCCTTATTTTAGCAGTTACCTATTCAGGACAAACAAATAAAATAATTCACAGGAGTATAATTATATAAAATAACCATCTATCTGCTACTAATAACAAAACAATACTCTTATTTAGATGTTTAACATAGCTTTAGAGAGATACTGAATGTTTGATGAATGTTTTTCAAAGTTCACTGTTTGTCACTGTGGGATACAATAGCGGGGATAGGCAGGACATGATTGGTTTCTTCAATCTGCACACGATGCATTTGCACTATTATAAAGTTTACAAGAAGAAAGGCTGCCTGGAATGTTTGTGAATGAGAAGGAAAGAGATGTGTATGCATTATAAACACTTCTTTCATGAATGCTCTGTTCAGGGTGTCGAGAAAAAAAAAAAAAGATTTAAAACACACACAAACACACACACACGCACACTCACACTCTATATAAGCTCCCATGGAGGAGAGAAGAGCGAGAGAAAATAAAACCTGCTCTTTCCACTAACTTCAAAAAGCATTTTGGAAGGTCACACGGACTTCTCAGTGTATGAGTGAAAAAACATTGTTTGGGTGCTTTTCTGTTTTTGAAAGATATTATGCCAAGTATGCTTGACTGTTTGTTTGTTTTTTTGTAAATGTGATTCTAAAAACAACAGAAGCAACAACAATATTATAAAATTATTATTATTAGTATTATTATTATTTATGAAATATGTAATATATTATAGTGATGCCAAGTATGTGTCAGGAAAACCGGGAAATAACAGGCAGCAGGCAGAGATGCAGGATCCAAATGCAGGGAGAATTTAATAAAATAAAAAATAAATAAACACAATTAAAACATGACTCCGGAACAAAACAAATTAGTAAAAACACATAGAACAGGGAATATCGTACATATGCAACACCAATCATTAAACAATGACCGACAGAGAACAACTGAAGCACAGGGGTATATATACACACAAGGAGAACAAGAGCCGTTTCTCAATATGCGTTCTTGTCTGTACTTGTGTTCTCATGGACTTGTGAATCGTCATCAGTCACTGCCCAAGTACTGTTCCAATTCAAAGTTCACATCTGCCCCTTTTATCGAGGATGCATCGAAAGGAGACTTGTGTGGACTTCAGACAGACCGGTATCCCAGAATGCATCTCGCACCAACCAACACGTGTCAGTAGTGGATGAGAAAACCCACGTCATGTAATAATACTACTGTTATTGTGTCACGAAATGTAGTTTTAAGACTTTTTCAGGCGCGAATGTAGTTTTTTAAAGCTCAAATCTGTGGTTTATTTGTAAAGAGAGCGCCTATTTAAACTTGTGAGATCCAGTCGATCAGCAAGCGTTCAGCGCTCATTAGCACCACCAAAAGCAGCCTTTCCTCGGCTAGACCTTCTGATGTTTGCTGCTGACTCTGATGTCTCTGTAGTGGTTAAACATGAGATATAATTCGTCTTGTGTATATCTAGCGGGCGATCTTTGGTCCCATGAATCTATAATTTGTTCCCTGGCTCTTCGTTTTGGCTGAGGGCAAAGTGAAGTTTCATTTATTTCTTTGATGATTAAACAAAAAGAGACTGGGTTGTGTTTTATGTCATATTTAATTTTATTAAAGTGTATATATGCACACGTATTGCATGAACCACATATTAATACCACATATGTTTAATATTTTTTTTTTTTTGAAATGTAGCTAAACCAAAAGAAGCAGGGTTGTGTTTTATATTTTGTTTTGTTATAAATATATGCAGTGAAGATAATCAATGTATGCGTTGCCTGAACTACATTTGTGTGGCTATTAATATGTTTAAACGTGGTGTTTTATAGAGTGGTGTTTTATAACAAATTTAGTTTTATTGTAGCCTCAAATACACATACAGAGATAACCAGAGTAGCCAGAGCGAGCTGAGTGATCAAGAACGCTGCTGCTCCGTTTGCAGAATTACCAGACTTCCTCTGGAGTTCGTTCTCCTGAGTGGAACTTGGCAAGTCTGATCTAATAAGGACGCAAGTTCGCGTACTTGGTTTTGAGAAACGGCCAAGGTTAACAAGATAACAAGGGGAAGTGGCTAATGGGCAACACCTGGGGAAAACTAACCATGATGAAAAACTACAAAGAACTATGAAATACCACAGGATCAAGACACATGGTGCATTCAAGTCATGTCGTAAAGATTGTATTTACGAGTTGAACGCACATGAGCGCCACCAAGTCGTAAATAGCAGTGGGAAGTTCGGGATTTTCTCGACGCCCCGATCTGTACGAGTTGAGGGGGTGTGTCAGCAAGAAACCTGGCAGAATCAATAGATGCAACGCCTGTAGTTGAATATAACAGGTATTTAGCAGTGACACTGTCAGGCTTTGTCATTTACAACAAAGTAAGCTAGCATTGTAATATAACAATTAGCCTAATATATAATAATAACGTTTACAGTGGCTAAAAACGTAAAAGATTAAAACTCACCGGATGCGCATTCTTTGTTCTTCATTTATTTATTTATTTTTTATATGCAAACCTTGCGGTATTTTCGTGAAATTCATTAAAAGAAGGTACACCGTCATCTTGCTCCGACCAAAGAGACTTGAACGCACATGATGTCGTAAACATGACTTCTCACCTCGTAAATACAAACATACCAGGAGGACTTGAATGCACCAACAGAAAAGAACACAGAACCTAGGCACAAATAAACTTCAACATAAGTCCCACAAGTGCAAGACACAGACGCTCCAAAACCAATGATGGACGGAGGTGAATTGGTGGCGGAACGGGGAGGGATGGAGGGTCAGGGACCTGGGGCAGATCGGGTGGCCTGGGTGCAACAGGCTGGTCAGGTGGCAGATGGGTCAGGTGGAATAGGCTGATCAGGTGGCTTGGGTGACACAGACGGGTCAGGTGGCCTGGGGGGAACAGACTGGTCAGGTGGCCTGGGTGGAACAGACTGGTCAGGTGGCTTGGGTGGCACAGGCTGGTGACGGGTCTGTGCAAACAGCAGGCCACTGGGCTTGGATACAGTCCTCTCTGGGCTCTGTGCAGGGGACAGAGTCCTCCCTGGGCTCTGTGCAGGGGACGGAGTCCTCCCTGGGCTCTGTGCAGGGGACGGAGCCCTCTCTGGACGCTGGTCAGTGGCTGGAGCCGTCTCTGGACGCTGGTCAATGGACGTCGCTGGGCTCTGGGCACGGACTGGAGGCCCAGATGCAGTGGCCATCCCGGCTGAAATCCCCACTGCCAGGACGCCAGAGGCTTGCACAGAGCAAAGCGCAGTGTCCTCCAGCCTTGATGCCAGTCTTCCATACCTCTGGACTGCCTCAAAGTCTTCCTCAGCGAAGACCATGGCCCCCGTGATCTCCGACCTGGTGACCCCCGCCACAAATGCTGAGCCGCCTAGCGGCAATGCCAGAGCAGCGTAACACTCCAACGTTCCGGCAGGGTCCCTAGCGGCATGCCTGACCAGAGGGGCTCTGACAATCCCCTCTGAAAGAGGACCATCAGGCATGCCTCGCTTATTTGAGTCAGGCGAGCCAACCTGATGAACTCCAGCACAAAGTCCTCAATGCCGAGCTCTCCTTGATGGAGATGCATTAATCTCCCCGCTGGATCCATGTTTGGATCAGTCGTTTTGTCAGGAAAACCGGGAAATAACAGCCGGCAGGCAGAGAGGCAGGATCCAAATGCAGGGAGAATTTAATAAAAATCAAAACAGGACTCAGGAACAAAAACAAATAAATGGGAAAACAAAACTTGCATTACTTATTTGTAAAAGTAACTCAGGTATTTTGTTGTAATTTTTAAAAGTAATGCGTTATTTTACTAGTAACTCAAGTTACTTGTAATGTGTTACCCCCAACACTGTTGCCAAGTATATTGTTATTTATTACATTACATTTTTATAACTATTATAATAAACATTATTATTATTATTATTATTATTATTATTATTATTGTTATACACATGGTTTGATTTGTGTGTATGTAAAGTATGCAGACAGTACAGTAAGGAAACAGGCCAAAGGCACTAAAGACAAATTAACGTTCATTCAGTGAAGTAAATAGGCTTACTGTCAAGTGGACTGACAGCTCTTCACACAGATGTTCAGTGAGAATAAAAAAAATAAAATAAAAAATGTTCACTCATGCTCACTCTGAGGTTAGAAACTGCTGTTTCCAGTCTAGTCTCTTTCACTGATATCCTAAACTATAAGCCATTGTAATATAGGTCTGTAGTTAGAGAAAAGCTGTTAAAATTCATAGCCTATGATGGCACAATTGTCATTTCAAAACTTTACGTAGCCCTTTGGTCCTGATGTCTCAGTGGAGCTGTGTCACTAACAGGTCTGATAACAGCGGTTGAGAGGTCTAAATGTCAGAAAAGCTGTGTACACAGAGCCCCTGGCAGAGCTCAGCTCACGGGGGCTCTCTGCCCCTCTTTTTCTTCCTCTTTCTCGCTCCTTTCACCCCTCCCTTCACGTTCTTTTGTCATCTTATCTGCTGTCCGACTCTCTTCCCGCTCCTGCGTAACAGACAGCACACCTGGGATTTGCGGCCTCCCTGTTCTCACATTCCTGTCCTGCTCCGCTTATCGCTTTTCGGCGCCTTGTCGCTTCAGACGCTTAGGCAGGGGCCCCCAAGGCCCCTCAGAGAAGTGCCAGGGGTCCGATGAGCCTCCACCACGTCTCACTGTCACCTCAGACATCAGACATCTGGCAGTGCCACACACACACACACACACACACACACACACACACACACACACACACACACACACATGCACACAGCAGAGATCTTCAAAACATTCCCAACAGAGAAGCATTTTGAAGTGAGAACAGACACGGAACACCTTGACAAACCAGCACTGAAGACGCTCTCTTTTTTCTCTCTCTCTCTCTTTGGAGAAGAACAAAAGTTGCCCTCATAGATGTCATCAGTCAGAAAGAACAAATGGAGCGCTGACCTGTCAGAGGAGATGAGGTGTGTGCAGGAGGAAGGAAAAGAGGGGTGAGATGAAGGAAGGAAAAGTGTGAGGGAGGTGAGAGAAAAGAGTCTGATGGGCTGGGGCTGTTAGCATATTTATGAGGACAGAATTTCTTCAATCTATCTGTCAGCGGTGGCCTCTGCTTAAAGCATCACCCATCACCATCATCATTTGAGGCCCACCTTCTCACATTTTACATGTTAAACAAATAGTATCCTGTTAGAAGAACCTATTTGTATTCAGCAAAGCTTAAAAAAGTTACCCGAACATCTTTGAGTGACTTTAAAAGTTGCTCCAAAGCACGTCTCTGGGAAATGTATGACTTGTTTGGGGAATTGTAAGTCATTTATTTTATTTCTTTAATTATTCTTATTATAGCCCAGTGATTTCTGTATTTAGGTCCCCCGTCAGCTCTACCGTTCAGATATTAAAGCCTGCGGTTTGTGAAAGAGATTAATGTGAGTGGAGGTCAAACATAATGGAGTCAATTTTAGGAAAACGAGATATGATCACATTGCTTTTGTCCTTTGTTTCGTGCTGCATTAAGTTTAGTTCTGTGCGACTGGCTTTGAATTAAACTTTGCTGGAAGATATATATATATATATATATATATATATATATATATATATATATATATATATATATATATATATATATATATATATATATATATATATATATATTGCTTTTCTCTTTTGCAAATGAGATCTCTTTGCAAACATTTACCTCGGTTTTTGTACAAAACTGTTTTTGAACTCGGATGTCAATGTTAATAAAGCCTAAATAGCATTTGTTTTGAACAATACATTGCACTAAATGCTCATTTGAGTGGTTGCATCCATGTGTGCAAAAATAGACTTTAAGATGTCCTGAGCTACAAAACAAAACCAGACAGCTGAGCTCGGTCTTCTATTACATATTTCATTGGAAAAGAATGTTTGGTGTAGTATTTGATTTTTGAAGGAATGTGGCTTAATTATTGTACCATCTGCTTGTATTAGTTCAGCTTAAGTTGTCTTAAAATAAAACACAGGAGTCTAAAATGTAAGTATACATTTTTTCAGTTTATTTGTCACCTCCTGGTATTACGGTGTTTGTGTGCATATGCATGTAAATATCAGTATAAGTGTGTGTGTGTTTGCTTAGCACTGTGTGCACCTTTTGTATTTGGCCTCGAATTTCCACCTCAATCTATTTGGCTACAGTAATACACAACTGCCATGTATTCAAATCTAGAATATTACGCCCCTCTTTATTTATAGACATGAATCTCAATATCCAAAAGTGAAAAAAAATGGATGAAAGGTTTGGAGATAAGGCTTTCTGTCACGTTATGAACCCCTGTAAAGTGGATTAGCGATGCTAACTGCTCCCTTGAGGAGCATTACACACTACACTTGAAAAAAACGGCGCAAATGAAGACTGCACTTTCAGAAAAAGTATATATAGATAGTTTTATAGATATAGATTTATATTTATTTTGAAGTTTAAAAGAGTACAGTTAAGACTTCTCACACGTGATATAACCTACGTATTGTCTGAGAGAGTAAGATTTAGGCCACTGCTGTCCCGCTCACAACGTTAAACACTTAACCCTGACGGAAAAAAATATCCCTCTGTGGAATCCGTTGCTTTTTTTTTTTTTTTTTTTTTTTTGACAAAGAGTTGGAATAGATTTAGGGAAAACACCTGATCACACACACACACAGCCGCACACAGAATATAAAAACAGTCATGTCTAAAAGAACAATATTGCATTTGTAATGCACAAATGAATTTCCTGTACAATTGGCTTTTCAGTGGTGTGTGTACATAAACAACTAAAGGGCTCAGTGAATATATCTCAATTTTTGTCGTGTCCGTTGGTGGTTCTCGTCATCGTTTACATAGTTTTTTTTTTTGTCTTGTTTTTTTGTCTTGTTTTTTTGTTTTGTTTTTTACGATGTACAGTAGTGCTGTAAACAGGCACACGCAGAAGCCAAAAGGAATAATAATCCTCTTGTTTCTCTCCTTGTCTTCCTATCCTCCATGTATTTTAATGGTCTAGTTTTGTCCTCCGTCTCAGTCCTGCTGAGAAGCGCGTTATGTCCAGCCGCTCTGCCTTGCATCTAGCTCTGTGAGTCCGACTCTTTCATCAAGTTTGTTGAGGTCCCGAAGGCTCCGGAAGCCTTCGGGAACGCACAATCATCTGACGCCTCTGGAAATAGAGTCTGAAAACTTGATGCTCTTCGCATTTCCATCAGTTTCACTGATTGTGCAAAATCACGCCGTCTCTGGTATGTCCACTCGGAAAGAGCTAGCATATCCTTTTCCGCGCTAAAAAGGGAAAAAAAAAGAATGCTTATTAAAGATAATTTTCAGACAGCAACATGCATGAAGTGTTGTGCTAAGCTATTAAAAGACCATTGTTTGGTACATACAGAAGCAGAGCTTTGATGAGGAACTATAAGCCTACAATCATAAACTATTTCCTCAATGTTAAACGCACCACCCACACAGCCTCGAAGCGCTCATTCTGAGACAGATGTCTGAAGGCTTCAACACAACAAGAGCAGTCAATTATATCTCAATCAATCCCACTACCACCTTCATCCCCTCTAAAACAACAAACAATGGTAGGCAGTCTAAACCTTATAAACTCCGGCCTTTTGAGAGTGTCTGTTGATGTTTGGCATGACTAGTCAAACATTGCCTCAATAAATATACTGCCTGTGTACAAAACAATAGGGAGTGTCTGCCTCCGTTTTATCTGTTGGTGTTTTTTTTTTTTTCATTTCATTTCATTTCATTTCATTTTAGGAATTGTCAGTCTCTGGTGGGTCTTTGCCTATGGTCAGATATCTGAGAATGTTTTTATCACATTAAAATCATACAACTAGACATCAGTACGATGGCTGAGAGAGCTCAATGGACTGCAACTGAAGTAAACATGCAAATAAAAAAAAAAAAATAATAAAAACACACCAGCAAATTAATAAAACATCCTTATCACTTTGAAAACACATGTGCTGCAAATACAGAAGTGTGCTGCAAATACCAGAAAGCTCAACGCTCTGCAGCTGAAGAAAACACATGCAAATAGAAAAAAAAAAACACCAGCAAATTAATAAAACATCTTCATCACTTTGACAACACATGTGCTGCAAATACTCACACTACCAAATACAGAAACATGCTGCAAATAGCACAGACCACAACGGAAATATTTCAACAGGACCCCAACAAGTGACAAACGCCACTTGTCGGAACTACTTGTCAATAGCGTTGTCAATGCAGGTCTACATCGACAAAGGTGAGTTTTTTGTTTATTTTAACATCTTATGTGTGTCGTGAGTATTTCAGTGTGTTTCTGTATTTTTGCAAGACGTGTTGTCAAACTAATGAAGATGTTTTCTTAATTTCCTGGTGTTTTTTTTTTTTGTTTAGTTTTTTGGCATGTGTTTTCTTCAGTTTCAGCGTGTTGAAATCTCTCGGCCACCATACATTAGGGCTTTTACAAACACTGAGCTATGTCATAGTGCAATGTCTTGTTTCAAAGCATGTGCAATGTTGAAATAATTAATTTAGCAGGGTTGTGAACCATTCTGAATTTGAATTACAATGTAAGAAAGAAGAATTAAAGTAAAATGATATTCAAATGCTTGAATACAACTGTCATTTCTAAAAAGAAAAACAAAGTTGGTCAAGACAAAATGTAATGTTTCAAAAGTCTTGAAGATTTATAGGCTAATGATGATTTTTGTTTGTTTTTCACAACCCTGGTAACATTTTTTGAATGTAAGTAAATGTATGTAGAAAAGGGTAATCAGACACTCTTATAAATAAAGGTTCTTCAAAGCTTCAATCAATAATTTTTGTTTTCACTTTATAGGGTTTTTGCTATTTGGTTCTCTGAAGATTAAAACGGTTCTTGGTGCTACATTAGAGGTTCTTAAGATCAGCATATTGATTCCTCCATTTAAAACGTGCAGCCCTCCAGGGGCCTTTAAAGCACCAGTAGATGGTTTTCTAAAGAACTAAAAGATAAAACAATCTTTGACGAAGTTAAAAAGACTCTCTTATGTTCTCTCCTACACTTTTTTTCTTCGATCGGATCCTTTATTTTTAAGAGTGTGCACCAGGAACCAGTAGATGAAGAGCAGATGAAGGATGGGGAGATGTTGATGGGTGAAGGAGAGCAGAAGTGTGAGGGTTTAGAGGAGAATTCAGCAGCACTTCACGCTAGAGGCCTTGAATTTGGAACGTTTTTCAGGTCAGATCAAGAGAGAGGAAAGAGCTCTCTCTTTGAGATACTCACAGAGACAGGCGGCTTTGTAAGGCATGCGCGAGTTACACAGAAGTGCATCGAACTCTTTCCTCTCTAGCGTGGAAGCATTGAGGTGGTGTTGATGGTGTTGATGTTGGTGTTGGTGCATCTGGTTGGGGTGGTGTGGCGTCTCTTTGCCAAAGGTTGAGAATGACTGATCACCCGCCAACGTCTCGCCCTCAAATACCTCGGAGTCGGGCACAGAGTCCATGCCCGGGACGTGCAGGTTGCTGCGGTAATCGGCGCCCTGTCGCGCCTCGGTAGGCACGAAACTTGGCATCCAGCAGCGATCTGAGTGGCCGAGGGCTTTGCACTCCTCTGTGCAGTTGGAGAACAGGTCTGCTCCTATGAGAGAAAACAG
This sequence comes from Paracanthobrama guichenoti, assembly GCA_018749465.1. NCBI lineage: Eukaryota > Metazoa > Chordata > Actinopteri > Cypriniformes > Gobionidae > Paracanthobrama > Paracanthobrama guichenoti. Next base: position 32,679,010 of record CM031956.1, on the reverse strand, counting down.
AGAGATGGATTAGCATGTGTTTAATTGTCCATGTGGGTGGATGAGAGCGAGAATATGCTCCCAATTGCACTGGAAGCATATAAGTGCATTAAAACAAGACAAGCAAAATAAATAAATACAATAAACTTAATGTCTCCTCTTAGATAAAAGACCAAACCGCCATATTCTGCATTAATTCAACCAATCGAAAGTTATCCAGCATCTTTTTTTAGACTTAATCAAGCATTATAAATATGTAAATCCAGATGAAATGTCATTCACTTTGAAAACATTAAATGCTGTATGCATGAAATGTCTTTGGCACTTAACGCACTAATCATGAAAAGATTGCGTGGCGCCATACACCCCCCACCACCACCACCACCACCACCACCTTTTTTTGTGACTTTTAAATTACAAATTACCCTGATCAAAGCATGTGTGGAGAACATGCACACAGCAAGTGAATGAAGTCAGTGCTGTAATCTCCTCTTGAGGTCTCTCTTTCCACTTCTCTCTTTCTATTTGACATCAAAGGTAAACTCTCTGAGACACCAAGCTTGCAGATAAACCCGATCCTCTGTTCTCTTTCCTTCTCTTCCGCCCAGCTACAAGATGAAGGGATATCTTATAAAGGTTATAACCCCCCTTTACTCTTTTGTCTCTTTCTCGTCGTCTCAATTTAAAGAACAAAAAGAATGAGTGACACAATAAGAGAAAAAAAAAAAAAAACACTTCAATGGGTGCAAAAACAGTGAAAATAATTTAAATAAATAAACAATATTATTAATATAAAATATTTATATATCTAAATCCTTTTATTTAATTGCTTTAATTAAATATATTTTGAAATTCCATTTTCTAAACCATTTTCCAGGCCTTAAAAGCTAAGCTACGCCCCCAATATTAGGCCCACAAGCCTCTTTGAAAATGTATTTTGATTAGCGGCACGCAATTCAAGCAGCCCGTTGCTAATATCCAATGGCGAAAGACCTCACAAATCACAAAGCCAAGAGAAGCTAGCGCTACAAGAGTGTTACAGCTAAAGCCAGCGTGAGGAAAAAGATCATGTTAGTTTGTGCGTGACAGTTGCATGATGCTTTTACCCCCACCAGCACCCCAGCAGGTGTAAGCCGTGCCGTTTTGACTGCGTGCATCTGAGAACAAGAGAGAAGTGAGCATTTTTAAATCCCCTTTCGCTCCTGTGTCTAAAAACCCCATGTCTAAAACAGTTAGTAATTACAGCTGGAGGATTAATGAAGTGCCATTTTCAAAGCAGCACTAAGCAGAGATGTTGAAGGTATGGAGCAGAGTCAGTGGTGTGTGAGGTGGTGGGGGTGGGGGGTTCTTATAGCTAATCCTCAGACTAGCCCTTCAGACAGAAGACAGGTCAGCATACACAGACTTTGGGTTTCTGCTTTAAAAGAGGATTAGAGTCCTTTGGAGCTACATGCAAACAACCTACTTAGGCCTGGGCTTGGTAAGACTCTCCTAATTACAGACCCAAGTAGGACTGCCTTACTAGGCAACAAGTAGTTTAGATACTAAACATATCTGGAAGTTATCTATGACAATATTCAGAGGTCTAATTTTTATAAGAGACTATGAACAAAGGTTATTTGTGTATATATCTGACATACCAAGAAGGTGACAGTGCGGGAGAGAGAGAGTTTGATATTTAGAGAGTGTGAGATAAGACACTTCCTCATTGTGTAATCACAGGGAGACATCTTGATATTTCCTGACATTTTCTGAAATTAATTGCTCTCTGCACTCATCCAGTGTCCTTTTTTTCAGTGGGAAAAAAAAGAAAAGGAAAAGTAATTATATTGTTGACTTGTGGTTCGATATTGCAAGAAAGAGTCAGACCTGCTGAAAATGCAATGCTCTGTATTCTCTGGTTGAAAAAAAAGACATGCTATTTTTATACCTAGTATTCATTTCCGTTTTAAGTAATCCAATGCTAGACACAAATTCACACTTTGACCACATTTGGATTTTAAGAAAAAAATGTTCATAAGTAAATCATCACCTACTGACCTCTCAATCATTTACAAGGGTTAAAGTTAAAGCAGGTACTACACTAAATTATTCAAGAATTCTCCTCAAAACATTGTATATGTAATACATTATGTATTTAAGGTTTAAATTAAAAGAAAATACACTACCATTCATAAGTTTGGGGTTAGTAAGATACGTATAAGATTATGTCACCTTAAAACAACAACAACAAAAAAAAATAAAACACTTCAATGGGTAGTACGACCTCACTCGTGATTTAGATTTTTGCTAAATCACACATGTTTGATGAGTTGGTCAATTTGTATGAATACGTTTCGTATGAATGACCTCCCTCTAACCCCGCCCCTAAAACCTACCCATCACCGCAGTATAGACAAATCATACGAATTCATACAAGTGAGGTTGTACGAATTCGTAGGAATTAGCCACCTCATACAAATATGTACGATTTGGTCGTGAGCTAGCGTTGTAATAACAGTAAATTACGCATAATTACAAGTAACTAATCCTAAACCAAACCCTAACCGTAACTCTAAGTACATGTAGTTAATTAATATTACTCATTACTTATTTGAGGAAGTGCAATGTAACTACACCACCTTGAAATAGTATAACCAGATATATTTTTATGTTTTTTAAATAAATGTTATTCTTACCAAGGCTGACATATTTAATAAAAATACAGTGAAAATACAGCAATATTGTGAAATAGTATTACGACAATAAAGATTTTTGATTATAATACATTTTAAAATGTATTACTGTGATGACAAAAGCTTTTCATCAATATTACTCCTGTCTTCAGTGTCACGTGATCCATCAGAAATCATTCTAATATGCTGATTTGGAGCTTAAGAAACATTTCTTCTTATTATTATTATTATCAATGCTTAAAAGAAAAACTGACCCCAAACTTTTGAACGGTAGAGTATATTTGGGAGAAATGTTTTACCATTGTTTTTCCGCTTTATAAAATTGAAATAAGACCTTGCCAGTTACACACAGACATTAGCGAATGATGTTAGTCAAAATCGGAGACCCTCGTCTCAAAATCTGATCATAAGTGAGCACAGAAGATGCAAATAAATACCACATGAAAATGCAATCAGATCACGCAGAGCTGGATTTTAATACAATGTTTAAACAGGGTCTCTATGCTACAAAATCACTTTTTTTCTGATATTCAACACTGTGCATGAAAAAGTGTGTGAGAGAGAATTATAGATTAAAGAAGATATATTACAATGGACTGTAAATTAAATGATCCATTGAAACATCTCTCCTCTATATCTGCTCTGCTGCTTTCTGAGCAGAAGCCTTGCAAAGCATTAGATCTGATAATAACCTTCATTTGCTAATTGGTATGCATCAGACTGAAAATAAATTACTGATCAGTGAGCTGTTTCTGAATTCTGAACATGACCTGCAGCCCAAACTAGGGATTCTGCTGCAACGTGGCAGATCCTCAGGATAAAAGAAATGAAACTGGAATGAAATGATTCAGGTGTGTCATTGCATCAGAGAAGCTCTAAAGTGCTCCACTATGTATTACAGATGCCTTTTTATGCACTAGAGAGAAATAAGCGATGCTTATCACAGCCTGTTTTTAATTTAGTAGAGATGACTAGATCGGGATGCATCTACGTTGTGACGCAATGTCGTTTTGGATGACTAAAATTTCCTGTTTCAAAAAGCCAATGAAACAGCAGCTGGTTAAATGTCTGAAAATAGATTTGAAAGAATGAAGGCAGTTTCTACCGAATTCTCATTAAAATGAACAATGCACACTCCTGAATGCTCTCCAAGTCTGCATATCAAGCGCCGCTTTCAATTATCTTAATTAAAGAAGATAGTATGGAGCAAAACAAATAATTTTTAATAGGGACAACATGTTCACAAATGGGGGAAAAGCACAACAGATTTTTTTTCTTCTAATTTATAGAGCTGTATCTTAAAAGGAAAGTGTTATTTGATGGCCTCCGACAACAAAGGCAGATGGGCTAGCTGACCTTGTATGAAAAAAAAGCCTTGATTTTAATCTAATGTTTAACTGAGCAAAAATAGGCTAAATGAGAGCTGAAACAGTCCAGCCACAGCATATGGTGCTCTGGAATAACAGGAGAGGACATATGCTCAACCAAAGAGAAATTAATGATAATAAGATGCAACTTTTGGTTGTATTCATTTGTGTCTGACTATGTCATAATTACATTATACAGTCAACTTCACAATGCACTTCAAACGAGGTGTCATTTAGCAACAAAGCACCATTTCCAATGCAACCGAATCTGTGGTCTTATGAAGGTGTGGACAAGTAGTGTCCTCCATCAGTGGAATGCAGAGGGATTATGGTGGAAGGGTGAGGGGGTGAAGAGGAGTTGGGCGGGGCGGGGGGCGGGGCGGGGGGGGTCACACACAGTCAATGAATCGCTTGTTTGTTTGCTGCTCAACCTATTTGGTCCCATTCCCACAGAGTCGATGACAGACTGCCTGGACTGATCTAAATTCCATCATGTCTTTAGAGACGTGGGTGAAAGGGAGATAGCACCACTGAAGTAAATCCTTATTATCAGGAAGTATTCATAAACAATTGGATTATATTCTCCACTAAGGCTGTTGTTCCCAAAGCATGCTCACGCATTCCATACTCAGAGGCTCGGTGGCCTAAAATATTTCAAACAGCCTTGACATGCCTTGATCAGGGTTTTTGTTCTGATTGTGAGTGGATGAAACACAACCAAGCTATTTAAAATTAACCAGCATGTCTCAACAGTTTAACCAACAATTTAAAGTCACATCTCTACATGCTCAGCCTCAATAGCAGCTCTTCTGTTAATCAATAACAAAACGAGAGAAAAATTAGAAATTGATTCACATGAACGTACCAGAGGAATGTCCGCGATGCATGGCGTCATGGTCACTGTCTCCCTGCTCACTGTCTCCATGACCACTGTCTTTTGAGCTCACGATATCTGCCTCCTGGAATGCAGAGCTGAGGGAGGAGAGAAGGTTTGAGTTGACCGTTATGCCACACGAATCTTATATAACCACGATTTTACTGCTCAGCCTTGAAATGGTTTCAGTTTGTCTCATATGAATAGGCTGGTTTAGTTAAAATGTTTCTAGACAAAATGTTTATAGACATACATTCTCATATTTATTTACTTCTATCATATTAATAAAAATAAATAAAAATAAAAATAAGAAAGAAAGTACTTCCATAAAGTAGGGAGGAAAATAAGTTAAGGTCAGTTAAGTTAAGTGCTTACCTGTTAACACGCCTTGGTCGGTCCACCAAATAACTGAGCTCTGCTCTCTGGTGTTTTGTCTGCAAGAGAGGTGTCGATTTAATACAGGCCCAATAACAATGCATAATAGTAGTAAAAAAATTAAAAATAAAAATAAAATAAAAAAATAATAATAATAATAATGCAGTATTATAAATAAATAAATAATACAGGTCAGAATTCAAGCTTTGCTCACTGGGGCATTGCAGGGACTTTATGGGCAGTCAAAATCATTAGGCTCTGCTGCTATTCAGCAGAATTCAACTATAGACGGATCTTTGTTCTTGTGAGGCTCTGCAACACCGTGACTAGCATATCTAATGCCCTATAGCCCGAAGAGCTTTTCACAAACATGCAAATCTATCAGTTCAGTGACTCACTATGTTTACACTCTAACATGGGTAATTGCACAGTACAGGCCACACATACCATTTATTATTAATAATAATAATAATAATAATAATAATAATAATAATAAAAAAGTAGAACAAATTGTTAATATTGTTAGAGTCAGTCTGCAAGCAACCAGTTATCAACCTGTTTGTTTACAGAGCTCACTATCCTGGAGAGGAAGATTGTTTTATTTTATTTTAATTCACTGAATGTGCATTTAATTTGAAATGTCAAATGTAAAATAGCAGACACATCCACACAATGCAGTTTTTGAATATGCCTGTACAGATACTGTATATCTAAAGAAGAAATCTAGATTTGCTGAAATAATCTAGATTTCTGAAGTAAATCTGAAGTAAATCTAGATTTACTTAATAATAATAATAATAATAATAATAATAATAATAATAATAATAATAATGTTTGGCAGGTAAGTATATTATTTGAGTAAGTTTTATAAGTGCTCGTACCTCACTGGAGAGCAGGCTGCCGTTGGATATGATGTCCGGCTGCTGTTGGTCTGTATAGCCGGTTACTAGTGCTCCGCACGGGTTGTGCTCGGTGTCGTTGCTGCGCGACGGGCTGCAGGCCTTCAGAAACATGAGATCCGTTTTGGCCGATTCCGGAGTCAGACAGACCTGATAGCAGTAGTTCTGACTTTGATGTAGAGATCCGAAGCTCCCTGACTCCTCCACGGGCACCTGTGCGGCGCTCGCCACGCTCACGTTGGCTGTGTTGGTGCTTTGAACCAGCATGATGTCTGATTTGCTCAGTTTCTTCTTTTTCCGGGCAGCCCGGGCCTGACGACCGCAGCAGCCGCCTGACCCGCAAGACCCGCAGCCCACCAGGCAGCAGCAGTCGCTCGCCAGGCAGGTGCTGTAGATGTTCAGCTTTTTCTCCTTCTGACAGCGCACAGCCAGCACAATCATAGCCAGGAGGAAGATGAAGGAAACGGAGCCGAGCGCGATGATGAGGATGAGTGTCAAGTCCAGAGACGCGTCTTTGGCCTTGGCAGTACCGCGTTCTCCACTGTGGCCTTCCACGAGACTGTCTACGAGTGTCACCTGCACCACTGCGCTGCATGACATGGGAGGCTGCCCGTGATCCCTTACTTCAATCAGCAGCTCATACAGCTGTTGCGGGTCTCGTTTGACTGACACCCGGCGGGCGGTGCGCAACTCTCCGGTGCGCCAGTCCATTCGGAACATCCCATTCTCGTTACCTCTCTGTATACTGTAGGACAAGCGCGCGTTCTCTCCATCATCTGCATCCATGGCGACAATACGCGTAACTAGGTAGCCTGGCTCGGCAGAGCGCGGCAAAGGCTCCCGCGCAGTGCCATTTTTTCCTAGAGGCGCAATCACAGACGGCGCGTTATCGTTCTGATCTACTATAATGACGTTCACCGTGGCGTTGGACCACAGCTCAGGGCTACCTGAGTCCCTCGCTTGAACCATGAAGCTGAAGTCTTTCAGTTGCTCATAATCAAATGATCTGAGGGCGTATAAATACCCATTCTCCGAGTTGATGGACACATACGTGACCACAGACATACCCTGGATTTCACACTCCACTATGGAGTAAGTTATATAAGCATTCTGTCCGACATCAGGGTCGACTGCACTGACAGCGTAGATGTAAGCACCGGGGACGTTGTTTTCAGTCACATACACATCATAAATGGGCTGCGTAAACGTGGGCGCGTTGTCGTTCTCGTCAGACACGTGCACTTTGATTGATTTGCTGGTCGCCAGAGATGGAATCCCTTTATCTCTCGCAACCACGGTGACCGTGTACGCCTCTACAGTCTCTCGGTTGAGTGGACCGTCGGTTACAATCGTGTAATAATTTCTAAAAGAGGTTTTGAGTTTAAAAGGAACATCTCCGAGAATCTCCACATGCGTCTGGCCGTTGTCTTCAGAGTCTTTATCGGTGACGCTGAGCAGAGCGATCACGGTGCCCGTGACTGCGTTCTCGCTCACTGACTCCGTTACGGTGCTGAAGATGATCTCTGGTGCGTTGTCGTTCACGTCCGTCACTTTGACCAGAACTTTACAGTGCGCAGGCACAGCATTAGGTCCCATGTCTTTCGCTTGAACGTAAATCTGATACAGACTGCTCTCCTCAAAGTCCACCTCACCTCTGACCTCTATACGACCCGTTCTGGCATCGATATCGAATAGTTCCTTGACCCTGCTTGAAATGTGGTTGCTGAACGAGTAAATGACCTCTCCGTTCGGGCCCTCGTCTGAGTCTGTTGCGTTAAGCTGGATGACGAGCGTGCCCACGGGCGCGTTCTCGGACAGGTTGACCGAGTACACCGGCTGATCAAACACGGGGACGTTGTCGTTGGAGTCGAGCACCCTGACCACAAGCAGTGCTGTACCTGTCCGAGGAGGCTGGCCACCGTCCACGGCAGTGAGGACGTAACGGTGCATCGCCTGTTGTTCCCGATCAAGTGGCTTTTCCAAAACCAGCTCGGCGAATTTGTTGCCATCAGTCTGTGTTTGCACATCTAGGTAGAAATAGTTGTTGTTGGTGATGTCGTAAGTGCGCAATGCGTTACTACCGACATCCGGATCAAAGGCGCTCTCCAAAGGGAAGCGCGTACCCGGGGTCGCGCTCTCGGATATTTCCACGGTGATGTCTGTCTCCGGAAAGCTCGGCGGGTTGTCGTTGATGTCCACCACCTCTATCTCCACGCGAAAGAGCTCAAGTGGGTTCTCCAGGAACACCTCCAGGTGAAGCAAACAGCTGGCGCTCTGCTTACAGATGCGTTCCCGGTCGATTTTCTCGTTCACGAAAAGCACCCCGTTTTCCAAGTTTACTTCCAGGTACGGCGTCCGCGAGCTGGGCACTACCTGAAAGCGGCGGGATGAAAGTTTTGTAAGGTCCAGTCCCAAATCCTCTGCTATATTCCCCACAAACGTGCCATGCTCCGCTTCCTCGGGCACAGAGTAACGTATCTGCGAAGCCACCCCATCCGCGAGACACAGCAGGAGCAAAAACACAAACATCTCCACTCAGGAAAGGACACTTGGAATATTTTATCTCCGTGGAGCACGCAGCAAAACCATCACCCTCTTCTCCGAGGTAAGGCGCGCAGGGGTTCGTAAGGCTTTGGTTGTATGGTAATATTTTTCCTTAAACAGGGCTGTCAGCCAAACACCATGCTGTCTGCGTGCTGGTTTACACAGGACCGATTTCCCAAGGCAATTTTCTCCACGAACAAGCTTTAGAGTCGCAGCGGATTTCTGGCACAAGTGAACATTACAACATTAAACTGACACGGATATAAATAGATATAAGTTGGCGTGTGATAAAACACAACATAATAATCCACAGAGTTAATGCAACAAATGCATTTTATATTAGATCTACAGTCTCTGATATCTGAAAGGTCCCAGTATATCTGGCGCGCTCCTGCGGGGTCCGCTGGCACAGTACTGAAGCATCAGCGCTTAGCAGTTCGGTTTTCCCGCAGCACCCTCCCCTCGCCAACCAATGGGAGCACCCGGCTTCAGCAGAGCTGACACTTTATTTGCTGTGTCCTACGTCAGTCAAGCCTCCGGTGGCTGCTAAACACGCCCCTAGTCAGAGCTGCGGGATTTCTGGTCATAGGATTGAATGGCTGATGAGTTTGTAAGCGAGAGATGTGAGGTGGGATAAAGTTATAAAAAAAAAAAAAAAAAAAAAAAACGGAATTATGCATAACGTTATTATGTATATATGTGTAACTGATGTATTACATTTCACACATTACTTTTTGTACAGTAGCCTATTGTTTATAATGTAGTACAATGAGTATTTTGTGGATTATGTGACCTTTATTTGTCTACATCACTTCATTGTTGACTTGTGTATAAGGTACAAAGATAAATAAATAAATAAAAATAAAATTGTGAAAAGGGGGACACTAACATATATGCATTTCATGTCACAAGTGCTTCCTTGAAGCTGTTTATATTTCTAATTGTAGTTTTTTTTTTTTTTTTTTTTTTTTTTTTTTTTTAATGCCTACTTTTGCATTCTTTATATAGGAATAACATTTATTTTGTATTGCATAGATTGCACACATATATGCCAGGCAGATTCTCCACTGATTGTCTTTGTGGCGTTCTCAGGTTTGGTTCCCAAGCGCGAGCCACATGCGCCTCCTAGTTGCCAAAACGAATCTGTTGCGCTGCTGTCAGTCACGCGCCTGGGATTCCTCATGGCCGCGGCACATAAATAAGAAATCTGTGGAAATGTCCAGCACTTGTATTTCATCTCTCTAATTAAATAATATGCAGTTGTGCTCGCTGGATTAAGTAATTAACCCGTTTAGACCCAGTGTCCATTCTAATGGACATCACTTTTCTCTGCTGATTTTTGTCATTAGAAAATCTTAAAGGATTAGATTAAATACTGTAAAACAATCTCCGAGTGTTATATCATATAATTTTGATAAAAAAATAAAAAAAAAAATAAATAAATAATTATAATTCAATGTTTATTGTAATGGGCAGTGGGTCACAGTAAGCAAACGAGCTACACTATAGTCTATATGACTTCAAAACTGTTAAATGTGATCTCAGTCTCAATTACATACTACAGATTTAGTCGAATCTTCGCCAAAATCGAGTTAGAATATCTTTATCTTCAGACAATGTTGGGCAGAAGTTATTAAATGCATATTTTGTATTTAAAACCGTTTGCCTGTAACAACAACTGAAAGAGGCTATTGCACTGAAACCGTAATTTGGCTGCATTTAGAGTGGAATAAAGCACGGTCATTTTTTTCTCTCTCCATGAAATAAATAATTCGTTTCTGAATGGAGTAGAGTCCAATCCCTTGCGTTTAAAATCATAACTTTAGTGCATTATATTATAGCGTTGCCTTTACACTCTATCAAACTTTTGGTCTATACCTGCTCCCCGTTTCCCAGCAACCAAATGTCACGGTTTTCATCTGAGCGGAATAAAGCAGGATCCACGGTGGCAAACACAAGGAACAGTCGGAGCGCCCCCTAGCGCATCACAGAGGCACCACACGCGAATGGTACATAAGCCATAAAGGACTGATGGCTGAGTTTAGAGTCCCCTCAAGAAAGGCATATTTGAAGGAGCGTCGTGAAACGGTGCTGTGCCAGAAAGAATCTTAACACCAGTGGAGTGTAAACATGAATCGCTTCCAAAAAGAGATTTTCTAAATCAAGTTTTGGCGAGCCACTGGCACACTCACTCGACTTTATGCTTTAATTCCCACAAGGGTGCCGGAAGGATTGAATAGATTTGAGTTTTCATGAATATTTCAAGATTTATGGACAAACAGTGATTTGAATATGAGAATCAGATTATCTCCCCTCCTGTATTATAATGTGAGCATACCTCAACAGCATGAGGAGAGCTGCCATTATGATTGGCACATGCTCTCTCTTTTTCTCTCTTTGTGTCACTCCTGCAAAGCTGATTTAGGGAAAGGTGATGTTTTGAGTTCCAGAATAAGTAATTTAGTCCATTACCTGTGCAAAAATGCCCAATTAAAGATTTGTAGAGAAAATATAAACATGTGGTGGTTCTTTCTCTGTGGGATCACCCCCAAATTTGCCAAGCGCAAACTCAGTTTTTGGCAAAGTAATTTATGCAACTGCACTAATACCACTTGTTTATTCCCAATCATCATCTGCTCAAAAAAATTGTAATGTATACTGCAGTGGTGCCAAGTTCCCAGCATGCACTGCAGGTTTAGGTTTAAAACGTTTTTGCATGTTAAAATTGGCATGAAATGGAAGTTGCGATAGTCTTTTCTTCACAATTGTGATGTATATCTGAGTGAAATGATTTCTCAAACAAGAAAAAAATGTGGGGCGAGATTTGTTTTTGTCCATCAGGGACTGATTGGATCATTGTAGTTTGCTATTACTTTGATCGCATGTGAGTGACAGGTTGTCCCGCCCTCGCTTCAGCAAACACGTCATCAGATAGGTTCTGTGGGCCTACCATCTTCTAACTGTAGTTGTATAGTAGTAGTAGTCACAGATGACTTCCATAATAACAACATTCCAGTTAACAAATCAAATTTTGAAATCAGGAATTAGAGAATTTTATCTTTTTTTCCTTGTCAAGCAAGGTGGAGTGGAAAGCGAATGGTAGGGCTGTGATTGCTTACTGGAGTGTTGATCCAGGAGCCAGTCCAATGTTGTGCATGTTGTGAAATCATCCTTGGGTAATTTTATACAAGTTTAATGCTTGTTTTGATCAGTTAGCATGCTTTTTGGATGGAGTTTTTACAGTTCAGGATGCTATATTTAGATCTGCCATGGTAAGTCTGGAAAACAACGGGTATCAGATTCCCTCATTAGGTGTGTGATGGACAAGGAACAGCGACAGAGCCTTTAAACCAAATCATCTTCCAAGTTCTAACTAAGTTCCACCATGTCAGAATCTCGAATCTGGGATATCAGAGGAAAATAGCCTCAGTGCTCCAATCTTGCTTCCCTTTTCCCCCACAGAAAATAGACAGAAAACAAAAGAAAATTGAGTTTTCAGAGATAACAAAAGATGTCTGTTCTCACATCTTAATATCTGATGGCCATATGTGGCGTCGGTCTGTCGATCAGCCCTGCGTGTGGTTATGTGCGCGTCTGGACGTCTGGCTGCTTTCAGAGCAACTCTCTGGTGTGTGTCTCTGGCCCGGAAGACCTTTTCATCTGCAGCCTACACATGGATATGTGTGTGTGTGTGTGTGTGTGTGTGTGTGTGTGTGTGTGTGTGTGTGTGTGTGTGTGTGTGTGTGTGTGTGTGTGTGTGCAGGTCTGACACTGCAGTGACAGGATGAGATGGGACAGAGAGTGCTGGTTGACAGGAGGATTGTTTTCACTCCAAAAGCCTTATTAAAAATTTAGCTGTCCCTCAGAGACTGGGTGAAGGCGAGTGTGTGTCTCTGCTCGTGGTCAGTCATGAGGAAAATGTAATGTGGTATTTGGTATTTGAGTTGTGTTAGAGGGTTTTGTGAAGTCTGCTCCTTTGCGAGTTGAGTTTCACATGAAACTTCCAACCCATATATCTGCATGTCAGCGTATATGACCCAAATATGTGAAGAGTTTGACATGCTTTCACAAAAGATCCTCTAATAATTCAATAGCAACAAAGGTCAACAAAAAAAGCTCAATTTTGTTCTATATCTATCATTTTCTGAGTTCAGAGAGTTTAGTAGTTAGCAATAGTTAAGGCTGTTGCTGTGGTCATATTTTCGGAAGGTAAGACTTTAAAATTGTTTTAAAGAAGTATATTATGCTCACCAAGGCTGCAAGGGAAACATAATTAATCTTTTGCAACATTAAAAATACCTTTATTGTCACTATTGATCAATTTAATGCATTCACACAAAGAAAAGGGTTGTTAAAATTGTACCTTTAGAGGTACACCAGCTTGTCACTAGAGCAGTACCCTCAAAATTACATCTTTGTACTTTGTTTACTCCTAAAAGGTGCAAAATATGTACCTTAAAGTTCTAATATGGACCTTTTTGTGGTAAAAAGGTACAAACATCCTTTTAAGGTTACTGCCCCAGTGACAAGCTGTTGTACCCCTAAAGGTACAATTTTGACACCTTTTTTCTCTGTGTGTTCTTACTGAAAAAGAAAATTATGTCTTTGAAAAAGAGGAAACTATGCTATGTGGGCAACAATACTGAATCTTGTTTCCAACTCAGAGTAAAACATAAATAATTACATAAAACAGTTAATTCATTTGTAGATACATTTTTAGTCGCAATTATGAGAAATAAAGTTGCAACTGTGAGATAAAATATCTCCCAGTCATCCATTTAAAACATTTATATAGTATACAGTCTGTATTGTATAAAGCACTAAATAAATAAACAAATGTGGCTTAAATTTGGCAGTTATCTTTAGGCCAGTGTATTCACTATCTATGCTTTATGGGAATGTTTATGAGAAATATACTTCCAGTTCAATAAATTCCAGAGAACACATTTTTTTTTTTTTTTTTTTAAATAGTTTTGGACTTCAAATACTCAATAAAAATCATCTCATTAACTCATTAAATGTGTGAGGAGATCTTTGAAGATCATTTAACCCAACCTCTCCTTACTGCTTTGAGCATACACTCACAACTGCACACAACAACATTCTCCAATTATCGATTCTAGTATGCCATAGTAATCAATACCAAACCTATGTAAGGATGATAACAGACCTACATTTTAGGTCTCCTCTTTGACATGCAAATTATATCCAGTGCCAAAATGCAACACCCACACATGTGTGCACACATACACAAGCAGGTTGTGATGAGAAACATGATCCACGCAGGATCAAAAGGAATGCGTACAGCAGGATGAATAAATGGAAATGTGTGCTGATTCCATGTAGGTCAAGAAGTCTTTACACAAACACACACGCAAACACACTCACAATCCATTAAGATGCTCAAAGCAAAACACTTCAGCAATACACAGCTGATACCAGTATGATTACCTGCAATACAGTTTTGCCCTTTCCATCACATACAGGTAGCATTAACATAAATACATCAGCATGCTTAGCATTCAGTGTGTGTTTCTTTGAGAGGTTACTTGCATTAAAGGTGCCAAACTTAAGGTATTTTGTGAGGAATCAGTTTTTGTGATACGCTGAGGCAGCAAGCTGTCAGATTGCTGTAACTGACTGATCATTCTTTGCTTTTTTTTGTTTGTTGTTTTTTTAAGTATTTATAGTTAATAGAGCGATAACCCATGCTGAGAGAGAGAGAGAGAGAGAGAGAGAGAGAGAGAGAGAGAGAGAGAGAGAGAGAGAGAGATCAGATACCAGAGGAAAATAAGGAGTACATTCTTAATCTTTTTTTTTTTTTTTTTTTTTATGAAATAAAGGGATGCTCGCATTTTCAGTTTTTCACATTTGCCATATGAGTCTTAAAGGAATAGTTAAGCCAAAAATGTATTATCTTCTAAATCTTCTTGTGGAGGTGAGGGGTTCTCAAAAATTTTTCTTGTGTGTTCCACCTCATGATAGAAATAACATCACAACATGTATTTCCATCAAGAGGTGCATCAGTTTTTGGTCAATATGAGCGATATTTGGTCAAGCACTCTGTAAAGTCTCCTCCGGCACATCCCAAAGACTTTCAATGGACTCAGAGGTACCAATTCATGTGGCAAAATGATTCTTCATGCTCCTTCCTAACCATTCTTTCACAGTTTGAGCCGGATGAATCTTGACATTGTCATCCTAGAATATGGCCATAATGTGTCTTCCTACATGGTTGTTTAAGAAATGAAAAGCTACACACGCCATCAATTAGGGTTAGAAGAACTGTTTCCAAACATATATATCACATAATACATAATAATCACTGCAATAATGATCCAAAGGCAGTATAATGCAGTATATACTTAAAGGATCTGTATGTAGAATTCATAAACCCTTGTTACTAGCGACACTGGTGGCCATTAAGAGAAATGCAGCCAGAAACATATTGCTCATGCTTTCTCTCATGCACACAAGTTCAATGCCCCGATATACTCAGGGTAAAGTTCCTTTTCGTTCTCTGCTTCAAAGTTGGAAAGACATTTGCAGCGAACATCCTGACGCGTCCACGCTGCTGAGAGTGACACTGAATTGCGTGCTCATCTCAATAACAAAATAAACACAGAGCAAAAAGGATAGCAGTGAGAAAGCGGCTGTTAAGAAAGCATCTGATCATGGCGATGTGGATATTTGCACCAGCTTTGTGATTCACTGGTATCATGTCGATGAGTTAATTAAAATTACACTTATGATAGTTTGATTATAAAGTATATTTAAACTATAGACTATAGATCTGGCTATGTGAGACTATAGTTTGATTTTATAGTTACATTATATGCATATAAATTATAGTTACATTATATACATTTCTTTGCATGACACATTGACATTACAGTATAGAATAGCTTTTTCAGCATTATACTGATCAGTGGTGTGTGGTGGTGTTTTAAAATGAGGAGGCAAAGTTCTATTTTTGTTTTTATACAAACCCGATTCCCAAAAAGTTGGGACACTGTACAAATTGTGAATAAAAACAGAATGCAATGATGTGGAAGTTTCAAATTTCTATATTTTATTCAGAATACAACATAGATGACATATCAAATGTTTAAACTGAGAAAATGTATCATTTTAAGGGAAAAATACGTTGATTTTAAATTTCATGACATCAACAAATCTCAAAAAAGTTGGGACAAGGCCATGTTTCCCACTGTGTGGCATCCCCTCTTCTTTTTATAACAGTCTGCAAACGTCTGGGGACTGAGGAGACAAGTTGCTCAAGTTTAGGAACAGGAATGTTGTCCCATTCTTGTCTAATACAGGCTTCTAGTTGCTCAACTGTCTTAGGTCTTCTTTGTCGCATCTTCCTCTTTATGATGCACCAAATGTTTTCTATGGGTGAAAGATCTGGACTGCAGGCTGGCCATTTCAGTACCCGGATCCTTCTTCTACGCAGCCATGATGTTGTAATTGATGCAGTATGTGGTCTGGCATTGTCATGTTGGAAAATGCAAGGTCTTCCCTGAAAGAGACGATGTCTGGATGGGAGCATATGTTGTTCTAGAACTTGGATATACCTTTCAGCATTGATGGTGCCTTTCCAGATGTGTAAGCTGCCCATGCCACACGCACTCATGCAACCCCATACCATCAGAGATGCAGGCTTCTGAACTGAGCACTGAGAACAACTTGGGTTGTCCTTGTCCTCTTTAATCCGGATGACATGGTGGCCCAGTTTTCCAAAAAGAACTTCAAATTTTGATTGGTCTGACCACAGAACAGTTTTCCACTTTGCCACAGTCCATTTTAAATGAGCCTTGGCCCAGAGAAAACGCCTGCGCTTCTGGATCATGTTTAGATATGGCTTCTTTTTTGACCTATAGAGTTTTAGCCGGCAACGACGAATGGCACGGTGGATTGTGTTCACCAACAATGTTTTCTGGAAGTATTCCTGAGCCCATGTTGTGATTTCCATTACAGTAGCATTCCTGTATGTGATGCAGTGCCGTCTAAGGGCCCGAAGATCACGGGCATCCAGTATGGTTTTCCAGCCTTGACCCTTATGCACAGAGATTGTTCCAGATTCTCTGAATCTTTGGATGATATTATGCACTGTAGATGATGATAACTTCAAACTCTTTGCAATTTTTTTCTGAGAAACTCCTTTCTGATATTGCTCCACTATTTTTGGCCGCAGCATTGGGGGAATTGGTGATCCTCTGCCCATCTTGACTTCTGAGAGACACTGCCACTCTGAGAGGCTCTTTTTATACCCAATCATGTTGCCAGTTGACCTAATAAGTTGCAAATTGGTCCTCCAGCTGTTCCTTATATATACATTTAACTTTTCCGGCCTCTTATTGCTACCTGTCCCAACTTTTTTGGAATGTGTAGCTCTCATGAAATCCAAAATGAGCCAATATTTGACATGACATTTCAAAATGTGTCACTTTCAACATTTGATATGTTATCTATATTCTACTGTGAATAAAATATAAGTTTATGAGATTTGTAAATTATTGCATTCCTTTTTTATTCACAATTTGTACAGTGTCCCAACTTTTTTGGAATCGGGTTTATACATCAAATGTAAATTTATGTCCGTTACACTTCATTTTCCTGGTTAAATAAACATTACATATAAAGAGAGAGACCCCATTTTATTTTGTATTTTGTATGTAATGTACTATTTATCAAAAACAAGTATATATTACAGGCAGTAACAATATATAATATTTGAGAACTAATGTTCAGCTTTTCTTTTAATAATTAACTTATTTTCACCAGTCATCGTCAAGCTTGAACACTGAACACAGACATGGCAATGTACCTTAATTTCCCCAAGCTGTTTGTTCTAAAAACCCCCACAGTCATCATGTTTTCAGGTCATTTCAAGTTTGATTTTGACGTGACAAAGCGGTGATATCTAAATGGATGTGTTATTAACTTTAATTAGTCTTCACATTAATGCCATCATTATTAAGGCCCAATCCATGAACGCGCACGAAAACAAGAGACCGGATTTAATCGCACAAACCAATCATATCCAAGCATAACCGATCATATCTGATGGAGCCATTGCCTCCTCTCATGTGATTTCAATTATTAACCACTAAACTTACCGCAGGCATTAGGGGGCTCTATTTTAAGTCAATGGGGACAGAGGAGGCAGGCCTCCCTCTGTAACTTCACCTGCGAGTGTCGCTGTTGGACAGTACACTTTATAAAAACGAGTGACTTTTACACTTTTATTAGTCAAATTTTGTAATATTTGCTTTGTTTTATTTTTGTAATATCGATTTTTTTTTCATCCAGTTTCTTTTCTTTTCTTCTTTTTTAAATGTTTTTATTTTTTTATTTTTTACGCCCAATACTGATTGTATAAGCATTAATTTAATGTGCAATAGAACGGAAGAGAATCGTCGAAACCAACCCGAGTTGGTTAAAAATCCGTCTATATTCATAGCCAAACTAGGAAGTAGGGGAATTACTAAAAACGTGTGAATTAATTCATTAATTTGAATGGGTCATTCTTTATTTGTGGTGGCAAGTGGTGTCCCTCTACTTTACAACAGTTGGAATAAACTTTAAGTACCAATAAACTATCAAATATTTTCATGGTTGTATTCTGTAGGATAAACACAATTTGTGCACTATTAATATATATATATATATATATATATATATATATATATATATATATATATATATATATATATATATATATATATATATATATATATATATATATTTATTTTATATATATATATATATATATATATATATATATATATATATATATATATATATATATATATATATATATATATATTTATTTTATATATAATTATTTATTTTTTTAATACATATTTCATTGAGTTTGAGAGATTGCAAAATATGCATGTACCACCATACCTCAGAGAGGTATCATGGAATCTAATTGCCATGATACCTCATGATAGAAATACTTAGAAACAATATATATATATATATATATTTTTTTTTTACACAAATAAAGTGGTTATATTGTGAATATAGATTTTATTTAACAAAATATTTAAATATTATAATATATTTAAAACAAATATATATATATATACATATTTTGTAATATCTAAGAAAAAGAAAAGAAAAGGGGGAAATCTATTTGGACTACTTTCTGTGTGTAAAGGTCATTGCAGGTTCTGGGTGATCTGAGGGGTGCCTGGTGAGGACATTCTTTCTTATTAATTGTCTTAAAGTTGGCTAAATTTCTGACAGTTTCATGTGTCGCACTTTATTAGTGTCTGTGGTGTTATGTTGATAACTTGCAGATTTTACATATTTTAATCAACATTTTGATAAATACATACTTATTCATATTTCCAAAATGTCCCCTGACCTTGAAATCATCGTGATGGCAGCCTCCATTTTAGAAAAGTCTGGATTTAGGCTAATTTGTCTGTGGTGTTACTGTCTTTCCTGACAACACCACAGACTCTATAGTAACTCCACAAACCTTTTATGTAATATTACGTCTGTGGTGTTACTTCAAAATATAGGCATATCTGAAATTCCTTTCCTTCAGAGCCATTTAATCTTAGAATTTAATGTTTTTAGACTGTAAATGGATTTAATCTTTTAGAATAAAGAATATAAAGGTAGCACAGACCATTTTTCCTGCCTTAAAAAAAAAAAAAAAAAAAAAAATCCAGTGTTTCACCAGTGTTTGATTAAAATTATTTAAAAATCAAAATGTTATTAAGCATTAATTTTAATGGATATAGTATATTAAACTGATTTTAAATGCATAGCAATACATTTTATTAAAAGAGAAAACAAACAAGCATTTTTACAATTTCTGCCTCTCATTTGCCACCCCAATTGAAGAATGACCCGAATAATGCATGTATCATTAATTCTAAAGTGAAGATCATGTAACCCACTAGTAATGACTCAAGTATTACCAAATCCTTCAGAAGGAATTACTAATTATTTGGATCAGTATTCTTGTCACACTTTGCTAAGCATGGTGTGTGAAAGAGCACGGTGAAGAAGCTTAAAGGGATAGTTCACCCAAAAATAAAAATTAGCCCATGAGTTACTCACCCTCAAGTCATCCTAGGTGTAGATGTCATTCTTCTTTCAGACAAATACAATCAGAGTTATATTAAAAAGTCCTGGCTAATCCAAGCTTTATGATAGCAATAATTGTTGCTCTGTTTTTGAAGTCCATAAAAAATTAATCTGTCCATCAAATAACATGCTCCACACGGCTCCGGGTGGTTAATAAAGGCCTTTTGAAGCGGATCGATGAGTTTGTGTAAGAAAAATATCTATATTTAAACTATAAATTAAAGTTCCAGCTGATCGCCTTCCGTGGAAAAAGTTTTGAAAGTGCCTTCTCGCAGTTCAAGATGCTTACAATATGTCTGACGAGTGTACCTGGTAGCGTAAGCCTTTTGAACTGCATAGGCACTTTCAACACTTTTTCCATAAATTGACTACGAAAGGCGATCGGCCGAAACTTTACTTTATAAAGTTTTAAGTATGGATATTTTTCTTATTTTTCTATGTTTGGCTCAGGTGCATTCTGTAGTGCTGGAAGCTCCATCACAGTAGGCTCTGGCACTCCGTCTGCTGGGGCCTCTGGCTGTTGTTCCGTGCAGCAGGGTGGTTGCGGGCTGGGCTCTGGGTCGAGCGGTGGGATGCACTGGGGGTAGACAGTCTCCAGACATCTGATAACAGCCACCAGCTAAGTCCTTTGATGTCTGGGATTTCTACTGGCTGATGGTAATTAGCACCAATCCAAAACAGAGATTTTAGGGTCTCCTTGTCATAATAAATCTGTATGGCGAGATGACAGAAATCCAAGATATAATCCGAAAAAGTAAGTCCATTTTGGGCAATAGCAGTGAATTGAGCTGCCGTATCCATTTATGTGGTCGGTTCTTCTGTCACGCTTTGCTAAGCGTGGTGTGTGAAAGAGTACGATGAAGAAGCTTAATGTAAAAAGACTTTATTAACAGAAGATTCACGAACCATATGTTCATAATCTGTACATTTTTATTCTGACTAAACCTAACTGTGACTGTAACTGTTAGCATTAATGAGAACCGACAACAGAAGACTGATACACACAGGTAGATATTTACTGGGAGAAAACAAAGAACTAGTTAGGCAACAGTTAATTCAAATTATTGTGACAAATTAATGAACTGACCTTGAAAACAGAAAACAAAGTCCAAACACAATGAACTGTTTCAGTTCTAAAGTGAAAAACATGATAACTCTCTAGTAATGAGTGATATCATTGTAAGTGTCACGGACACGCCAGGTTCCACCGTCACTCCCTCACTACGATCACTGTCACCCGAATACTAAGATTTTTTGTAAGATTTTGGATAGTAATGACTGAAGTATTACTACATCCTTCTAAAGGAACTACTATTATTTGGATGAGTATTCTAAAGTAAAAGCATGATAACTACAATAATGACTGAAGTCATTGTAAGCTTTTGAGGTTTTTGTAAGGGTTTTGGATAGTAATTCCTTCCGATGGATTTGGTAACACTTGAGTCATTACCATGGGTTACCATGGTTTAGTAATACTTAGAATACTGATCCAAATAATTAGTAGTTCCTTTAGATGGATGTATAACACTTTAGTCATTACTATCCAAAACCTTACAAAAGCCTCAAAAGCTTGAACAATGATTTCAGTCATTAGTATGGAGTTATCATGTTTTTCAGTTTAGAATACTGATCCAAATAATTAGTAATTCCTTTTAAATTATTTGGTAATACTTGAGTCATTACTAGTGGGTTACCATGATCTTCACTTTAGAATTAAGTATACATTATGCATCGTTCATATTAATTCTGATCCTGAATAGTAGCTCTTAGCAGTTATCTGGGAGATAAGAAAAAGAAAGAAAGAAAAAAAAAATTGTAGTTACTGTTTAGATAATAGCGAACTATCACATTCAACTGAGCACTATTAATTACTAATTTGTTAATCTGAGTTAATAAAGAGTCACAGTTCAGTTTATAAGTTCTTTGTATTTTGTTTTAGCAACAAATGCAGTGAAAACACAAAAGAAACTGACTGAAAGTGAACTTATAGTCTTTATATGTCCCTGTTTACACATACACAAGACATTCTGATCTGAACAGTGCAACCAAAAGTGCAAAAGCCAACAGATAAAAGTTATCTAGTGGTAGCTGCCCTCCCTTGATCTTCCTTGACCCTTCCCATGCTATCAAGAGTAGCATTCATGGTGTTTCACATCCATTTTTTTGGAGTTACTTTCTGAAATTTGTAACATTTTTTTACATTTTTTTTACAAACCATATGAAATACTGTGGACTTCACAACTGTCAGCCTCAATAATACAAAACAAACTTTGTCCAATATAAATTATTAATACATAAAGCAATTATGTTCCTTTAAATACAGGCTGATTCTGTTTTATATCGGAAAGTTGGCAACCCTAGAGCCATAAAATCATGCAAATGTGATGAATTATTTTTTTTTTTTTCTCAGAGAAGGTCTGAGAAACAATGAGAGCATTAATTATGAAAGATCATGTTACAGGACAGTCTTTCATATAGTCACTTCTAAAAATGATCTATGGCAGTATAACTCACAAAATGAGTGTTGAAAATACTGCCACCTACTCACCTAAACAGAATTTGCATACGGCTCCCTGCTTCCTTGTGCACACTCATGATATGGTAGAAATATATGGATCCTGTGGGATGTCCAATCTAACCACAAACGAAGCACATTTCAAACTCAATTAGCCATATAACACACTTTTTAGAGGAATCGGAGCAGAGCGATCTTGTTTGGATCATCAGTATAAAGGCTAAAGCACTCAAATCTTATAGACCGAAAAAAAAAAAAAAAAAAAGGCTAACATATCCACCCTATGAGAGCAGCAGGTAGGATCTATTTCTCCAGCCCCCGGATATAAACACTCGAATCAGCAAAGAAAGCAGCAATGAATCACCTTAATGTGTGGTCAATTACATAAACTTAGAAGCCTGCAATAGGACAGCTATCCACCCACTTCCTACACCCTGTGAGGCCCATTTTAAGCTTATATGTTTTAATACGTATGGCGTGCACTAATGTAATTCACATTTCATTGTACCCCAGTGGATTACAGGAGTCTCATCTTTTAAGCAAAATTGCATTTTTAATTTAAATGATTTTGTTCATAAAGTTTGTACCCTCTTTATTAGAATGGTTATGTAACTTGTCCTTATTACAAGGCTTTCCAGAATACTTGGTTAGTCACAGCTTAAACCCACAATATGTAATGTTTCATCACTAGAGGTCGCTTATTCAAAACAAAGGTGTAGCTTGACGACATCTTGATTTCGCAGAGCTTTTATTATTCCGCAGATGACCGCTTCCGTTTCTTCTGGCCATGCGTATGTGGGGTAATGCAGCGCTGTTTTATCATATTAGATACATTTGAGGGTGTTGAAAGTCATGCTATAATGCTACCCTGTGCTTTCACTCGGCGACTACTATGAGACACTTGTTGCACACTGCAGTAAAATATGGTACTCACCGTAAAACAAGAAAATGAGATTTAAACAATAAGACTAACTGTATTGAGTTATATCTTACAAATATCTATTTACCTAATATGAATTAAGACCTGCAATGTTGCCAGAATTATAAATCATACACTGTTTGTTCATCGGCCAGAGGAGAACTGGCATCCCGACTGAGCCTGGTTTCTCCCAAGGTTTTTTTTCTCCATTCTGGCCCTGAAGGAGTTTTGGTTCCTTGCCACCATCGCCTTTGGCTTTTGGCTTACTCAATTGGGGACACCTAAATTTCATCTATATTACCGATCTGCTTGGGTTTGTAGTTTTCTGTTGATGAATGCATGAAAACAGTTGCTCACCTGTCTAATAAAACACAATATATTAAAGTGTCTTTGGTGATTCCATGGTTTATACAAAGTAAAACCAGAAATTGAGGGTAACGCGGGTATGATATATTGATATAGCCTATGATGCACAGACACGATCCATGTCCTGGTTAAAATTGCCTATTTCTCTGGATTTAAACATTCTTGGAAACATTTGGGATAATGTAAGTACACAAGTCAACAAAATATATTACATTGTTCTAGTGGTCTTTGGATATTTTAATCCAAATATATTACATATTGTGCCTTATACTGTACATTTGACCATTGTAACATGCTGGTGATACTTCATTGTTTCATGTCACTCTGAGAACATAACTTAAAACTGCTATTTGGTTTACTTCAGTTCAAAAAGTTCCATTAAGAAAAGTTAAAGATACAGTAAGCGAATTCTGGGAAACACTGTTGACATTTGAAACCAATCCAAACAAACACACTTTCATTGCTCTGCCCCAGAATGCAATGCAAGAGTGGATGTCTCTTTATTATAGCTGAGGCGAATCAAAATAATGCTTCACCAAAAATAAAGCAAAGATGATGAATGGATGACAAAGAACAACCAAAAAAAAAAAAATAACATACAGTACACACGAGTATACAAAACACCTTCTCCAGATAAACAATGATACTGTTATTGCCTGATACTGCCATGTTACTATAGCTAATTATAACAACAGCATATCAGAATCACAATCAGAAAGAGCTTTATTGTCAAGTGTGCTTGCACACACAAGGAATTTTTATTGGTACTGAAGCTTCCACTGCACATATACAAATACAAAAGAAACATAGTAATACAAATATAAAAATATTATACAAAATATGAAAATAGTATAAAAGTATAAGGTCACAGTTAGGTTTAGTCAGAATAAAACGTTACAGATTATGAACATATTTACAGTATTTTGAATAGTCTGAATAAATATAAATATCTTTGTTCTGTGAAACATAGCACAACCAATGTTACTCACGTATGGAGCAGAAACAATATAACCTTGGTGTCCATTTCCAGGCATTCCTGCTTAGGCTTCTCCAGTGCTAGAAAGTTTTTTAGAAAGCTAATTTTAACACAGGTCCTAAAACTCTTGAGTTCTTTTTCCAGTGATATTCCTCTGACCTTTTCTCTTTTGCAATGCCTCAGCCATCTCTTTCTACAGCCTTTTTTAACCCTTTCACACATACGATCACACCGGTGTAATAATCAGTCTTTGCTGGCCATTTTGTTTTGGATACACAGTGTTGTTCTTCTTTCCTTTTTACACACATTCAACATTACATGTAAAAAAATTTACTTACATTCAACATGCCGGTCGTAAACGCGCTTTGTGAATGTTCAAAAAGCAAGTTGCCTGTGCATCTGCAACTGTAGTAATACGATATATATATATATATATATATATATATATATATATATATATATATATATATATATATATATATATATATATATATATATATATATATATATATATATATATATATATATATATATATATATATATATATATATATACACACACTCACCTAAAGGATTATTAGGAACAACATACTAATACTGTGTTTGACACCCTTTCGCCTTAACTGGCTTAATTCTACGTGGCATTGATTCAACAAGGTGCTGAAAGCATTCTTTAGAAATGTTGGCCCATATTGATAGGATAGCATCTTGCAGTTGATGGAGATTTGTGGAATGCACATCCAGGGCACGAAGCTCCCGTTCCACCACATCCCAAAGATGCTCTATTGGGTTGAGATCTGGTGACTGTGGGAGCCATTTTAGTACAGTGAACTCATTGTCATGTTCAAGAAACCAATTTGAAATGATTCGAGCTTTGTGACATGGTGCATTATCCTGCTTGAAGTAGCCATCAGAGAATGGGTACATGGTGGTCATAAAGGGATGGACATGGTCAGAAACAATGCTCAGGTAGGCCGTGGCATTTAAACGATGCCCAGTTGGCACTAAGGGGCCTAAAGTGTGCCAAGAAAAACATCCCCCACACCATTACACCACCACCAGCAGCCTGCACAGTGGTAACAAGGCATGATGGATCCATGTTCTCATTCTGTTTACGCCAAAATCTGACTCTACCATCTGAATGTCTCAACAGAAATCGAGACTCATCAGACCAGGCAACATTTTTCCAATCTCCAACTGTCCAATTTTGGTGAGCTTGTGCAAATTGTAGCCTCTTTTTCCTATTTGTAGTGGAGATGAGTGGTACCCGTTGGGGTCTTCTGTTGTTGTAGCCCATCCGCCTCAAGGTTGTGCATGTTGTGGCTTCACAAATGCTTTGCTGCATACCTCGGTTGTAACGAGTGGTTATTTCAGTCAATGTTGCTCTTCTATCAGCTTGAATCAGTCGGCCCATTCTCCTCTGACCTCTAGCATCAACAAGGCATTTTCGCCCACAGGACTGCCGCATACTGGATGTTTTTCCCTTTTCACACCATTCTTTGTAAACCCTAGAAATGGTTGTACGTGAAAAATATTTGTGAAATACTCAGACCGTGAAATACTCAGACCGGCCCGTCTGGCACCAACAACCATGCCATGCTCAAAATTGCTTAAATCACCTTTCTTTCCCATTCTGACATTCAGTTTGGAGTTCAGGAGATTGTCTTGACCAGGACTACACCCCTAAATGCATTGAAGCAACTGCCATGTGATTGGTTGATTAGATAATTGCATTAATGAGAAATTGAACAGGTGTTCCTAATAATCCTTTAGGTGAGTTATATATATATATATATATATATATATATATATATATATATATATATATCACTCTGCAATAGACTGAAGCAGATGATTTTATAGGATTTAGTTTATCATTAATGGTAGATAATTCTGCATATGCTAAAAATATTGGTTAAAGATCGTAACATTATCTTAAAGGGGTCCTGAACTGAGAAATCAACTTTCCCTTGAGCTTTTGATATATAAAAGGTCATGGTAATATGATAATATTCTGTAAGTTTCAGAGCTGAAAACTTCCTTGTTAGTCAAAGAAAAGCTTTTATTGACACCAGGCCCAGCAAACACTCGATCTCAAAATGTGCCAAACTGTGACGTCAGAGTGTGGTAAAACACCTCCTCAAACAATGCCTGATTCTGTAGCCCCACCCACCAACTTGTGCGTGACATGACATAGGCTTACATAGAGCTAAACCGGATCAAACTTCTAAGCCATAAACATGCAGCATAAGCTTCAGTATTATGAATGCATGGATAACCTTTATTTTTAATGAATATCCAGCTCACGTTGGGAAGACATTGCGCGTTTGTTCCTTCATTCCACCATGGATTTGTTTGGAAACGAGACCGGATTTGCAGACAGGATGAGATTACATGAATGAACGAAGCAACACGCTAATGTGAGTAAAAATGTTTTCTATATGTGATAGTATTGCATTGTTACAGATCGTTTGATATCTATTGATTATGTATACGTGTCTAACTGAACATAACTTATGTTCAAAGTCTGAAGTTGTCAAAGGCTGAAAAATCCTTTATTTGTGGATTTGGGATCAGACTCGGGCATGTATGGGCCAGGGCTCACAAAGCCCAACGTCCCGGGGCTGTGTGTTTTTTGTTTTGTTTTTTGTTTTTGCGCAAGTGTGTGTGCGTGCGTGTACAGTTATATCCACCGAATAACATTCCAATAAAAGGGCAATTCATTCCGGTTGTCATTTTCCCACACGCTTTTAAAACAATCCCTCACGTGTACTGACAGGGGAGCTGAAGCTCATTAAATATGCAAATCTTATCCAATCCTATCCATGGGCGTTTACTTCCAAGTCTTCAGTGCGGCACGCCCATAAAAACCAAGTGTTTCAGGAGAGAGCCTCAAAACCAGGGTAGAAAATTCATTATGTTTTTGAATGTAAAAACCACTTCATAAGTTGACCTCAGACAACAGTATAAAAATAAAAAAAATCATGACACCTTTAACATCATAAATATTATTGACCACCAGAGAACCATATAGACAC
This sequence comes from Paracanthobrama guichenoti, assembly GCA_018749465.1. Lineage (NCBI taxonomy): Eukaryota > Metazoa > Chordata > Actinopteri > Cypriniformes > Gobionidae > Paracanthobrama > Paracanthobrama guichenoti. The sequence goes on along the minus strand of CM031956.1, from coordinate 32,651,368 downwards.
ATTGCTCAGCTTTTAATGAAAGCAGTGAACTCATAAACAAGTTCATTGGAAACAAACCAATGCGCCATCAAAACTAATTAAATTATAAAAATAGTAATACATTAGTAATGTGTTTGATAAACATCAATATAGCCATTTATTCAAACCATGTTTTAAAGGGGTCATGAATTGAGAAATCAGCTTTCCCTTGAGCTTTTGATATGTAAAAGGTTGTGGACCTAAGAATAGCCTGTAAGTTTCAGAGCTGAAAACTTCCATGTTAGTCAAAGAAAAGCTTTTGACAACAAACGATCAATCTGCGAATGTGCTTACCTGTAACGTCAGAGTTCAGTGAAATGCTGCCTTAACCAAAGACGACAAACACCTAATTCTGTAGCCTCACCCCCCGACTTGTGCATATCATGACATGTTATAGATAAATAACATAGGCCTACGTGGAGCTAAACCGGCTCAAACTTCCAAGCAATAAAGCTTATGGCATGTTTCAAACGTGCCATAAGCTTCCTTTGGATTCCAAAATTAGGAATGCATGGTTGAACTTTATTTTTACTGAAGATCTAGCTTACGTGGGGAACACATTGCATTTGTTCGCTTCATTTGGGGAAGGGGGGGGCACCCTGGAGTCCTTGAGGAACGATGCAGGTGATCCAGGTCCTGACTGGCTGGGAAGCCTCCAGGGTGGTGCCAGGAGCTCGGGAGACCACAGAGGCACCAGGAAACCACGGAGGCGCTGAGAGCTCGGGAGACCAATAAGGCGCTGGGAGCACAGTTTGCCATGGTGGCTCTGACCATGCCAGTGCCCTCCACATGCCTCTCCAAGGGCCACCCGTGTTTCCAAGGGCCTGGAAACATGTTTCCAACAGCCAGGACCTGGGGGCAAAGGTGAAGGATCCTGCGGTGACATCAGTCAGGGCAGAGAGTTCAGAGAGGTGGCCATGGCGGCTCAGAGAGTTCAGGTGGCCATAGCGGCTCAGAGTTCAGGTGGCCATAGCGGCATAGGGAGTTCAGGGAGCCATGGCAGCTCAGGGAGTTCAGGGAGCCAAGGTGGCTCAGGGAATTTAGGTTGCAATGGCAGCATAAGGAGTTCAAGTGGCCATGGCAGCATAGGGAGTTCAAGGAGCCATGGTGGTTCAGCCTCTTCAGGGTTGGCCTCCATAACAGGGTAGTCATCTGGTCTGGTCATCTGGAACGATTGTAGGAACAGGCGGGAAACTCAAGGCAGTCAGGCAACAACTCAACGTAGTGTAACGGTGATCAAACAAAGAGTGAGGAACAGGGAAGAACTTAAGTAGCAAACTGAAACGAGATAATGAACCGAACACAGCTGAAACAAACATAACTAACGAGGGTAACTATGGTAACAAAGGACTGGTGGGAAAACTAACAAAGGAACATGTGACATGCAAAAACACAACAGAAACAGACTAAACATGTGACAGCGACCCTGTGAGACTTTAAACTATTGTTTGCGGACGCAGAAGTCCAGTATGGTTTACTGACCGTGAGACATCTCAGGCAGTCTACAAGGACATCTAACAGAAATAACTATGTGACAGGTCTTTATTCCGGACCCTTTTATAAAAATCACTCAGTTTCTTTGAATCCCACATTCATCTTTGAGTCATTTTGTATGGCAGGTGGACAACAAAAAGCAAATGTCTCCAGCAGCTATGAAAAAGTAAGGAACCATGGGCAGGCTTGACACTGGCTGGCACTGTGTCGTTTGTGATGTCTCTGTTCACTTTTTCACTTCGACATATGCAGTCGTTTGAGCGGGGCAGCGTGTGAATAAGACCAAAATTATAGTGGTGTTTTTCACAGCTAAATTGTGACAGGGATGAATGAAGACAAAAAAGCCCGGGCAGGGAGAAGGGAAGATTGTGTAGCAGCTGTTACAGGGTGCTGCTGGATGAATCCTCTTATCTGTCAGTCGTTCTTTCCCATGTAGACCTGAAATACTCTCTCTGTGTCATTTGTCATCCAAAGCAGCCATTAGATGAGTTTGGTGTGTTTTGAGGGCAGGAGCGAGGTTCAGATTGTTTTGGATAATTGAGTTAACTCTCTCTCTCTCTCTCTCTCTCTCTCTCTCTCTCTCTCTCTCTCTCTCTCTCTCTCTCTCTGTTTTTTTACTCTTTCATAAGCTCACTTCATCCCCCCTCCACTCATTGTTCATTCTACTCACAATGTTGTTTGTCATCACAGCCGAGGATGTTCTGCGTCATACTGCCAGTATGCATCTCTGCCTCACACACGCACAAGTTCCTTTCTGTGTCGAGTCTCTTTTTCTCATTCTGCATATAGCTTAATTATCCCCCTTCTTAATTAATTCGATCGACAATTAATTCAAATATACTTTTAGAATTAATTATTGGTGTATTCATGATAATTAACTCTTTTAATTAACCTAAAATTCTAATTCCTCTGCGCTGATGAGGAGCACAGAGAGAGCTGTAGACTTTTGTTTACCACAAACCATCATTAGACCCCTAATGTCACAAAGGAACTGCATTTATGTCTCTCTCTCTGTGTGTGTGTGTGTGTGTGTGTGTGTGTGTGTGTGTGTGTGTGTGTGTGTGTGTGTGTGTGTGTGTGTGTGTGTGTGTATGTGCACCTCACTGAATAATTCCATGGTATAGATATCATTACATTTAAGTAATCTGCATAATTTGAATACTGGTTTCCACCAATGAATCTCTCTCTCCCTCAATTGTTATTAGACAGACAGACAGACAGACGGACAAATGGATGGACAGACAGATGGACGGACAGACAGAGAGACAGACAAACAGACAGACAGACAGACAGACAGGGACAAATGGATGGACGGACAGACAGATGGACGGACAGACAGAGAGACAGACAAACAGACAGACAGACAGACGGACAAATGGATGGACAGACAGACAGATAGACAGACAGACAGATAGACGGACAGACGGACGGACGGACGGACGGACGGACGGACGGATGGACGGATGGATGGATAGATAGATAGAGCAAAGTTTTGAAAGCACTACAGTTACACAGTTCATCTTAAAGGGGTCATGAATTGAGAAATCAACTTTCCCTTGAGCTTTTGATATTTAAAAGGTTATGGTAATATAAGAATATCCTGTACGTTTCAGAGCTGCAAACTTCCTTGTTAGTCAAAGAAAAGCTTTTATTGACAGCTGGCTCAGCAAACGCTGTTCATCATTGTAAAATGTTGAGTATAAACTTCAAAGACAGTGTCTCAAAAAACACCATACATGTTTTCATCTTTGACCTCTTTTTCTTTTCTGATAGTGACAAGATTTGTGTGTGTAATGAGGGTAAAACATGGAGGTTTACAGATGAACAGGGTAACAAAGAGAACCACATTAATGAGGAAAATAATTTCTATAAACTTGACAGTTGTCTAAATACACAGGCTGTCCTTCAATATGTGCAGAGTTTGTGTGTGTGTGCGTGTATGAGCGCAAGTATCCGTGAAGCGTAGCAAAAACCAAGCTGAATTTAATGACATGTATGACAATTAATGTGCCGTCCAAGGAAAGAGACACAAATTTAATAAGCCACTGAGTTTAGCGTGTGCGTATGTGTGTTCGTTGCACTCGTCTCATCACCGTGCCTGTCTCGAGGGCTGCCGTTGTAATCTCAGTTTTTTTAGCCTTATGCCATAATAGGAAACATGCGTTTAATTAATTTAATAAGGTCAGAAATTATTACCTCCATACAAGGGATTTCGTCTTGCCAAGCTGCTCCCATCATATATTTTATTTTTTAATTGTCAAAGTATTTTTAAAGGTATTTCTCTGTAGATGGCTCCGGAGCTCCAGTGGGATGGTTTTTAAATGAAGGTTGGGTCCAGGTGGGGCCCAAGTTAAACTGCTTGGTGGTTCTGCTCCAATTACACATCCACACTTGTTCACACACACATCTGTCAACACACCTGGGATAGCGGCCCTGTGAGACTCTAAGCTACTTTACTCTGACTGGAGAACATTGTTTTCAGATACAGAAGGCCAAACTAAATGAAGGCCTTCACTCAGAGATTGGAGACCCTAACAACTGTAACTTCTGGAAGTGCTTTTAAAACTCTGCCCCATGGCAGAGTGGAAAAATCCAGCCAGGAAGTCAATATTTACCCCTCACTCTGCACCATGCCACATCCTCTGAAAAAAATGCCTTTCATCGCTGGTGAGAGGGAATACATTTTAATGAAAAGGTGATGCAGTGTGTCTTTGTGTTTTTTGGGGGGGTTTTTTGTGAAAGAGGAAGTAGAATGTCTGATTAGTGCATGTGACATTTTGATGAGTCTTTCACACTTTGGGGCAAGAAAAGGTTAGGAACGTGATTATTGTGTGTGTAACTTTTCATAAAGTGGTAAGGAGATTTACATAACCAGGGCCACCAAGTTCACTCCGTCTTTGCTTACACACACACACACACACACACACAAACACACACACCCTTTAAACCTTTGATATATGCTGTGTTTGCTCAGTCTTTTTTTGTAAAGTGTGAAATGGCATTCACAACCCATTTTGCTTTCATGAATAAAGATGATGATGATAATATATACTTTTAACTTGTTATTATTTAGCACCAAAATGTACATTCAAAAATAAATGAGGGGATTTATTTTTAAATAGTACAAAATGATAAAACAAATGATAATTATTATAAGTCTAAAACATAAGACAACACTCAAATTCCTGTTAAGACTATGAATGTGCATTTTAAAATGTAAATAGGGTACATTTTGATTTCATCCTCTTAAAAAAAAAAATATATATATATATATATATATATATATATATATATATATATATATATATATATATATATATATATATATATATATATATATATATATATATATATATAAATAAAACGATACACAAGACAACAAAATAAATGTATTCACTCTATGAAATTCCCATTCCCAGCATAATTCCATGGATGTGCTCATGGCGGTTTCATGACAGGCGAGAGCGTGTGACAGCCATTAGAGTGACTGACAGGAGGAGAGGGAGGTGCAGCGGCAGGGTCGCCTCTGTCACTCACTGACTCACCTCTGTCTGCATGAAGAGCGTGCGAACTGATTTACGGCACGGGTGTTGTATATAGATGAAGTGCAGCGAAGGTTCTTCATTCCTCACCTTTGTTTATAGCAAACTCACTATTGGCAGCAAAACAACAAAAACAAACAAATAAACAAACAAAAAGTCAACAGGTGACAATCTAATAATAATCCTTCTGTCATCTTTCTCCTTTTCTTTCTTCTCAGGTTTTTTTTTATTTATATTTTTTACCTATTATTCCAACACATTCTCATTCCCAACTCGTCACATATTGACGCATGGTCAGCACCCCTCGGCCTCACTTTTTTAACACACAGTGTACCCCTTTAGCGTAATTTTTTGACGAGCAGGGTGCTCCATTCATTTCAATGAGAAACCTTTGGCAAACACAGACACGTTGGGCATATCATTATGAAATTATATATTGGGTTATGATTTTGCCATTATGACATGTTGAAGTATATTTTTATTTACATTTATTTTTATTTACGCTTTGAACATATTACCCAACCCCATCCCATCCCTAAACCTACCCATTTGTGTATTATATGATATAAAACACAGGATATAACAAGCAGATTTGACTGCATGCACAATTTATTCAAAAAGTACAAATATCCCAAGTGTTCCGAGGCCAAACGACTGATTTATGTGAAGAAAATCCCCAAAAGCAATCAGTGTCTCCATCCGCAGAAGATCATGCACACATTCAAATTTCAAAAATTGCCGCCCGAAGAAACGTTACGTCAGATTTCATAGTGGAATGTCATTGGCTCTCATGAGCGATTGTGTCATGCTCAAGAGTCAGGTGTATCCTTTGAATGAGATGAATGATTGTGTTCAGAGAGCAACGGGATCAATTCAGTGATTAAAGCATTAAGATCAACTCTGTTCTTCACATGAAGATATCGTATGACTTCAGAAGACTTGGAATGCAATTTTTTTGCAATAAAAACCTGTGACTGTACTTTCTTTGCCTGTTATGTGTTTTATATTGTTGAAAGTGGGTAGGTTTAGGGTAGGAGCGGGGTTAGTTGCTCCAAAATATAAAAGTAGCCATAAATATTCGTAAAATCATGTCTACTTTTACAAATGCAAAGAATTAAATGTGCCTTGATCTGATGCATTAGGCAAACAGTTGAAATGAATGGAGCACCCTGATCATTGAAAAATGACACTAAAGGTGTACCCTGTGCATTAAAAAGTGACGACGAAGGGTCCTGACCAAGCGTCAATATGTGACGAGTTGGGAGTGAGAACGTGTTGGTTATTTAAAAGTGTACAGCACTGGTACACTTTGAGCACTACTTAGGCCGTGAAACCCATGACCACACACCATTAGGATGTGGTTCAGCCATGTGTTTGAATATCAAATACACATGCAAAGTCACTGGACATCTCTGGCCAACTGCAGCCTACCTCTCATTTCAATAACATTTGTGTTTGACCTTAGTCTCTATTTAGAGGAGGCAACCGTAGAGCACTGTTGGCAAGACATGAGTGGGAGTGGATGTTCATAACCCCGTCTTAAATATGGACAGGATATACAAATATGCTGTCCAGTCCCATGAAAAACAAAAAAATATACCACCATTTATCATAGTCAAGTGATAAATACATGTTTTTTGTTTTGTTTTTTTGTTGTTGTTTTTTTTTTTGGGATTTTCTCCTTTTGTCTTGCATTCAAAATGTTTGAAAAGTCAAATAGTTAAAAGAAAAACGATCCTATCATAAAACTTTTTTTCTCCCTGAAATATATGTATTCCATAATGAAGAAAATTAGCCCTACAGCATTAAAGATCCACCACCATACACATACTTTTGCTGTTTCTGTCTATGCCAAACACCTTTTTTTTTTTTTTTTTTTTTTTTTTTTAAATCTTAATTTTGGTCTCCCCGTTGAAAGAAAAAAAAAACAACAAAACAAGCATATGCTGGTTAGGTAGGTTTTGAAGCACGGCAGCTTTGAGCTGGTTTATACTGGTCCTTAGTTGGTCATGAGCTGGTTTAAGATGGTCCTGAGCTGGAGCTAGTTTCTTAGGACCAGCACTTGACCAGCTTAAACCAGCTCATGACCAGATAAGGACCAGCATAAACCAGCTCAAACCAGCTGCCATGCTTCAAAACATACCTAACCAGGGTCATCTGACCATAAAACCCAGTTCCATTGAAAGTTCCAGTAATGAATGGAAAACTGTAGGTGCATGAGATTGCTGTTTGATAGCACCAAAGGCTTTTTTATTGCAACCTTTCCAAACAAGTTGTGGGAAGTTCCCAATAGTTTTGGAGATGTTCTGACCCCAAGCCCCAAATAGCATCTGCAAGTCTCCAACTTTAATCCGTACAGGTTTTTTTTTTTTTTTTTTTTTTTTTTTTTTTTCGACTCAAGCCATCCTCATCAGTGCTTGTGGGACCAATATAGACACACGTTCTCTTCCAAGTAGATTGTTACCATCCCCAGTTGATTTAAACTTCTAAATTATTGCATATAGTGGAAATAAGTATCCAGACAATTAAACTATTACCTTATAACCATTTCATGATTCGTGCAGCTCAACAACCCTTTGTCACGCATCATTATGGCCAATTTGGCCTGTGTGTCATATTTAGAGCCCAGGGAAAGTCATGACTCTGCTTTTTACTAGTATTAACAAGTAGCAAAATTTGGCCCAATGTAAAGTAAAGGCTATAGTCTTTTTGTGAAAAAAAAAGCTAATCATTAAGGAAGACACCAATATATTCCTCTGAGCCAAGTCAGAGAGCTGTTTGTGTGGTACAGTCATATTTATTACCAACAACTTCATCACGCTGTCGCTTTTCATTTCTTCAGCTTCATGTTGCCTGCAGTGGACATCTGATCAACTAACCTGACAGCTTCAAGCTCAGTTAGTCTACACTTTCTCTCACACCTCTCATCAGCCTCTAGACATGATAATGTCAGAGTGTCCAAGCAGCACATATCTTCATCACCTCAGATGAAGACTGATCGGACAGGCAGAATTAATGTAGACTTTTGAGATACTTTAAGTAATGTCTGTGAAATCTAAACCAAAATATTTACTTTTGCCTAAGAGGTGGCACTCTGACGGATCACGGTTTATGACAGGTGACACAATACTTTTTTTGATTTTGTTGAGTGTTTGACACCAGCTTAGTGAAATGTCAGGTGACAGTGTCTATGCCAAGGCAGTCAATAAGCTCTCACAGGTTTGAATGGGAATGTCTGTTAAGCTTAAGAGTGTGGGCTGTAGATTTCCATCATGGCTCAGTCAGTGGGTTGCCATGCTCATAGTTTGCACATGAGGTGTGTGTGACGGTGCTCAAATGTGGGTTTGCTATCTGGTTGAGCAGCCCGATTTTTATTGGCCTGAGTATCTCATTGGGAATCGCAGGTCTGTGTTTGTGCGCCTGTGGGAGTGTGTCTCTCTCCGGGTGTCGGGAAATGGGTCTCTTATTGCTGCTTGGATGAAGAAAAGCAGTGTTTTAATCGGAGGCTCATTCCCATTACAGAGTTGACGGGATTCATAATAGTAAAGCGGAGAGAGCCTGGGGGTCGGCCGGGGCCTGATGGCTCCTAAATTGGCTCTTTTGTTGGACATGCATTAAGGAGGACGGCTGACCTTGCCACTGCCTGCTGGAAATAGCGGTAAGAGACACGGCCTTTGTGTTGTGAGTGAGCCCTAAGGTGCAGCACAAATCACACTGTCAACTCCAGCACGTCAAAAGAAAAGTGCCACACAGAAACACAGACATGTACTTGACATGCACTTATGTAGCGTTCTATCAGCATATACACCTTTATAAAGGGGAACCATTGATATATCATGGAGCCAGTGAACTATACAGGCATCAGTGGTGTGCACAGAGGAGGGCTATGTTCAGCCATTCTTTCTTTGGTCCATCAAACTTAACGTGTGCTTCTGGTAATCGTTTAATTGATTAATTAATTGACATATAAGAATTATAATAAATGAAATTAATAATAATATTAATAATGTCACATAATGAGATTATCTTTGAAAAAGAGACTGAAGAAAATTCTAATTAGATAGAGGTGCAGCAAATCAGCATATTAGAATGATTTCTGAAGGATCATGTGACATGAAGTACTTAAGTAATGATGCTGAAATTTCAGCTTTGCATCACAGGACTAAATTACATTTAAAATAGAGATGAGGATTGTTTTACTGTATTTTTGATCAAATAAATGGTGAGATTTCTTTCAAAAACATTAAAAGTCTTACGGACCCTAAACCATTGAATGGTTCTTCTTTTTCTTTCAATCTTAATGTTAATATTTCAGATCTGCAGGTAACCCATTTACCCCTGAATGCAATTTTAGAGTGGGGTTTTTAAATGTATTTATTTATTTTCTGAGTGACACACAAAAATAAGAACTCATAGCTCCAAAACTAAAGCAAGGAGAGTCAAAGGTAGGTATCGTTTGATAGAAAGCTTTTACATTTTTAGAAAATATCATTTCCATACATATGAAAATGCCACATCTGTATATTATTTAGATATGGGTCTGGGGGCTTCAAAAAAAAAAAATAAAATAAATAAAAATAAAAATAAATAAATAAATAAATAAATAAATAAATAAATAAATAAATAAATAAATAAATAAATAAATAAATAAATAAATAATAATAATAATAATAATAATAATAATAATAATAATAATAATAATAATAATAATAATAAATAAAAAATAACAAAAATAAAAAAACTTGCTCAAGTTTGGTCAAAGCAAAGTCCAAAACAATTATGCTTGTTGTATCCTACTCTGTGAGACCTTTTAAATGAAATATGACACATCTGAGCTGTATGATGTTTATCAGCAAATAACTCAGCATTACTTATTATCAGCAAATAACTCAGCATTACTTAATCCGGATACGTTTGAAAATGGCGTTTTCATTTCAAAACGTTCTTCGTCCACACTAAGCGTTTTCAAGCAATTTCCAAAAATGAATCGTCCACACTGAAACTAAATTCACCTTACTGTGCATTCCTGATATAGATGGAACAATAAAGTTATCACGCAGTTCTTCTGGCAGGATCATTTTATTTAACGAAATATCTCACGATTCACTGATGGGTGTGTTGATCAAGGCAGTAGTTTTGAAAAATACGATTATTAATTAGCAAGGTGGCGCCCTACTCCGGTTTAGAGGGACGACTCAGCACTTGTTAAGAATTGATCAAAATGGTTAGATGCATTAAAAATCTCCAAGCTTTAAAATGATTCCAGCTTTCTGTTATTCCATTCAGTGGTTGTTTAATAATTTGATTGGGGTGCAATTTGGTTTAAAGGGATAAAGAGGCTGATGAGGTCAATGTGAGAAAAGGGCTTAAAAAAAAAAAAAAAAAAAAAGATACTGTAAAACATGAAGAAATGGGTTATTGGAGAGGATGGATATTAGTGAGGAAGAGGATATGGCTCAATTTGTCATTACATCTTTCAAAAATACAACAAACAGAAGAGTAGAGCTCTTGATATAGCTGGTTTATAGCAGTGGTTCTCAGCTGGATTTTAGTTCAGGACTCAAATGTACAAAAATTTAGTACACAGTTATACACTGCCTTTGATGTCGGAAAGTGAAAGATATAGGAAGTGTTTTCTTTTCTGTTTATAAGTCAATTTATTATTTATGTATCCTAACTAACTTGCTTGTTAAGTGTTTTCCCAAATAAAATTTTAAAGCATGTGCTCAAAGGGGCTGGCTTTGTGTAGAACTCAGAAACAAAAAATAATTAGCGACACCGGTGGTCGTTAAGTGAACTGCAGCCAACAACTTATTGCTCCTGCTCACACTCGTACACACAAGAGACTGAACGTAATTCAATTCACAATGGAAACCATTAGGCCTATACATTTTTCTTGGCTCATCTGCTTGCCTGTAGTACTACTGTATTATCAGTAAGTTGTATATTGACATACACTGATCAAAACATAACATGACCAATGACAAGTTAAGTGAATAACACTGATATCTTTTAATCACGGCACCTGTTAGTGGGTGGGATATATTGCAGCAAGAGAACATTTTGTCCTCAAAGTTGATGTGTTAGAAGCAGAAATGGGCAAGCTTAAGGATTTGAGCAAGTTTGACAAGGGCTAAATTGTGATGGCTAGACGACTGGGTCAGAGCATCTCCAACACTGCAGCTCTTGTGGGGTGTTCCCGGTCTGCAGTGGTCAGTATCTATCAAAAGTGGTCCAAGGAAGGAACAGTGGTGATCAAACAGACGAGCTACTGTAGCTCAAATTGCTCAAGAAGTTAATGCTGGTTCTGATAGAAAGGTGTCAGAATACACAGTGCATCACAGTTTGTTGCGTATGGAGCTGTAAAGCCGCAGACCAGTCAGGGTGCCCATGCTGACCCCTGTCCACCACTGAAAGCACCAACAGTGGGCACGTGAGCATCAGAACTGGACCACAGAGCAATGGAAGAAGGTGGCCTGGTCTGATGAATCACGTTTTCTTTTACATCATGTGGATGGCCGGGTGCATGTGTGTCGCTTACCTGGGGAACATATGGCCCCAGAACGCACTATGGGAAGAAGGCAAGCCGGTGGAGGCAGTGTGATGCTTTGGGCAACATTCTGCTGGGAAACCTTGGGTCCTGCCATCCATGTGAATGTTACTTTGACACGTGCCACCTACCTAAGCATTGATGCAGACCATGTACACCCTTTCATGGAAACAGTATTCCCTTGTGGCTGCAGCCTCTTTCGCCCTGCCACAAAGCAAAAATGGTTCAGGAATGGTTTAAGGAGCACAACAACGAGTTTGAGGTGTTGACTTGGCCTCCAAATTCCCCAGATCTCAATCCAATCGAGCATTTGTGGGATGTGCTGAACAAACAAGTCCGATCCATGGAGGCCCCACCTCGCAACTTATGGGATTTAAATGATCTGCTGCCAACATCTTGGTGCCAGATACCACAGCACACCTTCAGGGGTCTAGTGGAGTCCATGCCTCGACGGGTCAGGGCTGTTTTAGCAGCAAAAGGGGGACCAACACAATATTAGGTCATAATGTTATGTCTGATCGGTGTATATTAGATCATGTTAAGCGTTTTTCACATTAAGACTTTAAACAGTGTATTTAGTGATTAAAATACTTGCTGTATATGGACTGCTTTTGCCCAAAACGTGCAGTTTGCACATATTCAGTTAGTTTGGGTGGAGATCTAGATATCCTAAACACATTAAAACAGATGTAAATTTGACAAGTCTGTGCTGCAGTTCTCTGGATGTTTTGTCCTCCAGGTCTCCGTGTCAGTCAAGTGACTGAAAACTATGAATCGCAGTCTACATTATATGGTCACCACAATCACTTTAGCAAAAATAAAATCAGAAAACTAGTAACTCTAAACCTAACTCTTCACCCAAGCCCATAATGTCAAGTAGATTAATTTCTCTTCTTAAAATAAATAAATAAATAGCAACTTTAAGTCTTCAAATCGACCTTCCCAGAAGTTCGCAGATGAGATGTGGTGTTGATTTGGGGGCAGGATTTGATGTTAGCCATGTCTAGAGGGGTGCACATGCTGGCTGTCGAGATCTGCTGATAGCTATCATCAGGATGCAGGTCCCACTCTCTGCACAGCAAACTCTTCTGATGAAGAACGAATACAAATCTCATCGCTTTAGATTCCTATTCCCCCATTCTTGCACCCAGCATGTTAAATCTATCATTTTCCATCATGTAAAAGAGGAGAAAGAAGAAAAAAAGAAAGGAAGGATCGAGGGAAGGAGGGAGGGGGGAGGAATAAAATTTAGGTTAACCCTTGAATGCGATGCATACAATGCAAACCACTTAGATCAGCCTGTGCGCAAACACCATTTCCTGCATGAGGATATTCAGGGCTGACAAGACCCTCAAGGGAAATTTAGGGATATTGGGATCATTTGCACCCTAAACACAGTAAAAAAAAAAAAAAAAATATTAAATTGCATGTTTGTAAAGCATGTAAAGCTAGCTATAAATCAAGAAACAGTTAGTAATCAGAATGAAGCTTTACCGCAAGCATTAAGCAGATTGAGCATTTCTAAATATATTCACCGGTTCACCCCTACCCTCCTCCTCCCTCCTCCTCCTCCTCCTCCTCCTCCTCCTCCTCCTCCTCCTCCTCCTCAAAAAAAAAAAAAAAAAAAAAAGGAACATTCTGTCATCTCATGTGTTTCAAAATGTATATCTGTATGTCTTTCTTTTCTTCTGTGGAACACAAGCAAGCACATTCTTTTGAATTTTCTAATAAAAAAATAAGAGTTTCCACAAAAATATAACACAGAGAAACTGTTTTCAACATGGATTATAATACATTTCCTGAGCAGCAATTCAGCATATTAGAACGATTTCTGGATTGTAATACCATTTCAAAATATTCGTTTTTACTAATCCCAAACATTTGAAATGCACTGCTTTAGAAGATTTGGAATATCGTGCATAAATTGTTTACACCACAATTTATTTTGTAAAAAATATTTTATTTTATTTTATTTTATTTTATTTTATTTTATTTTATTTTATTTTATTTTATTTTTTTATTTATTTTATTTTATTTATTTATTTATTTATGTATTGTAAATACAGTGGAAGTCAATGGTAACCAAAACACTTAAACTATCTCCTTTTGTGTTCCATAGAAGAAAGTAAGCAATACAGGTTTGGAAAAACATGAGGGTGAGTGAATAGTGACAGAATGATTCATTTATCACCTATTTCTTGAAAACAGCGACAAACAGCAAGGTTTTAAATTGTAGTAGAAAACATATACAGTGGCAGAATGGAACACACACAGAGTATGCTGCAATGAGACACTCTGTCACCATGAGGTGAACTCATCTCCACCACCACAAACAACGGGTCATTAACGTCCACAGAAAAATGCTCCAATCTCCCATTACCCACCCAATCATCACTCTCTCTCTCTCTCTCTCTCTCTCTCTCTCTCTCTCTCTCTCTCTCTCTCTCTCTCTCTCTCTCTCTCTTTCTCTCTCTCTGATTCTGTTGTGAGAAAGGGAGTCAGTGTTTGATGATGTGAATGAAGAGGCATTGTGTTACTGTCAGACTAACTGCAGCTTTCTGCCAGGCAAAGAGACTTTCATTCCCAAGCCAAGGGTAAAATAAAAGAAAGAAACTGCTAGTGCCAACTCATAGGATGGACTGAAAGAAGGAGGAATTGAGGGTGAGTGGAAAAAAAAAATGACACGGGGGCTCAGATGACACGAGGCTCGAGTGAAAGGGTAATTTGCTTTTCTTCTTATAGCTGCATTAGAGTCAGTGTTGGCTAAATGACATTCTCCACCAACTAATTGTTTGGATATATCAGAACACCTTGACTAAAGTTTCACAGAGATAAACAAAGAGAGATAAATGGAGAGCGAGAGAGAGTTGGGGAGTTAGGGGTTGGGGGTGGGGGTGAAGTAAGAGATAAACAAGATAGATTGTGAAACAATAAAAGGGACCTAGGGACAGACGGTAGAGGAAAGTATGTTGGGGACAAAATTAGCTGCTCCATTTCCATTGGTAGAAAATGTTTACTTTTGTGAATGTAATAAGACTCAGCACAAATTAGCCATCAATTTTGTGCTATAAAAGCAGAACGAGAGAGAGAGAGAGAGAGAGAGAGAGAGAGAGAGAGAGAGAGAGAGAGAGAGAGAGAGAGAGAGAGAGAGAGAGAGAGAGAGAGAGAGAGAGAGAGAGAGAGAGAGAGAGAGAGAGAGAGAGAGAGAGACGTTATCGAAAGCGTGCTAATAGCCAAAACACCTAATCAAGTCCAAACTTTTAGCATATAGTCTTTATATATCTGCTAGAATTACATGTTTCACAAATTAAAATGGTTTCAGCTGGAGTTGTGAATCTGTGATGTCTCAAAGGACATTGGTGTCATGTCACTCCATGTGTGTCTAAGTGTGAAAAAACAAAAACAACAACCAAAAAAACCTGGTACTAACAATGGTAGAAGTGGTGTTTGTTAACAAAGGCAGGTGAGATAATCTCAAACTTGCACTTGTGTATTTCGCATGACAAAGAGCATCAGTGGAGGAGGTTTACCTGGAGGGGGAAAAACTTTTTTATTTTTTATTTTGATTGCATTTTTTAAAAAACAATATAAAAAAGAAGCAATGCACTCACTTTGATGCATGTGTTGGCTGTAAAACCTCCCAGTTTGCCATGAACAATGACTTTTCGAGGATTTTTGTGTGTAAATGATTGAGAGGTCTCCTGAGACAAAGAAGAAAAGAGAAACAAATAAAACAGGGCCAAGCATGCTTATGCTCGATTTTCTATGATAGCTACAAAGTATTTCATTGTTGTTACAAATGAGATTTATATGAATTCATCCGAGAGTGCAAAGAGTAAGAACTGATACGCGCAAAGAAAAATGTTTGAATCAAGACCCTTGTTCTCTGCTGAAGGCATATTAGTAGCACTGAGTTAGATACGATGTGCTCATATGTGTTCATACGTGCTGGTATCGACTGCATGTACCACTCTGAACTTGGTTAGTGAGATCAGTGAGAATGTGTGAGACTACATAATGTGAAGAATATAGAAAAAAATAAGACTCTGTGGGGAATATTATTATTAAATCTGGGTGGGGTTTGACAATTTAAGAACACCATTCAAAAGTTTTTTTAAAAAAAAAATATATTTTTGTTTTTGAAAGAAGTCTCTTATGCCCTCTATTGACCGCCCAGTCATCAGACCAAAAAAAAAAATTAAACCAATAAATCAAGAAGAAGGATAAATGTTTTATTAAGATAAAGAAAGTTAACATAAACAAGTAAATTAATTTATATTTAAAAACAACAACAAAACCCACAGAAATAGCAATAATGAAAAAGAAATATATACATATATAAACATAAACAGAATTGTTTTTAAAAGAAGTCTCTTATGCTCTCCAAGGCTGCATTTATTTAATAAAAAAACAGTAATATTGTGAAGAAATATTACAATTTCTATTGCATTTCTGTAATAGCAATGCTGAATTGTCACCATCATTATTCCAGTCTTCAGTGTCACATGATCATTCAGAAATCATTATAATATGTTGATTTGGTGCTCAAAGAAACATTTATTATTTTCAAAATGCTTAATGTTCTGTGATTTTATTTATTTTTTTTTTTTAAAGAGCACAATTACTTTATTGAATATTAAATAGAATGTACAGTAGGAATGTATGAAGTTTTTTTTTTTTTTTTTTTGACAAACACACAATCAACAAGAATCAAAATGTGTGTAATTTACTTATAAGGTGTCAATAATGACAACAATGTTGATTATAATAATTTGTATAATTGTCATTGTTAATTGTGCTATTGTTCTTTTTTTTTTTTTTTTTTTTTCTTCCTCAGTATTCTTTTAGGACTGAGGAAAAAAGAGAGAAAAAAACAATAAATAAATTAAAAACTAATTGAGCTGTGTCCTCTCTAAACGTCAAAAGCCACAGAGTTGTTTCAAAATAGCCCTAAATGGGATGATCTCAATCAATTCTTGATGAAACTGAAATCAGTGAAGCTCACAGTTAAATATTTCATCATCACTTTCTCTTCGCCCTCTAAAGAACATGCAGCCTATACCACTTCTGTTTTAGACTGAGATTCTTCTTTAAAGCCAGGGTAGATCCCAAGGTGTGTGTGTGTGTGTGTGTGTGTGTGTGTGTGTGTCTGTGTTTACGTGTCAGAAAGTAAGAGAGGTCAGTGACAGAAGGTTAACCATGATGACTATGCTAATAGAAGTCAAACGGCATTTAGTAGCTGTTAACCCTTGCTGATCACAGTCAACTGCATGTCACAAATAAAAAGAGAAAGGCTAATGGGGAAAAAGCCTGTAGTGTGAAGGTGATCCCAGGACTGATGTGGCTGATTTGAGGGGTAATTGACCCATTTCAGGATCTAGGCCACGTTAATCACATTTGTGATGTCATCTGCGTGTGCCACCCAGCTAGGTTAGCCTGACGCAACTGTAACGTGAACATTCAACATACACAAATACGACCTATTCAGAGAGGACACAACCTTGTGTTTTTGCCAACCTGGTCTCATTGGAAAAACGTACCTGTAGCAACATTTTTGCAAAACGCAGAATGGGGCACAACCTAACGCTTTTTGACTTTCTCAGTTTGTGTAAATTCACTTGGAATGCAGAGTATTTATATTTTTCACACATTAATTTCACACGTCTAGTACAATTATGTGGTTTGTTTCATTAATACAGTGTATACTTTTTTCTTGATTTACCCCGAAAGAATGGAAGTGAAATGTGACAACATGCCCCATAGGTGGGGTACACTGTAACATGTGAGGGGCACAATGTAACATGACCAAATGACAGCTTAAAATGTTATCTGATATAATCAAAAAAATATCCAAGACAAAATATTTTGTCAATAACATTCAATTATTAACTTTTTTATATAAAATAATGGCATGAGTTTGACAACAAACACCAACAAACACAGCTATAGTTTAAAACAAGATAATAATTAATAATTTCTGAACATTGACTCTCAGAGATTAAACTAAATTACTTAAATAAGAAATGTACTTTTGCTATGGTTACTAATAAATGTTCAGTGATATCTTCGAAATATTTTTTTCTCTAAATAATGTTGATATGGCAACTAGTAAATACACAAAGTTTTGTCATCCTGGCATGTGTGGAAAGTTTTAAACCATGCGTGTTACAACTAACCCTGCGTTAGGTTGTGCCCTAGCCCAGCTCTCCCCTACATATCAAATAAACTAAACACGCTTTTAACACCGCTCACTGGACATTTCACTTAGAATATGCACAATTTTATTTTGGTTTTTGCCCCAATGCTTTTGGACATTAGCTTGAAACATGGGTACGGACATGTTTATGTACCGAGGGGGTCACGGTTTGGCTAATTTGCATGGCCTGGTTAGCCCTTAGTGTTAAATACTGTACACAGTCTGGCTACGAACATGGGCTTGTTTGAATGTGCCCATGTCTAGCAGGTGTTTATTGCTTTTATTTGTAGAAAAAAAAAAACATGAGGAATCAAGCCCTGTTGGATGAGTAGCAGGCTTGGCAGGTAAAATGATTTGCCTGTTTTTTTGTATTATTCAAAGCGCTCTCGCCACAATTTGTTCAAGTGTGGTTTCTTTTTTAAACTAATCAAAGTGTTCTGTAGGAGACAAAGAGAAAGGAAGAACAAAAAGAGAAAAATAGAGGGAGGGATGAGAGGGTCTATAAGAGAGGAGTCATTACGGGTATCCAGCTCTTGATCTCAAGTAGGAAATTGTAATTCATCTTGTCTGTGTTACAGGTTGGTGTGCCGCAGGGAGGAAGCAGAATCAGACTTCCAAATAAAAGACTGATTTAATAACTCAAAGATATAGACAGGCACAAAATACACCATACCACCCAAACTGAAAATAACATTGAGAACGGACAAGGAGTGCAGGGAAGTGAGTCCAATAAAAAGGGAGTGCAAATGATGAATGACAGGTGCAGAGAATCCGGGGAGAGCGGGGAAAGATGATGAGGAATTGAGTTCAGGTGTGACACAGGGCGGATTCTGGGAAATGGAGTCCGGGACAGGCGTGGATTGTAAGTCTGACCTTTGATCTTCAGGTGGTGTGGATGAGGGCTTGAAAGGGATGACATGCATTTGCTCAATTTGTTGTTTATTATAATTGACATTAAACAAGATTATAGACATCATTACCAAGTAGTACATGAAACACTCTGCTAAATGTAGAAGGGACAGAGCAGGTTCCTTTTTTCCTCCACCCATAAATAGAGTCCACAAAATCTCATTATTTTTTGTCAGTATTCTTAATGGCAAATACTATTTGCATCCCTGTGTAAGTGATGACTGTGCTATTGCAGGTAATTTTGAACCACTGTAGACTGCTCTGCTGGATTTAAACATAACATTTCACCCTGACACTTCATGACATCCTGCACAGATGTCATCTGAACATACAAAAAGCTTTCACTGTCAACATGTTTCTCACACGCGCTCAATCACAAACAACAAATTTAGACTCTTGAGTTGTTATTTGTCATGGAGGGTCAATTTAATGCAGTCAAAAGCAATGCTGGATCTCCGATGGTGACAGCACAGCTGGTATAACAAATATGATACAAAATACAAAAGATAGCAAATACAGAGAATGCATGAAATTATACATTTATCATATAATTTTAAATAAATGTTTAACTTTAGTGTTTTCTTTTTCCTGTGCATTTTAACATTGGGTAACACTTTATTTCACAGTGTCTCTGTTACACATTTTATAAGTAGTTACTATCGTAATAACACTCAGTTATGCATAGTTACATGCAGTTACCTTAAGCCAAACCTTAACCCTTATATAGTAAGTACATGTAGTTAATTACTATTACTTAGTACTTGTATAATTACACTGTAACAAAGACACCTTAAAATAAAGTATTGTATTGTAGTTATTTTTTTAAGCTGCATTTACATTACATTTACATCTATTAATTTACCAGATGCTGTTATCCAAAGCCATTTATAAATGAAACTAACATGTGATGGGAGCAGAATAGGACAGAGTGTTGTATTGTTGTGAAGAAGAAAAAAAACACGAATGAGATGAAGAACATTGCTTACATACATATGGAAGCAAAACAGCAACTTAGCCACGAAGTGGTATGCCACGTAAAATTACAGTGTGGGGTCAGCACATGCTGAGGTGCAGAGTGCGCAGAAGTCACCAACATTCTGCAGTCAATAGCTACAGACCTCCAAATCTTTATGTGGCCTTCAGATTAGCTCAAGAACAGTGCGGAATGGGTTTACATGGCCGATCAGCTGCATCCAAGCCTTACATCATCAAGTGCAATGAAAAGCGCTGGATGCAGTTGTGTAAAGTATACTGCCACTGGACTCTAGAGCAGTGGAGATGTGTTCTCTGGAGTGACGAATCACGCTTCTCTGTCTGGCAATCCGATGGACAAATCTGGGTTTGGCAGTTTCCAGGAGAACGGTACTTGCCTGACTGCATTGTGCCGACTGTAAAGTTTGGTGGAGGGGAGATTATGGTGTGGGGTTATTTTTCAGGGTTTGGGCTTGGCCTCTTAGTTCCAGTGAAAGGAACTCTTAATGAGACTCTTCAATTTCATTCTCCCAACTTTGTGGGAACACCCAAACACAAAGTTTGGGATATGTTTGGGGATGGCCCCTTCCTGTTCCAAAATGACTGTGCATCAGTGCACAAAGCAAGGTCCATAAAGACATGGATGAGCGAGTTTGGTGTGGAAGAACTTGACTGTTCATGAGGATGTAAAGGCAGGCGTACCAAAACTTTTGGCAATATATATATATATATATATATATATATATATATATATATATATATATATATATATATATATATATATATATATATATATATATATATATATATATATATATATATATATATATATATATATATATATATATATATATATATATTACACTCACCTAAAGGATTATTAGAAACACCATACTAATACTGTGTTTGACCCCCTTTCGCCCTCAGAACTGCCTTAATTCTACATGGCATTGATTCAACAAGGTGCTGAAAGCATTCTTTAGAAATGTTGGCCCATATTGATAGGATAGCATCTTACAGTTGATGGAGATTTGTGGGATGCACATCCAGGGCACGAAGCTCCCGTTCCACCACATCCCAAAGATGCTCTATTGGGTTGAGATCTGGTGACTGTGGGGGCCATTTTAGTACAGTGAACTCATTGTCATGTTCAAGAAACCAATTTGAAATGATTCGAGCTTTGTGACATGGTGCATTATCCTGCTGGAAGTAGCCATCAGAGAATGGGTACATGGTGGTCATAAAGGGATGGACATGGTCAGAAACAATGCTCAGGTAGGCCGTGGCATTTAAACGATGCCCAACTGGCACTAAGGGGCCTAAAGTGTGCCAAGAAAACATCCCCCACACCATTACACCACCACCAGCCTGCACAGTGGTAACAAGGCATGATGGATCCATGTTCTCATTCTGTTTACGCCAAATTCTGACTCTACCATCTGAATGTCTCAACAGAAATCGAGACTCATCAGACCAGGCAACATTTTTCCAGTCTTCAACTGTCCAATTTTGGTGAGCTTGTGCAAATTGTAGCCTCTTTTTCCTATTTGTAGTGGAGATGAGTGGTACCCGGTGGGGTCTTCTGCTGTTGTAGCCCATCCACCTCAAGGTTGTGCGTGTTGTGGCTTCACAAATGCTTTGCTGCATACCTCGGTTGTAACGAGTTGTTATTTCAGTCAAAGTTGCTCTTCTATCAGCTTGAATCAGTCAGCCCATTCTCCTCTGACCTCTAGCATCAACAAGGCATTTTCACCCACAGGACTGCCGCATACTGGATGTTTTTCCCTTTTCACACCATTCTTTGTAAACCCTAGAAATGGTTGTGCGTGAAAATCCCAGTAACTGAGCAGTTTGTGAAATACTCAGACCGGCCCGTATGGCACCAACAACCATGCCACGCTCAAAATAGCTTAAATCACCTTTCTTTTCCATTCTGACATTCAGTTTGGAGTTCAGGAGATTGCCTTGACCAGGACCACACCCCTAAATGCATTGAAGCAACTTGTTACGGATTTGGTGTGGAACAAACTCACAAAGGCGAAGGAGAACTCGGAACTTGGAACTTGGAACTTTACTCATAAACTCGGGAAACAGACAGGGAAAACACCAACAAACGTGAACGAGAACCGACAAACACTGAGGGCACACAGAGGGCTTATATAGACAGGGGAAACAAGGTGATGACCTAATTAACAGGACACAGCTGGGACAAATGAACTCATAATGAGGGTGATACAGGAGTGGCGGGAAAACTAAACAAAGGAACATGTGACCGGGCAACACAACATGTGACATTACGCCCCCCCCGAGTAGGCGCGTCCTCGCGCCGTAAAAGGGACGGCGGGAGTGGGGGGCTCTGGAGGCGGGCACAGAAACAGGGATTCAAAAAGGTCCAAACAACATGGGTCCATGGGGCGTGGAAGGAGGGAGGAGCCAGTGGGAAGCCTGGAGCAGGGGCCAGATGGCACAGAGACCAGCCAGCGATGGAGCCACTGGAGGAGCTGCCA
This sequence comes from Paracanthobrama guichenoti, assembly GCA_018749465.1. NCBI lineage: Eukaryota > Metazoa > Chordata > Actinopteri > Cypriniformes > Gobionidae > Paracanthobrama > Paracanthobrama guichenoti. The sequence goes on along the minus strand of CM031956.1, from coordinate 32,629,180 downwards.
GGTCGAAGAGCCCGCACGAGACCGGAGGCCCAGGAGACCGAGGTGAGGCCGCAGCGATGAGCGTCCAAGGTGGAGCCGGAACACCACAGGACGGAGAGACGAGGGAGCCCGGGGAAGCCGTATGGCCGAAGGTGTCCGGTGGAGCCGAGGGGGGGAGGAGCCACGGCTTAGCCGACGTGTCGACAGGCCGTGGTGGAGTGCAGGGTGAGGAGACTGGCAGTGACGACAGGGGATCATCTGTGTAGGGCGGAACTGCTGGACAGAAGACCCGAGGCGAGACGACACTGCCTGTGGGAGGAGCAGAGGGGATGAAGGACAGCAGTGAAGGCAGGGCTGAGGAACTGGCTGACTGAGGAGGTGGGAGAGGGAGGCTGGGTGGGAGTCTTGAAGACTCAGGAGAAACATGGGATGCTGGAGAGACAGGGAGCACTGGAGACACAGGGGGACTGGGGATAGCCTCTCCAAAAAAGTCAATAAGATCCTCCTTGACAATGCCTTGTAGTTCCTCGTGGTAACCGCCAGAGGTCCCCGTTACTTCCACCGCGGCTGGGTGGTGGACGGGGCACCCTTCCCAGCCCTCAAGTGCCACGAGTAATCCCTCCATGACGCACAATGTTGCCGGCTCACGCACCTGGTCAGACCCTCGCTGTGGTCCGGGCTCCGGGGCGATGACTCCTCTCAACCTCTGCCTGGGTTTGAGCTCGTCGATCGCGGCAGGCCGGTCTCCACGGTCTGCGGTGGGCACAGGCAACTCCCTCGTGCCGGTCGTGGTGGGTGGTGGATGGCTGGTCTCTGGCGGTGGTGGAGCGGTACTGGTCATGCTGTCCTCAGTGTGGCCGATGGTAAAGGGCGAGTTGTTATTGACCAGTACCCACTCCACGAAGGCGACGAAATCCTCCTTTGAACTGACCGCTGGAACGCATGCCTTCGACCGCTCACTCAGGTCCGCATAGAAAAACCCACCGAGTGAGCAGTCAGGGAAGTGCGTCTGCCACGCTAGGTCCAGGAAGTCCCGTGTGTGCAATTCCAGCGGGCAGTCTCCCTGCTCCAGGCAGAGAAGACGAACAGCGGGAAGGGCCATTGGGAACACAGGAAAAACTCAAAACAAAGGAGAAAAAACGTTGCGCAAAAAAAACTGTTTCGGTCGGTTCTTCTGTTACGGATTTGGTGTGGAACAAACTCACAAAGGCGAAGGAGAACTCGGAACTTGGAACTTGGAACTTTACTCATAAACTCGGGAAACAGACAGGGAAAACACCAACAAACGTGAACGAGAACCGAAAAACACTGAGGACAAACACCCTCTGGGCTTATATAGACAGGGGAAACAAGGTGATGACCTAATTAACAGGACACAGCTGGGACAAATGAACTCATAATGAGGGTGATACAGGAGTGGCGGGAAAACTAAACAAAGGAACATGTGACCGGGCAACACAACATGTGACACAACTGCCATTGATTGGTTGATTAGATAATTGCATTAATGAGAAATTGAACAGGTGTTCCTAATATTCCTTTAGGTGAGAGTGTATATATATATATATATATATTATATATATATATATATATATATATATATATATATATATATATATATATATATATATATATATATATATATATATATATATATATATATATATATAGGCATTTGCCATTTTATTCAGATTGTGGAAGTATAGGAAGTGACAGGGAGAGGAGTGGGAGGGTTTGGGATCAGAAAATGTCACAAGCCGGATTGGAAACAGGGTCGCCTGCACATAAGTGTCACTGAGCAAAACATTGGAACACAAGCGCTACCCTCCAGGCTATGTCTCAGATGTCAAATATGCATTTTGTCTGTCTCCACCTGACTTCTGGGTGCAAATATCTGCACTTTGTTGAACTGGCCAGACCAGTGTAGATTGTAACACATAAGTTGTAACAATTAGACAAAAGAAGAAAAAACAGCAGCCACACTATGCAATATGCTTCAAAAACAGGTTAATTGAAACAATCCAAAAGAACAATACAAAACAATGCCTCTCTTTCTGCGACTGACCGTAACCTAAATCCACTTTATTAGTCTACTAGAACAAACTTCCTTAGCAGTAGGTCTATGTATGCTTAATAAACACTCTACAGTGTACCTGCAAAACTGCAGTATACCCGCGTAAAGAACATGTTGATCTAAAAAAGAAAGAAACAAAAAAAAAAAAAAATGAAATGTGTGCGTGTGTGTGTGTTTATGTGGTGAAAATTCTGTGTTTTTAACCCTGGAGTGCAGGCTTGGTGGGCCCAGAGACTGCATAGGGCACCCTTTACCCACAATTCCTTTGGCTTTGAGTTGCCAAATGGCTCCATACAGACAAAATAAATTCAATGTTTTCAATGTCTCAGAATCCTCACCACTGGCTTTTAACATTAGCTTTGCAACTGACTGACCTGCCCTTCTTTGAAACCTCATCTACCTTTTCCACGTCTTTCTTTTCCACTGTCTAGACATTTTGTAAGATTATTAAAAATAACATTTTTCTTAGTTCTCTGTAAGGGGATGGTTGTAACACTTTTTTAAAGATGTGTTATAACCCACCCCACCCCTGTCAGTCAGAGTTTATCTGGCAGGTTAACAGTTTAACAATTTAACTGGTTAAAACTGCTTCACATTTTAACTACGAATTAATCTAATATAACTAATATGATTTTAGTCAAAAAAATAAATAAATAAATAACATTCTTACCATAAAATTATCATTCTTACTTTTTTTTTTTTTTTTGTAAAATCTGCATGTACATTTACAACATTTAAATGGGATCTGGGAGGAAGTGGGAAAATAATGAAATTATAATAAACTCCTAGCTTATCCCTATCTTATCACAACTCTCCCCATGTCACAACCCAGTCTCCCCTATTATCCCCTATATAAAAGTGTGAATGTCCTTTACTTGCATTTTGAATAAAAAACAAAAAGGTTTATCCAAGTGGCCATTCATATTGTTGAATTCCACATACTGGCTGTTTTTACCATATTTCATCCTTACTGCAGTCAGGATAGTGCTAGAATCTTAAAGAATAAACAAAGCAAATCACCAAGTACCAAAATCATCATGAGTTTTCTTGGCTCCAGTAACCTTTCTATGACCTTTCTCTAAGAAAAAAAAAGACGAAAAAAAAACAACAACAACAATTTGGCCAAATTAAGAGGCAGTAAATTCTCAAACTGCAGGGCACCTAGGCATATTTTTTTTCTTGCAGTCTTATGTTTGGTAAGCACATAGAGCAGTAACACTGCTGTGAAACGGTATTAGCACTGTTTATTTGCTTATATACTTATAGAGAGATAGTTCCGCAGTCTCATGAGATTTCCAACAGACACATCAAGCTACAAGCGGCAAAATATTTTGTTAGTCACTGAGATGGAAATACTCCAAGGACGGGATCATGCCATATGCATCTGCACTGTTCCAAAACCTAGATATGTATTTATCTGTTTGTCTCTGTCTGTAATGCTACTTCATTACTTTCAAATTTAAATAGCAATTCTGCATCCTGCTTCAATTCAAGTTTAATTCAAATTCAGGAAAAGAATAGGCTACATTAGTTCTGAATGGCACACAACTCTAATTAGAGTCCATTAGCTTAGCAAAATGCTACCGTCATAATTTATTGAGCATAATTTGTGCGGTGCTGAGAAAATTGGGTAACACTTTTCATTAGGTTCCCTTTGTAAATTGTAAGAAAATTGTAAAAAGCAAAGAAATCAGTTTTTATACACTGCTGTGGGTAGGCATGAGCCTTTTGTGGAATATCATGGGTAAGACTGTAACTTCTGGTAAGGAACATTTTAAGAAAAGTCATGAGATATCAATTAGAAAACCACAAATACAACACCCTTCAGTCTACTAAGATAGTCTGTTTTTTTCTGCATCATGAAATAAATCAGGAATCTGGTTTTGAGTTAAATAAGTGTGAATAAATACATTTATTAAGCATTTATAACATGTGAGTTAAAAAAGGCACACTATTTCGCAGGTATTGTGTTAAAGTCACCCTTTTTATTAAGCAGTTATAACTGCTTATCAACGATCTATAATGTATTCGAGTTATTAGTCATTAACAAACACCTTTACATGCCCTTTACAAAGGGAACCTTAATGTAAAGTGTTACTGAAAATTGTTTTGGTTTGGTGCAGAAACCAAAAATGCTTTGGTGTAATTCAGAGAGGAACAAAGATTTATGAGGAGGAAGCCAGAATAAAGAGTTCTCGTCTGCTAATCGTAGTTCTTCATATCTGCCTGTTATCTGAGAAAGAAGAATTGTTCTGATAGCAGATGCTGAGTAACATTTGATGAGCTCAACAAATAACATTTATCAGCTGTATTTATGAGAGATGATTCATACAATAATACTCTACAGTAAAATTTTCCTCTCTCTGAGTCATTGGTACATCACCAATAATTACATAGATCTTTTAGGCTCTCTCATTGTTTGCTCTATTTCCAGTAAATCTTTCATTCAAAGTTTCTTCCACCATCCCTTGTTCAATAATGCAGTGTTCCGAGTCCACGGGAATGCAGCTTTTTTTCTTGATGAGGTGACGTACTGGCAGATTATGAAGACATGCACACAGAACACTTTTTAAACAGCAGCGGCCATACGCACACTGACATATGCTGCTGAGAACACATGCCACATCTGAAAGAGAGGGAGAGAGAAAACAGGAGGGAAGGATGGAACAAAGAAGAAAGTGGGCAGATGGCATTTCAGATCGAGTTATGGGTACGTGGCATTGCGGAAAGTCCCTGTTGTTGGCCAAGCTCGGTTTGAAAGGGTACACGGGTCACTCAGGGAGACAGTAAACGGCTTTTTAAGAGGAATGATGCAGATTTGTGCTGACACACAAACATAAACAAGATAGTTTTTGTGTGTTTAGAAATAGGACAGCGCTGTGTGGAACTCCTAAGAGAGGTTTTAATTATGAAGAAAATGAGAGGACATTTCCCCCCTCATTTTCATGTAAGATTGTATTTTGTCAAGCAGGGTGCTTTGTTATTTAAAACCATATTCATATTTAAAGGCCAATCAAACCACAGCCGCACTTCAAATGTTCTTCACAACAAATCCCAGTCCGGAGCTGTTGCATTATGCGGGGAAAACAACAACAAAAACTCTAAAGATCTCCAAAATGACCAAACTAGAAAATTTATAGCTGAGGAAAATTGAATGGAGTTCTCAGTTATATTTCTGTAAAATACACAATTTTCAGATGTTTCTCCTAAAAATGCTGTTTGAGTCTACGCACTGAATTTAAAGTCAAATACTGGAAGCGTATTGCGCTATATGCCAACCCATTCTCACTCCCAAGGTGTCAAAATCTGAAGCATGGTCAAGTGCCTTCCACGTCACAACGAAGGCACTAAAGGTCAGTATATCGACAATCAGGGAACTCTATTGATTTCAGCTGTTTGTCCAATGCATCAGATAAAGACGCATTTGATTCTTTGCATTTGTAAAAGCAGACATGATTTTATTAATATTTCTAGGCTACTAGGAGCAACTAACCCAACTCCTAGCCTAAATCTACGCACTCTCAACAATATAAAACATGTAACAGGCAAATGAAAGTACAGTCACAGGTATCAGTCTCAGTCAGTCATATCTCATTCAAACGATACCGCTGACTCGAGCATGACACAATCGGTCACAAGACACACAAGAGCCAATGACATTTTACAATGAAAGCTGACGTAATAACGCAATTGGTCACGAGACATATACGAGAGCCAATGCAATTTCACTATGAAATCTGACGGGAGGCAATTTGTTATATAATGTGTGCATGATCTTCTGCATGAAATTGTGGCTGCAGTCGTATCTTCCTGTTATATCCTGTGTTTTATATCATATAATACCCAAATGGGTAGATTTAGGAATGGGATGGGGTTACAATGTTTGAACCCATGTTTTTCAAACATGTCTAAACAGCATAAATAAAATAAATGTAAATAAAATAAATGTAAATACAATTATGCTGGCTGATTAAATTGAGAATCACACTCCCAACATGTCATTATGGCAAAATCATAACCCAATATATAATTGAATCATGACGATAACATTCCCATGCCCACCACGTCTGTGTATGACACCAAAGGTTTCTCATTGAAATCAATGGAGTGCCCTGCACGTCGAAAAATTATGCCTAGGGGTATCTTTAGCGTCTATTGTGACGTGGAAGGCACTTGACCACGCTTCAGATTTTGACGCCTTGAGAATGGGTTGCATATGCGTGAGCATATGATTTTTTGCTTATGTTTTTACTTGCTATCTGCAAACTTATCTGAAGTCACCTGTGACCCATTTTGGGGTTCATGACCCACCATAGATCCAAGTGGGATTCCTGGGCCATGTTCTCAGAAGAAAAAAATCTTCAACAGGGTCTCAAAAGACTCTCATTACTATCTAGGACAAACAATTGAGATCTCATTTGTGACTTGCATTTCCTGTGGGAATCTGTTTTGTGTTGCCAATGCTAGCATTCATACAGCCAACGTATAGCCAGAAAGCGGAAGGAATATTTTCATCTCCATAATTTTCAGGCCACAGAAAACTGAAGATAAACATATGGCGTATGGTTATTTCATAAGTTGCTAATAAGGATTTATGTACCACACTCAGGTGTAGTAACACCAGGCGGTACACTCATACATCACAGAGTGATTAAGTGTGTCATCCCCGATCTGCCGACCTTGATGAGGGGAAACTATCAGGCACATAAAGGGGCCACAGTTCGGATTTGAATGAAATATTAAAGAACGCCTCGACGGACGCAGCCTCACAAAACAACCGTACATTTGTATCTGCTCTGTTGCCTGTGTGTGTTTACTTGTGTGTGTGTACATGCTTGTGTGTGAAAGTCTCGTTCAGATGTTAGCGGCACAGTTGGTGTGTGTTCTCTGTTGCACACAATGGAAGGAGTTTGTGTTTCTTGTTTGTATCAGTTGCCGCTATGCTGGTAAAACTTTCGAGTAAGTGTGTGCGTATGTGTGTGTTCCCATACGGGAGGAGCAGTGGAGGGGAGACAGATGGTCTATCTCAGGACCATCCAAATGTAGATTAAATATTAAAGATTTATTTGAAATCTTCATGATGATATAAAAATAGATAGAGGTTGGAATGCGCAAACACCTGTTTATGGCCTGCTTCACGTTTTCCTCACTGATGTAGGAAAGTGTGTGAGTTTATGTGTGTGTGTGTCTGTAACTTAATATGAAAAACTGGTAACACTTTTACCACAAGATTCATGTTAGTAATATCAGTTAATCAGTCCCTCCAGGATTTTGCGATATTTTTTGTGATTTTGCAATCAAAATTAGCTTAGCAAAATTAGATTAGGATACCATATTTACTAGTATGTATTATGTAAGATGCACAATAGTCATACATGAAACAATCTAGTTTATTTTGGTATCTTACTAAAAAGGCTAGTCCAGTGGTGGACTATGTAGCTTTAATAACATGATCATTTGGGGTGGGAAATATGACTGGGAAAGGTCATCACAGCAATAAGCAATTGCCTAATACAAGTGAAAAGTTCTCAAATAATGAATTAAATCAAGTAAACAGTCAGTAATAAAATAAGAACTAAAAACAAATGATAGGAGGACAAGTAAATACAACATAAAGATACAGATACAAACAGCGCTTTATGTTTAAGTAGGCTACTGTTTGTTTTTACAGTTGTTGTTGTTTGATGGGTATAGGCTATATTAGGTTGCTTTCACTTTAAAGACTACAGTAATGCATGGACCCAATACTGTCACACGTCCTAAACTTATTCACTCAAGACATAACAACCATGATGGACATTTAGGCATAATCATGTGTATTTGATTGTTCAAGGGCAATAAGCCTATACATAGAACACATTTCTGTATACTCGCGAGCGCTGACACAGAATCCTCAGCCAGTCTGACATCGGTCCGTGTGTCAGTAGCGAATTGAGTTTGTGGTATACACCGCTTTTATTAACTCTGTTTTTAGTGTTCATAGTATCATACTTTTATTTGGTCATTCATCCATCTTGAGTAATCAATTCGCCCGGTCCTTGGCACTTATGTGAGATGGCAGGTGAGAAAGATTCGCTTTCACGTTCACAAAGACCACATACTGTGCATGCTTCTGAAGTCATACAATATCTTCATGTAAAGAAAAGAGTTGATCTTAATGTTTAACGCTGAAATGATGATCCCGCCGCTCTGTGAACGCACACACTCCACTCCATCTCATTCAAATGATACACCCAACTCTTTAGCATGACACGATCGGTCACAAGACACACGAGAGCCAATGACATTTTACAATCAAAGCTGACGTAATGTCATTTTTGAAACGTGTTCATGATCTTCGGCGGATGGAGGCGTTGATCGCTTTTGGGGATTTTCTTCACACAAATCAATCAATGGAGTACTTTACCCTGCCCGTCAGAAAATGACGCTAAAGGGGTACCCTGTGCGTTGAAAAGTGACGCTGAAGGGAACCAACCAAGCGTCAATATGTGACGAGTTGGTGTGAGACCGTCTTGAATGATACAATGTCCTACCTGCCTGTCAACGCATGTATTTGCATATCTTCGCGCAGACATCACAATTCATCAGCATGTTCCATGAGGCTATAAAGAGTCACCATGTGGCACAAACAAACAGCTGTCGCCTTTTACGGATTTATGTGCTTCTGTGGCAACACTATCAATGCTGAAATGACTCTGCAGCAGTCAGGTGGTACAAGTCAGAGCTCTTTAGGTTGTTTACATTCATTAATTTAATGCTGTGTGCTTCGAGACATGAGATAATTTAACGCCGTCTCTAGTGACACTTTGCCGCTATGCACATTCATGTGTTTTGGAGGAGGCGTGGCTTTGGAGATGCTCTGGGATCTCATGTTTTCAAAGCTAGCTTGCTTTTGCTAGCCTCTCCAAAATGTCCTACCCTACCTGAATAATTAATAATTGTATAAAAAGCCAATGTCACAGCTTTTTTTCAGATATGGCTGTGATTACCTGTAGCCTTGTGCCTATGGCAGAATCACAGTGCCTATTTTGAAATTCACAAATACAAACTTCTGTGGTATTGCTTAATTAGGTCATGATACCTAATGCATGTTAACTAATTGAACCTTGTTGCAAAATGTTACTGAAAACCTGCCATTTTCAAGGAATTAGATTAGATTAGATATTCTCTTCACCCAGAAGGAAGCTATTGCTCATAATAGTCATCTCAAATTCTGCTGTTAAAACTTGATGAAATTTAGTTAAAAAGTGCATTTCCTAAATGTGCAGTTGTTACATTAACAAGCACTTTCTACTTGATTAACGCCTTAAAACTATCATTTTGTGAGCTTAATTTCAGATATTAAATTGTCAGGTATTAAATAATATGTCTGACATAAATACAACTTGTAAATGTATACATGATCACACAAAATATTGTTTAGGTTACCTGACAAAACATATTTTATATTAAGTATATATATATATATATATATATATATATATAAAACTTTAAACAATTTAGGAAGCACAAAGGTGTTACAGCAAAGTGCAAATATGTAAAGCATATGGCATATTTTTTGTACTGCTAGACCTTAAGTAGCGTCTAGCAAGGGAGCAAAACAGGCAGTTAACACATATATATCCCACTCACAAACAGAAATATGCACATATGAGTGGTGGATGTGTTTAAATGAGATACAAGACTAAGATATACTAAGATAACGCACAAGTTTTATGCATCAGAAACAATCTGTTGTGTTGATCATCTTAAGATCCTGTCCACAGTCCTCTGGGATGGATTCCGACATACAAAGTAGTGATTGACAAGACAACGCATCCATCTTCATGAACATGCAAACTTCTCTTAGCTCTAGTTAGAGCACCAGCATCAGGAGCGTGTGTGTGTGTGTGTGTGTGTGTGTGTGTGTGTGTGTGTGTGTGTGTGTGTGTGTGTGTGTGTGTTTCACAGGGGACCACATTGTTCCGTCACCTTGGGGATGCTGTTTTCCCAAAGGAGAGTAGTTCTCAGATTCTTTGGGATGAAAAACCACACGTCTTATTAGAAACTAGGACACTCCCCAACACTGCAACCTTGCTCAGGTTCAACTTTTGTTGCATAGGCTGCCGATGTTCATACGAGACGGTAAAACACTGTCAGCTGCAGGTAGGCAACATCTCACCACCCACCCACACACACACAGTCACCATAACATCTGAATGTCCTCAAGCGAGCAGAAAGGTAATATGTGGTGACAATAGCGCCCAGCAGGCCCCCTCACAGGCTTGTCTTAGTGTGAAATCTGAACTTAAAGTGATTAAGAAAAGAGCTACATGTGAACAGCTGGGTGCAGATCTCACTTAAAATATAATTGGGATTCAACAGCACCTCATATTATGTGCTGGAATGATAGATCAGGAGTTTGTTGCTCTGACGAAGAGAGATGGCTTGTTATCGTGACCTTCACAGACAGAGGCACACACACTCGCTCAATCTCTTCTAATGTAGTTTTTCCAAGTCCATGGGGAAACTGGAGCTTGTAGCCCACTCACTCTCACTCTCTGGCTCTTGCTCTCTGAGTGTCGATGGTCAGTGGTCATCTGTGACCTTTCAAAGGCAGACCCTGAGGCCCTCACAGCTGCCGAGAGCCAGACAGGAACAAGTGCGGGGGCGTAAACGGGGCTGTCACTCAAAGGAGTCAAACGAGAGACTCTCAGAATCAAGCACATACATGGGAGTGACACGTTTATGATTAATAATGCAGTTCTGTCTTCCATAGCTTGCTAGTGCATGTGTGTACACATTTCTGAGCTCCTTAAATATTGACAGGGCAGCAGGACAGATACAAAGGTAATCGGCCTAACTTTGTAAGGCTGAATAATTGATGGCGAGGTGTTGGATCCGGTTGGGTAGCTGTAGAAGATCTGATACATGCGATGGGGTGTTAGTATTCGCCACAGGGCTCATATTAAGTATGCAGATTTGGTGATTCGCTCCTGGCCAGATAAACACTGATTTTTAATTGATATATTAAACAGACAAACAGATTGCACAACCCCAGGACATGAACAAAACAGTCATGGAAAACTCTCCCGTGAGGCATTGGCATCTCTCTCGCTCTCTCTCTCTCTCTCTGTTGTCTAAGTTGTTCATTTTTATAACTTTCTATTTAAGAGGACAAATGGATTGGTGTTTGTCATATATTTTATCACCAAGCTTTATTGTGTGCACCATCACTGTTGTAAAAAAAAAAGATGCTTGAAGAAATATTGCATAGATTTATTTTTATTTGCATGTCTATACGTGCATCTATTTCTGTATTAATTTGCTTGCTCATGACTTTTAATCTCAAATTTGTACCTTATAATAAGGGTGAGTCACTTCATTAGGCAACATAGGGTGGTCGATGATGGCATTTGTCAAACAAACTATGTCTGTTGCTGTCTTGGCACATGTTTGGAATCATTTGGAGTGTTTTATCATTACAATCAAAAGAGCACTTGATTAATTGATGAATGATGAATGTAAAAGTTCAGCACCTGCATGTGCAGTTATGAATGAAGACTATTTAAAATTTAAAGAATATCAAAACACTTACAATACATGAAAGCATTACAAATGCAGGGGGTTTTGGACATCGTAGCATGACATAAATACCATGGTGCATGAATGATCATTCAATCAATAGGCCTACTGTTCAAAAGTTATTTTTTGAAAGAAGCATCTCATGCTCATCAAGGTTGCATTTGATAGGGTAAAAAAATTATATTGTAAAATATAATTACACATATATTATAAAATTCAATATTTATTTTCTATTTATTTTAACAGTAAATCCCTTCTGTGATAAAAGCTTAATAATTACTCCAGTCTTTGGCAGTATTTCCAAGTCAGCAGTTTTCCCATAGTATTGGGCTACTTTTAAACTGTTGCCATGGGTTGTTTTTCTATTTGTTGTTTTCTAGTTGTCCATATTTAAAACTTTATAAACTATAATCACTGGCTTCCGTCAACAGCCATACGCATGTTCACAAGAGAGTCGAGTTCCGGCGGAAGGGCTCTGACTTGGCTCTCCACTTCTCTTATATATAAATCTTCCAATATTTTTTCTTTAAAACTTCTCGTTTTGGACTTCTAATTCGTAACCACCAGTTTGTTGCTCTATCCTCTGCACTTCCACATTCATCAATTCTCACATAAGTTTACGTTATGTCTACGTCATATGTCGGGTTAGAGGTCACCCTTCCACCAGAACTCGACTCTCTCATGAACTCACGTACGCCCATTGCCGGAAGCCAATGATTATAGTTTATAAAGTTTTAAATATGGATATTTTTCTTATAAAAACCCATCACTTCCCTTTAGAAGGTATTTATTAACTCACTCCAGTTGTATGGATGATTTTATAATAGAGAAATGTGCTTTTTGGAGCTTAAAAAACTCAATGCCATTTCAAAGCTGGGAAGTGCCAGGATGCTCAGATTCTCAGATTGTATTTGGCTGAAAGAAGAAAGTCATATACACCTAGGATGGCTTGAGGGTGAGTAAATATTGGGATAATTAATTTTTTTTGGGGTGAACTGTGCCTTTAATGCTATGTTGATTAGCATTGCATTATACATATAAATCTTTATTCTTATGAAAATATCCAAGAGGGCTAGAAAAAACACAGATAACCCAGTAACACTTTAGTTTAGGGTCCAATTCTCACTATTATCTTGCTTATTATCATGTATTACTTGGATATTGGCTTTATTAGTACTTATGAAGCACATATTAATGCCTTATTCTGCGTGACCATATTCTTTAATCCTACCTTAACCTACCTTAATACCTTAACTTAACAACTACCTGACTAATTACTAATAAGCAGTAATTGGAAGTTTGAGGTGAAAGTCATAGTTAATAGTTTGTTAATAGTGAGAATTGGACACTAATTTAAAGTGTGACCGATAAACTATATATTGTCGCTGTTGTGTGTTTATTATCTTCATGTTTAACACTAGAACTGCCATGGGGTAAAATTTACCCATGGCTCTTTTTCAAATGCACTTAACAGATTTTCAATAAAATAACCAAATCTCCCAGTCATTGACTTTTACTAAAATTGTGTTGTTGTTTTTTTTTTTTTTTTTTTACAATCCCTGTTAAAAATTGTTTAGATAAACCAGATTTTAAACGGGCATTTATACCTACAAGCGCCAGCCAGTCAAATTTACCCTATATAATTCCTTTATTTTCTCTGTGTTTGAGCAACGTGCAGGCTTACTGTAAACAGTCACACAGCATGTTTTAGACTTTTTATAAATGTTCAAACTTTGGATTAATTATACATTTTGTTTTGAAATTTTGCATTGTGTATTGTTTGCTACTGTGTTGCTATTTATTCAAGTCTGCCTGTTTCCTAAAAATAATAATAATAATAATAATAATAATAATAATAATAATAATAATAATAATAATACTAATTTCCGATCTATGATGGAATGAATAAAACAATTTTCATGATTACCCCAAGTTTATTGGTGTTGTTCTCTTATTCAAATTATAAATGGCATAACTATACAAATGAATAATTAATTAGGTGAAACTGTGCGCTTGAACTCGTATGTTATCCTTACCGTATGTTGTCATACATCCTATGCAGTGCGGTGGATGATTATTGTCTATTTAGGGTATTTTAGTAATTTAAATAACATGGGTTATCTTAATATGTGATTAATGGCATTTTATTATAATATTACACTATCCAAATATGTATTTATTTCCTTCTAATTCACGTTGTCATTGCAGGCTGATTTAGCCTATATTCACCAAAAAGTGATTAGTGTAACCTGCTTAAAATAGCATAAAACAACAGGACAAAAACACAGTTGATGACTAAAAATAATAATTTCATGACTCTATACATTACTTTGTGAAGACAGTGACATAATGCAGTGACCAATTATGTTTTTTAGCCGTATCTAAACAGTATTCATGTGCATGGGTAAAACTGGTGGTGGTTTTAGTTATACAGCGACCCCTGGTGGTTCTAGTGTTAATAAGTCGAAACATTTCTATCTTCTTTTTATTCAGCTACAGCGATGCAGATTAATTTGTTTTAAAAACATATTTTAAACAGCAATTTTGACCAGAAAAAAATAAAATTATTCGCCAAATTGTGAAGCCTTATAAACTTTTAACTCATTTATATATTATCTATATACTACACTATCTATTATTAGGGGTGTAAATCGAACGGTTCATCACGATTCGAAACAATATCGATTCTCATAGCCTGTGATACGATATTTTCCGATACCTCAAAAAGTTCTGCAATACGATTATGATACGATTTGATTCATATTTTATATGAGCCTATTTTACACAACCAGTTACATTTTTATTAAATCACAACTGCAAACAAAATATATAACAGGAACATTTATTTCAAAATTTTACATCCTGCACCCTGATTGAGACATCCACAAGTTAAAAAAATCATACAGTAATCTAATTACAGCTTATGACATGACAACAGTCAGTATTTTAGGCTCCTATGCTAAACTGTGTAATATCAAAAAACTTTTTTAATTTTAATTAAATAATTAAATATATATATATATATATATATATATATATATATATATATATATATATATATATATATATATATATATATACACACACACAATTAAAATACATTTCTTTTAAATGTATAGCACAGATCTTTTATGAAACAATGACATATTATAGGACAGATCAAGATGTGCTATTAATATTCTTTGCAAAAGTATTATAATATGAAAGGCCAGTACAGTACAGTACAGTCGTATGGATGATCCTGTGTAGACTGACACTGTGTGAAATTGTGGAGAGTGTTAAAACAAATGTGCCTCTTAAATATATAAATAGCCTATAGGTGTTGATTTTTAACACGTGGCATCGAATCGTTAGACATTAGATCGATGCATCAATCTATATCAATGTATTGTTACACCCCTATCTATTATCTATATTGAAGTCACAAAAATGTAATATGATTCAATCAACCTGACTAGATAAGGTGACACCAATAAAAACAAAATTTCAGTGTCTGATCAATTAAAAATGGCTTTTTGGGAAACTGGGCCTTTTGTTTTGGCTTTTTTCACTGTATGACGTAAAATAAAAACAAGCTGGGTACAAGCTTGGGTGTTTCTGCTCTGTCAGTGAGAAGGTAGCAGGTTATACAGTATATATAAAAAACACCTTCACACCCAAAGCTGTCACTATTTAGTCTTTCACCAGCTGTAGTATGTCAGATCTCCTGATTAAACTAATTTGTTTCAAGCATATTATAGATGGAGGATGTCTTCTGTGTACCTGAGGCTTTTATTTTTAGACTTTGGGTGCTTTAAGCGAGTGTGTCAGCTACAAACATACCGTATTTTATTAAATATGAAATCACTTGTCAATTGGCATGGCTCATTAAAGTGATTTATAGTGCCTGCGCTTAAAATCAGAGTCAAGCTACATGAATGCAAAGCAGATAAAAAAAAATAAAAAAAATGCTACATTAATCTGTCTTTCTCACAGCATAAATAGCTGCCAATCAGTATGAAAAATTAAAATATGGGTCAGTGGTAAGCGCTTGAGTGGCTTTCCCTAGCAGGATGACAGAGTTTATCCGCCTCCAAGTGGAGGGTATCCCATCACACAATCCTTCATTTTAAAACAATATAAACAGCAGGCACATATGCGTACAGTATGCTGGGCTTTTATATCCTGCCATGCTTTGAATGATGGTGTGATATTTAACACGTTTTATCTCCCAAGTTACTTCTTTTGTTCCACGTTTAGATGGATCGTGGGCCTGTTTTTAAGGTTACAGAGAGGAAGAAAGACAGACTGAGATGGAGAAGGAAAGGAACCAAAAGCAGAAAAAGAAAGAACTATACTGTCTCTATTTGTGGTATTTTGTTTTAATGACAGGGTTTATTCTGTGTTTTCACACTTTGGCTGCAATGTGGAAATTACGCATTGGAAATCTCATTAACTACCTTCGCTGTGTGTTGACATTTCATTTGCATCAGGCAAGCCGCACCACATTGCAGATTTCACACTCCATCCATCTCATTTCCTCTTCAGATATGTCTGTTGGCTCAAAAGGAAATAATGTATAACATTCATTTCCCCAGTTCTTTATTAATGCACAAACAAAACCGCCAATTATGATGGCATCTTTTTTCATTTGTTTTTTTTTTCTTCCCCTCGTTCTCTATCCCTCATTCCATTGGATTCTTATTCATCCAGACCATTTTGTCAGCACACTTCAGAAAATTAATTATTTGGTTCTGATGTTGTCATCTAGGCATTTGACATACAATGCTTGATTAACACCCTAGTTGTGAACACAGCAGCATTCAGCTCGACACGCAGGGGACAAGCCAACGAAAACAGCAATGTGTTGTTTTTTTTTTTTTTTGTGCGTGTGCAAGAAAAAGTTCTGGATGCCTGTGATTAGTGTATAGAATGCTACAAGAGTGACACTCAACCTGACATGAGGTAAACTTGTTTATGCCCTGGCTTTCGCTGGCGGTGCCCTAGATGACTCGTAAACAAGCTACACTGTGGATTTAAATCAGTGGCGCAGATGATGTGCTCATCTGACAATGCAGGTGATGTGTGCCTCTGCTGTTCATGCCTGTTTATTTGATATGAGACAATTACTCCATCCTCACCTCTCCTGTAGCACCACAAGTACATCGGGGCTCAGAACAATATGAACCTGTTACTAATGAACCAAGCACTGGTGACACATACTCATGGCCATGAATAATACACATCTTGAAAAAAATAAAAAAATAAAAATAATAATAATAATTTTTAAATCTACCAAAAATTTAAATTCTGACATTTAATAGCTATCATGTCATTCCAAACCTGTACAACGTGTAATACTGAAGGTGATTTTTGTTTTTCTAAAAAGGTGAAAAAGCAGAGTAAATGTATCATAAACTATGGAGCCCCTATAGGGACATGGTGATGGAAAAACAAAAAAAGTGAGATGGAAGGGAAACATGCATTCTCTCGCTTAAAAGTGTTATGCCTCCCTGATAAACTGTGAGTTTTTCTAAAAAAGTACTCAAAAGCAAAACATTTGTGAGAATTTAAAAACATTGACATATAGGCTATTTTTCCCTCCCATCTCATAATTTTTCCATTAATATGTCCCTTTACGGGCCCCATATTAGTCTATATAGCTTGGGCACTATATTCCAAGTCTAACAAAAACATGTTCTTAGAATATTTTGCCAACGTTTCTATGAAGTTATGTAAACATTATTTCTGAATGTTCTCTGAACAGTTTTTAAATGTTTTTAAAACTTTATTTATTTATTTATTTATTTATTTATTTATTTATTTATTTATTTATTTATTTATTTATTTATTTATTTATTTATTTGTTTGTTTGTTTGTTTGTTTAATTGTTTAATTAATTTTATTTTAATTTTTTTTTCTTCTGGGTTATATGAATGTTAAGGAAACATTATAGGAATATTACTGTTTGCTAAGCGTTCTGCAACAAGTAAATGTTAGCCGAACGTCCAACTAAAACATTTCAGAAAAAGAAAAAAAAAACAGAGAAAGGTTTGAATGTGACTTTGTGAGCTATACATCATACATCGCTACTCTATTGCAATGAACATTTTTTGGTCATGAAATGTTGCCAAAATTTTGCTAATGTAACTGCATCTTTGTTGGGTGAACCATTTCTTTAGGACTTTGGGACCTATTTTAACAATCTGAGTGCATGGTCTGAAGCACAGGTGCACTTAGTGTCTGAATCATCTTGTGCTAGTTTAATGACGGAAAAAAGGGTGGCATGGTCCAAAAGGGTTGTACGTAGTCTCTTGATGAGTCATGGGTGTGTTTTGTGGCGTAACGTGCAGTAAACCAATCAGAGTCTCCGACTCCCTTTAAAAGCCAGTTGTGCTTGCACCATGCGTAATTTGCGGTTAGAAAGACTGGGAAAGAAAGAGCGGTTGAGGAAGAGAAAGAGAGAGTGAGAAGGCTCAATTAAAGTGACAAAAGTAAGATAATAATGCTGAATAGAGACAGAGAAAGAGAACGAGGGAGTGAGTGGGCTAAATTAAAATGGAGAAAGTAAGATAATGTTAGAGAGAGAGAGAGAGAGAGAGAGAGAGAGAGAGAGAGAGAGAGAGAGAGCGCACAGGATGAGAACCTGTTCTCGCTATATTCTGCCCTCCTTTTAGAGATGGTACCGCACATATCTGCTACCACCATCTGGGGGTTACTGATCCAGAATTCTGTTTTTCTCTTTCGGCATGTAACCAAATTTCTCTCTCACTCTCTCAAAGCATGCAGATTCCATTTGGAGTGGAACGAATGGGATTTCAGTAGTCTTTGATCTTTATTTTCAGATGATGCCATCTGTGTGTGCGGGCACTGCATGGCGAGCATGCATGTCAACAAGCACCAGGCATTAAACCTGAAATGAGAGTAATTACTCGCTGAGACAACACACGTGCCTTTTGCAACTGTCTCCATGAAGGTTATATTTAAATGCTATTAAAGAGATGAAAATTGTACACTCAGAAGGCTAAGTAAAATGTACCATTATTATATGGGTGCTCTACTTACATTGTTGTTTTTAAGACCTTTTTTTGCAGCCTGATTTTAACATGTTTAAATGTAATATTATATTTGCAATATAGTACCTCTGAAAAGGCATGGACAGGGACCTTTATGCAGCTCACCTTATTGTATATTATAGTCAATTTACTGGTATTTGTGCCATTATTTACCACCCCAAAAAACATGTCCTAAATTAGACGCTAATTTCCCTTCCTATTGGTAGATTGCATTGGTCATTATGGAAATGACCCAGCTGCGTCTGTGTTCTTTAATATGCACGTCGCGCAGAACTTCCCACTCCCATCTGCGCTCTTTTGGTGCTCTCACGATAATTTGCCCTGTTTAGTAAATTCAGCCATTAATTTCTAATTCCAGCAACATTAATATATTTGTTAAAACAGAAAAGGAAACATTTGAACACTGGGTTGAAATGCAAAAAAAACTAAGCATTTCAAAGACTTGTAGCATAACTTTGAAAATGCATGGACAAAGCAAACCTAGTTCAAAAATAGGAGATCAAACAAAAAAATCAAACTAGTCTCAGATCAATTCCAAAATTGTTTGTGTGAATAATATGCAACAAGGACAACAATAATGCTGTAACATTCAACAAGAACACCACTACCACTATAAAACGTGATAGGTTGAGAAGAGAATGCTTATAAAAAGAAGAGCTTGTTACTTTAGTGAACATTTGCATGCCATTCTGATATATTTAATTTCTTTTTCTCATCTCAAGTGTCTTTTAGGATGCCCTCATTTTCTCTCCACTGTCTCCTACTCCCACCCGTTCTCTCACTCCCCAGTTGGGCCGCTCTGTTTCCTGCGTCCCACTTACTCAATTGCCATACCAATTTGCGTCCTTGTGCTCAAGAAGGGTATCTTGAGGGTTTAGATACACATCAAGAGACAAATTAGGTAGGGAATTTATTTATTTCTCATAACATCAAATGGGCATGCATGGGTATTCCAGAAAGCAGGTTATGTGACATACCAAAGTTTGCACAGAGTAAACGGATACTTCAGCTTTCAATTCCAAAAACAGAGGTAATTTTCAGGGTTTGTAAGTAGCCATAGCAACTCACCCTCCGGAGCAGGTTATGTTCCAGGGTTAGTTTCAGAGGTATTCAGCACATGATTAGGCTCCAGTGAGCACAAAATATTTGACTTTCAGGTGCACACGCTTCAGATTTAAATCACAAACTTTGGATTAAACCTGAGTTAACAAAGAACGATTATAGCTTCACACTTACATCAAATTAAATAGAGTAAAAATTATGCGTATTTGGCGTGCTGTCCGGGGGAGGGCTCTGGGCTCGGAATTTTGGCACGAACCCAGAGTACCCCCCTGTGATAGAGAAAGTCTAGAACTAGACTGTATTGTATTATGGATTGTGTTGACATCTAATAAGTGTTAATTAAATCAAAGGGAGTAGATGGAGTGATGGAGGGATGCTAAAATAAAATCGGTCAACAAAAGAAGGTAAATCTGCCGTATATATACACCACTTATCGTTGATTAAATTGATTAGCTTAATGTGCTCCACTCATGTTTAATTAGGTTTAATTATTTTACGTGCTCTTCCCAAAATTTGTTAATAAAACATCATGTTGTGAGCCTGTTGAACCTGATTTAAAATGGAGTTGGACCAACCTTTGCAGCTATAACAGATTCAGATTCCACACCAAACTCGCTCATCCATGTCTTTATGGACCTTGCTTTGTGCACTGGTGCGCAGTCATGTATATATGTATGTATGTGTGTGATTCATTTTGAGTTCTTGAAAATAAAGATATCAGTAACTGACAGTTTCATGTGCAGAACTGATAAAGCAACTATTAGTCAAGGATTCTACTATAATCGCTAATCTACATGTACTGTCAGAAAGATTAGCTTGTCCGTTAAACTACTAAAGTGCTTCCACCCAGGGTGGAAGAAAAAGAGAAGGGGTGATAATGATGAACAGTAGAGAACAATAGTTACGGTACAGCCCTGCTCATCAGGTTGAAATCCCTGAAAATTTGTTGGAGTGGAGGCTGAACTGGAGTGGCTGTGATTTGCCCAGAGTGTAGTTTTGGATGGCTGGTGTTAAATTCACTAGAGTGGTGCTTAGATCAGGAGAGCCAGAGGAGAGAATGTGTGCAGAAGACAGGGGGCGCAGAAATGCAGACCACCCCCATCCTTAATTGGGCCTGCCTTCGTTTGACACACATCAAGTATTAGGTTAAGTACCTTTTATGGATAATTGGAAAGTGTAAATTGACTGTAATTGTGGCTGCTGTGGCTATTATGCCCATTTGTAACCTTACTTAAGCAAATTAATTCAAAGAGACTTGATTGTTCTTTTTCCTGTCACATTATTCTGAAAAAAAGTATATATATATATATATATATATATATATATATATATATATATATATATATATATATATATATATATATATATATATATATATATATATATATATAATGTATGTATGTTCAGATATGTAACATATAGGTTATGAAGAGTGTAAGTATATGTGTTAAGAGCTCTCTCTGAAAATGAACCGTAAATTGCTGTGGCCAGAGTGGGTCTAGGTAATAGTTGTCAAGTGAATTAACTTCCACCTGTCGGATCAGAAAAGTGCTCATAATTTCAGATAACTGAAGTGCATTCCATTCTGTCCTTGTATCCGTGCAGACGTGTTTTTCTCTCTGTTCCCTGCTGGCTCTCGCGCTGTTTTGTTTTGTCTAGTGTTTCGTCTCTTCTCTTCTCTGACTGCTGCTCTGCTGGACTCTTGAAAATACTGAAATGGAATTGATTAACTGGTCAATCAGCGCAATCGACAAGATTTTCTCACTAAGGAAGGGTGCCCGGGAGAACCCACCTGCCCGGACGGGACCTTTGCCGCAGGGTACGTGAGGGCGCATGGAACAACTGGCAAGTCCTGTGCCTGGAGGCTCTGTCCGTGGAGGATGCGGAAGATTTATACATGATTGGATTATTGATGGCGGGTTCCTATTCTTTGGCTTTGGGATTGCCCTGACCTATCGGAAGATTGGTAAGACAGCTGCAAGCAAATTCACCCAGCCGCTGTCTGTGGAAATTAAACAATGCTTCGGGTTCTGTGTGACCGTTTGAAGGAATTAGATCAGAAAGTGATAGGAATTGAGGAACTGAACCGTAACAACGCAGTCCGGACTGCGGATACGCGGGAAGAGTGGGCTCTATCGGGGTCAGATCGGTGAACTTTTCACGGACTGTAACCGGTCTGGCCATGAGGCTGGACGTAATGTCTAGGAAACTGCACAGACCGGACGCGAATGCTGAGGACCAGATCTGATTGATTGATTATGATCCGGACAAATTACCGAAGATCATCAAATGGATTAAAAATAATAAATTGTATTTGCCTGACCTAATCAACTAGCCCAACGAACCTCACTTGGTCCCTATCTCTCGGTTGGGAGGTCAGCCGGGCAGCTGTCTGCTATCTATCTTCCCTGTGCACTGCCTTATCTCCCTTCAAGGACAAACCATAGAACTGAACTCGAAAACATCTGAAGTTATGGCTAACATTCTCACACAACACAATCTCAGACTCACTCGCACCATACACAACCTACCCGATCCCACCCCCTCCAACCGTCTGCCTGTTTATCTATCTCCTCTCCCACTCCATACAAAAAATCCCATCACGTGACCACGTGTACTGTGTCATGTTTATGTTTATGTTTATGTTTTGTTGTGTTTGCTATGTAATGCTTGCTAAATTGCATTCTTGTATTTCTGGAGAGCGTGGCTGCGGCCGGAGGCTTGCTCCAAACTTCATTTCGTTATACTGTACTTGTACATGTGTAATGACGAATAAACTTCAACTTCAACTTCAACTTCAAGTGAATCGGTCCTTCTGGACACAACCACAAGAAACTTGTGCCTTTTCCATGAAGTAATAGGCCTCAGGAGATGTAAATATTAAATAGGGGTGTGCAGTGGAGCCAATATCTGTATCAAAATTATTGGTGTTTTGGACAAATCCAGAAGTGGCGGGGCTTTAACTGTAAGTGGGTGATGTTACACTCATTTTGAATTTCTGTTCCTTTCCTAGTTTTCATTTAACAAATATGCCTTGTATAACTCATAAAATATTCTTTTTTTTCTTTTTTTCTAGAGGAAAGTTGTGTAAAGGTATGCCAGTGCAATCATCCAGAGCCTCAAATAAGATAACTCACTATATAAAATAGTTGAAGTAGAAAGAAAATATTTAGTGGTTAAAAAAAAATTAAAATAAAAAATATATATAAAAAAAACACTTTACTGCAAATGCAAATCTGAACAAACTATAAATAAATGTCTGCTGGCTCTGTGAGAGAGTGAGACAGAGAAACATCAGATTTGAGGGGCAAGTTTACAGTTTATGTCAAGTTTAGACTTACAACCAGGGTTAGGTGCTTCTAGTGTTATTCACTTGTCATGTCCCTCTGATTTTAGGGGTAAGTTATGGGTATAGGGATAGGTTTAGGACTAAATTTTTGGACAGGAATAATATCTAGGAACATTCTTTAATTTTTACCTATTATTCCATGTACATTATTCATTTTGAAGCCATTATCTGTGCCCTTCCAAATAAGATATTCAGCTTCGGACACATCCGCATGAAACATTATATTTGATAAAGCTTTCAAGCTTCACATCTTTTCAGTAATTATTAGTAACAGTGCCTATTCATGAACCGGATACATGATTAATTAAAAGATCTGAATCAAATGAATGACTATGTCCGAAATCACATACAACTGTTAAAAAAATAAAAAAATAAATAAATAAAATAAAATAATAATAATAATAATAATAATAATAATAATCCATATAGTATATGAATGTTTGTATATGAATGAAATCCGCACATACTACATCCGTCATGTTGCAATTGTACCAGCGCCAGTTGCTTCGCTTGACTGCTATTCACCAATCCTCTCATGTGGCCTCATTGGATAGTAAAGTATCTATCAGATGCATAGACCAGAATCTTGCCGGAAATAGTCATTTTGCCTACTGTTTTATGAATACTGTACATTTTTGAAAATTCTACTCGTCTCACACATGTTTTTCGCCTGCTATATAGTAAGGGAGTATGCAATTTCAGATGCATCCTATGATTATTATTTTATTTTTTTATTCAGATCTTTTCAATGAATCATTGAGTTGTTTCACTAAACCGCTTTGAATGATTTGTTCACTATTACATGGCTTCTTATTACATGGCTCTATGGAATTCTTGATTCTGACTGGTCAATCATGCATTCCAGCGGTATGTTATTCCCAGATAACAACCGGCAAAGTGAATAACTTCCACAGAAGGCGATCGGCTGGAACTTTACTTTATAGAGTTTTAAATATGGATATTTTTCTTACACAAACGCATCGATTCGCTTCAGAAGGCCTTTATTAACCCCACAGAGCCATGTGGAGCGCATTATTTGATGGACAGCTGCATTTTTTTATAGACTTCAAAAACAATTTTATATTTTACTTCAACAATTACTGCCATTATAAAGCTTGGATTAGCC
This sequence comes from Paracanthobrama guichenoti, assembly GCA_018749465.1. Lineage (NCBI taxonomy): Eukaryota > Metazoa > Chordata > Actinopteri > Cypriniformes > Gobionidae > Paracanthobrama > Paracanthobrama guichenoti. Next base: position 32,604,971 of record CM031956.1, on the reverse strand, counting down.
AGGACTTTTTATTGTATTCATCTGAAAGAAGAATGTCATATACACCTGACTTAAGGGTGAGTAAATTACGGGCTAAAATTCTTATTTTTTTGGGGTGAACTATCCCTTTCAGCATTAATTTCAACATATATGGTAAAAACATTTTTTTTTTCAGCAATAGATAAAGGCTTAAAGCAGTTTGGAACAGTTTATCTTCTTAAACTTTGAGCTTTGAGTAAGAGCTAATACAATTTTTAAACTCAAGACAATATTTTGTGTCTAATTTACCTGAGACAAGTAGCCATGTAATAAGCGGGATAATGTACATCCAGCTGGTTATCCCAGAATAAACCCCTTCAGAGTGACGCAAGAGATCACTGACCCCTGATCACTCTGTCGGGGTTTATTCTGCAATAACAACCGGCTGGATGTACATTATCCCTTACATAACAACATGAGAGTGAGTAAATGACAACAGAATTTAATTTCTGGGTGAATTAAACCTTAAAGGCTAGATTATAAAATATAACACGTCTCTGAGATTAAAGAAGGCGGGGGTGTTGATAAGCAATAACCAGCTAAAATTGTTTGCATAAAGATTTATGTGTTGTGGGTAATGACTCCTCTGTCCACTGTGGAATTAGCCAAGATGTTTTTTCACAGGCGGGTTTTTGACCTTGCTCTCCATTTTTCCTGCATCTCCGCGCCCAGCTCAAGATAAATAAATAAATAAATAAAGTCTCTCAGCTCAGTGCAGATCTGAATCAACAGGAGATTAAAAAATAATCAAAGAGTGGAGTTATTACTGCGTACCCATCAGAGTTTTTGAGGGCCGCATCAGCCTCCTGCCTCAAAGGAGTCTGCAGCCGCAATTAAGCTAGGTAAAAAAAACACCAAAAAAAACACAATAAACAACAACCATCGAGCGGCTGGCAAGTCTGCCGGTGAAGGACATTGAGAAACATGCTGTCCACCTTTTCTAGGGTGTGATATTGGGTTTAACATCAGTTTCACTGCAACAAATGCATTTTCTGTTTTCTACAACCTGAGAACAGTGTCCTCCTCACAACGAAACTTCTTGTTTGAAGGTTAAACACACACTCATTCACACAGGTACACAGTGTGAACAGTGTGCCAAAATTGAGATATCAAGTAGGGGATGGCTGATCCTCAAAGAGGTACAGATGAGGCTTTGCAATAGGACACACAAAAGCGGATCACTACAGCCATCCAAAGAGAAGTGAGAAATTATTGTTATCTTTGAACACCATCGTGCACATACACACATACATCTCACACTCATCCACACACTTTTACACACACATTGAAGTGGATTTGAAGAATCTAGATTTCCAGAAGCAGAGACCCCAAACATTCTGATATGGTGATGCGCACACACACATACCAGGACAGACACATTATTCTTATCCAACAGCACCAGACAACCATTTCTTGCCAAACACCTGATACTTGAAGATACTGCTTTACTTTCAAGAGAATTTTAGATAAATACACAAATTTAAAGAGTAATGCTTTGATTCTTTGGCTATATGACCCCACATCTACAATGCCCACAGCACTAAAGCTAGAAAAATGTGTGTGTAGGTTAATGTATTTATATTGATATCAATCATGCCGTCAGAATCAGTCATTATTGACTTTTGCTCCTCTTTCACAAGACATGGGATCATTCACTCGATCTATAATGAGCAAGCATGTATGTAATTCAACCATCATCAGGTTCAGTGTATAGTATGTGAGTGTTATTATAGCACTGGAGATATCAATATTATAATTCAGAGAAATTATCAATTCTTCCAAATAATTGATTTTGTGATTTATTTATTCTAAGTATCGTTATTTTTGTATATATAAATGGAACATCATAAGGAAAAATCTAAATAGAAAGATGAAAATAAACTTTTCTAGAAGTCATTAAGAATGAATTGCAATCACTGATAGTGTTATATATTTTCATATGCTTTTTGCTTTGTTTTAGCACCAATTCATTGAAGGAATTATGCAAATACTGTAAGTTACAAATGACAACAAAATCTATTTTGAATTTAGTTTGCATTTAATATTTCTCCATCTTGCGCTGCACCGTAATCTGCACACATCTAGGTAACACTTTATTTTCGATGGTCCACTTTAGATATTTTGCTAACTTTTAGTAACTTTGCAACTACGTCAACTAGCAGTCATTAGAGTATTAGTTACATGTATTTAAGGCCGTGTTCACACTTGACGTCTTTTTTGAAGCTGTCAGCGTCTGTTTTACATTACAATCCTATGGAGTAAACCATGTTTTCAAAAAAGTTGTGAGTGCTTTTTTAAACGGCAACGGTGACGTCTTTTTCTGCAGCTCAGCACGTCTTTTCAAGTTGAAAAAAGTTTAACTTTTCAGATAAAATGCCTTTTTGACAGCTGACCAATTACAAGTGAGTAGCGAGACCTGACTCATTTCCATAACAACAAGAAAAAGGTGCCGGTAGATCGACTAAACAGCAGTAGCAAGTCTTCAAACTGCCGCAAACCCTGCATCATCCAACCGGAGCTCCTGGACTCCATTATTGTAAGCACCATATTGTTTTCTTCCCCGTATAATGTCGTGCACCCACAAACGTCATTGTGAACTGACATTCTCCTCCCCGTTAACGTCAAAAGCCAACACAAGAGCCAACTTTCTCTTTCTCAACATTTTGTATCTCTGCACCACACAGCACTCTTGTTGCTGCTGTTGTTATAGCAACAAAAGATGCCCTCGGCTGCTATTGGAACCAAACACTGACAGCTTTTTTTTTTTTTTTTTACTAAAAGAGCGCTTTTGTCAAAAAATACTTCAAATGTGAACACAGCCTAATATCTGCTAACGCTTTATTTTGATGCTCTCCCAACAAACATTCTAACTATAAGTAACTTTGCAACTACATGTCAACTTATTCTACTAACCCGAACACCTAACCATACTTCAGTCTACTACTACTATAATGACTGGTAGTTGTTGTTGCAAAGTTACTTATCGTTAGTAGAATGTCTAAAGTGGACCATTGAAATAAAGTGTAACCCATCGAAACCCATTTATAGTGCTCTTCTTCTCCATCACTTGTGTGATTGCTATAAAATGTAGAAAACATCTCTTTTAAATGGAATGAAATGGTGAAAATGTTTTCACAGTAAAATACAGCATGCAAAAGTAAATGATTAGTAAATTCACTAAGTTTTCCAAATGATTGTAGTCATGTGATGAATATGTTAAGGAAATACATTTATGTGTGGCATGCATGACGTGAGCCAGATGTTTTCCAGCTCTTCAGTTCAGTCAAGGTAATTGTGTGTCAATGGATGCACAAACAGTTTTCGCACATATGATGCATTTATATTAATGCGATGCTCACACACCTCAATAACTTGCGAGCTAGCTCAGCAACCCACGCTTTCATTGGAAGACAAACCACGATCGCAAGTCTACTCAGCTTGATGGAATGCATCAGTAGGCCTTCACCCTACTGGTCCAATGCATGGCTGTTTCAGTGAGCGTGCGAGCACCAAACTGCCCATTCAATGTGCACAAAGCAATAACACAACAAATAACAGCACAAATGCACTTGAGCGCCTTAGGCAAAGAGAGCTTATCTGGGCCTTCTGCAGAAAGGAGTTAACTTTGCTTGCTGTTAGGAGGAGCCTGGCTACTTTATCTCTCTTATGCATTCGTCTCCCCATGTCGCTTCAACAAGCATCATTTTAAGATAATTACAGACAGTTAATTCGATATGTGCTTTTGCATGCTCCGCCAGTCTGAGGACCCTTATCTAGCCGTACCGCCAGAGAGAGTGGGGAGGGGGGGATTTATGGAGAGACTTGTGTAAACTGTGATCTTTACACAATGAACTAGATATGTGTATGTGTGCATATGCAGTGGTCTCCAAACAGCGTTTGGACATTTTTGATATTTCAGTCACACTTAATGTCTGAATTTGGTTGCATTAGATAACAAAATATCAAACCAAGTCTGCAAACAAATGATGCTACAACTTTCTTAGAACTAACTTTCATTTTCTGGGTCTTTTTAAATATTATTTTAAACCAACTGGGTCCAAGATCATCTTTAGTGGATGTATGAAGTTCTCTCAAGTTCATATAAGGGTCCTAACAGTTCATCACATTAACTATGGACATGTTTCATTAACGTTTTATAAATATTTTCTGTGAAGAATATTAATATTTCAATATTGGAAGTTTTTTCCATATAGTGTTTGCTTTTTCTTTAAAATAACATCACCTCCATTTTGTTATATAATTCAGACATTTATAAAAAAAAAAAAAAAGAAGAGAAAAAATTAAGTTTGGCTTAAGTGTCCAAAATTTTTTTTTTTTTTTTTCCTGAACATATCTGTAATATCTATTTAAAAATATTTTAAATTAGCATTATATTCTAAATGAAATGTTGACAAATGCAAATTATTATAATTATTCTAAGAAAAAAAAGAGCTCTACAAAGCTTAATAATAATAAATAATAATAATAATAATAATAATAATAATAATAAATAATAATAATAAAAATCTTAATGTAAATTTTTAATTAGTAAAATTACAGACAACTTATTCCTAAACTCCAACCAGTTGTGCTTCACTCATCACTGAACAAGTGGATTAAACAATCTGTTTAAAGTCAGAGGTTAAATTAATACATACAAATAAATTCAAAAGAATGAAAACGCAGGAGGAAGTTCAAGAAAAATCAAAGAATATTATCCACTGGCTATTAATACCTGTAGCTAACAGGTGTGTGTGTGTGTGTGTGTGTGTGTGTGTGTGTGTGTGTGTGTGTGTGTGTGTGTGTGTGTGTGTGTGTGTGTGTGTGTGTGTGTGTGTGTGTGTGTGTGTGTGTGTGTGTGTGTGTGTGTGTGAGAGATAGTTGGGAATGGCTTGCTCATAGTTTCCTTCTCTGCTGGCCGGTGGAGGGGTTTCCGCTCTGATCTGGGTAAATCAAACACATACTGTTTTTCCACCAGCACATTGTATTTTTTCTTCTTTTTTTTTCTTTGTTTGCTTGTTTGTTTGGTTGGTTGGTTGGTTTTTTTTTTTTTTTTTCACAGTTACACTATTAAAATCTTTCTCTCTCTCTCTCTCTCTCTCTCTCTCTCTCTCTCTCTCTCTCTCTCTCTCTCTCTCTCTCTCTCTCTCTCTCTCTCTCTCTCTCTCTCTCTCTCTCTCTCTCTCACACACACACACACACTCTCAATTTCAATTTCAAATGAGCTTTTTCTTTATTAGCATGACTGTGTATCACAATGTTGTCAAAGCCTTAATATATAATATATATATATATATAAATCTCTCTCATTCAAAAAAAAAAAAAAAAAAAAAGCCTATAAAAAAAAGAAAATATAAATACATAAATAAATAAAATTAAAATTAAAACTGCAAGCAGCGATGAAAGGGCCCTCGCACCCGGGGCCACCGCCACCCGATGGCCTCAGGAAAACAGCAAATAGTGAGCGAGATGCATTTAAGTGGGTAAATATAGGAGAAATACAGCAAAGTCGTTTTGATGTGCCACACTTCCTGCTGCCAGCAGGTGGCGCTTTGACTATAACTGAATATTGCTGTGTAGCTGTAAAAAGGCTTTCCTGTAGCTCAAACAATAAGAGCATGGCGCTAGCAATTCCAAGGTCATGGGTTCGATTCCTAGGGAAAGCAAGAGCTAACAAAAATGTAAAAATGTGTACCTTGAATGCAATGTAAGTCGTTTTGGATAAAAGCGTCTGCCAAATGCATAAATGTAAATGTAGATGTCTCCAGGTCAGGTCTATTATCAAACGTGAAGTTTAGGGCAGATCAGACATTGTATACCTGAGTTACAACAACTTCCTGTTTTGTGGCATTAATCACATACATTAGTGACTGAATGTGTTTCTAGCATGTTTAGTACTTCATGGCTTATTTAAATAAGTTTCTGGGAGTGAATTATAGTGTAAAGCATGCCATTTCCTGTTGCCAGCAGGTGGCGCTATGACTAACTGAATATTGGCATGTAGATGCCTTCAGGTCAGGATTCTTATCAAATGTGAAGTTTGGGGCAGATTGGACATTGTATGCTTGGTTAATTGTGGTTACCATGGTTTAACTATAATAACCAAGTTTTTTTGGTTTTATTTGTAGTAAAAACCATGGTTCATTTTCATAAGGGGAAATATGTGGATATCTGTGAAAACAGAGGAAAGAGTCATTTCTGTCACTGTGAATTGAGCAAGTGAGTCAAATGATACACTCACCTAAAGGATTATTAGGAACACCTGTTCAATTTCTCATTAATGCAATTATCTAATCAACCAATCACATGGCAGTTGCTTCAATGCATTTAGGGCTGTGGTCCTGGTCAAGACAATCTCCTGAACTCCAAACCTAATGTCAGAATGGGAAAGAAAGGTGATTTAAGCAATTTTGAGCGTGGCATGGTTGTTGGCACCAGACGGGCTGGTCTGAGTATTTCACAATCTGCTCAGTTACTGGGATTTTCACACACAACCATTTCTAGGGTTTACAAAGAATGGTGTGAAAAGGGAAAAACATCCAGTATGCGGCAGTCCTGTGGGCAAAAATGCCTTGTTGATGCTAGAGGTCAGAGGAGAATGGGCCGACTGATTCAAACTGATTAAAATAAACCGGTTCACCAATTTTGAAACAAAATGATTCCTGGAAAAGAATCGACTTCTCAGGACTGCGACCGCGATAACTTTCAAAGATTGCCGTGTGCTGGGCCAGTGAGGTAATTTGATGCATGTGTGCTATAAAAAATTTTTTTACATGTATAAATTAGATTTTGTTAAATGATGTAATTTCAAAATGTCTTTTTTTTTTTTTTTTTTTTTTTTTTTTTTTTTTTTTTTTTTTTTTTTTGTTCTCCAATCAAAAAAGCACATGGATACATTCGTGAGAGAAACTCCTCGAGTGGCAGTTACCCAGTCTTATCGACAATTTTAAACGCAAGTTCTTCTGTTTCTTATACACTTTTACACTAACTTTAGTATATATTTGTTTTTGCTGGTCCTGTTTCTGAGATGTCATCTCTCTTTTCTGCAGAGAATAGAGGTGATGTTACTCTTCTGGTATAAATGTTCAGAATTAATTGTTTTTCTTTCTCTTAACTGTATTTGACTATTTAATGTCAGTTTAGCATATTTTTAAATGATTTTGCTGACTTTAAAGTTGAATTGTCAATTTCACTTTAAACCGTTAACTATGTAATAGTTAAACGTATAAATGCCATTGTATAGAAACAAATCTTTATTTATTAAAAATGTATTTGACAATATTTAACTACTCTGTCAGTTAGCACTTAAAATGATTTTTTTGCATTTAACTTTATTTGTGCAGTTTTCATTGTTGCCAATTTTGACACATTTGTGTGCTGTGCCAGTTGACGAGCATTAAAAATGAGCATTTTAACAGTCCAAACATGTATTCTTCATTATTTCATGATTGTCTAGTTTTACAGTAATGCATGGGAGAAATTGTAAGAATAACCCAGAATAGCAAATCCATTAATGGTAAAAATTGACTACATCTTGGGTTTTATCAACAACCCAGCCTGCTGGGTTAAAATGCCACAGGGTTAATTTAACCCAGCATGTGTTCTGTCCAATATTTACCCAGCACTGGGTTGCCAATTGGGTTTGTTTTAACCCAGCCATTTTTAGAGTGATTAGACTGACCAAATATGATGTTGATCTGATTAAATCTCTAGGAGGAGTTTGTTAAAGTATGATGTCTGGAAATGGCAAAAACTGCAACAACAAAAAAAACAATTGCAGAGAAAATTCTAAATATTTCACTTCCTGTTGGGTTTTCATACTTTTGCACCCTGGGTCTTTTTTGTAGGTATTGAGCTATTACTTGTGTAGTGAATTTCATACTCGTACATGAAACATAGCTCGAACGGCACTTAATTGAAATTTTGTAGGTGGCACTATCGAGCCATTTTGCCATGCCTAATTCTGAAACCCATATCAGTCGTAAATGTTTTACCACTTCTGACCCGTGTGCAGTTTCATGAGTTTTCAAGCATGTTTAGGCCCTCAAAAAAGTGATTAATTGTCGCTCGAATCAAATTCAAGGCACTGGTGCTTGCCTACAAGGCAACCACTGGCTCTGCACCAACATACCTAAACTCGCTTGTTCAGATTTACACACCCTCCAGAAGCTTGCGTTCTGCAAGTGAACGGTGCCTTGTGGCGCCATCCCAAAGAGGCATGAATCCCTCACAAGGACCTTTTCCTGGACCGTTCCCACCTGGTGGAATGACCTGCCTGTCTCAACGAGCAGCTAAGTCGGTAGCCATTTTAAAAAAATATCTTAAAACGCATCTTTTCCAGCAGCACCTGACCAATAAAGAATAGAAAAAAAAATAAATAAAATTGTTCTGTCCTATGTGTTCTGTGCTAGATTAACTGAGACTTGTTACAGCACTTGCATATTGTTGCCCTTGACTGTTTTTAGTTGCTTCTATTGCTCTCATTTGTAAGTCGCTTTGGATAAAAGCGTCCGCTAAATGACTAAATGTAAATGTAGAAGAATAATAATAGGTTGAGCAATTACAATAGGGTCCTCACACCATTGGTGCCTGTGCTTTAATGAACAAAGTAGAAGTATTGAACAAGTGTGGAAAAACAGGTGGTGAAAAAAAAAAAGAAAAAGGGTGTATAAGAGTTTGTGTGTGAGTAAATGGACGTATCACTGTTTGGTCGATTCTTCCCTCTTTTTGTGGCAGGAATTGATGTATATTGCTGTTAGTGAAATGCAGTATCTCTTTTTGCCAAGTAAATATTAAGCTTGTGCATCATTCTTCAAATTTGGGAAAGTTAAAATGTATTTTCACTAAATCCTTAACTTTAAGTTTTTTTTTTTTTTTTTTTTTTTTTTTTTTTTTTGGGAGGGTAAAGAGGTGTATAATATTCTAGGGTGTATGCTCCCGGGTTTGTACTGGGAGCATGGCTACCCTAGAGTTTTAATTTTCTGATGCGTCGTCATGGTGTAAAGATTGATTTAGTGTAGTCTGGCTGTAGCAGAAGTGATTGGACCTGAGAACATTTATGCCTGCGTCACGTATGAACAGCACTATTGTTGTGTTTGTGAAGACTGTTGGTTTGGCCAACCAGCTGGTGGAAAGTGGGGTAGTGGTTAATGGTATTTTTAACGCAGTCCTCCCTCGTTCTACTCCGAAAAAAGTGACTATATCTAATGTGCCGCCTTTTATTTTTAAACGAAGTTTTGACCAGAATGCTTTCTCGTTACGGTAAATTGGTTTCTCCCATAAAGATGATTCCAATTGGTTGCAAGTCCCCACTTTTAAAGCATGTTGTGTCATTTAGACGTTATGTCTACATGATTCTTCAAGACAACCTGGACAAATTAGATCTGTCTTTGAATTTTTCGAATTTGAGTTTAATTATGTAATTTTTGCCAGAACAAATAATATGAAATGTTTTGGTTGTGGTGAAACGGGGCACCTTATCCACACTTATCCAGGCAAATTGAATGATCCAAATAAAAATCCTCTACCGGTTGATGGTGAGAAAAGTAAAGAGGTACGTGATGAGGACATGCAGAATGTTACTGAGGCCGCATCTACTGATGCTGAAGTGCCTGGAACAAGTATGGCAAAAAAATCGGTACCATTAGCAGATGCTGAAATAGTAACAGAAGTAATGCAGGCAGATAAGATTACTGAAGGGAAGAGTGTAGGTGCCACTGAGGCGGAGAAAAATAAAGTACCCATGGTGAGTGATCAGTCAGCGGGTCAGGTGAATGAGTCGCAGAGCAGCGATGGACTTGCTGCAGATGTTGCACAACTTTCAGCCAGTATTGAGGGGAGTCAGTGTTCTGTGATTGAGTCAGAAGATTGTGCTTTCAAAACGCCTATAAAGAGAAGACTAAAGCAGAGCAGTATCGGTAAACAAGCGAAAAGAATGGATACTGGTGACGTCAGTCAAACTGATACAGAGAGTGAAAGCGATTTGTCTGAATGCAGCGTTTCATGTAGTTTACCGCTGAGTGTTTTTTCTAGCCGGTCTTACAGTGTGGATGATATAAAATCCTTCCTCAAAGTGACAAAAAATGCTAGAAAAGTTTGTATTGAAGAATATTTCCCTGATGTGGTGCAGTTTATTGAAAAAGCAAAGGCTTTCAGGAGGCTTTGTTAGTAATGATGATGTGTAAATGTCATTTTCTGATTTCTTTATTTTGGCTGTGGTTATTCTTTTCCTCATTTATGGGAGAATTGTGTGTCTCTTCTCTAAATATAAATGGGGCAAGGGAGATTAGGAATTCGAGATTTCAATTATTTGAGATCATTTGAGATAAAACAGAAGAAAATGTATGTTTTATTTTTCAAGAAATGCAAAGTGATATAATAAATACTTCTGATTGGGAAAGAGAATTTGACAGTGTATCTGTTTTAAGTCATTTGACCTCAACCAGTGGTGGAGTTGCAGGTTTATTTTCTAAGAATTTTATTCCATGTTCTTATAAGGCAGAGGAGATGATAAAAGGCAGACTTTTGAAAGTAACAGCTCTTTTTGAAAATCAGTCTTTTGTTTTTATTTGTGTGTGTATGTTCCAAACAATGCATTGGAAATAATGATTTTTCTAGATACACAGAAATGTTTTAGGTAATTGCAATTCTGAAGATTTATTATTTTTAGGTGGGGATTTCAATTGTACTGAGAATATTCTAGATAGGAATCATGTTGAACCTCATATGCCTTCACGAAGGTGGCTCATTTAGTTATTGAAATCACATGAGGTTATTGATGTTTGGAGAAATTTTCATGGCAATCAAAGGCGATATATATGTACTCATACTTATGAAAACTCAATTTCTCTAGCAATTTTGGATAGATTCTATGTTTTTAAACACCAGTTTAGTTTCTTTAGAAGCTGTTCAATTGTTCCAGTGAGCCTTTATGATCATAGCTTGACAGTGTGTTGTATCTTTGAGCTCCATTAAGCCAAAAAGTGCGCACTGGCATTTTAATAACAATTTATTATGTGACAATCATTTTAAAGACATTTAAAGAGTTCTGGAATAATTTTAGAACTACGAAATCTTCTTTCAAGTCTTTGCAGCAGTGGTGGGACATTGCAAAAGTACAGATAAAACAGATGTGCCAACAATATACTTGCAACGTCACGAGGGACATAACCTGTTCAATGAAAATGATAGAGAAAGAACTAGTTGAACTTCAGGGGATTGCTGACAGTACAGGAAATTTGACCCATTTTGAAAACTTTAATAAAAAGAAAAACATATTAGCTGAAATGTTAGACACAGTTACACAAGGAGCTCTGGTCAGGTCATGCTTTCAAAGCGTGGAAATGGATACACCCTCAAAATTTTTCTCTAATTTAGAGAAGGAAAATGGGCAGAGAAGGTTTATTCATGCCTTCCGCTCAGATGCTGGAGTCTTGTTGTCAGACCCTTTTGACATTAGAAGAAGAGCAATTGTTTTTTATGAAAAACTGTACAAAAGCGAACAAATGCCTGGAAAAACAGATGGTAATGTCTTCCTAGATAATTTACCCCAGCTATCCAAAGAAGCTAATGCTGAATTCAGTAAAGCTTTAACTCTGGAGGAGTTGGAAATAGCTCTCCAAAGTATGGAGTGTGGCAAAGTGCCTGGGGTTGATTGATTACCAGTTGACTTTTACAAGTCTTTTTGGTCGGAGGTGGGTCCGGATCTGCTGGAGGTGCTTGGGGATAGCCAATGGGCGGCTACCCATAAGTTGCCGTAGAGAGGTTCTCACTTTGTTACCTAAGAAGGGAGACTTGAATATTAAAAACTGGAGGCCGGTGAGTTTGCTGTCCAGTGATTACAAATTGCTCTCCAAGGTTCTGGCTATTAGGTTGGGTGGTGTTTTGGAACAAGTTATCCATCCTGACCAGACCTATTGTGTACCTGGTAGACATATTTGTGATAACATTTCTTTTATTAGGGATACTTTAGACATTGGTAAAAGTCTCAACTTAGATTTTGGTATAGTGTCAATAGACCAAGAAAAGGCATTTGATCGGGCTGAGCATAAATATTTATGGAATGTCTTAGCAGCTTTTGGTTTTAGTCAGAAATGTATTTCTATGATGAAGGTTTTGTACTGTGACGTTAAAGTTAATGGTGACTTATGTGCTCCTTTTAAAGTGTTTAGAGGTGTTAGACAGGGGTGTGCTTTGTCTGATATGCTCTATGCTTTGCCAATATAGCCTCTTTTAAATAAATTAAGAACAGACCTGTATGAATTATATGTTTCAAACGGTTCTAATGTGTTTAAAATATCAGCATATGCCGATTATGTTATTTTAATTAGTTTTTAGAGAGATGTGGATTTGCTGCTTCAAATATTAAACGATTTCAAAGTGGTTTCTTCCACAAAAGTAATCTGGACTAAAAGTGAAGCCATACTGATTGGGAGCTGGTTAAGTGGAGAACCGAAACTCCCAGTTGGCTTAAATTGGTCTAGGGAGGGGTTTAAATACCTTGGAGTGTTTTTGAACGATGGGTTATTGAAAAAGTAAAAGGTCGCCTTGAGAAATGGAAATATTTGCTTCCAAAAATGTAGTACATATATAGTTGTACAGTCGTACATTGATTACTAATAATTTGATGGCATCTTCTCTCTGGCATTGCTTAATTTATGTTGATCCTCCATCAGATTTTTTGTTTAAAACTCTTTTTTCTCAAAAAAAATATTTTTTTGGGGACAGGCTGCATTGGGTTCCAAAATCTGTTTTGTATTTGCCCAAGGAAGAGGGAGGACATGGACTCATACATTTACAGAGCAGAACAGCAGCTTTTTTACTTCAATTTGCACAGAGACTTCTTACTGGACCAGTGGACTCAAGCTGGAAATCTATAGCTTTTCCTATCTTGCAGAATTTTGAAGGCTTGAGTCTGGACAAGCCGTTGTTCTGGTTGAATCCTAAAAAGATGGACATGTTCAAGTTACCAATTTTTTTTATCAGAATCTTTTTAAAGTCTGGACCTTGTTTACAGTGCAAAGACTCAGTAATACAGGTTCCTTGTATTGGTTATTGCAGGAACCGTTGATTCATGGTTCGCGTTTGGATCTATCATGTGAAGGTCCTTTCCCTGCATTGCAAGGGATTCTTATTAGTTCTGGAGTAATTACACTTGGACATCTATCACAACTAGCTGGACCAGGTTTTAAGAATGTTGATGTAGTAGCTGAACATTTGGGCGTTCGATCGACACGTGCAGTGGCTAAACTCCTTGAGAAGTGAAGATCTGCTCTCAGCACAGAAGAACTCAAACTTCTGGAGGACTTTTCAGAGGGATGAATTTTTTCCGAACTGCAGATATCCTTTTTCCTAATCTGTTTGTATCGTCAAATTTAGAAGAATGTAAAAGTGTTCTTTTGTATTCTGAAAATGTGTTATTATTGGGTGCGGAGCCAGCCTCTGGAAAATTTTTGTATAAAAGTTGTCAAATCGTTGAATAAAAGGTTTTTAGATAATAGGGTGGATACATCCTGGCGCACCATCCTCCAGATAACAGAATGGAGAGCTCTGTACAAGTCACCATTAACTAAGAGAGTATAGGGACTTGCTTGGTTGTCCATTTTGTCAGCAGAGAGAAACTGTTCCATGCATTTATGCAATGTTATAGACTACAGTCTTTGTTTACTGTGTTACAGAATTTATTTGTTTGTTTTGGAGATTTTTTTTCTGTGGAAGATTTTATTTATGGTTTTAAATATGTTCGGAGACAGAGATTTCGTTGTCAACTTTAGAATTTTTTGTTGGGCCAAGCTAAAATGGCCAATAATACCAGAAAACATAAAATTGAAAGAGACATGGGTTATGATTTAGAGGCAGTGTTTTTTAACTTAATTGATTTTCGATATTTTCAAGCTATGGATGATCTTGTTGCTTTTGATTTGATTTGGTGTTATAAAAGGTGTGAGATTTGTGTGAGATAACTGATGATAATCTGCATTTTGCATCCCTCTTAAGATAATTGTGTTTTGATTTTTGCTGTGTTAATTCAATGGACAATGTTTTTAAATTTGTAATAAAGGGTGTTTGAAATTCAAACTCTCTCTCTCTCTCTCACTCTCTCTCTCTCTCTCTCTCTCTCTCTCTCTCTCTCTCTCTCTCTCTCTCTCTCTCTCTCTCTCTCTCTCTCACACACACACACACACACACACACACACACACACACACACACACACACACACACACACACACACACACACACACACATATACTTGGCTTTGGAGAGGAGCCTTCGGTCCACTATCTTGAGGGATCAAACAGTGAGACCTGGTCTCATTTCTGCAGCACTGGCCAGCTGCCCAGTCACACACACCATGCTGCCAACTCCTCTAATGAAGTCTGGTAATTAAGTGAGACCCTGAGACCTGAGGGTCTGAGAGTGTGTGTATGGGTTGAATATTTGGACTCAGAAGTCTTACATTCCCAGATACTCTATGATATTCCCAGAGAACCCACGATATTCCCAGATACACCAAACTCCAAGCAAAAAAAAAAAAAAAAAAAAAAACACTCTTCAAACTCCCCTAGTCATATCCTGCCTCTATCTGAAGGCTACTTCTACATTGTCTAAACCCGCAGTGAAATCATGGACTTATGGACAATCCCGCTTTCACTCAAGCCTGCTTCTTGATTACAGTCAGACTTCTCCCTGCAGTCCTCTCACTCCTCAGCGAGCTGGTACTGTGTGATTGTCGAGCGCGTGCATGTCATATATGATCTGATGTAAGAAGTTTGACTGCGAGGGCGCAGGCGCTGAGAGGGAGCGCATTTCCCTCTGCACGATAAGGGCTTCGGAGGCCTCATGCTGCTCTGTCCAACTGTAATGAGCCAATGCTAATTATCCTCAAGAGACGTGGTGCTAACCTTGGGCTTACTAGCCAAGGACTTCCATTAAACCCCTGCCAAGATTTACCACAGAGGAATTTGTGCGTATTAATGAGACAATAACAGTACATTTAGTTGAATGTATATGAGAGTCCCGCTAACAAACAAATACCATGTAATCAAATGTAAAGATATATAAACCAGCCCACGAGGTGCAGAAAAGTGTTGTAAAACTTGAAACGGGCCAAGTGATTGTTAACTTGAGTTAATTGCCGGCAGGGAATGCAATGATGCTGAAGGGAATGCAATTTCTTTATAAGGAGAAGTTTTAAATGTCTGATTAAAAAGTATACCAAACTTGATTTGACAGGACCGCTCACTAAAATATCAATGCTATGTCAGATAAGACATGAATATTTAGCATTAGCTAATCTTATTAACTCTTACAGTTGCCATGCAATCAAAATGGACTATTCTTTCTTTATTTCTATTCTTAGACATTAACTTCCCCTTCCCCTCAAAATTATGTCTGTTTTCTTCATGGTATGTCTTGGCGGAGGGTAGGGATATATATCCTCCACAATTGACTACAAACTGGCATTCAGATCTGTGTCCATATAGTCAGCTTCCTACGATCCAATACATTCCCGAAAGACTCCACCCTACGCAATTCTATATCACTTGGATATAAGTCACAACAGGGAAGACATATTAACTTTTCATTAAAAGGTTATTTGGGGAACCAAAAACGGTTCATTGCTGTAAAAGCCCCTTTTGGAACCTTATAAAGAGTGTTGTAAAACAGTATGAAGGACAAATTAAAGAAGCTGTTATGGAATGTGCACATTCATAAAGAAATATTACATCTCTGCATATTCCCTCACAACCTCCTCTTCTTGGCTTCTAATCAAGGCAATATTGATGAACATTTGGTAAATGCCTGGGAGGTCATTGAGAAAAAAAATCAGGCGTTCATGACTGTACAAGGCGTAGACTTTATCCAAGTGTCTGACACTGGGAGAAGATTGCAGTTTACTGACTTTCAGTATGCTGAATATAATAAAATGCACGTAAAAAAAAAATTACAAAAAAACTCTGTGTATACAAAAATCTATAACTCTGTACTAATTAACAAATCATACAATTTTATTCTGACACAATACTATAATGATGTGCATTATCTAATTTTAGAGCGCTAAAGAGACCCAATATGAGAAATCAAGGGTACAAGAAGTCAGATGTTATAGTATAGTGAGGAAAAAGGGTTTGTTTGTTTATTTGCATCTGTGTTTTTCTGTTTGCTTTTTGTCCTTTTGTTATATCGATAATAAGGCCAAGCTTCCACCCTTCTGGCTTGATTCTCAAATAGAGATAATCCAGATTTCCGTTTTCCTCTCCAACCTACTTATTTGTTTGGACTTCCTGTGGCCTTCTTCCAATGCCCAGCGCAATATCACATCAATATATAACCAATTTTCAGCTCCAGGACCAATGCACAATTACTGTGACTGCCCTCAGTGAATCTCCGGAGCTTGGATAAGGGAATCCATATTGAGAAGATTTAATACAAATCAACACTCTGACCCAAATTTAGCCCATTTACTCGCTTTCAGAGTGTAACACTCTAACCCCTTTTGGATATTTACGTCAATTGCATTATATAAACAGCATACTTTAAAATTAAATCATATATCAATATGCACTTGTGTCACATTGCTTCAGAAATCTCTTCACGATGAAGACAGGAAGGGAGAGGGAAGCAGAATTTAAATTGGTTATCGCAGAGCACTTAAGGCAACTATTAAAACTTAGATCATTACATACATCTCCATGTTCTTCATTCTCAAATATCTGATTGCATCATACATGTTGCAGCCCCCTTTTTTTTCTTTTTTTTTTTACCCCTCAACACACCCACACACACTAGGTGCACGTCACACATGCACAGTTAATTCTGGAGTCATTATGCCAGTTGTCAGTTCACATTGCAGCACAATGTTTCATCTAATGGTAATCTGTGAGACTTATGCAAAGAAAATTGAGCAGATCACATAAATACAATTTTGCTTAGTTCCATTACAGAAAGTGTTTTTGCATGTAGTTTCAGATAACAGAATTTTTATATTTCTGAATTAATTTCAAACCCACTAGAAGGTTTAATGTCTTTCTTCATCTCTCTCTTTCTTTCTCTCTCTGGCAAATTAAAGGGCACTAAATGCTTGTCTGATGAATTGGACTCTTGTAGAGAGTCTGTTCCCATCTGAACTACCATAGCTGAGGTGGCTAAAAATACACATATGTGTATACCAGCCATAAATACACAGTCTCTCTCATACTGCACACTTAAATGCCCACATTAAACACAAATATGTTTATTATGTCCCCATATATTTAAAGACATCTCATTAGGTGTTGAAACTGAGGTTATGAAGTTTAGACAATCTCTCTGGAGATAAACCATAATCTGTTAATGCAGGATGACAACAGGTGCCTTGTCAAAAAAAAAAAAATCCTATTGAAATTTCATTTTATCCTGTAGGATCTTCCTGGATTCTTATAATCCTATTGGACTTTCTGATTTATTTTAATGGAATTTCACTTTGTCCTGTAGGATCTTACTTGGAATCTTATTGGACATTGTGTTTTTATTTAATTATTAAATTATTAATTAATTAATTAATTTTTAGAGTCACCCTGGAATGAAAATAAAGTCACCCTGCTGTTGAGCATATGCCTTCTATCTTTTCCGGACCTCATAAGAAGAAATAAATAAATAAATAAACAAAAAAAGGTCCTGCATGCATGCTCCTCCATAGAAGTGAATGGCAGAGAAATCCAGGCTAAAACTTTACAAAACAGCATTGCCAACTCTCACGCATTTGGCGTGAGACTCACGCTTTCAGGCTCTGTCTCATGCTCTCACGCTGGCCAAGTAAATCTCACGCCAAATACCAAACCTGCTTTTGATATGAAACAAAGTCTAAGCTTTTACATTTTTTAAAGATTTGATACAAAATTCTTACAATAAATAGCGTTTTGGCGCACTTAATGTGGCATAACAGTTAAAGCCAGAGCCGTGGCATGCGTTCATCTCGTGGTGGCGCGCACGGTCACGTGGATCATGGCGCTCTCAATAGTTCCAAACAAACTGTGTCAATACATTTGAACGGCTTAAGCAGATAGACGACAGCTTCACTATACAGGTATTTGCAGCAATTTTTGGTGAACAGCACAGCATAGAGTGCATTGATTATTACGTCAACCACATTTACAGTATCATTTTATTATGGAGAGTGATGGAGATGCAACATTGTTAACATTAATGTTTATTATTATTATTATTATTATTATTATTATTATTATTATTATTATTATTATTATTATTATTTAGCCCTCAGGTATTCCTTATTAATTGGTCACACTCATACTCATATACATTGACCATGACCATACACCTTAACTGTTTTTCAATAAATAAATGTTTTATGTTTTGGTTCATTACTATTTATTGAATATTTTGAGGAGATCTTTTGGTACTAAATACTATTTTTGCAATAATTATGGTCCATTAATGACCACTTAATATATATATATATATATATATATATATATATATATATATATATATATATATATATATATATATATATATATATATATATATATATATATATATATATATATATATATATATATATACACACACACTCACCTAAAGGATTATTAGGAACAACATACTAATACTGTGTTTGACACCCTTTCGCCTTAACTGGCTTAATTCTACGTGGCATTGATTCAACAAGGTTATTCATTATTTATATTACAATTAGGGTAGTAATTAAGGTTAAAATAGATAATTCCAATGTAAAGAGGCAAAATAGAATCATTTTGTGGCTGGATTTTTTTTTTTTTTTTTTTTTTTTTAATGCCATCACCCACTAGGTGACTTATTTGTCCTTATACAGTAGGCTATATACATATGAAATGATACTAAATCAAGATCGAAATAGTAAAAAAAAAAAAAAATAACCCCCCTATAATAACCACCAGCCTATTTCTAAAGCAAAGAAACAAACACATCTGCATAATGCTTCTAATTTGTGAGCTCAAGGAGTGAGAATGTGTGGATTTATAATGTTATATATTAATGATTAGAAGTATGAATCATTACTGAGAATTGGTTCTTTTGAACAGTCTGATTCAATGAAACGGTTAGAATGAATTAATTTGATTCATGATTTAGCTCATTGTTCAGTTAAGATCCTAAAAACAATATGTATTAACAATTGTTATATATTCCCTGTGTGTGTTTGTGGACTTTTATGTTACTTCCTGTCTTGAGTGCCATGTTGTAGTTCTATGTAGTTTTTTTCCCTTTGATTAGTCAACCCAGTCTCGTTACCTCGTTATCTTTTTAAGTTTGTTTGCACCTGTGTATATATAGGCCTTGTGTTTCTCTTGTACTTGGTCAGCCATTGTTTGGATGTTCCCTTTCAAAAGTTACTCTCAATTCTGCATACTCCAGTGCATTGGGAAAACATCTTTGTTTGACCTGTTGTGAAGCATGTGTGCAAACACACCTCTGACTTAGTGATGGCAAAATGAGGCTTCCTGAACCACTGTGACTTCACTGCCCATTGCTTCACTCAAAGGTTAATTACCTGAAGTTTCATTAATTATTGCTCACTAGTGACACCTAGCTACTGTGAAAATAAATAGCAGACAAATCCATTAATCCTGAGCCAATGACCTAAGCAGACATTTGTCCATTTTTATTAAAATACAATATGTATCTTTCTCTGTCTGATGCAAAGACAACTGTTAGACACACTGTTAATTAATTATTTATAAATTGTTTGGATAGTGACAGTATGAACAACACAAGTGATGCTGTGTTGAGTGCAGTGCTTATGGTGGAGGGAATGTAATAAAGCTAACTGTATCAGAGCAGTTTGGGGAGGGAAAAGTTAAGAATTGTTACTGTTTTTTTTTTTTTTTTTTGCAGTGTACACAGTTTATTGTGCAGTTTTAGTGCAGAGTAGTGCTTATGGGACTGAGGATATAGTGGAGCAAACTGAAACACAGCAATTTGGGGTGGGTGAAGGAAGGATTATAATTGATTTTTATTGAGGAACATAATTTTTGAAGTGTGTTGGGGTTTAGACGATTCCTCTTCTTAGACAAAACCTCTTCAGCCTTGGAAAAGATCCATTCACAAGGAACAGAGAATGTTGTTGAACATAAAAATGCCAGTGCCAACTAGTATAAGATACAGGATACTGATGCTTCTTTTGAGCCCAATATACTAGTGGATCCTCAGATCTTGTGAGATTTACTTCCGATAAATACCGGTCCACTTCAACACTAACATCTGTTGCACTTGAGCTTTTTCTACTGTGATCAACCGTGCTATCCAGCAGATGCCAAAGGATACCTTATAATAGAGGAAAACTCTATTAGAGAAACACGATCTAACCTAATAGTAATAATGTAGTATACTGTAGAATTATAGTATAATGTAATAATATATAGCCCTAACACATATGAACCACAATAACGACAATGACACAACTCTCTGATTCTCTGACACTCACACCTCTACTACTCCTGACACTTTAAACGCCACAACAACCATAAGGTTGACACTCATACCGAACCGATGAAGTATTCCACACAAACCGAGGCCTCATTTGTCACTGGTCACGTGATTTCTCCATTAACAACACAAGCCTCGAATTGGGGCTTCATCTGGCACACCCATTTATTCTTGACACAAGCAACCTTTTTTTTTTTTTGGTTACATTGTAACATTGTAACAACAACGTAACATTTTAACTTAACTAACTTAACTTCATAAATGCAAGAAAATAGAAGAAAAATACTTGAAGAAAATACTTAGAAAAAATGTGTTAGAAGAAAATATTTTTTCAGTCTTTCCACTTAAACATTTTATGTTTAATTCAATGTGTTACTTATTGTTTCCCTGTAATTATTTGTGAAATTTACTAGCAATTTCCACCAAATTTCTTCAGTCTGTAGCTTCGCCCCATCAGTCAAATTATTCTTTCTCTTTTGAGGGAACTCACACTGCATCTATCAACACTTTGGGAACACCCTCTAGCATAGCACGTCTGAAGCATGAATGAAATCTCTCTCCAATCCTGATTGGTGCATCGTCATGACGTAGTATGTGACGGCATACACAGAAGCTACAAAGGTGACGCCGACACATAGTACAGATAGCTTTTGCTCTTCAGCAGGTGCTCTGTGTTGAAATTGTCTGTCTATTTGGTGTTGTTTGTCCAGAAAAGAGAGTATTTTGTGAAGTCGGCAGGCTTGCGAGCCCCGTGGTTCTGTCCCGCATCTGTTGAGGCAGCGCGGCAGTGTAGATCATTGGGCTCGCAGATGGACTTGTCAGCGGGTCTCGAGACTGCTGAGGCACTTTCTCAGTCCTCGTCTGACAGTTCAGATGTTCTCCCTCCCCGCGTGGAAGCCCGCGCTGCGGCTTCTTCCCCCAGGGTGGAGAACCCAATGCTTGAGCTGTCTGACTCTGAGGAATCAGATGTGCTCAGCATCGAGGCGGGTGACGTTAAAGCCCCAGACATGCCGCTTCATTCATAAAATAAGGAAGCTCAGATAGCTCTCGAGGGGGCTGCCTGTAGTGAGCCAATCAGGCTTGCGAGCCCTGTGGTTCTGGTCCCACGCCTGTTGAGGGAGCATGGTGGCTTAGATCATAGGGCTCGCAGATGAGTTTAACAGTTCCGATGTTCTTCCTTCCCGTGCAGTAGTAAAGTAGTAATGAAAAAAAGAGCCCGCCACTTCATAATCCATAATCCAGCGCGTAGATTACGGGTCTGCAGTGAGTGAACTCACGCGATCGGTGTGCATGTGATACTGTTTGGGTGCGAGGCAGGCAGTCAGCTCCTGAGGGTGCTGGCTGTGTTCATTGAGAAATATTTCGACGCATACAGCCGTGCACTTTTCGGGTGTTTTAGCCTCGCGCCTGTGGACTTTCATCTCGAGGGATGAATGCCAAATATATTGTGAACGGATCGAATCTCGCGTTTGCCGAGGCAGCGTGCAGATGACAAATCTGTATATTCATCTAAGATGGGAGCATGACATGCATGAGCAGTTTCCTGAGGGGGCTGCTTTCGTGCATTGTGAGATTTTGCTCCTCCACGGAACCCTCAGAAAATGTTGTTCTCACTGCCTCGTGCGCTGCGAGACGCATCGGTTTTCAGCAATTTCGTAGTGTCCGCCCGGAGTCGTTACGGCCCTGTCGAGTTGCTAACTTAGATGAGGATCCTGCTGGCCAGCCCCCCCTCCCGGGTAGGAGTGATCGAGGTCGCCTCCTCCATTGAGATCTTTGGAAGTCGATGTTGTGATCCCGCCGTCCATGACGCTCGGGCCACATCGATTTCCAGCGAACGCACGCTGCTCCATCCGCCTCTAGAGAGACCTGTGGTTGGACAGCGAACGCGTCTGCACACACCAAAAATCTTTCTCATCTACCACCTGCCGGTCAGCTGTTTCAGGGGGTCGGTAATAAGGCTCGGTTGACACCCGAGGCCAGCCTTGAGAGTTTGGTTCCTTTAGCAGATTATCTCTGCGCATGGTCATACCTCCAAATATATCTGCATGGGCCCTGTGACTGTAGAAAAGGGATACAGACTGCAGTTCAGTTACCATTCCCCGAAGTTTAACGGGGTGGTCTGGACAGTGGTGGTCCCAGAGCAGGTGTGGGTTATGGAACAGGAAGTTCACTCCCTGTTGGTAAGGAGGCCATAAAGCGTGTTCCTCTGCCAGACAGGGAGTTCGGGTTCTACAGTGGTACTTCATAGTTCCCAAAAGGGATGGGGGGTTGTGTCCAATATTAGATCTGAGGCACTTGAATCGTTCTCTGAGGAGATTCAGGTTCAAGATGCTCACAATTCCAGCCATTGTGAGTCAGATTCAGTTCGAGGACTGGTTCGTCACGATAGATCTAAAGATGCATACTTCCATGTAGCCATCCTTCCATGTCACAGGAAGTTCCTGAGGTTCGCTTTCGGAGGCGAAGCATACCAATATCGGTTCTTCCTTTCGGCCTAGCTCTTTCCCCTCACACCTTCACCAAGTGCATGGATGCCGTTTACTGAATTATATCGTCGACTGGCTCATATTGGCCCAGTCTTGAGGAATGTCAGTTCGGCATTGAGGTGTCGTTCTGGCCCATATTCGGTGCTTGGGGCTGAGACTTAACGTCTTCCCAGAGAACCCTGTTCCTGGTAGTTGTATGGGACTCAACTATGATGAGGGCACAATTATCCCCTGCATGTATTGAGTCCATACAGGCGATGGTCTCCAGAGCAAAATTAGGCTGCAGCCTCACTGAAGCAGCTCCAGAGACTGCTGGGGCTCATGGCAGCAGCGCCCAACAGAATTCTGTTCGGCCTCTTATACATGAGACCCCTACAGTGCTGGCTGAAAACCAAGGGATTTTCCCCAAGGGGAAATTCGTTCCTTTTGTTCAGGGTACCGCGCAGATGGCCTCGTTCCCTCATCATATGGAAGAAACCTTGGTTTCTGTCCCAGGGGCCAGTGTTGGGAGCATCATGTTGCCAGAAAACCGTTTCAACGGACGCCTCCCTCACTGGTTGGGGCGTGGTCATGGAAGGCCGATTTGCGAGAGGTCTGTGCGAGACCCAGCATTCTTCCCGGCATGTAAATCACCTGGAAATGCTGGCGGTCTACAAAGCTCTGATGAGATTTTTCCCGGACCTCCGCGGCCACCATGTCCTGATACAATCAGACAATATGTCTGTAATTTCATATCTGAATCATCAGGGGGGTCTGAGGTCGTGCCCTCTATGCAGAGTGGCACAACAGATCCTCCTGTGGTCTCAGGGGAAACTGTCGTCTCTCAGAGCGATGTATATCCCAGGGGATCAAAACCAGGGAGCAGACATCCTGTCGAGGCAGGGGCTGAGGCCCGGGGAGTGGCGACTTCACCCAGAGGTTGTGAAGGCCATATGCGAGAGGTGCGCTCCAGTGGAAGTGGATCTATTCGCGTCTTGAGAGATGTCCCACTGTCCGCTGTGGTTTTCCCTCACGCATCCAACCCTCTGAGGAGGGATCTGCTGTCTCAGGCAGGGGGCACAATATTCCACCCCCCGGCCCGAGCTGTGGGAGCTCTGAGTCTGGCCCTTAAGGGCCCGGTATCTAGAGGCTGGCCTGTCAGCAGGGGCTGTCGAGACCTTACTCAGCTCCAGGGCTCTTTCCACCAGGAGACTGTACAGCCTGAAGTGGAATGTCTTTTCCACTTGGTGTAGAGATCGTGAGGTGGACCCAGTTAACTGCCCAGTGGCTTCAGTGCTGGAGTTCCTCCAAGATCGTTTCTCCGCCAGTCTTACCTCATCCACGCGTAAGGTGTATGTGGCTGCCAATGGGGCTTTCCACTCGCCTATAGGTGATGGGCCATTAGGGAGGCACCATCTGGTTGTATGTTTCCTCCGTGGGGCTCATAAGATGATGCCTGCGACTCGCTCCAGAGTCCCAACCTGGGACCTGGCGGTGGTACTTGAAAGGTTGGCTGAGGCCCCCTTTGAGCCACTGGAGTCGGCTGAGGCAAAGAACCTGACCATGAAGGTGGCCTTTCTCCTCGCTATCACCTCTCTGAGGAGAGTGGGGGACCTTCAGGCCTTGGCGATTATGCCAACTTGCCTGGAATTTTTCCCCCGGCTGAGTTAAGGCTATCTTGCATCCAAGACTGGGCTATGTGCCCAAGGTGCCATCAAGTGTGGCATGGTCAGTGGTTCTTCAGGCATTCCATCCTCTGCCTCACGTGACGGTGGAAGCGGGGAGACTGCACCTGCTCTGCCCAGTCAGAGCTATAAAGATCTACTTGGACAGGTCTTCGCAGTGTAGGAAGTCAGACCAGTTGTTGGTGTACTTTGTCTCACCCAGGAAAGGGCTGCCTGCATCAAAACAGACAATCAGTAACAGAATTGTCCAGGCAATAGCCACGGCTTATCAGGTGCACAATTTGTCTTCACCAATGGGCTCATTCCACCAGGGCCATGGCCTCCTCGGTGGCCCTCCTTTCTGGAGTCTCGCGATTCTACAGTCTGCAACTTCCTGCGATGCCTGGCGCCAGGGTGCTCATGTCCTAGGTGTGCCTGGGTTCCAGCTTCGCACTAGGGCGGGCATGATTGTCGGTGTGGCCTAGTGGGTATTTCGCTCCCAAAGTGTCGATAGACGCAGTGCGAGTTTCCTCGAAATTGAATGTGTCGGGTTATGACTATAACCCTTGTTCCCTGAGAAGGCATCTCGCCGCCACCCCTCATCATGCAGGGAGCGCCTGCTTCATCGCAGAAACTATCTGTACTATGTGCCGGCGTCCCCTTTGTAGCTTCCGTGTATGCCGTCACATACTACGCCAATCAGGATTGGAGACAGATTTAATTGATGCTTCAGACGCGCTACACTAGAGGGCATTCCCAAAGTGTCGATAGACAGAGTGTCTGTTTCCCTTCTCAGGGAACAAGGGTTATAGTCATAACCCGAGACATTCTTTCCAAATGACTTGTTACAAGTCAGACATGTCTGTAAAAGGCAGCTCTCAGTTCAATGAGTAAGTGATTTTTATTTTTTTATTTTTTTATTTTTTTATTCAAGAACCACTTGGAGCAAATCAGTCCAATTCATAAACAAACTGTTCAGACTTTTTTGTGAACCAGTTCAATTCACTCAAACAATGAATTATTAATGAATCAGATATTGCTATTGCAAATTAGCATGTGTGACGCATATGAGTTGCCATTAGAACAGTTTTCACATTACATACTCATCAACAACCAAACACATTTAATACTAATAGCTTTAGCAGATCAGAGAATGTCTCGGTTATGTATGTAACCCTCGTTCCCTGAGGAGGGAAAGGAGATGTAACGTCAGTGACTGACAAATGGGGGTTTCGCCTAGAAGCCTATCATCCTCGAGATCTTAGAAAACGCCCAGTGGCAGTGTCAATGCCATGGGCATGCGGAATTTGCATGCGTAACTCCACCTCACCGTGTGGGTATATAAGGAAGTACGCTGGCACATCGCATTATGTTTACCTGCTGAGGAGCCAAGACTGAACTCTGGCCGGTCCAGTGGTACAGCAGAGTGGCAGAGGGACATTACATCTCTGTTCCCTCCTCAGGGAACGAGGGTTACCAGGGTTAACGTAACCAAGACGTTCTCTTTCATTCAGTCACTCTGAGTAACGTCAGTGACTGACGAATGGGGGTCCCGATATAATCCCGCCACTCGGCTGTCCTCCAGTGCCCTGCGTAAGTGCGAGCTCCCTGTCGTAAAATATTCCAGGTGGAACATGCGCCAAGATGCCTTATTAGCACTTAGAGGACCTAGTAATACACATATGACCCACTAAGGGCTGCATATTGAAAATTCTGGGGAACCAGCCGAAGGTGGACTTTTAACCCCAGGGGTGGCAAGGTTGCCAAGGGAAAACACCTGCTCGAGGAGGCTTATGGTGGAAATACATATGTGGGGGTCACCCAGAGGCGGGACCATGCACACGAAGGCACCTGGCCTGACACGAGGGTCTGGGCGAGTGGGCAGACTTACTGGTGTCGGTGTCGACAGTGCTGGATGAGCTCAGGGCTTCCGGGAAGCTCACCTGAGAAAATATTGCACGTATCCAGTCTGAGGAGTGGAATGGCGAGCAAGCGAAGACACCTGAGCCTAATCCATTACCGGCCACTAGTAGTGGCTAGTACATGGTTGGAAACAGGCTTCACTCAGAGATTGTAAAATCTGGCGAATGTGTTAGGTGTTGCCCAGCCTGCAGCTCTTCAGATGTCTGTTAGTGAAGCACCATGTGCTAAAGCCCAAGAGGAGGCCACACTCCAAGTAGAGTGGGCCCTGACCCCAAGGTTGCATGGATGCCCCTGCATCTGGTAAGCCAAAACAATGGTGTCCACTATCCAGTGGGACAACCTTTGCTTTGAAAGAGCCTTTCCCTTCAGCTTCCCGCCATAACAGAAAAAGAGCTGGTCTGAGGTCCTGAAACACTGCGTTCTGTCTACGTAGGCATGGAGGGCACATACTGGACAGAGCAGTGCCAAGGCTGGGTCTGCCTCCTCACCACCTGGTCTCTGAATGGTGTGGTGGGAACCTTAGGCGCATATCCAGGCTGGGGTCTCAGGATCACGTGAGAGTCGGCTGGCCCGAATTCCAGGCACGCCTCGTCAACCAAAAATGCCTGCAGGTCCCCTACCCTCTTGATGGAGGCCAAAGTGATCAGGAGCGCTGCCTTCATTGACAGGAACTTAAGCTCGACTGATCACAAAGGCTCGAAGGGAGGCCTCTGCAGAGCATCTAAAACTACTGAGAGGTCCCAAGAGGGTACGATGGGAGCGCAAGGAGGATTTAGTCTTCTGGTGCCACTCAGGAACTGATGACCAGGTTGTCCTGACTTACCTTCTTGTAGCGGCCACATATACCTTGAGGGTGGAAGGAGACACGAGAGAACGAACCCGATTGGGCATTTCCAGGGGTCTTCTTGGTGGTTTTTCCACTTCAACGCATAGACATGTCTAGTAGACTCTGCTCTAGCGGAAGTGATGGTAGCCACCACCGGAGGTGGTAGGGTACTCAAACCTACCTCGTCCCATCCAGGAGCCACACGTGGAGGTTCCAAAGATTGGGACGCGGGTGCCATAGGGTGTCCCGTCTCTGAGAGAGGAGGTCCTTCCTCAGAGGAATTTGCCAGGGAGGGGCTGTTGCAAGGAGTACCAGTTCTGGAAACCAGGTCCAGCCATGCCAGTACGGGGTGACCGAAAGGACCTGCTCCTTGTCCTCCCTGATCTTGCACAGAACCTGTGCGAGAAGGCTCACTAGGGGAAATGCATACTTGCACAGGCCCTGCGGCCAGCTGTGCACCAGTGCATCCGTGCAGAGCATACCCTTGGTCAGGGAATAATACAGGTGGCAGTGGGAAGAGTCGTGGGAGGCAAACAGGTCTACCTGCACATCACCGAACTGTTCCCAAATCAGCTGGACCATCTGGGGATGGAGTCTCCATTCCCCCGGAAGTGGCTGAAACCGAGAGAGCTCGTCGGCTGCCCGGTTCAGGACTCCCGGGACATGGACAGCACGAAGGGACCTCAGATGCTTCTGACTCCATAAGACAAGATGCTGGGCAAGTTGAGACATATGGCAGGAGCGCAGACCACCCTGATGGTTGATGTACGCTTCTGTGGCCGTGTTGTCTGACCGGACTAGTACGTGTTGACCCTTGAGCAGCGCTCAGAAGTGGTGCAGGGCAAACTGTACTGCCAGCAACTCGAGGCAATTGACATGCAGGCGGCGCTGGAGTCCTGTCCAGGAGCCTGCGGCAGCATGTCCATTGCACATGGCACCCTAGCCGTGGCAGAGGCATCTGTTGATACAACAATGTGCCTGGAAACTCGTTCTAAGGACATGCCGGCCCTTAGAAAGCTGATGTTCGACCACGGGGTGAGGGTCTGCAGGCAGGCCCGAGTCACCGGAACCCGGAGCATGCCCGACTGCCATGCCCATCACGGAACTCAATCGCGAAGCCAGTGCTGAAGCGGTCTCATATGAACCAATCCGAGCTGCGTTACCACGGCTGCAGATGCCATATGCCCCAGGAGCCTCTGAAATAATTTTAGTGGAAACGGCACTCTTGCTCTCGATTTGATGGAGGCAAGTCAGCAGTGACCGCGCACGCTCGCTCGTAAGCTGCGCGCACATGGCGACCGACTCGATTTCCATACCGTGAAAAGAGATCCTCTTCACTGGGCAGAGTTTGCTCTTCTCCCAGTTGACCCAAAGGCCCAGATGGGCTAAGTGCTGGAGCACTAGATCTTTGTGTTTGCACACCTGCTCTTGAGAGTGACTCAGTATGAGCCAGTCATCGAGGTACTTCAGGATGCGAACCCCGTGCTGCCTGAGCGGCGCAAGGGCTGCCTCGACAATCTTCGTGAAGATGCGAGGGGACAGAGCTAGCCCGAATGGGACAACTGCATACTGATATGCTCACCCCTCAAAGGCAACGGTCTGTATCAAGGAATAATGGAGACATGGAAGTAGGTGTCCTTCAGGTCGATCGCTGCAAACCTATCTGCTGGACGAACGCATTCAAAAAGGCGTTTTGCTGTCAACATCCTGAACGGAAGCCTGTGAAGGGATTGGTTCAGGACACACAGGTCCAGGATCGGTCGTAACCCACTGGTTTTCTTGGGTACAATGAAGTAGGGGCTGTAAAAGCCGGACTTCATTTTGGCTGGAGGGACAGGCTCGATCGCGCCCTTCGTCAGCAGAGTGGCAATCTCCGCACGCATGACTGGAGCATTGGGCCCCAGCATGGTGTACCGGACTCCCCGGAAGCGGGGAGGAGCCTGAGCAAACTGAATCGCATAGCCGAGCCTGATAGTCTTCGCGACCCAGCGGGACAGTCCGGGAAGCTGTAGCCAGGCTCCCAAGAACTGCACCAGCGGGGTCATTCGGACCACAGATGTACCCCGGGTGCGGCAGTGAGGCAGCGTGAGCGGCCCGGACGTGGGAGGCATAGCATCCCAGTGTGGGGGCACAGTCAGCAGCTGCATCCTGACAGAGGAGACCAGGGAAGGACATGTGTTCCACGGGGATCTGCTCTGAGAGGAGGCTGGCGACAGAGAGGGACGAGAGCGGCGTGGCTCGGGGACGGCGCACACTGTCGTCACCGGTCTCTGGGTGCTCAGGGATGGATATGTCAGTTGTTTCTTTAACCCGATTAGGGTGCTGCCCGGGGGCCAGCAGTGGAACAAAAGATTCTCACCCGGCCCTCCTCCGGAGGAAGGAGTGGCCCTGCTGCCATCTCCTGGAAAGAACCACCCATCCCTGAGCTGTCCACTTAGCCTGGCATTTTTTCACAGGCTGCAGGGCTGGGGCGGACTGGGGCACCTTCCTGCGGCGTCCTCAATGGCATGGCGCGGGTAAAGGCTGCTGCTGGGGCAGTGCAGGAGGGGCGCCCTCGGCAGCGAGCAGACTGAGGCAACTGTGCCGGCGGTTGGGTGGAGGCAGCAGCTGACCGCCGGGGCAGTATGTATCTTATGGCCTCAATCTGCTTCTGGGCGGTTGAGAACTGTTGGGCGCAGCTCTCAACCGTGCCGCCGAATAGCCCTTCCTGGGATATGGGGGCGTCAAGGAAACGAGTCCGCTCGGCGTCCCACATATTGGCCAGGTTGAGCCAAAGATGTCTCTCCTGGACCACAGCTGTGGACATCACCTGGCCCAGGGAGTGTGCGGTCACCTTCGTCGCCCGGAGGGCAAGGTCGTGGCAGCACGTTGCTCATCTCTGAGCCCTGGGTCAGCTCTGCCCTCATGCATGTCGCACAGCACTTTAGCCTGGTAGGCCTGAAGGATGGCCATGGCATGCAAAGAGGCGGCCTGCCCCGCAGCTCTGTAGGTCTTCGCCACCAAGGATGATGTGAATCTACAGGCCTTGGAGGGGTGCTTTGGGTGACCACGCCAGATTGAAACACCCTGCAGACACAGTTGCCGCCCCCAAAAACCAATCATCCAACCGCGAGCACTCAGGCCGAGGCGGAGGGTTCCACTCCAACCCGAGACTCGCGGCTGCCCGGGCAAGCATGGCTGTCAGCTCTGGGTCCGACTCAGGCAAAGCTGGCACACCCGAAGGTGGCAGCACAGCCGAATCATCATCCTCAGAGGACTCTAGGCCACCTTGAGATTTCTTCGTCCTCTGCGGCACCAAACGAAACACGCGGGACAGCAGGTGCTGGCAGGTGCTGTCTGAGTGCACGGCGGGAGCGGTGCTCTAGAGAGGGGTGTGGGCCGGGGCATGAGCATCGGAGCTTGGTTCCACACCGTCACCCTCAGGTCACCCTGGCCACCAGCCAAAGAAACATAATGCGATGTGCCAGCGTACTTCCTTATATACCCACGTGGTGGGGTGGAGTTACGCATGCAAATTCCACATGCCCATGGCATTGGCACTGCCATTGGCCGTTTTCTAAGATCTCGAAGATGATAGGCTTCTAGGCGAAACCCCCATTTGTCAGTCACTGACGTTACTCAGAGTGACTGAACGAAAGGGAACTATAAGTTCAGGGCCCTGTCAGGAAGAGGAGCTTGAACCAGTTGCAAACTTGCTCATTGTACTAAAAATGCTTCCTAAAGGCTTTCATTGTGTGCTTTTACTGCGACTAAAAATGCAATAATCAGCATGTGTACGTGTGCAAATAACAATAAGGCAACGGTCATATGAGACATGACAGATAACCCATGGATTTTCCATAATTGTATTAAATTGTGTAAAATAATTACTTTATTTAGCCTGACTTTTTGGTTAGCGGTTAATGTGATGAATACACATCATATCACAACTCAACTCAACCAAAACATAGTTTGAGCAGTTTGAGATAACTGGATAGTTTTGAAATTAAAACTTCTCTTCTTTTCTCTTTTTATAACCTTCATATTTATAATGTGGTCACAAGTTTTATGTTAATGAATAACATGTGACCTCTCAACCTCAACAAATTATAATTAAGATAATCAGTGAAGTCGACTGCCTGACTACAAATGAAAAAGTTCCCCATTCTAGAGCCTTTGCGTTCTTTTCTTGCCATTTTCTTTTCTACATCTGTCTGATTCTGCCAGTGACATATTCTGTCCCTACCTGCTGCAGGCAGTAATTTCTTCCACAGGGCTGAATGGATGTTGCATTGTCGAAGGAGATAAGAGCTAAACACACACATACACACATACACACACACACACACACACACACACACACCTCTCTCTTCTTCCCTGCGTACTCTCTCTCTCTCTCTCTCTCTCTCTCTCTCTCTCTCTCTCTCTCTCTCTCTCTCTCTCTCTCTCTCTCAGCACACATAGACCCTAGTGGAAGTGCAACACAATCATCCAGAATTTAATTAGCCCAACTAATGTCATTTCAAACTCAATGCATTTCTAATCCTCCACAATTACCAAAGACATCAGCACACTCATTATGCCTTACCACTGAGCCATATTATCTGGCAAACTGAGAGGCATGATTTCTGTGAAAAGTATAATTCTGATCGTACTGTAGTCTGGAATTGAACTTCACCATACAATCATAAAACTAATCTGTGGTGTCTTCACAAATTGCAGTTTTCAATTGTGCATTTATATTTAAATTATGTTTTAAATTGATGCATAATCTTCTCCTGGGCTAAAGACATGAGAGATTATTGAGTGATGATTTTATGGACTTCACTTTGCTTGACTGTCCTTTCTTGGTTAGTTAATTGTCTCTAAATTTCAGTCCAAGAAACTGATCATAGTTGGCAAAGAGAAGATGTATTGGATACGCCGTTATGTGGCTCAAGAGGTGGAATCATTCAGGCACGCTGTCATGACTAAATAGTTTTTGATTCATAAACATCTGGCCATTTGGCTAGTTGTGTTTTGAAAAAGGTGGCCTGCTTGCAGCTTTGTGGTTGTCAGCTGTTTTGGCTCTAGTGCAACCCTTTGGAATGTTGCCACTAATATTTGGCCATTTCATGTCTTCTACAACAAAGATGTTGCACACCCTGGAATTTTGGCCATATTGGCTTTAAGGGCAGCCATGTGGGTACGCTGCTCATGGGATGCAGCCATTTTGGCTCCAGGGTAGCCCTGTGGGTATAGTCTCCTGAGAGCCAGCTATGTTGGTTTCAGAGCCAGTCTTTTCAGGGAAGTTGCAGCGTTTGCCCTGTCACAGGAAGCAGCCTGTGGGAATTTTTATATGGCAGGCTACAGATGACCAGTGTGGGTAGAAAGCCTTCTGGAAGCCTGGACAGGACTCAGTGTACATATGTTCAAGCAAATATGTCCCAGAGCATTTCGGACGGCACAAAAATCCACACAGCAACAGTTTATACACACTTATACACAGATTTTCCTTATCGACAAAGTGTTCAATCAAAAAGTAATCTATTCTTTTCACAAGTTTTGCTAAACTTCTCCTAAAAAACAAGTAATCACCACATTGTAATGGACCAAAAATTTCCATAGCCCAAGGCTGTGTAAGAACAACCGTGTTCTGTAGTCAAAAGGTGGGAACATTTTGTGGTGGACATATAAGAAAGTGAAAGAGATAATTGCTTATTTTTAGAATTTTTTACTTTTTATCTTGACCCATGCTGGTAATGAGTGAAATGGCTGCTTCTTATTCCCTGACGTGTTTCTTTTGGTGGTGGCACAGGATTGAGTCATTCTGGTCTTGTAGTTTCCCAATACTTCACTGTCATTCCTTTTATAAAATACCCCTTTTCCATCAGAATTGTTCACATTCTGGAGCCAGAGCCTGTTCTCGGCCAGGCTAACTGGAGCCTGTTGCGAACCGGCTGCGTGTTTTCACAGACTTGAGAAACTAATGGTGACGTAATGCTCCTGTGTGTTGTTTACTTGCCTATAACCAGTCTAAAAATTAAAAAATAAATAAACATTGCACGTCACAGTGTTTGTGCAATATGGCACTTCTGTACATTGCTCAACGATACAGCGCCAGAAGTTCTCTTCCCCCCGCTCCCCGGCTCCGTTCGAGATCAGTAAGTTTTTAGTTCCCTTTCGAGGGAACTCGAACTGCATCTGACGACACTATGGGAACGTCCCCCCGGCGTAGCGCATCTGAAGCATGAATGAAATCCATCTCCAGTCGTGATTGGTGCTGCATCATGATGTAGTATGTGATGGCATATGCGGAAGCTACAAAGGGACGCCTGCACAGAAAACAGACAGCTTTTGCTCTTCAGCGAGGCACTCTGTGTTGAATTGTTTGTCTATTAGTGTTGTTTGCCCAAATATCTAACGTTTAAGCATGGCAAGCGAGCAGTTTAGAAGGTGTGTGCATCAGTGTCCTCGTTATATTATGGGCACGGACACAAACCAGCTGTGTGTGTATTCAAACTCAGCATCGACTGGCCACAAGAGAGAGTTGAAGTCCAGCCAAAGAGCAAACTGGATGGACACTTTTTCAAGCAGCAGGCTCAGCCTCCACGCCAGGGCTTACCATTTGTCCCGGGCTTGCTGGACTTGCACAATGAGTTGTGGTTGCCATTGGGGCTTTCCACTCGCCTATAGGTGATGGGCCATTGGGGAGGCACCATTTGGTTGTACATTTCCTCCGTGGGGCTCGGAGGATGAGGCCTGGGGCTCGCACCAGAGTCCCAGCCTGGGATCTGGATGTGGTACTTGAAGGGTTGGTCGAGGCCCCCTTTGAACCACTCAAGTCGACCGAGGCAAAGAACCTGACCCTCAAGGTGGCTTTTCTCCTTGCTATCACTTGTCTGAGGACAGTGGGGGACCTTAAGTCCTTGGCGATTAAGCCAACTTGCCTTGAGTTTGCCTCTGGTGGAGTTAAGGCCATCTTGCTTCCGAGACCGGGATACATGCCCAAGGTGCCATCAATGGTGGCACGGTCAGTGGTTCTTCAGGCATTCCATCCTCCGCCTCACTTAATGGCAGAAGCGCGGAGACGTCACCTGCTCTGCCTGGTCAGAGCTCTAAAAATCTATTTGGAGAAGTCTTCGCAGTGGAGGAAGTCAGACCAGTTGTTGGTGTGCTTTGGCTCACCCAGGAAAGGGCTGCCTGCATCTAAGCAGACGATCAATAATTGGATTGTCCAGGCAATAGCCACGGCTTACCAGGTGCACAACTTGCCTTCACTGATGGCTGTGAGGGCTAATTCCACCAGGGGCGTGGCCCTTCTTTCCGGAGACTCGCTTCAGGAGATTTGTGAGGCGGCCCGGGTGGGCCACCATGCACACCTTCATTAGATTCTACAGTCTGAAGCTTCCCGTGACGCCTGGCACCAGGGTGCTCACATCCTAAGTGTGCCTGGGTTCCGGGTTCACACTGGGACGGGCGTGATTGTCGGTGTGGGCTAGTGGGGATTTCATTCCCATAGTGTCGTCAGACGCAGTGCGAGTTCCCTTGAAAGGGAACGTCTCGGGTTATGTATATAACCCTTGTTCCCTGAGAAAGGAACAAGACACTGTGTCTCGCCGCCCCACCTCACAAAAAGTGCCTGCTTCATCGCAAGAGCAGTCTGTATTCTGTGCCGGTGTCCCTTGGTAGCTTCTGCATATTCTGTCACATACTACCCCATGACGCAGCACCAATCACGAGAGATGGATTTCATTCATGCTTCAGACGCGCTACGCCGGGGGGGGCGTTCCCATAGTGTCGTCAAATGCAATGTCTCGTTCCCTTCTCAGGGAACAAGGGGTATATACATAACCCGAGATGTTTTTGAACCGATCTTTCCGGCCTGGAACCCCTCTTTTCTCCAGTGGAAATCCACAGAGTGGTTTGAGAAGGCCAGGAAACCTGTACCGGAACCGTGTCAGTGGAAAAGAGGTATTAGACTCCTTGAGATGAAGATAACATACCAAGGTCTTTCCAAATCAATTATTTCTCACTGAAAGGATTAAACTTCAACTAATGTCTAAGAGAGACTATTAATGGATTCTTTATCTTTTCTTCTTTAATAAATATATAATTCTTCACCTTTATACATACAAAGAGAGCATCACAAAAGATAGATCCTAACATAACTTGGAGGATATTTTTAATTATTTAAAAGATTCATTTTAAATTCATTTCGGACGGCATAAAAATCCACACAGCAACAGTTTCTACACACTTTTTCCTTATCGACAAAGTGTTCAACCAAAAAGTAATCTATTCTTTTCAGAAGTGTTGCTAAACTTCTCCTAAAAACCAAGTAACGGACCAAAGATTTCCATAGCCCAAGGCTGTGAAAGAGCAACAGGTATTCTTTAGTCAAAAGGTGGGAACATTTTGTGGTGGACAAATAAGAAAGTGAAAGAGATAATTGCTTATTTTTAGCATTTTTAACTTTTTATTTTGGCCCATGCTGGTAATGAGTGTAATGGTAAGTAAGTGGTAAGAGTGCCTAACATACCTTGGAGGATATGTTTTTAATTTTAACCAGGGTTTGAGATTAACACTCGCCAAACCGTCATTTGCCGTTGGATTTCAACTGTGGCATGTAACACAGTCACTCCCACTAGCCACTGGCGGATTTAATTTTATTGTAGTCTTCTCAAAAGGCATCTGTTATAATTGTGTTGTGCATTATAACCAATCACACATGATTATTTTGAGATTATGAATTCAATGTCTAATAATCAGAGGTGTTCAGATTAGTCATCGCTGAAAGCGCGCTCTTACTCACTCTCACTGCATCTTCAGAGCGCACTCTCGCTCACTAAAATCTGCATTCTCATCATAAACAACAAAGCAAAGATGTACGTGTGATGTACGCAGGAGATTCATTCATCATACAGTGATTGACTGTTTTTGTTCTATTTCGGCATGAAAATGGATTCAAACAAAGATCACAACCATAGTGCATCTAATGTGACTGGCAGTGGCATGAAGTTGGCTTGATGTTGAACGTTCAATATTCGCAAATCTCTAAAGTTACATACAAAATTAGTATACACGTTTCTAACTTCAATAGCATTTGAAGAAAATGACTTCCAATCATAAAACCAACTGTAAATTGTTCATCTATGTGTCAGGTATGATGCACACCTTTTAGATGTTTGATATTTAATAAAATAAACTGTCAAATCACATGAAAATATGAATATGTATTACACTAGGCTGTATGGGTTCATACACAAAATATTTAAATATGAATATAAATATAATGTCATAGCTGATAGAACACTGATGAGAATATTGCTTGAGAATAAATAATATTTACACCACAAAAAAAAGCACTTACACTTTCAATTTTATTTTTTTATTTTTTATTTTTTCAGACAAGCAACTGTTTTCTGTCCATTAAGGAGTTTTACACACAACCTTATCAGAGATAAATAGGCCTATTTGATGACCTGTCATGTTATACATTTCATGTAGACTTGATTTGAGTGTGTACAGTGGTCATTTACATAGAGCCAACAACAAATTTCCCAACAACAACATTTTGGCCTGTGAAAATGCTGTGTTAACTTTGGAAAACAACTAGCCATGGTGGCTGGTGATCAAAAAGGTTAATGTTCAAGCCCTGATTCTAACCTCATGTCCATAATATCAAGAAAGTGAAACCCAGCTGGAAATTCTTGGAAAATGGTTCAGTGGCAGTGGGCAAATGTACAGCATTTTGTTCTGTACCATAGACCAAGAATACAATACACCTGGATGCTTACCCTGACTCAGACAGCCGCTGGTATGTTTTTGAATATGAATTATTATTGGCCTGAGGTTGTACAACTTAATTTCAGACTATGATTTAAGTAGACTAGAATTGACTGACCTTCTTAGAGGACAAAGATAGCAATCAAATAACAGTTATCTGAATAGCCAATAATATTTAAGAAGGGATGTGGCTAGATGTGGCTGCCGAAATATGCTTACAAGAAATGTAATGTAAAATAGTAAGCTTGAATACACAACTGCATGCAGGGTCCTTAAAGTGACCCATCCTTTATTTAGCTCCAAATCTGTTTAGCTGTCTTTGTTTTCTAATTAGAAGAACACTGGGGACCAAACTCTATATATTATCAATCTTTCCACATAAGTGCATAAGTAAAATGTCTCATTCTCATTGAACTCTACCACCATTAAGACAGCAATGAGACCATTAAAGCCCTTGTACTGGAGCCTGGTTCAATTTTACACATAAATAACATTTCTGAACTAAAACCACAGTAAAAATATTACCATCTGGAATTAAGTTCTTAATCATGTCAGCCTCCCCTCGGCCCAGCCTCATTTTGGGCCCATAACCTCTATTTGAATGCATTGCAAAGACTGTGCCCTGGCCACATCACAGATCACACAAGTTTCTTTAAAAGCATGCTAATGTACTCCACTTCCTATGTCCTCATCTGCTTATTAATATACATATTTAAAAAGAGAACATTATGCAAATCAGGACCAGCTCCAGATTAGATTTGAAGCCTCATGATTTAGTCTGAAAAATAATTCTGTACACATTAACCATCCACCTAAGGCAAAACATTGTCATTCTCCCCTAGTTTAACCTAATTACCCCACAAACATTAAAACCACATTTCGGGTATCTTGAGGGAAAAATTAATGATATTCTATAGGAATTTATGACCTGTGAAATCTTCTTATTAAAGGTGGGGGTTCACAGTGAAGTTTCATTTTTCTTTTTTTAGACTGTGATTTTTAAATATACATATCTTATTTTTATTATACATTTTCTTGTTGCTTTTATTCATTGCAATACATTCCAAAAAGCATAATTTGTTAAAAATAAAATATTTTTTTAATTCTGCTTATGTTAGCTAATAGTACTAAATGCAGCATCTATTTTAAGCAAAGCCCCTCAGTTCTGTTGCTTGCTTTGTCACAATTAGCTTTCCCAAAATGACTCTGAAGTTTATGTTCCCTGAAATTCACAATTAGAGCTGCAGAGCAATTTAAGGCTCTTTTTTTAGTCTCTAAATAATCATCCATACGCTGCTCCACATAACTGAGTGTTGTGAGTTTGCCTCGCAGTCAAACCTGCTTGCCTTTTTGAATACACGCAGAATGTTCGGCTGGTTGCCTTGGCAACTGGGATGCAGAGTTTTGTGGCCCTCTTTGCTAACGTGTCGCCCCTGGCGCTCCCTCTTAACGCTCAGTCGCTTCCCATCATGCTCCTTGTTTTTGAGGTCTGCTTTGAAAAGCCATCCTGATCACAGGAGCCCACACAGATCTACAGCAAAGCAAAAAAAAAATTAAAAAAATAATATATATATATATATATATATATAAATATTAGTTCCATTCAGAACGATGGGATAATTTAGAATTTTCTCTAAAACTTTATCTTCTTTTCAAGAAAATTCGAAACATTCTTATTGAGAAATTAATTAATCTGGTCAGGGAATTAGCTGCTTTTTCAATCTGCCCAGTCTTGGACAATTCAGATCATCCCAAAGGATAAAAACTATCCACATTATATGTGTCCAGAGTGCAGCTGGAAGCCCTTACATGAATGTGCATCTGGGGTATATGAATATTTAAAAGATTCTTACTGATTAAACTGCTCTGCATTTTGAAGCTTTAACATGAAATGATCATCATCACGGGGGATCGTATTCCCTCTCAGCTGCAGCTGTATCTAGAATAGGTAAAAAAAAAAAAAAAAAAAAAAACACGTAATATAACCTAAATTTAAATTTTGCTATTCCCTGCATGATCCACATGAATATTCTAGAGAATTCAGGGATTTTACATCATAGCCCCCCGCTAGAGAGATCTTCTAAACAGACCCTAACCCTTCCACATCCCTGCTCCCTCTCCTTGTCATACATTCAGACACACAGATCTTTATAGACATCACCATTGTGTTGAGCTGTCAGTTCTGGCAGTAACTCAGCGGACATGTTCCAGTCCAGATCTATCATCTGGCTAGCCTTCAATCCCTCATCCATCAGCGTACTCAGGCTCCCGCAGACCCCTGCCTGATCCCATCATATCAAACTTCAGGGAGCTGTTCTGTAAGTGAGAGACTCAGGGTTACAGCTGACAATGAGTGAGTGGTGTGTCCAGTGTTTTAAAGGTTGTATTGATATGTTGTTGATGACCCTGGGGTGATTTTGGACACAGATGGGACAAGAAGACCTTTAAACACTTATAATGGATCACTAATACTTTGTCCCCTGGTTTCACAGACAAGACTTAAGTCTAGTTCCAGACAAAAATGCATGTTTGAGCTGTTTTAACTGAAATCTATCTTAACTCCCCGCCAAAAATGGAATGTTCCTTTATTTGTGAGTAAACGCTTCCCTGCCAAACACAGAATTTTCCGGGTTTATGGGTTTTCGCTGTTAGATGCTAGGGGGAGCTATTACGCATCTTCTGAATGAGTTCAGCATCTCCTGTCAAAACACAGGTGAAGGAAACGCAAGCAGATGCATATGTAAAATAACGTGATCATCAACATTAAACATCATTTAAATCAAAATTATCTAATGTTACTGAATGAAATGTCGACCCAGGACGAGCTATAGGACAGTGCAAGCATTAGGGGTGTTGATGGATCTACTCCATCTGTGTTTGATCATCGTTCTGAATCTGTTCTGGATGTAGTCTTTCTCAAAAACTTGATTTTTCTCAGATTTTTGTACAAAATTGTACAAAACTTTTTTATGAAACTTACCCATTCATTTTTCTTTTTTTAGACTGTGATTTTTAAATATACATATCTTATTTTTATACATTTTCTTGTTGCTTTTATTCATTGCAATACATTCCAAAAAGCATAATTTGTTAAAAATAAAATATTTTTCAAATCTACTGTTGTTAGCTAATAGTGCTAAATGCAGCATCTATTTTAAGCAAAGCCCCTCAGTTGTTTCTTGCTTTGTCACAATTAGCTTTCCCAAAATGACTCTGAACTTACCCATATTCAAGTGTTAATAAGAAATGTATGAAGCTAGAATAAAAGTTGTTTTTATTTATTTATTTTATTATTTTGATATATTACATGTTCGGATATCCATACAACAAAATATTCTGTGGGCCATTACATTTTTCTTTTTCTAAGGCATGTGTATAAAAGCTTCTTAAATGTCCTAATTGAACTAAAGCCTACTGCTAGCTTAATCTAAACCCTGTCTGTGAGACCAGGCCTGTGTGTGTTTGTGTAGATATGTGTCACATATACCAAACCTTATTTTTATGTTACTTATTCAAAAGATTTTGAGTACTTTTAAGGTAAACACCTATCTTTAGTCAAATCAATGTGGTCTGTAATGCCATATAATTCCCATTCAAATCAACATCAATCACCTGGCAACATTATATTATTATATTATATTATATTATATTATATTATATTATATTATATTATATTATATTATATTATATTATATTATATTATATTATATAATTGTTTTGCATCCAGAAGGTGTTACATCATCTACTAGCAGCAGCTAACAGAACAGTGCTAACCAGCCAAACCATGACACCATTAATCATATACAAATAATTTATAGGTCTGTGAATAATTGTTTAGCTAAGTTTATAAACGCTTCTTTGTGCCTTATTATTTATGAAGGGACCATATTTTACAAACCCGATTCCAAAAAGTTGGGACACTGCACAAATTGTGAATAAAAAAGGAATGCAATAATTTACAAATCTCATAAACTTATATTTTATTCACAATAGGATATAGATAACATATCAAATGTTGAAAGTGAGACATTTTGAAATGTCATGCCAAATTTTGGCTCATTTTGGATTTCATGAGATTTCATGGATTTTCATTGGATTTCACACATTCCAAAAAAGTTGGGACAGGTAGCAACAAGAGGCCAGAAAAGTTAAATGTACATATAAGGAACAGCTGGAGGACCAATTTGCAACTTATTAGGTCAATTGGCAACATGATTGGGTATAAAAAGAGCCCCTCAGAGTGGCAGTGTCTCTCAGAAGTCAAGATGGGCAGAGGATCACCAATTCCCCCAATGCTGCGGCCAAAAATAGTGGAGCAATATCAGAAAGGAGTTTCTCAGAGAAAAACTGCAAAGAGTTTGAAGTTATCATCATCTACAGTGCATAATATCATCCAAAGATTCAGAGAATCTGGAACAATCTCTGTGTGTAAGGGTCAAGGCCGGAAAAACATACAGGATGCCCATGATCTTCGGTCCCTTAGACGGCTCTGCATCACATACAGGAATGCTACTGTAATGGAAAATCACAACATTGGCTCAGGAATACTTCCAGAAAATATTGTCGGTAAACACAATCCACCGTGCCATTCACCGTTGCCGGCTAAAACTCTATAGGTCAAAAAAGAAGCCATATCTAAACATGATCCAGAAGCGCAGGCATTTTCTCTGGGCCAAGGCTCATTTAAAATGGACTGTGGCAAAGTGGAAAACTGTTCTGTGGTCAGACCAATCAAAATTTTAAGTTCTTTTTGGAAAAATGGGACGCCATGTCATCTGGACTAAAGAGGACAAGGACAACCCAAGTTGTTATCAGCACTCAGTTCAGAAGCCTGCATCTCTGATGGTATGGGGTTGCATGAGTGCGTGTGGCATGGGCAGCTTACACATCTGGAAAGGCACCATCAATGCTGAAAGGTATATCCAAGTTCTAGAACATATGCTCCCATCCAGACGTCATCTCTTTCAGGGAAGACCTTGCATTTTCCAACATGACAATGCCAGACCACATACTGCATCAATTACAACATCATGGCTGCGTAGAAGAAGGATCCGGTACTGAAATGGCCAGCCTGCAGTCCAGATCTTTCACCCATAGAAAACATTTGTCACATCACAAAGAGGAAGATGCGACAAAGAAGACCTAAGACAGTTGAGCAACTAGAAGCCTGTATTAGACAAGAATGGGACAACATTCCTATTCCTAAACTTGAGCAACTTGTCTCCTCAGTCCCCAGACGTTTGCAGACTGTTATAAAAAGAAGAGGGGATGCCACACAGTGGGAAACATGGCCTTGTCCCAACTTTTTTGAGATGTGTTTATGCCATGAAATTTAAAATCAACTTATTTTTCACTTAAAATGATACATTTTCTCAGTTTAAACATTTGATATGTCATCTATGTTGCATTCTGAAATAAATATTGTAATTTGAAACTTCCACATCATTGCATTCTGTTTTTATTCACAATTTGTACAGTGTCCCAACTTTTTTGGAATCGGGTTTGTATAAGGGAGCCAGTAAATGTATCCAAGTAAATAAATACTGTACATTCCAATTCAAGCTAATAAGTTCCTCCTGTATTAGCACTTTATTAAATCTCCCTCTATCTTACTATCCTGTTTATTCTTAAAAAAATAACCAACTTGGTCTTTGGATTTTTAAATATCCATTTAAAAACTGATTAGAGCTCCAATTAAGAGATGAATGTTCTAATAACAATCTTAAAAGGTTCAAACCTTATCAGAGAGAAATTAGCCTTCTAATACTTAGATTTCAAGTTTTCAAATCAATTTAGACTGCAGCATAAGAACCTGGCACCCAATTTTTAAAAAGGCTAGGCCAAGACCTCAGCTGGTCTTTAACTGTATTCTTTGAGCCTCGGGTCCTTAATCTGTTGTTATAGATTTTTACTCTTTTAATTAAAATGTTTAAGAGCCTGGCTTTGAGGCCTAAAGTTAATGAACTGCTGGAGGTCTGCACAATATGAAAAGAATTGACCGAGCGAGTAGTAAATTAACCATTGCCGTCTATTAGGACTAGATTTAAATCTTTAGCATTGTCTTCCAGAACATCATTCCAACATGAGGATCATTCAGCTTGGCGGCTTTTAGTTAAAACACTCCCTTCACTCTCCTATCTCCTCTTCGCTCCTATCTGTGAAAAAAAAATTCACTGTGTCAGCTGTGCAGCTTAAAGCAACAGGTTGGTTGTATAATATGCATACGTACAGTGTTAACAAGGACCATACATCTTAATCAGCTCTTAATAGTAACAACGGCATACAACAGTTTCATTCTGAAACAAGACCTTGCTCAAGAGAGCCATTGATTAGGATACTAAGCTCTTGTATAGAGCTGAGTGTTTGTCCTTGAGTTAAAAATTCAGTTGCTGGGCCTGAAAATGCCATTCATTTTTATAAAACATTGCCTGCCATTCCATTCCTAGCTGCTCCTATTGTTTCAAGAGGGAATAGACCTATAGAAGGGGAAATTGCATGTGTTCTTTGGGCTCTAGATGTTACATAGGTCACAGTCCTGGTTTTGGCCCACTTAATGGTTTCATTCACCTTCCCTTGTCATTATCGCTAAACCACAGGCATATTTGGCTTGTTTGACATTTCAGATGAACACTGGCACTGGATCTGAAAACGCTGACTCATGATTTTACACTCCACGCAGAGGTTGGCGCCATGCCTGGCAACGAGCTGTCAGAATGGTAAGTGACCGTTCTTAAGATTTCTCTCTTTGGGAGATGCTGCATGAATACAAAGAGGGAGCTATCATGCTCTCTGCAAAGGGCTGAGCTCAGCAGAAAAGGTGGCATTCGTGTACTTGCTAGATTTATTGTAGAACACCAACAGTATGAACAGTTAAAGCTGAAGTGTGTAACGCCTACGCCACTAGTGTCACCAAACAGAATCGCAATAATAACCGTTTTAAAAAGGTTTCCTGAACACTCCCCCTTGTCCAGGGTTGTGCACTATTCAGAACTGAATTGAGAATGGCTTTTAAATTACAATTAGGGATGCATATAATTAACTGGTAAACTGGATTAACGCTTTCCCCACCAGCGTTTTTTATTTTAATTAAAAGCCACCATTTTTGACCATTTTCACAAAATGTTTATGGCCCCCAGAATATGTTGTTGTGTGAATATCTGAGCATGCAATATATCAAAAGAAACAGATCCTCTGCTTTTTTTTTTGTCAAAGACTACATCCAGATCGGATTCAGAAAGATGATCTAAACACAGATGGAGTAGATCAAGTCCATCAACACCCCTAAAGCTTGCACTGTCCTATAGCTCGTACTGGGTCGACATTTCATTCAGTAACATTAGGCAGTTCTGATTTATATGCTGTTGACAAATACATTGGTTAAAAAAAACAAAAAACGGATACCAAACGG
Source organism: Paracanthobrama guichenoti (assembly GCA_018749465.1). Taxonomy (NCBI): domain Eukaryota; kingdom Metazoa; phylum Chordata; class Actinopteri; order Cypriniformes; family Gobionidae; genus Paracanthobrama; species Paracanthobrama guichenoti. The sequence continues at coordinate 32,560,462 of CM031956.1, read as the reverse complement.
CCACAAAATGCTTTAACATTGGTTTGGTTACCTCTGTCAATCAACACCATTTCGGAAGTGAGTCTTGTCCCATACAAGCACAGAATGATAATTTAGGGGATTCATTTCTGGCTATAGGCCTATGCCAGTTCTACACAGCATACTCGTCACTGGAGGATTCAGTGTGTGTTTTTGTTTTGTTGTTATATTAATCATTTAATTGAAATACATTTCTTGTAGGTTTATTTTTTCTCAGCCTGTTTTCCTTGATTCACAGCAGCACTGCAGTTGTGAGATGATGTGACAATGCATGAATCTTCATGTCCTGTTGTTGTTTATGCTGGTATCTGCACATGTAAAAATAAACCAGTTCTTATAAAATAAAAATAAAAAAATAAAGAAAAAAAAAAAAAATTAAAACTTGTTTGGCATGTTTAATGGGTGAAATAAATTTACATTTAATATTGATTATTATTTAACAGTCTAATTTTGTCAATTAATGGTTAACATGCAACAAAAAAATAAATAAATAAAAAAATAAGAGCATGACATTACAATACTCAAAATTCCTTAATTTGAACTAAATTTAAACTGAGACAGAATTGCAATTTGATGATATTTGATATTTTTGATGATGATGATGATGATGATGATGATGATGATATCTCAAAGCCTTGTTTGAAAAAATAAATAAATAAATAAATAAATAAATAAATAAATAAATAAATATATATATATATATATATATATATATATATATATATATATATATATATATATATATATATATATATATATATATATATATATATATATACACACACACACACACACATATATATATATATATATATATATATATATATATATATATATATATATATATATATATATATACCTTACAGATGTTATTAAAATGAATAATATAATTTTAAATGCAGTCATTATTAATGCAGTTCATTCATTCAAATGAATAAATTCACTTTTGTTAACAAGGTGTAAGGGCACTTCATTTCCCAGAATGCATCAATAGTATCAAATTGAAATTCAATAAATTCCTCCTGTCATTTTAATTCAACTTCCTGTGGCATATGGCCTATTCAATTCAACCTGATATGGGATGAGAGATATTTTAACATCAAGCTGTAAACATGCCTTGTAAAGACTGGACACATAACACACTCGGATCACTTCCTCACAGGGGTGGGAAATCAGTCAGGCAGAAAAAAAGCCTCCCTATATCTAAACATCTTTTTGAACGTTAATGGGATTTCTTCCTTTTTTGTATCAAAAGCCTTTGTTTTACACTGACAAATGCTGTTTGCATAGGAAAGTGTTTGATTAATGAAGTTTTTCCTGTGTCTGTCACGGCTCCCTTGGCACTCCGTAAAATTGATGGGGGAAAAAACTAAACTGACAAAGAGGCATTCACTGCAGCCTTGCTTTCCAAGGAAAAGAAATATCAAAAGTAGCCATTTAAAGCATGTTTACGCTTCTGGAGCATGTTTTGATTAGTAGTCACACAGTTATGGCCATAAGTTATGTCAGTGGCATCAGCTTACATGAGTGAATAGCACACGTGGGGTCCCATGCAGATGAAAAAGACATCCGTTACAAAAATCCTAACCTCTAATTAAAAACCCCCAGCTGGGTTCCACTCAGAGAACACGGGTGATCGTCTGGGCTTGTTTGAAGGGGGAAGAGAGAAAGAGAGGGAAAGACAGAAAGTGCTGTGCAGCATATTGTGCGAACAGTCTATAAAGGGAATCGCTGACGCCGGTACAAACCGAGGGAAGCTTAGGTATGACCCCGGCCCCGCTAGCGCTGTATTACAGGAGGGAGGCGTGTGGGGAGGATAGGACAGGTGGCTGCTGGACATAATTCACAGTGTCATACACCGGATTGCTGAAATCATCACCGCTGTTATGTGCTCTGCACTTTTATCCTCTCTAGGGCGATGTCTGGACAGCCGAAGGGTTGAATCTCGAATGTCACAGTTTAGCAGCTCCCAATTCCTGAGCCAAATTGAGCCTCAAACCAAGCACAAATCTTACCACTGCTTCTTGAGCAATCTGCAAATTGCGTCAGGAACACCTAGAAAAACGAACATGCACGTCAGAGGTGGGGAAAGTGCCCGGCTCTTGTCCTTTGCTTCCTGTCGATCTGCGATTAACATTCTCTTGCTCAAATTTTATGCAAATGTGACCCTTTTGCTGGTCTTTCCTAGCCAAACGGCAGCTTGGGACGTGGTGTGTCAGAGCAGCTCTGTTAGTGCGGATCAAAACACAAAAACACAATGGAATTGATTTGTATTTGTGAGCCCACTGGCCCGGAGGGCTTGTCGTGACTTTTCTGGCATCATCCAATTGTGCTGCTGTTTGTTATGTACATGTAAACACGAGCACTCTCTGTCGGCATTTCAAATATGGATAAATATTTGCGTTTGATAACATTTGGACAGCATGTTTCAGTATTCAAATCACCCAGTTGTGCAAGAATACAAACAATAATTCCCATTCATACACACACCTCTGTTGGATAGGAGTGAGCCACTGAAGTTAGAGTACACTACTTCGCAGTGGAAAAAGTAGTGGGCCGAGAGATGATACCAGAGGAGTAGTTGAAAAGCCCACCATGGTGCTGGCATGGCCCGGTTCCCCCCGGTGCCCCCCCTCTAGTTCCCAGTCAATTCACGGGGCTCTCTGAAAGGCCACAAGGGGGGCTTCTCAAGGCCAGCTCCAGCCTCCCTCAAAAGGCCACTCAGCTGACATTTCGCACTCACTCAAGTGATTCATGGCAAAAGCAGCGGTCGGCCTTGTAGTGGAACCCTGCTGATATTTCATTTTTTCATAAAGGTGAGGCATTATGAAGATTTTTTTCCCCTTCTTTCCATCGCTCATTGTGCCAACCTAGAAGCTGTTTGTTCTCTTGTTTTCAGGAAGGTGCAGCGGAGACTAGCAGCCGATTTGGCATTCTCTGTAAATACCTCAACAGATTTTGATATTTCGTCATGACTTCAGCTGCATATGACATTTCAGCTCTCATCCAATATTGGCGGACTGTGACTCCAGGGCCGCAATACCTCACTGTCGTTATTCAGATGGACCGTCTTCCCTTTCGACTATCATCTGAGCATTTATTGAGGACATCTGCAAATTAGAGGAATGTAAAGGACATGTGGATGCTTTGATTATGCACATTTCCTGAGAGAAATGCCACCCTGTAGGATTTGAATAATCCAGTTAGTGTTTTTCCATTGACCCAGCTTTTAATATTTTGTGTCAATACCTCTCTGCGTGACTCTCGATTTCAACCAAGCACGCTAGTGTCGATGCAAAAGTAGCTGTTGTTAATCCTCTTTACGGGACATTTGTCAGCGAAGGGCCCAGAACACTAGCCTCATTCCCTCCCATTCTTGCTGTTATCAATCTAATGACATGATATTCATACAGAGCAAACAATCCTTGTTTTTTCCCCTCCACACTCGCGTCGGGTGCCTGGCAGAGGATCAGCGCATGCAGACATCAATAGTCAATAATCTCCTGCTGGGAGAAAAATGCAGTCCTGACGACCTTCAGGATTTAGTTAAGGATGGGGGACGCATGAGCACATTCTCATGTTGTCTTTACACACCATAGTATAGCAGCTGCCTCAAAGGAACATGGGTTTGTGGAGAGAATATTGGATGACATCATAGGAAGAACCGACACAATATGGCTAGCATTTTACGCATACTAAATTATTAAATAATAACTTTACACTTTTTGCATAATTTCACAAAATGAACAGTAAAAAAATATATTGTTCACAATTGATATTTACCATTTTCTGTTTTTCCACACATATATCTCATATTTCATACCAAGCATGATGAAAATGTAAAAAAATAATTGTCAAAAATGTTCAAGATAGTTTAAATGTTACTGTAATGTTACAAAAAAATGAAATCTATAAGTTTTAAAAATATATTCTTAAAAAGTATCATAAAAATGCCATAGCTGAACAAATATACATACTACACACATCAACCACTACAGTAAAGGTGGTTTCACAGTAAATATGAAATAATAAATTCAGTCCAAGTATGAGGTTAAATATAGTTTAGAGCTACTTTGACCACTCCATAGTTGTGTGTGTGTAATTTTTATGCATTTCAGACACTTCTTTTTCAACATTACATTATTCTGACCAGTGCTGCCACATCCTTTGCAGACACAATGGGATTTGCAAATGCCCAGGGTGATTGACAGAGGTATGCCATGGCACATTCTTCTAACACAGATCCTTTTAACGGGATTCTTCCAATAATCTGCCAGTCTTCAAGAAAATCCATAGGACTGTTTTAAAATGAGGTTCATTTAAGCAAGTCTGGGTTTAAGCTGGTGTGCTAGCTAATCTCCAGGCAGTTGTCAGTGGCTGCTGCCCTGTTATGGGCTGACGTTGAGTATGGAACAGATCAGGAGTGGAGCATTTACACCAAATCCTGCTTTACAAAGGACGCACAGTGAGGGAGAGGCCCAAAGTGGCTTTAGCTTGGATTGAATTTCCACACAACACATTCCCGCGAAAGCAGCACCCCACATTCTCCGCAGAAGACAAACCGAGGGTAAACAAAAAGAAAAACAAAAAAAATTCAATATCGTCACCCACACAAAGAGCACTGGTGACTATGGAAATGTTAACACAATAAGCCACTGTAACCAAACAGCATTTTACTAACACAATACCTGACAGAACTCTGCACTATTATTTGCTGAATGAGTTTATTGTGAGGCATTTGTTTATTTATTTGCACATACTGGTAGGGGACTAATTAGGCTGTCCATTGGAGTAAATGAGGCTAGGTTGGTGGTGGGTGGGCGGATGGCATTTCAAGTTCAAAATCCCTAAACAACTTATGAAAACACAGAAGCACGTCTTCAGGGAAACCAAAAAGGACACATTATTTTAGAATGTAGTCAGATGTAGTCAAGTTGCTTTTAAAACCAACCCACTAGTTCACTAAATTCCTATAATGAAAACTTCTAGCATTATTTCAACACCTCCTGAGAGGGTTGTCGAGATTTGTAAGAAATAAGGACAAACAGTGTATCATCATGACTGAAAGTCAATGCACTGACTCTCTCTGAGTACATCATCAAACAGACACTAGAGTAGATCCTCTGCCCTTTACACATTCTCTCATTCTCTGTGCTTTTTTTTTTTTTTTTTTTTTTTTTTTTTTAGGTGATGGCAGTGTTAGATTCAAACTACACACATTGTTTGGAATTGTTTTGTCTTATTTTACCATCAAATTTCAGCTGGGTGCTTTTTGGCAAACAGCTTCTTCTCCATTCTATACAGGTCAGTGTTATGTTCAGGGCCACATTAAGACTATCAGAGGCCCCTGGGCTTTACCTCTCGAGGGGGCCTTCATGCACCAGAACTATTACCTACATTCACTCAATCTTCTTAATCACAAAGCGCAAGTTATCAGCATTTTTTTTTTTTTTTTTTTTTTCACAGGAATAAATGCCATTAATAAAACATCCAAACCTATGGTCTGTCATATAAAATATAAATATCATTCCACACTACATATTGAACTACATATTGGCACATAGTCTGAACTATTTGCACAGACTACTTACAGTTTTTAGAACTACTGCCTACATCAGTTCCATTTTCCTATCAAATTATTTATTTGTGCCTTTTGTTTTCGCTTGCGAGTCATATTAAGTTGTCCTTGTGCCATTGTCGAATTGCCAATTTTTTTTTTTTTTTTTTTTTTTTTTTTACAATGACAGCTTCGAAAAAGAACATTCTACATAATGCATTTGTGACTGGTAAAGTTTAAAAAGCTGCTTTTTTGTAGATGTTTATAATTAGACAATGTGTGTGGTGGATAACTAACTGGTAGCTCAACTATGCTATAAAGTGCAACGGACATATAGCGGACATACTCCTCTCTCGAACGGACATACTCCCCCCTCATGATCAGCGGGTCACCAGTAGAGAGAGTGAGCAGCTTCAAGTACCTGGGTGTAAACATCTCCGAGGACCTGACCTGGACTGCTCACATTCAGACACAAGTGAAAAAAGCCAGGCAAAGACTGTACCACCTGCGCCAGCTGAGGAAATTCAGGGTTTCACCAGCTATCCTGAAAACTTTCTATTTAGGGGCGATAGAAAGTGTATTAACTCAGTGCATCACAGCGTGGTATGGGAACAGCACCAGTCATGACTGCAAAGCCCTGCAAAGAGTCGTGCGCTTATCCGAGCGTATCTCAGGGTCAGCTCTCCCGTCTCTGCAGGACGTCTACACCAAACACTGCAAAGATAGAGCTACTAAAATCATCAAGGACTCTAATCACGCTGCTGCCATCTGGTAAGCGCTTCCGAAGCCTGATGGCCAAAACTGAGAGACTTAGGAGGAGCTTCTTCCCCCAGGCCATCGGACTCCTGAACTCAGTCACTTAACATCACGTGACTTCACTTCAGGATAAACATCGACATACTGACATTGCACTGCACTTTCTGTTCTTGTTGTTACTGTGTAACAACCTGTTATAAACCTGTTTGCACAGTATACTTCTTTGTACATTTCTGTTAACCGCATATTTATAAGTCTACAGTTTACTCACTGCACAGATTATTTCACTTATTTTATTCCACTTCTTTATTTATTAATTTTTTCTACTTGATTTATTTATAATTCTACAGATTCATTAGGAATTCAAATTCATTAGGAATTCAACGTGAGAACATCAGGTGATTTTGATATTGGCCAATCAATGGACATTTTCAGAAACTGTAAGCAATGACAATGCCCAGCTCCAACTTCAGGAGGCTGTTCAAAATCACGCCACTCCACAGAGCGACCACTCACATAGTTTTCTCCTAAATTACATTGTTTCTCCCAAATAATTTTTAACGTACATCACTCACTGGAAGATTGTATATTGTCCACCTTTCAGCAAAACATTTGTCTTTCTGTGGTTTGAATGAAGTTATACCTATGCTTAATACAGAGAGATATCAAGATTGAAGAGTTTTATTTGTCACATATACAGTTATATACAGAATATACAACCGGCAGTGAAATGTAAATATTATATATATTATATATATATATATATATATATATATATATATATATATATATATATATATATATATATATAAAATATCACACTTTCTCTTTCCATTTGTTCTACTTTTTCAAACATCAAACTTCAAACTCATCGACGGCACTCATTCTTCAAGTGAACATGTAAACCTATTTGGTTTAGATTTAACAGTTTTGTACTGCTGTCTTGAATTAAAAAAGTGACGTGTGTGATACCTGAGTTGCTAGACGTGGCCTGCATGCCCGCACATGCATTCAAAGCAAAGTGATAAAGTGTAATTTTAAAGGGACAGTCAACTCATTATAAAATGCAGTTACAATTTGTTCTGGCATCACCGGGGCCCGTGCATTAATGCGGCCCTGGTTATGGTCTTCATACTATATTATTGACTGTTGACTGCTGCTCCACACTGAAATCTGTAGCTTGTTCAATGTGATCAAATAGCATCTAAAGGGTTTCGATGGTTGAAGCTACTGCAGTACCACCTTATATTTGATGTAACAGTCTCAACTTAGAAGGTGTTTTGTTCATTTTTCCCTAATTTGTTCGTTTTTCCCTAATTTGTTCATTTACATTTCTCAGTGCCGTTAGCTTTTTAGTCTTTTTCACAGCTGCCCTTCAAATTCCAAACCTGAATAATGATCTCTTAACTGTATAAAAAAAAAAAAGCACGATTGACCTCTGATGATTAAGAGGTCAAATATATTCTCATTACTGCAATTATTTCTGCAAAATCTACTCTCAGGGTTGCTGCTTGTACAAACATAATATTTCAGTCTTTTATTTTAGTATATTTTCTATCATGGTCTGTGAAGATTGATCAACAAAAAATAGTCAACTAACTAAATGATTTTAGATTAACAAAAGCATACAAATACAAAGTTCTATCATGAAACTCAAGATGCCACAGGCTAATAGGTCCTTAACTCAAACTGCTTGCAATCATATTCTCTAAAGGGCACAGCTGATTGGTTCCAGCTGTAGTAGCCAATGAGTTTGCATGCTCAACCTTCAAATACTTGGTTAGCATTTGCCTTTACAGTGCAGCACACTTTCAGAAACCCTCCACCTTCCCCAGCTCCACCTGTATAAATCTGCTACGGGTAATTAATGTACGCTCTATTGTACAGCATTAGCATGTCTTACTTGCTCACAGCAGCTTGTCGTGTATGTATTGGCAGTAACAATTCCTGTACTTGCCAGCAGCAGCAGCAATAACCTACAGCAGCAGATCTATTACACCAAGATCAAATATATCAACATTGTCATACCCACCATGCCAAACACTCCAAGAGTTGTCAGGACAGAACTTTACATGCAACAATTGTGACTTATTTTCTCACTAAACCCAAAATAAATGTCATTCAGATAGTAGAGTCAGAATTTGGCGTAAACAGAATGAGAACATGGATCCATCATGCCTTGTTACCACTGTGCAGGCTGGTGGAGGTGGTGTAATGGTGTGGGGGATGTTTTCTTGGCACACTTTAGGCCCCTTACTGCCAATTGGGCATTGTTTAAATGCCACGGCCTACCTGAGCATTGTTTCTGACCATGTCCATCCCTTTATGACCACCATGTACCCATTCTCTGATGGCTACTTCCAGCAGGATAATGCACCATGTCACAAAGCTCAAATCATTTCAAGTTGGTTTCTTGAACATGACAATGAGTTCACTGTACTAAAATGGCCCCCACAGTCACCAGATCTCAACCCAATAGAGCATCTTTGGGATGTGGTGGAACAGGAGCTTCGTGCCCTGGATGTGCATCCCACAAAATTATATCAACTGCAAGATGCTATCCTATCAATATGGGCCAACATTTCTAAAGAATGCTTTCAGCACCTTGTTGAACTAATGCCACGTAGAATTAAGGCAGTTCTGAAGGTGAAAGGGGGTCAAACACAGTATTAGTATGGTGTTCCTTATAATCCTTCAGGTGAGTGTGTATATATATATACACACACACACACATACACATATATACACATACACATACACATACACATACACATATACATACATACATACATACACATATATACACATACACATATACACACATTATTTACTCATATAATACTTGCTCGAAAGGGAGTGGAAAGAAGTAGAACTACTCCTACCCCAATTCATTCCCTTATATTACACCATATAGTTGCTGTCATTGTCTGTGAAATTACTAATAATTTATGTGATATTATAATATTTTATATACAAAATACCCAATTACATTATGACCATCTCAATAAACACAATAATGCAATGTAATAATCTTCATTATCATAAACATTCAATATATCCCGGTATTTATAATAATCATGTAATACTATATAGGATATAACCATAATCACATATTGTTATAATAACAAAAATAGTAATTGCAATCTCCACTATATCATAATAATAATAACAATATATCATTACCAGTGCTAAGACTAAATTAATAGTGCAGTTTTGTTGTAAATTACAATTAGTGGTCATGTATATCATACAATATCATTATTATTATTTACTCTCTATTATTTACTATGTAGTCATATTCCGCTCTGTTATAATTATATCACTATTTATAATATCAATATAAATAGTGAGAACAAGTATGACCATCACTACTACCGTTTTTATACATTGACAATCACCTCATAATCACAACATCAAGATCCCTCCTTCAGCCTTATATTTTGCCAACACCATTTATTTGTATCTTGCTTTAAATCTGTAAATATTTGTGCATTGCTTAAGCTGTTTCCCCAACCCATTCCAAAGTCTGACACCACACACAGAAACACACAAACTTTTCCTGGTGGTTCTTCACCGACTGGACTTTAAAGTTACCACATCTCCTCAGGTTATAGCCCCCCTCTCTTCCAGTAAAGAACTTTTGAATATTGCCCGTAGATCATTACTGTTGGCTTTATACAAGAGTTGAATAGTGTAAAAATCAACTAAATCAAAAAGTTTTAGTAGTCCGGATTGCAGAAATAATATATTTGTGTGATCAAAATATCCCACCTTATGTATAATTCTAACTGCACGTTTTTGGAGTATGAAGAGGGGATGTAGTTAACTTTTATAGTTATTTCCCCAAACTTCGATACAATAAGTTAAATAGGGCAGAACCAATGAACAATACAATACAATATATATATATATATATATATATATATATATATATATATATATATATATATATATATATATATATATATATATATATATATATATATATAGTGCATTATATTCAGAACATATTTAACTTTATTAATTACACAAATACTTTTAGATACTTTACCTTGTATGTATCTGATGTGTGGCTTCCAGATTCATTTACTGTCAATAGTAAGTCCTAAGACTTTAATTTCTGACTTTCTTTATAATTACCAAACATCATTACTTGTTTTATTTATAAGTGTATTATAATTATCACTAGAATAAAATATATTAGTGTCATCAGCAAATAATATCGGTTTTAAAAAAATAGATACATGAAATATATCATTTCTATATAAATTAAATAACTTAGGACACAATACTGATCCTTGAGGGACCCCACAAGCAATGCCCAGACACTGTGACGTAAACTCGCCCAATTTCACAAACTGTTGTCTCTCAAGTAAATAACTTTTGATCCAGTTTAAAGCCACTCCCCTAATGCCATATCTTTCCAGTTTATTGAGAAAAAATTAATGATTAAGTGTATCAAAGGCTTTCTTTAAATCATTAAATATTCCAACTGCATATTTTTTTTCTGTCTAGGGTGTCTGTGTATTTTTTTTTTCTTTTCACAGCTTCAATTATGGCCATTGATGTCGACCTCTTTGCTCTAAAACAGAGGTCTTTAACCCTGCTCCTGAGGACCCACTGTCCTGCAGAGTTTAGCTCCAACCCCAATTAAAGACAGGTGAAGCTAATCAAGATCTTCAGGATCACTTGTTGAAGATACACAGGCAGGTGTGCTGAAGCAGGTTGGAAATAAACTTTGCAGGACAGTGGGTCCCCAGGAGCAGGGTTGAAGACCTCTGCTCTAAAACCATACTGACTTTCATTTATTATATCAAATTTGTCTATACATTTTTCTAGTCTATTATTAAATAGTTTCTTTATTTCAATTTTTCTATTTTAAATAGTTTAGAAAATTGAGGTAGCAGAGAGACAGATCTATAGTTTGTGAAGATGTGCTTGTTTCCATTTTTATATAGTGGTATTACTTTTGCAATTTTCATTTTATTTGGAAATATTCCAGACTGAAATGATACATTGCATATGTATGTTAGAGGTTTTGAAATATGTATTACTTTTTAATTACTGTCATATCTATGTCATAACGATCAGTAGATGTTTTATTTTTGTATTTATTAACAATAGTTTTAATCTCTGCCTCACTCACATCAGAGAGAAAGATGGTCTTTGCATTCCATTCTGTAAATGACTCATTCATTGTATTGCTTCCACACTCAGGAATTATTGCTGGAAATATGTCTTGACAGACTCAATGGAGATCCCTAAAGTGGCACTTTTACACCACCAGGCTATTTGTGCGTGTCTCATTTGAGGTCTCTTCGGATGTTGAAATTCTCGAAAGGAAGCTTTCACTATGTTTCACTGTGCTTCCAGAGACTCTAACTCTCTCCATCCTTTTTCCTCTGTCTGTGCCATGTTTCCTGTTCTCTGTTAAGCCTGGAGGGTAGAGGAGGCGACTTATCCTGTCTTTGTGGCAAACTGACAAACAATCTGTATCTAATTACCACCTCAATCCTCTGACATGTATTATGAGCACTGCGTGTCCTGACAGAAATCAAGTAGAAGCACAATGCGTTATGATATCGCTTCCGCCAGAAAACTTCAAAGCAGAACAGACTGATCCTGTTGGAGAGGTTTTCTGTACATTTATGTCAGGGGAAAACCTTTAGGTTCATCATGGAGACTAGTTATTTTAGCCACAGTTCAATGTTGTGGAAATTATTGACAATCTCAGTGCTTATATTTAGACCAATTTTGAAAACCGCTACATAGAAATAAAGCGCTCAAATTCACAACAATGTCTCAGATTTTTCAATTCAATCATGTCTAAAATATTAGTCGCAACAGAAAATTGCTTGTGACCCGCTAATGGGTTTTCCTCATCAAAATTCTGCACAGTCCTCTCCATGTAACAATGACAAATATCACAGCTCAGACGCATTGACATCTCTTCTCACACTCAAACAGCGCTACCCATCACTGGCACAGCCTCTTTTGACTTCTTCTTCAAAGGATTTGTTGCCATGGCAATAGAGAATTCTACCACTTATGGGATGTTTTGGAAATTATGATATTTCACACGAGACACTGAATGTCTGTGCAGCATGTGTGTTTGTGGTAAATTTAAGGCATCCACTCTGAGATATCTCAAGCCATTCACCTGTGCCTCCTGCTAAAGACAAGCTGCACTGCCATCTAATGGAGTTAATGCTGCTGCTAACTGAAAGCCAGTCCTACAGATCCCAAAGTGTGTTTATGTTGGTAAAGCAGGCATCAGGAAGAACGCGGTTAGGACAAAGCAACAAATATATAAATAAATAAACAAACAAATTGATTTAGATAAGCCGCAACCATCCTAGCTAGTGTGTAGCATAATTCAACATACTGTTAGACAACATAATCGAGGTAGTCAAATACACCCCGCTCTCAAATCTCTCTGCCAACAACCACATGGATGTGGGAGTCTGTGTTAATGAAACAAGGTAATGAGCTGTGCCAGAGCAAATGCTACGCTGTGTTGTCCTGGACTTCAACCTTGCGGTTATGGACACTGCCAAACATGAAAGGGAATCGTGCTTGTTAGATGTATTAAGATCTAATACAGCAGCCTGTCCAGACACATCTTGGGTTGTGATATTTAATTAAAATGGCTAAAATATATATATATATATATATATATATATATATATATATATATATATATATATATATATATCGACATTGAGTATCTGCCAACTTGGACTGCATAAACGGAGAATGCTAGCATCATTCACGTCCGTATTCTGACTGTCACACATGACGACGCATGGAGTGATTAATAGTAACTGGAAAGAAATAAATCACACACTGACTTGCTCACACGCTTACATGCTTGCTGTACATTATCTCTGTGATTATCTCTTGTTGTGCTTCATTCTGCAACACAATCACACAAAAGGAAAAGCACAGATCATTCAGTTCTCCAAGTACAGGATGGTTAAGATACAGTGAGTGCAAGAAGGCTGTAAAGTGTTTGAAAAGGGGCTGCTTGCACAGCGGTTTGTCTTTTGTGTTTGTAGTGTTAATGCAATGGCTGTGATTGACAAAACTTTATATAATATATAAGAGGGTAAACTGAGGCATTTGAGGGATAGTTCACCAAAAAAATTTTTACTCACAAAACAAATTATAGTGTTATAAATGTACGTAATTAAGTACTGTATGTATGTGTGTATGTGTGTGTATATATATATATATATATATATATATATATAATATGTATATGTATATGTGTGTGTGTGTGTGTGTGTGTGTGTGTGTGTGTGTGTGTGTGTGTGTGTGTGTGTGTGTGTGTGTGTGTGTGTGTGTGTGTGTGTGTGTGATTTATTTATGCTATTAACTTGCATATGTTTTGCAAATTATTTTTATTTTAAAATTTTTTTATGTTTTGACCTTGTGATATTTAATCAAAATGTCATAACTGGATTTTCTGGTGAAACCGACTTGTCAACTCTCTGCTGACATATGCAGGGCTCCAATCATTTAGTGCACTTAAAGTCCCTGTAAAGTCTAAATTAAATATGTGTTCTGAGTTTGTCACACCACAGAAAAATGTGTTATTAACCACCCAGCCAAATTTGAATCTCAAAAAAAAATCTGCCAAGTAAATCAAATAGCTTATCAAAATCTTGAAAAAATAAGCAGCAATCTCTGCTCTCAAACGCTGGGGGCGTGTCCGCTGTCGGCGCCGAAACCACTCGCGGGAAAGCTGCCGTAACCACACAAGACAACACACGTACAGCTCACGACGGCACCAGATGTCGGTGGGACGGGAGGATGAAGGCCGGCGTGGGAGATAATTGGTTCGGCCCCATTCTGCAGCGGATTTTCAGTGAATCCCAGTTGTCTCCGATGAAAATTTGTAAAACTATCCGGTGAAAGTCACTGCAGAGGCAGGTGTTGGTGATGATCTTCAGCTCTCCATCAAGGTAGCTGTTCACAAACTTAATCCACCTCTTCTTGATATCATCGTTTTTGTTTTGTAAGTTGTAGGCTATAGTAACTAACAATACTTACAGTAAATCGCGATCAAGCGGGAGAACTGATGCGAATGTGCTCTAGTTATGATAATGTTAGGGGAGGAGCCAGGCTCAGTGGCTCCAGTGCGTCATCACAGTTATGATCGTGTTGGGGGAGGGGCCACATGCTCAGTGCATCATCACAGTTATGATAGTGTTGGGGAAGGGGCCACATGCTCAGTGGCTCCAGTGCGTCATCACAGTTACGATAGTGTTGGGGGAGGGGCCACATGCTCAGTGGCTCCAGTGCATCATCACAGTTATGATAGTGTTGGGGGAGGGGCCATATGCTCAGTGGCTCCAGTGCGTCATCACAGTTACGATAGTGTTGGGGGAGGGGCCATATGCTCAGTGGCTCCAGTGCATCATCACAGTTACGCGATAGTGTTGGGGAGGGCCACATGCTCAGTGGCTCCAGTGCGTCATCACAGTTATGATAGTGTTGGGGGAGGGGCCACATGCTCAGTGGCTCCAGTGCGTCATCACAGTTACGATAGTGTTGGGGGAGGGGCCACATGCTCAGTGGCTCCAGTGCATCATCACAGTTATGATAGTGTTGGGGGAGGGGTCACATGCTCAGTGGCTCCAGTGCGTCATCACAGTTACGATAGTGTTGGGGAAGGGGCCACATGCTCAGTGGCTACAGTGCGTCATCACAGTTATGATAGTGTTGGGGAAGGGGCCATATGCTCAATGGCTCCAGTGCGTCATCACAGTTACGATAGTGTTGGGGGAGGGGCCACATGCTCAGTGGCTCCAGTGCGTCATCAAGCCACCGTTTTAGTCCCGCCTAAAAATCCTGAACACAGCAATGGTAAAAAACTGTTTAACGGTCTAACCCCACAGTTCAATACTACACAGTTCACAGTCTTTGTAACGTGTTTCAGCAATACATTTCTAACATTTATATTGTGTTTAGAAACAAATCTCAGAATTACCTTTACACAGACTTTAAACCCACCCCAGCAAGCTCACATTCATCTGCATCCACTTTTGAGTGCCACGCCCACATCTCAACATCCAATCAACAACCGATGCACAGAAGTGCGACACATTTTTCTTTTTTGGTAATCTGTTACAGTCGGATATACGTCAAAATACAGAAGATACTGCTTGGCCATTGACAACATTTATTTTTGTATGATGACCACGGAATTGTACAATAGAGATATTACACAAATTAATTTGTATTATATTATATTATATTATAAAGGTAAGTTAGACACATACAACACTGACATGCTTCAACTTCTATCCAAAAGTACAAAAAAAAAAAAAGTATGTTTTTGGTTTTTTTATCTATAAAAAGTTACGTATGATATATGCATAAACAATAACAGATGTTTCTCACCTCAAGCATGAGTGGTGCGTGAGCAGCGCATATTGTTTTTGGTGTGCATGTTAAATAAATGCATTTACACCTCAAGCAGAAGTTTCGCATGAGCAGCAGTGAAGTGGCGGGTTCGGTGTGGAGTCTATTTACTGAGCTGCTGATGCTCAATTAAAGTGAAAGCACACTTTTGATGGACAACATAACTATGATTTCACACAAAAGTGATCAAAATGCACAGAATAGGCATGTCTAGGTCATCAAAAGAAAATGAAGAATAAAAAATATTTATAGAAGATTTACTCATTTAAACGTATTTTTAATTATTCAGTTTGGGTGAAAGTGTGGTGTATTATAAAAAAAAATAAAAAAAAATAAAGGTAACTAGTCAGAAAATATGTTATGCAAACTTTCTTTTAGTTTATTATGTAATACACAGACAGATAGGCTACAGAGGCTCTGGCACTACTCTAATCAAACCTGAATGTGTGTTTTTTTTTGTTTGTTTTTATGCGCAGAGTTTGCTGTCTTGTAAACATATCGAAGTATAACTGAAATGACAAGATCGGAACTGTTTTCTTGGTTGTATTTGTTTATCATTTACACGCTAACGTTGTAGCCTACATCTCCACATGTTAACAAAGTTTCAAGATATAAGTATATAAATGACGAACTTCTAAAAATCTCTCTCTCTCTCTCTCTCTCTCTCTCTCTCACATACATATATATATATATATATATATATATATATATATATATATATATATATATATATATATATATATACACACACTCACCTAAAGGATTATTAGGAACACCTGTTCAATTTCTCATTAATGCAATTATCTAATGAACCAATCACATGGCAGTTGCTTCAATGCATTTAGGGGTGTGGTCCTGGTCAAGACAATCTTCTGAACTCCAAACTGAATGTCAGAATGGGAAAGAAAGGTGATTTAAGCAATTTTGAGCGTGGCATGGTTGTTGCGGCCAGACGGGCTGGTCTGAGTATTTCACAATCTGCTCAGTTACTGGGATTTTCATGCACAACCATTTCTAGAGTTTACAAAGAATGGTGTGAAAAGGGGAAAACATCCAGTATGCGGCAGTCCTGTGGGCGAAAATGCCTTGTTGATGCTAGAGGTCAGAGGAGAATGGGAGAATGACTGAAATAACCACTCGTTACAACCGAGGTATGCTATGCAGCCCCATACCCAACAAACTGTGATGCACTGTGTATTCTGACACCTTTCTATCAGAACCAGCATTCTCTGAATCACAGTTCTCTGTCTGGCAATCCGATGGACAAGTCTGGGTTTGGCGGTTGCCAGGAGAATGGTACTTGCTTGACTGCATTGTGCCAAGTGTAAAGTTTGGTGGAACTTGTGCACACCAGTGCACAAAGTAAGGTCCATAAAAACATGGATGAGCAAGTTTGGTGTGGAGTCCTGACCTCAACCCAATAGAACAACTTTGGAATGAATTAGAGCGGAGACTGCAAGCCAGGCCTTCTTGTCCAACATCAGTGCCTGACCTCATAAATGCACTTCTAGAAGAATGGTCAAATTCCCATAGATACACTCCCAACCTGTTAACTAGCACTGTATATGGGCCGTATGGGCGTGGCAATACTTTTATGACCTTTGTTTTATAACAAATATTCAATCAACATCTAAAACTAGGCATTATTTGAAAGCTAAAACACTCAAGAATCATGTTCTGAACTTGTTTTTGCAATAAATACACCAGATAGGAAAGGGTGTAACAAATTAGCTCAAAGAGGAAATCATAACTCGTTATAATTAATTATAAATATTTGAATGTTAACTGAATTAACTTCATGTAACTGAATTAATATTACAATCAAATCATCTGTTCATCCAGCGAACACTTAGTACTGATTGTCTATCAACTCTTCAGAAAGGATATTTTCTGTGGCCACAGAAAAATAACTCTTTCTTAGCTCATAGCTATGATCGATTCGTTAAAGTGACAATTTATTTAGAAGCAGACCAGAATCAATTTGTACAAATGTGCACACAAGTTATTTAACTAAAACACGAACACATAACTATTCTAACAAAAACACATACACACAAGCACACATACATGGGGTAGAATGGAAAATGAAAGTGACTGAAAAACTGAACAGAACAGAACAGAGGAATGAAGCTATGGAAAAAGAGTCTAGCACCTGGGAGAACCATCAGTTATGACTGCAATCAAACGGGTATGGTTGTGGATGTTATTTCAGTCATTGCCAGAGTGAGATAACAGTTTTAAAGCTTCATACGATAAGATAACAGAAAAGCATAACAATAAATTAAATGATAATCTGTTCATAAGAATATTATTTGTCTGCTCTTCTATTGGAAATCAGTGTAATAATTCAGGTGTTCTGGAATATTTGGTTTCACAATGAAAGTGGAAAACTATTCATTTTTTTTATTTTATTTTATTGGAAACTTTTATTGGAATTTTTACAACCAGACAGCAGACAGTTCGCAAGCAGAGAACATGGATAATGTTCAATAGTTTGGCTCATGAAAAGGGAAAGTTAACACATCATCTTCACAGTATATGTTACAAAAAATATTATGTCCACAGATATAATTACAGGTTTATTTCAGTTGTTACGGGCAGTGACATATTCAACAAATGATAACAACTGATAAAAGACACCATCTCAAAGTACAAAGGAAAAGCAAAACGAAATTAAATCAATGTATACGACTAGTCGAAGTTTGCTTATCCCAACATTACACGTGAATGAATGCATTCAGTCAGGGACGACTGCAAAAAAATGTGCAAATAATAAAAATAAATACATACAAAATTATAAACTGTTCTGAAATGACAAATAGTTGTAGTTTAGGCATAAACTCGCGCTGAAACTGTTTACCTTTTTTGAGATAATCCATTAAACCTGCTGAGTAACAAAGGTGCATTAACTAAAATTCTCAGTTTCACGCGCATGTCTGGGAAACTCATGAATATTCATGTAAGCTCCTCCCACTGAAACCGAAAAACTCTTAACACCGGCACGGCTGCGCCGGCGACGCCGGGTGAGGTCTCACACGAATAACGTTGGGGAGTGAAATGCCAGCCAGTACTACTACAATGTGTTGGCTTTTAAATTCCCCAGAGGTCACACCTTTGAGTTTTGGCTTGACCAATGACAAACGTGCAATTCTCAGGCAGGAGAGTCCCTTTGTTTGAAAAGCTGACTTATTTGCATAAATGGACTAAGATGGAAACTGTATGATCATTTATATTCAGATAAATATAACAAACACACACTGAATTCTATGAGAAAGTGGTGTCCACCAAAGTGAGAGTCATTAAATGAGGAATATTTTGATAGGAGACAATGTTAGCTAGATGGGCTAACATTAACTAGTAATCATCAAGCATGCAAAACACTAGACAGTATAAAAAACAATATACAAACAGTAATGATACACAAAATGTACTGGGAAATGCATGTTCATTCATTAAACAGATCAGTCAGTTAATTAGTGGATATAATTCCATTTCTATAGGGGGATTGCATGTCTGTTGGTTGTACTGTTCTCTCATTTGAGAACAATCAGCCCAACAATCACTTGCCAGGGTGCTAATTCACAGTGGGGACACTAGACTACTAGAGCCTGTCTGGGTCCTTAAGGAGATTAAATTGTAAAAATTGTGTGTTTGATCGGTCTAGTTGCTACAAGGGTTAAATGAAATGCTGAAGTACCGGCCATGTAAACATTAACAAAATAAACGCAGTACTTATCTTTCGTCTCCTATGGTTCAGATTAGATTGGACGAATCCAAGAAACACCAGCATACATTTCAATGTAAGGGTCCACTCTTCAAAATGCCTCACACTTTTTAATCCAAAACAACAAAAAAACCAAAAAATCCTCCTTTGTTTGCATAGGCGTTTTGAGTTAGAGTAATCAATAATGTCAATTTTCAATGAAATATTGATTCTAATTAGTATTTCAATGATCTCCTCTGCAGTTCAGACTCTTTCGCTCATAGCTCCCATGGTTTTCATTGGATAAAGCCAGTCAATGCCTAGCCAATGCCTTGCCAGAAAAGTTTTGATGGATGGACATAGTAACCAATCAAAAGGCGACATCTTGTGCAGTACATGTAAACAGCATTGGTGTATATGACTCGTGCTCAGGTTCCCATTGACACCTGCACGCTTCTGCCAGTTTACACACACAACATAGTGGAGCACGCTGACTGTATGGCAGACAGTTCTTAACTAAATGAGTGTTTTACACTTTGTAAATTATGTAAATAGTTGCTTTAGTTTTTTCAGTAACTGTATATTCATTATAATGAATGAATGAATGAAAATTTGAATGAAAAACTATTCTTTACAATTACAAACGTTCTGAAATAAATGGCCTTTTTGAAAGGACGCCTAGACATTTTTGAGAGTATCATCCTCAAATTTGAATCAAAACATGATCCGACATTCAGTTTTATCTTTTATCAGGATATTTTCAGGCCTTTAACATTAAAGTCTCCATTTTTCTCTAAGTGAATTAAGTGTCTAATAAGACCAGATTTATGAACATAGACCATAGGGTTTAAGAGCTGCAGACATTTTTATTTGGATATGTCGTTTTCAGGAAATGCTCAAAAATAGGGGCACAAGTTAAGACCTTACCAGAGTTGAAGCTGTTATAGCTGCAAAGGGTGGACCAACTCCATATTAAACCATGTCCATATAAGGGCAGACGTTCCAAAACTTTTGGCAATATAGTGTATATACGGAATAGCAAAGCACAGTGATGTTTCATAAAAGCACGGACAAATGTAATGCCTTTTACAAAGTTGGCCCTGCTCCTGACCCTACCGGAATCGGATGAAATTGTGAATGTGGTAGAGGGCTTGACGAGTTATACAAGAGGAAATACACAAGATTACACCGAGGATGTGTCAACGCTCCGTTGGGGAGGAGGAGGGGTGGAGATGGCATTTTACTTCTATTTATCACAGTTAACAAGAAAGTGTAGCAAATTTCCAGAACAAACTGTCTATATTAGGGAATACAATTTTGCAGTGAAAGTGTTATTGTTCCACACTGACATAATTATCGTGACATACAGTAGTTGTTCTTTTATCAGGCTGATGGAAGAAAACTAAACTAAATGTCTGATACTCAGAACTCTACTTACCCTTTCCAGAGAATGGCAGCTGAATACATTACTGACAGTTTATATTTCCAAATGTGTCTCTGAGACACCCGTAAGTGATTATCAAGACAGTCTGGTAAGCAAGGACACTTGTGTTTAAGAGCAACTAGAGAAATCATTGAACACTGAATGTAAAACATAATTACATATTAGCTCATCCTGACCTTGCTAAAATCCTTGTCTCTGTGTACCTGTATATCATTTCTTATTCTCCACATAATGTCTCATTGTTTAAGGGAATGTCGCTAATGCTAAGTTAGAGAATAGAGTCTGTACGGAAGCTGAAATGTCACGCCATAGGGCCAGTGTTAACTACTAGCACTTTGTCCACAGATAATGAGCAAATGGTCATTGTCCCAACTCATTCACATGTCCACTGTGAGCCCTGACATTTCTTCATTTCACCACTATCTATCTGGATGATGTGTCGCCCATCATTTGACTTAGCAATTTATTTATTCTTGTCTGCCGTGACCACACATAAGCAGGACTACAGGATAGCTTTCAATATGTTTTGTAAAAGAAGCAACAAATTGGCAGTTTGGAGAACTTATAAGCACATCATTATTCTTTAGTAAATAGGGAGCAGAGGCAGGGTGAATGCCTCTTCTTTCACAGTCAGCCACGCATGGCGGAGGTAATCACACTTTCATTTCCAGCCCTAACAGTGTGCCATGCTTTAATGATTTTAATCAAACTCATTCACTCACTCTTTCAATAAACAAATATGAAGAGTCTGTTTTGATTTGCTTTCTTTTTACCTCCAGAGAAGCCAAGGGAACATTAGAGCTGTGTTAGGAATTATCAAATATGTTTGTGTGTGTTTGTATGTGTGTGGAATACTTGATAACGCCATAATATAAACCAATCAGTCAGCATCCACTGGTGGTTTGTCTTTTCTTCTTGAGTTTCATTATGACAGCCGATTTGTGTTATTTTCATGTACTGTATGATTATTTAGCCCTTTGAATTGGATTTTAGCCCTATTATATTGGAACACTTCTGTAACATCATGCTGCTCTTTTCTATCCACTAAAAGCATTTTGCTCCAAAAAGGACAAAAAAAGTACTGAAAGTACCATAATCATAAAAATGACCATAATGACCATACATTACCATAAAAGTACCATAGTACCAAATAGAAAACCAACACGATCACATGAAAATGCATATCAATAGTATGAGCGTGCAATGTCTTGGAATGTATACGCCAAAATGAGTTTTGGCGTGCATATGATAGGCTGTTTTTGGCGTATACATTCCACGACATTGCACAACACTTTTTGGGCCTTTTTAGAGTTTAATAAAATATTGTATGAAAAAGAGCAGCGTCCACATTCTGCAAAACCGTTTGGAATGACATGAGAGTAAGTTCAAATTAATTTTTGGGTGAACTATTGCTTTGAATAAGCAATACAACTCATACCTCATAAACAAATAAACCATGCAGCTCAACAACATGAATATCTACTTATTTATGTATATAAATATTCACAAAGAATTGCCTTGTATGTCACTTTTGAGAAGTTCCCAAATAAAAGTTTTATTAGACTTAGCTAATATTTGGAGACATTTTTTCAGCAAATTTTCAGCAAGTATAGCTAGATTTGATTTGAACACCCCTTTACTGCCTTTAATTAATGTGTCCTTGTAATCTATATTTCTTATAATTGTAAACTCTTTCTCGTGCCCATAATTTATTTGTAAAGTTCTACAGCATTTTATAAACTTTTTCAGAGAAAGAGAGCGGGGTCCTCTCTGAATATTGCCTCCCAGCAGCACCATGAGCTTCCATCTGAAGACCCTCTGGTTTTTAACAGGCCCTGGAGACTGTCATCTTTCCTCAGGGCTTCTTCTCAAACTAAACCTGGATGCACTTAACTTCAGATAAATGAGAGGTCTACAGTATTTTCTTTTATATTGTACCTTTTATTGTGTTATAGTCTTTTACAAATTAAATATAAATACAATAATATTTCACCTGTCCAAGTCATCATATCATTCCTTCGGTGTACAAGAAAGGGACACATTTACACTTACTTTTGTTGTGACCACAAGGGTTAGTTCACCCAAAAATGAAAACGATGTCATCATTTACTCACCCTCATGTCGTTTCAAACATTCTTTCATCTTCAATTAACTCTTTCCCTGCCAGCATTTAAAAAAAAAAAAAGTTGCCAGCCACCGCCAGAGTTTTTGACCATTTTCACAAAAATGTAATAGCCCATAGAATATTTAGTTTTATGAATATCTGAGCATGCAATATGTCAAAAGAAAGAGCTGACCCTCTTCTTAAAACAAAAAAACAAAAAAAAAAACGTTTTATTCCAGCTTCATGCATTCCTTTTTTATCAACACTTGAATATGGGTAAGTTTCATAAAAAAAGCAACATTTTGAACAAAAAGACGTAAATTCTCGTGTGTTACACAGCACATTGGAGCTTCTGCAAGAACCAATGAGGGTTGTTCTCCTGAGTCAAGCAAATGCAGTTGAGCTTCAGTTTATGTTCGCTGACCAATGTTTATATGTGAATAAAAGCCCAAATTCAATATGTTCATCATATATAAAGTGATCGTATCTCTTCAAAAAAATGTGAATAAACTGTTTGATTCATATGGATTACTCTTACGATGTCTTTATGATCTTTTGAAGCGTCAAAGTGGTCATTGTGCAGACAGAAATATCGCAGCTGCATCCCAATTCGCATACTATCTGTCCTAAATACTGTAGTATTTGATAGAATTAGTGTGACCCAAATCGTAGTATGTTGAAATTAGAAATTAGAATCAGGAGTGCAGATCCGTGCACACTCTAACGGCTAGTATTGCCCATAACCCATTGCACGCTGGACGAGGATTTGATTGGAACTACAAACATGGTCAGTCTGACGATTAAGTAGAGAGGTTTAGATAAAGGGGTTTGAGTGAATGATCAGCATATAACCTGATAAAAAGACATTTATTCAATGCTAACCACATTATATTTCTTCAGCAACAGCATTGTGAACTTATGTAAAATATGTTTGGTCATTAACTTTTAAATGCATCATTATGCAAACTGCAAACACATGAAGAGAGTTCTCCACATTAAAGCCTTACGACTGGCAGTGCTATATACATTTCTCTCCGAAATGGTAATAAATTAAATCAAATTGAATGTGGAGAATTTTAACTGTGACAAGATGATTGACACGGCAGTTTAACACGGTGACAGGATACACATAAAGTAGCAGAGCTGTTCGTTAAATACGCAAAGCTTGCCTATCTTCTGCTACACGCTCAAAAGTATGTATTTTTCTTTTACACACAACAGTACTTTTAGGGCAAAGTATAAGTAGGCAAATTGGGACACAGCATCAGATTTCATTCAAATATCTTTATTTGTGTTCTGAAGATGAACGAAATTCTTACGGATTTGGAATGACATTAGGGTGAGTAAATGATGACAGAATTTTCATTTTTGGGTGAACTAACTATTTATGTTTTGAAGATACTGTAAATGCCCACAGTTACATCAATAATGCTTTGACACTGAACTCTTCTAAAACACTGAATAATTCACAATTGAAACAACGGTTGCAAACAATAATAATTAATTCATTTAAAAATGTGTTCAAAAACATTTATCATTTACAACGGAAACAATGGCTGTCAATGAGAATAATTTACTCACAAAAAAAAAAAACAACAACAACAACTACAAATTACATGTTATATTTATCCATTATAATATATTAATAACTAATACTAGCCTAACTGAAATGAAATACAATAACCTTGGAAGAGGTTATTCTTTCAACATAAGACATTATGACCATGTGATAAGGAAGACCTTACCATGATACCATGAAAATGTTATAGTACGTGACAACACAAAGTGAACCAAACCTGTCCCTCCTGGCTCTGTATATTCCCATAAAAAATATTTTTTATTTGCATATTTTATAATTAAAATGACTTTTTTAATTCTCTAGTTATTTGCTGCTTCTATACTGCACAAATGAAGTGATCAAAGCCAACGTGATCTCATGAGAATACGTGTGTATTTCTATGTAAAGTGTGATTCTACCATTTACATTTACTTACGTTTTCATACACACTAAAACGTACAATACTGACGTATTGACAGCACTAAAATGTAAATGATTTACGTATCCAAGTGTGAATGTGTACCGGCTCCCATGTATGAATATTAAAATCGTGGCATTAATGTTTTGTTTCTATTGTATCCAATAGTCACATCAATACATGTTTTCATTCGCATTTATTAAATACATTTTACTAAGTTAATCTACTTAATATTAAATAACATTTTGCTCTGTTCGTGACTTCTTCTGCAAACTCATTTTGGATAATTAGAAAATGTTAAAGAAGACTGCATTTTAAAACCTTAAGATGAATAACATTTCTGCAAAATTTCTGTTTACATTTCACTGCCGGTTGTATATTCTGTATATAACTGTGTATGTGACAAATAAAACTCTCTTGAATCTCAATCGTTTAAACATTTTGTAGTATTTAGCTTTGTAAGGAAGTTGCCAGGGTGTCTGGGCCGAGAAACGGTGACTTCTTGGGAACAAAGGACTTTCCTAAGGATTAACATTTGAACACTCTCCTCAGTACATAACAGCCCCACCCAAGACACACCATACTGAGACACACACACCTCACACTCACACTCTGCCCATCACCCACTGTATTGCCATTCTCTCCCACACTGAAAACTCATTCAAAACCTATGCAACGTTAAATGTGTAACCATACATGTCTAGTATCATTTGAAACGTGTCAGTGTGTCTGGTAAAATGGTCTCATTTTCCCATCCATAATACAAATCTCCAAGAAGTTATATAAGTGAGAATATACTGTATGACATTAAAAAGGTGACCTCCCACAGATCTATAATTCAGGATGCCTCCTGTATGTAAATAAGTGAACCCATTTAAACACAAATTCTGATTGCCCATTTGTGACCCCTGAATAAGGGTCCAAAATCTAATTATAATCACAGTATCCACCATTTGGTGGACATATCGAATTATCTAGGTATTTAAGGAAAGGTGACACGGAGCTCAGGGAAGTTCTGTAAACAGATTTCCCGCACCGGTGTTGTGTGTAGTTTTTCACTACCAGGTAAATATTTCTAACTCTTTGATCTCTGAATTATGGATTTTGTATACAATTGATTGATGTTTTTATTCATTGAGTTGGACTTTAATTATGATTTTGATTACCTGGTTAATAAACTGTTACGTTTGAATTCATTCTGACTTACTCTGACATTATTTTCTCAAGTAAATTAAGTGAAGATTATGTTACCATAAATCTGCATGAGCTTAAGTATCGGACCAAAATCTAGTTGAGTGGCGCATGAGGGCACACTAACTGAGACTTTGGATTTCCGACTAACTCTTGGCACTAATTCAAGTGTACAGAAATGTAAAGGCTAAAAGGTAATTTCCGTTTAGGACAACAGTAATGTTGGTTGACCAACCTAAATAGGGTGGGCCTTACCTCTGTTTAAGATAATTTTGCCCTAGCTAAGTGTACGTGGATAACCCATGACATGACTAAGCCAAAACTACTATCAGAAGAGTAAAGTTGGTCAACTATATCTGTAGTAGTGGTTGTGACCTCTGACTAGAGCTAATGTTATTTTAATTCAAGGGCATACAGATCTATGGGAACTAAAATATAGTCATTTACCTCTGTTTAGTGACCAAAACTGACGTGTTTATGATTGTAAGACCCGCGCTACGGCTGGCGTGAGGACCTTTAAGTGACATAGATTCCTAATGAACGAGTAAAATATAAAGTAAAAGAGTTGAACAGAATAATCAAATGTTCATTCATATTTATGAATTATTGATATCTTTGGAAACCTTTTCATTAAATGGAGTCAGATGGAATATCGAGGTAATACATATAAAGAAATGTATTTAATTTAATCTTGTTGTGTTGCGTAAAAGGAAAGACAGTAACACGCAGAGAATCCTTCACCCGCATCACTGGTTACCGTCCTTGGACCTGTGGGTGGGCTTACAGCTTGTTGTTTGCCGTAAGATGTAAAAAGGCGTTTTATCCTATTCTGGCGGTCATAGATACACCAAAACACAACATAAATTCACAAAACATATCATATAATTCACAAAAAAAGCTTTCCTGCAGCTCAAACAATAAGAGTGTGGCGCTAGCAACGCCAAGGTCATGGGTTCGATTCCCAGGAAAAGCAAGAACAGCAGCGACCGTAAACGTCAAATCCCGCGCACGTAACTTGTGATTAATTCAAATTTCAAATTCAAAAATCACGCCCTCATGAAGCATTGTGACATGATTTACGGCAGTGGCATCGAACGCTCATTGGCTCTCGCCTGCTTCGTCACAGATTGTGACAAGCTGTGTTTCATCTGATTTGTATTTGAAATGGAAAACGCGCAACTTCACGGTGTGAAGCCGGATTAATATTTTCATTGATTAATAACTTACATTCTGCTCTGTACCTCATACAAAACTATTATATACCACCAGAGAGGAGTGTGACTGCAACACATCTTCATTTGAACTACTTTTGGTACCGCTTTTGACATTTTTGCAATAAATAAATTATTGTGATTACACTGGTCTGTCTGTTATGCTTTTATTTATAACAGTACGTAGTTTTAATAAATGGTTATGGATGGGTAAGTTTAGGGGTAGGTGTAGGATTAGCCATTCAAAATATCTTTTTAATGCTATATTGTTACTAAAATCGTAATTTCCCCAACACATTTCTGTCCATTACGTTTTATTCTCTTTATATTCTGTATAAAATTGGTATGTTTAGGTTTGGGGTAGTGTTAAGGGATCTTACATTAATCCATAAAATGGTAAAAGGAAATTATACAGATATCTTTATGATATGACAAAAAACAAAAAAACAAAAATTCTTTACTCCTATAAAGAGTCGTATTCTTAAAAAAAGATTTCATGACGTATTCGTAAATATTTTATGTTTTTCCGCTGTAAAAGCATAACACTGCTACGTTTAAATGTTGCAGATACGTCCATATTCTACATTTTAGCACTTGCGTACGTTTTGTCTTTGAAAGTTACATATTAATACCTACATATTAACAATGAGACCAGGCTGTCAAAGCCTATAGTCCCTAGTTTGATCAATAAATGACACTGCTAAAACTGAGAAAAGGTAGACAAGCAAGCAAACACACACACACACACACACACACACACACACACTGTGCTGTCAAACCCAGGTGTGAGCCAGTGATGGGAACAGAACTTCCTCTGACAGACATCTGGCAGGGGTTTGTATGAGTGAACAGACACACACACACACACATATATATATATATATATATATATATATATATATATATATATATATATATATATATATATATATATATATATATATTTGTTCTGTGATTAACATTAATGGCAGACAGCATTAGTCGCTGTTGTTCCTTTAAGATCTGCTGAACATGACGCAGATCTGACGCGCATCTCATTTTCTCAACAACTCTTTTAAGTTCATTTTAGACATTATTTAACTCGTTTAAGACTGCTCTTATGAGAATACTCGACAAAGTGGGCATTTTAGCATAATTCTGTGTGTTATTGTCCGTTCAAGCGTGAAGAGAACTCGATTCTGGCGTGTGTCTTTCACACAAGGAGTGCGTCACCTTTGGGATGAATTAGAGCGGAGACTGCGAGCCAGGCCTTCTCGTCCAACATCAGTGCCTGACCTCACAAATGCGCTTCTAGAAAAAGAGTCAACAGAATAGTCCCCATAAACACACGCCTAAACCTTATGGAAAGCTGTCCCAGAAGATTTGAAGCTGTTATAGCTGCAACGGGTGGGCCATCTCCATATTAACCCTTTCGCATGTACAATCACACTGGTGTGATTAGAACGTTCAGTACATCACATGACCAACTGCTAAATTCAAATGTGCTTTAACACTTTGGCTGGTGCTGAGCCAGAGGCAGACGTGCTCAGCGCTTGAGATAAGAACTATTGAGTGTTTTCAACATTTATGTTTATTTTTGGTTTCAGACATTTAAATATACATAAGTACCAACAAAACCATGCATTTAGAGTTTGTAAAATATGCACTGATGTCCATGGAAGTGACAATATTAATCCTTTCCATATAATTAGACAAGTTTTATTCATATCAGACTTTAAGTAACTTTAAAGTTTACTCTGTTCTTCTCCCAGTTTACCAGTCACGCACATTCATGTATTTCGGGAGAAGTGGATGAATTCACGTGTTGTAAATCCAATAGATCCGATTCTCTGAAATGCGGCACAAACAAAAATGGCGGCGCCCATCGCACATAGCTCAACTAATGGGATTGTTATAAAGGTGTTTAAACAACAAAACACATCCACTTGCCCATCTTGACAATCGGAATATCAGATATTTCATGCTATAGGTAGCAAATTTGTGAATATTTTTAATAAAAAGGAAAAATGAAATAAAAGCAGATCATCAGTCATACAGCACTATTGTGACTGCGGTGTGTCATGTGACAAGCAATGAAGCATCACCATGGAAACAATAAAGTGATGCGTTCTAAATTCACCTTGAAAAACTCATGCTGGAGGGTCAGCCAGAATATTTTAAATTTACATGTGAAAGGGTTAAACCCTTATGGATTGGGATGTCACTAAAGTTTATGTAAAGGCAGACGTCCCAAAACGTTTGGCAATACAGTGTATATATACACTCTAAAAAATGTTGGGTTAAAAACAACCCAAGTTGGGTTGAAAATGGACTAACCCAGAGTGTAGTACCAAGTCCCAATTGCTGCTGCTATAATTCATCTTTTGAAAGACTCACAGAAATTTTTTTTCAGAAGTACAGACAAAACAATTGATTCTATTGAGAATGAAATGAGTTTCTAAAGTCAGACCATGAAACAAGCCCATTACCATTTATAGACACAAAAGGATCCCTTTATTAATTCCCAACATACAAGTTTTACATTTGGCCATAATAAGTTTTCAAAATCACCCTGACAGAAAAGTAAAAAATGATCAGCATCTACCTAGAAGCAATTTCGAGATGTTCCAGTTATAGACATAACTATTCAATGAACTACTGTAAAAGGTACATTTTTTTATATAAGATGGACAGGTGCGCAGGGCTCTCCTCATAAACCACACACACACATTTCACAGTCAAGTGTATGCTGGTTTGGTAACTAATTATGTGTTTTGCATTTTCCTGAGAATTGCCAGTAGACCAGGCAGAAGATGCATGGGCATTTTTATCATTTGGCTGAAAATAAAAGTAGAAAAGAAAGAAATTCAAAACCAGTCATATCTACCTCATATTCTCCATTAACACAGGTTCATGCTTTAATGATATACTGTTGCCTGCCAAAAAAATAAATAAATAAATAAAAACTTCTAAAGTTAGAGGGAAGATTTTGTCTCTAGCAGACTAATTTACTTAATTAACCGTGATATCCTTAATGCATTAAAATGTAAATTATAGCAAAACAAAGTATGTTTAAAATGTGTTAAATTACAATAATTAGCAAGGAAAGGAATGCATAATAATTGGCATAAATTTTTAGAGGGAGAGAGTTAATGTTATTGAAAAAGAAAAAACATTAAATAAGTTCTATCCATCTGCAAGAAACAATATATGCATTTATAGTACATCCAAATTCATATTTATTTATTTATTTATTTAGCAGATATTTTTATCCCAAACATCGTACTTAATACAACGAGAGAGAAAAACAATGGGGTACATTAGGGCTAAAAGGAAAAAAAAAAAAAGGTTTTCTTTTTCTTTTTTTTCTCTTTTTGTAGAACTATTTATTTTTACTAAATATTGATGGAGGAACATAACTGGCTTAAAAATAAATACTTTGAAAAAATCATGCAAAAGGGTGGCAAAGGGCTCTTTTATATTTGGCAAAATATGTCCCTTTAAACAGCACAGTATTTAAGTTTTTTTAAAAGCATACTTATTCAAAATAAACACATTGACTAACACTTCTGTTATTTTAATCACTTTCATCTCTTCTAAAGTATATTTTATTATTTAATTTTTAGTACAGTACACTGTATATCTTTCAGCTGCAGTGGGTGCAGACATATTTCACAAATTAATCTCCAATGTGATTGGAACGGTCCATGTTGGCCTATTTTGTACATCCTTGACAACAAAATTATTCCTTCACCAATTATTAGAGAAAATTATTAGTTGTGCTACAGACATTCTGCATCTTTCTTCTTTGCCAACCTTCTTCTTTAGCCGAAGTGGGTCTTTTCACAGGGGTAACTTTAGCATTTTCAACTTTTTTTATACCTATTTGACAGGACTGATACATTTAATCACATTAAACAGACCCTGTTTAAAATAAAAATGAGTCCTGGTTCGCTTAGAGTTCAGATTTACATTTTTAACACTGAACCTAAAGGCATATGGATACGTTCACAACCTGATTGGTTTGGCTTTTATAACACATTTTGAGACAGAACTTACAGAACATCCAAAACAATGCTGTGTGCTGAATTAAATGTGCTAGTTGTATGTGTGTAGCCAACATATCCTTTTCAGATCTCATCTTCCTGTTTTTGGTTTGTTTGCATGTTTTTGGTCCGTGTTGCTTTCATATTTCATTCAAACTGCACCACAGTTCGCTTGGAAACGGAGCAAGACCCATCTTTTCAGCGGTCTCTGTCCGCTTGTTTGATGCACACCAGGGTTCGAATGGCAGCGTTTACACTTCTTACCCACCACAAACTTTAGAACATCTCGGTTACGTATGTAACCCTCGTTCCCTGAGGAGGGAACGGAGACGTAACGTCAGTGACCATCTTCGAGATCTAGAAAAAATGCCCAATGGCAGTGCCAGTGCCATGGGCATGCGGAATTTGCATAGCGTAACTCCGACCCCACAATGTGGGTATATAAGGAAGTACGCTGGCACATCGCATTATGTTTACCTGCTGAGGAGCCAAGACTGAACTTTGGCCGTTTCAGCAGTACAGCGGAAGTGGCAGAGGGACGTTACGTCTCAGTTCCCTCCTCAGGGAACGAGGGTTACATACGTAACCGAGACGTTCCCTTTTGTTCAGTCACTCCGAGTAACGTCAGTGACTGACAAATGGGGGTCCCAATATAATCCCGCCACTCGGCCTGGCGAATGTGTAGCTGTCGCCCAGCCTGCAGCTCTGCAGATGTCTGTTAGCGAAGCACCATGCGCTAAAGCCCAAGAGGAGGCCACACTCCGAGTAGAGTGGGCCCTGACCCCAAGGGAGCATGGACGCCCCTGTGTCTGGTAAGCCAAAACAATGGCATCCACTACCCAGTGGGACAAACCTTTGCTTTGAGAGAGCCTTTCCCTTCAGCTTCCCACCATAACAGACAAAGAGCTGGTCTGAGGTCCTGAAAGACTGCATCCCGTCTACATAGGCACAGAGACTGAACTGAACTGGACAGAGCAGTGCCAAGGCTGGGTCTGCCGCCTCCAAGGGCAGCGCTTGCAGGTTCACCACCTGGTCTCTGAACGGTGTGGTGGGAACATATCCAGGCCGGGGTCTCAGGATCACGTGAGAGTTGGCCGGCCCGAATTCCAGGCACGCCGAAAATGCCTGCAGGTCCCCTACCCTGTTGATGGAGGCCAAAGCGACCAGGAGCGCTGTCTTCATTGACAGGAACTTAAGCTCGACTGATCGCAAAGGCCTGAAGGGAAGCCTCTGCAGAGCATCTAGAACTACTGAGAGGTCCCAAGAGGGTACAAGGGGAGCGCGAGGAGGATGTAGTCTCCTGGCGCCCCTAGGAACCTGATGACCAGGTCCTGCTGACTTACCTTCTTGTTCCTCAAGAGGTCGTGGTGGGCAGATATAGCAGTCACGTATACCTTGAGGGTGGAAGGAGACAGCCTTCGTTCCAACCCTTCCTGGAGAAACGAGAACACAGACCCGATCGGGCATTTCCAGGGGTCTTCTTGGCGAGAAGAGCACCAAGTGATGAAGAGGTTCCACTTCAACGCATAGGCGTGTCTAGTAGAGATTCAAGATTCAAGAGATTCAAGAGTTTTATTTGTCACATACACAGTTATATACAGAATATACAACCGGCAGTGAAATGTAAACAGGTCCGCTCCATGGACAGTGCAAATTCACAGTTAAAAACACAAGGAAGAAATTATAATAGAAATAGGATATAAAAAAAAGTACTATCTATATATATATATATATGTCTATATCTGTAGAATTATAAATAATCAAGTCAAGAGAAAAAAAAGGTAACAAATAAGGATAAAGTGGAATAAAATAATTGAAGTAGACTTTGCAGTGAGTAAACTGTAGACTTATAAATATGTGGTTAACAAATGTATAAAGAGTATAATGTGCAAACAGGTTTATGACAGGTTGTTACACAGTAACAACGAGAACAGAAAGTGCAGTGCAATGTCAGTGTATCGATGTTTATCCTGACGTGAAGTCACGTGATGTTAAGTTCAGGAGTCTGATGGCCTGGGAAGAAGCTCCTCCTGAGTCTCTCAGTTTTGGCCATCAGGCTTCGGAAGCGCTTACCAGATGGTAGCAGCGTGAAATGAGGGTAGTAGACTCTGCCCTAGTGGAAGTGATGGTTGCCACCACCGGAGTTGGTAGGGTACTCAAACCTGCCGCGTCCCATCCTTCCTCAGAGGAATTGGCCAGGAAGGGGCTGTCGCAAGGAGAACCAGGTCCAAGAGGACCTGCTCCTTGTCCTCCCTGATCTTGCAGAGTGTCTGTGAGAGAAGGCTCACTGGGGGAAACGCATACTTGCACAGGCCTCGCGGCCAGCTGTGCACCAGTGCATCCATGCCGAGTGTGCCCTCGGTCAGGGAATAATACAGTTCCCTTACCGAATGGGAAGAGTTGTGGGAGGCAAATAGGTCTACCTGCGTGTCGCCAAACTGTTCCCAAATCAGCTGGACCATCTGGGGATGGAGTCACCATTCCCCCGGAAGTGGCTGAAACCGAGAGAGCTCATCAGCTGGCCGGTTCAGGACTCCCGGGACATGGACAGCATGAAGGGACCTCCAATGCTTCTGACTCCATAGGACGAGATGGCAGGCGAGTTGAGACATACGGCGGGAGCGCAGACCACCCTGATGGTTGATGTACGCTACTGTGGCCGTGTTGTCTGATCAGATTAGCACGTGTTGACCCTTGAGCAGTGCTCGGAAGTGGTGCAGGGCGAAGCGTACTGCCAGCAACTCGAGGCAATTGACATGCAGGTGGCGCTGGGGCCCTGTCCAGGAGCCCGCGGCAGCATGTCCATTGCACATGGCACCGGCATCTATTGATACAACAATATGCCTGGAAGCTCGTTCTAAGGACACACCGGCCCGTAGAAGCTGAGGTTCGACCGCGGGGTGAGGGTCTGCAGGCAGGCCCGAGTCACTGGGACCCGGAGCATGCCTGACTGCCATGCTCATCTCGGGACTCGATCGCGAAGCCAGTGCTGAAGCGGTCTCATATGAAGCAATCCGAGCGGCGTTACCGCAGATGCCATATGCCCCAGGAGCCTCTGAAATAACTTCAGTGGAACCGCACTCTTGCTCCCGATTTGACGGAGGCAAGTCAGCAGTGATTGCGCGCCCTCGCTCGTAAGCTGCGTGCACATGGCGACCGAGTCGATTTCTATACCGAGAAAAGAGATCCCCTGCACGGGGCAAAGTTTGCTCTCCGCCCGGTTGACCCGAAGGCCCAGACTGGCTGAGTGCTGGAGCACTAGATCTCTGTGTTCACACCCCTGCTCTTGAGAGTGACTCAGTATGACCCAGTGTGAACCCCCAGTGTACCCTAAGGCCAAGGCCCCATCGAGGGTAGAGAAGACAGAGGAGGCCACCGAACGGTCACGGGAAGTCACGGGGACTTCCAGGACCGTGTGAGCTCCTCATGTACCTCGGGCCCCAAAACCAATCGTTCAGCCGCGAGCGCACGTGACAGGGTGGGAAGTACCGCGGCTGCCCAAGATAACATGGCTGTCAACTCTGGGTCGGACCAGAGCAGTGCTAACATGCCCAAAGGCGGAGCACAGCTGAATCTTCATCCCCAAAGGACTCTAGCCCACCTTGGAATGCGGCAATTAACATCTTGTTGCTATCTGGAGTGTGAACGAAATGAACAGGGCGTCAGCAGACGGTCCCGCCACTTCAGTCAATGCACTCGTGGGTAGCGATGTGCAAGAGGGGGGCGTGGCCCGAGGAATGATCGTCGGGGTTCTTAATACCACAGCACAGCCCTCAGGTCACCCTGGCCACCAGCCAAAGTATCATCTCTCTCGGAGACGGTAAGTCAGAGTGTGGCAGAGGGGACTCTTTCTCCTTTACGGAGATCATTGAGTCTCGACCGCAACATCACGATGGACATGTTCCCGCAGTGAAAATCATGCACATCCAGAAACACTGCCCGAGCGTACTGAAGCCAAAACACGTCAAGCAGTGATTGTGCCCATCAGACGGCACCGGAGATCGATCGCACCAGGATTCAAGATTCAAGATTCAAGAGTTTTATTTGTCACATACACAGTTATATACAGAATATACAACCGGCAGTGAAATGTAAACAGGTCCGCTCCATGGACAGTGCAAATTCACAGTTAAAGTGGAAGTGCGCAGGCGAACCGTCTTTAAAAAGACGTGCCACGCGCAAGCTCTTTTTTTGAGAGGAAAGCTCGGCAGAGTGTTGAAGCACCCAGGGAAAACACACACAGCTGTTGCAGATCACTGCACAGATCAGCAGGCAGGCAATGTGAGATCGCTGGAACGCGCCATCACACCAACACTCTGGAGAACCACTCGTCTCAAAGAACTGAGAGAGAACTCAGAATTCAGGCTTGCAGGAGTGAAGAGATGCTTTTGGCTCTGAAGCAGAAACATAATGCGACGTGCCAGCGTACTTCCTTATATACCCACACTGTGGGGCGGAGTTACGTTATGCAAATTCTGCATGCCCATGGCACTGGCACTGCCATTGGGCGTTTTTCAAGATCTCGAAGGTGATAGGCTTCTAGGCGAAACCCCCATTCGTCAGTCACTGACGTTACTCGGAGTGATGAACGAAAGGGAACAGTATTATATAGGGGAGGCCGAGTATAGTTGTAACTACCAATTCCAAGAATCACGGATAAGATGGGAGTCTTGACAGTTTCAGTTTCCTCTGGCTTCCTTTACAATCCCACATGGAGGTTTTCCAGTCTGTGTTGCTATCTCTCCTGAAGCTACAGCAGAAAATCTAATTCTGAGGTAAATAAAAAAATAAACAGATAATATTTTGTTTAGTACTTCTGCCGTTATGTTGTGTGAGTTATATCAGGTCAAAGTGTAGTTTCTCTAGTAAAGAATGGTATATCAACCTCAGGCTAATTTCGAAGCACCATTCTAATACAGCTAGCTAAATAATGAGTGACAGTGGCGGGGTAGGTTGTAACACGTGTTTTAAAACAACCATCCACTTACATACAACTAAGAACATTTTTGTGATTTTAATAATTCTACAGAATGCCTATGTTTATGTTAATTTGCTCTTGCTCTCTCTCTCTCTCACTCACACACACACACACACACACACACACACACACACACACACACATGAATGTGCACGTACAGACATGCACAAACAAACGCACACGTGTGCATGCACAAACACACACAATATGCACATACACCATATACACACATATTTTATTGTTGCAGCCATTCATTTAAAATATAATAAAAGTTGTTGTGGCATATCACTTGGAGTACCCTTAGTTTTTGTGCATTTTGTCTACCTGTTACAACTTACCCCAGTATGTTACAACCTACCTCAGTAGTGGGGTAGGTTGTAACAAAGGACCAGTTAGTATTTGTCATCATCTCACAGTCTGTGATATAGTTGAAGAGATTGAAATTGTTGCCAGTAGACAAATCTGGGTACTCTGCCTAAAAGTTCCAGATGTGTAGCTAAAAAAAAAAGGGGTAATTTTAGATGCTGAAGAAAATAAAGTATTACAGCCATACCCGGTGTCCCCTACAAAATAAAATGCATCTAAAACGGGCAACAGAGAAAACAGGACTCTGTGCACACCTTAACCATTTGCATCAGATACAATTTTGGAACCAGAAAGTGAGACAGCTTACACCCACTGATGTTTATATTAAGCCTACAACATTAAAATAACGGTGCAGAGAGCCAAAGCTGTGATGAGCAGATTTCATGATGGATTTACATGTTTTTCTTATAGCCAATTAAGCACTGAGTTAGAATAAGGGATGGTAATGATGAGTCTATCAGCTCACTTTCTGACTGACGAGATCAAGAATTATGAAACAAACCATAGCCTGCTATAGTCATCCGAACAAAAAACTCTGGAAATTCCACTTACAGCAATTTTCTCTCTGAAGTCAAAGTCTGTTTGCACAGGAGTACAAGGTGTTGCACCATGTTGCTGACTTGCCTGTCAGTAACACGTCTCTCAATAACGCATCCAGACAGCCCTAATACAGTAAGATCCTTGGATACACACACATGCTCAGTATCAAAGACAACTCAAATTACCCAATGTTTATAGATATGACATCAGATTTGTTCATTCCTGGGTCGTTCCTCCAGAGAGGAAGTGTTTAATGACAGAGAGCAAGCAGGAACACCACAGGGGGCCATCCAAACCATTGTCAATCCCGCAGATGCGGGATTCAGAAAATGTCCTTGTAGCACTGCATGATGTAAGTCTTTAGAGAGGCCTGAAAGCTAGCGGGTACTCATAGTGTAAATGATTTATTTAGCACACACGCACACCGACGAGAAACACACAGACACTCACGCTGACACCCTGATCAAAGCAGATGTGAGAAGCCCCTGGGAGATCCTCACTCCCTCTCTGGAACACAGGGGGAGAGGAATTAAGAGAGGGATGAGGAAGAAAGCAATAGGCTGAGGAGGAAGAAGAAAGACCCATAGTGGCATGGGGAGGGGAAGCGTTTGTGATTAAGGACATCCCTCCTCCCTTTAAATCCTCAAAGTCATTTGCTTTCATTTCTCATACTTTCTTGCGCTTATTAGCTCAAAGAGAGCAAATCCTTTGTCATGTGACCCCTCTCGTAGGCGTCTTTGAACATTGCGATCCATCTTCTGCTGCACAGGTTTCTGTGTTGAGTGTATGAGTTTTAGCTGCGAAATCCTTGAACGTCAGCACAAGTAGGCAATGTGTTAAAATATATCCACTGTAAATCTGATACATTCCCAACCCAACTGTACTCTGGTAAATGCTGGTTTAAAACTTGTTTCCTGATCTAATGGGATTCGTATTTGTTTCTGTGAATATATAATAAAGATTTAGAGTAGCCTGAGACACTGCTTACTGAAGGAATGTGTGAGCAAATTAGTGGACATGGCTGGTGATACCAATGTGAAGGGAAGACAAATTCATTTCAGCTGCTAGTAGCTCTGTTATCTTTATTGAGCAGACTCACAGTCAAATTAGACTCTGCTTGTGTGTGTATGTGTGCGTGTACACGTTTATAGTACATTGTGGGGACCAAATATACCCACAAGGATAGTAAATCCTGAAATCACCTACATTGTGAGATGGATTAATAAGCATACTAAATGATGTTTTTTTTTTTTTTTTTTTGAAAATGTAAAAATGCAGAACGTTTTCTGTGATGGGTAGGTTTAGGGCAGGGGTGGGGAACGTTGATACAGACGGGCCACTCTCTTCCAGAGCTTGGCTCCAACCCTAATCAAACACGCCTGAAGCTAATCAAGGTCTTCAGGATTACGATGTTACAGGCAGCTGAGTGTTTTTTTTCAGGGTTGGAGCCAAACTCTGCAAGAGAGTGGCCCTCCAATATCAATGTTCCCCACCCCTGGTTTAGGGGTATACTCTCAGAAAAAAAGGTACAGTGCTGTCAGTGGGGCGGTATCCTAAGGTACAAAAGTGAAAAGGTATATCTTTGTACCTTACTCACTCCTAAATGGTAAATATTAGTACCTTAAAAGGTGCATATCAGTACTTTAAGAGTGTGTATTACTTTTTCTGACAGTGTAGGGTTAGTGTAGGGGATAGAAGATACAGATTGTACAGTATAAAAACCCTTTTTTTAATGAACTAATTTCATTTTTCACACTCTCACTATTAATTTGTCCACTAACGATGTCCAACAGTACAGAGCACATTCAACATCACATGAAAATCATTATCATTTCCAAATTGTGCACTGTGTAAATTATGGTGGTGGAAATATTTTTTTTTAACAGTGAACAAAATGGAATAAAACTACTGTCTTGCTACTAGGCAAAATTTCCTAGCTAGCATTTCAATGTGTCCTAAATAAACACATTTAAATAATATGTTCATAATATTTTCACTCTACAAAATATGAAAGAAAAAATTACATAAGAAATGATTGGATATGACACTATAAAAATGTTCTGTTTGTAAGTCATATTTAAATGCATGTTTTTTGTTTGTTTTGTTTTCTTCTTTCTATACATAAATGAGTCATATTTCATCTCAAGCGTACTCTTCACTGACACCGCTGTCTTGTTGGTAAACAACGACACCGGTTCAAATGTCAGTGGTAAAATGGTTGGTTGTGGTGGAAAAGACATCAAACCTGTCATAATTAGTAAAAAAAAATAATAATAATATAATACATATTATATATATATGTATATGTGTGTGTGTGTGTGTGTGTGTGTGTGTGTGTGTGTGTGTGTGTGTGTGTGTGTGTGTGTGTGTGTGTGTGTTTTTTTTCCCAAAACAATTACAAGATATTTCCAAGACACTTAAATTTGATCTTCACATATATTAAAAAAGACTAGAAATCTGTTAGTTTTAATAAAAGTGCCCATAGTTGAAGAAACACCCATATGCACACATGCAGACACACGCTCACACATACCATCAATTACATGCCCGTGCGTGGAAATGTTCTCTTTAAGCTCTTTAATGAAGTCATCTATATTTGTTAAGTCAGGCCATTGTTTCACAACCTTGTAAAGGTCATTGAAAGTACTGTGCTAGTATCTAATGTACTGCAAGAGATAATGTATTTTCTCCATTCCTCTCTGTCTGGCCTCTGTATGCTCTGTAAAGAGAGGGAGTGGCACACCTCACCCTGATTAGCATACTAAACGCCATCACAATCGATATGCTGATTAACTCTGAAGCCCTTGATGGTAATCTCATTCACAGATAATTCAATATCACTCTTATCTGAGGAAGGCATCCCCCTTCAACAACTTTGTGTAAAGGTCCCCATGTAGATATCTGGCAAAATGGTTTGGCAAAGTGAAGACATTAATTACCCACAAATAGAGGACAAACTAGTCTCTTTATCTTTTGCAATCGCTTCCTTGCTCGCTCAGTCACATCTCTCTTTGTCCTCTTTTGGACAGCAAATAGTTTGTGTATCTAAAGTTTGCCTGCTCTGCATGAATGCTAATTATTGTGTGTTTAGTACAGCCATAGATATATTGATGAAAAAAAAAAAAAAAAAAAACAAGACATTTCTTTATAGCCACTTAAACCAACCAAATGCCCCAACACCACCCCCCAAGAAATAACATATTTTGATAGAGATTAATGGATAAAGAGTTTAAACACAACTGGATACCAAGACCTCGCTATAATGCCCAGTAAAAAACAAGAAAGTATTCACATTCCTATAAGTAAAATTATAGGCAAGCAGAGCAACACATAAACTAACCTTACACAAACAAGCCTTTTACACATATAAACTTGACAAGAATAATTGGATTTATTTTTATCTGTGAATCAGGGTTGTGATCCATCCAAGCTGAGTTCAGAGTTCAGTTCCTGAATTATAATTTTAAATGAGGCAAAAAACATATTAGAGAATTGCAACACAAATTTGAATTGAACTCTTTCCCCGCCTGCATTTTCTAAAAAATAAAATAAATAAATAAATAAATAAATAAATAAATAAATAAATAAATAGCCAACTAGCCATCATTTTCACAAAACTTTCATGGGCTCCATAATATTTTGTTGAATAAATATGTGAACATACAATATATCAAAAGCAAGAACAGAGCCTCTGCTTTTTCGCTTTCAGAACGACGATCAAAATGTAAATGATGTAGGTTGAGTCCATCAACACCCCAAAGCTTCACAGTCTTTACCTCTTAGTGGGTTCAACATTTCTCTCAGTAACGTTAGGCGGTTTTGTTGTATATGCTTGTTGAATGTTTGATGATCACATTAGCTTACTTCTATCTGCTCCTTCTGGTTTATGCAGATATTCTTTGCTTGTTTTTGGATCCGAAGATGCTTTACTATTTCAGAAGATTCGTAACAGTGCCCTCTACCGTATACCAGTGGAAACAGGGATTGCTGGAAAAATTTTACAATAGTGGGGAAGCGTAGTGTCATAAATGACGGAAAATCTTGTTAATGGTGGGGTAACAAGTTAAGGAAGTAGTCACCTGCGAAATCACCACATGCAATTTTGACCAGGAACAAACAAACACACTTGTAAAACTCTGTTGCTGCTCCAGAAAAACAAACCGCATCCACTGTTTCCTTAACGCTGGGTTATTTGGAAAAGCTGAACAAGGTTATCTTTCGATCACAAGCAAAAACACACTTCTTTAGTGACATTGTTGATTTCGTGGTCTAAAAACAAAACGGCAGCGCTGCCGACGGCTTCCGTAACCCAAATGAAGCTTGTTGATGGACGTGCTCTTGCTTTCACTCTGGTTGATGTGCGCACACACTCATCTGGGAGAAGTGCCCATACAAGGAATTCCGCCCTTTATGACATCATACAGGGCCATATTCTATTATTATAATTTTTTTCCAAAACTTGTTAGAATCCTGAAGGAGTGCATTTGGCATAGAAATACTCCATCATACGTCCAACTATTTTTTTTGTTTGTTTGTTTGTTTTTTGGCCATGAGAATCAAGCTCTGTAAGTAAGCAGTATAAATAAGTCAGAATAAATGTAAAAATCACACATAGAAATTACATATTTGTTAAAATATTGAAAATGAATGGATGAAGAGTTTAACCCTCCTATTATCTTTGGGGTCAGTTTGAGCCCAGGTGTTTTTTTTTTGTTTTTTTTTTTTTGCTTCAGATGAATGACTTTTCCTAATTTAATGGGGAGAACTCTGTAAACATGAAATTAACATGACAATATTTTTCCAATGTCCTGTACACATTTTTTCTAGCATCAGTGTTCAGGTTCTTTTAGCTGTATAAAACATAAGAAATATAACAATTTTACACACATTTGTTTTGGTTGTTTTATTGAGGTCACTATAACATGCAATTTTATATTCAATATTCAAACAACTTCCTTCTGTTTTAGGGCTCTAACCTAACCTTACCATACCTGTAGTATTACGAGAACCACTAGTACACGCTATAATGGTCCC
Organism: Paracanthobrama guichenoti; assembly: GCA_018749465.1. NCBI lineage: Eukaryota > Metazoa > Chordata > Actinopteri > Cypriniformes > Gobionidae > Paracanthobrama > Paracanthobrama guichenoti. The sequence continues at coordinate 32,518,130 of CM031956.1, read as the reverse complement.
GCTCGCCACTTCAACGCCAGAGTAGACATAGTGCTGCTAATGTCATCAAAATGGTTCCAGGGCCCACCAGATATGCTGTCAGCAATACATGACCTGAGACATAAACCTTTGTAAAACAAAACAAAAAAATAAAACAAATGGAGGTTTATTCTGGAGGTTTAAATTGCTGGGTGGGTAATTTTTTTTTTTTACCAGATTTGAGAGTAACAGAAGGGTTAAACAACTTGAATAAGGACAAACTGGTCATATTTTGCCATGCAGCAGCTACTTTAGCACATTTTACTCTGTTTGTAAGAAATAAAATGTAAAATTTTGCCACATGAACTATTGCTATGGATTTTAATCGACAGATTATAGGTTTTTAATAACTCATCTAGACAAAATTTATCAAATTTATTTATACATTAAAATAATAACTTTCTATTTTGTGAGCTCTTCAGGGACAATTCCTTCCTAATGACATTGTAAAGCTTTTCAGCCAATGTGAGAGAAGAGAATTGAAAAGCAGCAGAAGAAAAACAAGAAGTGACTCTGTGTGTGTGCGTGTGTGTGTAGGGGCAGAGTGTAATTTTTTTTTTAGAGCAGCCATCCTAACAATGTTTAATTGTGTCAGTAAAGTGGGACAGCATTGCAATGTGACCTTCCAAAGGCTCAAAACCAATTCTACTTTTGGAGAGCGAGAGTCTCAGCAACTGAATACCATGTATTCTCATTACGACTGGTGTCATGGTTCTCTCAGAACAATGGCCTACCACAGCGAATGTGTCAATTCACAGCAAGAACAGTTTCAAATAGGCATTCGAGAGCCCAGAGCCACAGTAACATATATACATGTGTAAGTGCTTTCACTCTTAAGATCTTTCACTCTTAGAACAATGGCCTACCACAGCGAATGTGTCAATTCACAGCAAGAACAGTTTCAAATAGGCAATCGAGAGCCCAGAGCCGCAGTAACATATATACATGTGTAAGTGCAGCCAAATTATGCAAGACATAACAGCTCTGAACATCTGACATAAAACAAATATAACCCTGCCTCACTGAAGGGTAACTTTTTACAGATCAGATGGTGTCTCTGAGATCAGTGAGATAAACAGAACTGTAGTCGGAAGTTTTATTCTAACGTAACTCTTTGCAATGACACAAAGCGGGGTGACAGCTTGTGAGCCCCTGTTAAAACTAAGAGAACATAAGTAGGTCACTCTCATGAGACGGCTGGTTTTGGGGTGAGGATCATGTTGAGTATTCTATCTGAATGCTCTTCCAGGTCCCAGTTTGATTGCTGATCTTTCGTTCGCATAGTGTTTGAACTGTGGGTACAACATGAATGCAATTTCTTAAATATTTTATCACATTTTTTTTTTTTTATCTTAGGGTGTCAATGATGCCACACACAGTAAACAACAACATAGTACAATATTCCTATAAGTAAAAGTATAGGCAAGCACAGCAACATATGATATAAGCTTACTCAAAAAAGCTTTTTACACATAAAACTTGGAAAAGAAAAATGTATGCAATCATATCTGTGTATCATTCAGAGCTGAGTTCCAGATTTAAATCCCTGATTTTAATTGAGACAAAAACATGATGCAGAGTTGCTTTAAGTTGTGTCAATTGTTCATTACTGATCCATACATATCAGGGAATAAATATGAATAATTTGTCAAAATTAAAGGTGCAAGTTTTTTTTTTTTTTTTTTTTTTTTATTAAAAAGTATTACAGGTAAATAAAACGTTTGTAAAATCTGTTTAATATAGTTACAACTGAGAGATGTTAGATGTGATTTACATGGAGCAGAATGCCTCAAATGGGCCTAATTGTTAAGATCACATGACCAGCTGAGAGCAATTTGATTAATCTCAGAAGCTTTTGATTATGAAAAAAAGATTCATCATGGCTGCTAGGTTTCAGACCATTACCATATCAGTGTAACATATACAAAAAATAAAATAAAATACAATAAAATACTGAGTGCACCTTAAAAATAAAAAATAACTTGTGCATGTCTAATAACATTTCTCAGTTTTATGTATTTATTTATTTATTTATTTTAATTGCAATTCAGTAAATTCCTCTTAATGTCATTTCCATTCAAACTCCATCTCACGAATCACAATTTTATAATTCTGAATTTTGCCAAACCCTGCTGTTACTACAAAAAAAAAAGAAAGAAAAAGAAAAGACATAAATGGAAGAGAGATATGACAGTGCATTACACCTGACAGAATTAAGATTAATGGAGAAGTGTCTGACACATGTGACCTCTGACAGAGAACCATGAAGAGAAAAAAGAGAAAAGCTACAACGGACGGGTAAGCAGCTGGCAAAATGCTGCCACAGTAACTTGCAGTGACAACTGGCATATTGAGAAAGTGCATCAGAGTATGCATAAAGTGTACAAGGGTTGGTGTGTGGGTGAGTATGTGTGAGAGAGAAAGTATGTGTGAAAAAGAAAGAGCGGGTGATGAGCTTGTGTGTGATGTGTGTTCTGCGCATCACCGCAGCCATCTGGCTGAGCAATCAAGGCCAGATGATAAACTGTATATGCTGTCACCTCTCAAAGTCTGCTGACCAATCAATATGCACTTTTACATCACACGTTAGGTAAGACTACATGTAAGAGACATCCAGCTGGTCAAATCACACTTTTTGTGTCTGATGCATTGGTTTGGTATGACGATATGACCTCTTGAAGTTTTGAACACACATTTACAGAGAAAAGAGATTAGGAGGGGGGGAGGGGAGGGGAGGGGAGGGGGAGGGGAGGAGGGGCGCTGCAAAGGGGGGGGGAGGGGCGGGGTGGGGGTTCAGAGATCGGTTTTATTAGTAGTAACATTACTAGTAGTAATGGAATAGAAATTATAAATGTATAATCAACCAAAGAGTAACAAATAAAACAAATTATTTCTGCATTTCCAAGAAATGACCCCCCTATTTTGTTTATTAGGTCAATTGGCAACATGATTGGGTATAAAAAGAGCCTCTCAGAGTGGCAGTGTCTCTCAGAAGTCAAGATGGGTAGAGGATCACCAATTCCCCCAATGCTGCGGCCAAAAATAGTGGAGCAATATCAGAGAAAAATTGCAAAGAGTTTGAAGTTATCATCATTTACAGTGCATAATATCATCCAAAGATTCAGAGAATCTGGAACAATCTCTGTGCGTAAGGGTCAAGGCCGGAAAACCATACTGGATGCCTGTGATCTTCGGGCCCTTAGATGGCACTGCATCACATACAGGAATGCTACTGTAATGGAAATCACAACATGGGCTCAGGAATACTTTCAGAAAACATTATCAGTGAACACAATCCACCGTGCCATTCACCGTTGCCGGCTAAAACTCTATAGGTATAATTCAATTAGGAACAAGTGTGCATTCAAGATTCAAGATTCAAGAGATTCAAGAGTTTTATTTGTCACATACACCGTTACATACAGAATATACAACCGGCAGTGAAATGTAAACAGGTCCGCTCCATGGACAGTGCAAATTCACAGTTAAAAACACAAGGAGGAAATTATAATAGAAATAGGATAAAAAAGTACTATCTATATATATATTATAGGTCAAAAAAGAAGCCATATCTAAACATGATCCAGAAGCTCAGGCGTTTTCTCTGGGCCAAGGCTCATTTAAAATGGACTGTGGCAAAGTGGAAAACTGTTCTGTGGTCAGACAAATCAAAATTTTAAGTTCTTTTTGGAAAACTGGGACGCCATGTCGTCCGGTCTAAAGAGGACAAGGACAACCCAAGTTGTTCTCAGCGCTCAGTTCAGAAGCCTGCATCTCTGATGGTATGGGGTTGCATGAGTGCGTGTGGCATGGGCAGCTTACACATCTGGAAAGGCACCATCAATGCTGAAAGGTATATCCAAGTTCTAGAACAACATATGCTCCCATCCAGACGTTGTCTCTTTCAGGGAAGACTTGCATTTTCCAACATGACAATGCCAGACCACATACTGCATCAATTACAACATCATAGCTGCGTAGAAGAAGGATCCGGGTACTGAAATGGCCAGCCTGCAGTCCAGATCTTTCACCCATAGAAAACATTTGTCACATCACAAAGAGGAAGATGCGACAAAGAAGACCTAAGACAGTTGAGCTTACTAGAACTAGAAGCCTGTATTAGACAAGAATGGGACAACGTTCCTATTCCTAATCTTGAGCAACTTGTCTCCTCAGTCCCCAGACGTCCTCCAGCTGTTCCTTATATGTACATTTAACTTTTCCGGCCTCTTATTGCTACCTGTCCCAACTTTTTTGGAATGCGTAGCTCTCATGAAATCCAAAATGAGCCAATATTTGGCATGGCATTTCAAAATGTATCACTTTCAACATATATGTTCAACATAACATGATATGTTATCTATATTCTATTGTGAATAAAATATAAGTTTATGAGATTTGTAAATTATTGCATTCCTATTCTTATTCACAATTTGTACAGTGTCCCAACTTTTTTGGAATCGGGTTTGTACATGCAGTTCTTTTTGTTTTGTTTTCAACATTATTAAAGAAATAATAAACTGTTTTATGAGCACTAAATCAGCATATTAGATTAGAAGGATCATGTGATGCTGAAAATTCAGCTTTGCCATCACAAGGAATAAATAAATGTATTAAAATAGAAGACTTTAAAGTGTACTTTAAAGTGTAATGTCACAATATTATTATTTTACTTCTGACCAAACAAATGCAGCCATGGTGAGATTTCTTATAGTATAGTATTAGTATAGTATTTTAACATTGGCCATAGCACAAAAATAATTATTGTCTTATCAAATTGGCCATGATTAATATTGTGCATCTCATTACATGCAAAATTATGCAACTACACGCGATTGCCATTAAAGACAAGTAAAAACTAACAAAGTTTTGCTGGTTAAACTAGTTAAGAAACCTGGTGAGGACATCAGCAACCCAAACACAACATATAACAGGGCTGGTCATTTCAACAGTGCACTCCCTTAAACTCATGTCTAAACAAGTCTGTCATCTCTTATATTTTAAGGTTAATTTACAGTAATATAATGAGCAGCTCCTCATCACTGCATGAATGGGATATGGTCTCATCCCACTCACCAAAAACATGGCCACTGTCAAAGGCAGAAGGTATTCTGCACCTCTCTCTTCTCTTGACCCTTCCATCTCCATCTTCCTCTTCTTCTATTTGCACTGCTATTTTCTTGTCTTGCCTCATCTCTGATCTCGCCTTTCCTCACCTCAGGTGATTTCACCTCTCTCCTCACCCTGGCCTTTTTTTCTCTGTGCGAAGGAATCTCTTTCAGTCAATCACTCACTCACTCATCTATACCGCTGGTGTCTGATGGGTGAGATTCGGTCCTGTTAGTAGCACGTCAACTGAGGCTGAGTAGATCAGATACTTTGGAAGGCCAAATAAAAAAGTAGCTTTTTATTTTCTTGTCTGCCGCAATAGCTCTCTGTTTTATTGGCTGTCTGTCGCTCACACTGGTTTGTGAAACAAGTACAGGATATTAACATCAATTTAGAGCTAAACACTATAAAAAAAAAAATGGTGCTTTTGAAGCCCTCAGAGTCGATACTGCATATCAGTGTGTGACATTTAGTAATGACTACCCCGTAAGTAATGTTCATTATTATTAATCTTTCATCAAATTTTAATGGGAAATGCTAGTTATTGCCCCATTAATAGAGCGACTGGCAACATGGGACTTAATCTAATATTAGCAAACCTTGGCATCAGTGTGTGACAATCGATATGATAATGTCATTGAGGCAAGCAGCGTCTTACTGATGAAAGCCATCCCTCCATGTGCGTATTTGTGTGCTGAAAAACCGCTTGCACTTTAATTGCCTCATCGTCAATTCTCGTTTTCAGTCCAGAGGTTAAAAGTTATAAATTGAAAGACTTTTTTTGTAGCAATTTGACCGCTGGGCCATAAATTACAACAAGGAGAGAAAACGCACGGAGCGGAGGAGTGGGTCAGCATGATTTATGAACGACGGAGAGCCACCTCCAAGGCGGAGTGAGAGAGCGGCTCCATTAAAATCAACTCCCTCTGCCTCACTGATCTGCATGGTATCTCTACCTGCCTGCCACACTTCTTCAAATATGAATTTCGTTCCCAGCCTCTCCCTGTACTTCATCAGAAAAGTCATTTCTGGGTGGGAAAGGCTTCAAAGCGCACACTTCTGATGTCCCGAATGCTCCTAATGAGAAATGAAGTTGGACTAAAGTTCCATATCAATCCCGTTCGCTTCCTCCAAAGGCGGTGCTGTTGTTCGTTATTTTAATTAAAGTGAGTTCTCACTTTCTACATGCGCGAGAGACACCGTCGATAACGCCTCACATTAATGAATTCTAAAACGCCCTTATCTCTTTCCTCCCCATGGAGGCCCGTAAACAAGATAGTGTCCGCCAAACAAATGGCAGTTGTCAGCAGAAGTTTGGCTATTTACCGCACCAACATCTGATCAAACAGCCACATCTGATATGCTTTACTAGTATTCACTCCAGCAGGAAGAGTAAGTGCGCACACACACAGTCACTCACCAGTCCTTCAACTCACATTCGTCCAATAGCCATTTACTCAATGCAATAGCATTAGCACGAAGCTATGCACTCTACGAAAAAGTCCATACAATAGAATTGCAATCTTTTGAGTTTTAAGGTGAAAAGAAATGTTCATAAACTTAATGGATAATGTTCATGGTAAAAAAAAAAAAAAAAATATTATATATATATATATATATATATATATATATATATATATATATATATATATATATATATATATATATATATATATATATATATTATATTATTTTTTTTTTTTTTTTTTTCACTTTTAAGATAAAAATGTATGGTGTCATTGTGGTAAAGTTTAGACTGCCTTTTGGGCATAAAAACATATCCATTGACAGTCATTTAAAAGTATCCATGTATTCATTTTAAGTATCCAAGCAAACATATAACAGTATATGCCTTTCTAATTTGTCTTTTGATGAAAATATCCTTTAAATTGTGTCATGTACATTACCTTTACTCAGTAGAAATAATACATTTTATGTATTAATTTGAACATTAAACAAAAACACCATGTGAAAAGATAGTGTTATTTTGTTAGCGTTGACCAAATAAAAATACCCTTAAATGGGTCCTATAGCTAATGCACATTTGTACAAGATGTAAAATAAGTCTCTGATGTCCCCATAGTGTGTATGCAAAGTTTTAGCTCAAAATACCCCACAGATAATTTTTTATAGCTATGTTAAATTTGTCACCTTTTGAGCAAAAATAAGCAGTTTTTGTGCATGTCCCTTTAAATGCAAATGAGATGTTGCTTCCAGCCGCCTTTCAAGAAGAGGGCAGGGCTTTAAGAGCTTGTGTTAGCAGCTCCGATTACCATCAGAAACTGCTCAGCCTTTTATGTTCAAACTGGAGTCGGACAATGATGAAGAGACTCAAGAAGAAGTGACAACATGTAGAATGTGTAGTGAGTTGAAAAAAAATTAATGGATGTGCTTAAAATGCATACGTGTATATGTGTAAAAAAAAGACACCCCTTAAAATTGTGTACAGTATTTGTGCCTTAAAAAACTAATTTGTCTGATATAAATTGGTGTAAATTCATAATTTCATTTTCATTCATCAGTTCATTATGTGTGGAAAAGAATGCTTTGTTGCTGTTATACTTGCCTGTAGAGGGTGCTTAACACTGTTGGTTTAGTTTACACTGCAAGTATACTTGTACGTTTTCTTTAAGTGAACATAACATTATACTTAGTTTACTATTTATATATTATCTTTCCATATATTATGTTCAAATGTAGATTCAATATAGTTTCATAAAGAAAGGCAACATTTTACATTTCAAAGTAGTTTCCTCTTCATGGGCTCTACATTTCATTTGGTAACATTAGGCAGTTTTGATTTACATGCTGTTTAATGTTTGCTAATGTTGCATTTACATTTGCGTGATAAATCTTCTATCACTTGTATCAGCTTCTTCTTCCCCTGTGTTTTGATCCGGAGATTCTGTACTAGAAGATGTGTAACAGCGCCCCCTACCATAAAAACAGATAGCTGGAAAATTCAGTATACTCTGAATACTAAGTTATACTTTTAAGTATATCTCGATCAAAAGATTGAGTACAAGTATGAGTTATAAGTATATTTCTAAGGAGTACATTAAAAGTAGACCGAAAGTTAGTTTAAAGAAGTATATTAATAGAACACTTGAATAAACTTCTTTTTCATAAGGGATACTATTGCATTTTTGTTACATACTGTATTGCAATAAATTAATAAGCTTGTTGTAGTCCCTACCAGCCATTTGTTGTAGTCCTTAAAAAGTTATTTCTTAAAAAAAAAAATTGAACTTTGAGCATTGTAACTTTGAAGATGTTGTTTATGCTCAAACAGCAACATTACAAACTAACTAAAGTTAAAGTGAAAATCATAATCAACCACCCCTTTAATCTCAACTGTTTCAAGTATTTAACAAGATTTTCAGCAAAAAGCATAAAATAGATTTATATAATGTCCTGCCAATCGTGCAACTGCAATTAAGATGAAAAGGAATGCTAACTTCAGTGGCCTGTTGCACAAAGCTGGTTTAAGTTGCTACCCAGGTAAGTTCGAGATCAGTTTGAGCAAACTCAGTTTTTTCGGGCTCAAGAAGGTGGATTGTTTTTTTTAGTGGTGTTCATCACCATGGTAACTTAAACTACACAGCTAACCTGCTCTGGAGCAGTCTTTATTCTGGGTTAGAGATCACAAATCCAAACTGGACCAATCAGCTGCAAGTTAAGATGCAATAAAGCCACACCCCTGTATCTCTCATTCCAAATTAAAGCAGTTTATAGTGAAAAAAACGTTAGAGACAAAATTGCTCATCTTTTGGCACTAATTGTTTATTATATTTATATTATATGAATTGTAATTACTTTTAATTCATATAATATATTCCTATAATTATTATATTAATTGACAAGTAGCCAAATATTAATATAAATATAATGCATGCATTCATAATTCTTTTAAACAACGTGTATTCATTTGAGCTCTTTGTGAACCTATCATTATTAGGCATATTTCTTTGATTCACATCATGCATTGATATAGTCAGAAATTCTTTCAGCTGCCTTCTCAAACTTCCGCTGCAGCAGAAGTGTTTATTCTTGCTGAAAACTTAATTGTTACTTCCGGTTCACTGGGAGTTTAATCGCAAACTCTGGATTAAACCTGAGCTGACAGAGAATGTTTATACCAAGCTTTGAGAGACCATTGAACTTGATCTAAACCAGGTTGGATTTATCTGGATTTGTTAACTCTAAACCTGCTCTGAAACTCAGAGTTTGTTCACCTAACTTCATGCAACAGGCCTCAGGTATTACAGACCTCCTCGGTCTAAAGCACCAGCAGGCCTGCTAGGTTCTGTTTGAGTGGGTCATTGCCAGACAGAGAGAGATGTCTCAAAAGGAGAACCAGACTAGTCTCTGTGGTCATCATTATAATGGCAGTGAAGCAGTAATGATCATTGTAAACACTGTACTGGAGGGAGCATGTGCTGTGACTAGCGTTCACTAGAGACATCACAGTCTGTTCATCACTGATCATACAAACGCACGCACACACAAACACACCGCAGCAGGAAGGCCTTGTTTTCATCCCTATCTGCTTCTTTTTTTTTTTTTTCCCCTTCCCTCCTGGTGTGATTTATCTCTCTACTGCCCTTCCTTCCATTTTGTCTCCACGGAGCCGTCACCGCCGTGATTTGTGCTCTGTTCTCCACCAATGCATCTTAAATTATCACCGTCTGTTATTAAACGGGAGCACTTAGAGCGTTTGCGGCGGCTCGCGCACACACACAACCAGTCAGGGGAGGTACCTGCGGTGTCAGCTGTTGGTTGTGGGCTATAAAAATGGCAGCGTAAGCAAATCTGATCGGGATTTAAAAACAGCAGCCACGCTGTACCGCCCATCAAGAATCAATCACGGCGCACGCTGCCATCAAACACGTGTGGAGAGCAAGTGACAAGCCACATGTGTACGTTAGCGCAGGTGGAAACCGGTGGAGGTGTGTCTACAGATGTTGTGGGTGTTTGCTTGATTGCTTGTTTCTTTTTCTCATTCTTCGATCAAAAACACGAGTCAGAAAGGCTTTCTTTATTGAAAAACAAGTGCTCATTGTGAGCAATGAAGAAAAATGTAGTTTATTTGTGTTGTTGTTTTTGTTCTTCAATTCCTTAGTTTAACTACAGTTGCTGCTTCACTGATGTGGGTATCTATCAACACAATACAGGCTCCTCTGAAAGGAATAATGCTTTAAAGGAACACTCCATGTTTTGTTTTTTTTTTGAAAATAGGCTTATTTTCCAAGTCCTTTAGAGTTAAAGAGTTGAGTTTTACCATTTTTGAATCCATTCAGTCGATCTCTGTATCTGGCGGTAGCACTTTTAGCATAGCTTAGCATACATCATTGAATCGGACAGGATATGGCCAGACAGGACAAAGTGTATCATCACCCATGGTTGTAAGTATAACATTAATATTTTTAGTTAGCTTGAACGACCAGATTGAAAATGCACTGCTGTTGTCTTTAGCTAACGTTACCTCTGAAGTGCAATCACTGAGTGTGGGGGTTTTCTCAACCATTTGGTATATAATAGTATATAACGTTAGTAGTTTTGTTGTAGAGTTCTGGTGAGGTAGTGCATAGTTTGATTAAAAAATAAACTTGTGAAATAATACTTGTCGGTATTGTTTATCTACAGTTTCTATGGTACAAAATACTAGTGATTTTGTTATGTTAGTGTTATGTTCTGTGCCGAGAGCATGTGTGTTTTTCCTGCATTGAAAATTATTTGGCGGCTGCCAGGGCGCATGTTAACTTAACTGAGTGATAGAGCGAACGAGCGCACTCTCTCTGTTTTCAAAATAAGCATATTTCACATATTACGTTAATCAAAATCAAAAGGTCGGAAGACCGAATCCATGTTGCACGTGGTGCATTCGGACCATTTTTTTTCCTTGAATTATCGCTGGGTGTGAATTGACTCTTCTCTGACTCACCTTTGTCCCTTTGAATCTGCTCTCCTCGTCTCTTCTGCCCCAGTCTGTTCAGCCACATTTTCTTGCCTTTCACGTTTCAAAAGCTCATCTTCAGTGTAACTGTTATGCTGGTTAAAATAGATACGGTTCAGGATCTGCACCAAAGTAAATATCTTCTGAATCATCTCTTACAAATGTCTCCATGGTTACAAGGCATGCTCTCTGTGCAAGCAGGTTGTCACGTTGGTTATGCTGACGGAAGTTAGCCTATTTTCAGGCGCTGCGTAAAATCATTTTGCCGCTGCACCCATGGTACGACCACAACTTTTTTTACGCAGGAATGAGAGTATAGTTCCTAGCAATATCGGCCTAGAAAAACTTTTTCATTTTCCATTGGTCTTAATACACGATGTAACTACAGAAGAGTCAAGTTTTAAATAGGAAAGATATTGAAAGTCTTTGGTAATTTTTGAGCGTGATGCTAATGGTCTATCAATTCAATTATGTATGCTAAGCTATGCTAAAAGTGCTATCGCCAGATACAGAGATCAACTGAATGGATTCAAAAACGCTAAATCTCAACTGTTTAAATCTAAGGGACTTGGAAAATGTGCCTATTTTCAAAAAAAAGTGGAGTGGTCCTTTAAGGCACATGCCACATAGCTTTGAAATCTTATCTTCTGCAAGCAAATAGCAGGTTATAATCTTTCAAACAACTGCATACTTAGCTCAAAGTAAACAACGCTTATTTAGCTTTAAATAGGGACATTCCATTGAATTCTACTGTTTTTATATAGAGTTAGTTATAAAAATTTTTTTACCTAACCCGTAAAAAAAAAAAAAAAAAAAGTAAAATATCCATTATATTTTTCAGTAAAATATCCAAAAACCACAAGGCCAGTGTTATATATTTTGTTCAGTTGAGTACTTACAATATCCCAGATGTTTCCAACTATTTGTAAATTGTGAGAAAATTGCTATTTTAACCAATGAACGTGTGAGGGAGTCACATGTCAATTGCATCATATCTGTGTTACCCTCGGTTTCCGGTTTTATTTTGCAGAAACTTTACTCTTACTGCAGTGTGCAACAAGTGTCATAGCAGTCGCCGAGCGAACACACAGAGAAACGTCATCACATCATTTAACAGATGTATTTAATTTGATTAAACAGGGCTGCGTTACCTCATACTCATGACCGGAAAGGCGGAAATGGCGCTAGTGACTGTGGCATAATAAAAGTCCCGCTGCTCACGAGGCATGTGTTGCATTCATCTTATTAACAATCGCTCCAGTGCCCTTGCTCAGCTCCCACAACACTCAGTCCTGCTCTGCTTCATACTAAAGTAACACTGATAATCACATCCCTGAACTTGATTTCTGCCCGAGTCCTATCCCGATTCTTTTCCACCGACTGTGAGGTGAAGACAACCACATGTCCCAAGTTTCTGCGCTCAAGCTTGGCGTCATCAAACTACGCCTTTGTTTTGAATAGGCGACCTCTAGCAGACGGAAAAGTTACATAGTGCACCTTTAAGATTTTAAAATTAAAATTTTAAAAATTAGTGCGAATATCTTATCTGATGTGCTGCATGTTTTGGATGGAGTAGGCTACAGCAATCATTTATAAATATGTTGTTGTCAACAAAAGTAATCACTATGTTTAACGTTTAAAAGAGATCCATCAACATTTCTTGTTTTTAAAAGATGCCTCTTCTGCTCACCAAAGCTGCATTTATTAGATCAAACATACAGTAAAAACAGTTATAGTGAAATATTATTGCAATTTAAAATTGCTTTTAAAAAAGCATACATATCCCAGTCTGAACTGTACTACTGTAAGACTTTGAATATTAAAGTGCAAATTAACACCTCACCACTCTAAGCCAAATAAGGGTAAAAACATGACAGGCAGGATGTATAAGCAACACAGCTACAGCTAATAAAATGTATAATGGGTGTGCGAATTTTCAAGAATTGACAGTAGTCAATCGTATTGGTGGTACCGAGGCGCCCCCAAATAAAATTCTGCTTAGGGTCCCATAAAAGGCTTGGGCCGGCCTTGTTCAAAGCTTTTATGTGGCTTATATATATAGTTATTTTAATTGCTATGTGAGACAGTTGTAATTTAAGAGTGCCATCCATCGTTATTCCAAATTCATACAATTTGTAGCAGAACAGCAGCAAACATCTCAAAACAGCATGTGCTCACAAACCCAAGTCTTGTTTTTTTGGGGGGGTTTTTTGCATCTAAGCTATTTCTGGGAGTTAAATTGGCACTGTTTCTCAAATGGTGGAAAGTGTCATTGGATAATATTGTTTATCAAATGAGTGATAACACTACAAAGAACACTTGACTAAACACAGTATGACACTGGGGAAAAACAAACAAAAATAGTTGTTTGAGTTCCAGCTGCCAAAGCAGTGTGATCAGCTATGGTGGAACATAACTAGTGTGCAAACCTGATTGTTGTGTTATTGCAGTAAACAGGATATTTTACTGGGTGAATAAGCGTCTTGTGTTAGCATTACATCAGCATACACATAATCTCTGATATGTGTGATTATCTAATCACACATATTTCATCCAAATTACCCATCACCGCCAATTGGACAACATGGGCATCACATCATCAACCCTTATTTGCCGGCTCATAGATTTCATAGATCAGTTTTGAGAATTTACGTTAAGGCATATCAGGCTTAACTCAAGCAAGAATAAGATGACCCCATGTTGAACTTGTTCAGGTGTCAGGTATATATGTAATTTTTTGAGCCGGGTATTAACTATATACACTATCATTCAAAGGTTTTTGATCGGTAAGATTTTTGTTTTTAGTCTCTTAGGCTCCATGCTCACCAAGGCTGCATTTAGTTGATTAAAAAAAATAAAAATAAAAATACAAACCCGATTCCAAAAAAGTTGAGACACTGTACAAATTGTGAATAAAAATAGAATGCAATGATGTGGAAGTTTCAAATTTCAATATTTTATTCAGAATACAACATAGATGACATATCAAATGTTTAAACTGGGAAAATGTATCATTTTAAGGGAAAAATAAGTTGATTTTAAATTTCATGGCATCCACACATCTCAAAAAAGTTGTGACAAGGTCATGTTTCCCACTGTGTGGCATCCCCTCTTCTTTTTATAACAGTCTGCAAACGTCTGGGGACTGAGGAGACAAGTTGCTCAAGTTTAGGAATAGGAATGTTGTCCCATTCTTGTCTGATACAGGCTTCTAGTTGCTCAACTGTCTTAGGTCTTCTTTGTCGCATCTTCCTCTTTATGATGCACCAAATGTTTTCTATGGGTGAAAGATCTGGACTGCAGGCTGGCCATTTCAGTACCCGGATCCTTCTTCTACGCAGCCATGATGTTGTAATTGATGCAGTATGTGGTCTGGCATTGCCATGTTGGAAAATGCAAGGTCTTCCTGAAAGAGATGACGCCTCTGGATGGGAGCATATGTTGTTCTAGAACTTGGATATACCTTTCAGCATTGATGGTGCCTTTCCAGATGTGTAAGCTGCCCATGCCACACTCACTCATGCAACCCCATAGCATCAGAGATGCAGGCTTCTGAACTGAGCGCTGATAACAACTTGGGTTGTCCTTGTCCTCTTTAGTCCGGATGACATGGCGTCCCAGTTTTCCAAAAAGAACTTCAAATTTTGATTGGTCTGACCACAGAACAGTTTTCCACTTTGCCACAGTCCATTTTAAATGAGCCTTGGCCCAGAGAAAACGCCTGCGCTTCTGGATCATGTTTAGATATGGCTTCTTTTTTGACCTTTAGAGTTTTAGCCGGCAACGGCGAATGGCACAGTGGATTGTGTTCACCAACAATGTTTTCTGGAAGTATTCCTGAGCCCATGTTGTGATTTCCATTACATTAGCATTCCTGTATGTGATGCAGTGCCGTCTAAGGGCCCTTTTTTATTCACAATTTGTACAGTGTCCCAACTTTTTTAGAATCGGTTTGTAAAAATAAATAAAATAAAATAAAAAAGAACACTAATATTGTGAAATATTATTCAAATGTAAAATAACTGTTTTCTATTTGAATATATTTTAAGATGTAATTTATTTCTGTTATGCAAATTTGAATTTAAAGCATCATCACTCCAGTCTTCAGTGTCACATGACCCTTCAGGAATCATTCTAATATGATGATTTGATGCTCAAGAAACATGTATGATTGTTATCAATGTTGAAAACAGTTGTGTAAAACATTTCAGGATTCTATGATGAATAGAAAGTTCAAAAGAATAGCATCTTTTTTTTTTTTTAACAATCTTTTGTATTATAAATGTCTTTACTGTCAATTGACCGATTTAATGCATCCTTGCTAAATAAATGTATTCATTTCTTTAAGCACCCCCAAAAAAAAAAAAATAAATAAAAAAAAACTTTGAACAGTAGTACAATGTTGCAAAAGTGTTCTATAAAAATAAAAAAATAAAACTGTTCTTTTGAACTTGCTATTCATCAATGAATCCTAAAATAAATGTTTTACACAACTGTTTTCAACATTGATAATAATTATAAATGTTTCTTGAGCAGCAAATCATCATATTAGAATGATTTCTGAAGGATCATGTGACACTGAAGACTGGAGTGAAGATATTTCACAATATTACTGTTTTTTTATTTATTTATTTTTTTATTATTAATATAAATGCAGCCTTGGTGAGCATAAGAGACTTCTTCTAAAAACATTAAAAATCTCAGCGATCAAAAACTTTTGAACGGCAGTGTTGTACATAAATATTTTAGAAGAAAGTTGAACATTTACATAGACAAATATATTCTGACAATAATGTTAAAAAATTAAAAAGAAAGCAAAATCATATTCATGTCAGCTGCACTTTAGGAGTTGCATTCTCTCACTGTGTCCAAAGTGGAACAGCAAAAGAAGGTTAGACAGGGGTCAACAGTGAAACAACACTCCCTCAGTCATAATCATTTTTCTTTTATTCATGATGCACAACAGCAAGCGCAAAGATGCAATGAGGGAGGGAAAGAGCACACATGGAGGGTGCACTGCTGTCCCAAGCTCTCTGTCTTTCTTGCCTTAAAGCTCTGAAGAGGGAACAATCGTCTGCTTCTGCAACAGAAGGTCAGAGGGAATGCGGAGACGAAAGGAAGAAGCAGAAAGTGAACAAAAACACAACAACTGATTTGCAACTCAATGGACTGGGCATCTGACTGAGTGGTAGAGAAGAATGAAAAAGAAGAAGTGAAATGAAAAGGAAAGTACTGTAGAAACATGAATATGGCTGAAGTCATCCTAAACGTGCCTGACTTGCTTTCTTCTGGAAAAAACAAAACAAAAACAATCTGGCCACTCTCGTTAATTTTAGGAACAACAAAGCACAATACATATATGTCTTTTTTAAAAACATATCTGACATATTAGGCATTATTCAAGAAACTCTTTCCCCCCATAGTTCTCAGATCAGCGCTACACTGCTATGCAACAACAGGATAGTGCATCATATTTCCATTAACAGTCTGTGTGAGTGACAACATTCATCAGCGAGACATTTATAAAGCACTGATAAATACTTTCATTAGGCCAAGCACATTCTAGCCTGTTTTCTGCATGCATAATTATACAGAAAGTATTAGATATTTTTGTACGTTTAAACTATGACACGAGCATGCAGCACACCTTCATTGCAATTCTCTCACTCATGCCAGCATTAGCATTAAAACAATTTGAATGGAAATGTGTGCTAGTAGAAAACGCCAGAATTTAATCAAACAATCCTTTTGGGTATTTATATACATTATGAAGAAACTGCAGGTGAAAGAAAGAGAGCGAGAAAGTGACCTTGACCAGGACTAAAGAAAATTGACTGAACAATGAACATGCAGAACCACCGGGGATCACAACTAAAGTGATCTGTTAAAGAACAATATGCTTTACTGACAGAACAAACCGTCTTTCTGGGATCGACAGACTGTGGTGGATGGACAAAGGATAGTTTTTAAGAAATATAGGCTGGCATTAAAAACATACAGTAGTTGACCCAAAAGCATTACTTACTCATGTCAATTCAAACCTGCATGACTTTTTCTTCTGTGGAATACAAAAGCAAAAGACTGTGTCGGTCATTCTTTTCCATGCAATTACAATAAATATGGACTGAAACTTAATAAAAAGGACGCGGAAGTGTCATATACGTAGTCCAAATGACTCATGTACTATATTCTATGTCTTTCGAAAGTCATATAGCTTTATGTGAGTGACATTTTCCATTGATAAACTTCACACCCAGTGAGTTTTAAACCACTATGACTAAATACTAAACTCAAAAACCAAATCAATACAATTTAGTCTAAACAAATCATTTAGACTGATTTTGCAAACCAGCTTGACCATTTTATTGAAAAGATCCATCTCAAAAGAATGATTCATTGCTTCTCTCACCAATGCATGAACACATGAAGGAAAGTATAGTAGAAAGTCTAGATTATTAGAGAATAACAATTTAGAACAATTTCTCACACAAAGCTATTGAAAACTCAAAATACAGTCTTTTATGGTGCCCTTTTTTTTTTTTTTTTTTTTTTTTTGAAAGCTTCAGCCCACATTCATTGTATTAGCATGGAAAATAGCATGGAAAACGCTTCCTTTTGTGTTCCACAGGAAAAAGAAAGGTCATGCGTGTTTGGGGTGTGTAGATAATGACAGACTTTCTTTTTCTTTTTTTCTTTTTTTCTTTTTGGGTGATCCCTAAAAGTCACAGCAATACTATTGGCTTTAAAAATAATGCATGTGCCAAAAAAAGCAGAGATTAAAATAATACACTCCCGCAGGAGTAAAACTCCTAAGTAATACATATTAGTGAACAAAGAAAATAGCATCGTGCCCTGATGTAATTGAAAATTGCTTTAGCCCTACAGTGATTAGAAGTAGATTTTTTTTTTTTTTTTTTTTTTTTTTTTTTTTCTAACAGCAGTAAAGTCCAAAAGTCTTTTAAACAGGAACAGTTTGTTCATCAGACCTCAAGTTATCCAATTTGAAAATGAAAAATGTGGAGAGCCGGCATTTGCAGAGAGAACTGGTCATAAGCGGGATGCTTAGAAGTGTTTGAAGCAGTGCATTGGCTCTGAGGGGGGAAAAAATAAAAAGGAAGAAGAAAAAAAGACATTTCTCACTTTGTGCTCTTTGGAAATGTCACATTTTTGGAGGCGGTGTGAAGAAGGCTGACTCTCCATACTGAACGCCACTGCTGGCCATTAATATGCAGCAAATAATTAACCCCAGCTTCCCTCACCTCTCACATTCTGTTCACAACAGCACTTTAAACCACTCCAGTGGAGCACCAGCTAACCACGACCCAGACAATGGAAGCATGTGGGTATGAAATAGGGAAGGTAAAGGCCTGCATGCGCATGCACACATACACACACGTGCATAATCCAAAACACACACAAGCCATTAGCAGACATTATAAAAAAGTGTGCTTTCTGAGTAGGAATCTTTGAGTGTTTGTGTTCAAGTGCAGAAAAAGTTTCTGACCTGTCGGATCTCTAAGAGAGCCATGATGTTGACCCCAAATGTCAGCTGATCACTGTTTGGTGGACCTCAGCTTTGTGTCCCACTCTTCCCACCAGTCGTCCTGTTCCCACGGTAACACAGGCTGCATGTTGACAGCAGCCAGTTGCCAGGCAACGGGGCTCTTATCCAGCCTGTTATTAAAACATCTCAGTGCGTGGAAGGAAATAAACTTCACAATCGCAACAAGTCCGGATATGAGTTCCACTACTCACTCCATCACATGAGTTATCCATGACCATCGTTTCTTAATATTTATTCATTCAAGGATGTTATTTTGCTCATTTTGTTATTTTTGTCCTCATGTTTCCAAATGTTCACTGAAGCACACATATGGATAAAAAAACAGTACATGGATCAATGACACGATATAAAAAAGAAGAATTAAACAAATAGCTTAAAACACATGGGCCAAGTTATTATACACTTTTTGTATTAAAGTTAGTTAAAAAATACAAACCCGATTCCAAGAAAGTTGGGACACTGTACAAATTGTGAATAAAAAAGGAATGCAATAATTTACAAATCTCATAAACTTATTTTATTCACAACAGAATATAGATAACATATCAAATGTTGAAAGTGAGACATTTTGAAATGTCATGCCAAATATTGGCTCATTTTGGATTTCATGAGAGCTACACATTCCAAAAAAGTTGGGACAGGTAGCAATAAGAGGCCGGAAAAGTTAAATGTACATATAAAGAACAGCTGGAGGACGTCTGGGGACTGAGGAGACAAGTTGCTCAAGTTTAGGAATAGGAATGTTGTCCCATTCTTGTCTAATACAGGCTTCTAGTTGCTCAACTGGCTTAGGTCTTCTTTGTCGCATCTTCCTCTTTATGATGCGCCAAATGTTTTCTGTGGGTGAAAGATCTGGACTGCAGGCTGGCCATTTCAGGATCCTTCTTCTACGCAGCCATGATGTTGTAATTGATGCAGTATGTGGTCTGGCATTGTCATGTTGGAAAATGCAAGGTCTTCCCTGAAAGAGACAACGTCTGGATGGGAGCATATGTTGTTCTAGAACTTGGATATACCTTTCAGCATTGATGGTGCCTTTACAGATGTGTAAGCTGCCCATGCCACACGCACTCATGAACTCCTGCAACCCCATACTATCAGAGATGCAGGCTTCTGAACTGAGCGAAGTTCAGAAGTCTGAAAATCATGGCATCCAGTATGTTTTTCCGGCCTTGACACACAGAGATTGTTCCAGATTCTCTGAATCTTTGGATGATATTATGCACTGTAGATGATGATAACTTCAAACTCTTTGCAATTTTTCTCTGAGAAACTCCTTTCTGATATTGCTCCACTATTTTTGGCCGCAGCATTGGGGGAATTGGTGATCCTCTGCCCATCTTGACTTCTGAGAGACACTGCCACTCTGAGAGGCTCTTTTTATACCCAATCATGTTGCCAGTTGACCTAATAAGTTGCAAATTGGTCCTCCAGCTGTTCCTTATATGTACATTTAACTTTTCCGGCCTCTTATTGCTACCTGTCCCAACTTTTTTGGAATGTATAGCTCTCATGAAATCCAAAATGAGCCAATATTTGGCATGACATTTCAAAATGTCTCACTTTCAACATTTGATATGTTATCTATATTCTATTGTGAATAAAATATAAGTTTGTGAGATTTGTAAATTATTGCATTCCTTTTTATTCACAATTTGTACAGTGCCCCAACTGTTTTGGAATTGGGTTTTTTCTTGTTATATTGTTTATAATGAATTAATTGAGAAATACTAAGAAGGTTGATGTCTAACTAAAAAAAAAAAAAAAAATCAATGAGGAGGAGGAGGGTAGTGAATGAGGTCACTGGGTCACAAAGACCTAAGGTATGCATTTAAGGGTTTGTATGCATTTAACCTGATAACTATGCATCGGATCGTGGGCGGGGAGGTTGACGGAAGTGGGCGTGTTTGTACTTTTATTTACTTTTGTTTTATACAAAATATTCAATCAACTATCACAAACTATGCATCATTTGAAAGCTATAACACTCAATATTCGTGTTCTGCACTTGTTTCTGCAATAAATACACCAGAGAAGAAAGGGTTAAAAGAAATGTTGAAGCACTAGCTATTTAAACATTAGCATAATAAACGCAGTTCTCATCTTTCACCTCCTGTCGTTCAGATCAGATCAGACGCATCCAAAAAACAACAGCATACATGTCACTGTAAGGGTCCACTCTTCAAAATGCACCCCACTTTTTAATCCAAAACAACGAAAAAATAGGGAAAAAAACAAGAAATCCTTCTTTGTTTACATGAGCGTTTTGAGTTAGAGTAATCAATCATCATTCAATGAAACATCGATTCTAATCATTATTCTGACGATCCCCCCTGTACTTTGGACTCTTCCTCTCAAGTTAAACCCTCCCAGGTCTCTCTCCTTCAATCACAGGTCGCTTTCTGGTCACGCTTTATATAAAGGAAGCGCATTACTGGCTCGCGAGCTGTCAATCAAAGCGCCCATGGTTTTCGTTGGACATCGGCAGTCAATGCCTAGCCAATGCCTTGCCAACAAAGGTTTGATTGATGGATGTAGTAACCAATCAAAAGGCATTATCTTGCGCAGTGTTTGTAAGCATTATTGGTGAATACCAGTTGCGCAGGACACGGCAGGACATATGGGCGCGCTTACCATTTACGCACACACCGCAGACTGTTTTTATCCACTAAATGAGTTTTACACGTTGTAAATTCTGTAAATAGTTGCTTTAGTTTTCAGGAACTGTATATCCATTATAATTAGCAGTTTATTGCAGATTTATTTGAATGAAAACTACTCTTTACAATTACAAATGTTCTGAAATAAATGGCCTTTTGAAAGGACGCCTAGTCGCTTTCTTGACATAAAAGCTTACAGAAGCTACATTTCTGAGAGAATCATCCTCAAATTTGAATCAAAACATGATCAGACTTAGAAAAAGTTAAAAACTTAAAAAAAACATGATTCAGTTTTATATTTAGGTTATGTTCAGGCCCTTAACATTAAAGTCTCTTTAAAAAGTGGAAAAAAAAAAAAAACGTAAGTCACTTACATGTATATTTTCCTTGTTTTACTCTGTTCCTATACTATTTTGAGTTATTATCACTCTTGGGTAACACAATTTCAAGTGTCTAGTTTAAAATAAGACCAGATTTATGAATATAGACCACAGGGTTTAAGAGCTGCAGACATTTTTATTTGGGTATGTTGTTTTCAGAAGATTTTCAAAAATAGGGGCGCAGGTTAATTATTAAAAAAATAAAATAAAATAAAAAAATAAATAGTGTAGTATGTAGGGGACTCTGTATCAGGAAACAGGTCTATTAAGCTCAAATGAATGAATGAATTAACTCATAGGGAATTTTGAAAGAGTCTGATTTTACGGCCGAGCAAATGACTCGTCCAGCGTTCATTTGAGCGGGCCGTAACTATCAACTCTGCAGCGGATATTAATATCCAGTGAAACACTATTTAACAGCCAGGTAACTTAGATCAGCAGTTTAAGACATTAAATTCATAAGCACATAACACAAGAACACTTATCTTTAAATACAAATGAAACTTTGATTACGTAAATATAATCAAATGGTTACGTGTAAACTTTTGAACACGTAAAAGTAAAATCTAATACACACACACACACACACACACACACACACACACACACACACACACACACACACACACACACACATTGTGTTGTAGAAAGGAAGAAAATGAGGAAGGAATGAGTTTTAAGAGAGTGAAATGATCAAATCCCAAGTTTATAACACATGACCTGAACGAACCACCAATCATTAATTTAACCAGCCTATCGTTTCTTAGGCGGGGTTATTACATTTGATATCAATACACCAGTTCAGTTAGAATCTGGAGGTTACTTGCGTTTGTATCTCGTGTCGTCTTTGAATGGGGATTCCCTTTTCCTTGGTCCTGGCTGCAGGGGTTTCCCAGGTTCTTTTTCGCGGTCTTGCCGTGTCTTTGATCTTGGGAAGCCAATAACGTGGCGTGTTGGCGGTTGGATAGAAAGTCTCGTGGGTGTTGTTTGAAGTTGAAGTATGCTTGCTGTAGATTTGTCAAGAGAAACTTTGCGTCGAAAATTAACTTAGAACACGAGACTCAATGGAAAGAAAATAAACTGGCATCTTGACCAATTCTTGACTAACTATGAACTGACTTGAACTGACTCTTTGTTCATGTTCTGATATTAATAATCAATTATTTGCCCATCCTCCTAGATTGGTTCTAGCAAATTAGGGATCATCTTGTTTCAGGGGTGACTATGTCCCCACCCCTCACCATAAATTATCTGTTATCTGGTCTCCTAACTTCCTGCTCTGAGTACAGTTAGACATGATTTCTTATTATAATAACACAATACATTCTACATAAAATTCAAACAAACCATCTTTTGAAATATAAGGAAACAAACATAGATACCAACGAAGGTACACTTTCGCTTAATCAGTAAATATTTATACAATTACATGAATTGTGAGATGAAATATATTACATGAATTACATATATTATATATATACACACACTCACCTAAAGGATTATTAGGAACACCATACTAATACTGTGTTTGACCTCCTTTTGCCTTCAGAACTGCCTTAATTCTACAAGGCATTGATTCAACAAGGTGCTGAAATCATTAGAAATGTTGGCCCATATTGATAGGATAGCATCTTGCAGTTGATGGAGATTTGTGGGATGCACATCCAGGGCACGAAGCTCCCGTTCCACCACATCCCAAAGATGCTCTATTGGGTTGAGATCTGGTGACTGTGGGGGCCATTTTAGTACAGTGAACTCATTGTCATGTTCAAGAAACCAATTTGAAATGATTCCATCTTAGTAGCCATCAGAGAATGGGTACATGGTGGTCATAAAGGGATGGACATGGTCAGAAACAATGCTCAGGTAGGCCATGGCATTTAAATGATGGCCAGTTGGCACTAAGGGGCCTAAAGTGTGCCAAGAAAACATCCCCCACACCATTACACCACCACCACCAGCCTGCACAGTGGTAACAAGGCATGATGGATCCATGTTCTCATTCTGTTTACTCCAAATTCTGACTCTACCATCTGAATGTCTCAACAGAAATCGAGACTCATCAGACCAGGCAACATTTTTCCAGTCTTCAACTGTCCAATTTTGGTAAGCTTGTGCAAATTGTAGCCTCTTTTTCCTATTTGTAGTGGAGATGAGTGGTATCCGGTGGGGTCTTCTGCTGTTGTAGCCCATCCGCCTCAAGGTTGTGCGTGTTGTGGCTTCACAAATGCTTTGCTGCATACCTATCGGTTGTAACGAGTGGTTATTTCAGTCAATGTTGCTCTTCTATCAGCTTGAATCAGTCGGCCCATTCTCCTCTGACCTCTAGCATCAACAAGGCATTTTCGCCCACAGGACTGCCGCATACTGGATGTTTTTCCCTTTTCACACCATTCTTTGTAAACCCTAGAAATGGTTGTGTGTGAAAATCCCAGTAACTGAGCAGATTGTGAAATACTCAGACCGGCCTGTCTGGCACCAACAACCATGCCACGCTCAAAATTGCTTAAATCACCTTTCTTTCCCATTCTGACATTCAGTTTAGAGTTCAGGAGATTGTCTTGACCAGGACCACACCCCTAAATGCATTGAAGCAACTGCCATGTGATTGGTTGATTAGATAATTGTATTAATGAGAAATTGAACAGGTGTTCCTAATAATCCTTTAGGTGAGTGTATATATGCATAATGGTCACGTGCATTGGTTATATACATGATATTGAATTATGCAGTAGAAGGTTGTTTGAAAGTAAGTCCGACGATTAATCCTTTGAATAATTTGATGCAGTTTATATGTAACAAACCGTTTCAGTGGGTTTTTCCTGTGGATTGTGTCATTCAGATTTCATCTAAAGGTCATTGAGACAATGGCGATCTGGTTTGACTCTTTGTCTTGGGAGTCAAACAACTCCAGCCGTTATCTTGGTGTTTGTCAAAGTTTGCAGGGCTATAAAGTACTTAGCTGGGGTTTTTGTCAGCCTAATGCAGACTGACTGGCGCCTGGTCTTTTCCGGTGATGGTTGATTTTTGAGGGTCTGGAGTGTTGAGTTGGGATTTGTGTGGAATTATGTTTGAATGAATCATCTGGAAGATTACTTTGTGTCTGATGCGTCCTCAGATCTTAGAATAGTAATTAATTTATATTATAATTTAAAAAGTTTTTATGATTTTTTTTTATTTTTTTATAATCATATACTTTTAATAAGCTTTTTGTTTCTTTTGTTATCAGAACAGTTGTATAACAGTGACTTTTTTGTTTTTTACTTCATACCCCTAGCCTGGATGCCAGCTGAACTTAGCCCCGTCCACAACATTTGAGGTCGGGAAGTTCGGTCTGGACTTGCTCCGTTGTGGAGTAACTATGCCTAAACAGAAGCTGTTTAGACCAACCAAATTATCGGGGTGGGCTTTATACGATGATTGACAGATAACGCAACGTAATCATCCACATCACCAAAGAGCGCTTGGATTGAATACATTCTAATCCTAAACGGAGAACTTGTTCGTATATGCATTCACCTTTACTATTTCTCTCAAAAATGATGATTGTGTTAGTAAATGCTCTGTGTATCCTTAAATTGCTTTTACAACACCAGCAAAGATTGTTTACACTCATCTTCTTCTTCTACTTCTTCCAGCATGCGTGCAGTTGAGTTCTGTTGACAACTTTAGTGATGTGTCGTTCATGAACGATTCGTTCTTTTTTAACTAATCTTTAATATGACTTGGGAACAACGAGTTGTCTCACAGAGCGATTCGTCCATTTTGTGTTGACGGTTCATGCACTACATGCCATCGGTTCTGTACAGGATCTTCTGCATTCAGCCGATGGGGCTGTGAGTTGGTGAACGAATGATTTGAACCCGAAGACTCGAGAGGTGAACTAATCAATTCTGTTTTCGAGAATGCATGCATTGCATATGGGGCTGTCACGGACCAGATCAGACACTGATGATGGAACTAACGCCTCGAACCTGAAGACAGGAGAGGTGAAACATTACTAATCTTTCCAGGGAACAGACGTGATTAAATGTGAAGTGACAAAAGAAAGAGGTGAGGTTAACTAATTGCATAGCCTGAAGACCCAGCTAATCAATTAATGAATAATTTCTTTCTTAAAGTTTGGCCTTGGCTGCATTTATTTATTCCAAATCTGATCAACATTTGCATAAGTAGATATGTTGGGGAATGTAACATGACATTAATCATATTCTGCTGAAATGAACGACTTGAAAAAAAGATTTGTTCATTTTGCTGAACGAGATTCAAAGATCCGAGTCCGTAAAATTATCCGAACTTCCCACTACTACTATGCGTCATCGCTCAACATACGTCACTTACTCCGTTGCTCCGATTGGGTGTAGGTCTATCCAATTGAGTGTAGAGGCATTTTCTTTCCTGGTTCGGTTGAAACACGCCCCAATAATCACAGCCCAATAGAGCAGTATCAGACTCATATTACTTCATCTTCATACAGTGCTTGCCATTGACAGCCTCGTTTTCAACCGCATTAAATTCAGTATGGCGTGAGCTTCTGTCAGGCTAGTATTTGCGGTGTGTTCCATACGCCGGCTCTGGGTTCAGCATGTTAGTTTTATTATTAGTCGATGAAAGAGATTGCTCTGATTGACTGTTCAGTTTGGGGAATGGGCAGTGCACGAGAATAAAAGTGAAAGTGATGAATGCGAGCAAAAGAAGTCAAGACGACACAGGTAGAAATGAAAGAAAGTTATCAGGGCTGCATTTCCCAAAAGCATTGCCAGTCCATTGCCACCACTGTTCTCTATGATCAACTTAACTTGAGATGCTTTTGAAAAACGCAGCCTAGCATGATTGATATTCAAAATGGCAAGCGCTGCTTTGTTTACAATTTGCATATCTACACTCTCAAATGTAAAGGAAAAATTAGTAGTACATAGTTATCATCTTTGTGGTGCCACTTGGTTTTAAGAAGCTCCAGAGAGTGAAACTCTCTTCACTATGTGGATTGACCAGCACTGCTGCTTGTATATCACCTATACATTTTTCAGTGCAACCAGATTCAAACAGATGTAAGGAGTAAAATTTATTATTTCTTCCTTTAATCTGTTTTGGATGAACCAGAGAGATAGGCAAGCCACAGTGAACACCCCATCCTCAAAGCACTGGCTGAAATAACCAAAGAAAGACAAACATATAAAAACTAAAGCTTTTAGTGGACTTTGATTACTGGTCAATTTAAGAGTCTTTGATGTCTCATGGGACTTAGCCGTTTCATCAAAGCACTGCCTTATAATATTTCAGACATCAAGCTTTATCTGCTACTATACATTTGTCTTAATTTTCTATACATTCGCACAGCAAGGCCATATAACCCAAAACTCATATTTATATTTTCCTCTGTACGTCACTGGTTCTTTGAAAAATTATCTGAAACGCTTGTCTATAATAGTAGACTCTGTATTTAATCTACCTATGTGTATCTTTCCCTCTCTTTCTCTCTCCACTCTAGTAGTCTTATTGGGAAGGTGGGAACTTAATGAAGTGTGGATGATCGACTCCAACACATTTATCATTGACTTTGACTCCAGTTCGTAGAGTCATGAATAATTTATTGTGTATGAAAGAGAGTTTAGAACCTTGCCGAGGGTTTACGTGTTTTACGAGTTTTTTTTTTTTTTTTTTTTTTTTTCTTTTTCTTTTCTCATGTGATATATTCCTCCTTGAAGCTTTCCTGGAATTCAGATTAAGCCAGGCCACAGTTGTGGCGCTTAGTGGCGACTCCATCTTCAGAGCATTATGTGTTTGCAAACAGATTCCCGTTAATCGGCTATGGATTTCTCCTGCAGGAAAGGTTGGGAATTGGCAGAGGTGTTCTCGCAAACACTCAAGGGCGCTTGTCCACTTCTCCAAGTTCATTTTATGCATGGGGAAGAGAATAAAGACTTTTGTCAAGAGTCACAGAAGGCATAAGACCCCTGCTACTCAACCAGCCACAGACCTGGGAACGGATTCACGAAACATTCTTAAGAATAAAACAGAAAATAAGAACATAGCTAAGAATATTTTGTATTCCCAAAAACTTTTCGTAAGAATGTTTTCATCTTTTTTTAAGATTGTTCTTAAGACAGAGTTTAAGAACTATTCATATTTCTGAAAAGAATGTTCTTAAATATCAAAATAAATTTACTACATAAAATTAAATTAAAGGTTCTTAAAGGGTTAGTTCACTAAACTGAGTAAACCCAGCCTTCGCCCTGCAACTCAGTCTGGAAACCTGTACATTCATTTATCCTGCGTTTGTTACACATTTGTGGGAACCAATCACAGACTGGCTTATCCACGTCACACTATTGGCAGGTTTAACACAATGATGGATAGCGAAGGAATGGATCGATGCCCGTTGATCATGCCTTTTGTGGTCTGATTGGTTGAAGGACTAATCAATTGTGTACAGAGTCATTTGAATAGTGCTCGTTGATCACGCCTCTTGTGCAGTAGAAAATACAGAGCAGACTGCCCAGACCAATGTTCAATCCTAAATTGAGCTTGGTCTGGTGATAGCCAGACAATTAGTTCACCCAAAATGACAATTATCCCATGATGTACTCACCCTCAAGCCATCCTAGGTGTATATGACATTCTTTCTTTCAGTTATATTAAAAAAATATATATCTTGCAAGCTTTATTGTGGGATTTTGAAGCCCAAAAGTGCATCCATCCATCAAACATATAATTAATTTCAAAAGGATTTCTTTAAGGGCTTTTATTTTATTTTTTATTTTTTTAATGAAAAATATCCATATTTATAACTTTATAAACTATAGTCACTGGCTTCCGATGACTGGCTTCCGTGAGTATATTTCCAGCGGAAGAGTGACTTCTGACCCAAGGCATGACGTATTGACAAACGCGGAAGTGCAGATGCCACAACCTCTAAAAAGTCTAAAATTAGAATTTTTAAAGAGAAAAGTCAGAGGAGTGTGTTTGTTGCCCAGCCCTATTTGTTTGAACTGTGAAAGGAGCCTACTCTCACCTAAGCTTATGCTACTCCTACATCCTGCATACAACTAACCCTTTAAATCCCCAAAGATAAGATGTTTAATAAATGTACTGGGTTATTTAAAGATATTAAGTATTACAATATAACACTATAATACTAGTACCAGGAATGTCAACGAGTACTCTCAAGTGACACTGATCGATCAGGAAAATGTCTCAGGTTACTTGACTGTAACCCTGTTCCCTGAAAAAGTGGGAATGAGATGCTGCACTAATGCGCTATGGGTAAACACCTTTTTTTGACCGGTTGTGAAGTATGTGTGGCAAACATACAAAGGAACTTGGCTTTAAATAACTGCACGCTTGTGAGAAGCAATGAATAGACGTGAAACAGGTGCGCCTTCAGGTATCACTTTGTCTGAAGAGATGTCTGGACACACCCCCAGTGTGGAAGCAACGTGTCCCTGATTTTTCAGGGAACAGGGTTACAGTCAAGTAACCTGAGACATTCCCTTTCAAAAGCTACTCTCAATGCTGCGCTAATGCGTTATGGAAACAAGAGTACCAACGCCGCCGCACTGGGAAGTGTCTGGACCACTCAAAGTTGTATAGTGGTTGCTCACAAACACAAGAAAGGTCTCAGACTTGAGCTTGGGATGTCAACTTAAGGACGTGTGAGTCTGGAGAAGCAAGAACATCCAAACTATAAAATGTGTGTGGAGAGGACCAGTCTGCCACATCACATACTCGCTGCAAGGGGGAGCCTCTTGCCAAAGCCTTGGAGGATGCAACCCCCCGGTGGAATGAGCCCTGACTCCTATGGGTGAAGCTTGACCGTGCACCTCATAGGCTAGAGCAATGGCATGGCATCCCTCACCCAGTGTGATGTTTGCTTGGAATGAGGGGGAATTGAATTTAATTGAATTGACAGGATGAGGGGGAACCTTCAAATTCAAGATTTTAAACTCTAGCAAACATACCTAATGGAAAACAACATAATTGATGTCACTATCTTGAAGAGACAGGGGCAAGTTGTCATAGGGACCTGCTGAAAATTGTATCTTAAATTATCATCTTTTTTGGTTAAATAATCCTCAAAACATTATTATCATTATATGTGTTCTATAGTTGTTGGGTGAATAAGTGAACACATTAAAATCACATTAAAATGAAAATTAGATTTTTTTTTTTTTTTTTTTCTGATGAATAGAAAGTTCAAAAGAACAGCATTTATTTGGATTTATAGAAATCTTTTGTAACAATACATTTATTGTTAGGGTTTTTTTTTTTTTTTTTTTTTTTTTTTTTTTTTGTAGCCAGGACCTACCTATAGAGAAACAGACAAGAATAAATAAATGGAGAAATGTTCACTAGACTAAACAGTGGTCTCCACAACACATCGGTATGTATTTTTGAGCTGTTAAATATGGTGTTTCTATGATGTTCTCAGCAAGCGTTTCAGCCAGATCTATCTAGGCATGTTTTAATTTCTGTAACAACTTTTTATTCTGACTCCATTTTGGGGATCCAAAGGGAAGTATTTTACACAATTCACAGGCACAGTCCCGTAGGAGCAACCTGGGATTAAGTACCTTGCCCAAGGCCAAAGAGGTGATAGGAAGGTATTTTAAGCATAGTAACTCTTATAGTATACTTTTAGTTTGCGGGCTAGATTCATACCCATTGCGCCATCACAACTCCCTCATTATTCTTGGCTCTAATTATACTAGATCATCAGACAGTGAGGTTATGACATAAACCATGACAGCTCATGAGGACAGTCTTTGATTCATTTCTCAATCGGAGACACATACACACACATATTCGCAGTTCACAATAGATGGCAGCAGCTTTGAGATCAGAAATATGGGTCTCTACCCTGAAGACTGTTTTGATCCCAGTATTAGTGGGGTGCAAGTAGGTCGTACCATCTTGCAATACCCATGACAGTGTGACAGTACAAATCTGTTTTCTGAAAGCATGGGACTTATATAGCATTACACCTGGGGCCATCCGCCTCTTTGCCTGAAACAGACTTTGAAAGCGGAAATGTTCCTTCAATGAATTGTCACATTAAGCATTTGTGGGTTTTACTCTCTCTCTCTCTCTCTCTCTCTCTCTGTGTGTGTGTTTGTATATGTGTGTGTGTGTGTGTGTGTGTGTGTGTGTGTGTGTGTGTGTGTGTGTGTGTGTGTGCGTCTCTGTTTTTGCCAGTGCTTTTCACAGCACAGTGGGTGGGGTAATATTAAAGACTATCAGCGATCCCTTGTTCTCCCTATTGAAGGGAAAGGAACTAAACAAAAGAATAAAACAAAAACACGGAGGAAATCAATTATATTTCAGTTGCGGCTGCCGTCTCAAGCCCCGGAGACTGGCACAGTCAACAGCAAACTTTATTCATTAATGCAAAATTTAATCAGAGACTCCCCCCTCTGAAAACACCAAATCAAAGTAATTCATTATGTGTAAATAAAATGTACGGATACTCTTAAAGGCTCTATTATGTTTTAATTTCACCAGTCATGAGAAGCGTCCCAAATGAGATGTTATGAGTGTAGAATGTAGTTCGTAAACAATTAGATTCCATCCCAAAGGGACAAGAACAATCTTACGCCACAGAGCCTGGTAGAAAGAGGCCGACCTAAGCATCTCCTGCTCTCTCAACCTCTTATTAAAGCTATTATCATCTGTCTGATTGTTTCATACGCAGGGGCATTACCAGGAGTGTCCTCAGAGTTTCTCATTTCATGACAAAAACAAGGCAGTCTTTATCAGATACGCAAACATGCAGTAAGCAAAGACTATGGAAAAAAAAGAAAAAAAAGAGGAGAAAAGAGAATACAAACATTTAGACAATGCATCCTGTTATTCAGCTATAATTGCCTTCATATTCATCTCAAACTATAAATAACACAAAAACAGGGCACAGAAATATTAAAGAGTAAAAAATATAAATAAGAAATATAAAGTCACCGCAAATCCCATACACAATACGAAGCCCTGAAGGGCAAGGTGAATTTTTTTTTTTTTAAGTGTCTAAAGAGTCCCTAAAACCCAATGGAGAGTTAGTCATGGGTTCCCTCAGGAATTTTCAATGGGTTTTTAGAATAGCAAATTTGATTTATGGGTAAAATACAGTCTGTAACATTACATAGACCGTCATGTTTTGTTTTACAAAATGAATTACTTTACAGCCATTCCTCAAATGTGAATTTTGAAACCATCACGCAAGCACATAATTTGCTACAAAGCATTCAAGCAATGGTTCACCAAGCAAGTCCAGTAAACACAAATCATAAATGCTTTTTTTGTAGTCCATATTAGTAACTTATTTAAAACATTAAATGAACAGATGCAATATTATTCTTCTAGTAATCATAAATATAATTATATATCTGGAGGCATTTTGAGGTGTTTAATAATGTCTAATTTGAGTGGTTGTATCAGTTGCAAATTGACTGGAATAATAATATTGTTATAGCATCTATATTCAGACAGAGATAGACAGTATCAGTGAAATGACTCCCAGTATCATGCTAATTGTTAAAATTAGAAAATTAAAATGGTTAAAAACTATAAAGATAACTATATTGCCATCCATACCAGCAGAGGATATCATTCTGTTTATTCTAAGTGTGTTCTTGTCTGCCGCTTTAAATGCACAAGCTCGTTACAGCAGAATGGATTCTGATTGGCTGTCAATGTTTTTATCGTTCATCAGCTGGAAAAAAAAAATTCTGAAAGTGATTCCAACGATATTGTTTATCAGTGTTATCACTGTGGTGTGAACTCTGTTATCCTTTAATATTAAGAACAATTTTTAGAACTATATCGTTATTGTTATCTTTATAGTTATCGTCCTTGGTGTGAACGGGCCTTCTTGTTTTCACCTTACTCTGCAGGACTCCTTATGAGCATAAGAAAAAGTATGCACCCACACTGGTAAAAGTTGACACAACATGTTTCACGAGTTCGCACTTACATATAATTTATGAAGAGTAGATTTAAATGCGTATTTGGCGTTCTGTCCGGGGGGAGGGCTTCGAGCTCGGAATTTAGCCCGAACCCAGAGTACCCCCTGTGTATGTAAGTGGTTAGAACTAAAAGTGTGGAGAAGGGGTGGTGAGAACTACAAGTGTGGAGAAGGGGTGGTGGAGGGATGCTGATAAACTGTCAACAAAGGGAGGTAAGACTGCTGCGTATCTATATACCTCTTATTGTTGATTAGCTGAGTGCTCTTCACCTGTGTCAATTATCTGAGCATGCTTCCTCCCCAACCTCAATAAAACATCATTTATTGTTAGCCAGAAGCAGTTATGCAGTTTTTTGTTTGTTTTGTCCATTTTGAGCTAGAAAAAAAGCTTAAGAAAAATCACCTTGACCTTCAGCACTTGCATAAATAACAAAGTTGTCACCTTGAGAAAATATTTGAGATTTTTCAAAAGCCACTCAAAAGGATGTACACATTTTTTTATTATTATTATTATTTTTTTTTTCTGTAGAGCAATCAACATCACCACTGTGTTGGCAGGAATGCCAGAATTGCCAAACCTGTTCTAAACATTTAAAGGTACAACAAAATTGTAAGGTCCATCCGTTAGCACAAAAATGAAATCTAACGGCCTGGTTGAAGGACTTCTGCGTGTAAGCCTTTTCAGCATTTCTGTTAAATTCACTTAATTTATTATCATCAAAGGAAAATCAGATTCCATGAATAATTTTATCTGACTCCAATTCTATGTGACTTTGTTGAATTCATTATGTTTGTAACTTAACAGCTGATCATAATTTTAGTTGTGATTTAATTTAGATCGTTGATTTCTCTTAGTATCTCTCATTTTCAAATATTTGTTCCTCCATGGGACCCGGAGTCGCTCAGAGGATAATGCTCGCGATTATAATTACATTACCTCACTGAAATTAGTCAGTTTCTGATATTAGTCAGAGGATTACAGAGTGAACTATTTTACCTTTACGTGAGTCGCACACGCTTACTCATAACAGAAAGTGTAATTTTAGCCATAGTCACGAGAGCTGCAACTTGTTAATACAGTGACAGCCAGAAATCAGATTGCCCCTCATGCTTAGCACCATGCTCCATTTCATGGGGTCCTCTGTATGAATCTGCCCTGACAGAAAGATTTGCAGAAACTCCTACAAACTCCTCACGCGACCCTACTAAAATAATGATTTCAGAAAGATACAGAATAAATCAAGATTAACATTTATTTTGGCCAGACAGACATAACATAATTAAATAACTTCCTTAAATACCCAGAACAGAACAAAGGGTTGTAAATATTTGCAACACAAACACCTAGTTTGGGGGAGAGGATCAGATATCTTAGAAGAGACCACTCAAAAAGGAGAACAGAATTCTCATATGTTTTGATCTTTCTCATCCTACCAGTGACTGCACTGAAGTTGAGACCATTTTACCAATCACACTGTGACCTTTAAGAAGACACCAGACATGAAAGGGATAAAACAATAGATTCACAAGATAAATCATATGTAGTATATCTGCATTCTGGGACTTGAATCAGGGGGAAGGGGGGAAGGGGGAAAGGGAGGGGAGGAGGTATAGAGAGGGGGAGAAGGTTTTGGTCAGGGCGGTGTTCTACAGTTTCTCTGTGAGATCTTCTCTCCAGATTGTGTTTTATTGTTTTATTGCATGGCGTTGGATCTCAGCTTTTGTCTTAGCAGTAAAACCGCTCCTTACAAAATCAAAATACAGGCAGGGGGAATCAATATTTCAGACACACAAAAACACACAAACCAAACTAAGCTCTGAGTTCTTACATAGACTGAACAATGCAGTATGACCTGCGTAAAAAGTTATATGTTCTCTAAAAGCACAAACAGTCACACAAGTTTACTTAAAATTACTTTCATCTTTATATTAGAATCTATTGCCGGTATTATGAGCTAGACAGCAATATATCCTTTTGACTATCATAAATAATTTACATTCATTGTGATTATGGAGTACTGCATGGCTATACTTTCACAGCACACAATAAACACACATCAATGCAAACAGCATTGTGAAGTGGGATTCAGCCTTTGATGTCAGGAATTTAGAGAGAACTGGTAACTGTGCTCATAAAATACGTTTAATTTTACCAGCAGGAAAACAGGCTACAGTCACACTTCAAAATGGGTTTCTTCTTGCTTCTAAATCTCTAAATCTTTTTTAAATCTCTCTTGCTTTTAAAACCTCTAACTGCCCAGTTGTCTCAGACCCCTAGTGAAAAAAAGAAAAAAAAAAAAAAACTATATCAATGTATTTAACATATGTTTATTTCTGCACTAAGTATACTAGAAATCAATTAACATATTTACTGACACATCGCTTGAGACTGATATGAATATTATAATTAAACTTTATTTGGAGTACTTATTTATTGCACAATGCATATTTCTTAACATTAAATGTGTTTAATATCACTATTACTAAGGATAGTATGATATCTGTATAATATCAGTCTTTAAATGCAAGATATTTAAAGTTTACCTAAAGTATAATAGCAATAGTTCAACTTTAGCATGTAAGGGTGGATCCTCTACAGCGGTTCTGACTGCAGGGTTGCTGAATGACTAAAGAAACGTTATCAGCAAGATGATAGAAAACTGCACATTTCTTGTCTTTACCACCCACTGCAGCTTAGACCAACGACGGAAATAAGCGCAGTTACAATAGCTAAACATGTGGGAGAGTGTTGCTATAATGTGACTATATTGTATTGCAATAGGTAACACTTCAAAGTCAATACCAAATCAAAACTAGTTGGCACATCATTTGTAATTGAAAGAATTTAATGTCAAAATCTAGTTATGGTTACACTTAAAATAGTTACAAAATAAATGTATGAGATGATGAAAACTTATACCATTAATCGTACCCAGCATGAATGTTACCTGAAGGATAGAGAGAGAGAGGGGGAGAGAGAGACAAAGAAGAGAAGAGAGCAAAGAAGTGAAGAGCCAAAGAGAAGGCCCCCAAGAAGAGAGAGCCAGAGAATAAAAGAGCCAGAGCAACAGTTACAATCTTCTTTATCTCTTCCTTGACCATGTGACTGAAACCCTAATGTGAGACATTCAAACTGACCAATCAGACCAAACTTCCCCCCATGGTGTTACAGGTGTGACACACATTTGGCCTACAGGCCTTCAGCATTTCTTTGTCTTTAGGAATTCCAAATGGCCCTTCTGGAGAGAGCTGGGGTTGAAAACAGTAAAGCAAATGTCTTTGTTCATTTTCAAAAATCAAACGTCTTTGATTATTTTCAATCCTTTCAAGCACAATCAAATATACATAAGTCTATATTTAATTGGACCTCAGCACTATTTCCGGATAACTAAAGCACATTAAGTACAAAATGAGT
This sequence comes from Paracanthobrama guichenoti, assembly GCA_018749465.1. Taxonomy (NCBI): domain Eukaryota; kingdom Metazoa; phylum Chordata; class Actinopteri; order Cypriniformes; family Gobionidae; genus Paracanthobrama; species Paracanthobrama guichenoti. The sequence goes on along the minus strand of CM031956.1, from coordinate 32,482,074 downwards.
TGTTCCAATTTAGCAGACTTTAAGTTTAATAATTTAGTATACCAAAAGTACAACTGCAGGGTATGTATATTAAATACATAAATGTGTCAATGTATTCGTAGTATATTTAGCATAAAACAAATATATTTCAAATATTTTAGTATATGTATTTTTCACTAGGGACATTTGACAGATTTCCTAAACTACAACTTTTCTGCAAATATTATTATTATTTTATTTTTTTATTTTTTTGAGGACATAGGAAAAACACGTGGTTAATTTATTTTCCTCACAGGGATGAAGAGTGTCAGGTCTAATTTGAAAATAAGTCAAAGTTATTCAAAACTATGTTTTTTCTTCAGTGACTGTACAGAAAATTGTTTGGGGGTTTGAGTCATTAGTTCTCTGACAGCTCGGCATGCCCCTGTTTCCAATCACAAAAGCACTGTAGGTAACATCCATCTTTTATGTAAAAGTGGATTTGGATAACATGCAACATTGCCGAGCCTGTCCATCGCACACCGCAATTTTCTTTTGTTGCTGACCTCAGGGTGGCCATAATCATTTTCTCTCTGAAGTGCAGCCATGCATGATGTGCAGTATACACATAAAATGTCATAGCATAAATTATACAATATGTAACTTACACTGATTGAGAAATTTATTCTGACAGAAAAATATATCATATGACGTTTTCGCACTTCGCAAAGGATCTTAAAATTCTGTTGATCTAAATTTTAGTGTTACAGGAACCGTTGAAGTTTAATCTTTGGAGAAGGACTGGATTCATTTTACAGTCAGGCTTTTTTTTTACTACTCTTAGATGAAAATGTCAGGACAATTCCAGTGTGGAAGCATCTAAACTACTGACTGCACATAGTGATCAACTTCTTTCTTTATACCCATGGGTCTGATTAGCATTCCCTGATAGAATATGGGAGCGGGAGTATATGGGAAATCCGTAAATGGAGAGAAAATGGATGAAATACGGAAATAATGGCTTTGATGCCGTGCAATTAATGTTGTTAAATTGAACTGAATAATGCTCCTTCTTAAGGGATCCTTTAATTACTCACTGAAATGCAGAACTCCTTTTCTTTCTTCCTCTTTCTCCAGTCGATTTCTCATTCTGAAGTTAGTGTACCCCGAGGGGAGATGAGCAGATAGCTATGCAGCAAATTAAATGGTTCGTTATTAAGCGCCAAGGCCAATTTAAGCAGGTGTCATTAAGCACTGTTTATCTTAATGATGAACCTAATGAATATTACCTCTTTTTCGTACCAAAATGTTGCATTCTTTCGCATATCTCTCCTTTTAGTCCCCCCTCCCGTCCGTCTTCCTATCCTCACTTCTCCGCTCCATCCCCAGAGCAGACTTATTAGAGAAATTGGCAGCATCACAAACCATCTTACGTGCGCGATAGAAAGAAGCTGACTGTCCTTTGAAGATTTTTTTTTTCTCCTCTTCAGTTGTGAGGGGTGAAAATGGAACTGTATGTTTTTGATCAGTGGGATGACACGTTAGGCCCTGCACCGCTTTGATGAAGTTGTCTTGCATGGCGCTGGATGTAGTTCAAAACCACAAGATGTGGAGAGAAATGTCGTGGGTGAGGAAAGCCTTGACCCTGGCGGTATAAAGGGAATGGAAGGGGGGGAGGGGTAGAGAGAGGGAGAAAGTTAGAGGCAAAGGACACCAGACAAGGCATTGCACTTTTCATGTTTCCATCAAGTCTGGCTTTTTCAGTTAAATGAATTTGAATACTTTTACAGAACTTGACAGATTTCTATTTCATGGACACTTTATAGAGTAGCTACTTTACAGTGGTGTAAAGTACTCAAGTAACGATACTTTAGAAATAAGAATGAAAGAGTTCACCCAAAAATGAAAATTCTGTCATCATCTACTCACCCTCATGTCGTTCACCATTCGCTCATTTTTGGAACACAAGTGAAGATTTTTTTTTTTAATGAAATCTGAGAGATTTATGTCCCTCCATTGACAGTCTACACGTTCATAAAGAGCTTGTAAATCTAATCCATATGAATTGAGTGATTTAGTCCACATTTTCTGAAGAGACATGATCGCTTTATATGATGAACAGATTGAATTTACTTTTATTCACATATAAACATTGATATAATATTTTAATTATGAGGGAATCTTGATTTTATGATTGTGATTATTCATGTTAAAAATGTAATAAAAAAATAAAAAAAAAAAAAAAAATCTCATTGGTAATAATATTGGAAATGCCCTTTTATATAAATATTTTGTGCTTGTTTGTTTCTGATCAATTGACACCATGTGCTACAATAATGTATTCTGAAATGATTGGGGTTGAAGTCTCCTTTAAAAAAGTCTCTCTCTTGTGTGTGTGTGTGTGTGTGTGTGTGTGTGTGTGTGTGTGTGTCAGAGCTCTCTGAATACCTACACCATGCTCTTTGAAATTTCTGTACGACCACTGGCTGCGTATGCTCTCTTTCCAACACCTCAGGAAAAAGACATTACCGTCAGGCCTTCTGTAAACAAGCCCTGCTGCCTGTTTGTGTTCGTCACAGCTAAGGACCTGTTGTAATAGTTTTTTCATGGTCATTTCACACAATCAAATTATGCCAAGAGAAAGCAGTGAGGGAGAAAAGAAAAAAAGTTAGCACTCACCAGCTATGGAATAAATAAGCGAGGCAGGGGGTTGGCGAGGGAACGAGGCAAATGGAAATGTTTTTTGGGGGGAGTTTTAATCAAAAAACGGCGGACTGATGAATCATAATGTGATTTTTTTTTTTTTTTTTGCTCTGAAACCAGGGCATTATTTATCCTGGGGTAAAACTGCTGTGAAATTGGAGGAGAAGGGCTGGTGTGACTCGCAAAAGCTGTTCAGAGATTAAGACTGCCAACACACTGAGATTGTTATACCACACAGATGCAGTTAGTTAACAAAAAAATATATATTTACACAAGAATTGTTGCACAACGGGCAATGCTTCTAACAGGGACATGGGACAGAGTCCTTTCAATTTATTGTCCACCTGTACCAGCTTTTCAATTAAAGATAAAAGTGAAACATTTTATTGATAAATTAAAAACTACCTAAAGCAAAATAAATGCATAAGTAAATTAATTAATAAAGAAAATAAAGAAATATGGTAACATTTTAGTTTAGGGTCCAGGGGTGGATCTACCGGGATGTCAACTGCAACCCTAAGAAAAAGCTTTGCCACCCCAGAAGTATTCCAGTATACAAAATAAAAATGTAAGCAGTGCTTCCTGTACCACTTTGCAGCAGGGCTTAAAGTCAAGTGTATCGCAAAATAATGGCAACACCACTTTCTATAAATTGTCCTAGCGGGTTGCTTGCGCATGCAGCGCACACATTGTAGTCAGCTTCATTAACAAATGATTCTTATGAATCGATTCTTTGTGAATCAGAAACAAAAAAAGACAGTGAGGCCAAAATGCACATATAAATTGATTGTTTTCCCGTTTGTTCGTGAATCAGAAAATTACCATTTCTCAGCTAACTCAGAGGTCCTCTGAGAAACCGAATCCCTTCCGGATAGGATATAGCCCTATTCAGACGGGATTAGTTTAACATGAAGAGGTGGGGTAAAGTAATTATTACCAGAGCTTCTCAGTGATTTTAGACCTGTCCGAATGTGCCATCTCAGTAATTATTACAGGCAATGTCAGTAAAGATTACGGCAACTTTTACTTTCTGTAAAAAGGTCAGGAAAAATTACCTCGGATAATACTAATCCCGTGCGAATTGAAAGTTGGGACACTGTACAAATTGTGAATAAAAAAGGAATGCAATAATTTACAAATCTCATAAACTTATATTTTATTCACAACAGAATATAGATAACATATCAAATGTTGAAAGTGAGACATTTTGAAATATCAAGCCAAATATTGGCTCATTTTGGATTTCATGAGAGCTACACATTCCAAAAAAGTTGGGACAGGTAGCAATAAGAGGCCGGAAAAGTTAAATGTACATATAAATTGCAAAGATTTTGAAGTTATCATCATCTACAGTGCATAATATCATCCAAAGATTCAGAGAATCTGGGACAATCTCTGTGCGTAAGGGTCAAGGCCGGAAAACCATACTGGATGCCTGTGATCTTTGGGCCCTTAGACGGCACTGCATCACATACAGGAATGCTACTGTAATGGAAATCACAACATGGGCTCAGGAATACTTCCAGAAAACATTGTCGGTGAACACAATCCACCGTGCCATTCGCCGTTGCCGGCTAAAACTCTATAGGTCAAAAAAGAAGCCATATCTAAACATGATCCAGAAGCGCAGGCGTTTTCTCTGGGCCAAGGCTCATTTAAAATGGACTAAGGCAAAGTGGAAAACTGTTCTGTGGTCAAACGAATCAAAATTTGAAGTTCTTTTTGGAAAACTGGGACGCCATGTCATCTGGACTAAAGAGGACAAGGACAACCCAAGTTGTTATCAGCGCTCAGTTCAGAAGCCTGCATCTCTGATGGTATGGGGTTGCATGAGTGCGTGTGGCATGGGCAGCTTACACATCTGGAAAGGCACCATCAATGCTGAAAGGTATATCCAAGTTCTAGAACAACATATGCTCCCATCCAGACATCGTCTCTTTCAGGGAAGACCTTGCATTTTCCAACATGACAATGCCAGACCACATACTGCATCAATTACAACATCATGGCTGCGTAGAAGGATCTGGGTGCTGAAATGGCCAGCCTGCAGTCCAGATCTTTCACCCATAGAAAACATTTGGGGCAAAAGTTGGAAGATGTGACAAAGAAGACCTAAGACAGTTGAGCAACTAGAAGCCTGTATTAGACAAGAATGGGACAACATTCCTATTCATAAACTTGAGCAACTTGTCTCCTCAGTCCCCAGACGTTTGCAGACTGTTATAAAAAGAAGAGGGGATGCCACACAGTGGGAAACATGGCCGTGTCCCAACTTTTTTGAGATGTGTTGACGCCTTATTTTTCCCTTAAAATGATAAATTTTCACAGTTTAAACATTATGTAATCTATGTTGTATTCTGAATAAAATATTGAAATTTGAAACTTCCACATCATTGCATTCTGTTTTTATTCACAATTTGTACAGTGTCCCAACTTTTTTGGAATCGGGTTTGTAAATACAGTGGTGGCCAAAATTATTAGATCTTTTTTTTGCCTCCAAAACATGATTTAATTTCATAATGTTCATGAAACATGCAGATGATTGCGCTGACCATCAAATATCAGATGAAGTGAGTTGTACTGTGTGGCGAAGCTGGCAAGCCAGAGGCGTGGGAGGAGCAAGCGAGTCGTCTCATGAGGGAGCTTGGAGGCATATAAGGATGAGCGACACCAGTGAACGAGAGAGGACTAGGCATGGACTTTATGTTGTGTTTTGTTTATGTTTTATTATGTTTGTGCGTGGCATCCGTCTGTGAGGGGCTGCCCGCGTTACTTTTGTTTTGTTTATTTATTTATGTTCGCCCGGTTCCTGCCTCCTTCTTCACCTAAACAACGTACTGTGTTACATACTGTCCAACTGTTACAACTTTAATATTTGGTATGTCCATCTTTTTCAGCAATTAGAGCAGCACATCTCTCTGGCATAGTGTCAATATATTTCCTCTGAGAACTTCAACACTAATGTTATCCCATGCCTTCTGCAACTGAAGCCAAAAGCTTTCCTTTGAATGTACAATAGATCTGTCCACTTTATTTTCCAACTGTCCCCAAAGGTCCAGACTTTGAGGGGGCCAGTCCATAATTTTCAATGTTCCAGCAGATTCCTTCCATCACAGGTAGTTCCGGCAATAGTTAGAAGAATGTTTCAGGTCATTGTCCTCTTGTAAAATAAATCCAGGCCCAATAAGACGACTCCCAGATGCCAAGTGTTCTAATAATTTTGGCCACCACTGTATGTACGTAAATATTCTGTAATTTCCTGTTTAAAAGTAGTTCAAATATGGAGTTGTTTGAAAAGACATTCAGTTGTGCTCTAGGCGGTGGGAGTCTGTGGCAAACCTCTAGTATTGTCTGCTTACCATTCAGACATTTTGTTTTCCACATTTTATGTTACAGCCTTATTCCAAAATGGATTAAATTCATTATTTTTCCCCTCAATTCTACAAACAATTCCCCATAATGACAGCGTGAAAGAAGTTTGTTTGAAATCTTTGTTTGAAAAAAAAAAAAAAAAAAAAAAACTTGTACACAAGTATTCCCAGCTTTTGCTCAATACTTTGTTGAAGCACCTTTGTCACCAATTACAGCCTTTTTCTTTTCCAAGTTTTTATTTATTTATTTATTTATTTTATTTTTATGATGCTACATGCTTGGCACACCTATTTTTGGGCAGTTTCTCCCATTCTGCTTTGCAGGACCTCTCAAACTCCATCAGGTTGGATGGGGAGCGTCGGTGCACAGCCATTTTAAGATCTCTCCAGAGATTTTCAATCGGGTTCAAGTCTGGGCTCTGGCTGGGCCACTCAAGGATATTCACAGAGTTTTCCTGTAGCCACTCCTTTGTTTTGTCTTGGCTGTGTGCTTAGAGTCATTGTCCTGTTGGAAGAGAAACCTTAGGTCCAGAGTGCTCTGGAGCAGGTTTTCATCCAGCATGTCTCTGTACGTTGCTGCATTCATCTTTCCTTTGATCCTGACTAGTCTCCCAGTTCCTGCCACTGAAAAAACATCCCCACAGCATGATTCTGCCACCACCATGCTTCACTGTAGGGATGGTATTGGCCAAGTGATGAGCGGTGCCTGGCTTCCTCCAGACATGACACTTACCATTCAGGCCACAGAGTTCAATCTTTGTTTCATCAGACCAGAGAATTGTTTCTCATGGTCTGAGAGCCCTTCAGGTCCCTTTTGGCAAACTCCAGGCGGGCTGTCATGTGTCGTCTGGCCACTCTACCATACAGGCCTGATTGGTGGAGTGCTGCAGAGATGGTTATTCTTCTGGAAGGTTCTCCTCTCTCCACAGAGAAACGCTGGAGCTCTGTCAGAGTGACCATCGGGTTCTTGGTCACCTCCCTGACGTAGGACCTTCTCCCCCAATCGCTCTGTTTGGCCGGATGGGTAGCTCTAGAAGAGTCCTGGTGGTTCCAAACTTCTTCCATTTACGGATGATGGAGGCCACTGTGCTCATTGGGACCATCAATGCTGCAGAAATGTTTCTGTACCCTGGCACAGGTCTACAGGTCTACCCGGGGGTCTACAGACAATTCCTTGGACTTCATGGCTTGGTTTGTGCTCTGATATGCACTGTTAACAGTGGGACCTTATAAAGACAGGTTTTGTTTACTTAAATATTAGATCAAATTAGTGCAGAATCAACTTTGCACTGCTGCCTGCAATCACCGTCAAAGATAACTGAAAATAAATTTCCACGTGCATCTTGAAAAGCGGATGATTCAGAAAGTGCTGAGACAAGTTTGTGTGCCATCTAATGGTTTAGAGGAAAATAAAATCAAAGTAGCCTTTACGAGATAGAACCTTTAGCCCTGTTGTACTCTAATAATAAAAAAAGTGAATAGGAACGTTAAAGCGAAAAATTAACCAAAAATAAGTTTGGAGCACATAATACAACAACAACAACAACAACAACAACAACAACAACAACAAAAACTCTACAGCATCTATTCATGTCACACTGCATGCTATGTACCTTCATAGTACGTATGCACTGTAAATACAACATATTGCCATTTGTGGAGTTTCCAATACTGTAAACTCACAGTAAAAATAAGCTTTTTTACAGTACAATTGTAAAAACTTGACTAAAATTGACAGTAAAGTACTGTAGTTTTTACAATAAGTTTATTGAGGAATAACAAGCGTCAACCTCCCTCAGTTTCTGTTGACGCCAATATGGAAGTAACTTAAACTGCAATTCATTGACTGGCCACTAGGGACAGGCTCCAGAAGGGAGCAGAATCTCATTGAGCTCATGTTAAAATGGTCAACTTTACAGCAGAAAAAAAACATATTTACAGCCTGGTACAAATTGTGATTTTGGTCTATACGGCTAATTTTGGCCTTCATGACAACTGTGAGGGGGGTGAACTCATTCATTTACATTATATAAAGCCTTAAAGTTCTGCATAATTAAGGGCGTGGCCACTTTGAGTGACATGTGGATAGCCATTTATCTGCTGGCTGTTAGTTATCGCGTCACCTCAGCTCCGCCCACATCCCGTCTCTTTGCCCATTTTCTGTTATCCGGGCGTGACGCACGATGACGCCCTGCCAAGATGGCACGGACACTATGTCCATATTTTTTTACAGTCTATGAGAATAATGCAAAAATGCTTCTTAATACCAAGTGTAAACAGGGCCACTGTGAATTGTGGTCCTAATTTGGGAAATATAGGGTTTGAATGTGTACTATGTTGTATCCAGACCCCATTTCCACCTCTCACATACCTAAAATTTGATATCTGTTCTTTATTGTCCCTGTCAAAAAAAAAAAAATGGCAAACAAAAAAATTCCCCCAAAATAGACTTAATAGGGAAACTTAATCTCAGTAGAATATCTTATTATGGTTTCAAGTAAATGTACAAATCAGATTACGGACTAATACGGACTACAGCTTGTATAATTGCATCAGACAGAACGCCTCAACGAAAGCACATCTCTGAAATTTAAAATCCTCTTTTATCATGTTTCATAACCATTTCACCCAGTAGCTTCATTCATCATGTCTTTCACCTAAACAATATTGGGCTGTCGTTTTTTAAATAGGTTGATTTGATATATGTGTTTATTCAGAGCAGGTATGTGAAGCCTGTGTGTGTGTGTGTGTGTGTGTGTGTGTGTGTGTGTGTGTGTGTGTGTGTGTGTGTGTGTGTGTGTGTGTGTGTGTGTGTGTGTGTGTGTGTGTGTGCCTGGAGCTCTCTGAATCAGAGTGTTAATTATGAGACTAGGCTCATCTCCAGACAGAATTCCAGCATTAGTATGGGCTGGTAGTGAAGACTTTAATTTATCCCCTGGTGCATTGGACTGGCAGATCAGCTTCCTCTAAAGTTCATGCTACACAGACCCTACGGCCAGAAGTTGTATTCTTTCCCATTACATTTGAAATTACCCCACGTCTCAAAAATGGCACATTTTTAACCTCTCTAACTTCATATCTACTGTTTAAAAATTATTGCTATAGTACACCTCAACTGCCGTAACTCAAGCAGTGAATCATAAGTGCTCTTTACTGCTACCTGAAACACTTTAGTGATAGTCATTTCAAGTACTTTGCTTCAACAGAGTCTGAATTAAATAAACTGTGTTGGTGGTTACTTTTGTATATCATTTAAATTTCAGAAAATTCGTTTTTTGGCATGTATGAAACTTTGATTTACCTTCTTTTACATCCTGACCCTCTGAAATTTATGTTCTTTCTTTATGTTCTTAATATCTTTGTATGGTTTTTGTTCTAAAATAATAAAGTTAAAATGAACCACCAACTAAGGGATAAAAATAAGAATAAATAAAGCAAGAAATAAATTAAAGTCATAGTTTATATTTCCCCATGATTTACTCACCCTCGAGTCATACTAGGTGTAAAAGACATTCATCTGTCAGATGAATACAATCAGAGATTTTAAAAAAAAAACCCTGTCCTGGTTCTTTCAAGCTTTATAATGACAGTAAATGGCAGCACAAAATTTGAAGGCCAAAAAAAGTGCACCCATCCATTATAAAAGTACACAGCTCCAGGGGGTTAATAAAGGTCTTCTGAAGTGAATCAATGGGTTTTTGTAAGAAAAATGTCCATATTTAACACATTATAAAGTAAAATATCCGTCCATCCGTCTGCCTGTCCTTATCTATCTCCTCTCCCACTCCATACAAAAAAATCCCATCACGTGACCACGTGTACTGTGTCATGTTGTTTTGTTGTGTTTGCTATGTAATGCTTGCCAACTGCATTCTTGTATTTCTGGAGAGCGTGTGGCGGCGCCTGAAAAGGCTGCGGCCCGGAGGCTTGCTCCAAACTTAATTTCGTTATACTGTACTTGTACATGTGTAATGACAAATAAACTTGAAACTTGAACTAGCTTCCATATTCAACTTACGAAGAACATGTAGCACCTTTCACAGTTCAAAAAGCTTATGCTACAGCCGACGTCATCGTCACGCCAGTTACATTTATTTTTATGCTACATCCGGCACCCTGGAGTCCTTAAAGAAAAATGGAATTTCTTAAACTTTAAGAATGATGCTCAGGAACAAACAGAAAGGCAGGGAACCACATTCCAACATAACAGTGACTAGACATTGAAGGTGAGGGTGCAACTTAAGTAGAGAACAGAAACAAGATAATTAACTAGACACAGCTGGGACAAATTAACTAATGAGGGTAACTGTGGAAACAAAAGATTGGCGGGAAAATGAACAAAAGAACACAGGAATGAAATCAAAACACAAACTGTGACAGCTTGGAAGAGCCAGGACATACATATACATACACACACACACACACACACACACACACACACACACACACACACATACACATATATATATATATATATACACATATATATATATATATATATATATATATATATATATATATATATATATATATATATATATTGTCTAATCAAATGCTCTCTACAATGTGAATGTCCCTCTCCTGAAGTCTTTAAGAGGTTGTATTAGATATACAACATTCAATGCACAGGCATTTCTTCATAAACCCAGAGATGGTGCATACCTTTTAGCTTGAGTTTGACCAGTGATGAAGGGCATTTGTATTCTAATTGGTAGAAGTGTTACAGAGGGTCTCTTTGGAGGAGAATCATTTCAGATACTGTAGACACACACACACACACACACACACAACAGCACATGCCTGTGAATTACCCTAATGGAATATACAATCTGATCTAGTTTGCTCAAAAGCAATATGATGAATGGATCTGAAGCTCTTTGGCGTGAGAGTACACACGAGTGATTGAGGTCCAATCCATAACAAAGACTGTTGTCAGGTTCACGGTTTAAATTACAGGAGGCTATTAGTGAAACAAGCCACTGTGTTAAAGCTACACTTCCTCTCCCTTCACCATCTAACTCAAAAGGAATAAGTGGGCAGAATCAACTTCACAGATATACATCAAGCTAAATGAGTTTGCAGAAGGCAAGGACCCAGCTCACGCTCAAACAAACACTTCAATCGTGCCCCGCATTCAAGGGGAGAAATCTCTCTTTGAACTGCACTTGTGTGTGCGTTCCTTAATTCTGATAATGGTTTTTAATGCAATCAATGTGAACAAAGGCGTCAGTTTGATTCTTTATTTGTTGGTTAAAAGGAGAGAATGAGAGGTCAGGCTTGAAAATGTTCAGTGATTACAGACAGGCAGAGTATTGCCCTGGTGACACGTTCATTAGTCCAAGCTGATAACTGAAGCTTCTTGCCATTAATAACATGCAATGGAAACCAAATTGGCATTCATGTACGTGTGAGATTCTACTCACTCTGGCCTCTTTGAAAATGATCTGTGTCTCATTTTAGCTAAAATAAGAAGGGTGTATAGTGTATGAATGCAAAGGCTGGTATGGGAGACCACATCCATATCTGCTAATTGGATAACCATAACCATTGACTCATATGTTGTTGTTGTTTTAAAAATCATAGAAATCTGACCTTATTGGCAGTTGAGCCAATCAACAGAATTAAAACATTAAATTGAATTGGCTGGGCTGGTAAAAAAAAAAAAAGAAAAGAAAACTATGGCAAGATGTAACTCAAGGATGTAAATAATTATGGAAATAAAAATAATAATAATAATAAAAGAGATCAGTGATCAGGCAAAGTTATCACATTTTCATAATGAATTTTCCCTTGTGCCTTGAGAAGAGCAAGGTCGTTGTTCAACCACTATTATAGAGACATCTACCTAAATGAATACCACAGATCATTGCTTAACCCATTTAATCCTAAAAAAAACTTTTCCTCACATATTTTAGTGTGGTATTAAAAAATAACTATTATTATGAAGCAAATGTTCATTTATGATGCAAATATTAGATGTCTACATGAGTTCTGGGCAGGTCTAACATTGTTGGGTAGTTTGGTCATGTGACCACACACATTTATTTCTTGGTACCGCCATTTTAACACAATGGTGATGTGAAAGCTCAGAAATGACAGGCAGGTTTACTAAGTAAATTTTTGAATAGCTTGTACATTTTTTTTTTTTTGCATACATCATTAAAGGGTTATCTATACATACATACATATTGAAATTATATTAATACATTTATTCTGTTGTCAGGCTGCACAATTGTGACAAGTGGTATAACACAGGAAGTCTGTCATACATACACTGATTTTTTTTTTTTTTTACTGCTTGTTCAAATTGCTTAATTAAAATGAGCTAAAGCAACACAATTGCTGAAATTGATTGTGTTCAATCCACTTAAACACTTAAATATAAGTCAAAATGAAGTTTACTTAATCCAGCATCCCAGCTTGCTTTGCATATGGCTAAATCAAGAGAGAGTAAATGTTGTTATTTTATATGTAAAAGTGTTATTTTATGTATTTTTGAGCAAGATGTGAAAGGGGGAGAATTGATTGTGTTTAATATTAAATTATGTTGGAATTATGAAAACTATTTAAATTACAGTGGGTTACCACTGAGTGGAGCATTTGCTTATAACTAATGTCATAGCATACATAATTTGCTGAAGTAGCTTTTAATGCCATAGCACTCAAGATGCTAACGTGTGCTATTGCTAGTTAAAAGTTTGTCAACTAGCTAGTGCAGTATTATAATTTAGTCGACTAACAAAAAAGTATTAAAATATATGAAATTGAAGTGGATGAATGAATATATGAAATTGAATGCCTGAATCATGTCAGGGAGCCATATAAAATTCACTCTGAGACTACTTAACTGAGTCACTTAAAATGTATTCATTCCATGATGTTGAAGTTACATGAACAAATTATGTTTGTTTAACTTAATTGATTCATGTGGGACCGATGTACACAATTAAATCATGTAAATCCAAATCATGTTTTTTTTCTTTTTTCAGTGTAGACTACGTCATTCTGTGTTATTCTTATGAACTGTCTTTCAGACTGAACTTAAATCAAGTTTTGGATTTACTTGACCTTGTTGAGCCTGTATGTGTGTCTATCTATAGTTTTGTCTATCTGTCTGTCTGTCTATCTATACTTCTGTCTGTCTGTCTATCTGTGTGTCTGTATATCTATATGTCTGTCTATCTGTCTGTCTAGCTATACTTCTGTCTGTCTGTTTGTCTCTGTCTGTCTAGCTATACTTCTGTCTATCTATCTATCTATCTATCTACGTTTGTCTATCTGTCTGTCTAGATATACTTCTGTCTGTCTGTCTGTCTGTCTGTCTATCTCTATCTATCTATCTATCTATCTATCTATCTATCTGTCTGTCTGTCTGTCTGTCTTTCTTTTTTTTTTTTTTTTTTTGTTTATAATGAAGTTTATAATAATTACCTTTTGGTTTCTGTTGTGAAGTAACAACCAATCAGATCAGTTGTTATTACATTTACGTCAGTCACTTTCAATTTCAGTTCCTGATGAGTCATAGGTACCACTTGGGTTTCTCCAGCATGTGGACTAAATTTAACTTTCATGGTCAAAGTGGATATGTTTAAGTTGTGCGTTGATGATTTTAATAAGTGTATTGAGGCTCACATTGTTCAATCTCCAGCCTCGAGTCATTACCCAGACAGCTTTGCTAGTGATGGAGTGACTCATGTTCCTTCAAACGTGCTTGACCCCTTTAGAAACCAACAGGTCTCACGGCAGTTGAAACCAAAATTGACAACCTCTACGCCTCTAATGCCTGCTGTTTCTTCCCATTCTCAGCTTCATGGGCTACCAGCACACCCAGTGGCATGGCAGTCCAATTCAACTAGACAGGAGACAACTTATAGGGGTCCACAGCCAACCATACCTGACTTCATCCATCGAGACCCAGGTGAATTTACCCGGCTAAAGTTAGCTTTGGGTAACTTGTTGCCAGATGATGCAACTGAACTGTTTAAATATCAGGTGCTCGTTGATCACTTGAAACTCATGGAGGCATGCCTGATAGCAGACTCGTTCTTGAACTAAGCTTACCCCTTATACAAACACCATGGTGGCGTTAACTGAGAGATATGGCTGTCCTCATCAACTGGCTCTAAACAAGATAGCAGCTGTTATGGACTCCCCAGATATCCTGTCTGGTGACACAGTAAGCTTTGAGCGCTTTGCTCTCCAAGTCCAAGCACTAGTAGGCCTCATCAAAACTTTGGGGTCAGAGAGAGAGGTTGAACTACACTGTGGTTCCCATGTGGCACAACTTCTCACTAAATTACCTCCAGAGCTATACACAGCCTTTAGAAGGAGCATCAGCAGTGAACCTGGTACTGTGTACACACTCATTGATTTGGCAAAGTGGCTGAAGTTTGAGTCATGGTGTCAAGACAATGAGAGCTTTGGGGGAAACAAAGCCCAGAGAGACAGAGTCAGACACAAAGTTGACTTAAGCAGAGAACCCAGATTCAAAACCAGACCAGCTACAATCCTTCATGGTGCAGATCAGCCAACTGCAGCTGATATGGTGCGGCAACCACCAAAGAAATTTGAGAAGAGCTATGCGTTCTGTCCATACTGTGATAACAGAGACCGTTATCTGAGCCAGAGCACCACATTCCAAGCATTCACTAAAGACCAAATCACAGACTGGATAGACAAAAAACAGATGCTGGAAATGCGCATGCTCACATCGATCTGCACAATGTACTTTGAAGAAGCCCTGCCACAAGTGTAATGGCAAACACTTACAGATCCTACACAACGTCAACATTAAGACAGCAAATGAGGGTACATGTCTGGTGAGCTCTACCACAAAACCACTACACTTAGACAGACCTCCAAGTTCTAAACGAGTCCTCTTGAAGGTGGTTAGGGTAGTCCTGCAGCATAACGGGCAGTGTTTGGACACCTATGCAGTGCTTGATGATGGATCTGAGCGCACCATCCTCCTGTCATCAGTAGCCAAAATGCTAGGACTCAAAGGAAAGGCTGAGGACTTAACCTTAAACCATCAGGCAAGATCTTACTACACTCAAAGGTTCAGCAGTGTCATTCAGAATTTCAACACCCTCTCAGCCACACAAGAGTTATAAAATACAAAATGCCTTCACAGCTGAACCCTTAAGCCTGGCAGAGTACTCGTATCCTGTGGTGACCTTACAGCAGAAATACAGCCATTTGAATGGCCTCCCACTCCAGCCCATTCATAAGGCTCGTCCATTGCTGTTAATCGGAGCTGACCATCCTCATCTCATTACCCCAATCGAGCCAGTTTGCCTTGGCCCACCAGGGGGCCCAGCAGCTGTTAAGACACGACTGGGATGGGCTCTCCAAGGCCCGGCTCGAGTACTGGAGGTAACGCTTAACACTCAGCAGTGTTTACAAGGCACTTTTAGCCCTTCACAGACAGAGCTGCTAAAAAATGTGGAAAGGCTTTGGCAGACTGATGTCATTCCAATCAAATCAGAGAAGTCAGTAACACGATCAAAGCAATACCGAGAAGCTATACACCTTCTCCAAACTCAGACCACCAGAGTATCAGTTGATGAAGTGGATCGATATGCCATCCCCTTACTGCGCAAGAAAGACATGCCACTTCTTCAGGCCTTAATGGAAGCAGTGCTGCCTAATTTAAGGAACACTGAAAAATACCTTAAAGAAGCTGGAAGTTGCTGGCTATACTGTAAAACTTTCCCCCAATGAAATCAACAAAAAGGGTGAGTCATGGTTCCTACCTCACCATCTTGTTCAGCATAATGGCAAGAACCGTGTAGTTTTTAACTGCTCCTTTCAGTATCAGCCCTAGGCCCATCCTTGCTAAGTGTCCTTCTACGCTTCCGTGAACATACTGTAGCAGTGAGTGGTGACATCAAGGGGATGTTTCACCAGATCCACCTTCTACCTAAAGATAAACATCTCCTTCGCTTTGTGTGGCATGATCTGGACAGAAACAGGCCTCCAGACATATTTGAGTGGCAGGTGCTGCCCTTCGGTACAACATGCAGCCCGTGTTTTATGCTTTGCAGCGGCATGTCAGTGACCACAGTGAACCTGGTGATGAGGTCAGATCCACAGTAGAGAGGAACTCATATGTGGATAATTGCCTGCGGAGTCTTCCATCACAGCAAGAGGCTAAACAACTAGTAGATAGTGGACTCCTTGCCACTGGAGGTTTCCAGCTCCATCAGTGGGCAAGTAATGTGCCTAGTGTGATTGAGCATTTTCCAACTGAAGCGCGATCTGACAGCACTGAGCTGTGGTTGTCCCAAGTCTGAAATGACACCCAGGAATCCACTTTAGGTTTGAAATGGCACTGTCAGTTGGACACATTCGGTTACAAAACCTGCCATATAAAGCCAGACCAATGTACTCTGCATCACATCTATAGAGTATTGGCAACTCAGTATGTTCCACTGGGCTTTATCGTTCCATTCACCACACAGGCTAAAGTGTTGGTCCAGAGACTGTGGGATAAGCAGAGGGAATGGGATGGCCCTAATTTGCCTGAGGATCTCCTGAAATCCTGGAATAACTGGGAAAAGGAACTCCCTACCCTGGCCATCATTACCCTGCCTCGTTGTCTTGTGACATCAGATACAGATCAGTCTAAGGTTGCCAGACAGATCCATATATTCTGTGATGCTTCTGAGAAGGCATATGGGTCCGTCGCCTATCTACGGACAGAAGATCCACGAGGCCAAGTTCAAGCCTTCATTATGGCGAAATCCAAAGTTGCCCCTAAGCGACAAATTTAAAATTGAAATATGCTGACTGTCTTTTTGACATTTTGCCGATATGCAGGTAGGTGACACTTTTTGTTATGCTGGTTGAAAGTTTTAGAGACGCTCTGAAGGGAGGGTGGGATCTTATGCTTTCAAAGCTAACTCGCTATTGCTAGCCTCTCTGAAAAATGCCTACAGTCATGTAGTGTTAATTAGAGAGAAACAAACAAATCCCACCTACACAGCATGACAGAAAATGGTAAATGTTTCGCTGGAATTCACTTCATGGTTTAGGTGTTTTAGGAGTATTAGGTAATTTTCAAATTGTTAGCAGTGTTAAGTACAATGTGCATCTAGACTGTAATTTGAAAAACACCATTTTTATTAAAATAATTTGTCAGGTATATACAGTACACTCTCTCCAAACTTTCCACTGCTCACTGCATGCAAAACAGTAAGCACTAACCAATGAGAATGATTTTGAACTTAAAGGGGTCATCGGATGCAAAATTCACTTTTATATGAAAATTGTATATTTAATTCACTCTTATATTTGCTTATAAATGTGTCTTTCCTACAATGATAAAAATCCATTCACTCCTTTTTTAAATCCTCAAAAAGTCTAAACACTCTCTTCACGAGTTCACACTTGCATCAAATTAAATAGAGTAAAGATTATGTGTATTTGGCGTGCTGTCCGGGGGAGGGCTCCGGGCTCGGAAATTTTGGCCCGAACCCAGAGTACCCACCCCCACCCCACCCCGATAGAGAAAGTCTAGAACTAGACTGCATTGTATTATGGATTGTGTTGATGTCTAATAAGAGTTTATTAAATCAAAGTGAGGAGATGGGGTGGTGGAGGCATGCTAAGAAACTGTCAACGTGTTTAATTATCTGAACGTGCTCCTCCTGAAATTTGTTAATAAAACATCACTATGATCGTTTTAATTTTTCTGAGCAATATGACGACCGCTGACGGAATATCACATTAGCATATTTCCATGCTCAGCCAGTTGTACACTGTCCACCAAGGCAACACTTCACGTGTCTTGTTCTAACACCCCACGTAAGAGAGGTGTGGGGTGAGCAGTAGCTCATTATCATTTAAAAAGACATGCACCGAAACGGGTCGCTGTCAACAGAGCTGTTTTTGAGGTAAAAAGAGTGTTGTTTTACATAAACATTGAGGAATTTTAACCAAAGTATGTTATATACTTTACATGAAGACCCTAAAGAATCATACCAACTTGTGGAAAATGAATAAATATGTTGAGGGCCAATAGCAAAACATATCTTCAAATATAGTTTTCATAAACTTGCGTCTGTGCACGGCTATACACACTGTCACCATGTAATGCACTTCCTAATGCCAGATTGTTTAAAAGCAAATACTGGGATGTAAAAATCCCAAATCCGATTCAAATTAAGCACTGCCACATATGTTAAATGCTAGTCATTGTGGACAATGATTGAATGGTTTTGTGAAGAAGGGTCTTCATAATGCTGAGCATTTGTTTGAATGAACAAGACTGCAATTGCATCATCTTAGAAGCAATCATAAAGGGATTTTTTTAATGCAAATTACTTTTATGCTAATATTATGTCGTTATGGAATGGCTGGAAGGACTGTATTAGTAGAAATTATATGTCCATGGTAATATCTAATGGGCCTGCTTAGCACCTGCTCTTTTATGTGTTACACATTGTGAAATTTCTTTGTTTCAGAAACCTCTAATTATCACATCACATAAGGGTTAAAGAAGATTAAACTAGCAAATGCAACATTTAAGTGAATCAAAGACATCAGTTTAAGAGAGAGAGAGAGAGAGAGAGAGAGAGAGAGAGAGAGAGACAGTTTGCCATTAAAATTAGATGAACAAAGAAGGATCTTTTTTGACCATTATTCAGTTTATCATTATATGTGACGTTATGTAATAATATAAAACTGTACATATCACACCATGCTAATGGAATACGCATTCAAAACAGGAGGTAGAAGATTGACCTATGACCTCAACCATATGCTCTCTAGTGCAGCAGAAAACAAGAGTAGAACTTTGTAAATAAAGTCACGTTTGTGTCGTCTGTAGATTTAACTCCTCTGGGATATGCTTTGCAATCAGCTTTGAAGCCAGAGTGAATGTGGCAATGGGAAGTCCCAACGGTCCAAACAGGAAGTCACCGTCAACACCTGGCATTACAAATTCTGACCCTCCCCTAATGCATCCTAGGTAGACATCTTAATTAGCACATGAGGATGAATATTCATGAACACGTTCAGGTACAAAGGGGTAAAACAAAATGTTAGTTAAGTGCTGTTCACCTTCTACAAACATTATTCCAAACGTATTCCTAATCAACCATTCCATTCATGTTTTCCTGCAAGGGAATCTCTGCAGGAATTTGTGGAATTTTTTGTATTATTTTTTTTTTTTTTTCCATTTTGCAGAATGGGTTTAAAATGTGGTAAAATATGTCAAAGGGTGCTGAGGGCATTATGAAAATTAGCTAAAATATTTCATATTATTCATAATTAATGAAAATGCATGCAAGGGATGCAATTTAGAAATCTGCATAATTCTGTGTTCCCTATTCAGTGTCAGTCTTGAATAAGTATATGCATTAATATTCAGTGCATTTCGGAAATACAAAATGATCAGGGAAAAATCTAATGTTATTTGAGGCCAAAAAGCTCAGCTGCTCAGTTGAACTCTGGAAATGTTTTGTATTCCAGTCAGCTTTACTTATTCTGTTATTTATCTAATCTTAATACGATAAGCTTTAGTATGTCAGTGAACACCAGTGCATACCTAATGAGGTAGTTTAAATGCAAATGATTGTCAGATTAAAGCAAAATGAAGGTAAAAAAAAAAAACTTTAGGGTCTGATGTGCAACTGTGCTTTGCACATGCGTGCACTCTAACTTCATGAAGCATGTGCAATTTGTATCATGTTGTAACAGTTTTCCTGTTACTGATAGCTTCTCAGTGCAGCAGGGTTATTCACCTGAGCATTAGAGGGCGCTCTGGTTAACTGCTAGGGCTTACCTATTTAACTGAACAGAGAAGGAGAAACAATAGGAAGTTGATTCTCTACCTTCATGGAGATGCTTACCTCATGGTCTTTACCCTGGTTGAGGAACTTTATAGTTCTAAGCTCATTTGTAAGTAATTGTTCTCTTTTCTTTTTCAGTTTTTGTTTGTAGTATATGGTTATGGTTTGTTTGTTTGTTTGAATGTTTCCACAGAGGGTTTGTGTTCTGGGCATATATGGAGTACTTGGTGGATTATACAACTGAGAAAATGGAATTAAGAGAATTGATTTCCATCTACTATTTGACTGTTAACTGGCGTTAAACTAAAGCTACATTTCAAACATTGAGGCCCTCTCTTCAAGATGAATTTGGTGGCGGAACCATCTTGACCTTTAAGTACTGTTTTCTCAAATTTATATTTCAATTGAACAAAGACTGAGTAAAGTGTATGGGCCTAACTGATACTAAGTGAAAAACTGTGGGTTTTTTTTTTTTTTTTTTTTTTTTTTTTTTTGGGGTGCTGGACTGTTTATTATTCTCTGTTTCTAACTGGTTGACCATCAAAGATTTGTATTCTGTTAAATCTGTGTTCTATGTAATTATACTTAATACATCTGACTCATGAGCAAAAGTGGTCTGTGTGGTCCCTCATTACATGTAATACTTAAAATAAAGTTAAAGGGATAGGTGTTACAATGTTTACCAGGACGGCACAGAAGAAGCTGGAGAATAGCTTTCTGTTTATTGTACCTGTGTCCTGCATAGCTGGCAACTCTCATGCTCTGAACGATACCGGTGATCAAAAGCATTGAGGTGCCCTTGATTCCAGTCCCCTACAGACTTTGTTATTCATCTGATTCGTCTAGCATTTGAGATTCCTCAATTAAAAAAAAAAAAAAAAAAAAAAGATCTGACCCTCTTTTAAGTGTGACTCGAATTCCTTCTTATTAAGCCAGAGAAAGAACTGAGTGGAATGACAACATTTTGAATCAAAAGTGCGTGAGATTTATATGCACACAAGCACAGCAAATTTAAAGATTGTATTTGCTTAAGATTGTCAAATAATATAAATGACGGATTTCTGAAGGTTTGTTGTCTAAAATGTGTGGTCACTGCAGGTTGCAGTTTGTATAACAAGTGAAACATCACTAGTACTCATCTCACACAGTCAAAAAATAAACCGCAGAAATCAGAATAGGGTCAGAAGTATAGAAAAGTGTAGAAAATGCTTGATTCATTATTTAGGTAAGAAACAGTCCACCCAAAAATGAAGGTTCTGTCATGATTTTCTCTTACTTTCTTTCTTCTGTGAACCACACACACACAAATACATTTTAATGAATGTACTGAGACAAGAAGCAAATATTAGAAAAATGGCCAAAGGAACATTATGATATTTTTAAATGCTCCTTTGTAATAAGCAAAATGATTTCTTGACTAAAAGACACATTTAGCTTTTCTCCATGAACCCTGCTAACTTTTTGTGATTTGCTACACGTGGTCAGGTAAATGAGAAAGAAAGAACTTAATCTTCTTGACTTATTTTAATTGAAATGAGCTGGTCGAAACCACTATAACCTGATCATATAAAATGACAGTAATTAGCAAAAGAAAGTCAATAATCTTTATATACTGGTGATAATGTTTGCTAAGTGGAGCAATAAACACCTCCGTTTCTCTGAAACATGAAACATGTTCTTAAAAGTCTCTGAACTAATTCCAGATCCATTTGAATCAATTAAAGAGAATTAAATGACTTCTCAGCAGACTCATTGAATTATTTATTGCATTTAATGATCCCAGCGGAATAAAACATAAGTCCAATTTCTCATTCTGAATAATAAGTGATTAAGGGTGGGGGCCTTTCATTAACAGTTACTGAAATTTGGCATTCAGTACGAGACAAGTTTTAGAATATTTTTGAGGATAATATCTTCATTCCCTTTTAACAACTTTACTACAACAAACATCTCATTAACTTTAAGGTTAGAGTATATAGGTGGCTTTTCCCACCCCTTTTTTTTTTTTATTATATTTTTTTTTTTTTTGAGTGTCGGTTTGATTACTTTTCCATATACCATAATTCCATAATCCTTGATTCCGAGAATATTAGAAAAAAAAAAAAAAAAAAAAAAAAAACATTTCAAAATATCTTTGAAATAAGCCATGCCTGTAAATATGAATTAAAATAAACTAATGAAATGCAATTATACTCAGTGACAATTACACTAGTAAAAATACAACAGCACATCTTTAATTAAATGCAATAGAGACATCTGTTATTTAAATGCAAATGAAAGTTCAATATATACTGGCAGATTTAAAAACATCACCTTGTGTGCAAATTCAAAACAAGCCATTGCTACTGTATAAGTCTAATACAGTGTTGACTGTTTAGCTTCCAATCATTGTGATTATAGAATCACTGAATTATTGTGCAATTGCATATGCATAATATAGTTTTACTAAGTTTTAGAGTCTTTGGGGATACACTGTTGTGATGAAATACATGCTGTGTGTACATATACTGTATTCTGTTGGCATATGGTCATGCATATTGTATTTTAATATGCACACAACATTTTGTGTGCCTATGCACATATGTGTATTGAGAATCCCTCCTGCAGCCCTCTGATTAACAGCAGAAATGCATAATCCTGACATGATACCCTGCAGGCCTCTGTGTGAACACTAAACAGGACTGGGACAGGGGGATCAAGGGACTTTGGGAATGTAGAGGTGTCTCTGTTAGCTTCCCTTTCTTCTATTTGAAATGCTCATGGGGAACTGCCTGCCATTCACAACAACACAGCAGAGTCTCAAATCTACATGTGCTTATGTTAAATATACAAAACTCTGTCAAATATTGTATTAATATGACAGGGTTCAGTGCAGTCTAAGCAAATTTATACTGAGAAAGGCATGTATGTTAGCTATATGAAAATGTATAAAAAGTATGTGACTAATAATCAAAAACCTGGAAAACACAAATAAACAATATGACATAAAATTATCCTGATAGATTTAAAATTATGCACTAAAGTTTAATAATAAATCAAAGTTCAACAAGGATAGGGGCTCCAAACATAATAGCAGTAGACTTCTTACACACACGCGCACACACACACACACACACACACACGTGTCTGGTTCGCTATTATTTTTTTTATTTTATTTTTTTCAGCTGTGAAATCTGATCATTCTAGCAAATCACTGATGTTAGAAGTGTGCAACACTATAGCTGAGCAGATCTGATTAAATTTGGAATGGCCATATGACAGAAACAGCTGCACACCTTGAATATATTTAAGTCTAAAAAAAATAAAAGTACATCCAGCTCATTCTTATGCTCATATAATGACTAATGGTAGCTCTCCCGCCATATGTTTCCGCTCCGTCTGTTTTAAACGTTTCTGTTTGTATTTCCTAAACATATGTACAGTCTGAGAGGTGTGTGGTAATTGACAGGTTGATCACCATTTAGATTGCGGGGGTGGAAAGCAAAGACAGACTGTAACCACCCATTCACATGTGTGTAATACATTCCATTAAGCATTTCAGACTGGTACAACATACATGATGTCTAGTTTACTATTACTAAATTGTAAAATATAATATAATGATTAACTAAATTTATTAAATGTATATATGTTAACCAATTAATCAAATAATAATAATAATAATAGTAATAATCAGAAATAGTGTAATTAATTCAATTAAATCTTTACAGGTCAATATATTGACTTCAACCTGAATGCACTGACTCACGGGGACTCTTGTCACTGTGGGGACCTAATTTGAGGTCCCCATGAGAAAACAAGTTTATACATCATACAGAATGAGTTTTTTTGAAAATACAGAAAGTTTTGTATGATGGGTAGGTTTAGAGTAAGGGGGTAGAATATATCATTTGTACAGCATAAAAACCATTACGTCTATTAAGAGTGCCCATAAAGATTCACGCACAGAGTGTGAGTGTGAGTGTGAGTGTGAGTGTGAGTGTGAGTGTGAGTGTGAGTGTGAGTGTGAGTGTGAGTGTGCGTGTGTGTGTGTGTGTGTGTGTGTGCACGCCTGTGGCTCAGGTAAATCATAAGTTATGAGGACAAAATGTTCCCACAAAGATGGCTATATCCAAAATCCTTGACGTTGTGGGAAATTAGTTTAGTCCCCATGAGGAAAAAAGCTTTAAATCACACTTTTTAAAAATGCAAAAATGCCAAAAGTTTTGTGTGATGGGTGGGCTTAGGGGTAGGGTTAGTGCAGAGGGATAGAAGATACAAATTGTACAGTATAAAAATCATTATGTCTATGTAAAGTCCCCATTAAACATGAAAACACAACGTGTGTGTGTATATGTGTTACATATATATATATATATATATATATATATATATATATATATATATATATATATATATATATATATATATATATATATATATATATATATATATATATATATATATATATATATATAACTTTGACTGAAATAACCACTAGTTACAACCGAGGTATGCAGCAAAGCATTTGTGAAGCCACAACACGCACAACCTTGAGGCGGATGGGCTACAACAGCAGAAGACCCAACCAGGTACCACTCATCTTCACTACAAATAGGAAAAAGAGGCTACAATTTGCACAAGCTCACCAAAATTGGACAGTTGAAGACTGGAAAAATGTTGCCTGGTCTGTTGAATCTCGATTTCTGTTGAGACATTCAGATGGTAGAGTCAGAATTTGGAGTAAATAGAATGAGAACATGGATCCATCATGCCTTGTTACCACTGTGCAGGCTGGTGGTGGTGGTGGTGTAATGGTGTGGGGGATGTTTTCTTGGCACACTTGAGGCCCCTTAGTGCCAATTGGGCATCGTTTAAATGCCACGGCCTACCTGAGCATTGTTTCTGACCATGTCCATCCCTTTATGACCACCATGTACACATTCTCTGATGGCTACTTCCAGCAGGATAATTCACCATGTCACAAAGCTCGAATAATTTCAAACTGGTTTCTTGAACATGACAATGAGTTCACTGTACTAAAATGGCCCCCACAGTCACCAGATCTCAACCCAAGAGAGCATCTTTGGGATGTGGTGGAACGGGCGTTTCGTGCCCTGGATGTGCATCCCACAAATCTCCATCGACTGCAAGATGCTATCCTATCAATATGGGCCAACATTTCTAAAGAATGCTTTCAGCACCTTGTTGGATCAATGCCACGTAGAATTAAGGCAGTTCTGAAGGCGAAAGGGGGTCAAACACAGTATTAGTATGGTGTTCCTTATAATCCTTTAGGTGAGTCTCTCTCTCTCTCTCTCTCTCTCTCTCTCTCTCTATATATATATATATATATATATATATATATATATATATACACTACCTAAAGGATTATTAGGAACACCATACTAATACTGTGTTTGACCCCTTTCGCCTTTCAGAACTGCTTTATTTCTACGTGGCATTGATTCAACAAGGTGCTGAAAGCATTCTTTAGAAATGTTGGCCCATATTGATAGGATAGCATCTTGCAGTTGATGGAGATTTGTGGCATGCACATCCAGGGCACGGCTTTCCTGTTCGCCACATCCCAAAGATGCTCTATTGGGCTGAGATCTGGTGACTGTGGGGGCCATTTTAGTACAGTGAACTCATCGTCATGTTCAAGAAACCAATTTGAAATGATTCGAGCTTTGTGACATGGTGCATTATCCTGCTGGAAGTAGCCATCAGAGAATGGGTACATGGTGGTCATAAAGGGATCGACATGGTCAGAAACAATGCTCAGGTAGGCCGTGGCATTTAAACGATGCCCAATTGGCACTAAGGGGCCTAAAGTGTGCCAAGAAAACATCCCCCACACCATTATACCACCACCACCAGCCTGCACAGTGGTAACAAGGCATGATGGATCCATGTTCTCATTCTGTTTACGCCAAATTCTGACTCTACGATCTGAATGTCTCAACAGAAATCGAGGCTCATCAGACCAGGCAACATTTTTCCAGTCTTCAACTGTCCAATTTTGGTGAGCTTGTGCAAATTGTAGCCTCTTTTTCCTATTTGTAGTGGAGATGAGTGGTACCCGTGGGTCTTCTGCTGTTGTAGCCCATCCGCTTCAAGGTTGTGTGTGTTGTGGCTTCACAAATGCTTTGCTGCATACCTCGGTTATAATGAGTGGTTATTTTAGTCAAAGTTGCTCTTCTATCAGCTTGAATCAGTCAGCCCATTCTCCTCTGACCTCTAGCATCAACAAGGCATTTTCGCCCACAGGACTGCCGCATACTGGATGTTTTTCCTTTTCACACCATTCTTTGTAAACCCTAGAAATGGTTGTGTGTGAAAATCCCAGTAACTGAGCAGATTGTGAAATACTCAGACTGGCCCGTCTGGCAATAACAACCATGCCACGCTCAAAATTGCTTAAATCACCTTTCCTTCCCATTCTGACATTCAGTTTGGAGTTCAGGAGATTGTCTTGACCAGGACCACACCCCTAAATGCATTGAAGCAACTGCCATGTGATTGGTTGATTAGATAATTGCATTCATGAGAAATTGAACAGGTGTTCCTAATAATCCTTTAGGTGAGTGTATATATGGTGGTGGTGGTGGATATATATATATATACACAGAGAGAGAGAGAGAGAGAGAGAAGCATTGAGAAGAAACCATGTCTGCTTGATCAAGTTTAAGCTTGACAGACAGCTGGTGTACCATTGATAAACAGATAGAAACACACACACACGCACGCACACACACGCACCATATGTTGTGTTTTGGTTCAGTGCACTCTCTCATTTGACTGCATGCAGAAGAGAAGGGCTCTAATTGGGTGTTTTCGCAACCAGATGTGCAATAAATTCCGTGTAGAACAAGATTATCATCAGTGGCACTGAAGAGTGAGACAGAGTTATGGCCCCAAAAGTCTATTAGTTCGGCCCATTTGCAGAAAATGGAGAGATAGGATTAAAAGACAGGAATGGAAATGAGAATGAGCAGAGTTTAGGCAGAGGTGCGGGAATCACAGATATTTAAGATGTCGTAATGAGGTGCATTGCCCGTCATTATCCTGGGAACGTGATTGCGCTTGCGCTTGTGATTTTTTTATTTATTTTTAATTTTTTTACATTTTGCTTCATTATTTGGTTTCTCATGAATATATTTCCTCTTGTTGAGTTTAACAGTGTTTGTAATAGACTCCACAGCTTGACTCTTTGCGCGAGAAGAGAGAGAGCAATCTCAATGGACGCTCTGGCTCCGGTTTCAGACTCACTTGCACATATCAAAATCATTACTTGGCATTTCCCCTGATTGAAAGAGGCTAATTGTCCAATCAGAATGTGATCATGCATATTTATGTGAGCATATATTATTAGCCCGAACAGAGGTCTGTCATGCAGAAAGAAGCGGAGAATTTTCATTTGCTCTGGCGTCGGACTCAGGTTTCAATAAGCTAATAATTAAATAGCCTCAATTTCCAGATGATCTGCCTGGAATCAAGGCACAAGCAAACTGGGACAAGCCCTTGCCTGAAGGTGAGAAGACAGAATAATTTGAATACAAGTCTTTCATTTCATTCAAGAAAATCACATCGCCAAACCCTTTTCACTGAGGCGACCTCATGCAAATCTCATACTGCAGAGCAGACCGACACAGATGCATCTTTTGTATTACCAATTTTTCACCAAAAGAAATTTGGTCTTCTTTGCCTCAAAAGGTAATACGCATTAAAAAGTATAAAGATCTGCTCGCTAGAGGAGTATGTTCAAGATATGGATATTAAAGGCTGGTGCTATGCGTGATGTGGGATTTGCTACTCTTAGAAATAGGGAACTTCAACTCTACTTTATCCCAGGGTGATATTGCTTTGTGTCCAGACTTCATTCTAGACTCATGGCTACAACTAATAATTCGGTGTCCATGACAGAGGGCCTAGGAGATTGAGATTAGTATTTCTATTTAGCAAGCCTGGAGCATGACCCACAGTTTCTCCTCATTTCTCCGTTACCCTGTTCCCAAGAACTATTACTTATGCATGCAGGGTACTGAATCTCTTTAAAGAGAATTTTCCTTATTAATATAGCTTGAATAAAAGAACGTATTGTGGTACTTTAAAATGAAAAGAGAGATTACAATAAAGTGCACTTGGTCCTTGATTGGAAAGAGTGCTTTTGCCCTTGTCCAACAGTCATTTACTTTATATGTGAGATGCTTATCCTGAAGAATACGCTGGACACAATGAATACAGCCTTGGAATTCTTTATTTGTTATCTGGTGGGATTTGCTTTCATGACATTGCCATGTTAAGTTACTGAAAAGCCCCTCCTGGAGCAATCTAAGGAAAAGTATTTTGCTCAAGGACACGATGATGATAACTAAAGGAATAGACCAAGTGAGTTTGAACCCTTTGGTTATCATCCTGCCTCTTTATAAAATGTCTTTATGAGCACAGTTGTCTTTCCCATTCAGACATATTTTCAATTGCCAATCTTTTCAACAGACAATCTTCTCTGCCAATAAACATGATAATGAAGATGAGCTGAGACATATGAAAACTAAACATGACAAAAAAAAATCAATAAATACTGCAAGATATTAACAATGTGATAACACCGCTGTTAAAGAAAAAATGTAGAGAAGAAAGAATGTGACTGTTTTTATATAATTTATTCATAGTCAGTATTGACACTGGAGGTGTGTAAACAGTGAATGATCCAGTAAAGGCAAGCAATTAGCTAAAAGGTTAAATAACTGCATCCAATTCATATGCGATTAATCAAATATACACAACCTAAACAGAATATAACATAATATAAACTACCAACTGCACTAAATGACGCTGAGTTAAAATTAAACGTTTAAATTAATAAATAAAATGTTTGAATATCTGGTTTAATTTTGCACTCTCATAATAAAAAAATATATATATATATATATATACTATTTTCATAAAATGTACTAAAATTAATGAATGTAACATGACAAAATATTTAAAGGATATTTCTGCCTAAGAAAAAGCAACTTGTAAATGTAAGAGCCCCTTAAGGGACACGGTGACACAAATGCATCAGGGCCATAACCACCATAGATATTGAGGGGGACAAATCCCCCTGAATAATTAGAAATGGCCAAATTGTCCCCCTAATATTTGATATTCTTGATGATGCTCTGCTGTACTCCATTACACACTGCTCTGTTTGTTGCTAGGATGACAAAAGTAAAATGTTACATTCTCGTCAATGTCAGAATGATTGAGATGGTCAGGCCAATCAAATCAAAGAAGGCGGGGGCTTACCATTAGTGCAGATTCCAACACTACACTTTAGATATAGCAGTGAAAGAGTGCATCATAAGAAGTAAGTAGCTAAACATTTAATATTTGACAACTGTTTTACGATACATTTTTTTTTATAAAAATGACATTATTTATGTAAATCATAACTGAATTTGATGTAACAAGAAATGACAGCAGACGAAAATAAGAGTGAATGTGTGCATATTTAAAAAAAAAAATATTATATATATATATATATATTATTAGGAACACCTGTTCAATTTCTCATTAATGCAATTATCTAATCAACCAATCACATGGCAGTTGCTTCAATGCATTTATATCTCCTGAACTCCAAACTAAATGTCAGAATGGGAAAGAAAGGTGATTTAAGCAATTAAACTGTTGGTGTCAGATGGGCCGGTCTGAGTATTTCACAATCTGCTCAGTTACTGGGATTTTCACGCACAACCATTTCTAGGGTTTACAAAGAATGGTGTGAAAAGGGAAAAACATCCAGTATGCGGCAGTCCTGTGGGCGAAAATGCCTTGTTGATGCTAGAGGTCAGAGGAGAATGGGCCAACTGATTCAAGCTGATAGAAGAGCAACTTTGACTGAAATAGTTACAACCGAGGTATGCAGCAAAGTATTTGTGAAGCCACAACATGCACAGCCTTGAGGCGGATGGGCTACAACAACAGAAGACCCCACCGGTTCATCTCCACTACAAAGAGGAAAAAGAGGCTACAATTTGCACAAGCTCACCAAAATTGGACAGTTGAAGACTGGAAAAATGTTGCCTGGTCTGATGAGTCTCGATTTCTGTTGAGACATTCAGATGGTAGAGTCAGAATTTGGTGTAAACAGAATGAGAACATGTATCCATCATGCCTTGTTACCACTGTGCAGGCTGGTGGTGGTGGTGTAATGGTGTGGGGGATGTTTTCTTGGCACACTTTAGGCCCCTTAGTGCCAATTGGGCATCGTTTAAATGCCACGGCCTACCTGGTTTCTGACCATGTCCATCCCTTTATGACCACCATGTACCCATTCTCTGATGGCTACTTCCAGCAGGATAATGCACCATGTCACAAAGCTCAAATCATTTCAAATTGGTTTCTTGAACATGACAATGAGTTCACTTTACTAAAAGTTGGTCACCCCACTCAGACCGCGCTACAGGCAGCTCTGGGCGATGTGGATTGGGACATGTTCCGGCGAGTTCAGCTGACGAAGCGAAGTTCACAGACGTGGCGCTTTGCTTCATCAACACGCTTACAGAGCAAGCCACGTTAACAATAACGGGAAACCGTTTTCAATCCGCTGCAGTGAACGCATTGCTTACAACGCCGGTTCCATTCAGGGAATATGAATGAATGGATGTGCTATGCTCTCAGACGAGCAGTTAAAGCCGCAAAACTCCGTTATAAAGACCGAGTGGAGTCTCATTTCCAACTCAACGACTACAAGCATGTGGCAAGGTCTGAGGTCCATCTGCTCCTTTGGATCTAAATCCTCTGCAGAGGTGAGCGCTGATCCGTTGCTCGTGAACGAGTTAAACTCTTTCTATGCTCGCTTTGACTGTAACAGCGAACGCGACTCGCCAAGTGGCGCGTTAGAGGAAATTACTCAGAGCAGCAACAATCACGT
Organism: Paracanthobrama guichenoti; assembly: GCA_018749465.1. Classification (NCBI taxonomy): domain Eukaryota; kingdom Metazoa; phylum Chordata; class Actinopteri; order Cypriniformes; family Gobionidae; genus Paracanthobrama; species Paracanthobrama guichenoti. The sequence continues at coordinate 32,451,340 of CM031956.1, read as the reverse complement.
GATCTCTGTCTCGGAGGATGAAGTTCAGAGCACCAAGCCGCAGTGGGCGTCCAGGAAAGCTGTTGGGCCGGATGGTATTTCAGGTTTTCTGCGGTCCTGTGCTGATCAGCTCACCGGGTTGTTTACATCTATCTTTAATGAGTCCCTCGCTACATCTGTGGTCCCCACCTCCTTCAAAAATCCACCATCATCCCTGTCCCCAAGAACAGTAAACCCTCTTGCCTAAATGACTATCGTCCAGTGGCTCTCACGTCTATAGTCATGAAGGTCTTTGAGACTCATTAAAAACACCATTTGCGCCTTCATTCCTGACACTTTGGACCCTCTTCAGTTTGCCTATCGTCCCAATAGATCGACTGAAGATGCCATCTCATGTCCTCCACTCCTCCCTCACTCACATCGACAGCAAAAGTAAGTGGGAACTACGAAGACTGCTATTTATTGACTATAGCTCAGCCTTTAACACCATAGTTCCCACCAAGCTAACCTCCAAACTCCTGGATCTCGGCCTGAATCCTTCTCTCTGCCACTGGATTGAGGACTTCCTCACTGGCAGGCCTCAGGTGGTGAGAATAGGCCAGTCCACCTCCACCTCCATCACCCTGAGTGTGGGACTCCACAGGGCTGTGTCCTGAGCCCCTGCTCTAGACTGCATGACTGTTTGTCCAACACAGCTCCACCTCTATCATCAAATTTGCTGATGATACTGTTGTCCTGGGCCTCATTTCCAACAACAATGAGACGGCATACTTGGACGAGGTGGAGCATCTAACATCATGGTGCCAGGACAACTGTCTCTCTCTGAATGTTGGCAAGACCAAAGAAATGATTGTGGACTTCAGGAAGAGACAGCAACGGACATACTCCCCTCATGATCAGCACCAGTGAGAGAGTGAGCAGCTTCAAGTACCTGGGAGTAAACATCTCCGAGGACCTGACCTGGACTGCTCACATTCAGACACAGGTGAAAAAGCCAGGCAAAGACTGTACCACCTGCGCCAGCTGAGGAAATTCAGGGTTTCACCAGCTATCCTGAAAACTTTCTATTTAGGGCGATAGAAAGTGTTTTAACTCAGTGCATCACAGCGTGGTATGGGAACAGCACCAGTCATGACCGCAAAGCCCTGCAAAGAGTAGTGCGCTTATCCGGCGTATCTCAGGGTCAGCTCTCCCGCCTCTGCAGGACGCTCTACACCAAACGCTGCAAAGGTAGAGCTACCAAGATCATCAAGGACTCTAATCACCCTGCAAACCCTCATTTCACGCTGCTACCATCTGGTAGCGCTTCCGAAGCCTGATGGCCAAAACTGAGAGACTCAGGAGGAGCTTCTTCCCCAGGCCATCAGACTCCTGAACTCAGTCACTTAACATCACGTGACTTCACGTCAGGATAAACATCGATACACTGACATTGCACTGCACTTTCTGTTCTCGTTGTTACTGTGTAACAACCTGTCATAAACCTGTTTGCACATTATACTCTTTATACATTTGTTAACCATATTTATAAGTCTACAACTCTCTGCATCAATTATTTTATTCCACTTTAATTTGTTACCTTTTTTTCTCTTGACTTGGTTTATTTCTTTTTTAACTGTGAATTTGCACATGGAGCGGACCTGTTTACATTTCACTGCCGGTTGTATATTCTGTATATAACTGTGTATGTGACAAATAAAACTCTTGAATCTTGAATCTTGAATCTTGAAAATGGCCCCACAAGCACCAGATCTCAACCCAATAGAGCATCTTTGGGATGTGGTGGAACGAGAGGCTTTGTGCCCTGGATGTGCATCCCACAAATCTCCATCAACTGCAAGATGCTATCCTATCAATATGGGCCAACATTTCTAAAGAATGCTTTCAGCACCTTGTTGAATCAATGCCACGTAGAATTAAGGCAGTTCTGAAGGCGAAAGGGCGTCAGACACAGTATTAGTATGGTGTTCCTAATAATCCTTTAGGTGAGTGTATATATATATATATTATTATTATTATTATTTGCAAATAGTTTACTTCATAACTAAAATAAGAACGGGAACTTTTACCATTCCTATTTATCTTTCTTTATTTCCTTAAACCCCTTTTAATCCTTTAATAATTGAATTCCTTTAAATAAACCAATAAGAACAATACCCCCACCCCTCCAAGCAAAAGTGTTGTTGTTGTTTTTTTTTTTCAGTTTAAAAATTAACACTGCATTAGTGCAACATAAGTCATCATGTTTGGTCAGTTTCCCGGGAACAGACAGGCTGCAAAAATGAAATGCATGCTTCTGTTCATTTAAAAAGTTAATTCATCACTTTTTAGGTCTACACTAACATATAAACAACATCAAAGCTGAAAGACATGGACTAAAAGCCACAAAACTCACATTTTTACTACTAAGCTACACCACCCACACAGTACACAGTGGATTGGACCGAGTTACACTTTGCATTAAATTACACCACATTAAGATGTAAGCAAAATTTCATCATCCTGTTTTATATTAAAGCCATAATTCAATAGTAGTTAGATTTACATAAAATGTAGAAAGGATTTTTTTTCAGAGCTGAAAATTGTGGCAAGCCGATTAAAAACATACCCAGGATATATGGACAATTACAGACAAAGACCTCTCAGTGTTCACACTCACCACATATACAAAAGCGCACAACACCTGCCTGTTTTTATAAGTGTCACTTCACTGGTTTGTCAGCTGTGAAGGTCTCTCCATATAAACAGGAATTAAGCGTCCTCTCTACTACAATAACATGCTAAAAACTTCATGTTCTATTCATACTGAGTGCCCATGTGGGCACTTGTGATGCCCTTTATTTGTGGCATATTAAAATGGAAACTTCTGGTACTTTTGTCTTCATGCCAACAGACTCAACCTCCCACATGCATAACAAATAGATCAAAAAGGGGGAGCTATGAGGAAGAAAGGAGGAAAAACAAGCAAGAAAAAAAGGAGAGAAATAAATTCCATCTGTCCCGATTTAAATTTATTTTGTCACAGGCTGCAGAGGTGCCTTTCACAACTCCAAAAGGTGACATTCCTGGAAAGTTCCTGTGAATGTGTACGTGTGTATTATGAGAAGGGGAGTTAAGCAATCGGATAATATGGAATTCAGTGTACACCTGTTAGACAATAGCAATCAGGGAACAGCATGCATGCAAAACAAAGTCTGAAAATAAATAAAAGATTCAAAAAGACCAGCTGCACACATGGCGCTTGTACAGCTAAAAGGCAAAGGTCAAGTGGACATCTGAAATCACAGGTCGTTTCCTAGGAATTTTTCTGACAGCTCAGACTTCATTTTCATGAGGTCATTTGCTTCTGGTCTCATCGAGGGCTAAAAATGTTTTCTCTTTACATTTACTCTTAATGGTGACCTGGAAAGTCCTTGAGAATCCTGCCATGTTTTTCTCCTGATAAGTGGAGAAATTCAGCAGGACGCGAGAGCTACATACTTGTTTTTTCTTTTAAATAAATAGTTTGCTGCTTGTCTACATGATCATTTTGCACTTTTCTACACAGGCCTCACAGTATGTCACAATATCAACCGCTGCTTTCAAATCTGTGAATGACTGATCAAGGCACTGAAAATAAATTGAAGAACCAGAGTGTGAAGTGAGAAAATGTAAATAAGACAACATATTTATCCCGAAACCAGAAACAGACTCCTGAACATTGTAGTGACTGCGGGCTGTCATCACATCCTGGTAATGTCATTTACGCTCATATGCCTAGAGAAGGACCACCTCCCTGCCTGGTTTTGTCCTGGCGAAATGGACCAACAGCCGAGACCTGCTGGCTTGCACATTTTATACAGAAACCCATCAGGCATGACAGGGGCACCTGCGAGGAGAAGAAAGAGGACCCCTGTGAGTTTAATACCCTCTAATACAAGATTATCCAGGTGCCAGAGGACATAATCTTCCCCAAAATACATCACCTGTCAACAGCTTGCACAGAACATGATCACCCCCTTCCAAAAATCATCAGCTCTTAATTGTCATTGAAGTCACTCAGCTGGAAAATCACAGAGAACGTTTTCACAGTGTTTCTCTTGTTGAAAAGTGTCAGACCGTCCTTAAAATTGTACATTTCGAATGTGGAAAAAGTCTGCTGAATTAACAAAGGTTTGTTTCCGTGCTTTGAAAAAAAAAAAAAAAAAAAAAAAAAAAAAACTAGTTAAATAATGTCATCCATTGCACTCACTTGAACAATACACATTAAACACTAATAGCTGATGCTAAACATGCTAATTGTACTAAGTGTAATTTATCTAAGGAAGGACGGTTAGTGTATACACTCACCTAAAGGATTATTAGGAACATCATACTAATACTGTGTTTGACCCCCTTTCACCTTCAGAACTGCCTTAATTCTACATGGCATTGATTCAACAAGGTGCTGAAAGCATTCTTTAGAAATGTTGGCCCATATTGATAGGATAGCATCTTGCAGTTGATGGAGATTTGTGGGATGCACAACCAGGGCACGAAGCTCCCGTTCCACCACATCCCAAAGATGCTCTATTGGGTTGAGATCTGGTGAATGTGGGGGCCATTTTAGTACAGTGAACTCATTGTCATGTTCAAGAAACCAATTTGAAATGATTCGAGCTTTGTGACATGGTGCATTATCTTGCTGGAAGTAGCCATCAGAGAATGGGTACATGGTGGTCATAAAGGGATGGACATGGTCAGAAACGATGCTTAGGTAGGCCGTGACATTTAAACGATGCCCAATTGACACTAAGGGGCCTAAAGTGTGCCAAGAAAACATCCCCCACACCATTACACCACCACCACCAGCCTGCACAGTGGTAACAAGGCATGATGGATCCATGTTCTCATTCTGTTTACGCCAAATTCTGACTCTACCATCTGAATGTCTCAACAGAAATCGAGACTCATCAGACCAGGCAACATTTTTCCAGTCTTCAACTGTCCAATTTTGGTGAGCTTGTGCAAATTGTAGCATCTTTTTCCTATTTGTAGTGGAGATGAGTGGTACCCGGTGGGGTCTTCTGCTGTTGTAGCCCATCCGCCTCAACGTTGTGCGTGTTGTGACTTCACAAATGCTTTGCTGCATACCTCGGTTGTAACGAGTGGTTATTTCAGTCAAAGTTGCTCTTCTATCAGCTTGAATCAGTCGGCCCATTCTCCTCTGACCTCTAGCATCAACAAGGCATTTTCGCCCACAGGACTGCCGCATACTGGATGTTTTTCCCTTTTCACACCATTCTTTGTAAACCCTAGAAATGGCTATGTGTAAAAATCCCAGTAACTGAGCAGATTGTGAAATACTCAGACCGGCCCGTCTGGAACCAACAACCATGCCACGCTCAAAATTGCTTAAATCACCTTTCTTTCCCATTCTGACATTCAGTTTGGAGTTCAGGAGATTGTCTTGACCAGGACCACACCCCTAAATGTATTGAAGCAACTGCCATGTGATTGGTTGATTAGATAATTGCATTAATGAGAAATTGAACAGGTGTTCCTAATAATCCTTTAGGTGAGTGTATATTGTAACAAAATTGGCTATTTGCAATTACTAGTAGAAAAAACATCTAAGTAATATGGTTCTAATGGATCTTAATGGTAACCTTCTCTAATTGTAGCTTCAAGTCAGAGCTAAAATATCAGGGCTCGACAATAAGGACTGCCCGATGGCCCGGGGTTGGCGTGAAAGAGGGCCAGTTGACAGAACTGTCACTTTCCCGATCGGGCCAGTGCTGCCTGCATCTCTAAGGATGTTGGTAATTTATGCATGTTTTTAAGCCTTGCCAACTTAAATATTCAAGCGCAGTACCCGCGTCTCTTAGTTTGGTACTCGCACGCTGTGTGATAAGTTTTGTGTCCAAAACGTATCCAATGTCATCCAAAACGTGCAACCAGAACACTGCATCTCAAATCGCTTGAATTCTTTCACGCTTTCAGTAACATCGTAAACAGACAGTTATGTCTTAAGTGAACTTAAACTTGTGAGAGATAAAATGCATGTGTAATAGTATATTGTATTTGTGCTGCTCTTAAAGTGACAGCAGCAGTAGTGGTTTTTGGCACAGGTGAACCGGGCAGTCACCCAGGGCGGCACAAGCAATTAAAAAAAAGAAAATAAAAAAGGAAGAAAAAAAAATCCTCTGCGCCGCAAAGTGGTTTTCTATTATCTATCATTTCACTGTGTGGGGAATTGGCAAATCGGCGCCCTCTGCAGCTCCATTATGTGCACAGACCCGCTGAATGCGTGCTTTTTTAATGTATTCCTCATAATAGGTGGTAGAACTTTTGTTAAGCATGTCAGAGGTTTTGGGTTCGAATCCGTCCTCATATAGTTTTTTTTTTACTCATTAAAACCAAATGTGTTTATCAGTGATTGTATATCAAAGGCAGGGACATGTTTCTGTGCATTTTATTTTGTGCTTTCACTAGAACGAATAGAGAGTCTCCACAACGGGACTGAAAGCGTGCATCTGTGCACGAGCCGCTGTCACTGACAACAGACTTCATTTAGCGTCAGATAGCCTTTTGTTTTACACAAACGACCCAAATTAATACTCTGCTAGTTAACTAGAGATGTTTAATTTGTTATCTGTACCGCAATCTGTTTCAAAACAGTCACTTTTTCAATGATGTAGCCTACGACTCGCATAGACAGGGGAATATCCGATCTGTCCACTTACATGGCAGGCGCAAATGCGCGTATCCGATTCATATCAGATTTATTTATTTCCACAAAAGTGAGTGAGGCCTGAAACTGCAGTGCTTTTTTCCTGCTTACACGTTCACTGGTCATATCCGATCTGTGCCACATCGGAGGAATAAAAAATCGAAACTGGGTCACCCATGCAGTGTAAATGCGTCCTTAGATTAATATAGTGTGCAGGCTAATGACAGATGTGTAATGCGTGATGAAGGATTTGTGCTATTTAGAATATTTATTCTATATTTTATTTGTATGTTATTCTTAATATTTTATATTATTGTTGTGCTTTGCTCTTGTTACATTTTTTATATATCTGATTGTATATATTTTTGGCACATTTATGTATAGTGTATATTTAAGTTCTGATAACTTATACTGTCATATTTTGTGCAAAATTGTGTTCATTGTCTTTTGGCAATGTTGGAGGTGGAGATTGTGCACCTGAAAAAGTGTTTCCTGTTGTAATTTCAATAGTTAAATAACTGGATTATCTTAAGTGTGTTTTCCAGATGTTCTAATGAAGGATTTGTGCAATTGAGAAATCTAATTTTCTCTTTCACTTATGTTGTTATAATAAAATATAACTGTTTTTTTCCCCTCAAAGGGGTCTCGCCCAGGGTGTAATTCAATGTAGAACTGCCACTGGATAGCAGCCTAATATTCCTGCTCTGTTTTAATGTTTTGTTAATCAAACAAAACAAAATTAAATTTGTTCACTGCTCTTGACTAAATAACGTTAAGGGTTAACATGTAATAATACAGTGAAGACTATGCACTATGCACTGAGCCCCGAATTTAGTCAGGAATAGTATTTTAGCCTTTAGTTAAATATGATTGTTATTTTTATTTCTTATACATGGTATTTGTATTTCTTATGCATATGTTGTGATTATTCTATCACTATTTTAATACCTTTTCTATGTAAAGCACTTTGAATTACCATTGTGTATGAAATGTGTGATATACATAAACTTGCCTTGCCTTGATATTTTACATTTGATTACTATTTCTTTAGCTGAAAATCTAGTTTAGACTCTACATGCTGGCATATATGCCTTAATATATAATGTTCAAAGGACACAAATGTCTGTTAGCTTGTGACTCAAAGGCATATTACCCTTCTGTAGTAAAAATAACTCTAACTGTGAACCTGGTTTTTATTATTTTATTCAATAGCCGATCATCCCTCTCCTACTTGAACCACTGAGGGATAACTTCAAACACTCTGCTGCGCTGTCTTTATCAATGTCTTTCTCTTTTGCTCATAAATACACATTGCATCAGTATGGCATCAGAATCTCTCTCTCTCTCTCTCTCTCTCTCTCTCTCTCTCTCTCTCTCTCTCTCTCTCTCTCTGTATTCAGGTCTGATCTCTCCTCCACTTTTTTGACCCCTCTCCCACTCTCTCTGAACAAAGAGTGCCGGCTCATTACTGAGGAGAGCAGACAGAGGGGAGGTGTCAGACCTCAGCTCTTTATCCATGAGACTAGAGATGGATAAATCAAAGCAGCTTGCTGCTCACATACAAAAATAACAGCCATCTTTACACTGTTTGTGAGGTGAATAAAAAGGAGGAAAGGGACCCTCAGCCAAATGGAGAGGTATCAATGTGACAAATCTGAGATTTTCAAATTTGTACTTTTTTTTTCTTTCTCTGTCTAAAAGTATGTATCTCCTGTTTCAGTGGAGTATTTGTGCATAACTTAAAAAAAATAATAATAATAATAATAATAAATATAATAAATACATTTTTTTAAATGACTAGCTATATTTGTGATTGGTGGCTGGAGGTCACTGTATTAGAGCCCTGACCATGATGAGAAATTACATAATGAAAACAAGCAATGAAAAGGGGGAAAAGCAATTTAAAATAATAATAATAATAATAATAATAATAATAATAAATTGTAAAAATGGCTAAATGTTCAATGAAGAAATTACATCCTGAGGATGAATGAATTCAATGTCTATATAATGTGTTTTTAGTTAAGTAGTTACAGACACAAAATAACAATAAAGGCTTAAGAGGAGGATGCTATTTGCACTGATAATAATAAATACTACATATATGCATAGACCAATGCACTTCCTGTGTAAATAGCCTCAAACAGATTGACAAACAACTGAAAAAAGGTTTGATGTGTACTGTAGGTCAGTGAAGACTTCTAAAGCCACTTTTTGTCTATTCAGTGATTTACCACAACACTTGTAATGTCTTAAATACTGTATATGTGACTGTGATTAATTTGAATAATTAATTAGCATCATTAGTTCACTTTGATTAAAATTTGCTCTTTAAATAAATGAAAAATTCTTTATTTCTGTGAATAATGTGTTTGTACTTGCTGTCCTGAGAATACTGATTATATAAATTATATATATTATAATTAAGTAAAAATGGTGTGTCTAATTCCCTTGCACAGGGTTGCCTGAACTGATTGTACCCACATTTAATATGTAGATACAAACTGCAACTGTCAGGCATCAGAGATGACGGGCCCCTTACATGTGATATGAAGATTTAACTTGCTTTTATCTTAATTTAATGAGCCCCCAGTAGGTCTTCATTTCAGTCTTATCAGCCCTGATTACCAATGAAGATTATAAAAATTTACAAGATTTGACTTGATATTCTGGCGCAAGATGGGAACCTTGCTATTACCAGAACTGGCTGTATAATAGATGAATAGGAAAGGTGTCAGTCAAAAGCTGACTGTGGTGCCCTCACCCCCCTTCTCCCCCACACTTTGTTCAGATCCCATAATAAAATATTCAGAGAGTTGAAAGTGTTTGTGGATTCAATTATGCATACTTAGCTGTCATTTATTTGGTAGGGAACATAATTACACATAGCAGCACTTCAAAGCCTATTAGTACACCTCAACCCATGGTCAACTATCAATCAAAACTACGGCATCCCTTACCCAAGGAGACAATGCAGGGGTAATGGAATTTTAAATCTATCTAGCAGATGATTCATTGGCTTTTGGTCATTTGATATTAAACGAAAAACTTTTTTTCCCTGATGAATCTTGTTCTCTGTTTGTTCGGCAGAGAAACAGGAAACAGGTTTTTATTGTGTAATTGTTCTGCCAAGATTGTTATGAGGACTCTGTCTCTCAGCAACTCATCCGTGCAGGTGTTGGATAAAACAATGGCATGAATTTTCACAGGTTTGCCACGGACATCTGGACCAGCAGCAGGCCAGGTGCATCTTAAAACATCTGAATACACAATGCTGCAATCCTTAATCACTTTCAGTCGATGCTCCATTTATGGTGCCAATCCATTTCCATTTCCACTCTTTAGCCTTTGTAGTCATTGTGAATTCACAGTCAATCGCGACCTCTGATGGGAGATTAAACCACGGCGTACACCTCTCCGAATCCAGAAAGCCCCTGAAAGCTTCATGCTAGACATGCCATTAGCCACTTTTCGAGTGCCAAAGTTTGGTAGCTTCTCTTGTGTAAGTCAAACGGTTGTCAGGGGAAACAGACGGCTGCCACACCACAGCAAAGCCCTCTGTCCACGAAATCCCATCAATATATTCGTGGTAAGAGCCTGGCTCCCTAACGTCAAGAGTCGCAGGCCCTCCACACCTGCCGATTTAATTGTGATTTACACCACTGCACTCTGCAAATTGTTATGTCTGAGACGCCTGAGCCTTTAAGCCACGTCGATTATATTTCTCTGGCTAAAGGCTGTCAATCTCTGTCTCTGTTTACCTGCAAGGCTGATTAGCAAATGTGTTGGTACCGGGAAAAACCTCAAATCAATTTCCTTTTGGAAACCCAATCCTCAAGGCTTCTGTCTTTCACTTACCGCCCGAGCGTATATGCTTGCATGAGCATGTGATTGTTTAAAACCTTCCGAGGAGCCTTGTCTTCTCCTCTTGACCTCCAACCCCTCGTTCCTCTCCCTTGACTGACTGCATGGGCACACACTAGCGCGATCTCTGTCAATTGAAAATGCTTTGCGAGAGACTTGCACGACCTCTCACGTGTCTGCTCAGATCCTGACCTGAAGAAGCAAACAGGTTTATGACTCATGAAGCGAACTCATTCTTTCTTATTAAAACTGCAATCATGCCATCAAAAGGAATTTCAAATCATCTGTAATGGTATTGGTATGTATACTTATGTGAAATATTGAAGAACAATCCGCTGAGCAAAAGTCTAGCCTTTCAAGTGGCTTCATTTTAGAGGTTAATCAATAAGACTCTCATATCAGAGTAAATAAACCAAGGCCGAATCAATAAGACTCTCATATCTGCCATCAGTTGTTTGTCAAGAGCGGAACAGCAGCAGTCTTAGCAAGTGTAATATTGTAGTTTGTGGAGAGCTGAAGTGTGTTTGGAAGCAAGCTGTCATACTCTCTCGTGTTTTTTTTGTTTTTTTTTTAATGTGAACATTTCTTATGTAAACGCTCCGGACACTACATACAGTACACTCAAATTGACAATTGTTTTGTAGTGGTAAAATAAACAGTTTTTAAAGAATGCTGTAGAATGACCAAGCATGTCTGATTGGCTAAGGCATTTGTTGATTATTACCAGAATCCCACACATGCTGTGTGCTGCCGTAATGAACTGCATGCTGGGAGTGAGGCATCTGTGGCACTTGGCTGAGGGTGAAGGCTGATGTAACGCCACTAGTGGGACAAAATGCTATGGACAGATTTGTCGCTTAGCCTTTTCCAACCTTCTGCCTGTATCTTCACACTTTGTCACTTTGAGATTTTTCCTAAAGACTGTTTCTTCATTTTTTTTTTCTTACTCAAAACCAATGCTTTTCCCTCTTTCACACTTTTTGTAAACACTTTACAATGAGGTACAATTTGTTAACATTACCTTGTACATTAGATATCATGAACTAAAATGAACAATAATTTTACATAATTCATTAATCTAGGTTAAATGGGCTATATGAAGTTTATAAGAATGTCCATGTATTAATCGTGTTTTTTTTTTTTTTTGCCAATGTGTGAATAGCTTGTAATGAAACTTGGATGTGGCAGTTGCACGCAATCCCAAGAACTTCTTTTTCATTCTATGACACATGAAGTGAATGCTTATACAAATGTTCAGGGTAATGCCGAAAGAGCTATTCTGTACTGTCAATAGCCATGTTTCCATCCAAAGTTGCAAATTTAATTTATGCACAAAATGGGAATATTGCATAAAACATTGCAAATAAATCACAGTTTCCATCCAGTGAGTCGAAGAGAACAAAAACCTCACTTCCTGATAAACTGGTGCTTAATATCAATAAGAAAAATGGAAGTTGCTGCAGTAGGAGAAGCCTCTGTATATAATAATTTTCGTATACAATACATTACTTGCATCTCAGAGCGCGCAGATGAAACGCAATAAACGCAATCATGTTATCTTGCTTTCAGATGCCTGCTGGTTGGGAACACAATCGTGTAAGACAGTTTTGGCAGGTAATTATACGGAACCACTTTGATGACATACTTTGTTAAGGCATTTCAGAATAACAAATTTCATATGCTTTGCCGCAAGATTGGTCAACAGGTTAGTAAAGTTATGCCGTTCCTTTGCACAAAGTCACACAACTTTTTTGATGCGCATCAAAGAATTGATATGGTAAATGTGTTTCCATCGAAGTTTAAGCATGTTTTCTTGTCGGATACATTTTTTTTTAGAATTTAAATATCCCAAAATGCACATCAAAATATTTGGATGGAAACAGCTATCGTGTCATGTAAAGGAAAGGGATTAAACATAGCCAGATATATATATATATATATATATATATATATATATATATATATATATATATATATATATATATATATATATATATATACACTCACCTAAAGGATTATTAGGAACACCATACTAATACTGTGTTTGACCCCCTTTCGCCTTCAGAACTGCCTTAATTCTACGTGGCATTGATTCAACAAGGTGCTGAAAGCATTCTTTAGAAATGTTGGCCCATATTGATAGGATAGCATCTTGCAGTTGATGGAGATTTGTGGGATGCACATCCAGGGCACGAAGCTCCCGTTCCACCACATCCCAAAGATGCTCTATTGGGTTGAGATCTGGTGACTGTGGAGGCCATTTTAGTACAGTGAACTCATTGTCATGTTCAAGAAACCAATTTGAAATGATTCGAGCTTTGTGACATGGTGCATTATCCTGCTGGAAGTAGCCATCAGAGAATGGGTACATGGTGGTCATAAAGGGATGGACATGGTCATACTTTTCATGTTCATACTTTTCAGTTGGCCAAGATTTCTAAAAATCCTTTCTTTGTATTGGTCTTAAGTAATATTCTAATTTTCTGAGATACTGAATTTGTGTAACGAATGAATATAATATACAAATTTCACTTTTTGAATGGAATTAGTGAAATAAATCAACTTTTTGATGATATTCTGATTATATGGCCAGCACCTGTATATATATATATATATATATATATATATATATATATATATATATATATATATATATATATATATATATATATATTTTATTTCAATGGAGCAATGGAACTGGTCTGATGAATCACGTTTTCTTTTACATCACGTGGATGGCCAGGTGCGTGTGCGTCGCTTACCTAGAACACATGGCACCAGGATGCACTATGGGAAAAGGGCAAGATCAAAATTTCAATTCAAACCAAACATGGCTCATCACACACATACACAGAGTGAATTAAATATGACAATATATTTGCTTTTCATGAGACCAAATGTCATGACGTAAATAATGACAGAATTTTAATTTTAGGGTGAACTATCCCCTAAAATCAAACCTTATTGTTTAATAATATTTTGTTTTTATTTTTTATCTTTTAGCCAGTATAATTGAAAGAAGAAAAATCCCTTCTAGCTATAAAGGGTACTGTTACACTTTATACCTCTTTCCAGGGAATTATTCTGTATTTGCTCTTTCTGCTACAGCTCTGCCGAGACCGGTTTATTGTTTATTGTTTTCATTTGTGGTTTTTCTGCCTTTGAGACCATCCAGATCACACTGCCAAAAGTCTCCAGACTCTGTGTCCACAGCCACCAGCTATGAGTCTGTCACAAACCACCGACCCCCCTCCAACCCCGTCTCCACCCTTCACACCCTCCAATTTCAGGAACGCAACCCAAGCCTGGCATTCCATCTGTGCAACTCTGCACCTCCTCACCCTTCTGTCTGTCCATCCAAAAAAGCACATAGTGAGGTGACAGAGGGAGCCAAAACAGCATGTCATGTGCACACACATCTAAATCAGCCCTGCGTATGAAAACCAATCTAATATCATAGGGCAAACCTTTAACAAGCTAAACGTACACGCATATTATTATAACTCTCTGCTTCTAATTGCTCACGGTTACATATGACGTCATTGCAGTGCTATTGCATCATGACTGCTGAGACATTGTTTGCCTTTAGAATTTAAAAAGCTTAATGTAAACCTTTCTTCTCTAATGAACTTGATGTGGCATGTTTTTTTTTTGTTTTTTTTGTTTTTTTTTGCAGTTGCAGTGCCTTTAAATGTCAAATCAATTCCTACATCTGTATTGTAGGTGGACTATAGTAGCAAACAGGATGCCTAATTGCGATGGATGGATGGATGGATGGATGGATGGATGGATGGATGGATGGATGGATGGATGGATGGATGGATGGATGGATGGATGGATGGATGGATGGATGGATGGATGGATGGATGGATGGATGGATGGATGGACGTACATATTCTGATAGATAAATGTACATTACAAGGATTAAAGCCTTGTTTATTGATTTTGATGACACAGAAAAAGGGCAAAATTGTCTGCGTAATGATCAGTGTTCTCGGTACTGATAGTCTACCATAATTATACTTGCATTGATTAAATCTAATTGGACACCTAATTAGCATTTTAAGTTTTATTTCTGCACTCAAAATGCCTAAACTAACAAATAGCACTTCACAACATGTTAGAGAGGGAATTACATTACAGACATTAGAGGTCACTCCTTGGGTTCCTTTAGTGGATAAAAACAATCTTGTTTACAGCAAATAAATGACAACCGCATAAATAAAAGTGGAGAGGAAATGACACTGTGTAATGCAGACACTGATCTGTGGCAGCAGAACTAATTTCAAATATGTCAAGCTTGAAATTACTACACAGACTCTGCCAAAAATATGGATGTTTGTTTACAATCCATATCAGTGGGGGACATACTTGCCAGTTGTTCCATGTCCCTCACGTCTGGGTTCTCCCGGGCACCCCTTCCTTAGTGTTTTGCTGAGACCAGTTAATCAATTCCATTTCAGCAAATACAGAGAAGAGAAGAGACGAAACACTAGACAAAACAAAACAGCGCGAGAGCCAGCAGGGAACAGAGAGAAAAAAAAAACACGTGCAAAATACAAGGGCAGAATGGAATGAAATTACTACACAGACTCTGCCAAAAATATGGATGTTTGTTTACAATCCATATCAGTGGGGAGTGAGCAAATACAGGGGTTGGGATGAGGCATGTTAATTAGTACTTGAGACTTGTGTGCCTTCGCAAATGACTCACAAGGCTAAAACAACTCTGGATAACAGCTGCAATGTGGAGAATTTCTAATGTTTTGTCCAACGGCAAATCTGCAGGAAGAATTACTATCACAAGTTGTTCCCGACCCCACCTTTCTAGAGACTCATAACAGACTCCAGAATTGCTGATTTTGTGATAGGATTTCTGTGATTAAAGAACAATCAGAATGATAGTTTGCTGCTGCCAGGCTAAAACTCATCAAACTCCTTCAACAGCACTTTTTGTCACCTTTGACCCAGAAGTCAAACATTATGTAAACTTTTAGCTAGAATCAAGTTGCAATAGCAAGTTTATAGAGCAAAGAGGTTTAAAATTCCAACATAAGTGCTTTGCATCTCATTTGAGAAGATCTCTTGTTAAATGTCAATGCATGCAGACGCTCCTGATGTGACCTCTCAGGGTCGGGTAGATATTTTCAAACTCTTTTGATTCGAAGTTTCAGCTAATCCTCTAGCTGATAAGCATTTGGAAAATGTAACAAATTTAGAGATAAATAACAACATCCAAATATAATGGACTACTGAAAATGTACATAAAATGGATCAATGAATTCTCAAATATATGGTGGCTAAAATGTTCTCATTAAAATACATATAAGCGAATAATTTACTTTAATCATGCTGTTTGTTTTCAAGCAAGGTCAAAATTTGTTTAGTTATACCATTCTCTGAGAACTAAAGAACAAAAGCACTGACAAAACCTAGTGGTTTTGGAACGCTCATGACTTTGTGAAGTTCTGGGACTAATTGGATGATTGACCTACAGACATTCTCCTGTGTTGTTCCTCTCCATCCTTCTCAAACACCCCTCTACGGTTATTTACAAAGCATTTTCTTCATTTTATCAGTTGGTATTTTGCTCTTTTATCCTTCACAGCGAGCTTGCCGTCAGAAATTAAAGTTGAGACCGAGTCCTGTTAGCCAAAGATTGCGTCTTGTTTACTTGGAGGTGTTGACCCCAGCTGGCCGACAGACCGTGGATTGAGATCCGATGGCATGTGTTCGCGGATGCGCAGCGTGTGCGTGGGTGCAGGAATGAAAGGCCAGGGCGGTTGGAGGTGTGGGTAGTCTTGCCTCAGCACTTTCCAGGTAAACTTCTGACTCCAACACCCTACAGACGAGAGAAAGAACGCCCAGAAAGAACATCAATCCCCGGCCCCCCCCGCCTCCTCCTCCCAGCTGCATTCTCTTTGAAAAGCACCTCCAAAACACCAGGAAACAAAGAGAAAATGTGTGCAAAAGAGAAAAGTTTTGTACTCCAAAAGCACTGTTTCCTTTCTATTTTTCTCCCTTCCTCTTGTTTTTTTTTTTGTTTTGTTTTTTTGTCACTTTGTGCTTTTTTTGGTGCCAAGGACTGAAGGATTGGTGGCAGGAACGCTGCAGGTGCACGAGGCCCTTGGGGACTTCTCCCTAAACGCCAGCCAGACAAACAGGGGGACATGTTCCCCCGCACAGCGCCTCAACGGGATTGGAGCATTTCCGCTGTGTTCAATCACAGCTCATTCCAGAGCGATTTTACCGTTTTTCAACGCATCCCTGAAGTAATGGGAACAAAACCCTAGAGACTCTGTCAGCATGGACCCAGAAGACTCGCAGTCTTTTAAAACGCAGACACCAGCACAGCAATAAGAGAATTGCACAATTAAAGCCTGCACACCTTCCCAATGCTAATGCTGACTTTTTTGATAACGCAGGCGAGAGAACATTATGCTAAACAACTCTCGCATCTATGGAATTCTGAAATGTGGTGATATGCGCCATTTTAATCCATTTTATACAGAGAGTGGACACGTTTTAGCATAATTCTGTTATTCACCTCATAGCCGCAAGCACACAGCGGCACTCGCTCCGAGAGGAAAAGCTTGGGTATTGCACTGTAGAGAATCATTCATCCAGAATATTTATTCACACAGAAATGGCTGTGATGATTACTTGTATTTTATACTCTAATGATTAGTGTGTTTATATGGAAGAACCCCCACCTCTCTTCCTTTGAGCTCACGCTGTTCCTCCTTCCTCTTTTTGTCTTCTGAGCTGCATTCCAGGGGTGTGAGTTTACCCCTGCAAATTGCAGTGAGTCTGGTGCGGTGATCTAAAGGCTGAAATTCATATTAACCCCTCACTAAGAACAGATCAAGTATCACACGTCTGTCCTAATGTCCGATGTTCCATCTGACCCACAATGCCCCCAAGATCATTGGTCATTGACTCAGGGTCATGTAGGCATGCATAACGTATAAGAGACTTCAGCTTCTACCATATAACCTCTTTTTGCGCTACTGGATGCTGATGTCCATTTCAAAGAAATCTGAATATGCAGAGTTTTCCTTAAGGCCCACAGTCCAGTCACACTGAAGTGTGTCATTGTAATGTTTTAATATTACTACAATTAATCAGTTTCTAGACTGATTACCCTGAAATGTGTAAACAGTGGAACGCTATCAAAATATTGCTTTGTGTATTTGATAATCCCAACTAACCTGACATAGCAACACTGGCTCAACCAATGGTGCGATTCGGGGGCAGGGTTATCTATTTTATAATAAATGGGAAATTGGGAAAAGTGTTCAGGAAACCAATGTTTTTGCTTTTCTTTGGTGATGCTAGTGGTGCAGAAATTACACACTTCAGGTGTAATGAATTTAAAACACAGCAGGTTATTCCTGTAAAAACACTAACAGAAACTAATATTAATCTGAAAAATAAATATAGACCAGACAGACGAGCCCCATCACACGAAAATGCGTATAAATAATATGAGTGCAATGTCGTGGAATGTATATGCCAAAATGAGTTTTGGCGTGTATATGGTACGCAGTTTTTCACGTGCATACGATACGCACTTTATGACGTATTATACGCACAAAACCCCCACCCCCATCCTACCCAATAGTGTGTCATATACACGCCATAAAGTGCGTATCATATGCACGCAAAAAACTGCGGACACACAAAGATAGATAGATAGATAGATAGATAGATAGATAGATAGATAGATAGATAGATAGATAGATAGATAGATAGATAGATAGATAGATAGATAGATAGATAGATAGATAGATAGATAGATAGATAGATAGATAGATAGATAGATAGATTGATTGATTGATTGATTGATTGATAGATAGATTATTAAGCTTAATAGTCCAATGCTTCTACAAAACCTTTTTCACTTGTCCCTGCATATAGTGTCTCTTTCAGGGCCAGTGATGGAGCCCAGAACAGCTATTTTGAGAGTCCAGATTCACAGATTTTAATTTCACTCCAAAAGAGAGCAGGATTCTGATCTAGCACATATTGTGACAGGCAAGGTCCTGTACTGTCTTTCCCTGTTAGGGGCTCCCCCTCCCTGGCACGCCGTTTGGCACGAGCACCACCTCTGCCAGCTGGGCAGCAACTCTGTAAAGCCAACCTTTAGCTAAGGGACAGGTGGCCAGTCAGAGCCCCTGGACTTTCTTCATAACCCATAGTCCTGTCAAACTCACTGCAGACTCGAGATTGGCTAGGAAAGTTTTTGAAATACATACAAATCCCATTTACTCTAAAAGTATAGGCTTAAAGTAGTTATAAGACATTCAGTTTAGAACTATGTGTGTGCTCGCGTATTCTCTGTGCTGTATCACCTGTTCTGTGTCTCATCTCTGTCCAAGCTGGCACAGATTCAGGTGCCTGGCATGGGTCCATGTGCCAGTATGTGCTCTCAGCCCTCTGACCTATCTTCAGAACATCTACTACATCAGAGAGAGAGACGGAGAACGGAGGTGAGGGGAGATGACAGAAAGAGAGGAAGAGACAAATGGTCAGTCTCTGAGAAGGTTGTCTCTTCCTAACTTTGAACATGCAGTTAAATGCTTTTCAGAGCATGCAGAGGTAGCAGTTGCTCTTAAAACAGTAGGAAACTTCAAGAATACAAATCTTTGTCAATGAGATGAACATTATACTGGAGTTTTCTACCCCTACATTTAATAAGACGTATCCTCCAATAACAGCTTTTCTTACAGCAGCAGATGTCTTGTAGGTACCTGAAGAAACTTGTCCTGACATGAGAAAGATCAGGTTAATACCTAGCATCCCTGTTCTCTATTTCTGTCTCACTCTCTTGAACGTTCAGTGATTTCACACTTCGGCAACACTACCGTGGCAGCAATTACTGGAGCGCCAGCCCCTGCACAACCTAGAGATACTGGTCCTCTGACACGTGAAGAGCGCCTGCCCACAAGGCCCGTTGTTTTTTTGTTTTTTTGGCTTCTGCCATGGCACGTGGCACATTCATTACCCAGTGTCCTCTGAGTACTGGTTTAGCGGCTAAACTCTAAGGCTCAGAAGCAAAGATCTGATTTGCACAAGAAAAAAAACAAAACAAAAAAAACATGGACAATTACTTAAAAGACCTTTTTACTGTAATTTTGGATTAAAATGCATGGGGGTCAATTATATATTAACTTTATTAAGACATTATCTTCAGTGTTAATGAACATTGATTGGACTTGCTTATACTTCCAAACTATGTAAATACAAATGAGTCAGGGTAAAATTAGGGTAAAATTATAAGGGGTTTAAAACATTAATTAAGTCTTGAATCACTCCAATTAAGATTAAGGTCATTTATAATATAATCTCTAATTAAGATTATTTATTAATGATTTTGCTTAATCAAAAATACAGTAAAACAGTAGGCTAACATGTAATATTATTAAAATTTTTGAAAAGCAGTTTTCTATTTTAATATATTTTAAAATGTTAAAATGTTTATTCCTGCGATGGGAAAGCTTAAGCTTAATTATTATCAATTATTATTATTATTATTATTATTATTATTATTATTATTATTATTATTATTATCAATGTTGAAAACAGTTTTTGCTGCTTAATATTTTTTGTGAAAACTGTGATATACTTTAACAGCATTTATTTGAAATATAAATCTTTTGTAACATTATAAATGTGTTTACTGTCACTTTTGATTAATTTAATGCATCCTTGCTGAATAAAAGTTTATTTGGTCACACTATAGATTAGGTCCCTTGTCTCCCTCGGTTTTAAGGACGTAGTTTTGGTTTGAACATTGGGGGGTTGAGGTGTGGATGGGTTATGCACCCTTGTGAGGTTTATTTAATTGTTTGTTTTTGTTTATTTTTGCAAAATGGTTCATACATGCAAAGTTGGTTGATAACATAACTGCAGTAAAGTAGCCTGTAATCACTTGTTTACAAAGTGCCATGGGAAGTCAAACTATCTTTACTTAAAGGGTTAGTTCACCCAAAAATGAAAATTCTGTCATTAATTACTCACCCTCATGTCGTTCGACACCCGTAAGACCTTTGTTCATCTTCGGAAACACAACTGAAGATATTTTTGTTGAAATCCGATGGCTCAGAAAGGCTTCCATTGGACGCAATGTCATTTCCTCTCTCGAGACTCATAAAAGGTACTAAAGACGTCGCTACAAAGCCCATCTCACTACAGTGGTTCTACAATCATTTTATGAAGTGACGAGAATAGTTTTTGTGTGAAAAAAAAACTAAATAACAACTTATATAGTGACAGGCCGATTTCAAAACACGGCTTCCTGAAGCTTCGGAGCGTTATGAATCAGTGTATCGATTCAGCGGCCATCTCTATATAAGTCTTTATTTAGTTGTTGTTGTTTTTTGTTTTGTTTTTTTGCGTATAAAAACTATTCTTGTCACTTCATAAAATGGTTGTAGAACCACTGTAGTGAGATGGGCTGTGTAATGACGTCTTTAGTACCTTTTATGGGTCTCGAGAGAGAGGAAATTACATTACTGCCAATGGAAGCCTTTCTGAGCCATCAGATTTCAACAAAAAATATCTTAATTTGTGTTCCGAAGATGAACGGAGGTCTTACGGGTCTGGAACAGCATGAAGGTAAGTAATTAATGACAGAATTTTCATTTTGGGGTGAACTAATCTTTAAAGGCTTACTATCTTATACTGAACATGTTAATTTCCTGTCATCTCTTGGAATATCTGAAAGTCAGGTTGTTCCTATTTCTGTCATTAGCAGAACACATTTTACACATGAAAAAAAAAAAAAAAAAAAAATTAATTGTTTATAATTCAAGAAGGTCCATACTTTAAACCTCTTGATTCTAATTTGTACTTGGCCTTATGAAAAAGTAACATAGTTCTTGTAATTGTTTAACTATAGCGTTTGTTGCAATAAGGATATACTTACATAACCACTGACGGCTCCTCATTACCATGCTTATGCCAATGTTAACTTTTTTCTTTCCTTCGTTTGTTATGAAAAATAGCAGCCTACACATTTATAAACTATAGGCTACAACATGCCACAGTTGTAATATAAATCTTTAGTGCAAAAATATATTCCCCTAACAGATTATCTATTATAAATCCTATTATAGCCTAAATGTTAATCAAAATTTACCACAATAAATACAATAGAATGTGATAAATTCTAGTAAAGTTGGTCATGAGTAGGCTACTTTAAAAAGCTTACTAATGCAAGTTGATGCATGATGTTTTCCCCTCTTTTCATCAGTCTTTTTAGTGGCTGTTTTTAGATTATGCTCGACTTTCTCTGTAGCATTTTACTACATTCTCAGTAGAATTCAAACAGGAACAGCTTGCGCAAATCTTATCCCACTTTTGGAGCACACTGGTGAACACGCCTACGATGAGTCGCACGCTGCTCATGCAAAATTAAACAATTGGGCTTCAGTCACAGTCATATTGTGCAATGTATAGGCTATAATTAATTAATAACCTGATTCTATGTTTCGGTGTGGGCGCAAGAAAAAGTGAAGGTACGCTACAGATTAAAATAGAGAAGTTCAGGTACACTCTAAAAAATGCTGGGTTAAAAACAACTCAAGTTGGGTTGAAAATGGACTAACCCAGCGATTGGGTTGTTTTAACCCAGCGGTTGGGTTAAATGTTTGCTTAAATATATATATATATTTAAGCAAACATTTAACCAAACATTTAACCCACACGCAGGAGGGTCTTCACACACACACACAAACAAACATTAAGATAGCCGAGAGTTAGTTCAGGTTTGAAGAGGCACATTTCATCAGAGAAATTTAAATGGTCCAAAACAAATAGACAGATAGACTGACAAATAGTAAAAATTTTCCTGTTGAATGTCGCAGATGTATTTGTGTTGTATCAATTGCAAAACCTTCCCTAGAAATAGTTTTTCTTCAATAAACAATATTTTGCTATACACTGTGTGTACTGAAGAGCTGCAAAAGTCATCCATCATCTTCTCTTCCTCATGTCCAAACCTGTATGACTTTCTTTCTTTTGTCAAAACTTAAAAGGAGATATCTAGAAACGTTATAAGGTGAAATCTAAAACTGTTTTGCTTGTTTATACAACAAAGGATCTCTGTGGAGGTTGTCAAGCTTCATACATTTTTTTATATATATATATATATATTTTTTTTTTTTTTTTTTTTTTTTTTTTTTTTAAATCCACCGATCTATATATCATACATAATATATATATATCTTTTGAATAGGTCATGTGATTTTATCCAGCCCCAATGAGTACCGTAAAGGACTATAGTGGGCCGATGATGACCTCAGCTACTATCCTTCTTCATTAAATAAAAATAAAGCAACGGAAAGTAAATGAATTTTGCTATGACTATTTGTGTTCAATGGGATAGTAGACAATTATGCATTAAGAACCACAGCAATAATTAAGAAGAAAATGATGATATATGCCAGCACTCTGCAGCATGTTATAGTAAGTGCTTCTAAGAGAATAAATGATAATAACGGAAATGCTATCTGCTCATGGAGACTGTTTTTTTTTCTTTCTTTCTTTTTTTTTCTTTCAAAGCAAAGGCTTCAAAGCTGACCTGCCGCTGAACAAAGAAATGGATAAAAATGGAAGCAGGGAGTGTGAGGCGCTGTTTTTTTTTTCATGTGGCCATGGGCCAGCTTTGCCTCGCCTCCTTTGAGTTCTGTCCTGACCCGTGATCACCTTGAGTGGGACGGGGTCACACGAGGGGGCTTGGTGAAGTGCTGTTTAGCGCTTCTCTGTTTTTCCCTTTCCCTTTCTACCTATTTTTTTTCCCAGCCCTTTTATTCTCTTTTCTAAAGTGGCTTTTCTCCTTGAAGGATCTCTCATGGCTACACTTACCTTTGGTTATGGTCTATTCTGTTGATGTGAGAACACACACAGACAAACTTTCTCACTTTCTCCTCAGACACACTATCTCACACTCACACACACATAGTATGCATGTATGTATGTATGTATATATATATTATATATATATTATATATATATATATATATATATATATATATATATATATATATATATATATATATATATATATATATATATACCGAATATAAGACTAGGTTTGTGTCCTGAAAAATGGGGGTCGTCTTATATTCATGATATAGACAAAATCACGGGGAAAGGGAGAAAGCAGGGGGAAACAGTAGAGGGCGCCAACACGATAGGCTACGTAATTAGTGACAGTGTTATGAATATATATATATATATATATATATATATATATGTGTGTGTGTGTGTGTGTGTGTGGGCTTACTGTATATTGCCCACCCCTTGCCCACCAGCACAGACCAGCTGATATTCAATGTAGACTTGATTTGGGTGGTCACTCTGCATTTGAAAGTTTGAAAGGGTTTTTTTTTATGTAAAATGACTCAAAATCAAGTAATATAAGCATGCCAAAGTCAACTTTAATCATATAAAACAGCAACATTGTGGCCAGTGAAAATGCTGAGTGGCTAGTAACTTTGGAAAACCACTAGCCACAGTGGCTGGTGAGCAAAACATTTTATGTCAAGCCCTGATTATATCACAAAAAATCTGCTAAAATTCACTTCAAAGTGCCATACACATATCTTTATAAATTAATTAACTCTTTCTTCACCAAAAATTTTTTTTTTCACTGTCAGGACCTAGGGACACCTTCTGTACTGTATCTCCGGATCAAAACACAGACGAAGAAGCAGAAACAAGCAATCTCATATGTAATAATTTGCATATGTAAAATAACACGATCACCAACATTAAACAGCTTATAAATCAAAACTACTCAATGTTTTTGGTCACGAATATGGACAAAAACCATATTCAAGTGTTGATAGGCAGAGGGTCTATTCTTTCTTTTGATATATTGCATATTCAGATATTCATACAACAAAATATTCTGAGGGCCATGACCATGATTTTTGTGAAAATGATCAAAAACGCTGCTGCTGGCTGGCAACTTTTTAAAAACATTGTTGGCGGGCAAAGTGTTAAAGGTGATGAATGCAGTTTCTGAGTAACCTTGAGTAATTACAAAAACAAAGAATATTTTTAAACAACCTTGCAAACGATCCTTACATTCATCAAGCCCTTTTGTGTGTCATGCCTCCCCTAACTCAAGCATCACAAACATAGCTCTCACGGAGGGTGCTTGGGAAGGCATGTCTCAAAAGGTAAAATTAGGCTACTTTCAATAAAAAGTCCAGCACTTTTAAACTTATTTACGCTTCACATTTTTATAGATGTATGTCATACAGTGTGACTAAATGCTCTTAATTTAACAGTGAATAAGCAAATAGGCCTAAAATATGCACTTACAGAATTTATAATTAGACTGCTTATAATAGACAACAGTGGAAATGTTTAGATTCGTAAAAAGTTTAGGTTTCATCATCTAGAATGCAGCTACTGTTTATCTAAAAATGCTAATGGCCACTCTCTTAGACTTCCCCAAAAAACAAGTCCAAAGTGGATGACCCGTTAACTCGAATAGCTGTTAATCACAGACACTCAAACCAGAACACAAACAATCCACAAACCCAACATTACTCGGCAGGCGGTAACACCTCTTTGCTCGCGCCTCATTGGTTTTTTCAGCAGTTTGCACGTCAACCTTTCGCGACTGCTCCATTATACAACTATCTTGTCAGACTGAGCTTTGTTCTTGGTATTGATTCAGAATGTGTAACCGGTTGAAATAATGATTCCCAAAATTCCCATCACTCTTCTATTGAAAGGTTGAGTAAGATGTGAAGTTAAATATGCCCTTTCATGTAGGATGGAGGGAGCTTAAACAACAAAGATGCCACTCAGCGAGAGACTTATTAATGCATGAAGCACACTTTCAGCGGACGCACACATTTCAGTATTAAGAACTGAAGAAATTAAGCCATACTGAGGGACAGAGATGCCGAAGACAGATTAAAAATAATTGCAGGTTTTGCACAAAGACAGGAAGATGACCTTGACCTCTTTTTGTGATCCAAAGATTATGCGTTTGTGAAAACTGTGTGCGGTGAAGACAAGAATTGCCTTTCATGCTGTTAGCTTATATTTCATAAATGATACTTCATATTCTTTAAGGGATAGTTCACCCAAAAATAAAAAAATTACCCTATGATTTTACCCCTCAAGTCATCCTAGGTGTATATAACATTTGATAAAGTTAATAAAGGCCTTCTGAAGTGAAGTAATGTGTTTGTGTAAGAAAAATACCCATATTTAAAACTTTACAAACTGTAATCTCTAACTTCTGCTAACTGTCGTATGCACGTTCAGGAGAGACTGGCCTTTCAGTGTAGGCCGCAGGTGTAATGTAAGTTCCAGTGACAAACGCAGAAGCACAGAGGGTAGAGCAAACAAACAAAAAAACTTGGTTCTCGTGAGAACTAGCATATTCTCACCGGACCGTCCTACAACTGTCTATCTGTCAGTATCAATTTCCTGATAAAACACATTTGGTTTAAAATATTTTTTAAATTAAAATATAATAAAAGTATTCTTAGGATAATATTCAGTTAATATGGTTGATATTTGGTCTGGTGGTCCTTTTCCTTTTACAAAGAAACATACTTTGGTTGTATCCTCAAACTTATAGGTACACACATAGAAACATACAAACACAAAATATTATATATAATCTTTTAAAATTTCCAGAGATTTTTTTGACAAAATCTCAAAAAGTTGGGGTTAGGGGTGGGGGAGTGTTGTGTTTATAATTTTGTTCAGTGTGTATATATATATATATATATATATATATATATATATATATATATATATATATATATATATATATATATATATATATATATAATGCATATATACTACCAGTCAAAAGTTTGAGAACAGTATGACTTTTGAAATGTTTTAACGAAATCTTTTCTGCTTACCAAGGCTGCATTTATTTGATCCAAAATACAGCAGAAATAGTATTATTGTGAAATACACTCACCTAAAGGATTATTAGGAACACCTGTTCAATTTCTCATTAATGCAATTATCTAATCAACCAATCACATGGCAGTTGCGTCAATGCATTTAGGGGTGTGGTCCTGGTCAAGACAATCTCCTGAACTCCAAACTGAATGTCAGAATGGGAAAGAAAGGTGATTTAAGCAATTTTGAGCGTGGCATGGTTGTTGTTGCCAGACGGGCCGGTCTGAGTATTTCACAATCTGCTCAGTTACTGGGATTTTCACACACAACCATTTCTAGGGTTTACAAAGAATGGTGTGAAAAGGGAAAAACATCCAGTATGATGTTCCATGGAAGATCCATCATGACTTGTTACCACTGTGCAGGCTGGTGGTGGTGGTGGTGTAATGGTGTGGGGGATGTTTTCTTGGCACACTTTAGGTCCCTTAGTGCCAATTGGGCATTGTTTCTAAAGAATGCTTTCAGCACCTTGTTGAATCAATGCCACGTAAGGCAGTTCTGAAGGCAAAATGAAACAAAATATATTTGTGTTAAAACTACATGAATGATTTTTTTGTGTCGACAACTAACTGGGCAGTGGATCTGTAGTTCGCAGCATGCTTTGCAAGGGACAGCATTATGAGTAAATTTGGGAAATTAAAGTGTTATTTTATGTGTTTTTAAGTAAAAGGAAAGATGTTGTTAGTTAACGTTAGTGTTTAATGTTCAGTTATGTTGGACATTTAGAGAAGTTTCTGTAATGTTTTTTTTTTTTATTTTGTGGTTACCATTATGCAGAAGAGTAATGCCTGTGTTTAGGCTGTGGGCACTCAGTGATCTATGCTAATGTCAGGAGTGACACTCTTTTCTAATTTGTTCATTATATGCTTTGTGTATAATGATGAATGAAACTGCTTATAACTGATTTTCCAATTAAATGTCTTAATTTAAGTTTGACAAGCATAAAAAGTCATTTTATAACTGTATTTGATCAAATTGAGTTGGACCAATTCAATTACATTGGCCCAAACTGAGTTGGACCAACTCACTTATTTAATTGTATGAATTTGTTTATTTATGAGTTAAGGCTACACATATTTATTGGATGGAAATCCTGCCCTCAATTAAATTTGAGTTTGTCCATTTTTGTTTTGTTTTTTGAGTGTGGCAGCATGGCTTAGGTTTTAAAAGTTGCATCTGAACAAACCTCAATACTTCTGGAACAATGTCCTTTGGACAGACGAGACCAAAGTAGAGATGTTTGGCTATAATGCACAGTGTCAAGTTAGGCGAATACTAAACATAGTATATTAGCACAAACACCTCATACCAACTGTCCATCATGCTGATGGAGGGTTGATGATTTTTGGCTTGACCATGAACTCCTCTGTATGCCAAAATATTCTAGAGTCAAATTTGTGGCCATCTATCTGACAGCTAAAGCTTGGCTGAAATTGGGTCATGCCACAGGACAATGATCCCAAGCACACCAGCATATCTATAACAGAATACCTGAAAAAAGAAAAGAATCAAGGTGTTGCACTGGCCCAGTCAAAGTCCAGACCTCAACCCAACTGGAACGTTGCCGTGGGACCTTAAGAGAGCTGTGAACTGAAGCAACGTAAAGAAGAGTGGGTCAAAATTCCTTCAGAATGATGCAAGAAACTGATACTGTCGTAAAGAAAACGATTCCTTCAACTTATTTCTGCTAAAAGTGACTCTACAAGCAATTGAATCATAGGGTGTACTTAGTTTGTTACCCATGACTTTTCCATTTTGGCTTCATGTTTATTATTGCTGTTAAATAAATAATGACACAGTGTAATATGTCATTTGTTGTTCAATTGAGATTGTATTTACCTAATTGTGACCCTGGATCACAGAACCAGTCATAAAGGGTCAATTTGTTACGCTGAATAAAGCTGAATAAATTTTCCATTGATGTCTGGTTTCTTAGGACAGTATTTGGCCGAGACACTATTATTTGAAAATCTGGAATCTGAGGGTGCAAAAACATCTAAATATTGAGAAAATCACCTTTAAAGTTGTCCAAATGAAGTCCTTAGCAATGCATATTACTACTAATAATAATCTGATTTGATATATTTACAGTAGGAAATTTACAAAATATCTTCATGGAACATGATCTTTACGTAATATCCTAATGATTTTTGGCATAAAAGAAAAATCTATAATTTTGACCCATGCAATGTATTGTTGGCTATTGCAACAAATATACCCATGTGACTTATGACTGGTTTTGTGGTCCAGGGTCACAATTATAAGACTCGCTAACGACCAGATGATTCTTATGTTCTGATACGTAAAGACATACAATTCTAAAGAGTGTCCTTTCTTTTCACCTGACATATACGAAGTGTTTTGTTATTTGGAGTCATACTGCTGAATTCTTGCCAAACATGTATAGTTTAACCAAGTTTAAGGATCACAGAATGTAACTTTATGAAATATTAAGTGACAGATGCTAAGTATAACAGTAGGTAGATGTGTTGTTATTTTACACACTCATGCTGTGCTACTTCTGACTTCCTATTCTGTCTATTCCAGCACAAACAGTGAGGGAGCTGTTGCTAGATTCATTAGTACACAAGCATATCTTAGAGTATGGCTTATGTGAGAAACACTGACATCTGGCATATCCAAACAATGCGTGGCACATAAACTCATTTAGAGGATCCAACTGTTTTCTGTTCAGATGATTCGTTACCAAATGCTCAAGAAAGCTCACACACAAATGATGGCAAACTGTGCTGGGAACACACACGAACACATGGGGCAGACAAATTTTACACATTAACTGTGTTTAGTCTTTAAAATATGTTCACAAAAACACATACAGATTAGTTTTTTGTCCTATCCAGTGTAGTGATTTTACTTTCATCCATCCAAGGACGCTAAGTAAGGTAGTGATTGGTACTCATGTCACCACTGACATTGTGATTTTTGGATCACCCGTCACTTAAGGTGTGGTTATGTGTACATCAGATGACCACCGTCCCCTCTCTTAGTTTGGGACACTAGTCAAGGTCTTTTACCTTAGCTGTATGAGAACATTCCAAACAGGAGGCTGTCCAATCATTTAGAATGAATGTAAAGTGGGGAGAGTTGGTCAGCTGATTTATCTGAAAGATTGGTTACATTTCTAACTTTTAGAGCCTCTTCTGTATTATCAGCACAAGTAAGACACAATTGTAATAAAATAGATTTTATTAACAAAAGATAAACAAGAATAACTAACACAACTACTAAATAGATACAATGAACGGTAAAGGAATAAAGTGCATAAGATGCATACAATTTCTCTGAAACTAAGGTGAAGAACCTTATTATGCATCAAACAAATAAACGAAAGATTATTTGTTATTAACTAGCATCAGTTATATTAGCTCTAATGTAAATTAGAAAATCATATACTGATAATATACAACAATGCCAAGGTCTCTGGAAAGAGGTTTGGTTAAGTGATATTTATGTTCCACGTGGTTGAGTAAGCAGTCTGATGACGATGACTTCTTCCATTGGTTGTGCTGGGAGATAATGCAGTGGGGAAAGGAGCTGGAATCCGTTTCAACAGCCTTGAACACGAAGATCTGTGGGATGCTGATCTCCTGGAGCACCAAAGGGTCCTAAAATCTGGAACACGCAGAGAAGGCCCTGAAGTAGGTACAGAAGGTCCTTAATCTGGAACACGCAGACAAAGGAACCTTGAAGTAAAGGTTTGCTCTCCTGAGCTTAACCTTGTTGCAAATGTCTCTGTGTGTCTTCTGCCTTTCTGGGACAGACACTCAGGACTTGGTCATTCCGCTTTTGTCTCTCTGGCATGGAGACTCGGGACGTGCTGTAATTGTCTCGCTGGACTAAAACTCTGAACGTAGTGGTTGTTAATGTCTCTTTCCTCACAGGCTGAAGGCTCAGAACGTGGTCATATCGGTTGCTGCCTCACAAGCTGTAGACTCAGATCCTCGGATCTTTTGTTGTCTCTTTGGATAAACCAGAGGCTCAGAATGTTATGGTGTATCTGGTATGTCTCTCTGAAGGGGAGACTCAGAACTTGGTTGCACTGTCACAGTCACATCCTCGCCGGACAGACTCAGAACTTGGTCAACTGTTTGTCTCTCTCGAGGAGAGGCCCAGAACAAGAGTGTCTGTTGAAAGGGTACCTTTATCCCCTTCCTATGAGGAGGAGATTGCAATTTGGTGCTTCTCCATTCCAGTGTTGCAAATGGCTGCTGGCATCAGAGGGGGCACACAGTGTGGCACACCCTTCTTTCCCTTGTGGAACACATTTGCATACTGTACACAGAAGTTTTTAAAGTGTCTTTAAAGTTTACCACTGCATTTCTCACATTACTGTGTAAGATGGTGCATTACAAATAGCGGTCACTGAGAATACGTATTTCCCTGAATAAGTATGAAATGGATGTGTGTATACATCAGTCTTAATGTTTCCAAACATAGTTATGAATGGATTTGGATGTATCATTGTGGTCTTTCTTTGTTTCACCACTACTGCTGAGGTCCTGAGGAATTTTTATGGCTGTCACAGACCAGGACATTAGGGATCAGTTTCTAGATGGGTGAAGGGCAGAAACTGCATGTGGGCCAATGAGAAATCATGTCCTTCCTGGCCTTGGTACCACAGGTCTTATTCTTGCCCTGTTTCAAGGTCTTTAATGTTTCCCCGGCAACATTGCTCAAAAAGTTGCCCTGTGTATCATCAGCTTAAGAGGTGTCTGGCTGTTGTCCTACCATCTTTATCTGATGGCGTTGGACAGTTTGTTTGTGTTAGTCCACCAAGATCCATTCAAAATGTAGCAAACCTTTGTCCACTGTTACAAGCAGAGAGGGGCCTGGCCATAAACTGAGCCCTGGAATGTGCTGTCCACTACACCAGAATCAGTAAAGGTTTGTAGTGTTAAAATACAACTATGTATGTGCAAAAGAGAAAGAGCAACTGTAATATGAGGTACAGCTCAGTTATGCCAATTAATTCCTACCATGGCACTGAGACTCCATGCTGAGCTCTCATAACTCCCTGATTAAAGCTACTTCATTTAATCATTCCATTTTGCTAGCAAATCTATAATTTTTGTTTTTTTGTAAAAAAAGAGTTTTTTTTTTGTTTTTTTCACAGTGAAGAATGTGTTTTTCAAGCCCTTCTTCCAAATGCTATTGATGAATGTGCCTCTTTACCACATGTAGATAACATTATCAGGCACACACGCACACACAGAGTGGTTTGATTAAAGTTAAGCAGTCTCCATCTCCATCAAACATGACCTTTCACTTGAGGAAAATGTGACTAAAGAAAATAATTTTTGGTAATTGTGAAGCATTTTTTGGTTATAGGGCAAAAATCAGCCATTTTTAGCTGCCTAATATATGTGGACCTGGTGTTAAAATGCATTTTCCCTTACGAAAATGAACCATGGTTTTTACTACAAATAAAACCAAAAAACCATGGTTATTGTACACTCACCTAAAGGATTATTAGGAACACCATACTAATACTGTGTCTGACGCCCTTTCGCCTTCAGAACTGCCTTAATTCTACGTGGCATTGATTCAACAAGGTGCTGAAAGCATTCTTTAGAAATGTTGGCCCATATTGATAGGATAGCATCTTGCAGTTGATGGAGATTTGTGGGATGCACATCCAGGGCACGAAGCTCCCGTTCCACCACATCTCAAAGATGCTCTATTGGGTTGAGATCTGGTGACTGTGGGGGCCATTTTAGTACAGTGAACTCATTGTCATGTTCAAGAAACCAATTTGAAATGATTCGAGCTTTGTGACATGGTGCATTATCCTGCTGGAAGTAGCCATCAGAGAATGGGTACATGGTGGTAATAAAGGGATGGACATGGTCAGAAACAATGCTCAGGTAAGCCGTAGCATTTAAACGATGCCCAATTGGCACTAAGGGGCCTAAAGTGTGCCAAGAAAACATCCCTCACACCATTACACCACCACTACCAGCCTACACAGTGGTAACAAGGCATGATGGATACATGTTCTCATTCTGTTTATGCCAAATTCTGACTCTACCATCTGAATGTCTCAACAGAAATCGAGACTCATCAGATCAGGCAAAATTTTTCCATTCCGTCTGACACCAACAACCACGCCACGCTCAAAATTGCTTAAATCACCTTTCTTTCCCATTCTGACATTCAGTTTGGAGTTCAGGAGATTGTCTTGACCAGGACCACACCCCTAAATGCATTGAAGCAACTGCCATGTGATTGGTTAATTAGAAAATTACATTAATGAGAAATTGAACAGGTGTTCCTAATAATCCTTTAGGTGAGTGTAGTTAAACCATGGTAACCGCAAATTAACCATGGTATTTGTGGTAAAACTGTGGTTATATTAATGGTAATCAATTAGCCAAAAAACTATGGTTACTACACTTTTACTATAATAAAACCATGGTTATTTTTCGTAAGGGTTGGTTGAGCTGATCAAAGTGTACACTGAAGTGTTTGATTTACTTTGAAGATATTTTCAAATAGCTAGTACATTTCACAAATAATTACAAAGAAATGGCAAGTAACACATGTAATTAAATGTGAATTTACATCCAATTCCAAAAACGTTGGGACACTGTACAAATTGTGAATAAAAAAGGAATGCAATAATTTACAAATCTCATAAACTTATATTTTATTCACAGTAGAATATAGATAAAATATCAAATGTTGAAAGTGACACATTTTGAAATGTCATGCCAAATATTGGCTCATTTTGGATTTCATGAGAGCTAAACATTCCAAAAAAGTTGGGACAGGTAGCAATAAGAGGCCGGAAAAGTTAAATGTACATATAAGGACCAATTTGCAACTTATTAGGTCAATTGGCAACATAATTGGGTATAAAAAGAGCCCCTCAGAGTGGCAGTGTCTCTCAGAAGTCAAGATGGGCAGAGGATCACCAATTCCCCCAATGCTGTGGCCAAAAATAGTGGAGCAATATCAGAAAGGAGTTTCTCAGAGAAAAATTGCAAAGAGTTTGAAGTTATCATCATCTACAGTGCATAATATCATCCAAAGATTCAGAGAATCTGGACCAATCTCTGTGCGTAAGGGTCAAGGCCGGAAAAACATACTGGATGCCTGTGATCTTCGGGCCCTTAGACGGCACTGCATCACATACAGGAATGCTACTGTAATGGAAATCACAACATGGGCTCAGGAATACTTCCAGAAAACATTGTCAGTGAACACAATCCACCGTGCCATTTGTAAGGTCCATCCGTTAGCCCAAGGACGGAATCTAACGGCCTGGTCGAAGGACTTCTGCGTGTTCGTCTTCTCAGCACTTCTGTTGGATTCACTTAATTTATGACCATCGAATTTTAAATCTGACTCCATGAATAATTTGATCTTACTCCAATTCTTTGTAACTTTGTTACATTTGTTACATTTGTAACTTAACAGCTGATCATAAGTTTAGTTGTGATTTAATTTAGATCTTTGATTTCTCTTAGTATCTCTTAATTTCAAATACTCGTTCCTCCATGGGACCCGGAGTCGCTCAGAGGATAATGCTCGCGATTATAATTACATTACCTCACGGACGCAAATTAGTCAGTTCTGATATTACAGAGGATTACAGAGTGAACTATTTTACCTTTAAGTGAGTCGCAAATGCTTACTCATAACAGAAAGTGTAATTTTAGCAATAGTCACGAGAGCTGTAACTTGATAATAACAGTGACACCCAGAAATCAGATTGTCCCTCATGCTTAGCGCCATGCTCCGGTCATGGGGTCCTCGGTATGAATCTGCCCTGACAGAAAGATTTACGGAAACTCCTACAAAACTCCTCATGCGACACTACTTGAGTAATGATTTATGAAAAATACAGAATAAATCAAGATTAACATTTATTTTGCCCAGACAGAACTTAAAGAACATAATTAAACATGAATCCATGGTACACAACTTTCAGCATAAAATACAATTAAGTAATATGAAAATAGTTTCAAAGAGTCATATCTGGCACAATACATACAGCGTGTGTGAGTGTCTCTTATGACACTGACACAACACTGCATGGGGCTTCTGTCTACAGAATATTCCCAAATGGCAGCCCTGCTACCCTTCCTTAAATACCCAGACCAGAACAAAGGGTTGTAACTATTTGCAACACAAAACACCTAGTTTGGGGAGGAGATCAGATATCTTTGGAGAGACCACTCAAAAAGAGAACACAAGTCTCATATGTTTCAATCTTTCTAACCCTATCAGTGACTTCAGTGATGTTGAGACCATTTTACCAATCGCACTATGACCTTTAAAAAGACACCAGACATGAAAGGGATAAAACAATAGATTCACAAGATAAATCATATGTAGTATATCTGCATTCTGGGACTTGAATCAGGGGGAAGGGGGAAAGAGAGGTAGAGAGGGGGAGAGGGTTTTGGTCAGGGCGGTGTCCTACAGTTTCTCTGTGAGATCTTCTCTTCAGATTGAGTTTTATTGTTTTAATGCAGGGTGTTGGATCTCAGGTTTTGTCTTAGCAGTAAAACCGGTCCTTACACATTCGCTGTTGCCGGCTAAAACTCTATAGGTCAAAAAAGAAGCCATATCTAAACATGATCCAGAAGCGCAGGCGTTTTCTCTGGGCCAAGGCTCATTTAAAATGGACTGTGGCAAAGTGGAAAACTGTTCTGTGGTCAGACCAATCAAAATTTGAACGCCATGTCATCCGGACTAAAGAGGACAAGGACAACCCAAGTTGTTATCAGCGTTCAGTTCCGAAGCCTGCATCTCTGATGGTATGGGGTTGCATGAGTGCGTGTGGCATGGGCAGTTTACACATCTGGAAAGGCACCATCAATGCTGAAAGGTATATCCAAGTTCTAGAACAACATATGCTCCCATCCAGACGTCGTCTCTTTCAGGGAAGACCTTGCATTTTCCAACATGACAATGCCAGACCACATACTGCATCAATTACAACATCATAGCTGCGTAGAAGGAGGATCCGGGTACTGAAATGGCCAGCCTGCAGTCCAGATCTTTCACCCATAGAAAACATTTGGAGCATCATAAAGAAGAAGATGCGACAAAGAAGACCTAAGACAGTTGAGCAACTAGAAGCCTGTATCAGACAAGAATGGGACAACATTCCTATTCCTAAACTTGAGCAACTTGTCTCCTCAGTCCCCTGACATTTGCAGACTGTTATAAAAAGAAGAGGGGATGCCACACAGTGGGGAAACATGACCTTGTCCCAACTTTTTTGAGATGTGTTGATGCCATGAAATTTAAAAATCAACTTATTTTTTCCCTTAAAATGATACATTTTCTCAGTTTAAACATTTGATATGTCATCTATGTTGTATTCTTAATAAAATATTGAAATTTGAAACTTCCACATCATTGCATTCTGTTTTTATTCACGATTTGTACAGTGTCCCAACTTTTTTGGAATCGGGTTTGTAGAAAGACTGAAATTGTATTTTCTGTACGTTTATTTTAGGGTTCAATTCTCGCTATGCTTATTAGCATGCATATTACTAGGATATTGGCTGTTTATTAGTCCTTATAAAGCACATATTAATGCCTACAATCTTAATCTTACCTAGCACCTAAACTTCAACACTACAAAAACTACCTTACTAACTATTAATAAGCAGTAAATTAGGAGTTTATTGAGGCAAAAGTAGTTAATAGTGAATATGTGTTCCCCATACTAAAGTGTTACCGTATTTTCTTGTAAAACATACCCCAATAATCTTTGAAAAACAAATAAATTAAAATAAATACATTTAAAAAAAGTATATTATATATATTATATATATATATATATATATATATATATATATATATATATATATATATATATATATATATATATATATATATATATATATATATATATATATATATATATTCTTAATTTTTATTTTTTTAAACTGAGCTTGTACACTTTCACCAACATTCAGAGGTGGTTGAAAATGCATGTTTTATGCAGCTTAAAAATGTTGATACTAGCTTGTCTATATGCAAAATGAAAATTTTGTTAATTATCATTCCCCTCACATAATCCTCAAAACGTCTTCAAATGTGTTTCTCAACTGACTCCTGCTTTCCAGGCCAAACATTGCTAATGTTAGTGCTTGCTTCGGTTTGTGTGGCACCATTTCAGTTTTGTACGCATGTCAATAAAGATGTGAAAATTGGATGATGGTAAACGGCCAGTCAACCCTGTCAATCGTAACCAAAGTCTTAGCTGAGATGTATATCGTACAGTCTGACATGAAGGCGATTTATATCACAGTCTGTCTTGGCTTTTACCCAAGCTATCATCTGGCAAGCAAAATTCATAAAGGATAGAAAAAAGAAGAAAAAAAAACTGGCTTTTTTTGAGTCAAGCCAACAAAAACATATGCACACTTATCACATTATGTCCATAACCTTTCCTCCCTTTAGCACATGCAGTATTAGCTGTGCTTTGAGGTATAAAAGGCAGAATAAATCTAAATAAATATGTTCTCTCTCACACTCTATCTGTCTCTCTCTTTCTTTCTCTGTCTCTATAGAAGCAAGTGAAGGCTGCGATAAGTCAAGAACAAATTTAATCAACTACTCAGCGCTTCAGGGGGTGGAAGCGTGGTGTTGACTCTGCGGTGCTATTTGTTCTATTGTAGCAAAGCGCAGTCAAATGTCATGTTTCTAGAGCAGAGCGTGGCAAATGTGCAGCCACGTGCGTGAATGCTCCTCACACACGCAGCTGATGGGAGATGGCAGGAAAGGCTTTAGCAGTCGGAGGTGATGAGAGTCGAACATACTGCTGCTTTAATGGAGTCGAAAGCTCAATGAGCTGTGAATGCGAAAACACAAGTGCGTACATATGCGTGTATGTGTGGATCAAGAATCAGACACATGGAAACATGATGGGCCTGAGAGGCTTGATACACACACACACACACACACACACGTGCACATGTCCATTAAGAATTGTTGGTTAAAGTCTCAGGTTCATTCTATTTTTCCCAGGGCTATGTTCATATCGGCTCAAGGCTGCAGGTTATTCTCTAAATTCGAAATGTCTCCCTGAGCTGAATCAGGGGACTTGGCCCTTCTTTTCGTTTTTTCCTGCTGTTCCCGCTGTGCTGAAAAAGAAAATGCCACTGAGAAAGCCAATATGGGCTTATCAGCCCTATCAGCTGAAAATGAATTTGAACTCAGGGTGCTGATGATGGTACTGAGATAATGCATGATGGGTAAGGAACATTGTCGGGGAAATGTGTATTTTATATATTATATATATATATATATATATTATATATATATACACACACACACACACACACACACACACACACACACACACACACACACACTACCAGTCAAGTTTGAGAATTGTTCGTTTTTTTTTTTTATGTTTTTAGTAAGTCTCTTCTCCTCACCAGGGCTTCATTTATGTTATTAAAAAAAAAAAAAAAAAAAAAAAAAAAAAAAAACGTTTTTAAACAGTTTTCTGTTTGAATATATTTCAAAATGTCATTTATTACTGTGATGCAAAGCTAAAGTTTGAGCATCACTATCCCAGTGTTCAGAGTCACATGATCCTTCAGAAAGCATTCTAATATGATGATTTGCTGCTCAAGAAACATTTAGGATTATTATCAATGTTGAAAGCAGTTGTGTAAAACATTTTTAGGATTCTTTGATGAATAGAAAGTTCAAACAAACAATATTCATCTGAAATGGAAAGCTTTTGTAACATTGTACTACTGTTCAAAAGTTTTGGGTCGGTAAGAATGTTTTGTTTTTTTTTGGGGGATGAACTTAACAAAATGAATACATTTATTCAGCAAGGATGCATTAAGTGACAGTATAGACATGAAATGCTGTTCTTTTGAAATTTATATTCATTAAATAATCCTGAAAAAAAATAAAAATAAATGTACACAACTGTTTTCAACATTGATAATATCATACATATTTCTTGAACAGCAAATCATCATATTAGAATGATTTCTGAAGGGTCATGTGACGCTGAAGACTGGAGTAATGATGCTGAAAATGCAGCTTTGATCACAGAAATAAATTACATTTTAAAATGTATTCAAATAGAAAAAAGTTATTTTAAATTATAAAAATACACTCACCTAAAGGATTATTAGCAACACCATACTAATACTGTGTTTGACCCCCTTTCACCTTCAGAACTGCCTTAATTCTACATACGTGCCATTGACTCAACAAGGTGCTGAAAGCATTCTTTAGAAATGTTGGCCCACATTGATAGGATAGCATCTTGCAGTTGATGGAGATTTGTGGGATGCACATCCTGGGCACGAAGCTCCCGTTCCACCACATCCCAGAGATGCTCTATTGGGTTGAGATCTGGTGACTGTGGGGGCCATTTTACTGTTCAAGAAACCAATTTGAAATGATTCGAGCTTTGTGACATGGTGCATTATCCTGCTGGAAGTAGCCATCAGAGAATGGGTACATGGTGGTCATAAAGGGATGGACATGGTCAGAAACAATGCTCAGGTAGGCCGTGGCATTTAAACGATGCCCAATTGGCACTAAGGGGCCTAAAGTGTGCCAAGAAAACATCCCCCACACCATTACACCACCGCCACCAGCCTGCACAGTGGTAACAAGGCATGATGGATCCATGTTCTCATTCTGTTTACGCCAAATTCTGATTCTACCATCTGAATGTCTCAACAATCATCAGACCAGGCAACATTTTTCCAGTCTTCAACTGTCCAATTTTGGTGAGCTCATGCAAATTGTAGCCTCTTTTTCCTATTTGTAGTGGAGATGAGTGGTACCCAGTGGGGTCTTCTGCTGTTGTAGCCCATCCGCCTCAAGGTTGTGCGTGTTGTGGCTTCACAAATGCTTTGCTGCATACCTCGGTTGTAACGAGTGGTTATTTCAGTCAAAGTTGCTCTTCTATCAGCTTGAATCAGTCGGCCCATTCTCCTCTGACCTCTAGCATTAACAAGGCATTTTCGCCCACAGGACTGCCGCATACTGGATGTTTTTCCCTTTTCACACCATTCTTTGTAAACCCTAGAAATGGTTGTGCGTGAAAATCCCAGTAACTGAGCAGATTGTGAAATACTCAGACCGGCCCGTCTGGCACCAACAACCATGCCACGCTCAAAATTGCTTAAATCACCTTTCTTTCCCATTCTGACATTCAGTTTAGAGTTTACACTTACATTTTTTATACTAAGTCTTAGGCCTTGATTTATACCCCATTCGTAAAAGGTGCCACACATACACACTCTGAAAAGCAGTGTTTCCTTGACTTTCTGTGGCACAATAGTGTCATTCATTTTAGTATCACTGGAAGTTTTGTGCTTCAAGTTCATACTGACAACAATAACAAGCCTCAAGCATTGCAGGTTACTTAGCACCTCTTCTGTTTCAATTAGCGTACCTCCTTTCAAACTCACTCCTTCTCTCTGCCCTTCAACTGAAACACTCAAGGCTAACAAATCTATTCATTTATAGCACCTGTGACTTGCAAACATTTTTAGAGCTATAAAACTCTTCCCAAAATACACATCTTAATTCTAGCAGTGGAATAGAAACTGTAAAGGCAGCCTGTAAAATGTGTTTCACATGCCCAAAGATATTCTGCTGCTTAGGAAGGTGAGGACTTTAATTTCTTCTCTGAAGTAGGCCAGCAGTCTGTCATTAGCATAATGGTATCTATCTCATACCAGTGATTACTCTGAATTTAGCCGCTGATGAAAAGCCTTTTCTGTCCAGATTATGGCCCAGGACACTTAAGAAAAATCATGAAATATGAACCTCAAAACCACAGCTGTGAGCAAGTGTGCAAATCTCTGAGAAACAACGACTTACCGAAGACTTCATCTTAGTAGCTGTTTGACCTGTTTTATAAGCTGTGAAAGAGTCTCTCTTCTGGAAGAAATTAATCTAATGGAGTTTTGTCTGACTCTAAAAAGGACATAAAATGAATGACATGCAGCCTGACATTACAGACATATTAAACCATGGCCGGCCCAAGCCTTTACGGGGCCCTACAGAATTGTATTTGGGAGCCCCTTGGTGCCACCAATACAATTGACTATTGTCAATTTGTGATAATTTCACACCCATTATCAATTTCATTAGCTGCAGCTGTGTTGCTTACATCATGTCTGCCTGTCATGTTTTTACCCATATACAGTTTTTAATTGTAACAGTAGCAAACCCACAAGAGTGCTCAGGTATTAATTTACACTTTAATATTCAAAGTCTTAAAGTACTAGAGTTCAGACTGGGATATGTACGATTTTCAAAAATGTTTTTAAAAGTAGTCTCTTATGCTGAATATGCTCAAAGTTTTCTCCCCAGGATTCTTTGATGAATAGAAGGTTCGAAAGAACAGCATTTATCTGAAATAGAAAGCTTTCAAAGAATCCTGAAAAAAAAAAAAAAAAAAAAAAAATTGATAATAATTATAAATATTTCTTGAGCAGCAAATCAGCATATTAGAATGATTTCTGAAGGATCATGTGACACTGAAGCCTGGAGTAATGATGCTGCAAATTCAGCTTTGATCACAGGAATACATTACAATATACTATATATTTTCATAGAAAAAAAGCTTTTTTAATATTTCAAAAATATTACTGTTTACTGTATTGTTGATCAAATAAATGCAGCCTTGATGAGCAGAAGAGACGTATTTTTAAAACAAAAAAATGTTGATGGATTTCTTTCCAATGTTATACAGAGCTTTTATTTTGGCGGAGACACTTAGTGCTTCTTTTTGTTGACAACAACACAAAAATGATTCTCATTACAAATTTGGGAAGATGTTTGCTGCATGTTGCGTTCCCAAATGATCATTTTAAGTGACTCAAACTTATAGCACTTGCAGAGTAGCATTTACTGTGAACAGAAACTGAAAGCTATGCTGTACTCCGTCCAAAACATGCAGCATGTCAGATAAGGTATTTGCACTAAACCATACCACATTCTCAAATCCATCCATTCATAAAAAGGTTACCGGGCAACTGACGAGTAGCACGTTTCAGCGCTAACAAGCTAATAATGTCCAGCCAATGGCACTGCAAGCTCATGCAGTGCTGTCAGAATCAATCCATGTATATATTTGAAAACTTTTTCTAAAAAAAAAAAAATTGCAGTTTATCTAGTAATTGTTTAAGGCCATTTCACAATTTCAATAAAGTAACATGCAGAAAGAAGTAATTTCATGTGCTCTTGGGGTCCCCTGTCTTTCATGTCCCCTGGTGGCCAAGGGGCCCTAAGCAGCCACTTAGTTCACTTATGCCTTGGGCCGGTTCTGTATTAAACTATCAGTATCCAGTTTAGATTTCAAATTGGATAGTGATGTATGCCTCTTTTTTTACACAGACAAATTTGAGTACTTTTAAAGTAATAATTTTCCTCTGTATTAATTCATAACCTGACCCAAAATTCCTCAAATGTACGGTCAGCCCTTGAACCGTCAAATTATAAATGCTTTTAAACTTCTGACTTTCCAATCACTTTTTCCAACTGGAATGCTTAATTTTCACACAGATGGCTACTTCAAAAAACATTCCTATGCAGATGAGGTTTTTCCTAATTACCATACATTAAATATGCCAGCCATTATGTCAGTAGGCAAGGTGTGTGTATCAGACTTTCACAATTTTTCAATGTCAAGGTTTATTATAATTGTTATTATTTATTTTTTGATGGCTAGTCTCTATCGCTCTCTCCCATTCTCTCCTTCCCTGTCGTCTTGCGTGAGGGTCAGTACTGTCACTGTAATCAAATCATCTTCATTTATCCAGCTCTAATTGTGAGACTCACACCCTGTGGCTAAATTAAATCATTTCTCCCTTTCTAAACCTGCAGTAATTATGCACCTATGAATTATTTATAGGACAAGTACAGATATAATAATTTTTAATCAACTTTCAGCTGGTGAGGGATGGACAGCAAAGTGTGTGTTTATATGTGTGTCACCGTATGTTCTTCTGTGTGCTGAAACCTGATGCTCCTGCTTTCTCCTGTGTGCCGTTGTCATGGAAATGTGTGCGTGTCAACACAGAGCTTGATTTCCTCTGACTAATTTGGCTAATTAACGGTGTGACTGTTGCACTGTGGGATGTGCAGCCTTGTGCATGCATCTCTCCGAGGACATAAAATCCCAGGGCTAGCTGCTGTTTCATTAGTGGAAGTTGTGCTTCTACCTCTCAAATGTGGGAAAAAGAGGGTCTTGGGCCCAGCCCATTTCAAAGGTTATGAACAGTTTACACGGTTAGTTGCATTACTGTCAGAGGGTTTCAATAAACGGAGCTTTCACATTAAAATGTATGCCCTTGCCAGATAATTTTATTCACAGCAACTTATTGCAGTCAAGGTATCAGAAATCAGAATTTCATAATTGGCTCCCTTGTCAATTCATGAGTTGGAATTTGAATTGAACTGGCCAAGG